>OX638381.1:51845547-53115852 GCA_951813785.1 Criorhina ranunculi | reverse complement strand
CAAGACCTTTGGCAAAAGGTTGGGTCTTCAACCCTAGACGGTTCTCTGGATGTGCACTGCCATAGTTTTTCCTATCCTGCAGAGTCCAACAAACAGCTGGTATTGGGACCTCAGAAGCGATACGGTCGAGCCCGACAGAAGCTCTTAACGTGCACCTCCATATTATGCCCCTGGACTCGCATATCAAATATGTTCATCGTTTCGTGTGGAGTTTGATACTCAGAGAATTTGAGTTCTAGTCCCCGAAAGCCTATGATCACAGTAAAGCCCTTGATCTGCTGCCTAGGGATTTGGCCTCGACCATAACTGACTACACGATTCCTAAACTCAAATTCAATGATGATATTCAAGTTCTCTTTCCGGAAAGGACGGAATGAAACAATAACCTACACATATTGAAGTACCAAGTATCGATCTTCACCGACGACGGCTCCAAGATGGAGTGTGGCATTGGAGCACGTGTCTTCTCAGTGAAACTAAACGTACCGCCTTCCAGACTCTTCGAGTGTTTTCCATGCGGAGGTATTAGCGATAAGAGAACCCTACAAGATTCTTAGCCTAAGCCCTACTACCATAAATAACATAGGTATCTTAATTGAACACCCAGGCTGCCATCAAAGCGCTCCACTCGCTCACTTCGTCCTCTAAATAATTGGAACAGTGCAAGGAAACTCTTACGCAGGTTAACGCTCGATTTAACATGACTCTACTCTGGGTTCCGCTAAATTATTTTATATAAATTGCAATAAGCAACATAGCAGAAAATACGAGTACCGTCTTCAGATAACTGACTCGTATATACGTAAATGTCAAACCCTTATATGATACTTATTAATTTAATATTGATATCCAATTGATTCACAAGAAACAAAAACCATTACAATTATTAAACAATATTTAAGCACAAACATATTTATATGCGTGGAAAAGGCAGTTTTATTCACTGGTCCTTTGTACACCCCACTCAACAGAAGAATTCCATTATCAAGCAACCTTACCATACGTACTGAACCACAGCACCAAATTCTTTGAATACAAACCTATTGTATTGAAACAAAAGCATAGCAAAAATAAAAATTGTTTGACTTAATTCGTTTTTATTTGGTGCAGTATTTGTATTCATTAATTTTAATAGGACAAACATACCAAAGTGAACACGAACATAAGACCAATCAAGACAGCACGGTTTTACCCCAATTATTATTTTCACTATACATTGCGGAATAATTAAATTGATTACGTGTAAAATTAAAAGCAGAAATCGACTCATTTTTCACCCTACAAAGTGTAAAAATAAGATACAAAGTCATGATTTATATAAATTGAATAAGCTTGTAACTGTAGACAGACAGGTAGAAATTCATATCTTAAAATTCATATTAATTTATGTGGATTATTTGGTCATCCTTGCTGGAATAAAGGTAAACGTGAACAAATCAGAAGTAATTGTTGCCTCCAGAAGGCCTGTTCAGTGCCTGTTCTGCATGTGAGTTCTACCTTTTCTGCATGTGAATGGATTCTCATTGAAACAGGTGGAAAAGTCCAAATACCTCGAGGTCTTATTCACAAGAGATTGCTTCGCGGTGTTGCTGGAATAACTCGCAAGGATCGAATGAGAGACACCAGGATACTCTTTCCTGGACTCGTCTAAGGATTTCTTCTTATAAAAATGAAGTCAGTGGCGGAGGATCGAGAAGGATGGCGAGTTCCTAGGAGCGTCCTACCTCCGCGACCCTCATGAAGGATTAAGGTAAACTTGAGAGTGTATGTATGTTTGTAAATGTACATACTGAACCTCTTGGATGTGGAAAAATCGAATCATTCTTGTTTTTTTAATAAAGTTTTTAGGGGCGCTAAGAGTGATAGAACCGGCCCGTATACCGTATACCGTGACATTGTGCCAAGAGACACCTGGCCACATCCCATGCATGTGTCGTCATCGTTCCGATGTAATTTGTTTAACATCTTGTGACCGGTAAGCCCCTCTACCAGCATTGTTAACGACTTCCTTTCTTTTTGTAGTTTGCATTATCATATTCCGGCCACAACGTTCTTGATATTTCATAAGTGGTTAATGATTTCCCCGTGTTATTTGTTTCAATTATAAATTTATGTGTAATCTTGGGCCTGAAATTGCAGAATGGAGGTTCAACCATAATGTCTACTTGCTCTCGATCTAGGGGTGAACATCTTCTAGCTTATTTATCAGCTGTTTCATTGCCATGATACGATTTTAAATGTGCACATCAAATCTATTAAAAGCAAAAAGATTCAACAATTGAAAACTGCGTGCATAGCTTCATTGTTTAGAATTCTTAAACAATGATCCGTAACATTACACTGTTTAAGTACTTGGTTCAGCTCTCTCTATCATAACTTGTTCTAACTATTTTCAAGAGCTCAAGACTGGATTTTATTGAACGATTATTTGGCATGATGTTCCCGTAGATGCAAAAATCAATTACGTCAGGTTTTTTCTTCATATTGGTTGGCCAACAAATATTTACAGTTGTTAATTGTTAGTGCAGAAGGGTTCCACGTTTCAAGTTTGCAATGCGTTTCCCCAGTCAATGTGATTGGCATGGCATTGAAGCCTCTGCCTCCAATAAAGCGAGATCCTAATGTTTTATGTTAATGGTCAGGGGAGATTTTGTAGGCGGTTTAGTGCGGTTATAAATGCCGCTTTTCTAGCCATATTTTCACCAAGCAAGGCATAAGTCTTTTTTCAGTTTTCAACTACAGATTGGATGCTAGGATCTTCTATAAACTGAAATATTTTGTTTGCTCGAAACAGGTTACTAGACTAGTGCGGCCCTCCATTGACAAAAATATTTTTTTATTTTTATTTCGGCCTAAGTAACCAACCAGAAAGAAAGAGAAATGACCAAATATTAAGAAGCACTAATTTTTGGCTAACGAGTTAGAAATATTAACGAAAAACACGAAACGAATTCCTACAAGAAATAATTTTCAACTTCAATTCTAATTTGACAGTTTGTGGAGTAATTTGTTTGTACTTAAGATAAAAATTTAAACTAATAGATATTTTAAGGCAGGGTATAAGATTACTATTTAATCACATACTGCAGGAACTTACAGATTTATTGCCGGCTCTGAACAGCAGACTGAAAAGCTTTTTCATGACAAATTCTACTCCTTGCAGGTTTGGCATGCCTGCGAAGAGATGGTGCCGCGAGGCTCCAGCGAAGCTCGAAGCTATGCCCTCTCGTTTAACAGTCCAACGCACTAACCACTAAACCACAGCGACCACGTAAATAAACTAACAAATGCAAACCCCTTTCCCTATTCAACTTAACCCCTTGCAATCAAATCAATTCACGCTATAGCATTTGTACAAACGTATGTTTGTACAAGAATTCCAAACCTTATAAATAAAAAAATGAAGCAATTTGTAAATGCCTTTAAGTCAACAAGGTAAAACAAAAGCAAACTAATAACAAATAATCATTTTGCGTATGTTTGTACTTATGTGCTGTTCATTAATACAATGTTGTACATTTATACTTGGAAATGATAAGAATTCACATAACTTTTAGAACCTATGCGTCGAGGGACATACCGAAAAAGCTGTGTGCCCGTATGCTTAGTGTAGTTTAGACTAAAATAATGATATTACCAACTTAACTGGAGAAGGATAACCATTCTCTAGCACCTTTACAACATATTCAATTTCTTATGTTACGCTTATGTTATTCTTGACCGTTAAATTTTCATACGCTTCATACGAGTAGACAAGTTACTAAGACGCAGAAAACCCTGAATTTGTTTTTTATGACTTCCTTGTCTTTGAACTGCTGAGCATTAATATTTACATGTAGATACATGTCATGTAAATTTAATTACGATTTACACGATTTACAAAGGCAGTTGCATGTATTGATTGATACCACGAGATAACAAGTTCTAACGTACGGTGCTTTGAATTGTTCAAAATCGTTTCATGATACAAATATATAAAAACCATCAGTTGACCTATTGTTGCATTCCAGGAAACCTTCCCTCTACATAAATATTTCACTTCAAATAAATGACTTATTGCAAACACTTTAATCTTCATGTAAAATTGATTCCACTCAAGGTAAACAGTGGCACACAAGTTGCAATCTAATAGAACGGCTAAGTGGGCAGCAGGACAAGAGACCTACAAACAAGCAAATAAGGACCGCTTGAAGCATCCACCAATTCAGTTGAATTTTTTTCAATGAAGCGATTAACTTTTGAATGCTGTCAACGTTTCCCATCCCATTACCGACATAACACATGCTTTTGTTAAATACAAACTTGTAGATTATAAATGAAATTCACATCAAAAGTTCTCATTCATTCTATTAAATTCGTTTGAAGTTCAAAAGTAGTTAAAATAAAAAAAAAACAACACCTCATAGAACCGACCGATCTGAAACGAATTTTCAATTAAACTGAAACTGTTATTTACCCTGTTGCTGTACAGGACGCTGGCCCACCTAATGTTCAACGGGAAAAATGAACACTGGAAAACGGACGGAGACTGCGCTGTAAAAACTTTATCTTTTAAGCAAAAAATTGAAAAAAGAACGTGTTTGTGTTGTACTAGGTTAGTGAGACTAAAGCAAAAATCACACTTTAGGGGGTGGAGATATTAAAAATGGAAAGCGGAGAATACAAGTAATTTGGACTATCTCAGAGCCAACGAAACCATATGTTAGTCTAGTAATTGCTTTGGATTCACATGTTCATATCTTATGCACAATTTGTTTGGTATTTTTCGCTTTTTATAACAGCAATCATACGCACAATTAGTGCCTTTTGTAGAACTTTATACAGGATGTCTCAAGTTAAGACGTCAACCGATCTGAGATCGATTTATAAAGATAAAGTAAGAACAAATTGTATCGGTTGGGTGGGGTTTGTCTTAAATTTTTAAGTTTTAATGATGCAATTTTATTTACTGGAAAGTGCCCTTAAAACACTCCATTCAAAATTCTTACGACTAATCAACAAAATAAAAGTAATCATGCAATCAAAGATATTGCTTATTAAACAAGTTTTCGACGAAAATCGCTGTTGAATGTTCCTGTGCACCAACATTCAATACGTACATTGACATTCTTCACCCATGTACAATTCTTCTCTACATAGTTCCTGTGGCTCTTTAAGAGACAAATTGACCAGAGAATTCTTTAACAACATGTCCAAGTTATTGGAAACTTTTTACTCTCTGTGGTTACACAATTTTTTTTTTAAGATTCTATCATAATTTCCTAATATTTTTTTTTAGGTTTTGGAAATCATTCTTTATCTTAAGCGTCACAATGTTATAACCTCTGACCTAAATTTGATGGTGCTCCATGAGTCTATGAGGGGGCAAGCATATCTATGCCGTCCGCATGGTGTAGGTGTTTTAGTTTTAGGGAAGATGTTCGAATTTATCGAATTCCTTCGTTCCTCAATCACATCAAGAATAAGTTGTTTAACTTCACTTTATATTTTAAACGGTTCTACCAGCTTTCCTCTTGACAGTTAGGTTAGGTTAGGTAGGACTAAGTGCAACCCACTTAGACCAGATAAGGTCCTTTGTGTTACCACCAGAATCTGTACTTTCCCAGTAATACTACCCGAAGTACCAGCTGGAACTTACTATGAAGCGCTGAAGGCTACCTAAGTTGATGGTAACCAATTCACTTAGGTTGTGAAAAAAGCTGGCTCCTCAATATGCTCTTCTTCGAGCTAAGAGGGCCGGACTTGTACAGAGAAGGTGGAGAATCATCTCCTCCTCCTCCTCGTCCATGCAGCTTCTACAGATATCATAATAAAGGAGGCCCAGCCTATAGGCGTACTCCCCCCCCCCGTTTTTATTCCCAATGGGTTGAATCAAGGTGTCATACGACCCGTGCGGATGATCAACCTGGCTGAGAGCACATAAACAGCTAAGTCGCAAACCGAGCATTCGGATTACCTGGCTTTTGGATTAGACAGCCTCATCTGTGAAATGCGGATCTTTGCAAAGACGGACATTCCTCTTGACAGTTAAACCCATTTTAATTTGCCTATTTAGAAGTTATACTCTCAGTAGCTGGAGTTAAAGCCCGTGATTCCCACTAGTTCATGCGTGTAACGTGCGAGTTTGAGCGCATAAGAGGTCTACGCGTGAGCGTTGTGCCTCACAGACCCCACCAGGCCAGGCTTTCGACGTTGCAAAAATGTCGCACTAGTAGATGGTCGTCATGACTATGGGGAAAAACTAATTCCAATAACTAAGTAGATAAAACTTGTGTTCCTTTTATTTACTTCAGTTTTGTGTATCTAAAGCAAAAATAAAAATGTTTGTAGAGTGGATTCTCTCGGAGTAAAGCAAGCTGGGTTCATCTTACGTTCGGTAGAATTTAGATATTATTCACCGCGTGCTGTTTCTTTTATTTGTAACAAGTCATAGGTATCGGCAAGACTGTGTCCAAAAGCTCAAGTCGGCGCTAAAGTTTAATGATCAATCCTTCTAGGTATATCCTTAGAGTAGCTTCGATGCGAATATGCAGACAGTGCCAAAATAAGCTTTAACATTTATTAACAATATTGTTAAAAGATTTGAAGCTATTCATAGGGTATTCAATCATTTGTTCGGCAAGTTTTAACTAAATTAATATTATAGCATGATATTGTTTTTCGAAAAGCAAAATTATAACAAATGAGTTCATAATGTTTTCTAAATTAATTTATTACGTCAAATGATATAGATTTTGGAAACGCAAAAGGAAAAAATTAATTTTGATCAAATGTTTGGTAACTGTTTCAGGTTTTAATTAATTTAAGTCATGTTTTTCATATAAAATAAGTTTATATTTCTGTGATAACAAAAAAATTTAAGTTTGTTTTTCTTGGCTCATAAAATGAAAAATGTTGCATAAAAAACGTTTCTTTTTTATTTATGTTATGCATTTATAAGTCTATTATAAAGTCTTATACAGACTTTCTTCGTGATTCTTAAAATAACCCATAAAATGTAAAATTTTCTTGCCGGGCTTCAAAGACCTCTCGGCCTAATTTTTTTCAGCAGGACTTCGGAGGGTTAATACCGGAAGTCAAGTAAAATAGACACCTAAGTTGTTGATACTGCTTAAACTTTGTGCGAATTGGATGAATAACAAGTGAAATTGCCCGCATATTGTTTTGGTTATTTCTGAATAGTACAACAGCACAAATTTGGTAAAAGCTTTCTATGTGCAATGAGGTTGACTTTCCAATACAAGAATTAAACGTAACGATCAGACGGGAGTAAACCTAGAAATGGAACAGGAATAAGAACTCCTCTTCGATTACCGCTATCCGTATCTGTTTATCACTCACGGTTTTAAGTGTTAAAATACGTTGTTTATTTTCGTTTTGGGACCTATAATAGATAAAATAAATCAGAATGCAGAAGACAATCCCTCAAGGCAAGCAGGTTTATTCTGAATCCCATAAAACTGAGCTATGGATAGATTAAATATAATGGTGAATAATGGTGAATAATCTTATTTTAGAAATAAAAGCACATATAAGATCTACCCTAAGTCCCATTACTGTTGCACCAAAACAACTAAACCTTACTTACAAAGATCCAAAACGTCAACATACCTACATAACTAAAATGTACAACTTGCACAAAGATGTTGTTCAAAACCACGTTTAAGAAAGTTATGATAGATACGTGTTTATCACAAATTTCAACTTGAACTTCCATCGACCCAAGTCTGATAAAGAAAAAAAATTCATTAACCTAGAACATGATAAAAAAAACCTCATCCGGACATTGAAATACTCCATACCTGTGCAGAGGTTGATAATGCTCATAGCCAGATCGGAAAACATCACTCTTAATCTAACGTTTTAGTTCACATTAACAAATAAATAAAAACGGTAGGTTGAATCTAACATAATGAAACATTATCTGAGCTACGCAAAGTAGAAACAAATTAAAATTATCAGAATGAAGACCAAGACCAACGTTCTCTGTAGAAGACGAAGGAGATATCGATCTGCGATGTGGAATATAGTGATAAGGAAACAGAACTATATAAATCATTCCACATTCGTGTTGTGCGACTTAGGAAAGAGAACCCTCGTCTGTCATGTACCTCAGCTTCCTGTTGGTGAAGCAGTTTGTCACTATCTTCAGAAAGTAGTGCGCGGTGTATTCGTTCTGGTGGATGATCTTCTCATACAGTGATCCCCGCTTAATTGAAGCTCACCTAATTGATTTTCATCGTTTAATTGAACAAAAAAAATGGGCTCAAATATTTTCTATATAAGCTAAACGTACACGTATTTGTGCGGTTAAATGAATAACTCGGATAATTGATCGAAAAAATCTGACAAAATAGTCAGTTCAATAAAGCAGGGAATATTTTTAATTGTCAATTGTCAAGTAAAAAGCGTACAGCGTCACTACTGCACAATATTCTTTGTCCCCCATCGCCATCCTTCTCCTTTTATCACTTCAACGGCTTCATCGATTATCGCTTTTATACCGTCAACGACAGAGCCCAAAGTTTTAAATCCAAACTGCTGGTCTGCCAATGTTAATTTCTCTTTCGCAACCGCTAACATTCGGTTGTTTATGATCCGTTCAAAAATCGTTCCCATTGTATCCAGAATATTGAGCGATATTACAATGGTTCTCTAGGTGTGTTGTTCCCCTTTAATATCAAGACCAAATATTTAAGCTTTAATGAACATGTCCTTAGGACTAGGTCAGAATTTTGTAGTGGTTTTGTTAACCGGCAGTGTCCCAACATTTGCTATTAATTCCACAAGATACTCCGGTTCTTTCCATTTGCAATTTCCTTTCTTTTGTGTGAATTTGTTTTCAAACTTTGAAATCAATTTCATTAGTCCTTGTGTTTGGGACTCCAAAGTATGCATGTAACAACTCTTGCATATTGTATTTTCGGTTGTTCTTGTAGAACTGATTTTCAAGATGAACGTAAAGCAAAACTATTTCATTGCAAACATAATTATAAGTTTAAATTTAAATGCTAATACATTTTAATATTTATTTTGATTAGCATAGTTGGAACGTTGGAGGCATGCATTAAATCCAAGTTGTTGATATACTTTATACAAAATATTATGTTCCTTAGATTATTGTACATAATCACATGAATATTTGTCGAACATTGATTCTAAATATGTGTACGTTAAGCAGTTTATATACATATGTATGTAAAATTAAATTCAGATGAATTAATATTCATGAGAGGCAATTCAAAAGGTTCATTTGCATGTCATGCTAATTTCTGATCATCCAAACACCACATCTTCAAAAACTAATTATTTACATACATATAATTATTAACTAAATTTTAATTGCTTTTTTTTTAATGTAATTCACTTGCGCTCAAGGAGTAATGAATACCATTATGATGTTATTCACTCAGGTGGTATTAGCTTTCAGTCTTGTCTCCGAGGGTGATGTTTAGAATAATTGGAAAAAAGTTACACCAATAAAATTACATACCTTTGTATCTTGGAGCCTGCCTATCATGGAACTTGTCAACTTTACTTCATCGCTCATATAAAGTCTGTAAACCACTATTTAAATGCTGGTGTGCCCCAAGGCTCCGTTTTGTCTCCGACTCTCTTTCTCATTTTTATTAATGATCTCTTGTCTGCAACTTCTAATCCAATTCATTCCTTCGCCGGTGGCGATACTCTTAGTTGTTCATATTCGTTCCCTAACTCATGTCCCTGCTCATCGGACGTAGTTGTTACGCCGTTACGCCGCGCTTGCTCTTTACGAGTGAAGAGCGTAGAGCGGAGAGCGGAAAATGAAACTAATATTATTATATGTAAATATTTTATTTATTAAATAGTAAGGTCCGCCGTCTTTAGCGTCGCTGCAACCTTCTATTCTAGTTTACAAAATCACACTCTGATGATCTCTTCCATCAATCGACCTTTTATACATTTGAGTTTACCCCTACTCTGCACATCCATCGCACTAGGGTCAACGTTATCAATATTTCCCAAAGTATTCAGGTACTTGGGAGATAACGCACAGGAAGTGTTTAGATGCATTTGTTTGCACTATAATCACTTCCTTTATTGGCACACTAAACCAGAGTGGAAAGTATCGCGACTACGGGTAGTGCCGCGACATGGTGTTTGATGTTTATTTAGGTTCTTAAGTTTGCCCGAAAAATACTATGCATCCTGGATGGTAGACGTGCAAAGCAGGTAGCCTTTTATTATAGGGTGGATGCGTCATGTAGTGCGATCACTACATAGTACAGGAACAGCAACGTATAATAAACTCATTAAATTCTGACCTTGACATCATAATAAAATGGGGTTCTACAAATAGAGTGGAATTTAATGCTTCCAAAATTCAATTCTGCCTTCTGTCTCTTAGGCGAAACCCAAACCTCGAACCTGAATAGTTGCTGCATCGCCGAAGCCGAAAAACTTGCCATCCTCGGCATGTGTGTTGACAAAGATCTTCGTTGGAACGACCACATATTCGAAGTCGCCAAGAACGCTGCGAAATGTCTAGGTTTCCTCAAACGATGCAAGAAAAAACCTTACCCCTTCTGATCTGGCTTCAATCTACGAGGCGTTCATTCCCCCAAAGCCTGAGTTCAACGCTCGCATCTGGTTTGGTGCACCGTCTTGCACATTCTCGATATAATTCAAAAACGCGCATTAATACTTATGGGTGACAGAAACATTATGAAGTCAATCAACTCGCTTGAACACCGAAACAATGTTTCCAGAATCGATAAGACAATGAGGGGTTTTATCGATATTTCTTCAAAAAATTCTCTAGCGAAATAGCCAGCTGCATTCCGCCCTTGCAACATTTCACCCGCATTACTCACCATGCTTCGAATGCACATCAGTATACCCTTATGCCTACTTTCGGACTTACTGTCAAATAAAGAGATTATTTTTTTAGTCGCACCACACGAATGTGGAATGATCTACATACCTAGCTCTGTGTTTCCGCATCACTACACACACAGGCATTTGAAGCCAACGTGCATTGGTACCTCCTTCGTCTCTCCTCCAATTTCCCCAATGCCCATGCTCCAGTTTAAGGGTAGTCATATACTTTTTAGCGTGCGCTTATTATAAAAAAAAATAAAATAATTGTAAAATTTCGCCAAGAGCAATTTGTGCCAGCATAGTCGTCTGCTGGTGGCACTGTGGTCTATTAACCATTTAACAAAACGTTCAAACATACCGGTGCATTCCTTGATATTAAAGGTGTTTTTGACAACACCGGCTATGATTTAATCACCAATGCTCTCACCCGCAGAGGCATTGATCATCCAAATAACAGGTTGGTTAGGGCGATGCTTGAAAGCCGGCGAATCTCAGCCACCTCTGGAGAGGTTTCAGTGACCATTTCAGCAGCTAAAGGCTGTCCACAAGGAGGCGTCTTCTCGCCTCGCCTCTCGCCAATTGTTATTGACGGCCTACTCACCAAACTCAGCAACCTTGGCTATAATGTCATTGGTTACGCTGATGATCTTGTTATCACCATAACAGGTAAGCATGAACACAAATTTCGCGAGGACATGCCGAAAGCCCTTCAGTTTGTCTCTGGCTTGTGTGTCAGAGAGGGCTTATCTATTTACCCCAATAAAACAGTTCTTGTACCATTTACTAGGAAAAGAAAACTGAACTTTGGTACAGTTACCCTAAATCCTAGACTGCCAACGGGGACGATTTCGCCCCCCAGTGGGCGCTAGAGCCTCAACTGGGCGCGGTAGCGGATCGAGCGACTAATGGGGGCATTGAGGTTATTAAGGGGGGCGGCCTTAGGCTACATCGCAAGAACAGGTGATTCGGGGGATTTCATATTGTTGCTAACGTATTTTATTTGCACTCAACAAAGCAGTGATACACACTAGTTAAAATCATGTAAAATGTGACAACTGATTTTTCTGCCAAAATTTGGATTATGCGCACTTTGATTAAAAAAAAAAAATTTAATTTAGCATTGGCATAGGGTTACTTTGATTTGAAATTGGAGCGGACTCCAAAAGGTATGAGAAATACATCGGTTTTCATTTAAACCCCAAATTTTAAATAAAAATATCTCCGCAATTAGTAGGCTTTTGAAACTCTCAATTGCAGCCAAAGGAACTTTTGAACAAAATTAATTTAAATGCACGGCTAACTCTATTTAATTAATAAGTGGAATACGTTACTTTTTATAACAATAAAATAGACACAATTATTATTCTTCTTTGCTCCGTATTGATGAATAATCGTTATTCGTGAGTGATAAGTGTTGTTTCATTATTTTTAAAAATATCTATAATTCTGTTGAGAAGTTAATTTGTATTTCAAAATGTCTGAATCTACATTAAAAAATTCTAAAAAAAATTCCGCCAGTACAGTATTGAATATATGAAATATGGATTCACGTCCTCTCCTACAAACAAATAGTAGTAGTAGTAGTAGTAGTAGTAGCGATTTATTTATTTCAAACTTAAAAGCTAATTAACAAAAAATGAGTTCATATAAAAAAAGAAAGGAAATGGAATAACAGTGTTCCACCAAGGATTTTTAATAAACTCACATCTGATGTGGGGTAACATCTATCACTATTTACTTAGTAATAATATATAATAAGAAAAAAAAAGAAGAGAAAAAACCATTCAGGAAATTCAAAAGGACAAAAATATAAAAGTAACATTTCATAGATAATATACACTGTTGGAGCCTACTATAACATTTATAATTAAACATTTATTGTGCTGGCGATTAAAACAAGAATTAAGATAAATGATTCAATGCAGTCATAATGAATAGTGAATAACCAATCTTTAACTTTTTTAATGAAAGAAGAAAAGCGAAGACTTTCTCTGATATCGCAGGGCAATTTATTAAATAATTTTGGAGCTGTATATGTATAGAAAAGTGCAAAATGTGCTCGGTGTGCAATTGGAACATTAACTATTCTCATATTATTTATACGTAGATTGTACATTTGAGAATTCCTACTTGGAATATTACCGTTTTTTTTTAAAAATTCTCTTAGTACTTTAAATACATATAAATGTCTCATTGGTAGAATTAGCAACTCCTTAAATTAAGGCCAACTTTCAGCAAACCGATTTTTATTACAAATAATCCTAATTAAATGCTTCTGAGCTATTAATAATGGTCCAAAGGTGTTAAAATACGAACCACCCCAGCTTGTGATGCCGTATTGCAATTTGGAGTGCGCAAGGCCATAGTTAATAGTAGTTAAGACTTTTTTTTTTGAGCAAAACGGCTTTATAAGGTACATTTTACGTGTGACTAACATCATATATGATTTTAGCGTTTGAATATGGTCTTTTCAATTTAAATTGTTATCAATAATAACGCCTTAGTATTTGAATTGCTGTACCGTTTCAATTTTGAAGCAATTTCCGGAACACTGCATGTTAGATATAAAATTACTGTTGCCACATTTATGAACAGGTAATGAAAATTGCTTACAGTCGTGGGAGTGAAAACAGAGATTATAATCATAAAGACTATTTCCAGATATCTTAAAAGACATCAGTTTAGTTTTCTCACTTATAATTAATTTATGCGAGGTAAACCACGATCTTAAGATTTCAAGATCTTCCTCAATTTTTGTGATACATTCAAATACAGTTTGGAATTCATACGTAAGAGCTATATCGTCTGCAAATGCGGTTGAAGTGCCATTTAGTTTAAGCTTGAACAGAGAGTTAATGAAAATCAAAAAGAACAATGGGCCAAGTACAGAACCCTGTGGTACACCATTTTTTAAGGGTCTTGGCTCACTAAATATTCCATTTACCTTAACTCTTTGTTTTCTATCCTTTAGATACGATTGAAACCATTTAAAAATGTTACCCCGAAAACCAGCATTATATAGCTTACTAAGCAACAAATTATGGTCCACCATGTCAAATGCCTTTGTCATGTCAATAAATAGACCCATGGTTGATTTACCGCTGTTTAAACTACCATAAAGTTGACTACAAACCCTCAAAATGGTTTCCTCTGTAGACAGTCCAGCTCTAAATCCAAACTGATTATTGCAGAAAAAATTAAACTTATCTAAAAACCGACACAATGCGAACTTTAAGTAACTTTTCAAAGATCTTTGAAAAGGTGGAGAGAAGAGATATAGGCCTATAATTCGAAACCTTTTTTCTGTTTCCTTTTTTAAAAAGTGGTATGACCTCCACACTCTTAAGATGTTGAGGAAAACAACCCATTTCAACACTAAGGTTAAAAACGAAACTCAACACATCCACAACATAGAAGGCGATATGTTTCAGTAAAACACTAGAAACACCATCACTTGTACAAGAGTTTTTATTTTGTAGACGAAGAATGACATTGTAAATTTCTCTCGAGGTTATCGCATCGAAAACGAAGCTATTAGATTGAATATCTTCGGGAGAAGAAACTGTACAATCGCAATTTGTGCAGGGTTCGATAGCTGGTTTTAACTTTTCAGAAACTTCAGTGAAATACTCGTTAAATTTATTTGAAATGATGCATAAATCAGATTCAATGGCTCCATCTTCTTCAATATTAACAATTTCAACACGATTCATAACACTCCCTAAAATGCCATCAACCACTCTCCATTCTTCGCGTATATTCCCACCAGCTCTTGCAAACAATTCAGCGTAGTAATTATTACGTGAATTTTCTATATTTTTGTGAATGGTTTTACACATAGTGTCATAGAGTTTCTTTAGTTTTAAATTATGAGGATGTTTTTTACATTTCATACTTAACTTGTTTTTATTTCTTATCTCTTTTAGGAGATAAGTAGTCATCCAAGGCTTCAAACGTTTCTTATTACAAGAGTTTTGCTTTACTAAGACTGTACATGAATTAATGTGGATTTTTAAAATGTTGATAAACCGATCAAAGGCAGAAGAGGGATTAGTCTCCGAATAAACCGGCTCCCAAAATTCATATTTTAAACTTTCTTTTAGAAGCGCATAATCAACGCGATATTTTAATGAAATAGGCGCAGGTATTTTGCTTCCAGAGCGGTTACAATCACTACAGCAATTAAGGGCAATCATACTGTGATCTGTCAGCTTAAGATCGAACACTTTACCACTAAAGGAGTTTTTAATATTTCTACCAAACCTGAAAAAAATATGATCAATACAACTCCTTGCCTTATGTGTTTAATTTGTCAAAAAGTTTTTTTCAAATGAAGCTATGAAACCTTTTAGCACAGATAATAACACAGAAGTACGTTGGCTCTCTAAAGGAGTTCGTCCGAACCGTTTTTTAATTTTTTTGGACTCAATACTGGACTTTCTTAAAGACAGATACGAACAATTGCACGAAAACCTGATCTAATCAAAAACTAACATAGCTTAACTGACCGCCCTGTTGAAAATATTTAATGAAGTTAATGTACAATTGCAAGGTGATGAGTTGAATTTAATTAAAACAAAAAGCGTTTTTGCGGCAAAATTTTTCTATTCAAACGAAATTTAAGTAGAGGTGAATGCCAGAAAGTTTCCCACATTCTTTGTAGTCTTTACAAATCAGAAAGATCTACTTACTTACTGCCAACACCTGAACGTTTTTCATGTTGATTTTACGGAGCGTTTCCAAGATATTTCAAACATTAATAAAACCGAGTTGGGTTATAAATCCTTTCGCCAATGCAGATACTGAAGAATCATAAAATTTGGACGAGGAACTCGTAGAACTCACCACTAACGATGAACTCAAAGTAAAATTCAATCATGGATACCAAGAGTTTTGGCTTCAAAAATCTATACCAGTTCTCTGCGCTGGAGTACAGACATTTTAGATCGCATTTCCTTTCTCCTATACGGCTGAGAGTGGATTCAGTGCGGTGACCAATTGGTATGTGTGCTAAAAAATTGTGGAGAAAGCGTCAGCATGGATTAAGTTTCCGTACGATGCTGAAGAAATGGAGTTTAAAAAAAAATTTGGCAAAAAAAAATTAAATTTCCATGCGCAATTGGGGCTATCGATTGTACACATGTTCTTATAAAAAAGCCAACCGTACATGGCGATGAGTGCGTAAACCGTAAGAATCTGGCGTCATTTAACGTTCAAGCAACTTGCGACGAAATTAAATGTTTACGAGCGTTAATTGCAAGTGGGCGGGATCCGTACACGATGCCCGAATCTGGCGAAATTCGGATATTCAAGTTGTGTTGAATAAAAATGCAGCGGATGTCATTCTTTTGGGTGATGAAGGATATCCTTTGATGTCGTGGCTATGACACCGTTTCGCAATCCAGGCACATCAATGGACATCTATTACAATAAAGTGCACACCAAGGAACGCTGCATAATAGAGCGCATGTTTGGTCAGATAAAGCAAAGATTTCCAACATTGCAATCCAAAATGCGAATGTCCACTAAAAGAATTCATTCAATGATTGTCGCTTGTTTTGTGCTTCACAGTTTTTAAACGATACAGATTTTGAATTGCCACTAGAACTAGTTGAAAACGATGAACACATAGAAGTGCCCGAAGTGGACGAAACAAATAATTCGAATTACAAACGGGAACAAAAACGACGAGCAATTATTGCCAATTATTTGCAAAGGCAAAATTGATGGTTTGGTTGTTTTGATTAATAAAATAGTAAATTTTAAAACAAGTTATGTATAGTTTTATTAGGTAGTTTCAGGTTCACACAAATCTTTTAATTAAGCAGACAAAACTTTTTTTTTAATGCGATCTGCTCGGCATGTAACTGTTGTTGGCGCTGCTCTTGTGCATCTAACATACTCTTCTGCATGTTGATAAGGTGCAATTGACTTTTCAGTACTTTGTTTTGCAATTGGTTGTTATCGATACTTGCCTTTGTTTGAATAATCAAAAACAAATGCAATTGTTTTTTACCAAAAAAAAAAACGTATGAACTGGAAATACCATTTTTATTTCATGAAAGGAACGTTTTTTCTTCGGCCACTAGGGTTTCATCCAATTCAGGAGATGTTTCTTTTGGTAACTCTGATTTCTTATTGGGATAAAGACCCAATTCAATTTCACCTACAATTGTAATATAAAATAAAAACACAAATCAAATAAAAACAATCAGAAAATATTTGCTTCTCAGTGGTGTGATGCTCGGATTGTCTTCAGCATGCAATCGAGTTAAAAAAAAGTTTTCCCGATTCTTTTAAAATAATCGGCATATTTCCGATTCTCTTCATGTCTGCTTTTCCTTTAACGCGCTGTTTTAGGTTGGCAACGTTTTTTAAATTTTGGTCGGTTGTGTAACTTTCTGCTGCTTCTGTCAACAGCATTTCACTCATTTTTTCTGCAGCTTTTTTCTTCTTTGCTTTCATGGCAGGCGCTTGGGATTTATCTAGCAACACTTTGCCAAATAAACCCAGAATTTGCACAAATTTTAGTTCGTTGGCCTCCTTTCCAAGACGAGCTGATTTAAATGCTGTTGACGATGTAGATGCAGATACCGTTACCGTATCGTGATCGTTTGCTTGAGTTGAAATACAAAAAAAAGCATGCGCATGAAACCGCAAAAAGTGAGAATACTCACCATCCAGATATTCCTCTCCAGCGTGATTTCATAAATCTTCTGATAACATTTCGTTATTTTTCCGTTTTTAATAACTTTCGCGCACGAAACAAAAATCGTTTTTTACTTTTTTATGCTGTCAAACGTAAAGCAATTGCTCAGTCGAATATTCGAACTTGCTACAGTAAAGTAAATCTTATTCATATGAATTTGAGCAATCACTTTATGCACTTACTTTGCTAGCAGACTTATCTTCAAATACGATAAACTATGTGACGTCTTTCTTAACCCAATATGACGGACGTCAAAATATGGCGACTTACCTTTCTCTTTAGAACCTATTAATATGGGTATCAAATAAAAGGCTTCAATGAGTAGAATTTTTTTTTTTTTGTTTTTGTTAGTGAAGATGAAAATCTCGAAAGACACTACGTGGTTAGAGACCCAGAGTAATGTGGATTTTAGCAGCACTAAAAACACCAACTGAGTAGAATAACGTAAAATTAAAACTCAAATTACAAAATTTACTACTGCATCCAACGTCAAGTACACCGGCGCTAAGAACAGAATAGCAGAGTGGGTGTATAAAAAAATATGTCGCTTGCGTCTAACCTCGAAGTACCGAGCACATCCTGTTGTAATAAACGCCTCGTTCCTCTTTTGATGCTGTTTTTCTTTTAAGAGGGCTTTTAATTGTAGACATTTAATGTTGCATGGGTGTTGCAGGTCAGAATGCAATTGACGGGGTGAAAGCATTCACTGTACTAAGGCGCGGGACGCAGGGTCGGCGGCTTCTTGACGAGACAGCCGACTGGTTAACATGTGTAAGTGATGACGTGCATCGACGTCAATACTCAATGACAACACAAAAATCGACTCAGTAGTGTTAAAGGCTTCAACAACAAATTAATTTGTGTGTAATTAAAATCGGTTCAATAGTTTTAAATTTACAGTTGATAGGCGTGGGGTGATTCATTTTCATTCAATGAAAGCAATGTTCAATTGAGCAATGTAAGTGGAATGAAATAAATTCATTTTTGAAAACGTTTAAATGGGTTTGAAGCAAAAAAAAGATGGAAAGACTATTTTCGGAACTGTAGTGTTTTTGAGAATAAATACGAGTCGTTGCTGAATGAATATTACGAACTCCCAACAACAGATTCAGACCTGTTTTTTGCTTCGCTCGTGCCCCTAAAACTAGCCACAAATTATGACAACATTATTGAGAAGACGGACCCTAATAGCAGAAGGTACACTTAACAAACCAACTCTTGAAAGAATGTATGAGTTCGGACTTTTAACACATCATGGATGGATTCGTTTTTATAATTGCACATATCGTATAAACAACCAATTAAAAAAAAAGAAGGGAAACAAAAATGTAAGAGGGAAAAAGAATGTGAATAAAAGAAAATTGTTCAACAGAATCTTCGTACTCAACAAGGATGCTTGTTGATCTACCGAAACCTGGAAGCGGATCTTCAAATGACGGTAACACTGCTCGTCGTCTATAAGAGGGTTGAACTTTGAGCTTATTTCTGTATTTTAAACAATTCTGCAATTTTAATTTCTAGTAGTTTTCCTTTTTTTAATTATCTTGTGTAAGTAGTAGGTGTTGGTTAGGTGTTGGTGACGTAATACTGTTAAATATTTTAAACGGAACGACGAAACTGAAAGTGTGGAAGTGGAAATATACCCCTTTTTTGTCAAATCTACCAGCAATTGTCAGATCTACAATACTGTTAATTCAAGCATAATAATCTATTTTTTAAAGGACCCTACTTTATAAATTTAAATCCTAAAAAAGAGCCATAACATATTTTGAGAAAGCTATTGGGCATGCACTAATGGAATTCCTTCTTCCATTGGAAATAAAGGCATGTCTCTTTCACTTCAGCCAGATTATTTGGAGAAAGGTGCAAAATAGCAGACTAAGGGAATGATGAGGATTTTAGCTTAACAATTAGAATGCTAATGGGTCATTTGCCCATTATTTTGAAGCGCTGTATCTTACACTCGATAAAGATTCAAAAACGATTGGGAATTGGAATACATTGGAGGTCCAAGAGCTCGGAGACAGCGATATTCGCCAGCATTTTGGTGCCTCGGTGATACCATCAATTACAATTTTCCACGAACTCAAAATGGCATCGCCGTTTAAAGACGATAGTTGGAAAAAAAATATTGGTGTTTACCAGATCATAGAAGCGATCAAAAAAGAAGTTGTGATGGTAAGGAGTATTTTAGACAAAATCAGTTGCGGTTCATCAATTCGAATAAGAAGGAAAAACTAAGAACGCCAAAAAAAAGTTGAAGAAGATAATGTGTTACTGTCCGTTTTTCCCAAACCGCGGAATCGAAGGCCAGGGTCGCCGACTCTCAGTGGAGTATAGCCGTGGGTGGTAATTATAATGGGCGCCACGCGATTAACCCTATGCCCCGAAAGTTTCCTAATGCCGAATCGCGACAACACCAGAAAACCCACGTGAATGCCAGGCAGAGATCCCAGAACCCGATAAAAAAACAACCAAGGTACCAGAGAATTCCACTTATAATACTTCCTTTTATTTCACTAATCCATCTGCACTTAACTTAACTTAACAGGTACCCCCCCAAACAAAAGAAAATGGTACCGCAACAACCAAATAGGCAGGTTAAAAAAAAAGGGATATTTTGTTGGGAATTAAGCCCACGAGAAGGTTCGGATCCGCCCCCTTTCGCTCACAAGAACAATATTATCTATAAATAATATAATATATATAGCTACTAATTATAGGTTACAAGTTTTATTTTCAATTTGAAAAGTTACTCCAAATTACTACTGATTAAATTTTCAATCAAAACAATACTACAAATGGGGAAAATAGAATGGTTAGTAGGTGACTCCCTGCATATCCTTGTACGGCAACTGGTTCACAGGATGCACTGCTGGCTGGTGGCTTCCTCTCGATCAGCTCCCGGTTGGAACGTTATTGCTTTTCTCTCTTTATTTTGGTTTTTTTTTTTTTTTTTTTTTTTTTTTTTTATTGATGTCACTGGGTGTCGTTTTAGTGGCTTAGGGGGTCGCAGCCCGTCAACTTTAGGTTACCAATCTTTCATAGTTCACAGAATTGCAAATTTCACGGTACAGTCCACCGATCAGGGTGAATTTCTATTCGCGCGGTGCGTACCTTGGCGTTTACGGTACTCCCGTCCCACACTTCGGTTTGACCACGAACGTTGAGCTACTTAGAGAGGTCTCACCCTACCCTTCCGCACTTTATTTCGTTTCTTTTTCTTTTCTTTTTTTCTTTTTGCCTTTTTATTTTATTCAGCACTCCACCCAGGGCACAGAGCACTAACCGGAGTGTATTCTTATATTTATGTATATCTATTTCTGCAGCACCTTATTTTTACCGCGAACTTCCTCAG
This sequence comes from Criorhina ranunculi, assembly GCA_951813785.1. Classification (NCBI taxonomy): domain Eukaryota; kingdom Metazoa; phylum Arthropoda; class Insecta; order Diptera; family Syrphidae; genus Criorhina; species Criorhina ranunculi. The sequence goes on along the minus strand of OX638381.1, from coordinate 53,094,925 downwards.
TCTGAGCGTCCCACAAAAAAAAAACAATTATTATCGGTCAAAAAGAAAAAAATCACACACTCTTCTTCTACTTTGACTTTTTCTTTTCTTTGTTCAGGCGCGCACTCGTATTTCTTTGTTTTCCTTTTACTTCGCTAGGCTTCACGACCGACCCGTGCTCTGGCTCCCTTTCGACTGTCCCAAACTCCCACTCACACACTTCGTACTGACCCTGCCGCTACTCTCGTTTTTACCTACCATAACCGCTAACACGATCACCCCACACCTCAAACCATCCTTACCCCGCCCGTGTTCTGCCTCCCTTCCGACCCACTCAAACTTTCACTCCAACTATTCTCACTGACCCTGCTGATTATCTCGTCTTAAAGTCCCGATACCCCAATCACACCATCCTAAACCCGCCAGCTCGAGTCCCGTTTAATGTCATTAACATTATCATTATCCTAAGTTAGTTTACTAAAATAAAAAACAAAAAAATAAACTTGCAGCGACCGGGGCTTGAACCACCGACGCCGCGGTTGTGAGGCCGTCGCACTACCTTCGGGCTAACCCGTGTGTTGTAGGTGTGATATATGTAACACAAATTAACGAAAACCTTTCGTGGTGGAAACACTACAAATGCCCATAACAAATGGAAAACAATGATGAATCGGATAAACTTGATTTCCTGCGAAATATTGTGCATGTTATAAGCTTCTTAAACTGTGCTGTGACATTTTTTTTCTTGTTAAAATTATCTTTAATAAATTATTTATTTGCTAGACTAATAATAATAAATTAACTATTATTCTCGCTTTAATTTTCTTTAATTATAATAATAAATTTAAAAAAAAAGCAAAAATTGCTTTGAAATCCCTTTTCTCCCCACGAAGGGATTCTGAATAAAGAAATTTACAAAAAAAAAGGTATTTTGAAAATAATTATTAGTAGGGTTCCCGTTGGCTTGGCTTTGGAAAAACGTCAATGTCGCATGTACATGCAACGATTTCCATGTCGTGTACTATGGGCTTAAAAAACTAATTTTAAATATTTGCATACACATTTAATTTCAATTGAATCAATTGCGAATGACTTCACTTAAATCACAAAAGTGACTACAATATTTGACTTTACTAAAATGAATGCTCAACCGTTGACTCCAAAATTATTGGTGATTTTATATTTTGAAGGTGAAATCTCAAGGGAATTCCAAGGTTGAAAGATTGAAGATAAATCACATGACTAATGTAAGTTCTCAAATTATTTGATTCCTTTACAACTCTGCTATGTACTTGTATGACCAAATATCCCTAGACTCTCCGATTTAAAATATTTCTGGAATATAGGATCACGGATCCAAGAAATACAAAACTTGTGCGTAAGTGAAAGATTTAAATAATAAAAAACTGACAAGCCCCCTTCTTTTGTGGAAAAAAATACTTCGCCGACGATGACCAGTGTCGTGATGGCATCATCAGATAATTTTCTCACATTCCACATTCTTACCTGTTCTCATATCATATATTGTATTTCACATTCCTTTCCCAGCTAGACAGCACAATAACAAAAGTGTCATCTTGCTGGCTGAACATCTTGTAAATATGTATCATAATATGCAATGTTAGCATAATTTTAGTATTTAAAGCATTAGAAATAAAGAAACGGTTCTCTTTCTCATTGAGCCTTTAACAGCAATACTCGTTTTCTTTGCAAGACTTCCCCCCACCAGAGGTAAGGGGTCTTTACTGAATTGAGAAATTGTGAATGAACATTGGTCCTTCGAAGCCTTCAAAAGCAAAAAAAAGGAAACAGTCGACTAATAACAAAGCGTTACCAGGGCTACTAACACTGGTAAAGAATAAGCGTTACCAAGGCTTCAGACATTGGTAAAAGTGTACAAGCAAAAATCAAGTGAAGTGAAAAGTGATTAGTGCAGTGAAGATGACAGACGAAACAGACGTCATCATCATCGTCATAAGACAGAAAGCTCTAGCAGAGGAGCTGGAAAATGCAGTTAGGAATTTTAAAAAGGATGCTTCATCCAGAAAAACGCAGAAGTACAAGGAAGAACGTCTCCAGCGTGCCAAAGACATATGGGATGAATTTCGTGAAAATCACGAAAAAATAAAATCAGTCGTCAAAGCAGAGACGCCATACATACAAGGAAATACGTTCCTGAAAGTCAAGGAGATATATGAAACTTTCAAACTGCTGCTAGACAGCATAGTTCCTTCGAAAAAAGAAACGAGTCAGCCAAGTACATCAAGGACATCCGAAAATCCTGAAGAGAACAGTCTCCAGACGCAAAGACTGCGCAAGATTAAAATTAAAATAGAAGCTATCATTAGCAATATTGACGATTTTGAGGAGACGTTTGACAACTACACAAAAGAGGTTTGCGACTACCAGCAAAAAATATTGCTGGACCAGTTGCGGAATCTGACGGAAATTCATGAAGAATTCATGACTCAAGCGTCGGAAAGGGACCTATGCACTCCCTATGTGACAAAAAGGGAGTACAATGACGTGAAGAAAGACATCAATAAATGTCTCTACCGAATGGCGTCTAAATTGGGGGAAACTAATCAACCAAGTGCAGGCACATCGAGGCCATCAGAGGCGAGATTACCCCAACTAAAAATTCCTACGTTCAGAGGAAACTATTTACAGTGGCAGTCATTTTGTGACATCTTCACAACCATTATCCACAACAAGGCTACGCTAGATATTACCGAAAAGATGGAGTACCTGAAAACTCATCTAGAAGGTGAACCACTCCACCTCATTCAGCACTTCACAATATCTAGCGAAAACTACCAGAGTGCATGGGAAACTCTCAAGAGACGTTACGACAATGAGAGGAAAATCGTATCGATGCACCTGGATAGGATGTTCAAGTCGAGTAATCAGGGAGGCCAATCTACAGCAAGTTATTTGAAGGCCGTCCTAGATGCGAACAAAGAAGGTCTTGCGGCTCTCAAAAACATGGGATTTAAGACCTCTTCTTGGGAACCAATCATTGTCCACCAAGTTGTTAAGGCACTGGATCCGGAGAGCAGAAATCTGTTTGAACAAGGAATAGAAAGGCCAAATAAGGTACCAACGCAAGAAGAATTATTCGACTTCCTCGCAAGAAGATACCAAGCATTAGAGGTATTGGGGGTCTCTCGACAAAAACCATATAGAGATGAAAGTAAAACGTCTGTGCGAAACTACCATCTAGCAGCAAAGTCTTGTTGCATGTTTTGCAAGGGTGATCATAACATCTACTCATGCAGCAAATTCATGAACTGGACTTCAAAGGAAAGATGTGAGCAAGTCAAACAGGCCAAGCTCTGCACAAACTGTCTGAGACATGACAAAAAGGTCCCTTGCTCCAGTCTACGAACATGCAAGCAATGTTATAAAAAACACCATGCATTCCATGCAAACACCATCAGGAGAATTACCCCGGAAGACGACAGATCGATCAACCTTACTCGGTCCCAACTCAATAGCAGCAAGTTAAATCTCACTATGGTCATCAGAGCCAAAGTGTACTACTCGCCACAGCAATCGTTATCGGAACCAACATTGGCGGGCGTCGCAGAGAATTGAGGGCACTCATAGATCCAGGATCCCAAGCGACCCTTATTACCGAAGAAGCAGTCCAGTCCTTACGTTTGCCGAAACAGAAGATCTACACAGAAATAAGTGGGTTAGGAGCAACTGATGCTGGAATAGCTCGCAGTAAGGTGGAAGTCACAATCGAACCAAGATTCAAATCAGAGTTCAAACTGTTGGTCTCAGCGCTTGTGTTGCCAAACCTTACTAAACTCATGCCCGATAAAAACAACATCAATGAAATTCCTATTCAGCTCAGGAATCTTGAATTGGCCGATCCAACATTTTTTGTTCCTGGACGTATTCATATTGACATATATGGTGACATCATGCTAGATGGAATAAAGAAAGGCCCGAGATGCTCCACTTTAGCGCAAAGGTCTAAGTTAGGTTGGCTAATCACAGGCCGAACTCCAGCAAAACCCAGTGATGACAACAGAATTACCGGAATGGTAGTGCAAACATCCCTTGAGAAGCAAATCGAACGATTTTGGGAATTGGAAGAAGTCGCTGATCAAAATCATCAAACGCCAGATGATCAGAAATGTGAAGCGATATATGAAAAAACACATTACCGGGATCCAGATGGCAGGTACGTGGTTTGCATACCGTTCAATCCAGAGTTGACGCAGACGCACAAATTGGGAGGATCAAGAAACAAAGCGATCGCCAGGCTGCGTCAACTCGAAAATAAATTCAGCACCAATAAAGAACTGAAGAAGGAGTATACCACCTTTATGAAGCAATTCATCGATCTTGGACACATGGTTGAAGTACGTCCAAGTAGTAAACCTCAACACCAAATATACTACATGCCACATCATGCTGTCCATAAACCTGATAGTACAACTACAAAATTACGTGTTGTATTTGACGGATCTGCGAAGACATCGACCGGCGTGAGTTTGAACAAGCTGATGCTTGTGGGGCCCAGAATTCAAGAAGATTTAACAACAATTATAATACGTTGGCGACGACATAAATACGTCTTTACGGCAGATATCGAAAAGATGTATCGCCAAATCAAAATGAGTGACGATCATCAAGACTACCAACGCATAGTATGGCGGGACGCTGTAAGCGGACAAATAAAGGATTACAAACTAACCACAGTCACATATGGCACAGCCTCGGCACCGTACCTAGCTATTAAAACACTTAAGCAACTGGCCCTTGATGAGCAAGAACGATATCCCATTGCATCCGAGATAGTATCAGATGATTTCTACGTCGATGATATGATGTCTGGGCGAGGAACAATAAATGACTGCAGAGAAGCACAAGCACAATTAACAGCTATGCTAAGGGAAGCTGGTTTCAACCTTCGAAAATGGTCCAGCAACAACATTAAACTGCTTACTGATATACCGCCAGAGGCACAACATCAGTGTGATATTAAGATCGACAAAGAAGAAACAATCAAAACATTAGGAATCCACTGGAATCCAACAGCTGATACCTTTCAATTCAAGGTTACCAACATCGACTAGAAGTTTGAGCAGATAGCAACTAAACGCATAACACTCTCCGAAATTGCAAAGTTGAATGATCCTTTGGGTTGGTTGGCACCCATTACTATCTGCGCCAAACTATTAATGCAGCAATTATGGAAGTCTAGCCTTGACTGGGATGAACCACTAACAGCAGAATTATAAAAAACCTGGTGCAACTTCAAAAACAGCCTTGCAGCAGTTGAAGACTTAAGGATTCCTAGATGGATAGGAACCAATAAGTCGCAAAACCAAAGCTACACGGGTTTTGTGACGCATCAGAAGCAGCGTATGCAGCAGCCGTATATTCAAGAAAACGATTGCAGAACGAGACTTACAGAATCACGTTACTGATAGCCAAAACAAAGGTCGCCCCCATCAAAAGGAAAATTACCCTTCCTTAGTTGGAGCTTTGTGGAGCTCATTTGCTGTCGAAATTACTCAAAGAACTTAAACGGATATTAGAGCCTCAGGTGGATGGCATATTCGCATGGACTGATTCTACAATAGCCTTAGCTTGGATAAGAGGATGCCCGTCCAAATGGAAAACGTTTGTGGCAAATAGAGTCTCCCAAATACAAGAGGTTACTCACCCGAGTTGTTGGGGACATGTATGCTCCACTGACAACCCAGCTGATTGCGCATCTAGGGGAATAACCCCAGATCTACTAAAGGACCATTCCTTATGGTGGAATGGACCGCATTGGCTTACACTAGATTCACCGTACTGGCCGCACGAAGAGCTGCTTGAAACTCAGATGATAGAGACAAAAGTAGTGCTAACAATAACGGCTCCCGAAAAATACAACATAGCTGAAAGGTTCTCTTGCTATAAGAGATTGCTCAAGATAGTTAGTTACTGCAAGAGATTTACATTTAACTGCAGAGCACGAGGAGAAGAGAAGCAACTTGGAGAGCTGACAGTAAAGGAACTCAATGAAGCCAGAAACGCTCTCATTCGCTCCGTTCAAAAAAGAGCATTCTCTGAAGAAATTTATCGTCTGCACAAGGGACCTTATATCGGAACCAAAAGCAAAATCCTCTCATTGGCACCACGCCTAAATAAGGACAACATTTTGGTGGTGGGAGGCAGACTGGAAAATGCACAACTGCAAGAGTCGGAAAAACATCCGTGCATTTTACCACGCAACGACAAATTTACAAAACTGCTAGTCGAGTATACTCACCAAAGAACACTACATGGAGGAATTCAGCTAACATTATCAACGCTGCGTCAATCATATTGGATCATTCAAGGCAAGCAGGTGGTGCGTCCCGTAATCCACAATTGCATTCGTTGTCACCGATTTAATGCGGCAACAAAAAGTCAAATAATGGGAGCATTACCAGCTGCAAGAGTAACACCATCACGACCATTCACCCACACAGGAGTCGACTATGCTGGTCCCATCGAAGTATTGATATCCAAGGGGCGAGGACACAGGACAAGAAAAGGTTATATAGGAATCTTCATCTGCTTAGCCACAAAGGCAGTGCATATCGAACTGGTGAGTGATCTCACTTCAGAAGCCTTTCTATCGGCTTTACGACGCTTCATAAGTAGAAGAGGATCACCGTTGCATATGTATAGCGACAATGGAACGACATTCGTCGGAGCCAATAAAGAGCTTCAAAACTTGAAGAAACTTATAATCAATCAGGCAGAAAAGGATGCGGCAAGGAAGCTGGTGCTGAACGGTATCCAATGGCACTTCATACCACCCGTTGGCCCACACTTTGGTGGACTGTGGGAGGCAGGAGTGAAATCGATGAAACATCATCTCAAGCGGATAATCGGTGATACCCATCTTACATTTGAAGAACTGACAACACTTCTAACGCAGATAGAGGCATGCCTAAACTCTCGACCTTTAATAAGAGTAGGGAATGACATAGATGATACTCCAGTACTGACGCCTGCTCATTTTCTCATTGGATCATCACTCAATGCTGCACCTGAGCCAATTATCGATGATCATCGAAGCTATAGATCCCGTTGGCGTCTAGTACAAAGGATGACACAGGACTTTTGGAAAATCTGGTCAACCGATTACTTATCACAGCTTCAACAAAGAACAAAGTGGAAGCACAAAGAAGCTAACGTCAACATCGGTGATATCGTGCTAATAAAGGAAGATCGATTGCCCCCAACCAACTGGCTGATGGGCAGGATCACTGATACCCACCCTGGAAGAGATAATGAGGTACGAGCGGTAACAGTTTTCAGCAAAAACAAATACCTGAAAAGACCGATCACAAAGTTGTGTCCACTACCTTTGGAATCAGCAGACAGCACAACAGATACAGAGTCCTCCAAATCTCCAATGCATGTAAACATCGCTCAAATGAACTGCAAGACAACAGAAAAAGAGCAGGACACTGAAGACAATTCAACGCACTGACGAACAAAAGACAGGAATATAGGTCCAACTGGAGGAACACGGTTCAATCCTCTACTCTGGTTCTATATAGTGGCAACATTAACAACTGCAGTTACCTCACAGCATGGAATAGAAGTCACCCAATTTCAAAGTCAACCTGGAATATTCTTTGAAGATGTCGGACGAGTAAATATGGTTGCCAGTTCATGGAAGACTATTGTTTTCTTCAACCTAACAAATTACTGGACAGAGCTTGACACGTACAAACAGAGTGTGATGCGGATGACAGAGATCTGCAAATCAACAAATATCTTAAAGCAATTTGTTCGCCAACTAAATCAAATTGAGCTAAACAACGATATTTTACTGCATGCTAATAATGAGCCACTCCAACGATACAAGCGTTCTCCATTCGACTTTGTTGGAACAATTACTAATGAGTTATTCGGAATATTAGACCAACGCTTTGCTCGAAGATATGAGGAAACTATAGACAACGTACAAGCCAACGAAAACCATATCCTACAACTTATGAAGAATCAAACAACGATTATCGATTCAACAATAAACATATTCAAGGAAGAACACTCGGTCACCGAGAAGCAGCTAGGATCATTAAACCAAGTAGCTGATCACGTTGACAAGTATAACACGGTTAAAAGTCTTACATCTACAGGTCTAAATGCTATTCTCATGATGATCAATTACCAGAACACTCAAAACATCTTGTTAGATCTTGTGTTGTCAACACATAGTGGAAAAATTCACCCACTGATCTTAACAGTTCGACAACTGAGACAGGAACTTACCCGCATTCATGACAACATTCCTCGGACGATGATGCTACCTTGAGAACGACATCATGAATCAATAGTGCAATTATACAAAGATTTGCACCCTAAAGGGAGAGTTACGGACACCAACATCATAATAGAGATAACCATGCTGCTGCTGTATAATGAGGAGTTTAAAGCATATAACGTACTTCCAGTTCCAACTATGCATAACGGCAACTTAAGTTTTATTGTACCATCGTCAGACTACTTGCTGATAAATCTCCAAGGGGATCACTTCTACCCTATGAACAAGTTTGAGTTCACATCATGCCAACAGAGGGATGGCAGTAGATATTGGTGCAACCTTCAACATCCAATCTATACATCTGGATCCACCGTAAGTTCATGTGAAATGAGTATTCTTCACTACAGTCAGAATATTGGAGCATCATGCATAACTCGCAGCATCCCAGCAAGGGCGTATTGGGTTGAAATGAACCACCCGAACACCTGGATCTACTGTATGCCTGAGGAAACCAGCATCGATGTCGTTTGCAATCTTGAATCACGACCAACAAAATTGAAGGGCAGCGGGATTCTAAAGGTACAACCCAACTGTATGATTCGTCATCAAACAATGATTGTAATTGGCAAGCAAACTATAACAACCAGGATAGAGTCTTCATTCTTACCGACTCTTAACACCTCACAACAACTTAATGAAATTACTGTCACCAGGGATAGGGGTCCCATACTCAAACCGTACATTGCAAAAGAATTGTCAAATGTGGAGCACGCCATTGCAATACAGCGCAGCCAAGAAAATGTGTTAAAGGAATTAAGGACACATAAAATACAGCAATACACTGTCATTGGGTCTGCAACCTCAGTAGTACTCTTGGCATTCATCATTATACTAGTGATACACTTACGACGTCAAAAAATTACCATCGAGGACAACAAACAACAGGCAGCAGCCCGAATCTCTTTAAGAGGCAACCGACGCCCAACTGCAGGTGCAGCCGAGGCTTTAAACGATCTGGATTTCTGCGTTACATCAGCATAGGGAGGCCCCAGTATGTCGTGATGGCATCATCAGACAATTTTCTCACATTCCACATTCTTACCTGTTCTCATATCATATATTGTATTTCACATTCCTTTCCCAGCTAGACAGCACAATAACAAAAGTGTCATCTTGCTGGCTGAACATCTTGTAAATATGTATCATAATATGCAATGTTAGCATAATTTTAGTATTTAAAGCATTAGAAATAAAGAAACGGTTCTCTTTCTCATTGAGCCTTCAACAGCAATACTCGTTTTCTTTGCAAGACTTCCCCCCACCAGAGGTAAGGGGTCTTTACTGAATTGAGAATTTGTGAGTTGAACAACCAGTTAACAGTTGAACAGAAAGTTAAAGAAAACATAATATTCTCGGCGAAAATGTATTATTTAGCAAAACACCAAATTTTAAAAATATATTTTTTATTGTTCTAATAAACTTAAGTGGTATACAACAATAATTTGTTTGATATTTTAACACAGTATTTACACTTTATTAAAATAGTATACGGGTATTTACATTATGTACGACTTTTCATTATAAGTACAAAAATACGTTGGAAAATTCATTGTGGGGAGTGTTTTGGCACATTGCATGATTACGACAAAATAAAAATTGTTGATATTAAACAAAAATTAAAAATTATAGTTAAGTTTTGGAAACCCTTAATTTCTCAAGGCAGCAGCAATTAATCCAATCCAGTATCTCAAATCTGCCAAATAAGTAAATGATTTGTACTATCTTCTCGCCCAGCTATCTCACTGAGGAATACCTTTGGACACGTCATTTGGTGATCCGTATTCAAAACCCTATGCGGGTATGGTAAGAAGAACCACCAGCATTTGTGCCAATCCAAATGAGATCTTTACACGAAAGCAGGGATGTTACACGTAAACAAGCAGCTTTATGCTGGCGAATTATGTCGTCACAATTTGAAAGCATTTTGTTGCTGGTGCTAGGTTCACTGCGGTAACAAGTTGGTGACTGTTACAGGAATAAATAAAAAGAAAATTAATTGTATTATTTACTTCAAAGGGAAAAACTACTTACGTATTGGAATGAAAACATTTGATATGGGCTGAATTCTGAAATGATATCCAAACGTAACTACTAGACACAGCCATATTTGTGATAGACTTTGAATCCGAAGGTATTTGTATTTGATTGACAACCTAAAAAGTGTGGAAAGATAATATTAATAATAATTATTTTGAAAACATTAAATGGAGATGAGTAGAACGATTTCATTTTATTTTGTTATTTAATTTCTTGCGACAGCTTACACAGTAAGATACATTTATCTTTTAAGGCAGTGAAAAGCTTATTTATAAGAAAAATATTAAGGAAACAAGTTAACAACATTGCAAAAACGACTGATAAGTTACGTAAAACAGTTAAAGGAAAATTTACTTTAGCAAGCAAAGTAAAATAATCAAAGCGTAGAAAGATACAATTTTAATTCTTTTTGAAATATAGCTTTCCCTCTTATTTCTAAAATTTGGCGTGGGAGGGAATTCCAGAGTCGAGTAGCGCTTACGAAGACTTGACGCTCAGAGGTCAAACAAGAAAATCGCGGGAGCAAGGTTTGTCCTGTTCTCACGAATGCACACGGCGTTATTCTGTTAAAAAGGCTGCGAGGTTGACGCGTGTGTATGATGTTGTACAGCATAATTATTGATCGATATTGTAAAAGGCTATCAAACTTGAGATCACAAATTCGGTAAGTGAAGTGTGAGATGTGATCATACCTTCGCAGACCAATTATGTATCGGGCGGCGTTGTTATATGCGACATTAATTTTCCGGCTGCTGATGGAATGGCACTTCCCAAAGACTTCACAGCCATAAGTGAGTATAGGTGTGATAAGTGTCTTAGTGAGCATGATTCTGGTTTTTATAGGAGTGAAGCTTTGGGTCGCACACAAGGAGCGAAGGATACCATGGACTTTGCCCGCGGATTTATTGATATGATCACTCCAAGTTAGAGTTTTGTTGAAGGTCATTCCCAGGTTTTTAGCGGTGTCCCCTTATTCAATGGGATCGTCATTTAGTTGAATTGGGGGAAAGTGTGAGGTATTTAAAGCTTTCCTCGAATAGACTTGCTTGCATTTATTTTGAAACAAATCGTGGACCCCATCCATTATAATTGCAATTCAAACTGTTTGGAAGGCATTTCCCATTTTTTTCCAGTTTCCATTAAAATCCAACCCAAGCTTTGTGTATAAAAACTATCAGAAATTTCATTGAGTCTTTCAAAAGTCGCGCCTAAATGTCAGTAGTGAATATTTTCTGAACGGTAGCTTCCAATATTATGTCATCTTTGACATTTGTGAAGTAGACAATTTTAACCATGGATAGAATTGAAGCCAACAGATCATAATCAACGCAGAACTTTTGTCAATTAGTTGTTAGAATATGATGCTAGTTTTTCACGAAATGGCATCCTAAGTGATGAAGCTCATTTCACATTGGATAGATTCGTCAGCAAAATTGTCGTATATGGGGAGAAGAAAGCCCTCAAAATGTTTCAGAAAAATCATAACATCCACAAAAATGTACTGTTTGATGTGATTTTTGGGCTGGTGGAATCAGCACCAAAGACAAATGATTGAGGAATTTGTATGGCCTCAAATTTAAGAAATAGGCACAGAAGATCTTTATTTTTAACAGGATGGAGCTACGAGTCACACAACATGTGCAAACATTGAGTTGTCGTGGTGCAAATTTCCAGGTCGATTGATTTCACGTAATGGTGACATAAACTGGCCACCTAGATAATGCGATTTAACATTATTAGATTACTTTCTTTGGGATTCTTTGAAATGTAAAGTCTATGTGGATAAGTCAATAACAATTGCACAGCTGAAAAATAATATTCGGACCGAAATTGATAAACTTAATGCGGTAATGTGCGAGCAAGTCCTTGAAAATGTTGATGTTAGATCGACCGGAAGGTTAATTTCTGGTTTTATTTTAAATCATAATGAACTCCGAAATTAGGGATTTCGATGTAGATAGCAAAAAAAGAATTTTACTCTTTTAATATTTCGTTGGGAGTTTCTGGAGGGTCAATACGAAAGCCAAGCTCATAACCGTTACCTGTATCTGATGTCCGTATCACAAGAGCAGCCATTCTCGGATTCTCTGTTCTTTATCTAACCATACAAGTCGCTTATTATTTTTTTTTAATAAATGATTTCAGATCTGCTTGATCACCTGAAAAATTCCATACGCCACTCAGAGTTCTGTATATTTGCTCTTGGGGAAATAAAATCAATTGACTTGATCGCAGAACAGCACTTCGTAGCTTTAACTCTCCGTATAAGATAGTCTTTTTGTAGATGCTAAAAAATATTTTAAGTTAATATCAAAGCAACTGTTACTTTGAAATCAAATCTAACTGATGTATATCGTAAAGGCAGGAAAACACGGAAGCTGTTTAACTTTCACCAAAGACGACAGTGAACAGGAACTCAAACCGAGAGACTTTTCCAGCCGAAATGAAGTTAAGACCCAGAGTTGTGCCTCTGACTTTCAAGAACACAGTTTTTTTTATTTATGGCTACTTTTCTGCCATAAACAATAATTATTTTTATCCGCGAGGAGGTGGTAATTCCTTAAAAAATAAATAAATTCATACTTGTAATTTAGTAAATCTTTACCTATGTGAATGTATCGTGCGTATAGATTAAATATTTTATGCCAAATAATGTTTTGTATTCCCTGGGTTCCCTTTTAAACTTTCAATGTAATTAATAATTGCAAGAATTTTTTCTCCATTTCGATATTGATTTTACCTAACAAATATTTTACCTGTTATGTACTAACTTCCATCAGATATTTGTTGCTAACAAGTTAAATGTATTAAATTTGATTTCTTTACCTCTCAAAATCTGGTAAGCTTATTGATTCTCAAAGCCCAACCACAATGTGCATAACCTTGCATATGCAAAACGTCTGCAAAGTACGAACACACTAGATTCCCTTTAATAAACCGCAATAGGAATACTCATACGTTCGTTAAATTGTTTCTGTTTCGTTAAGCTTATGCAAAGTACGCTAGCAACCGTACATTGCATACGGAAATTTGACATTGGAAAATTTAAAATTCAAAATAATAATTTTGAAATTTTAATAGACTCATTTTACATGCTAAGTTTTTCTTTAAATATTATTCATGTTTTTTCCACAACACAATAATTTTCACAAAAAAGAAAAACAATATTCTCAACTCACTTTTGGTAGATTATAGAATTGTCAGTTTGCATATGCCATTGTGGGTTGACTATGCATTGACAATGCATAACCGTGCACAGCCAGGCATTCGTTGTTTTTTGACAATTTTGCATATGCAAGGTTATGCACATTGTGGTTGGGCTTTCACTTTTGCTTCTTGTCGCTAACATTTCAAGGTACTGACTGCCGTTAATAAATAACCCTGCGCTCCTCGTGAACCAAAATAAACTGACCTATGTATAATATGTATTCATGCTTCTTACATTTTACGTATACAACGCCATTCATTACAACAGGCATTATCATGTGCTTGCATTTTATTTATTTACACCTATTTCCTTTTAATTTCTCCCTGAGTAGCCTAGATAGAAAATTCTACTGAATTTTAAAATTATGAGTTCAATTCAATGAAATAACTTTTTTTTAAAAAAAGATAATGGAAAAGGAAAATCAATCTTAAAAATAAAATTCAAACAAAAGTTTTTTTTTAGTTTTAAAGTTGTTTTAAAATCTTTCCCAACAAATTTAAAGTATGTATGTAGGTAGTATGAAGACGGCAATAAATTCTACGAACTATTAAGAAACTTATGTATGTGATAAAGGGTTTTTCAAAAGGAGGAATGTGCATACCTTTCAAGTTAAATAAAAGAATTTGTGTCTGATGTCATTCGTTTTATTCAAATTCAAAGTATATTTTATAGATACTTATGTATGGTGTTTTAGAAAACATAAATAACCACACAAATGTAAGTTGTAGTAAAGGCAATATTAATGATTAAAGAACTATTTTTTTAAATTTAACAATATTCGTTTCTAGTAGTGCTGCAGCTATTATTGTATATTAATTGAAAAAAGGACTAGGTATACGAGTGCAAAAGTCTTAAAACAACAATATTTGTTGCGTCTGTTTCTATTTCACCTTAAAGTCTCGAATTTTTCTTCATTATTGGAGTAGGTACGTGAGAGGCATTAAACTGCTTGGTCTCGGTGGCTAAATAAAAAAGTGTTTGCCAACTGTTTTGCACGTAGTGCTTTTTGGAAGAGTATGTTGTTAAGGTCCATACAAAGCAAATGGGACGAAATAAATCCCGCGTCATGGAAAAAAAGGGACCCGTGCTGCTGGCATATCATAAAAAAAATTTAAATCTCTAGGGAATTGATGTCATCCCCAATACGACAGTTTTTCTTGTGTACGAAGCTATTAAACCTTACTGTGGTATTAGAGAATTGAGGGCTTTTTACATTATTCACGATATTGGGGACATATTGGAACTACACGTAAAACGAATTTATTTTAAGCAAAGTGACTCCGTTTCTTGTATTTTTCTATTTCGTCAGGACATTTTTGAATATTTCCCATGTTATGCTGGATTGGAAAGAAAAACAGTCCTTGAAACAAAACAGCAACAAAAATTATGTACTTAACCCTATATGTACCTACCGTCATCCTTCGTCGAAGACGACGCATAATTTTTTTTGTAAATTTTTTTCCGGTTTTTATTGTTTGTTTTGGTCTCCATTTTCGTACAGCGCTAGTCGCTTACAAGCTTTTGGTGGATGCAAACGTGCAGCGGACTAAGTATATAATAAAAAAAAAAACATTTCCAGACATTTTTTGTACTCAGGAGCTTTAAGATAACGACATAAAATCGGTCGTCGTCAAAAAGGCGAAGGATGACGTTAGTGTGCAAAAAATAAGGATGACGTTCCAGGATTAAAAGATAATAACGGTTACGATTATGTTCATACATACGTAAACATATGTACTAGCTGTAACTGCGACTTTTTCCGTGTGGACTTTGAAATTTCTTGCCGGGTGGCTTGACCCGCGACTACATTCATGTGGTATAGGCTATGGATTATGTGATGTGAAGAGAGTTTTTTTTAGAAAGATAGTAAGTTCCGAAAGTTTTAATGTGAGACTTTAACCCGAACTGAACCCTTTTGGCGAAAATATACACTGCATTTTACTTTATCAGTAGCTCCCGTTAAGTGTAGAACCGTGGTCATTGGAAGAATACACGCCCCATGTCTTCCACCGTCACTTCGCAGCGCGGGCAAATTGGGGAGTCATTGTGCTTGAACCGATTGAGTTGATTTCCTCCCAACTCTGTGATGCACAGCCCGGTACAATACCAAAGTCTCGAAGCATCGAGCTTACGCATTAGTAGAACTGGAACACGAACTATTAGCTCCACTTTATGAGACGGCACCATAAATAATTCCAAGAAGTTCAAAAACCCTGCTGAGTAAGTGGTAGCGTCGTTTGCGGACATAATCTGCTTCATATTAGCAAAGCATTGTCAGATGTTTTTGGAAAAGGAAGAAAAAATAATACTTAGCCTCAATTGTAAAATCGCAGCGAAACTGTGTCAAATAAGGCTTTTCCTCAGAACGTGTTTCTATTTTAAAACGTTTTTATTAGCTCGCTTTTTTGCAAATCCTGCAATTGATTTTAAACCAACCTCCCGAAGAGCAAAAGACTTGAAACTTTAAACATAGCTCAGAACTGGATGACAATTCAATATTAATTCGCTTACTTTTCTGACGGTTCATTTTTTAGCTAATTCGTTGAAAAGGTCACTTTTTTTTTATTATTTTTTAACGATTATCTTCTAGTCGGTCGCTCGAATTCTGTGATATATGAATAAAAATAAACCGCAAAGAAATGAAAAGACCAACCACACACACATACATACCTCTAGATAAAAACAACAAAGAAAACTGAATGAAAACCAAACAACATAAGCAGATTCTATTTTTGCTGAATATCTAAAAAGAAAGCCTTACAACCGTATGAAACCCCAACACTCCGTAACGCCTAAACGGCTGGACGGATTTTGATGAAACATAGACTTTTTATTTCTTAATTTGTATTTCTTAAAATTTATATTTCTTTAAGAAACATCCATTTAGTGACCTGCGCAGCACTCAGTCAGTGGCACATCGTAGGGATCATAAATCATGATCGTGAGCGCTACATGGGTGGTTTTTCCTTTTTCCTTTTTTTGTTGCTTCCTTTTATTTGTGGTGGGCATGTGTATCTTTGCATCTAAATGATCGGAACTCACTCGCTATTGACAGGGAAAGGGTTTTTATGGTGGTGTAGCAGATATTTAGTTTTTCGAGTAGGTAAAAAAGAAGTATCCCACCACAGGAATAAAAAATGACGTAGGGTATGTAAATAAAGAGCAAATTACCGTATTTATGGAACAATACTAAACAGAAAAACGTGGAAGTTATCACAGGTAACTTCTAAAGGAATAGTTACAGAAATAACAAAAACGTATAAATCCTCAAAAAAGCCCTAGGATTTTGTCTGATCAGAGGCAAAATCCTTAACAAAATTCCCAAGAAAGGTACAACAAAAATTATTTAGGATTATTAATGCCACTTTTCGATTTAGATAAAGGCACTACAGATGTGGAAAGTCGTTGAGTTAATTATCATACCTTAACCAGTAATGTTACTCCTGCCGCCTGATTTTTTTTACTGCTTCTGCTGTGAAACTCCTAAAAAACATATTACTGAGGTAGTTGTATGCGATAAAAACTTTAATAGAAAAACCATAAATAATAAAGAACGCATTACAGATGTAGCACCAACTTTTAATTTAATTTTTTTGATTTTTAATTTTGGTGGAGACGAGCGCCCCATTTATTCGGCTTAATACAAGCTAAACAATATTAAACTTACTTAAAATTAGACTTAAAACTAACTAAGGTACATAGGTGCCGAACCCTTCTGTGGCCTCCCTACTTCTGAGTTCAGAATGAGCCTGGACAGATGGGACAAACGAAACCTCATATCCTACTGGAACAACACTCAGGGACTCAGACAGGCTAAAAGGGCTATCCGACCCCTGAACAAAACCACTACAAATATTCTCATCCATAAAAGAGATGATATCGGCTTCCTCACCGTTCACTGTAGCCTCAGATTTCACCTACATAAACTAAATATAGTTCAGGAATCTGAATGCAGACTCTGCTTGGAGGAAGACGAATCAGCCGAACACGTACTATGTGCGTGCGTGGCTGTCTGCAGGGTCAGAAAACGCTGTCTCCACAAAGAATTCCTTACACCGGAGGACATTCGTAATGCCTCGACTGGAGATATCATAAACTTCATTAGGAAGATAGAAAATCTCCTTGTCTAACTGGCTCCAGGCACAATAGATTTTCTGGGTCGCAGTGCCATATGCGTCTGTCGCAGAGCCTTACTAATAATAATAAACTTAAAACTAAGATCAACTGGGGCGGTGAAGCAGATCGGATTTAAGGCAAAAAGTCGTGCGGTTGAAGTCAAGAACAGTAACCCTTGGGTTAATCTTTCGTTGCATACAAAAGATCGGTTCATTCGAGCCATAGGATTTGTGTTGGGTTGGCAGATAGAAAAGACGAGAGGTTCGTAAATTACGAGGGTTGGTGTTGAAGAAAACAGAGTTGTGAAATGACGCACATTCAATGTGATCTGAAAGGAGTCGATGAATAAAGAGAATGTCAGCTGCATCTCTGCGTTCCTCAAGGGTGTTTAAGTTAATGAGGTTGAGGCAGTTTTGATAGGGAGGGAGAATAAAACAGTCGTTCCAGGGCAGACTTCGGAGAGCAAATCGAAGAAAACGGCGCTGGATGCTTTCGATTCTCGAGATATGCACCCGATGACACGGGGACCACACTTGACTGGCATACTCTAGGAGGGGGCGAACAAAGGTAATGTAGAGAGACCTCAACATTGGACCTAAATCGAACACTGTAAAAACGATTTTCCAGGTAGGAAGATACTCATTTCAACTATATGGGTTCGAAGCCGATGGCAGACAGTTTGAAAAGTATTAAATGATGGGAGATTTTTTCAAAAGCCTTTTTAAAATCGGTAGCAATAACGTCCCTTAAGCCTACTTTCGGACGTACTGTCAAATATAGAGATTCTTTCTTTAGCCGTACCACACGAATGTGGAATAATCTACAGTGATCCCCGCTTAATTGAACCTCGCATAATTGATTTTCCCGTTTAATTGAACGAAAAAAGTGGGCTCGAATATTTCCTATATAAGCTATACACGTATTTGCACGGTTAATTGAGTCCCGTCTAATTGATTTACCCGCTTAATTGGTCTTAAAAATGTATACCAAACAAACTAAATGCATCCAAATTTGTCGGTTAATTGATCGGCGACAAACAAAAAATTATAACAAAAAGATGGACAAATTGTAGTAATTCCGGAGCGCAGTTTTCACATTGAAGTTGACAGCACTGCACAACAGATGGCAGCGAGCTGTAGTTAGTCATATTCCAATTTTGATAGCGCGATTCATTTGACAACAAAGCTTATTGGGCACGTTTCGATTTCTAGATATCTAAAATTTCAGATAGAATACGGAACACTGAAACTTGACTGAAAAACAAGGAAACGTCAGATATGACATCCAAGTCAAAACATAATTTTAACTTTTGGTTTTCGCATTGAAGTTGCTTTGTAACTTGTTAATCTGCGCACAATAATAAAACACGAACTGCTCTGAAGGTAGCATTTTATGAAAGTAATACACTTATGCGCTTTTTCAAAAGCAGTTTACTTATATCACAGGTTAAGTGTCATCATTTGAGCTCAACAATTTGCTGAAGACTACAAAATCGATGAATATTATAATACAATAAAACTGTGTAAGAATTAAACTATTAATTTAAATCAATATTCGTCCAAGTATAAAAAAAAAAATGTCTTCCAAAGTTCAGCAATCTTGCAGAAATACGTTTGGCATAACAGCTGTTTTGTGACAATTTTCAACTGACAGGATATTTTAAAATTTCAAATGAGTTAAGACAAGAATTTTCCAGTCCACTACTTTACAAAAGTTGTCTTGCTCATCTATTAAATCTCAGGCTGTTGTCGAATCAGAATGCTCTCTTTATTTGAAACTTCAGATGGTCTAGAAATCGGAACGGACCCATTTTCATCACAGTTTTCGAATATAACATCGTTTAATTGCACTATAGAAGCAATTAAGCGGCTTTTCTTTAATTGAACACTCGGATAATTGGTCGAAAAAATCGGACAAAATGGTCGTTTCAATTAAGCGGGGAACACTGTACATAGTTCTGTGTTTCCTCATCACTATAACCTTCAAGCATTTAAAACCAAGGTGCATCGGTTCCTCCTTCGTCTCTCCTCTAATTTTCCCTAATGCCCGTGCTCTTGGTTAAGGGTATTCATAGCCCCTTTAGCGCGCGCTAATTATAAAAAAAACTTCGTTTTCATAAATTCAAGCAGCTGCACGGACGATTACCTTCTTTGTTACTGTCCAGCTCTTTCCCGTAGAAGAAGACTCCATTTAGGGGAATCCTATTTTAACGACTAAGGCGATCTGATAAACACAGATATCAGAAACCTCCTTCGCTTCATAAAAAGCTCCAATTGGTTTAACGATTAGGAATGGAGATCTCTTCATGTGGTATCACAATGGACCTATCACTGGTCTAAGTGTGCTAGCAATAGCTGGCAGCCACTTCAACCTAACCTAACATTGGTGTATACCCACTTTTGACGCTCATTGATGTGCTTATTTTTTTATTACACAATTTTGAGACTAAGAGCAATAGGTCTGTCTAAAAGCTTAATTGAAGTCAATTTAATAAAAGGATGTGCCATATATCCGTTATTTAGAGAGCCAACCCCAATGGACTTAAAAGAAGAAAAAAAATTCCCAAACATCAAAGCACTTGCTCCACTGAATTCACAAGCATGTGCATGTGTTTATGTAGGCGAAAGGGACAGACCTCGACAAAGATAAGTGGTTTGGATGTTGTTTTGAAGTAGAAATTTTGCTGACTTTTCCCATTGGGATAAGATTTAAATATTATAAGTGGAAAAGATATTTAAAAATCTCTTAAATAAAATTTACGGATACGACCGCAAGGATAAAGTTTAACTCACGACCAGTGACTTCACTTTAATCATGTGTGAAATTTTAGAAATGTGTGTTCATTCAATTTCAAATTACATAAATTAAAAGTGCACAATTTGTTGGAACTTTGAGACTTCACTGCACTCCAATTTGAAGTACGTCTTCTCTAAAAATTATGAAATGAAACAGATTTTTGTTATAAAAAGATAACTTTGTATGTTTGTGCATATTTGCTAATCCATCGATGTTATGTACCTCAAAGGTAAAATGAAACCATGTGACAAATTTGTTGTTATTTCAATTTTAAAATGAAAATAAAACAAACCCGACGGGTCATGGCCAGTGGCTTTACCTATAGAAATACGTAATAAAAAGTATATCCCAGTGCTTCCATATTTTCGGGAAGCTTTGTTTGGCATAAATTATCATGATTATAAACGAATTTCAGCTTCCTTTTCCATTCAAAAGCAACGACAGTTTTTCACTTCTTTCCTCCTTCTTAGATTATTTTGTGACAGGTCACCTGTTGTTTTCAGGTTTCTCGAAGGAAGTTTGTTATGTACATAAGTACATATGTACTTTGTAATAATTTAAAAAGCTTTTCTCATAGAATAAATAAAACTCCAAGGTAATGTCATAAAATACAAATTGTAAAAGTTTCGCTCATTTGCCTTTCATGTTTGGTAGGTACGAGATTGGCATTGCCACAGAAATTGTGCCGGCGACTGTACATACCTATGAGGGGAATGAAACTAAAATTCAGAAGTTTCCGAGTGAAACTAATTAACATGCCTCGAACAAATTAATTCCATGGTGCTGTCAAGGGACCAGATCACGAGAAATTTAAACATCTGCCTAACTTGTTCATTCATCCCAACACACAGTCTTATGCAATCGGTAGTTGACTTTCATTTAAATTGCAAACGGTCAGTCGCCATACACATTAGAATCATTGCAGCGTAACAAACGACGATGCCTAACCACTACAAACTGACCACCCTCTAAGGATAATTTTGTATGAAATCCAGTCTTGCGCATCCCTTATCCGATTAACTTGATCGAAGATTCGCCATGTAAAGCTATTATCCATTAAAGGGAGAGCTACCCTTCGAATCTTCGATCAAATCAATCGGATAAGAGATGCGCAAGACTGAAGTTCGTACAAAAATATGCTCAGAGGGTGGTCAGTTTGTAGTGGTGCATCATCGTTTCTCACGCTGAAATGATTTTAATTAAAAAAAATATATGTAAAAACATTGAGATCTTGGAATTGATTGCAAATACATATTTTGTCTTGGTGGCTGTTGGTAACTCAAAGTGGTAAAACTACTTTCTTAGTAATGGTAGGATACTAGATCCACTGTCCCCGAGGATGACCGTGGTGAAGTGGTTAGCATCATCGCTTGTCACGCTGAAGGTTCCAGGTTCAGCTCTTGGTGGCAAGAAGGTTGATCAACTGTGAAAAGCAGACGTCAACTCTATTATATAGGTATAACACTTACAGTAGAGTGGTCATATGACTAGATCAGTAATGATATTGACATCAGGAAGTTCGTAAGAAAAACTGTAAGTTAAAAGCAACGATAACAACACCAAAAAATTGTCCCTAGGAGCAAAGACTGAAATCTCATAGTAGCTGAAAACTTTCAAAATACGACTACACCAACTCTAGCGCGATGTATTCATAAGGTATACCATGAGACTTGCTCTACTCCAAAGAATTATTCCACCAATTCTGAATCAAATCGGAGGGAGATCGTTCAGAGCTCCCCATATGGGCTCGGCGATTTGCCGTGCAATGACCCGGATACCTACGTCAGAAAAGGAAACTTCTGTCCAATTTTCAACTTTCTAGCATCAGCTGTTTGGGCTCAGAGGATCAGTCCGTCAGTCATTTGTATATGTCATACACATGTGTAAACGTTAACATCACGTGCATCTAATGAAGTAGATTTCTTATTTTTAAGCGAGATATACTAGCTGCATTACACTCCGAATGAGTAGCTCGCTTCGCTTACGACAAGAGTTTTAAACTCCGACGGAATGTATTTGCCCGGCATATCGGTCGCTCCGCTGGCTTCAATGTAATTTTCAAATATGCAAATGACATTGAAGCTCGCGCAGCGACCAATAAGCACCTGAAAAAGATTCCGTTGGAGTTTAAAACCGTTGCCACGAACGAAGCGAGCCACTCGTCCCGGTTGTATGAGCGAAAAATGACGCAATGTACTTACATATAGGTATTTCATTTAAATACTTTCAGCAACATATGCTTATAAGAGTAGCAAACGAAAAGTTTGGAAGATATCGGTTAAACAAATTAAGAAGATAAGTAATTGCGATTGCGTATCCCTTTCGGATGAATGGCTCGCTTTGCTCGTGGCAAGAGTTTTAAACTCCGACGGGATCTAGTTTCCGTGCATGTCACTTTCTGCGCTCGTTCTAATGTCATTTTCGCATTTGCTTATGAATCCTAATTTTCTAGGTTTTGTAACTAAAGGGTGCGAAAATAACATTAGGGCGAGTGCAGAAAGCGATATACCTCTAAAGACATTCTATCGGAGTTTAAAACCCTTGCCGCGAGCGAAGCAAGCCATCCCAACAGTACAATTACAAAAGTTCGGAATATTTTAACATTTTGAATGAAATTTGTAAGACCGCACAAGATTTGTTGAGGAGAAATCGACAAAAAAGGTAAGAAGGTAAGTATGTATGTAATTAAAAATTACGTTACGTTACATTAAAATATGGACACTCCACCATTGTGAACGATTTAGAATTCTTTCCGCAAAGTACTGACTACCTTCAACGACTCTTATTTCATAAAAACTTCGTTACCTAACACTATCCCTTCCAGACTTGTTGGATGATTTTGAGCTACAACGAAAGGGATCCATCGGCTTCTACACGGATGGCTCTAAAACAGAATCGGAAGTGGGCGGTGTTGACGTGCGCGCCTCTTTCAATTTGCCTGACCATTGCAGTGTCTTCCAAGCCGAGATAATATCAATCAAGGAAGGCCTATCATGGCAGAAGTATAATGTGCTATCTACGCTGGATATCAAAATGTTCAGATAGTCCGGCTGCCACAAAATCTCTAGAGTCTGTTGCCTTTAACTCAGAAACAGCCCTAAATTGCCGCCTGTCTCTTAACGAGAAAGCTGAGCAATTCAAAATTGACCTTTTATGGGTGCCAGGACATTCCAGGCAAATGCATGGGGGACGAGCTCGCTAGAGAGGGCACAACTCTACCAATTTTACCAGAAAAGGGGAATTTTAGTATGCCTCTCGATCGACGTCGCCAATCGTAGGTGGACAAAAGGTAACGCTTGCCTCATCACCAAGCTGATTTGGACAAGGCTGGGTCACAAACGCTCTAAGTGTCTCATCGGACAGATAAAACTGCTCGAAGGTACCACAGTATCATGACGGGACACTGCACCGTCCAATAGGCTGGGCTTTCCCTACAACAACTTTTGCAGAAGCTGCATGGACGAGGAGGGGACAATTTCCCACCTTCTCTGCACATGTCCGGCCCTTTCAGCTCGAAGAAGAGCATAAGTACCTAGGTGCCAGCTTCTTTCACAGCCTATACAAACTGGCTGAGATCAGCAGAGGCAGCAAGCTCCGACTGGTTCTGCGGGTAGTATTTCTGGTTGAAGTGCAGATCGATGTGATATCACAAAGGACCTTATTTGGTCTTAATGTGGTTGCATATTTGCAGTCTGCCACTCCAACATTAAGATCGTATGAACTACAAAATGCGAGGGCAGGAAACTAGCTGTCACTAAACTTAATATGTAACTAATTTAAGTTCACACAAAAAATGCAAGGGGTTACCAACATGACTATGTATTTATTTGAATACGAAATTAGCATACACGCACTTGAATCTGTGAGAAGCAGGTGGAGGTGGATAATATGAAAGTGAAGTGCAAAATAAATTGTTAAAGAAACAACTTATGTTCTGCAAATTTAATTAAAAACAATAATTGCACAGAAGGAAACCTTATCACTGGTGCCCCTAGGCACATGAAACGATAACTCGCAAACAAAATAAATTGCTTCAGTACGACTTCCTTTTCTAAAGAAGTAGCTCAGTCTTTCGATTTTAACTTTCTCTCGGCGCTGACGTTATACAAGTCACAGTGCACATGAATTAAACAAACAACCACTCACCTTCATGTAATTCTACTTTCAAAACTTTATAATATTTGTTTGAAACCACCAATGGGCGTTGGATGTAATAAACCGAGAGAATACATACATATTAATAAATTTAAATTTAATTTAACTTTGTAAATTCAATTAAAATAAAAGTTGCAACTGGCTTTGAGAGTCTCGGCACGCCATTAGTATGCAAACACTGGAGACAAGATATATGTATGTGTGTTACATTTTAATTCAATGATTGCCAAGGACAAAGTATGATACCTAAGAATTTACTTGTACATACCTTTAAGGTGGACTGCAACTGCTGGTGGCATAACAAATATTCCAACGAGTAGATCTGCCACTGCTAAACTCATGACGAAACAATTGGTCACTGTTTTCAGCCGTCTGGTTGTGATGACAGACAATATGACTAAGGTGTTCCCGATAATGGTTACCACAATAAACGTGCAAAAAACAGCAATTAGGAGCACACCCTGCCAACTTATAATTATCTCAAATAATTGAGACCATTCATCGACTTCGGTGATGTAGGAATTGTTTCTCTGGAATGATTCCACATATGATGGGAATGTAGCATTAGGCTGGAAGACATGTGGTTGGAGGTTACTATAGTTGATGTTGTATAAATCCAAACTTGTGGCATTGTGATTGTCAAAAAAAATATTTTTCAACTCAGCTTCTCTCGCTCTCATCTCATGGGGACTTGACATCATACAGCTCGGCGTTGTTTGAGAAACTTTGCTGTAATAAAACAAAAATGATTTTATTTATAGAAATTCATATAGCGTTTCATTTTTCAAAAGTATAAAGGTTGATCAGGAAAGGAACGGTAACAAAGTAACACCATTAAAATATTAGAACGAGTATTTCTTATGTGCCTCAAGAGAGATGGCAGTGGAGGATAAAGAAATATAAAGCGGTTGTGGCAACGGAGGAGTAAATAACTACAGCGTCTCTGAGGAAGACACAGAAAGATCGGCATCTAATGGACCTTCTTTTATGAAACATCATGTACGACGGAGTTTTTGATAACCGTTGCCACGAGAAGTTAAAATATTTGCATTCGCTGACAACATCGCCTTTGCGAAAAAGAGATAGAGTCAGCTACGAAGTAGTTCTTCAATTGAAATACTGGCTATTATCCACCGGTCTTAAAGTAGCTACTGGCTGACCACAAAATGGAAATGGTCTTTACAATACTTAAGTTATGTTCAGGCGGTTGTCAGATCTTACAATATTGTCAGGTCTACAAATGTCCTGATAATAAGGTTAGGTTAGGTTAAAGTGGTTGCCAGCTGTTGTCAGCATACTTAGACCAGTGATAGGTCCATTGTGATACCACACGGATCTGGAGAGATCGCCGTACCTACTAGTTGAACTAATTGGAGCTTCTTATGAAGCAAAGGAGGTTTCTGATATCTGTATTTATCACATCGCCATGATCGTTAACCCTCTAATGCATGAATTTAATGTTTCGGGTCTCAATAAATATACCCATAACTACCAAACTACGCATGCTATGATGAATTTACTTACACCGCAATATTCGTTTACGGGAGAGAGCGGGATAGTTACAAAGAAGGTGGGGAATTGTTTCCTCCTCCTTTTCGTCCAAGCAGCTTCTACAAAAGTCGTTTGAATGTACGCCAAGCCTCGTTGCATGCTTGCCTATTAGATAGTGGGTGGTGTGAATAAAAACTGAGTGTGAGTGTTCTCTCAAGTTTTTAGAGGGAACATTCCATTTGAGGTGAATAAAAATGTCTTTCATTAAACCTTACGAAAACACTCCACTGACAAATTTTGACATTTGAGGGTTCACTCCCTTTTGGTGTGAATAAAATCGCATTTTATTGAGGGAACACTCGAAAAAGTTGAGGGTGCTTTGGAGGTACTTTTTCATATATAAAATATGGAAAATCATTATTCAGACGAGGAATAAATAGACGAAATCAAAGAAATAAAGAGATTTGGCATGGGAGAACAAGATTTTTTCAAAATATTCGAATTTTATCCAGGGATTAAAATTGAATTGACAGTTGTACACTCAATTAATACAAGTTCATCTTGAGGGGACGAACCTAGTTGAGGAAAATTTTTATTCACACCGAACTGAGTGTTCCCTTTTAGGAAAACACTTCCCTCAAGAGGGTTTACTCGGAGTGTTCCCTCAGTTTTTATTCACACCACCCAGTGTCTTGTGATGACACCTATTACGGATCTGATTTGCGATCTGTTAAGAGAAATTAAATTCTTAGAACGTTTCAGTTCCAGTCGTGGCTAAATCTGCTTTGTCGCTAGAAATGTTATGTTAGCCAGGGTGCCATTCTCTGGAAGCAAGGGTATATTTGTTCCATGTCTGATGAGTTCGTCTGCCTAACAGTTCCCTGAAATATCTGCATGTCTCAACATCTAACAAAGGTGAATATTATACTGCTCCGCCATATTTACAATAGACGATCGGCAGTCTAGAGCTACTATCGAATTTGGAGTATTCCAGGTCCTGATAATTAACTGCCGAAAAGTCTAGAATAGTGCGTCGGCGACTACGAAGGCGGTTGACATTTAGGACTCATTTTTCATTGGAAGACCTAACGATATCAACTGCGAAGAAAGCTGATGTCAACTCTACTACAAAGGCATAACAGTGGCAGAAGAGTGGTCATATGACTTGTAGAGTTTGTTGGTTGTGGTGATTAGTGATAATGATATCGGGATGTTGGAAAGAAATACTATGAACTATAAGCAATGGCAACAATACCAATAATTCTCGCCAGTCATTCTGGACACCAACCTCGGAGCAAAAGTCTGAAACCAAATACAAATAGGTACTACATGAGCTTCAAAAATCCCTACACCAACACTATCACTGTCTGAATAGGATCTTAAGCGCTATTTATAAAAAAAAGAAATATCATAACCCCTTGAATGCTGTGCACTCTGTTTAAGTCAGTAACCTGCCAGTCGTCGACCAAAGTAGCATTTTTAAAATAACTACATATAGGTACTAAAAGTTTCAGTTATTTTCGCAATTAATTAATTTTAACTTATTTAAAAAGCGGGCAGAGACATGTCGCTCTCGCCGCGAAGTATATTTAATGATGCTCTGCAAGAAAATGTATCCAAGGCAGTACATTTTTATGCGGTCTATAGGATGCATCTACGATTCTACGAGAACACAGTCTTCGAAAACACGTAGGAACTTTAAAAGACAATTAACTTCTGGTGTGCTGTAAATTCATTTTATTACATTTTCAGGCTCAGAGTTTAATAAGTTAGAAACGGTTCAAACCAATTTAAATTTAATAATAGTTTCCAACCCATTGAATTTTTATATTTTACAAATGACCAAAGAGACATATAATTTCCGATGCGTTCGCTTTATATTTATATATTAATATTTATTTAAACAAAAACCGCTTACAATTTAGGACACGAGTCTTAGAAGGTAGTGCAAGGCTTAAAGTGGTGCAAGATAAAAAACATATTTGGTTAACAGTGCATTGAAGAAAGAATATATTATATGTTCATCGAAATAAGTAGAAGAAAAACGAATTGTGGTATTAACATTAAAATAGTTAAAAAATAGAACAAAAATAAATAAAGAACAAAAAAGTAAAAATAAATAAAGAAAATAAAATTGTGTGATACTGTATAAATTGTTTAGTTATTTAATTATTTGCCAAGTAAATGGAAAGACCAGATTGAAATCTCATTGTGCATCTGACTCTTCTCAACTCTATTGGCAGGGAGTTCCAAAGGCGGATAGTATGAATAAAGAATTATCGCTCGGTATTGAAAAAGGAGCATCGAGATGGTATTAGAGCAAGAGACCTTGTTGATATATAAGACCAAGACCCTCTTTCTTTCTGTCTGATAACCGTTTTGTTGCTCAATTCAAACCATACATTTGATTTCGGTTTGACGTTCTTCATTTCGGTATGCACACATATTTTCATTTTGAGGGACCTTTAAACACTTTATAAATTAAAAAATGTACGAAGTAAATATCTACTTAACAGTGAAGGAAATTATTATACTTCAACGTACATATGAATAATGCAAATGAGGTGTTTCTATACTTTCCATGACGCTTAGTTTTAATAATAGTGAAAAAAAAAAACTAAAAATATATAGTCATGTCAAATTTAAATATAATTTTCCAATAAACTCCGACGCTGATAACGAATATATATATAAAAAATATTACTAACCTACATGTATGGTGTACGTATGTACTCGTATGTTTTCGGTAACTTCTCCAAAAATGATAATTAGGGGGCTTCCCCTTTATCTTTTTTTTTTGTGCGTCTTTGACGTGTATTTGTCAGTAGATATAAATTATCTTTACTCTAATTAGTATTATACATTACAGCGTTGCTTACGAAATATGATATCGGATACAACCGATACCAAATCAATCAATTTCTTATCTACGAAAGTTTGACATTATTTATATAAATCAATTTTTAATAAGTTAATGAATCGATCAATTCCTTACCTACATACTATACCGCTTTCTCCTGTTGTAATTTCTTATAGATTATTCAGTTATAATTTTAACATTCGGAAACCCAGGAATGTACATAAACTAATTTAGTTTTTTGATCATACTTTAGTGGCCCATTTTGTCGTAATAAGTTTGGAACTTTCTAGTTTCTTCAGAAGGCAATGAAATTGCAGATCGACTTAAAGGATAAGGTTCGTAGGTGCCGAACCTTTCTGTGGGATCCCTACTTCCGAGTTCAGAATGAGTCTGGACAGATGGGAAAAACTTTATATCCTACTGGAACAACACTCAGGGACTCAGACAGGCTAAAAGAGCCATCCGACCCCTGAACAAAACCACTAAGAATATTCTCAACCATAAAAGGGACGATATCAGAAGACTTGCCGGCTTCCTCACCGGTCACTGCAGAGTAAGTTAGTTTAGATTAGAGTGACAGACTGGATTGATGTAACCACACTTAAACCAGAGAAGGTGCTCTGTGATACAACATGGATCTGTAGTTTCTTGCAGAATTTGACGGAGCTTACTATGAACCGCTGGAGGCTGCCTATGCTGGTTCTTTGAAACAGTGGCTACTAAGTAGGCTGTTCTTCGAGGTGAGAGGGCTGTTGAAGTGAATGAACAAAAAAACAGAATTATATAAGAAAACGTTAGAAATTATTAAGAATACCCAAAACACAGCAAAATCCATTTTACATAGTAGGTAATATCATTTCACTCAGGAAATATTAAAACTACATCATATGCACACATATACATATATGTATGCATATTTTTGAATGTATCTACAGCTGCGAAGACGAAATAACACACAAATCGAGAAAACGACTACAAGAAAGATAACACTATCCGAAAGAAACTTTCAGAATGGTGGTTTGAGAAATATTACAACCCAGAATATTCTTGTGCATTCGTTTTAGAAAAAAAAAAACTGCAAAGAACGAAGAAGTAGTTGTAGTGTCTACAAAAGGACAAGTGTACAATGTACAAAACAAAAAAAGGCGTGAAGAGAAAGAAAAATGAAAATAAAAAAAATGCAGTCAATCGTTTGCAAGTGTACTGTACTATGCACTTTAGTTCACATTCATATGCATGTACGAGGGTGGTTTGATTAATGCCGTTTTTTTTCTAACATAGCTAGTCTCCATTGAGTGCTTCCTGTCGAAAAAATAGCTTTGTTCCGTTGTGGAATTTTCAAGTTTCGAACGAGGCCACCCGGGGTCAAGATGGATGAGGAAATTAATCGAGGCATTATTCTGCAATTTTCGTTATTGCGATGGGCTAGTTGTAAGGAGGCACGTCGATTTGGTGAAAGAGCACTTTTGTTTCTCAACCTTGGCCGTATTAATTTCCAAGCGGAGGTCCTGGCAATGACAACGGCTGCCCAACAAATTGTAATGAAGGCACTATCACAAGAGACATTTTCCATCGACAGCCAGGCGGCAATAAGAGCTTGTAAGTCTCTGTCGCGAAGAGCTACAAAGAGGTGGCTGGAAAAGAGACAGCTGATGAGCTGGCAAGGAATAATCTTCATTTGACCCCGATCAAGCCGATACCACCGCGAAAATCCCCCCTGTAACCTTAAACAGGAAATTGAGAGCAAAATTAAAAATACTGCTAACGACAGATGGACGGCGCTCAGCTCGTGGCCATTCTACGAAAAACAAGGAAATTCGAAGAATCCTGCAAATGGATAACCAATCCCTATCTTCCCTTATACGTATCATCACCGGGCGTAGTATGCTGAACTATCATGCAAGAAGACTGGGATTGAACACAGATGGCCTATGCAAGGGATGTGGCGACGAAGAAGTAGACGAGGACACTCCGCACTTTCTGTGCCACTGTCCAGCACTCTGCCAAATAAGATTCAATATCCTATCCGGCAAGACTGCGTTCGATATACACAGATTTATCAGCGCGTTGGGCTGACTTGATGAACATAGGCTAATGGTTCCATGTAAAGGGGCTACAACCAAAAGAGCACCACAATGGGTCTACATTGGCCGAAATGTGACTGGGAGGGAGGAAAGAACTTCCTTTCCCTGTAAACCGCATTACCTTACCTAACTTATCTACAGGTTTAAACTTAATAACAATATTCAATGTTGGTGCGAAGTCTTTATAAAGTTTGTCCAAATTCTGATTGATTCGAGCAGCCGTCCCCTTTAAATGAAAATGTTTTATCGCTCCATGGAGCTTGTATTTTTTTCCATTATACTTCACTTGTTGTTGTCAGTCAGTATGTTATGGTTAAATCTTGGAATTCAATGTTGGCCCACATACACAGACCAGATTAACTTGAGAATTGGAATGCGTACATGGTTCATGGTCGCATTTGCCAACTAAGATGTCAGGAGATTAATCGAGTCGTAATCTCTTGGAAAACCTACTAAACGGCACGTGTATGTACACATGACTTGAATGGCACATCATGGTATAATTTAAGCAACTAATAATTTAACTGTAATATCTGTCTTTAATATTTGTGTATGCCCTATAGATGGCACCACTTAATTTTATTAATCAGAGGTATGTAAGTATGTGTGTAGAACCCTGTTATGGATTTTGGAAAGCTTTCTACAAATTGCAATAAAGGGCTGGAAACCACTTAATGGGTTGGCAACACCGGTCTTGGCAAGCGGTTCCGGTGAATTTTCATTGTGCAAATCTTATTATCGAATTCATATTACGAACTAAATTTTACAGCTTATTTTACTTATTGGGCTCCCGACCATTCAAGATCTTCTGTCTGAGACGACACTGCAGCCTGCCATTCCATTCGATCGCGAGTGCGCTGTTTCAAGTTCTTCAAACCGAGTTAAATGTGGCTCCTGGCCTTTTGAACAACTTTCATATCTGAATTCAGTTCACATAGTTCCCGAGATATACGACAAACTATTTTTCTTTCGAACGAGCTCAATATCTGCTCTGCTTTTTTTCTTATTGCCTATCTCAGAGCAGAAAAAAAGAATTATACGAAATTGTCATTAAAACTATGGTACATGGCCGTTGTGGTGAACTTAATTGCAGTTCACCATGCACTTACTCCGGTAAGGCCATCAAATATATTCGCAAATTCATAAATAAAGGCACAGATCAAGCAACTGCAACAGTAGAAAATATACACGATGAAGTAAAGAACTACCAACTTAATTCTAGATCAACGTCAAATATATGACTCCTGGTGAAACTGGTAGCTTCATCAGGCATCGCAGCCACGCTACTCAATGAAGGTGGAACTGCACACTCCACATTCAAATTACCTTTAAATATTTCTTTAAATCATGATTCAGTATGTTCAATCCGTAAAAATGGCAAGAAACCGCTTTTACTGTATGGGACGAATGTACTATGACTCATCGAGGCCATTTTGGGGCAGTAGATCGAAGTTTACGTGACATAAGGACGTGCCAAAAACGAATAGGTAAATTGATATTGTATTGACAGGAGATTTTAAGCAAGCCCTACCTGTGATTGTTAAGGGAACAAGAGCTGATATTGTAAAATCTTGATTAAAATCAAGTCAATTGTGGAATATGGTTTAAACATTTAATTTAAGGACTAAGATCCTTAGGGTCATCCTTGGTGGTGGAGATACCCATTTCCCTGAACAACTTCTTCTCATAGGTGAAGGAAAAGTCACGAATAAAATGATCTACTCAACGTAAACCCTAAAATGTGCATTAGTCATGTCTACCATAACGTAGAAAATATCAAACAAAAGGAGTACACATGGCTATGTGAAAGAGCAATCGTTTCACCAAGAAATTCAGAAACTGACGAAATAAATGATGATATTTTTGCAACTCTACTGTATAGGCATAGCACTGGCAGCAGGGTGGTCATATGGCTTGAAAGTGCTGATCGTACTAATGACATCGGGATATTCGAAAGAAAAACTGTGAATTATAAGCAATGGCAACAGCACCAATGACTCTCCCCAGTCATTCTGGACACCACCCTCGGAGCAGAAAGACTGAAACCTAATATCACCTGAGTTTCAAAATCACTACACATACACTAGCGCTGTGTGAATAGCATCATAAGGGTATTCATAATTCCTTTAGCGCCAGTGAATTATAAAAAAAATAAAAATAAATAAATTCCAATTAAAATTTACAATTCTATAGATACCATTGTGAAAAATGATGACGTAGTCAACTTTCCACAAGATTTTTTGCATGAATTGAATCCATCTGGTCTTCCCCCTCATTCATTAAAGCTTATGGTTGGAGGCCCAATCACACTTCTACGGAATCTTAATCCTACAAAACTGTGTAACGGCACCCGACTGCAAATCAAAACGTTGCAAAAAAAATATTATTGAGACCATTATACTAACAGGTCCTGCCGCTGCTGGTGAAGTCGCATACATACCGGGAGTCCCAATGGTCCCCACGATTGCAGTTTCCAATAGAAATATCTTTCGCAATAACAATAAATAAATCCCAAGGACAAACTTTCAATTGCGTGGGTGTAGATTTACGCAGAGAATGATTTCACATGGGCAACTATATGTTGCACCCTCACGTTGCGGTAACCCGGACAGATTATTAACATTGTTGTCAGAAAATAAAACCAGAAATGTTGTATACAGAGAAGTACTTTAGAAATCTCACGAATTACTGGTTGTTATGTACTCAAATGCACATCCGTTGATGGTTGGTCCTTGGGTATGTTCTGAGAAAAAAAAAAATAATATCCGCCAAGATACAGACAATTTAAGAAGAGTCCTACTTTGATGTACCTTTACCCATAAATGATTCTGTCACATTCACATTCAGAGATTATTTATTCTTTAATGAATTCTATATCCCTTATTATGATGGTAAAACGAAAGCCACCACCGTCTTGAGAAATTTAATTTTAACGTCAATTATTTTAATCTTGTTCTACCGAATTTTCGAATTTCATGTAAATTTGTTAATATCATACCGTAATAAGATTAACATAAGACAATCCTCGATTCGCGGGATTTGGGCTGCCAAAATGGCAGACTCCTGCCACTCGAGCGAGAGTTCACGCTGTATAAGATAGACACTTTGGGACTGAGTGGAATAAAATGAAAACTGGACCCTACGCATTCTGTAGCGTAGAATCGTCAACCCTTAAGCAGTACAAGCTTTCTTATATTGGATAAGAATTAGCTCAGAAGAAGAGACTGCTACTCAATAGAAACGCGATCAATATTGGAGAGGAGCATACTTAGGAGCCAGCTACTTCAACAACCTTAGTGAACTGGCTGACATTAGCATAGACAGTCTCCAGCGCTTCATAGTAAGCTCCGGCTGGTTCTGCGGGTAGTATTTCTGGCGAAACACAGATCCTGGTGATAACTCAATGGACCTTTCTGGTCTAAGTGAGGTTACAATTGCAGCCTGCCACTCCTACCTAACCTAACCTAACCTAGCTCAGAAGATGGAAGATGATTCCGCGATGGTGCAAAACCATATAAGCCGCTGCGGCGAGATGGTCTTTCAGGAGAACAAATTCCCTTTCCAAATCTCGAATTCTTTAAGACAGGAAGAGTGGAGCATGCGATTGCTGGAATGTTTTGTTTCGGCAGTAACCAAACAAATAGCTGAGATAATTCTGGAGAGAATCCAATAACATTTATATTCATCTTTCGATGTCGAACAAGCTGTCGACCATATTTAAACATTGTGGAAATGCAATACGTCAAGTATAGGTCTCCGTTTTATAGAAAGTGCATTCGACAGCATAAATCGAGATTTAATTGGGTTGGCCCTACGCAGGCCATTTGCGTGCTACACGAAAGAGCTTGCATGTTTTTTTTTTTTGTATTTTCAACTATGAAGCCATGTTCATTTACATGCATTACACCATTCGTATGGTGTAAGAGTGTTGTATGGCACGTGTGTACATGCATCCTGCAAGGCCATAGACGATGGTGGTTAGTTTCTAAGTTTACGGTGTGTGATAGAATGTACTACAAAATCGAATTCATATATGGAGAGCGAAAAGTGATATATGAGAATATTTGAGCCGAAATTTGTGGGTAAATAGAGTTGACTCAATTTAACCTCCCGACGGAAAAAGCAAAACTATCACTTTTATAAAGTCTACAAGTTTCATACAGAAATATTTTATACACGACACTTTAATATGCTTATCAACAAATTTACGTGTTCTTAAACATGTTTGTCAGTGCAAGTACATCATCCTAAGTGTTTTTAATAAATGTATCCCTTGTGAGATATTGTTACTGGAAATCCTTGATAATATTCCTATCTGCCTGACGTGGACTCGGAACGTATGCTACTTCCGCATTCTGTGAAATTGTACACTGTTTTAAATTAAGTAATTTAGCTGAATTTTTTCATTCGTCCCGAAACACATTAGTCTTCATTTGAATAAAAAATAGCTGCAATTGCTACAATGCCACCGCATATGTAAGTGAACTTATGTATCTAGCTTTGTCCTCAACACCTGAAACAAATGCTTTAACCACTATTTCTATGCTGAGGTGTACCACGCACAACTCATATTAATCAGAGCGCCATATTTGAGCGCGACCTCCAAGAGATGATATGAACCGACCGACCGACAAACAGTTCTGATTTCATTTAGAGGAGTTAACACATCCATATGAAACCACATGCAACAGACAAGCGGGTGCACAGTAGTGAAGGGGTTTTCAAAGCAAATGGTTTTTCAATAAGGACATAACAGTTTTGTATTTTAATACAAATACATATTGTAAGGTTCTTATTATGACCATCCAGACTAAAGCACATATTCCTTAAAGATAAAATGAATAAAATGTGCTTCACCTGACTGATCACCCTGTGCACTTGCATAATCGCTTACTACAATTACATTATGTAATAAACAGTTGTGAGATCGAATGATGAGTTTCGATCAGATAACATTATCCTATTATGTATTTATATCTCCTGTTAGTTTCGCACAAAAACTAGTCGATAAGGAATATTCACAGACAGTTCCAATAAAGTGTTCTTAAGCGAAACATCGCTCGGTCTTTTTATTTTTTTTAGTAAGACTCCTACAATATACACTTAACATGTTTTTTTAAATCTGTCAATCAGAGCTGTAAAAGAATACATTTTAGAATTGAACTCTTATGATTTTACAGAAAAATGAATTCATTCATTGACTTTATTTTTGAATGGTGACTTATTAGTTTAAATCACCACTAATTTTGAAGTCATTGGATTTTTCTTTAGCAAAAATTGAAAATAAATGCAAAAGAATGAAAATAAATGGATATGAATGGGAATGGCAATTGAAAGCAAAAGACTTCAACTGAATGCAAAAGACTTCAAATGAATGCAAATAAATGGAAATATTGACATTCATTGAATGCAAGAATTGAATGCTCATTCAATGACTTTAAAATCAATGGTGATTTATGCTTGTATGTTATCAATCTAAAATGAAGTCAATGAATGAATTCAATTGGGAGCATTCAGTGAATGCCATACGCGTCATCAAGTTTCTGAGATCTCTGTTCCGCGCCCACCTATGTTCCGCTTTTCCATTTCTGTTCCGCTTTAAGCGGGACATCCCATAAATTCTAAGGTGATATGACATTTTTCAGTGAAACAGTATAACAATTTCAAGTTATGTAAAGTTTCTTATGCAAATAATTTTGTCGTTCATTCAAATCTTGTTCGTCACACAATTAAGTAAACTACATCAAATAGTGTAAACCTTTGTGCGGTTTTTGCCTCGTGTTTCGAAAGTGCTGGTCTTTCGTCTATGCGTGGTTGAATCTCATCGCTGAAAATGTTCAATTGTTTCAAAACAATATTATTATTAGAAAGAATCAACATTTTGTTGAAGTTAAAATTGTAATTTTCCTTCCGAATTGCACTAAATTTAAAAATGGGTGCCATATACATGCTTTACCCTAGTTATGAAGTTACCGCAACCGCTACCAGAATCTAATATTTAGAATTCATGTTATGCCAAAGCACTAACATTACATGCACATAATTGAATCATAGAGACCTTAATAAAGCTCGTGAGCACCATCGTACAAAATTTCCTATTCATCGGTAAGAGTCCTTCAACGGTATGGCTGCTATATGTGGCTTTGTGGCTAATTATCCCGCATAGGTGTAAGTATATCACAGGCCCCAACTCTTAAGGCAATTTCAATTGTCAGCGTACCTATCCTGTGCCATGTTTATAATATTTGACAGTAGATGTATTTGGGTCAAGAGATTTTTTTTTTTTGCAATGAGGAATAAAATGCATCGAAAAGGCTTTGAAAATATTGCACTCAAAATGTGACAAAAAAAAGTTTAAAATGTACATACGTACATATGCACGAGTCTAACTTATTGATTGGACCGATTTCACTTGCACTCGGTTTTCTTTACTTATGTCATAAAGCAAATCGTTATTTGTAGATATATATGCAATGAATGCACATATGCATGTATGAGTGACATCCAAAGAAATTGTTGAGTATAATGTCAGCACGTTACAACGTACGCAATATATGTGTATATGTATAGGTATGTGGGTAATGAGAGAACATTGTGCCTCCACACTTCCAGCTGTGTCACTAGTAGGACACACTAGTAGGCATTGTATATAATAATAAACCAAATATAGGAGCAAAATAAATCTGGGGTGTTAAGGAGAAATTATTTCAGAACATGCATTTTAAAGATGTTTAGTATGAATAGAAAATAATAAACAGGGGCTTATCACTTTCAATCAAATGATTACATGGATTTCTAGCGGTGCTGCAACTATTATTGTCAGATAAATGAAAATATAGCCCAAAAGGCTCAAACAGTAGTCTTTAAAGAAACATTAAATTCGAGTATCCAATTCCTCCCAAAACAACACAAAAAATTTATAAAAAAAAAAAGTGTTTGGACTTCTGATGGAGGTCATTGTTGGGTGGGTTAGCGAGTGACAAAAATGTTAATCCAAAAACATAAAATTATTTATTTGATGAAAGCATAGACATAACATTGTTGTCCCCGTGTAAAATAATATTCGAAGTTGCGTAGAAAATTCTAAGGTTAACAATAAAATTTTAATAACTCGTGTATTTTTTTTTTTAGATAGCAAAGAGTAGAGCCCTATTTAAGAAGTAAAGCCAGATAAAAAATCCTTGTTTACGTTTTTTTTCGTTTGAGAATTAATAATGTGTGCTCATTGTTCACATTCCGAATGAGGAACAAAGACTCCGAAAAATATCCTTAACTATCAAAACAAATTTATTCAAATCGGTTAAGCTCCTTTAAAATTAAGTTAATTTTATAATTATAACAGGGAAAGCAAAAAAATAATCTTCCTTAAAAACTTAATTTAAAGGGGATAAAAACGGAATAATACCGTCGCCTTAATTCCTTCCCGAATACGGTGGTTTTGGGAGACGAAAAAATATATAATTATAGACTTATGTACATTTTCCTACATAGTTACTTTATGTATCAACTGAATTGTCAGAAATAAATCCGCTTTGGGTCTTATCTCTCAAGGTTATAAACACCCAAATGAGAAAAATTCCGTATCGCCTGGAATTGTTTGAAGAGTTTATTGTATCAACATTTTCTGAAATTCGGGCGATATGGAACAGATTTTGGGCGTTATGAATATTATTTAATATTATTTAAACCGTAACGCCCGAATAAGGACAGACTGCGCAAAAATTAACAATTTATTTTATTTTATTTTTTCATGAACAAACATTTATTTCACCTGCATAGCGAGGATTTCGAAATAAAACAATGAATGCATTAATTTTGACTTTAAAATTATGATTGAAGAAAATGATTGGTAAATCATGACTTCAAAATGAATGACGATTTATTTTTTTGAAGTTGAAGTCGTTAGTGAAGTCATTGAATTAAAACAAAACCACATGAATTCTTACTTCAAGGAATGCATTCTATAATGATTGCATTCTTTTACAACCCTGGACTTGCCATAAGCGACACACAACACCTGAAGGCCGTTATACAGTGATCTTAGCTGGGCCGAACAACCTGACTCAAATTGCAGACTTTAGACCTCGCAACGGATAAACATTCAGTCGCAGCTTCTGCTCCCATAGGATCAATGTCTTGATCAGCTAAATTCTCGTATTTCCATCTGCATTCGGTTTAAAAGGAATTCCTCAGAAAAATAATTTGGCAATACATAAATGCGGCGTTATGACTTTAGGCGAGCTAATGAACTAATGCAAAATTATGGTCATGCAAGTGCATAACTTATGTTAAATCTTTAAATTGATTTAAAAATAAACATAGAAATACAAAATAGAGCGTAATTTCATGTAGCCTACACAGCGCAATGTTGGAAGTTTCAAAAGAATCGTCACAATCATTCTTCAGATTAACGTGATTAAAATTAACAAACTTTAAAAAATTTAAGAGGATTTATCTTTGAATAAAGTTATACTATCCCACCAAACTTGAAAATATTTTTGCCGGTTGCACTACCGCATCGTGGATTACGAAAGTTAAGTATGTAAATTAAAAAAAAAACTTTGAATTGAGTTTGCAAGAGAAATTGCATTGTGGAAAAATCGCATTTACTCGTGCATCTCTAACTACTCATTGCAAAGCATAAAATATTAACGTTATTGTGAATACATGTGCAGACTTTACTCATTTCTGACATTTTCCCAAATTGAATAAAATTCATAATTTAAATTTATTGGATAGAACGCAAACTCAGAAAAAGATTATAAATTTCACAAATTTGTGACAAGTGGTTTGGTTTGGAGTGGTATTTACAATATGTCTATTGTGATACCACTGTAAGTGCTAGGGTGCTGGGAACCCCAATCTTCTCTTGAAATCCTTTCCTAACACCCCGCTAGAGGATGAGGTGACCTCGGTGCAGATTCTTCTTAGCTGAGCTGTTACTAAATGAGGCGTTGACAACTCTGCTATTCGGAGGCAATTATTATATTCAGAGAATTGGTAACTATCAAAACTGTCAATACGGTTCAACATGAACCCAAGTAGCACTAGATGTGCCTTTTATTACCCGACTCGTGTGATCTGGTTGGTGATGTGTGTCGTTGAGGATGTGGGACAATCGGTGCCTAGATCCAGTCTGTGGAGTTAAAAAAGTGCATTGGATCCCGTATCCTTTTATCCGGGGTCTTCAAAGAATGGTTGGTTTACTGTACGCAGTCTGGCTCTTGCTAGCGCCGGACATTTGCAGAGGAAATGGGAGAGAGTTTCTTTCTCATTTTCGTTTCTGCAACTGCGGCAGTGGGGGTTGTATGGGATACCTAGTTTGACCGCATCGTCTCCAATTGGCCAATGTCCCATGATTTTCGCCGTGATTCTGGCGATGTCTGGCCAGGTTCTGTATATTTGGTCTTTTGTTCTACTCTTATCGTAGGTCGGCCATATCTTTCTCGATATCGCGCATTGGGTTACCCCCCCCCCCATTGAAAGTTTGCTTTCTGCAGGAAGTGTGAGTGGATTTGTCCTTTAACCGCTCCTAGCGAGATATGCACGCTTGTCGCGGGTAAGCCGTGTAAAGCTGAGCCCTGCCTGGCCAGTTCATCTGCACGTTCGTTTTCTACTGTGTCACTGTGCCCTAAAACCCAGAGCAGTGTGACTCTAAAGCATTCACCCAAGAGGGCAAGCACGTTCCGGCACTCCTGCACAAGTTTGGAGGATATGGTAGCCGAGTCAGTACCTTTGATAGCGGCTTGGCTATCTATAAGAATAGCAATGTTTTGTTTGTGCCTTTTGTGGCTCTCGGATTGTCACTAGTTCCGCCTGGAAAATGCTGGCAA
This sequence comes from Criorhina ranunculi, assembly GCA_951813785.1. NCBI lineage: Eukaryota > Metazoa > Arthropoda > Insecta > Diptera > Syrphidae > Criorhina > Criorhina ranunculi. Next base: position 53,054,031 of record OX638381.1, on the reverse strand, counting down.
AATCCGGCAAACGGTATGGTATTGATATTGAGTGGTAATAAGCGATGAATCCAACGATGAGCAAAACGAGCGAAAGGAATGCAAGAGAACGAGTTTGGTTTACAAAATTGATTACCGTCTGTGATAATGGTCCAAATCCAAGTGGACGAGAAATTCATTTTACATTGTGTAAGAGAGATTAGAGAAATACAAAAAACATAGAATTGCGGTAAACTACAGCAAGTGTGAAGTTAAATACGTTACAGAAATTGACTCAAGAGAGCAAGAGATTACATAATATATCATAATTTATACATAGGGTGCATTATGTACACAAATTCAAAATTAACACATTTCATTTCTTAACAGATATTTTCAGTGATTTCGAGTAGGCACCGGTCCCCATACCACAGCCCTTCTTAGATCCGTCGGTGTAGACTTCGTCTATCTTCCACTAAGCTTTAGTAGGAAATCCTTTCTGGAAGTTTTTCTTGAAGTTAAGTTTGGGTGTGATGTAATCGGTTGGAAACGTGACCATGTTATTTTATGCTTTTGAATATCTAGGAAGCAAACATTATGAATTGCTAAGCGCGCTTTACTTGTCGATAAGTTACATGATCGAGTGAATTGCGTTCTTTTATTTAGATATACAGTTGCACTTTAACGTGTCCTTCTCATAAAAGTCAATCATTCCCCCCAAGAAGGCTCTTTGATGCTGTGCAGGAAAGATTAGGTCCTGGTGCTGGTATAATATTACCATAATTTTGGTAAAATAAAAACTTAAATATTTTCATGATCTACAGTAATTTTTCTCACGAGAATCTGTCAGAGTTTCAAGGAATAATACATTAAGCAACATCTTTGCCAACTATTCGCTTTCCAAGCCTTAAAAAAAATGCTTCTTCAGTTTATAATGCCAAAAACTGTTCTACATATTCTAGATCGAATCCAAAACGCACATACATGTCTAGACTTGTAGGTGATAGAGACTACACTGAACAAGTAAGAAATGTCTCCTAACTTTCACTGAAATTGATTTTACAAAGTTGAAAAATACTCCCCTTCTTCTCCCTTAAATTTTCATTCGTTTGCACTGGTTTTCCATAAAATCTTAAAGAACTTTTAATTTAGATATAATCTATTCAATGGAATATTTTTGCAATTTAAAATACAGATCGGGGTATTAAACGTTAATATCTACGTACATGTGTATTCACTCTTAGCAGGTTTTTTGTTCACTCAGTATACACTTCACCATATTTGTTCACTCGACCCATGTTCACTCTACTTTATCACTTGTTGTGGAAGTTCTTATAACACTTTCAAAAAAAAATTTAATGTCACTTTACTTGTCAAGTCGCCCGAAATATCAAAACCACAATTCGTCGTTAATCTTTATTGATTGATCCAATAAACGACATATCACAAGGTTTCATGTAAACGGTTTTTAGACTAAAATGCCAATATTTATTTTAATAAGAATTTACATTAAACTATCAGTAAGAAACTTAAACTGTTCAAATCATATTTTAACCGAAGTTTTAATAAACTTTTAAAAAAATCACTGCATCACATTTCACTTGGCATGAATAAAAACATGTGGTTAAACCTGTTTACAATATGAGAATGCCGAGTTTTTTTTCCATCACCGGGTTTATATTTTGTTTTGGTTAAAAGTGTTTTAAAAATTGTACACGAATATTTATTTAATCAAAATAACCAGGAAAAAATTATTAGTTGTTGAATAATTAATTTAACGAATATTACTTATGAAAAATTGTCAAGAAATCAAGATATTTATCATATAATCGGAAATACTTCGAAAATCGCAATATTTTGGCAGCCACAAACCGCGCTGGCTTCTGGAAGCCCACTACCATTAACCATATCGTTCAGAAAATGTATTGATTAATATTCTCCAAGAAAGATAACGCACATTCACGAAAAATTAATAATAACCACAACCCCCGGTTTCAGACTGCATTCGATTTCTACGCTAATCATCGTAAGGTATCTGCGCAAATTTAGATAATCTAAGGCAATTGATAAGATACCCCTACAGATACATGGGTGTTAAATAAAACTTAATTGAAGAATAACTGCGCTAATCACTGATAACAATATTAGTTACAGATATTAGATAAATACGTATTCATTTTTATTTTTTACATCCTTTTTATGGTAGGGTTTATTTACATGCATATGGATGTTGGTAAGTGAATTAATTTCATATCGGAATACAGAATTTTATATTTGTGCATCATTTACAAAGGAAGTTCTCGATTGCGTATACCATTTCAACGCAGAATCCAAGTACTGCATCTTATCTGTTTACCATCATTGTCATGTTATTTTTCTTTTATAATAAGGGCGAGCTAAAGGGTTTATGACTGCCCCTTAAACTAGAACACGGGCATTAGAGAATTAAAAAGAGAGACAATGGAAATGTCGATCAAGTTGGTTTTAAATGTTTGCGTATTATAGTGATTAGGAAACAGAACTATGAAGATTATTCTACATTCGTGTAATACAGTTCAGTTGATAGTACGTTGAAAAGTAAGCTTAAGGATAAACGTGCATTCGAATATTACAAGAGAAAGGCTGAAAGGGCGGAATGCATTGGCTCGATAACATAGCGAGGGAGACGAACATTTCACCGGTGTCCCTTTCAACTGTCATATCTTGTATGACCATTGTGTATTAACTGTTTTGTTGTTGTTAATAACCTTAAACGCGATTGTATAAATATTTTGGATTCATCGGTGGTTTATTTGAAACTCTTAAATTTCGTTTTATGGATTTTATGAGACAAATCACACATTTCAATTTATACTAAAACAAAATTTCAATTGGTTGCAAACCACGACATATATACATTCTTAAGTGGCAATAGTGCCTTTAAAATTTGACAGCTAGAAGTCAAAAACAGTGGGTCATATTTACCACGATCCTTCAGAAATATGGGTAAGGTAATGTGCCAACCGCCGATTATACAACGCCATACCTAGACTTTGCAAGACACTCTTTAAGCGCCTTTCCAAGCAAGGAAGGAAGGAAAACGGTCAAGTACCTAATATGCAATCCATAGCCGTCTATACCGATAAATCTAAATTGAACATTGGTGTAGATGCAGAAAATTGCTTTGAACAGCTGGGAATAAGCAAATCTGCCCGCCTTCCGAACTTCAGCAGTGTTTTCCAAGTGGAGGTCTTAGCAGTGACAACAGCCGCTCCTGAGATACCGATGAAGGCAATACCGCGCAATAATATACCTTTTTCTAGCTATAGATATAAAATCGAAGCTTGTGATGTGCTGTCGAGAAGAGCTCAAGGTTGTTTGAACACAGCACAAGGTATGTTTTGCTGGGTCCATTAGCATGAGGACATACCAAGGAACGAGAATGCTGACGAACTGGCTAGAGAGGGCTCGGCTCGGTTAATATCCCGCCTTGCTTTCATTAGTGTACTTTTTATGCAGGTAGCGTTTATGGGTAAGATTTCCGCCTATGAGTATCACAATGGGTCTTAGAGTGCTCGCAACTACCAGTGGGCTTTATACTCAATTTCAATCCAATTTTGAACATCAAATATTTACCAAATACATCAATATTTTTAACAAGGAAATTTAAGTTATCGGTAAATTTGCTGAGCGCATAGTAGTTAGTTAACACATCGGCAATCTGGGAAATGTGTATATTAATAAAAATGAGGGAAAGAACAGTAAAACAAGTTGAATTCTAATTTAAAATTAAAAAAGAGCCGTACTGATTAAATAACGATTTTTCTGTATCACAGTGATTCTTGAAAATATGACCTTACTAAAACTTAAAAAAAAAAACTGATTAGAGTAGCTTGACAAGAAATACAAATGCAAATGGAAATATTTGGAGCACCAGTTCATAGAGAGGCAAGGCCTAGCTTTTCAAACCATTCATGCTGAGCGTGCGCACGAATGGAAAATGACCTACAGTTTTATTGCCGACCCCGAACGACGAACTTAGAAGCATTTTCAGTACAGATTACACTCTTGCAGGTTTGTCATGCCTGCAAAGAGGTGGTGTCGCGAAAAAAGTTTGATGGTTTTGACGATCGAACGTGTGTCCCCTCGCTTAGCACTATTCTGTTTACAGTTTCAGTATTCGAATAATAACATTCACAAAAACTAAATGATTTCAAAAAATGATTCAGGCATGGTTTAATGGTTGTTCCGGAAACGTGTTACCCGTTGCAAATATTATTGTATTGTCCACAAAGGCAGCTATAATTATGCCTTCCGGTTTCGACCAAAAAAATTACCAAAAGGTACTTTCATTTGTTTACTTAGTGTATAGCTAAAGCATTTTAGAATTTAAAATACGTCTAAATTAATAAGTTCGGAATTAAAAAATAAATTAAATAAAAAAAAATAAAAAAACAATAAATGTTATTTTGAAGCAAAAGCATTTAAATATTAAAAAACGTTATGTGCTTGTACTCATAACTTATTACAGTGGAACCTGGTTAAGTGGGACCTGGGTAAGTGGAATAGTTCTATGGGTGGGCCAAACTGTGACGCACCGTAGCTTTTTTTCAAAAAAATATTCTATAAGTGAAAATTTCCACTTCTATAAGTGAAACTTATATTTTATAAATTTACCTCTGTAAGTGGAATTATTTATTTGAACCCCTCTGTAAGTGAGACAGACTTGTAAGAAAATTAATGTTTTTTTCGCGAGGAATTATTCCATTTGTTTGTTTTAACACATTGCTTTTGCAGTCTTTTTCGACGTAAAATTTGTATCGCCCAATTCCAGTTCACGTTATTGATCGAAATTTAAATTTACATGTAACACCTCCTTTAGTGAAACAAATCCCTCTATAAGTGAAAGGCTCAGGGGACTCCACTTAACCAGGTTCGACTACCTATACTCTTAAATATTGCCTAACAAACAACATGCTCAGTTGTGTTTGAAAAAGTACATGATATCTCTTTGAAAAACAAAACAAAAACACCCCCGCCAACCTCCTTTCTCTAACACGTTAGTTCAACAACACAACAAGATTAGTCCATAAAACAGTCTATTAGCAGTTAATTGTTTATAAGTCAAAACAAATAAAAACGTAATTGAGCGTGCGTATGTATAAAAAGCATTTCAATAAAACCGTATTCGGCTGTTGTAATAAATACACTATTAATTAGATTTGTTAAAATGAATGGTCTGAGAAAATTCCGGGTATTAAGAGCTAATTCAATGTGTACATACATATGTATTATACTTCAATAAAATACATCATTACTCACTTTGGACACTTATCATATGACGGCATGGTCGTAAAGAGACTGAAATTCCGGTACCCCATGACGTCCGACATTAATTTCATATTTTTCTCTTATTGCCATCTTGTGTGCAATACTGATTTGATTGCCAAAATACCGACTGATATGAGAATCTGATAAAAAACGATAATAAAAAACGATAAAGTGGCGTCAACTAAAACAAAAGTCTACCACTGAAGTCAAAGTGTTTCAAATTGATAAGGAATATTTAAAATCGCACACATTACTAAATCTTGCTTTAATCACCTTTATAAGTCGTAAAGCAAAAAAGCCCAAGGGAAGGTACTCCATTAAAGGCTTATTTTCTTTCGGGGATTATGTTATAAAGATTATAGAAGTCGTCGTAGCGCAGAATAAAAAAATTTAAATGGAAGAGCTATAATGCATGTACAACGAATTGGATAGTACTTTAGCAAATTCATTCAAATCTCGATAAATATCACTTGATTTACATGTCAATTATTAATGTGTTCTGAAACAAAAATTGTTTACAAGTCAAAAATGGAAAGCAGTTCGAACTTGTGACAGCAAATCCAAAAGCTTTCAAAGTTATTTCAGCAAGTCGGCAGAATAAGGCAAGATTTAAATTTTTGAAACAGTTTGCTAACAGGTTAAATAGTCCTGATTTCGGAACAAACCTCATAGAACTCAACTTTCGAAGAAAAAGAAAAATCTGTGACCGACGCTGAGAATAGCCAAAGACTACACAGAAAGCACCTGGGTAAGCAAATCTTAACTATCAGAGCCATGCACAAAAGCGTCAACCTATTGTAAACAAAAGCTTTGTTTTTTAAACAACAAATGCAATCTAGTTGTAAGAAATAGAACTAGAAGAAGGATAACGTATTGTTGTTATTAATAAATGTTAAAAATGTATCCGAATCAGATCACGGGGCTGAATGCACTTTCGTGCTCAGTTTGTGTTAAGCTAGGATTATACGATTGACAATCTGTCAATATTTACGCTTTTTTTAAGTCCAATCGACATTAATCGTGTAAAGGCAACATTTTTTAACGTCAATTTATGCCATTTTGGTTGACCCCCAGATTGTCCCCAATTTCCGTCAACCAAATTTACGCGATTACATCAATCGTGCAAAATAAACGAATCAATACCGCGCGTTCCGGACAACCAAAAAGCGCTTTTTAAATAATCAGTTTTGCCTATGGTTTTCCGGAACGACTTTTTATAAAAAGCGCTTTTTGGAAATAGAAATCGCGAAATCGTTGTCCAAATTTTTAGTGAAAAAACCAAAAAAAAATTAGTTAAGAATATATGTATTTAACCACAAAAGATGTGGATATGATTCCCGACATTTTTAGTATACATATTCTTCATAAAAACGCACAAATAAAAAGAAAATGCACAAATCACAATTTTAAAATTTTCCGCCAACTAATTTTTTTGACACAAACTTTTTTTTCCTTTATTTTTATTTTTTTGCTCCTCTGATGTTTTATTTTTTCTCCGCTTTAGCAAATAATTTTGTGATTAAATTTCTCTTCATTTCTTAAAAGCGCTTTTTTCCCCTTCGAATCAGTTTAGTGTCATCTCAGTACAAATTTTACAGTAAAAAAGCGCTTTTTGGTTGTCCAGAACGCGCAGAATTGAGACACCAGCCAGCGTCAAACCACAGCTCAACTCCGTCAACCACAGACAACAATATTGGATCAATTGAAGTTGTCGCCAGTAGCTTAAAATCCCAAAGTTACGGCCAAACGCTCAGATGTGGAAATTGACTTTCGCATATTTTTGTCTTGTTTTTTAATTACCGGTGTAACAATTCATTGAAAGTACAATAGTTTCATTCATTCGCAGAAAGTTTGTATACAAATGTTTCTAGTTCTCGATATCACGGAATTTCTTCAACAAACTGTTGTGTGCTCCACATATTGGCCGCTTTTTCAGCCAATCAAACATCAAGCTAGTCGTACAGCGCGAGAATTTACTGCTGCCTTCTTTTCCAATTGCTGCTAATAGAATGCTGCAAACACGTACAATATTGACGCTAGATTTACGCTTTTTCGTCAATCGTGTAATCCTAGCACAACACATCTGGTAAAACATCTAAGCGTTAGAATCAATATTATGGAAATTATAAAATCCTTTTTCCTTTAATATTCGATACAAGCTGTTTCCCGCGCCTTCCCACACTTTAAGTTCGATTTCATTCTAACACTTGCATTTATCCTGCTATGCCTATCCCGTACTGTTTTATTATATTAAATCATAACATCAGGACGACTTAACTGATGTGGCTTGGAACTTGTTGGGATTTCTGGCGGAAAGCTGTGTGTGACAGCTGCTGGTTGTTTTCCGTTTGAATTGAGGCAATAACACATCTCCTCCTTTGAACTTGCCAGTCAGAATTTTGGCTTCGATTATGTTCGGCAATAATTGTTTGACTGCCAGTCTGGTTTCGTTGCAAATTTTTAATTTTAAGTAATTTGCGTTTGGATAGAAATATTAAAAGGCATACTTACTTGCCAAATTCCATGGAGCAGCATATTCTTTTTACTTTTAGAATTGATGGATTGAGTGCAGTTCTAAGCTAAAAAGTGAATTAAAATGCCCAGAACACGAATAGATATTGGACGACGACGTACTCACCATGCACGCAGACAACGAAACAATCGTAGTCAGGAAAGCCGTGAAATGCTGTAGTAATAATTTTGACACTTTGGTGTTCAACGCCATCTATTGGAAATTTTGAAACATTTTGATTAACGTGCACTTCGCACTTCATAATAAATATATTGTGTAAGTTTAAACTCAATCTGATGATCAGTTTTTGAGTTGCTGGTTCACAGCACCATCTTTCGGAAAACTTGAACATTTCTGATTTACGTTCACTTCTCACATCATAACAAATATATTTTGTAAGTTCCAGCTCAATCGGATGGTTAGTATTTGAGATCTTATCTCATATTTATGTACATTCAAAGTCGGTTATAACGACCTTCAAGGAACCGATGAATTTGGTCGTTATAACCGATTTTGATTGTATATAGATGGAAATATGTATCATATTGATCCTTGAAAAGTGTCGATGGTATAATTCAAGGCTGCTCAACCCCAGGCCCGCGCAGAAATTTGAAAAATTCCTGCACATCACTAATTGAGCAACATATTTGTGACTTGTTGTTACTATCGACATCCGATTTGATGCCTAACATAAGTAAAGTATTACAACAGAAACAATCATTGATTTTATTAAGATTTTCATTCAAACTACCATATGTATGTACAGTTTAGTTTTGTTATTTGGCATTAAATGCCCTTTTTTCCTTATTTTAATAAACAACTATTACACTTCATAGAAGGCGTGTTTTTTTGGTATCCCATATGGTATCCACATATGGGTTGGATGAAAAAAACGACATCGGGGATTAATTATGTCATCACAAAAAATTGGCAGCAGTGCGTATGGATTGACATTGGGCGCATTCACTATTGCGGGCAAATGGAATTATTTGCAATCTAAGCGTTCTGCTTGGTCTACAGTTTGAAAATTGACTAAAGATTTACTCAGTTTTTGTGAGCAGGATTCCTAGCAAAAAAATTCTTGGCGCAAAAGTCAGTCAGTTTGAGAAATGTCATTAACAGCTGTTTCTTGGAATATATTTTCACTGAATTGTTGAACTTGCATCAAATTATCTCAAATTTCAAATTTATTGAAAATTAAATTAAAATGCAATACAAAATAATTTATGATGGTGTTACATATGATGTTGAGGAGACAGAACGTCCATGTCCACTATCCATGTTTATTTCTTAAAATCTTTTTTTCTTTAATTTCCTCAGGTAAATATGCAAGTTTGACATTTATCTCAAATCTGACGTTGACAAGTTTGTTAGTCAATTTTCAACATAAAAAAAAAATTAATCAGTTATAAAACAGTAATGGAATTACAAAATCACAATTCAATGAAACAATCTTAGAAAACAAGGGAAACGTAATTGGACATTCTTTCTAATGCCTCTTTTAAAGATATGAGAACCTCAAACCGCTTTTTCTCAACTAAAATTTTTTCGCGTTCAACGATTAACACTTCCTTGTGGCGCCGCTCATCTTCTTCAGCTTCCTTTTCGGAAAATTCCATTATTTTGTTATTCGACATTTTTGATTTTTTTTTTCTTCTTTCTAGGGGTCTCTTGCTCCCCTTCTCTGTCACTTTCGTCACTCAGTCGAAGAACTTCTGCTACAAGCTCGTCTGGTGGTTCCACGTTATGACGAGATTCATATAACTCGTCAAAACGCTTAAAAAAACTCCAAGAGGAGACGTCCCTTCCGCTTTGCTTGTTACGTTTTTTTATCCTCTGGTAGGAAATTTTTAAGTTTTGGAACTTTCTTACAATCTCGTCCCTTTCGTAAAAAACTGGGGGGGAAAGGTTCTTAATTTCAGCAAGAACTTTGCCCCACACCACCGACTTCTTCCTTCGCCCAGCTGTGAACTCTAGCTCCATTCCCAGCCGAACGGAGATCAAGCATTGAATGTCAACATCGGCCCACAATTTCTGGTCAGGTTCATTCCTATGGAAAATAATTTATTTATTTCATATTTTAAATGCAAACAAAATATTACAGACACATTTCTAGCGATATTAAATTAATTTGCAATTAATTATAATTTTACTTACATTTTCTCTTCTGCCATCTTTTTTCCTGCAATGCGGCCGATTTGACAGCATACTGACTGTAATTTTACTTTTATGAACACAAATGTTGCCGGACTCATGCAATGATAATGCAGTCATTTTACAAAAATGAACGCAAAATTTGCAGGACTGCACGTTTTTTACATTTATGAACTCGGCCCTACCTTGTCTTGCTCAGCAATTTTTTCATAACAAAGAATCGCTCGACTGACATCAACTCACATCAGTTGTCGCGTTTTCATAAAACTCGAGTCTGGTAGCACCGATTTTATCGGGGATAAAGTTAAGCCCAGAAAATTATGTGGTCTTTGCTAATGATATATGGAATAAGTTGTTGTTGCATTTAACACGCAAATTGCTTATCTTCGATGTCGTTTGTTTCGCCAATCCCATATGGGATACCATAAAACACGCCTATTGAATTTTTTAATATAAAAAAGTAGAAAAGTGATTCAAATTGGAGCTGTCAGTGGCCCACCGAAAATGTCTGAATCGTGCGTTTGGCCGACTGCTAAAAAAGTTGAGCAGCCTTGGTATAATTGAACCTTGAAATACTCGTACAATATGTTGTGGATTGCCAAGTTTTGAGATGTATTGCATGTATTTTCTTGACAAAATATTGAACTAATTCAGTCGGAAACGGATAAATGCACAGCCCATCGGGCTCGATTTTGTGTGCACTTATTCCCTTGCACTAATCCTTAAGTCCAAACTTGTACACTTATTTTTAAACAATTCAGTTTCCATGAATTCGCCTTTAAAAAAAAAGATTGGCTCTGTGACTTATGCGTAACTGCGACCTGAAAGATCTATTGTGTCTGGAGCCAGTTAATTTTCCCAGCTCTCCAGACTCGTTCTGAACGTGAAAGTTGGAATGTCGCAGAAGGTTTCTGAAGGATCTTCTCTGGCAAGTTGACCTGCAATGACCTGAAGGCAATGGCCTTCAATGCCTCTGTGTCCTGGTACTCACCAGAGCTTGAATTTATTCCAATTTGAGGAGTTTTAGAGAGCATTGGAGCAGCCTGAAATGGCTTTTGAGGTGCAGTGATGGGAGCTCAGTGCTTTGAGCCCTGCTTGACTATCGGTGCATCTGTTGATGGTTGTCCCCTTTATGCCGTAGTCAAGAATAATATTGGCGTAGGTATCAATGGCATGTAGTTCTGCCTGAAAGACACTAGGGCACATTCCAAGTGCCTTTGAGACTTTGTGATTAGGGCCATAAATACCGGGTTCAAGATTGAAATCCATCTTTGATCCGTCAGTATACCAAATTAGTCCTTTTATCTTCAGCAGCAGATCGCCAGTTTCCCAAGAATTGTGGTTCGAGACCTCAATCTCGAACTTTCTGCCAAAACAGAGTATGTTGGGCATAAAGTCGGATACCGTACTGATCGTTTTAAGCTTGGGAAAGACAGAAAGAATAGCCATGTGACCCGTAAGTCTACTCGGCTGGATTCCTGTAGAGCGTTGTAGTTTAACTGCACTGCGCATTGACACTTTTTCGATAAAGATGTACAACAATTACATCTAGGGCTGCCGTAAGGCAGGTTCACATGACCCCGGTGATGCCCAGACATACTATTGTTTGAAGTCGTTGTAACTTTTAGATGCCAAATTTTTCCTTAAAAGAGAACAACGTTTCTAATGTAGAAATTGCACTTTTCCGCACTTTTGGGTGCTCAAAATCACGTGCACTTACAAGAAATTTGCACTTATGCAATCATTATTGTTTGACAAATTTGCAAATTGGCAAGGGGTTTTTGCACTTATCCGGTTTGCCCTAATCTCTTCCGACTATATCACAGATATCAATGACAAGGTCATACATGTGTATGTATGAACTGTATAGTTGTGTGTTTATTTAAATCAGTTTATTAAAATGCCATTATTCGATTTTTTAGTTTTAAAATTCTTCCACACCATTTGCATACTCGGTCGGTTTCATTGTTCCATGGATACATTTCCTCATAGTATCTTTTTATATTCCACACATATGTAAGTAATTTTTTCTATTAATGTTAGCTCTATAGAAAAGTATTAAATGTGCTATGTGGGTTCATGTACCTACACACACCTATTGAGCTCTATTACAGCATAAATGCTCCCAATAAGAACACGAATGTATGGTATGTAGATCCAAAAAATACCACAAATAATTCAAAAGTATTCCTGTTCTAGGGTTATACGTCAGTTATTTCTTTTGTGGGATTTATGCTAATACCGGATGTACAATCTTTCCAATTTTCATAATCCGTATAGCTTGGGTGCTTGGAAATGAAGGAAAACTGATTTTGTTATTACTTAACACATCTGTGAGCAAATCCTGGATTCAAGAACGTGACAATTATCGAAATTGTGTGTATAAAATACATTCCTGTACACATATGTATGTATGTATGTGTGTGTGTGCAAGTTAATTTACTTATTTTCAGTTATGCTTTCAAATTCTTCAAACAACTTGCTATATTTCTTATTACAATCTGGAGGAACTCGTTACTTAAGTGTATTAAGCAAGTCGTGTGGAGGGTTTAACAGATATCTTTGTTTAAGCTCAAATTATACTACATACATTGTACATAAAATACATTTAATGTATTTAAACATGTAAAACAATATTGTTTGCAAATGTTTCATTTGGAGGCGTGCATCCCACTTTTGATGACATTCACTGGTTCTGTTTGACTCATAATACATGTACTGTTGTCCCGAAGGTCGTCAATTGTTCTACATTTTCCAACATAAAGGATAAAGGAAACATAGTTTGAATATAGTTTTACAAACAAAAAATTAATACAGAAATCATAAAAATGTGCGTATTAATAAGGCGAAGCTTCGTTTGCTCGCTAAAGAGAAAAATAGTTCTGCTAATTAGCACAAGAATAATGACGTGCTATATGTAAAGGCTCTACACATCGCGTTCTACTTCGAGCAACGACATTTTTCAGACGTCACAAAAAATGTGCAGCACTGTACACATCAGACTTTCATTTACTGTTTACAATAGACTTTCAGTTCAGTTAAAGATAAAATTGTAAATATTTTTACAGTGCTAAAGAGCTCCAGAAAACGAAACAAATTTTGAACACACAATGTCAACAAAAGGACACAATGTCAATCAGTCGCGACGCGTCACCGAAAGTAATGAATATATGGTTAGACTCATGCTACCGCCATCTACTTCAAATACCGGTTTCCAAGGAATAGGTTCAATTTTGATTTGAAGAGCAGTAAACGTTCAAATAAAGTATGCCTTCCAATAGGCACTTCCGAACTTTGACAGTTGATAGCCGCCATATTGTTGAAGCTACATCTATCAAATCATTTATTCAGTCTGTTTTGCCAAATCACCATGGATGGAAATAGCGTTCAACAACACGTGCAAATAATAAAATTGTTTTATCAAAATGAGTGTTCTGTTCGGGTAACGTTCCGTTCGAAAAATCATCTTCAGCGATGAGGCCCATTTCTGGATGAATGGGTACGTCAATAAACAAAATTGTCGAATTTGGGACGATACCAATCCACATGAGATCCAAGAGCGTCGAATGAATCCCGAAAAAGTCACTGTTTGGTGTGAATTTTGGGCTGGCGGCGTCATCAGGCCATATTTCTTTGAGAATGACGTTGGCCAGGCCTATAGGTCGATGATTACCAACTTCTTTTGGTCTGAATTGGATGATTTGGACACCAACAACATGTGGTTTCAAAAGGACGGCCTACGTGCCACACAGCTCACGCCACCTTGGAAATTCTGCACGAGCGATTCGAGAGTATGGTCATCTCACGTGGAGGTGATGTGAACTGGCCACCGAGATCGTGCGATTTGACTTCGTTATTCGCAGGTCTATGCGAATAAGCCACAAACCACAGCGACCCTCAAAGTCAATCGGTCAAATTCGGCCTGATTTGTGCGCCAGAGTCATGGAAAATTGGACATTTCGGATGCGCGCCACCCAGAGAAGCCCCGGTGGACATTTGAATGATGTTATATTCCATATATAATGGCATCGATAGGCATTTCAAACGAATAAAAAATGTCGATGATATCTCATACACACTTCGTTTTATTTAAATTTAAAGATAGGAGCGCTTAATGAGAGATCCTATATATTCGCAAGATTGGTTTGAAAAGTTCCCGCAGGCTTTGTTAGGAAAAATGCATCATTACCTTGACAAAGAAATTTATCAGTTAAAGAAACAGGGATGGTAAAAAACTTCAAGACACGTGACTGTGAGACAAAGTGTAGCAGAGCACCCCAAGTTCTTAATTTTGTCAACGTGCATGAAATTAAATATGCTGAACTTTATATAACTTTGCAATGGATTCAAATAACACAGGAACGTGCCAGGAACATGCTTTTAAAACTAACGACGAAGCATTATAACCCCGTGTAAATTATGGTGTAAATTGCGTAGTATGTATACTCATTGAGACTTAAAACACTTGTGATTTCAATGAATTCCTTTTTCTGTGACTACGTGAAAAGAAAATTGTATGCCTATAGTCCTCAGACTTTTTCAGAGCTAAATGCTTATTTTGTTAGATTGAGCTCCACTTGTGCCAAAACGCCTTAACAAATTTTTACCCACGCCATAGTATTTATTTCGTTTCACAAATAATATCTTTTAAATAATTAGAAGTTCCTATTTAGGTCGATGTTTAAATATCAACTAAGTTATAAAGAGAAAGTATCAAAACCTTTAATTTTAAAGACTTGCAGCCCATATTATTCTTGTTCTTCTTGCAAGAAACAACATGATGTCTGTTAGTGCGAGTGCCTCATTCACACAGTTTTTGCTGCAGGTTACAAATGTGCATACATATACATAAGTATCAAAAGCATGTAGTCCGAATGATTATAAAATAGTTGAACTTCATGCTCTCCTTTTTATCTTGTGTTCCTTGTTGACATTATGGATTAGCTATAGAATAGAATGAATAGAAAACATGTATATTTTAAGTAAACATTGAGCAAATATATTTGTGACTGGATTTCATGATGTTGAATTCCACTTAAAAATATTAAAGCCGCACATTTTAATTTTCATGTTGCTCATCTTTGCTATTAAATTCTTATTATGTGGTATTTTTACAGTAGATACTTTGTGATGTACCCAAGATGCCAAGATGGCATCAGATTGTATTCTATTCACAATTTTGTGAACACGATCTTAATATTTTGATTACTTACTGTAAGAATTCTTCAAATAAATTATTATATTATTATGGGAAACTCAATTAGATGATGTGGAATTATTTTGGCGTATTGGTTCCAAGAAACCACTTATCAGCAATAAAAAACAGAAGGTTGGACTGAAGGCTTGCTCAAGACCTCGAGCTGGAAAGTTTCACAATGTTTGAATTTTTTATTTAACGACGAATCTAAATTTGTAACGGAAACATACAAGATGCGATCCGAGTATTTTGTCCACGTTCTAACAATTTATCATTAGCACCGTGATAAAATCAAAATTTTGTAAATGGCGTTGAAGAATCATACTTGAACTTTTCACAGGCTATGAGACTTAAGCAACGATTTTCTGGAACGAAAGATTTGAAAGATCGTGGAACGCTTGTAGAACCTTCTGTTCAATTTATATAAATCCTACTTAAATTGTAAATGTAAAAATTAGATGTTTGGATGTTTGTTACTCAATCACCCCTTGATGGATGAACGGATTTGAATGAAACTTGGTGGATAGAGTATCTATGTCTTAAATTAGCACATAAGAGATGTCTTTTTATCCATTAAAAATGTATAGTTCCATAGGGAACAACTATTTCGGTGGGTTTTTATAGAAGAGCAATGGATCGTCAATCGTGATCTTATGTTGTTTTTGTTTTGCTTAGTTGTTTTCTTTTTTTTTATGGTAGGTAAGTGTATCTTTGTTTCTAAATGAACGCAACTCGCGAGCTTTTCTTATGGAAAAGTGGTTGGTGTGGCAGATATTCGGTTTTTTGATAAGTATAAGAAAAAAATGTAAATCACTACTCTTTTTTTATAATTATTTTCTAATGGAAATGGATCCATTGTGTTCCCTATTGTCGAAAGAATATATAAGGACATGAAAATAACAATAACAATAATAAGTAATTAGTAAGGTGGGTTAGGTTAAGCTTAATTTTGCTTTAGACCCCTAGAACTACCCCGAGATTAGGATCTTTGCTAAGTATTGGCAAAGTTGTAGGAAGTATTTTTCGAGGGTCATCTTTCTCTTTCTGCCAAGACTTGGGCAATCAGGGAGGAAATTGGACATGCTCTTCCACATTACTACAGCCTCCTCTGCAAAAGTCTGCTATATTTTATTCGACTGAGGTAAAGTAATGATAAATATCCTTTGCCAATGTATCAATGATGGCAATAAAATACAATCTAATAGAGACAGTAGAAAAACGCTCTGTCATATTGGAAACAGTTTAACTCCGATTTAATAATGGATGCGGGAAATTATTTGTTCTTCCTGCTGCAGATAGATCCGACTATACGTCGAGGATATAAAGCAGAACTGGTGAAAATTTTTAAAGGTCGATTTAAGACAGTAAATTCGAAAAATAACTTTAAAATAAACCTCGAGACTACTGACGTGATTAGTTCTGTAAATAAATATTTTCAGCTGTAAAATTATTTAATCCATTTTGTTTGAGAAGATATTTTAACAGCAATTTACTCCAACGAAAGATTTTAAAAGCTCGTGGTTTTGGTCATTTGATTATTTAGAAATCTAATCGAAAAGTCTTCTGTGCACTACTCATACATACAATCGTTAGACAATATTCTATACAAGTATTAGGTTCTCGCTGTTTTTTTTTGATGAAAATGCAAGTTTATTGTGAAAAAAATGGTTACAAATGAATCATTCAAAGTTACAACTTTTCCCATCTTTCTGGCAGAGTTCGAATACCGTTACGGTAAAAGTGTTCATTCTTTGAGGCTTTCCACGAATCAAGCCATTTTTTGATGTCTTCAAGCTGTTCTTGCGGTTGGCATGGATCCTCATCGAGCAATGCCCCCAATTCAGCGTCTTCGAAGGATTTTGACCTTCCTTCACACGGACGGTCGTCAACATCGAAATCACCGTCTTTGAAGCGACGGAACCAATCACGGCACGTTATTTCACTTAGGGCGGCATCTCTGTAAACTTCTTGAGGCTCTCGATGTGCTTCAGCCGCCGTTTTCATCGAATGAAAGAAAAAAAAACTACCACTTCCCGCAAATGGCGATTATTTGGCACAAAATCAGACATTTTCACATAACCAAAAGGGGTGGTCATGGTGTAGTGGTTACATCATCGCTTGTCACGCTGAAGGTTCCAGGTTCGAATCCCGATGTCACAGAAAAAAAGTCGGTCAATTGCGAAAAAAGCTGACGTCAACCCTACTGTATAGGCATAACACTGACAGTAGGGTAGGCAATGGCTTGAAAGTGTTGATCGTACTAATAACATTGGGACATTCGAAAGAAATACTGCGAATTATAAGCGCAATGGCAATAATTCTCCCCAGTCATTCTGGAAAAACCACCCTCGGAGCAAAAAAAAAAAAAAAAAAAGACTGAAACCTAATACCACCTGAGTTTCAGAAATCACTACACCAACACTAGCGCTGTGTTAATAGCATCATAAGGGTATTCATAACCCCTTTAGCGCTAGTGAATTATAAAAAAAAAAAAAAAAAAAAAAAATATGATGCCAAAACAAAATCACTAATGTGTCAATACGATTTGTTTACCATATGCCTAAGCTCGGTTCATGACGTTTTGGATATGTCAAAATCGACCAGCACTTACTGCTGGAGCCATCTATTGACAAACAGCGAGAACTTACTTGCGCACCTAATAATTTATAACCTAATTAGGCAAATTAATTTAAAAACTATTGTTTATGGTTTTGGTATATCCGTTGGACTGCTTAATAAGCCTCAACAAACCAGCCAACAAATTTCAGCAGGCAATTACAAACCTTCGAGAGTATAATTTGTATTAGAAAGCTTCTTTACGGCCACTCGGAATCGACCATAAAAATAATAATTAGTTACTACTCGTGCAAAATTGAATGAATGGCTGCAAGATGAAACCTCTACCGGATGTCCTTTTTAAGCTAAAAAAAAGACCTTCCAGCACTAGCCGCAAGAGATAGGTGGATTTCATTTGTGAGCAACTTTTAAATCTAAGGTAATCCAAAATGGCGGCTCCAAACCCGAATTTATAATTAGCACCTTTAAGCGAGTACACATTTTCAATTTCAACGAAATTGGAGAAATTTTAAAGAATTTCAAGATGGCGGATTCAAAATGGCGGAAACTTTTTTAGCGAAAATATACTTATGATTATGACCGTTGTCATACTAGTAAAACTAGATACCAAAGCTAATCAATGCGTTATTTGAAAAATTTAATGGGGCGTGACACGTCCCCTCTTAACCGATCAGACCCATCGACAAATTTAGCTGAGCTATTGACCATATAAACATGTGTACAAAGTTTCATTCAATTCGGTTAAGAACTGCGGCCCCTATCTTGCGGACAAGAATTCGTTATATATTGCATATATAATTAAATATAATATATATATGTACATATGTACATATATATGTAAACATTTGAACGGACCACGGTTTTGGTGATTAGGACAGAGGTCTTGAAAAGTGGCATTCAAATTGTTTGAAAGTTGCGTCATAAGGACCTCTGCAATGTGTAGTATTTCTTCGAAATCCACCTTAAATTCGGTGAGTGCTTCTTTTTGATGCAGAGAATAGCCTTCTAATATTTAACCTTAAAAACATAATTCAATTGGTATGAGTAGGCGTGCTGAGCTCAAGAGCAAAGAAAAATTATCTGTGGCAAAACTTTGAATATACTCAGAGCAAAAAAATAATTTAGGGAGTGTATCCATCTAAACACCAGTTAAATTCATACAGATGCCCTGACTTGCTACATCAGCAGTAAATGCACAAAAGAAAAGTTCCAGAGAAAGGAAAATACTTCGACGTAAATGTCTGAAAATCAGGACTTTTTGCTTGCTTTTTCCTCGAGAAATATGTTTGCAGAGAATAAAGGAAATATAACAATTTCCAAGATTAACAAAGAAGTAGGTCATAGAAAAGACTTCACCTCGGTCGATAGTGATACCTCATCTCATCAAGTTATTGAACAAACCTGACTAAAAAATTGCTAAGATATTTAACCCTTTATAACTCAACATCGTAGAAATATCAAAGTCCTGGCCGATTTGATAGCTTTCGTGTTTTGTAGAATTGCAGAATTCTAATTTTTAAATAGAAAAGTAATGAAAAAGGGGATTGTAACATGAATGTCATATTGTGCTGTTGTTATGTCTAAAATTTGTGAAATACTTTGAAGGGATCGGCAATGGCATCGTCAACATCCTTTATTCCTTTATTCTCTGCAAGGCCGTCCTCTCATATCCCGAGAAGCCATGTTTTGTTTGTTTTTAATGCATTTTTATTTATTAATTCAGTACTCTTACTTGCTAGGAAAAAAAACGCTTAAAACTAGCTTAACTAACTTAACTATGTTATACTAACTTACTGGCCCTACACGGGCACTCTAAGCTAAACCTAATTCTTAATATATGTCTTTCGACCTAACCTAACTTAATTTACTTAAACAATCTAAGGACTAAACTCCGAGAAGCCATCTTACCAACAAAGTGAACATAATGTTTGCATACGCAAACATTTAACTTTCACCCAACGACGAGCTCCTATAGCGATCTGTTTTGGATGAAATAAATTAAAAAATGTATAGAACGGTGATTGACGGTGCTGTAACATTGATTTATAAAGGATTTAAGCACATAGTTTGGTTTTTGCGAACTATGAATCGGTCTGTAACATAACTGTCACATGGAGTTATAAAGAGTTAAGCTTTTCATAAATAAGCAATAAGTTAAGAGTTCACTTAATTCACACGTGGATAATAATTTGAAATGTCAGTAAGAACATATATTTTTGTATGATATTTACAGCAAATGAACACTACGAGCGCTGAAGTGAAAAAACAACCACCGCCTCCACCAATTACAATAGCCGTGTTTTTTTTGAGAATTATAATCACTTCAGTCAAAAAAACGATTTATACTCACTTCATACTCAGTAGCAGCCGCACCAACCAATTGGTTTGCGGCTCGAATTGTTTTTTTTTTTTCTTTATTTGACAGTTTTTAAATGTCAAAACCAAGCAAAAGCAACAAATGCAATTGGCTAAAAGCTTATTTATGAGATTTTTCGCGCTCTAGGTGCCAATTTATGTAGCTGCTATCCTCACTCGCGATTACTAGGAAAGTTATCGCCACTCGGTGCTTTGTTATTGCTTTGCGTGTAAAAAAAACACGACTTGTATCAGGAATTGAAAGTTTTTGTAAACGTAAAAATAATGGAAATAAACGTCATACAACAATAATAATTGGAAAACTAATGTCGATTATGGCGAAGCACTCATACATCATAAAAACAAAGCTACTAGAACATTTAAAGGATTAGCCAGAGGTCTCCACTTCTGGTCCGATGAACAAGATCCAGGAAAAATAGCAAAGTTAAATTTCATATTTACTTTTAGGACAACAGCTTTGGGAACGCCACTACCCATAGCAGTGCCAAGAGAATCACGAATCACTAATGCTTTCTGTCGCAATATCTTGGCCAAAGAGTGTTATCGCGTTTGTCATAAAAGGCCAACGAGGCAACAATGAAAAATGGATTTCGAAAATTGTGCAACACTCAAAGTGAATAAAGATGATTCCATGTCCAAAAACATGCAACAGATTTAAAAATCAACTGGCAGTCCACTCGCTTCTCACGCGTTAAATACCTACTAAGGTTCCTCCTAAGTCGCTAGAAATCATCTGTCCCTATGAAACTTTTAAAGATAAACGGTTGTAAAAAGTGTCACCATTCCAATGTTGAGTTTTTGAAATCAGTTCAGAAGTTCCACAAATACTTAAAGATCGATCTTACCAAATCATCGTACACACCCGTTCCTCGTCGAATTGCTACGAACTGCGAATGCGCCCTGTATCTCACTCTTTGGAGCTGAATTTCGAAAAAAAATGACTATGCTGCTCCTTGGAGCCGGTGAATTCCGTGAAAACGTATTTGCGAAGACCGAATGCTTTACAGTTCGTAGCGTTGTATATTGCTTTAGTTTATTCGCGATTGGGATTGAATTATTTGGTATTTATCAACAAATCTTTTTCGTGCCACGAAGTTCCCAGTTTCTTTTGAGGGACTTCTAGTGGACACAGAAACTATAAATTCGGTACATAGGGGAACCTTGGTATAAGTTAAAGACGTCGGCACAAATTATATGTTCCCGTGTTCACAACAACATCCGTTCCCATATTTCCCACAGTTCCCACAATCATTGAGCACGACACCCGATCCACCTGCATTCCTTCACGTATGACCACAACCCGTGTGCTGACACAACGGCTGCGGCCATACGACACCCCCACATTCCTGTGCCATGTAGAATAAGTTAGGTAATAAGTTTTTCCCATGTTAGTTTTAAGTTTAGTCTTAATTCTGATTCGATTCAATAAAGAGGTTCTCCTCAGAAAAATTAACCTTTGTGTTTTTTTTTTAGAAATATATAAAATATAATTTAACTTATATAACAAAAGGCAAATTACTGAAAATTCCAAACATATAACTGTAAAGTGGTAAAAGTGCCATTTAATTGAAAAAGAAGCAATTTTGCTCCGATTAAAACCCTTTTTGGGGGGGTTGGAGGGAGAAATTTGGAGAAGTCGCAATTTTTTGGATATATGTGAGGTACAACCTACCTGTGTACCAAATTTCAAGTTTCTAACGGTACCGGAAGTTCGAGATCTTTTTTTTGCCACGACGTGCTTAGTCCCATTTGAGGGACTCCTAACGGATCTAGGAACTTGAAACTCGGTATGTAGGTAGGCCTTAAAAAATAACTAAGGAAAAATTACTAAAAGTTTCAAATTTATAACTGTAAATTTATCAAATTGCCATTTAATCGGATTTAAAAGCTAATTTTCCTCCGATTAAAACCCTTTTTGGGGGGGTTGGAGGGGGAAATTTGGATATATGTGAGGTACAACCTACCTGTGTACCAAATTTCATGTTTCTAACGGTACCGGAAGTCCGAGATCTTTTTTTGCCACGACGTGCTTAGTCCCATTTGAGGGACTTCTAACGGATCTAGGAACTTAAAACTCGGTTCATAGGTAGGCCTTGAAAAATAACCAAGGAAAAATTACTAAAAGTCCCAAATTTATAACTGTAAATTGATCAAATTGCCATTTAATCGAATTTACGATTTCAGTTTTACCCCCTTTTGGGGGGGGGTTAGAGGGGGAAATTTTAGGATGTCACAATTTTTTGATTATATGTGAGGTAATACCTACCTGCATACCAAATTTCAAGTTTCTAGCTGTACCAGAAGTCCGAAATCTTTTTTGTGCCATAGAATGCCCCCAGTAAAACGTTTTCACGTTAATTTCATGGTGGATGTCTGCGTCACAAGAGGAAACTACTGTCTATATTTTAATTTTCTAGCATCAGACAATCAGTCAGGACTTATCCTTTTATTTGAAAACTTTAACACCCTGTATCTTGGCCCGTTGACATAATTTTGAAAAACGGTGAAGCACGTGTTTCTTTATTTTTGTTGTAGATTTTACCTATCAAATTTGAATTCTTAATTCCAATTTAAAATTTGTTTTCACACAAACTGGAACACCCTGTATCTCCTATTTGGAGCAAAAATTCAAGAAAGCGGCTCCATTGTTTTTCCCCACGCCTCAAAAGGAAACTACTGTCCAAATTTCAACTTTCTAGCGTTAGCCGTTTAGGCTCGGCGATGATGAATCAGTCAGGACTTACTGCTTTATATAAAGGGTGGTTAAATTTTAAGGGCCGATGTTGAATGTGATCCACACCTAAACGTCAAGTTTTTTGCTACATTTCATTTGACATTTCTCAATTTCAGACTAACTCAATTTGAACCATGGAAAGATACACAATCGAGCCACGCGTTAAAGTTATTCGCGGCGGCCATTTGGCCGATATTTTGTTCCATACATAATTGAACCATACCAATATTATCATAATAAAAAGAAATGACAATAATTTCCTAAATAATTTGTGTTTTATTCAAAATCAACATCGGCCCTTAAAACTTAACCACCCTTTATATAGATATAGATATTGATATAGATATATGTAGACATAGATTTGAAAAACAAAAACGTTAACATAGAAATTGCAAAAATGGAAAAGCGGTCAAAATGTTAAACTGTAGTGTTTTGAAGCCATTCATTTTTATCACGAGAACTTTAAATACTTTCAAGTTCTTTAAACTTTCATTATTTAATTAATTTAATTAAAATTAAATTGACTTTGAATTATTTTGTAGGTATGTGGTAAATCCCTGATGTATAATGCAGATAAAAAGTTGTAGGTATGTATTAGAAAATTGAACACTATCTGGAAAATATACATGATAAAATATGTTGTATATGCTATCTTACATTCTCGATGAAACTCCATATTTTTCTTCGTTTCAACCTTCCGTTGAAAGATGCTTTACACAATAAAAAACAATAAAACTTGTCCTGGAGTTACCAATCCAAAGACTGATCGGAAAGATTAAGCCACACTGCCGACAAAATTTCGGGCGCGTATTTTGATTGGAATTTGTCGTTCAATATTTACGACTACCACTTTACAAAATCACACAACATGGTGAGCGCAATATTATTTGAATATGCAAATACACAAATCGAAATATTTTTTATTTTAGTCAACTCATCATTTTGCATAAACGAACCATTCCTGAGCTGCCATAAGCCACATAGCAGACAGTATGAAGTCCTCTCTGTCTGTCATACCGACATGTACATATTTAAATGTCACACCTATATATATACTAAGTTAGTACTAAGATATATTTTGTGAATGGAAGAGGCAATTTCATTACCTGGTCCGATGTACACCCCGATAAACAAAAAAAATGCCATTGTGAGGCATAATTTAACGTAACCTTAACACACGTACCAAGCCAAAGCACCAAGTTCTTTGTACACAAACCTATTGTATTGAAACAAAGGCATAGCAAATATTAAAATTGTTTGTCTTAATTCGATTTTATTCGGTGGAGTATTTTTATTCATTCATTATGCTTAATTTTAATACGATTAACATAGCAAAGTGAACAAGGACACAAGACCAATCAAGTCAGGACAGTCGGTTGGTCATTTCTGTATTTTTACTATGAATTGCGGCATAATTAAGTTGATTACGTACGAAATGGAAAGCAGATATCGATTGTTTTTTCTCCTTACAAATTGCACATGTTTGTGGCTACAAGTAAAAATGCATTGGATGCGAACTTCACACATTGTTTTGTGTACCTTCTGCTAAATAAAAAGTACCTTATTGGAAAACAAAACACTGCTGATGTTTTTCTCTCATGAAAAGCGTAAAAAAGTAAACCGTATGCATGAATGAAATAATAAGGATGACGTGCGGATAAATTCTTTTTTAGGTGGATTTCGAAGAAATACTACCTATTGCAGAGATCTTCATGACGCGACTTTCAAGAAATTCAAGACCTTTACCCCAAACACGAAAACCATAGTCCGTTCAAATGTTTATATATATGCATAGGTACATGCAATATGACGGATTCTTGTCCGCACGATTAAGGCCGCAGTTCTTAACCGAATAAAATGAAACTTTGTACACTTGTTTATGTGATGAATAGCTCGGTTAAGTTCGTAGATGGGCGTAATCGGTTGAGAGAGGTCGTGTCACGCCGCTTTAAATTTCTCAAATTGCGCATTGA
This sequence comes from Criorhina ranunculi, assembly GCA_951813785.1. Classification (NCBI taxonomy): domain Eukaryota; kingdom Metazoa; phylum Arthropoda; class Insecta; order Diptera; family Syrphidae; genus Criorhina; species Criorhina ranunculi. The sequence continues at coordinate 53,029,240 of OX638381.1, read as the reverse complement.
TAGCTTTTCAATTTCTATTTTTACTAGTATAACAATATGATAGTTATAATCATAAGCAAATTTTTGCTAACAAATTTGCCGCCATTTCGAGCCCGCCATCTTGAAATTCTTTTACATTGCTCCGATTTTGTTGAAATATACTCGTTTACTCGTTTATAGGTAATTATTATAAATTCTGTTTTGTATCCGCCATTTTGGATTCCTTTAAAGTTGCATACACAAGAAATCCACCTATCCTTTGCGGCAGGTGCCGGAAAGTATTTTTTTACTGATAGTCAGGCCGCGATAGAATCCTTGGAATCTGTCGCCTTTAACTCAGAAACAGCTCTAAATTGCCGCTTGTCTCTTAACGAGATGGCTGAGCATTCAAAATTCACCTTATATGGTTGCTGGGACATAGGGACATTCTAGACAACTGCATGGCTGATGAACTCGCCAGAGGAACTTAAGCATGCCTCTCGCCATCTGTTAACTGCTATTAAAAATACAAAATCGTGATCGACATCGCCAATCACAAAAGGACAGAGGGTAACACCTGCCTCACCACCAAGCAGATTTGGCAAAAGTTGAATCTTAAATATTTTCACTGTCCCATTAGATAGAAAAGACTGCTCATCAGCACTTTAATAGGTGTCATAACGGGACACTGCACCATCGGCAATCTCGCCAATAGGCTAGGCCTCCTCTACAACAACTTTTGTAAAAGTTGCATGGACAAGGAGGAGGAGCCTCCCACCTTCTTTTGAAGCTGCCCTCTCAGCTCGTACTTAGGAGCCAGCTTCTTTCAAAATCTAAGCGAACTGGCTGACATCAGCATAGGTAGCCTCTATAACCAGCTCTGACTGGTTATGCGAGTAGTATTTCTAGTGAAGTGGAGATCCATGTGGTAACACAAAGGACCTTATCTGGTCTAACCGAGGTTGCAAACTGCAGCCTGCCACCCCAACCTAACCTAACCTTCATGAACCTTTTCAAACAACAATATTCTAATTTGGGGCGCATTATTTTTCATTTGAATAAAATTACTGTGAGAATTTTTTTAGATTTAAACCTTTTATGCCCAGTTTCACAATGCTGTTTACTCGGTTTAAGGTTTAAACTAAAGTTTAACGAATTTTTTGGTTTTCCAGTATTCGTTTAGACCTTAAATTGAGTATAATGTTCAGTAATAAACAAAAAAACACTGCTCCACCAGACCTCAGACCCTTCATTTATTAAAAAAAGAAAAAATTGAAATTTGTTTTTAGTTTGACATTTATGTCAAATATCGTTTTCACAATATGTTTGATGAACTTCGTGTTATTAAACTGAGTTTAAAAATAGAATGTGAAACCGAACGATTTAACCTCAAAATATTAAACTCCGTACTTAGTTTCATAAAACTCAAATTAAAACTCGCACTGTGAAACTGGGCATTAGTAATAAAAATTACTTTTCAACATTATAATAACCTTTTTTCTCTAAGAAGTTCGTTAGAACAATTAAAATTTAATTTTTTGAAATTCTATTCTATCAACGTTTTCAGTTACACTTTCATATGAATTTGCTGTATTATTGCGTTTGTGTTAATTTCGGTCATTCTAAATTGGTAGGTATCTCTTTCAACAATAACTATCAAAAATTAAGAACATTTCCTTAAGTGTACTTTATCTAAGAATTAACTCCCAAAAAATTAGAAAATGTATTCCGTTCTGTCTGCAATGAATATGATAATAAACGATGTCAACTGCGGCATGAAAAAAAGTAGAACACAGCTTATCCAAAATGATTATTAACGGTACTTTTGACACATTAGTACTCCCTTGTAGAGTTGGACAATGCCGTCCTTTACATACATTAAATAAATTGGGATTTGTACATTAGACCAATAATTTAAGTGTGCAAAAAAGATTTAACAAAGATTTAAATGCAGGTATAGTAATGAGCATATCCAGAGCTATGTATGTAGATCATTCCACATTCATGACATTAAGTCCGAAAGTTTAAGGATAAACTGATGAGCATTACATTGAGTTCTAATTTAATGTTCTTTTCAACTTAAGAAAAGCCTACAGATTAAATAATAATGCACCGAAACGCACGATAAAGGCACGACGCTAAACCTAGAAAAAGTAGAACATAAATATGCATACATATATGAATTTGCATACTGTTGATTTGATAGTCATTAACAAATTAAATTAAGAAATATAATCATGCAGCTGCTTTGGCTGTTTTAGAGAGACACAAATGGCTTTCAACATTAAACAATTAAATAAAACATTTAAAACGCAAGAAATAAAATATGCTTTAGAAATTCCCTACAAACAAATTAAAAGAAATGATACAATATATGGATACCTACTCATCAGTGCATTGAAGAAGTTAGAAATAATTTTATCTAAGATTGAATCTAATTTCTAAAAATACAAATTCCCAATTAAATACAAGACTCAAGCTATAAAAAGATATTTATATATGTAAACAATTAATTATTTAATTAGAATAGTAATTTTTAAAGACCAAATTGCAAAACTTCAAAGTGATGTGGTGAGCACAAAAGTATAATAGAGTAATAATAAATTTATATCAAATACATACCATACATTCTCTCAAATTTAACCTTCATAATTGAAGGCCAAATAAAACCATAATTTTGGTACATAGAATCTATTTGAGGAAACCAAATAATGCATACAAAATTAATGTTAAGCATGTAATTTTGAAACTGTGTTGATGTAGAGTTTAAAAACAGATTAACAAATTTAGAATCGCTATCTAAGTTAACCCAATTCCAGTGTTTTTTTGATTTTTTTTATCTTCGTACAAGCTAGTCCTTGTACAAAAGTACCTACTTAAGCGCAGTGGTGTTAATTAGAACAACTTACATTTATTGAACTTTCGGAAACGTATTATTAGTTGAAATTGGATTTGTATGTGCGTATGCTGTTTGCTATTTATTATATACTAGCTGTACCCGCGACTTCGTCCGCGTAGATCTAAAAAGTTCACTATTAAGTTCACGTGTTTTTTTTTTTTTAGTATAAAAAGGCGGAAAGCATTGAAAGCCTTAATAACACCACTTCTGTCTCCAACCCCTATTCGAAAGGTACTACTCTCTCTCTCTCTCTCTTCAAATCTGGGTATGCGTATGCGTGCAAAAATTCGAATGTGTGCCGAAGAATACCGTACATTCGTGTATTTGTGTCCCAGCGCATTCACATTTGAGCGTAAATGCATTTTAGTTATATGTATGTGTTCTTTGTAGATCTGCTAGGTTGGCGTTATCTGCTCGTCATTTCGTTCTGTTCCCTATCTCAGGTTTCTCTTCTTTTCCCTTTCCAGGCGTATCAGCTCTACGTACATGCTTTTGGCAAAAATGCACACTGCATTCAGTATCTCCCGTTGAGTGTGGATCCGTGGTCACTGGAAGAACACATGCCCCACATCTTCGCAGCACGGGAAAATTAGCGAGTCATCGTAATTGAACCGATAAATTTGAACGGAAATAACAATGTTAAGACTTGTGTAACGTAGAAGTCTAATTCTCCATGCTTGTGCCATGTCCAAGTTTCAGTAATAAGGATAAGACGATATATCCATCGGCCTTTGGTTGACAGGTTCCAACTCTGCTGCCATTCTCTCATGCTCCTTGTTGTTTCGTTGTGCGCTACTTCATATTCCCTTTCACTCCTCTGTAAAGAGGATGAAATCTACTGTCCAAGATCTATTACTGATACACCCTGTAGAAGGAGAGCAAGTGCAACGGCACCCTTAACTCCACCTGTCAGCTGTAACTTGACAGTAAAAAAGGCGCGAAGACAGATTCGTTTTCCCGCCAGAATTATACTATATATATAGGTGTTAAATAGTTTTAAGTTTGCTGATTATAAATAGTGAAATAAAGAGCTGAAGTTATAACAATTACAAAATTACGACTTTATTTCCATTGTTTGACACTTTGTACTTTACTATAGTACATCCCGATACACTACATTATGTTAAGATGAGCAAAATCGTGCAATTTGCAGGCACTTAATACTCGCGAGTAGGCAATGTACAGTTGTCGGTGAGAAAAGTATGGAATGTTTACCCGTGTAACTTATTAATCGAAAATTAAAATGTAGATTTGAGCGAAACATGTCGTCTTTTAAATTGAAAGGGCAAATTTTGGGTATTATAGGGATGTGAGGAATGAGTGCGCCCTCTCCTGCGGGTGATCCAGTAATAATTGTGGCCTTGATCACATTTCGTTCCAACTCAGATATGCACAGTTTTGTACTTCTGCATTGTCTTGGAGCATAAAGGTTACGCATCAGCAGAACTGGCATACCAACATTTAGCTCCATTATTGTAATCAAGCCATTGATACAAATCTTTACCAGTGATCTTAACTCATCAAACCAATGCACTAAGCGCTGAGCCACAGCAATCGCATAGCATATTTATCATTACTTTATCTTAGCCCACTAAGTATAGCAGACTTTTGCAGAGGAAGCTGCAGCGATTTGGACGAACACGGCCAGTTTTATCTCTGATTGCCCAAACCTCAGCAAAGGAGAAATATGACCCTCAGATAATATTTGTACTTCCTACTACTATACCAATATTTATCTAAGATCCTAAACTTGAGGTGATTCAAAAGGTCTTAAACAAAACCAAGCTAAAACTTATTCACCTGACTCATCACACTTTCACAGCAAGAAACACTATCGATCCATTAAAAAATCCAAAAAGGATTAGTAATTAGCTTTTTTTTCACACACCCTACGTCATTTTTGATCCCTGCAGTAGGATACTTTTTTTTTCTTACTCCAAAAACTGAATATCTGCCACACCAACAACTAAACCAACATAAAAACCCTTTTCCCTGTGAATTGCTAGCGAGTTCCGAACATTTAGAGGCAAAGATACACATAGGTACCCACAGCAAATGAAAGCAAACAAAAAAAAAAAAGGGAAAAAAGGAAAAATGACCCTTGTCGCACACACGATCATGATTTACGATCCCTAAATGGATGTTTCATAAGGAAATATGAATTTTTCAAAATTAGCCTATGCGCTAATCCTGCACATAGACTATCTACTCACGAAGTTTCATCCAAATCCGTTCAGCCGTTTAGGCGTTATGAAGTCCCAAACCTCCAAACATACAAACATCCAAACATCCAAACTTTCACATTTATAATATTAGTAGGATGCTAGAATATATCCGTATATACTTCAGATTATATTCTGGAATGTAAATGACTATATTGACTCAAGCCTTAAGAGCTCTGCTCTACGTCAACTCTAAGGCCGTTTTAGGCTGCTTCAATGCTCTCCAGGACCTCTCAAAGCGAAACAAAGTCAAGCTCTGGTGGGTTCCAGGGCACAGAGGAATTGAAGGCAATGAAATCGCACCCCAACTTGCTAGAAAGGTATATAGGTGCCGAACCTTTCTGCTACATCCCTACTTCCACGTTCAGAATGAGTCTGGACAGATGGGAAAAACGGAACCTTCTATCATACTGGAACTATATTCAGGGACTAAGACAGGCTAAAAGAGCCATTCGACCCCTGAACAAAACCACAAAAAATATCCTCAATCATAAAAGGGACGATATCAGAAGGCTTGCCGGCTTCCTCACCGGTCACTGCAGCCTCAGATATCACTTACACAAACTTAATATAGTTCAGGAATCTGAATGCAGACTTTGCTTAGAGGAAGACGAATCAGCAGAACACGTACTATGTGAGTGCGTGGCTGTCTGCAGAGTCAGGAAGCGCTTTCTCCATAAAGACTTCCTAACACCGGAGGATCTTCGTAACGCCTCGACTGAAGATATTCTCAACTTCATTAGGAAGATAGAGGATCTCCTTGTCTAATTGGCTCCAGGCACAATAGATCTTTTAGGTCGCAGTGCCATATGCGTCTGTCGCAGAGCCTTAATAATAATAATAATAATATTAAGAGCTCTGCTCACTTAGTTCTACGTTTCTTGTTGTTGATTTTTCGAATTCGTTTGCTGTTGAAATTAGTATCGAAATGTAAGCCTTCAATAGTTTTTACAAGTAACGAACCAACAAAAAGCATGCCAAGTGAAAACGCAGTCAGAGCAATGCTAACAACAGCGTTCTGAATTGTGAGCCCTTGATAGCAGTGGATACTTATTGCGTTAGCCAATCCTAAAAGAAACAGTTTTCTTGTCCATTTCAATTTTGAATGATGCCGTTAATGGTGTTAAGAGAATGACGTTGTCATATAATGTAAAACCATGTACCATGTACATAAACCGTTGAAGGAATGTCATAAATAATATATGCAACTGTTCACAAGCTCCCTTTACATAGACCAAGACATATGTGCACAAATGTTAGCATAGCATCAAATGTGCCCCTATGTAAAGTGTCAGTTGTGAATCTAAGCCATAAGCGGGGTTCACATGATCCGGTATACGTATACCAGAGAGGCATACCGGAACGACGGAATTTTGTTAATGTGAACGCAACAAGCTGCAACCTGTCCGGCTTACCGGTTGGTTTACAAAATTGTTTGATATTTTGGTGGTTTGACAGATAGACCAAACCATGCGAACGCGTGTCTGTCCGGCCTGAAGGAAATTTCATTTTCGAAAATTATTCAAAGCGTGTGGTTGTGCGTGGATAATTAAAAAGGACTGATCGTGTGAATGCGTGTCTTGAAGGGTATTTACCGGGTATTTACACATGTGGGTATTTATTTGAAATGAGAAATTATTTTAAAAATATGTATTTTGTTCCTCTTTAATAAGATTTAAAAAAAAAGAAAAGGAAACTTGAAAAAGGAATCTTTAAATTTATTAGATGGTTTTGTAAATAAATTTTCATCAAAAGAGATCACTGCACCAATTGCAATAATAAACTTATATTAACTAACGCAATGTGGCAGTAAGTCGTTCTTTGGGTGAGATAGAATCTCTCATGTTCATATTTTTTCGTTCAATGTATGGTTTAACTTTCGCCAACAATTCATTATACGTTTCCCCATCCATCTTGGGGAAATTTTGTAATCCGCTGGATAATCCACCCAAATTCGCTACCTTTTCCTTCTTTTCTTTTTTCGATTTATTCGTCTTCCAAAATTGCATCTATCAGAAGCCCTGCTACAAGTACGTGAAATTCTCTTGAAAAATGAAGTCTGATGGTACGGCCTGACATTTTGAACGCTAATGACATTGGTCTGTCCGGTAACCATACTGCAAGCCTGTCCGGTATACTGGATCATATGCACCACCCTATTTGCTTCATCACAATTCGGTTGTTATTCGTTGACTTTTTGATGTGCATGCGCAAATGCTGCAAGTGTTTTTTCAACAACTTTTAGGGCAAAGTCAGTTAAATATTTTATTTCAAATTAAACGGATTTATTTCGCTTTTCTAACAATGATTCTTTTCTATTCGCTCGATTTCTATTTTCTTCTGTCGACCACTATTCGCTGCCCTGTTTTTTTTTTTCTTTTTGTTTCTTGTGGTTGCCCCCAGGTCGTCTTTTCGTTTTTCTTTCTGTGTTCACCACTAGGTGGCGTCCTCCCTACATTCAGATTTCGTTTTGTTTACTACACAACTACATATTTTAATTTTGGGAAGTGATTCTAGGGACCTATAGTTTTTACTACCAACTCTGAACGGGGGATGGACAAGTTCTTTCATGACAAATTGTACTCTCGGAGGTTTGTCATTGCCTGCCAAAAGGTGATGCAGCATAAAATGCTTGGTTGGTTTAATGACTCGAACCCGTGTCAGCTCGCTTAGCCATCCAACTTACTAACCACTAAGCCACGGTGACCGCAGTCAAGGAGTGGCTAGTCTCAAAATATATATGGGATAATTTAAAAGATGTGCTAATGTTAAACGATATAAATATATTGGATGCCTATTTATTTTCAAAAAATGTAATTAAGATTCAAGGAAGACTGAAGAAGAAGTTTACTGCGGAGACCGTAATGTTGAAATTACTTGTCATTAGAAAGCTTCTATTTTCGTTGTTTTGAGAATGACACACAAAAGAAATGGAATTTCGGCTAACCTAATCGAAAACCTAAAAACCGTTTAATTCGGCGACAGCGCAATAGTATTTGAATGTATCTTACAGTGTTAAAATATTTCAGTTTTAATACAGGTTATCTATATGTGTCGTTAAATCTGAGTTCTTTCCTTTTTGCATCTACTTCTGTCAATATCCGAGATGAAATGCATTTAACTGCGACGAAGAAAGGAAAGGTCATCGAATCATGTAACAAAAAGAATCAGAGAGAAGACTAGCTGACATTAAGCTTCGTCATAAGGCTACCTTCAGTCTGCAATAAGACAATGGTGGAGGTGTTTCCCTTAATCAAATGAAGATAAGGATTTGCGGCCTAATTCCAAACGTGAAAACAATAATCAAGTCCCTGTGTCCCTACTTTGTAGAAAAGAATTTAATTATTATTATAACTTTATTGATACATAAATAAATTCATGATCAATAATTAAAAAACAAGTTAAGCATTAGCTACCAAGGCTTTCGGCTATTATATAAAACAAGAAGTCGATCGACTGCGGAAAACCTAGTGTCAACTCTATTGCATAGGCACAACACTATGGGAAAAAGAATACACCAAAAAGTACTCCCCAATTCTTCTGGACACCACTCTTGGAGACAAGACTAAAACCAAATACCACTAAACACCAGAGTTTTAGAACCACTATACCAACACTCGCGCTGTATGAATAACATGATGAAGGTATTCATAACCGCTTGGGCACGAGTGAATTACAAAGAAAAGGTACATAAATGTAAAGTAACTCCTACATAGCTTAACTTCATGGACCCGGATGATTTCACTATGTTGGATACGTCATTGTGCTTAATAAGTTGTTTATGTACATCCCTTAATTTGCTTGTCCATTTGAAACGGTGGTAAAATAGACGTATTTTGCCGGAAAAGGCAGTGAACCGGAATACTTTTTCACATTCAAGTCGACTGAGTATGCCCCGCTACAGGGTTTTTCTCAGAATATTCGTTAAATAAAGATTTTTTTTTGCATATCTGATGTCAGGTTATTGTATTCACAGGTACAAACGAGTATGTAGGATGCTGTTGTTGGCAACTGTTAGTTATCGTGTCTTTTGTTTACCCACTCTTCTAAATCATCGTTATGAAGTAGAAATAGGGTCGAAAAATGTGATAGATAGATAGATTTGATTTGATTTGTTTACTTCAAAAATTCATTACAAGAAATGTTTACAAAAATCTGTTCGCAAGGCTTTCCGTTTGCCTAATTGACAATATAATCACATACCTACCTATGTACCTATCTAAGCCTTCGAAATTACCTTTAATCATACAGGTATAGTACAATGTAAATGTAGTATAGTGCGGTTTTCAATACCGGAACGGGTTAGGATCATTAATATCATTGAGGAGTGCTATGACTTGCGTCTCCGATAGGACATCGTTTCAGAAGAAATGTCTTATTTCTCTTAAAATTGGGCACTTTCCAATGAAATGTAGAGTATACGCCCCCTCTGCCAAATCACACAAACTTCATGGTAAGGGTAATTCCTCTCTGTGTGGTTCATACGTCTGAGGAGTTCACCCCGTAGCCTCAAGGTGATCTCTACTGTTATCATCCCGAAAGTAATAATTCTTCTGGAGCATGTTGTGGTTCAAATGGCTGTATATCGTTCTATGTAACGATCCCGAAGATTCCTCTAAGTATTTTGCCCAAGCTTGGGCATTCACTTCGTCAATCAGCTGATAAAGCTGAATATCTTAGGTCATCGTGATTATTCTCAACACCACAGCCATGCTAATATCGCTAATTCCAACCAGTTTTTGAACCATCCAGTTCTACTTTGTTAAGCTTGTAAAGCTGCTTTTTTAAAAATTTGGCATGCTGATAACGGTGTTTTGCGTACCACTTGTGGTAGTCAGAGCTGCCTTATGTCCCAAATACATTTGTCACAGTGGGGCTCACTGATCAAACTCAAATGCAGCGTATTATGTGAACTACCTGACTTCTCACTTTTTTCAAGCACACAGCACCATCCTTCCCACTAAAATTTTAGACCTTAAACATTTTTAAAAGTTTGGTGGTTCGTGACTGATCCGTAATACTCATGAGTAGTACGCGAAGAAAAAAGTTTGAGAACCGTTGTTTAGGACTTTTTTATGAAAAGTAGTTGGGCATATTGGGAAAGTTGTTAAATATGTATACCAAGAATATCACTGCTTAAATTGATCCACTCTAAAGAAAATACTTCATCCAGTGGCATACAAGAGGGTACCTCTGTACGTACCTACCTATGCCAAATGAATAAAATAAAATGACTCAAGTTAAAAATAAATTGATACACTTATCAAAATGAGTAAATAGAAACCAATGCATAACATTTTCCCCGTTCTTCTACTTTATCTTTCAACTTAAGTACACAATACATAATATGCATAATTATGCATTAGGAGTTTAAGACTTTATGAATAATGAAACGAGTAAACGTAAAGAAAATGCTGGGCAAAACAAAAGCAAACTATTTGGATAATGCTGTATGTCAATATGTGCTTGGAAATGATAAACACAAACATTACTTTTACAGCTTATGTACATATATAGGTACATAGTAAGTGCTACGTCATTACGTTGTTACTTAAGTATAGTTCAAGTTGAAATAATGGCACTAGGAACTTAACCTAAGAAGAATATCAATTTGTTTTCTTTTTTATAATTCACTAGCGCTAAAGGGGTTATTAATACCCTTATGATGCTTTCCACACAGCACTAGTGTCCACTATCTAGAACCTTTTTAAATTTGTAAATTACGCTGTTATACTTGACCGTTACATTTTTAAGTTCTTCATATCAACCTTAGTGTACACTAGTAACGAAGTCACACAGAGGAATGAGTGTCCCCTGTACCTACCACTGAACTTTCTTCGAATCACTGGGTTATTATAAACTTTAAGGAACAGTATTACTCTATATTGCAGTACCTACCTATGTACATACAGTGGTGATCAAAATAATAGGTAACAGGGTTGCAATGCAACTGGCGACAGCGATTTCTCACTTGTGTTTTGTTTGTTTTGGATGCAATATGCACCGTTATTTCTCTTTCGATGTTCCCGATCTTTTGACATGCGGTAGGCTTTGTTATTTCTTATCAGTTGAGTGTAACAGCTCCAAGGGTAAGACCACCTCCGTTAACGCTTGATTGAAATAATAGGTAATTTTTTTTTGTGATATTTTTCATTAAAAGTTAAAAAAAATTAAATTAATTGATTCTATATGCAAAAGCAGGTACAATTAAATAAAAATATATTATATATTTACAAGCGGATTGCAGATGGGTCGAAACAAGCACTGCAGTATCGAAGAACGTCGCTTCGTCCGTAGGCTAAAAGAGCAAGGAAAACCCCTTAAGTTCATTACCGAGGCGCTAGGTAGGTCTGTGAATTTCATTGCACAGGCTTTAAAGCCACCGCCTGTAACGGAAACAAGAGGAAGACCAAGAAAAACTGACCGAGTCACGGACAATTAAATTATTCTACTAGCATAAAGGGACCCATTTACCTCTTCAAAGACCATTGCTGCATCCATACATAGTCGTATCAGTGCCCCACCTGTAAAAAGGAGATAGCGGGAGAATAATTTACCTGGCAGAATTGCAAGAAAAGTTCCTCTGCTCAGAAAAATAAAATATAAGGACTAGGAAGCAGTTTGCAGAAAATTTAAGAAACCACACCATTCAACATTTTTAGAACATTTTATGGAGCGATGAAACCAAAATAAGTCTTTTCGGTTCTGATAGTAGAAGGAATGTTTATCGACCCAGAAGAAAGGAGTTCCAGCCTCATTTTACAAAAAAAAAAAACGGTAAAGCATGAGGTGGACGCGTCATTGTGTGGAGCAGTTTTTCTTGGTTTGCGGTGGAACCAATAGTTTTGATAAAAGATATCATCACAAAATAAATTCACCGTTATATTCTTGAAATTCATATGCTGCCATATGCCAAGGATAATATACCGTTAAGATGGCGCTTCCAACGGGACAATGATCCTAAGCATTCATCAAAACTGCTGAATGGTTTGTTGAAAGACCACCACGTTTCTGTGTTACCATAGCCATCCCAGTCCCCGATCTCAATCCTATTGAGAATTTGTGGGGGGAATTAAAGAAGTCCTAGGTAACGGAGACTCACCACAACAAAGCCGACCTTTGGGCGGCGATCGAGAGGCACTGGAAGGCTATTCCTGTTAAAGAAAGCCAGCAAATAAAAGCCTCAATGACCAGGGGGATTAGAGCAGTCATTTCGAACAAGGGTGGTCATTCTGGCTACTACTTTACTTAAATATTTATTTAAGTTATTAAATTGAAATAACACTACTTTATTTTTTACAGTTATTACGTTTGAAATATAATTTACCTATTAATATGAGCAGCTCGTTTTTATTAAGAATTCAATATTGTATATAAAAATCACAAGAATAAAAAAATAAAAATAAAAATTATGGAATAACTGTAAAATAATTTGCTTTAATTGAGAAAAAAAGATTACCCAAGTTTTTACGCAAGATGTATTTTAAAATTTGAAAAACCTTCAGTTTTATTTGTGTTACCTATTATTTTGATCACCAGTGTATGTAAATTTATAAATAGGACAATTTGCAAAGATAGTTTGGTCTTGCATATGTTAGCTTGTATTGATTTGTATCACGCCACAAGGTGATATTTGCTAAAGCAATACAGTGTGGGTGTCACCCGCTAAGGAACACAGGTAGGTGTGTAGGTAAATATATTTCGCCTCTGTTTATTGTTGAAATTTACTTTGTCTTAAAAGGTATAATTCTTGTGTGACTTACCAGTTCATATACAGTTCAAACGTATGGTACTTTGAATTATTCAAGACTGTTCAACAATCCATTCATGCCATCCATTTAAGCACAGCATCTCTTCTTTTGACTAGTTCACTTGAAAAAAAATTACTTATTGCAAACACTTTAATCTTCATGTAAAATTAGTTCCACTCAATGCAAAGAGTGCCACACAAGTTGCAATTTAATAGAAGCTCGCCTTAGTGGCTAGCAGGACAACAGATCAACAAACAAGCAAATAAAGACCGCTCAAAGCACTCAACAATCCACTTAAACTCTTTTCAATGAAGCTATTATCCTCTGAATGCTGCCAACGTTTTTAATCCTTTTTCATTACCGACATAGCACATAATGTTTTTGTAAAACACAAACTTGTAAATTATAAATTAAATTCACATCAAAAGTTCCCATTCATTCTACTTAATTTGTTTTAAATTCAAATATTGTTTAAGAACAAAATAGGAAACACCTCGCAGAACCGACCGACCTAAAAGAAAATTTCAATCAAACTGAAACTGTAATTCACCCTGTTGCTGTACAGGACGCTTTTGGCTGATGGCCCACCTGATGTTCAACGGGAAAAATGAACACTGGACGGAGACTGCGCTGTAAAAGCTGTATCTCTTAAGCAAAATATTAAAACAAAAAAAACTCTTCTTCGTGTTGCACTAGGTTAGTGAGACTAAAGCACTCATACTTTAAGGGAGTAATGTTAAAAATGAAACGCGGAGAACACAAGTAATTTGGACTATCTCAGAGCCTATTATTCAAGTAATTGTTTTGGATTTACATGTTCGTATCTTATGCACATTTTGTCGGATATTTTTTCGCGTTTTATAACAGTATTCATGATCACAACGAGTGCTGAATGCAAAACTTAATATTTGTTAACACCGTCATCGGGTGGGGATCAATTCCTTAGATCAAAAAGAAAGGAACATTGTGTGAGTTGGGTGAAATTTCGTCTTAAACATATTTTTTATTCATTAAAATAATTTCTGAAAACATTCGACTCTAAACTTTTGACGACAGAATAATAGCAGTTATTGGATAACATTTAGATTAAGAATTGTGTTTTTATTTCTATACCTACAATAATTTCATGCCTTACAATATAATTCACAATAAAAGACATTGGCATTTGCCGTCAGCAAAAAAGAGCGATATTTATTTTAATACATTTATGTAGATACTTGTTAGTAGAATTTACAGGGATTAACAAGGATTGCAAAATTAACAAAATTTAATGAGCCCGTCTAATAATCTTTAAAATTGGACAGATTTCGATGAAGTGAATTACATAGAGTTGCCAGAAATATTTGAACTAAACAAGTTTTTGAGCTTGAAAATCTCGTTCTTTCCCGGACTAGGACAAAAAGGGACTATGCTGCTCCTTGGAGCCGGTGAATTCCGTGAAAACGTATTCGCGAAGACCGAATGCTTTACAGTTCGTAGCGTTGTATATTGCTTTAGTTTATTCGCGATTGGGATTGAATTATTTGGCATTTATATTAGTTGGAGACCATGGATTTTCAAGGACGATTATTGGCTAAACTGGTATTTAAAAAAAAATTATACGTAACAAAATCAACAAATCTTTTCGCGCCACGAAATGTTCAGTTCCTTTTAAGGGACTTCTAGTGGACCCAGGAACTTGAAATTTGGTACATGAGAGGACCTTGAAATATAACAAAAGGAAAATTACTGGAAATTCCAAACTTATAACTGTGAAGTGGCAAAAGTGCCATTTTATTTAAAAAGAAACAATTTTGCTCCGATTTTGGGGGGGGTTGGAGGGGAATATTTGAAGAATTCGCAATTTTTTGGCTATATGTGAGGTATTACCTACCTGTGTACCAAATTTCAAGTTTCCAACGGTACTGGAAGTCCGAGATCTTTTTCTTGCCACGACGTGCTTAGTCCCATTTGAGGGACTCCTCGTAGACCTAGAAACTTCAAACTTGGTACACAGGTAGGCCTGAGAAAATAACCAAAGGTGAATTACTGAAAATTCCAAATTTATAACTGTAAATTGATCAAATTGCCATTTAATCGGATTAAAAATCTATTTTTCCCTCGATTTTTTGGGGGGTTGGAGGGGGAAATTTGAAGAAGTCACAATTTTTTGGATATATGTGAGGTACGACCTACCTGTGTACCAAATTTCAAGTTTCTAACGGTACCGGAAGTCCGAGATCTTTTTCGTGCCTCGACGTGCCTATTTCTATTTGAGGGACTTCCAGTAGACGTAGGAAGATGAAACTTGGTACATAGGTAGGCCTTCAAATATAACCAAGGAAAAATTACTAAAAGTTTCAAATTTATAACTGTAAATGGATGAAATTGCCATTTAATCGGATTTAAAAGCTATTTTTCCTCCGATTAAAACCCTTTTTGGGGAAGTTAGAGCGGGAAACTTGAAGAAGTCGCAATTTTTTGGATATATGTGAGGTACGATCTACCTGCACACCAAATTTCTAACGGTACCGGAAGTCCGAGATCTTTTTTTTGCCACGACGTTCTTAGTCCCATTTGAGGGACTTTTAACGGATCTTGGAACTTGAAACTCGGTACATAGGTAGGCCTTGAAAAACAACCAAGGAAAGATTACTAAAAGTTTCAAATTTATAACTGTAAATTGATCAAATTGCCGTTTAATCGGAACTCGAACGTACCTAGGTATAGCAAAATCTTTTATCTCATTAATTTCCTCTATTCCTTTTGTACTTTACAAAAGTAAAGAGTTTTCTTGCTAATAATTGCAAACCTTAAAAAAAAACTGACTTTTTGTAGAACCAACTCTAATCATAAAACACGAAAAATGGGTTTCGATTGGAAAAGGTTCAAAGATTAAGAAATTAAACGATTATGTTTTGAGTTTACTTGGAATAAGGAATTGCCCATGAGTGATTAAAAGTGATTTGACCCAACAAATTTGAGATTTTGACTCCAATCTTGCTAGGCGATGGAAACAATGTTCCCGAAATCGCGCTATGCTTGTCAAGCGTCACGATCGCGATGTTTGGTTAAAAGACGATTTCGTATTTCCTCAGAGTTTTATTAATATAAATGCATAAGGCTACCTTTTTTGATCTTCCTAGTCGCGGAAGAAGGCAAAAGCCATTCGAAGAAGCTACCAACAAAACCAAGAAACGGAGAGTAGAGTGGGTTTTAAAAACAAGTGAGGAGTTCAAATACGCAGCGGAACTGTCTGGCTGGTTATCTGGTAGGGGGACATCAAGTGTTGGTAACAGAACAGTTTTATCAACCCATGAAGCCTTAGCATTTTATTTAGACATAGATCTTTCAAAAAGAAAGGATAACGTTCTGAGAGCAGTTTTCAATGCCTTGCACAAGGATTGCTTTCCCAGCTTACATAAACTAAGAAAACTAAAAAAAACAAATGCTTCCTATTAACAGAGAGGCAACAGAAACAACAGCATATGTTGATCTCCAAGAACTGCTGAATAGAGTAGGACTGGAGAAAGTGTAATCGAAATTGCTCATATAGAAATAAAAAACACAACTGCAACGTTAGTAAGTAAGTGGGGCTTTGACAGAGAACCCGGCCTAAGTCAGTACAAATAAGTTTTTACTGATTTTGAAAGCACAGACGAATTTTTATTTTTGATTGCATTTTCTCCCCTTAAGTTGGTCGAGGAAAATACTGGTCCTCCTTAATGGAAAAATCCCCGTTCTTCTTCAACTTTGTACTGCAGACCAATAAAATTTTTATTAATGAAGAAAAATGCAAAACTTGTTATGGACGAAGAGGCCAAAATGAATGAACTGATAGGTCGACTCTTTTACCATTGTATAAGGAAAAATGGCTTTAATATACAAGTTTGTTTTAAAATCCTATTTACAATGATTGAGGGGAGTGTTTGCAACATTTTTTCAAGAACAAATTTTGCATTAAAATCTTACATTTGTGGTGCGACACCAAAAAAGAAGAATGGGGTAGCAATGATTGAAAAGCTTCCGAATGAAGAAAATTACCGTTTTGGTTTATCCACCCTACATTCTTGGATAAGATGTTTTGAATCTTAATTACACTTTTCCTATAGAATTCCTTTTGAAATTTGGCAGGTGCGTGATCCGGAGAACAAAATTATATTTACAAATACATAGAAAAAAAGAATTAAAAAATTCTTTTAAAAGTAGAATGGTCCTTATTGTGTACAAACGAAAGCCGGGATGCGGATCAACAAATGATGGAAACACTGCAAGACGGTTTTTTGCTAATCCAAATATATAACTGCAGAAATAACTGGGGTTGATGAATACCTAATACAAAAGTTTTCTTTTATTTTAAGGGTTATGGCTTCTGGAAAATATTGATATACCGACTTTTTTTTATCTTTATAGTGTTCACAAGCTCTTAATTCATGGACCAGACTTTTTTTTTTTAAACCTATTGGTCAGCTCTCAGAAGAAGCCTTAGAAGCAAGTCACAAAGAGTTTCGAAAACATCGCCTCGCTCACACTAGGAAAACTTAACGAAAGAAGACCTTATGACCGTGATACTACTTAGATCTGATCCTGTAATTTTTGAATATAGGAATACAATTTCGGAAAAAAAATTAAGGAAAGACGACGAAGATCTCAAACAATACTTAATATTACCAGAAAATACGGCATTATCATTGCGAATACACGGTAATATACCTATAGATAGTGAAGACTCCGCTGACTCTGACAAGATATAATGATAATAATTAATAATAAATATAATCTTTTAAGAACATTGTATTAAAAATGCTTTCAATAAGAGCCGGGCTAGTCCAGAGATGGACAAAGCTGGCCATGGCCGGCTTACATAGTTTAAGGTTATTTTAAGGTAGATTTAAGAAAAAAAATAAAAATAATACAAAAAAAAAATACAAAAAAATACAAAAAATACAAAAAAATACAAAAAATACAAAAAATACAAAAATACAAAAAAATATACGTATTTAATTACGTAGCATGTTAAGTTAAGTTAGGTTAAGGCTTATTTTAAGGTAGTTTTAAGTTTCAATTTAATTTAGATTTAAGGAAACATACAAAAAGTCCTGTTACTAAGTTTTTTCAAAACAATTTTCTTAGTTTTACAATAGTTTAGTCCTTAGATTGTTTAAGTAAATTAAGTTAGGTTAGGTCGAAAGACATATATTAAGAATTAAGTTTAGCTTAGAGTGCCCGTGTAGGGCCAGTAAGTTAGAGTAACATAATTAAGTTAATTAAGCTAGTTTTAAGCGTTTTTTTTCCTAGCAAGTAAGAGTACTAAATTTAAAAAATAAAAATGCATTTAAAAACAAAAACAAGCTTTCAATAAGAAAATTAATGAAGCGAACATGTTTTTTTTTTTTTAAATAAAAGTTACAAATTAAAAAAATACGAAAATTAATATACAGTGTAATCTCGATAATTCGAACCTCCGTCGGACGAAGCAAAAACTGCGAATTACAGAGTTTTTTGAATTATGGAGGATTCAGAAAAAAAAATGTTTCACCACGTACGCATTTAAATAAACAGTTGAAGAAAAACAAACAGACTAGACTACGAATTATAGAGGTAAAAAAAGCCATCATTTTCGAATTAGAGAGGTTTTCGAGTTATTTCGGTTGATTCGAATTAACGAAAGGGACAAATTGCATACGTTTTCTTCGATTAACAGAGGTTCTTTAAAGGGACTGAGCAAATGCTTCTATTTATAGAGGTTTACGAATTATGTAGGTTCGAATTATTGAGATTTCACTGTATTTGTTTTTAAGTGATAAGCCTTATTTGAGCTGTTTGCCCTTATTAGACGATCTTGTAAGTATCATATGTCTTTCAAATTCACAAGTAAAATGTAACCTTTTTTTTTAATTTTCAACGCCTTTTTTTCACAAAACAACCAAATCCCTTGACACGTAACACGTAGTTCGGCGTGTTTTCCGGCAAATGAAACATTTTCTTTAGAAAAAAAAAAATTAGTAATTTCTCCACCTCTTCATATTGCGCGACACCCCAAACTTGAGCTGCGTAGCACATGATGGTGGCTTCGAAGACTTTAAACTTACTTACTCACTAATTTATTGCCTTTTAGCTTCCTTAGGTTTTCCGCTAAGATGTTTTTTGAATGATAATCGAGGTGTTACGATTACCCTAAATACTTATACTCCTTCACAAAAGTCCATTTTTCCTCCCTCGAGTACAGACCAAATCCATTTCCGAACACCATAATTTTAGATTTCCTTGTGTTGACTTTAAGCTTCCACAGCACGTAATATTGATGTAGCCTATTAATTATCATTTGCATAGTAATTGGTGGTTCTGCTAAGATATGTAACAATATTGTCCGCGAAAAGAAAGAGCTTTATACGATGACCATCAAACACGATTCCTCCTGATAAAAATGTTGTGAGGTCAACTAAGTATAAAGCAAATAGAAGAGGACTCAATAGGCACCCCTGCGGATCATTTTCACATACCAAGTTGGTAACACGTTCTAATATGACTCCTGTGAATATTTTTGCTATTGAGTTCAGGAAGAATATTCCTCTATAATTATCTGGGTCTTATGTGTCTTCTTTCTTGAATATGGGGAAAATTATATTCCTTCTGAAGCTGTCAGATATATCACCCGTGTCAGGAATATGGTTGTATGCTAGAGTAAGCTTTTCTAGGAACTATGGGATACGATCTTCTCCTGGAGCTTTATTCAGAGTAAATCTGTGCAATACCCTGCAGACATCCTGAATCGTGCCAGTTATTATAACAATACTAATATTGCTTGTCAAATTGCAGTTGAATGAAAAAAACTTAATTTTTTTTCGATGCGATTATTTTTTTTATATGTTTTGTGCCATTAATTTCTCCATGATAAGCTTGGAAATAACCGTCTCTTATAAATGCAGAATCCACACTCTGCTGGTCGGGCGTATGCTTTACTATTTTAACAATAATTCCAAAGCATTCAAAACTTTGTACTCTAGCAACGGATTGTTAAGATATATTTATTCCAACAGAAAAATTTGAAGTCTTTATCATCAGCGACACGACGACGCACAGTGGTCACATCTGCTAATCTAAACGAGCAAAAGGTATAAAATGCAATTTTCCATATTGTTTAATCTCATAGCCTCATACTTTCGGAAATAAGCGCGTGGATACAATGAAAAGCTACTATTTTTGACAAAAAAATATCAAGAAAGAGGTACATCCCCATATGTATAAGAAAAATCAACTGGTGAGCCAGTCTTGTACTTCCCACCTCGTATTGCTTTATATCACAGCGAACATTGTTTTCAATAACACCACAAAGTGCTTTCGTTGTCCAGCACACCATTTTTTAAAGCATTTCATCAAATGATTTTGCTCAAAATCTAATCAGCTCTAAGTTCCATGCTGACAAATAAAATAAACGCATGATCGTACGTTGTTCCGTTTTCCAGATATCGAAGGAGAAAAAAATTGTCACATGCACACACACGCACACACAGACATCACTTCGAAAATGGGTGCAAATGATTTCTAGGGTATCGTAATGTGAAGCTCTTTTAAAATCTCGAACTTTTTTTTTTGGGTGATTGCCCCCTATGGAGGTGGGAAGTAAAAATTATCCTCGACTGGTGGAAATTGTAGGTCGGTGCAAAAACATCCTAGAACAAAAATTCGAATTGAGTTTTAAAGTAGAACGATAGATCTATCGAATGACACAGGCTTTTAAAAAATACCGATCGGGGAAGAAATGGCCCAGTTTTTAAAATTGAGGTCCGAAAGCCGTAAAAAAATTCGGGGAAAAATGTGTGCAGCATTGTGAAAAATTCGAATTTCCACAAAAGCATGTGTCATTCGATAGCCAATAACGTACAAAAAAAAAAAGATTTTCAAAATCGGTCAAAAACTCCGGTGTCGGTTATTTCCACCGCGTTCCCAAACGCGTTTAAAGTTTTCTCGTAACAGAAATCAAATAAATGACTCGACCCTCGTGATTTTCTATTCTTTTATGCTTTAGGAAACCCAGGAAAAAATAAATTTGAAAATGTATCGATCAGAGTTCGATTGGTGCACGATATGAGCTAAAACACCGAGCTTCGCTCGAAGCTAGGTCTTAGCGATGCAGCAGTGGCGATTCTTCGTGCTTAGTTTTGGGTTGGCTCCAGTTTTTCTCAAAAAAAAAAAAAAACCACGAACACACAAAAGAATAATTTTAAGGTTTTATTAATAAGAAATATAAGCATGGGCAATATTTATTTAACCGCTATTTATATATAAAGTCAATTCGTCGTTCGACGGATAAAAAAAGTTCAATGACCTGATCGTACAACTACAAGTCTTCGCTCTCTCTTAACTCCGCCTGGTACTCCTTTTCTATTGATATGAGAGCCAAATTTCTGGCAACATTTGTTTCGGGAACATTTTCCTATACGCAATCAATTTTCACAAATTATGCCGCTAAAATCAAAACAAAAAATCTGCTGGGACGATCGTACCCTACCCATCATCATCCCTCTTGCATATCTACAAAAAGTGTCATCGTTGGCGATTTTCGTAGCGCCAACTTCTCAATGATACATCTTCTACCAAAACTACAACGCCGGGTAGCGGGCGAAAGGGAGGGTAGCTGAGTTTGTATGGAATCGGTTGGCGACTACAATTAGAGCCAACCCAGAGTATAAGCAAAATCTCTCTCATGCGAGTTTTGTATTGCACGCGCGAAATTTTTGAATTCAAATTGATTCGTGCAGTGTATGTGTATTCTGTGCATAATTTGATTGTATTATGTAATGTTAATGTTACTAAAATGACTTAAGGCTGAAACATGTTGAAACTTAAAGAATCGTTGGTTTGGCCAACTGAGAGAAATCGTCACTGCGATGCAGTAGGTTTTTCATTAAAATCAACTCTGACACGACTCGGCGTGCGCTCGTAAAAGCCGTGTAACTTCGGTTCTATGGAACCGATCATAATACAATTTGAGTTACAGACCCTCAAGAACCTACAGAATGCAAATCTTACAAAATGTCAAAATCTAAAAATTTTTACGAAATTGACCCCTAAATTATCCCAGTCCAGCTCTATCAGGAAGAGGCATGAACTTTGTGAAAGTTTAATGAAGTCGCCGTTTTGAGAGAAAAGTCCTTCAGGTGCTCTATGATCCCGCCTGCTCAGACGGTGAGTGGAGAAGAAGATATAACGACAAAAAGTATGGACTGTACAGCGACAGCGACCTAGCCAGAAGAATCCAAATACAACCACTAAAATGGTTTGGACATGCAGGGCGGATGAGCACCAGCATCCCGCTTCAGAGAATCCTTAAATCCACCCCGGAGAGATGATGCAGTAGAGGAATTCTGCGACTCAGGTGGTGCAAGCAAGTGGAAAAGGCTAACGATCGAGCTGGCTGGAGACGCTTTTTGGGTTGAGGTCCACCCCATACCGAAGCGTTATCTTAAGTAAGTTTGTAAATCAATTTATATTCGAAACGTGTGTTGTTCAAAAACTGATTTCCGATTACCCCTTTCCCAATTACACCTAAAGAGCGACAATCTTATCGGAAAAATAATAACGAAATCCTCGGGTATGTTCTCCCTCGCTTACCTGCGTAATCCGCATGGCTAACCAAAAATGTCAGACTTCAAACATTTTCATTGAAATTGCACCCAATTTCACCCATTGAGGGAATTAACGCTTATCTTCCCAAACCAAATTATTTGTTTCGGGATAATTGCCCTGGGCAAAATCTTCTTCTTACTACTTACGGCTAACTTCAATAAGCTAACTGTGTGCCTAAAATAAAACTGCCTCTCAAAAAAAAATTATATTTAGGTGCTTAACCTGCCCCTATCAAACTACCAAGTATCGATCTTCACTGACTCCGCCAAGATGGAGTGTGGCATTGGAGCAGGTGTCTTCTGAGCGGAACTGAACGTATCTAAATCGTACCGCCTCCCCGACTCTTCGAGTGTCTTCCAAGCGGAGGTACTAGCGAATTGAGAAGCCTCCAAGCTACTTAGCCTCAGCCCTACTACCCCAAACAGCATAAGAATCTTTATTGACATCCAGGCTGCCATCAAAGCGCTCCATTCTTTGCGTCCTCTAAATTAGTTGAACAGTTTAAGGAAACTATAACGCAAGCAAACGCTTGGTTTAATATCACTCTCCTCTGGGTTCCCCGCCATAGTACCATAGAGAAGAACGAGAGAGCCGACGCGTTAGCCAGACGTCTACAGAACAAACAGATATGGCCCGCCTACAATAAACACAGAACAAATGACCGTATGAACGAAACCGTAGCAAGAAACATAGCAATTAGCACGGGCCGCCAGCCAATTGGTCCACACGCTGCCAAGTTAGGCATCCCGTTCAACCCCCACTGCCGCAGTTGCGACAATTCACACGAAAAGGAAACCATATGTCACTTTCTCTGTGAATACCTAGCACTAGCCAGAGCCAGGCAGTGCACACTCGGAAAATCCTTTTTCAAGGAACTATCTGAGATTTTTAACATAAAATTCGGCAGCATTGTCAATTTTCTTAACTCCACTGGATGGATCTGAAAACTACACTCTTTGCTACGCCCATCAACATCCAGGTCACATGAGTTATGGTATCAAAACGACGCATCCACGCTACTTGTATCTCTGGCAGGCTTACCAGTTTCAGCCACTTCTACCTACCCTACCTACATATGTAGGTGCTTAACATTTTCCATTCCAATTATTTTACTTTAATTTCCTCATATTTCATTTAACTTGGTTGCAGTTATGAAGAATATCAAAAAAAAAGTTGTTAATTTACTTAAATTTTTTCGCTAAACTTTATATTTTAATTTTAAATGGAATAAAATAATTGCATTAGATGTGCAAAGAAATTCAGTTTGGATTGATTGAGTTGCACCAATAAGGTCCATAATAGGGTTCGCTTAGTAACCGTCCAGATAGGTAACTTTCCTCTTAAGTACAGCAGAAAAGTAGTGGTTTAAATTTAAAAGCAAATAAATTTCAATAACTGTTTTTGATAAGTGTTCGCCTGAACTTAAATACTTGTCGCATAGTTGGGAAGTATGCATTGTACATACAAAATAAGTTCCGTAGATTTATGTTCACACATAATCATATTGGTATTTGACTTAATTTGTGTACGTAAAATAATTTGTTTATACGTAAATCGACATTTGAATGAATTTAATATTCATGAAACTATTTTGTTTACCAGATTCGAAAGGTTCATTTGCATGCTATGCTAATTTCTGATCCTTCTACGACCAAATCTTCAAACAACTCATAATTAGCATATCATTATTAACTCAATTTTAATTGCTTCTAATTGCAAAGTTTTTGAATTATTGGAATCAAATATGCATGTTTGTATGTACAAATACATGTACACCTGTTTAGCTGACATAAAACGATCCAGAAAAATATTGAGCTTTTATGGGGTAAGGTTGCGTATGTGTAATTTTACGCAGAGCAAATAATTACTATGTCATAAATAATTATTGTATTAGTATACAATATATGTTTCGTTTACTACCAGCTTTTGCTTCGTCCGCGTGGACAATAGTAGTTAATTAAAGTAGTATAACTTCGGCAAATATGGCCCAGGTGTGTAATAGAACCGACGGTAATGTCTACCGACTGGAAAAGTCTAAGGTTATTTGTTCAAAAAGGATATTAAAAGTTAACTTGAAACACTACTAAATATTTAAATTTGTTAGTAGATACATATCTACGAGTATGTTTGTAAAATTATCCTCGACATAATACATCTATAGATTTGCTTTTGCGAGCATAGCGAAATCAGGGTTAACATTTTCGTGCTGCAACTCACGTGATAATTAAAGAATGAAATAATTTATTTCAGCTAGTAGTGAAATTTTAGATTCGTTTCGCCGCGTCTGAAAACTTCCAGAAAGTATAACTTCGGACTCGTTGGAGCTAGGCTATGGGCCCATTTCTTGCACTTGATGCAAGAACACCAACCTCCAATTAATCATGAATATAAATTTCTGGAATACAGACGAATGTCATATACTAATCGGGTACAGGCACTAGTAGTCGGTCATTTAATTTTCTTTTTTAACTTCTGCATTATTTACAATTAAAATAAAACATGCTCAAACAGCTTTTGGTAATAGTTATTATCATTTATTTGAGAAAAGTCACTCTAAGTTACCAGCCAGCAACATTTTCTGAATTTCAGTATTCGGCCGCTGAAATTTTAGTATCTGGCCACGCAAGTTTTATGTACCAAATTTAGTTTTCAGCTTTCTCCTAATTTTTTTTATTACTGAAAAACAAAAAGATAAAATAAACATAAAAACTCAAAAATGTAGATAATCATGAGTTTGAAAAAAAAAATAGCGCAACGGTTAATTTTGTATTCATTTTATACAGATGTATCAGTTACCTATATAGAAGTTTTAAATCGATGCAGTTCGATTGGTTTCTTTCGATTTGCAGTTCTTTTGCTTACATAAGCTACCGGCCTTGGATAAGAAAGATAGCTCTAAAGTGTACTGAGAACAGACGAGCTGACGGTTGCCAACATCAATTGCTTCCTTCTTTCCTATTGGCCAACATAGCGTCAACGATAACCAAGTTTTGGTTGATCTAGAATATTTTTATAGAGTATTTTCCTTACTGTCTTTTTTCATGTTTCGTTCTACGGTGTTGAGCAAATCATCTGATTAATTTGCTTTGCTATGATAATGAGCAGAATCCTTTTAAAAACCAATTTCCGCTACTCTACCGCGCAAACGACCTTATAGAGTAGATCTGGCTATGCCATACTTTAATGTAGCCTTTTGAATGCTAGTTTCATTATATTGGATGTCATATATTACATTTGCCATATGATCTACCTTGGGAACTTGAAACGTTTTGCTGGTTCTGTTTGAATGTGGTAGCTCTTCTTCATAGGGTTCCGCCTTCCAAGTTTTGACTTTCTGGAATCAACGAGTAAGTATACCCGAAAAGAAAACCCAAATTGTCTTTGTGACCAGATAAACAAATTTATCATGACGAAGATTTTATATCCCGGCCGGATTCTAAAAACATGTTGTAAAAAAAATATTTAGTAGTAGGGATCTGGAATTCTACTAAAATCCATGTACTAGAAACCGGGCACACAAAGGTTTTATTTTGCGTTTACCACTAACAAAAACCTAAAATTCTAACCATATTTAGGCTCTTTACTGGCGAAGACTAACTGAAGTGTGTGCTGTGTTCACAATTTTTGGTTGATATTTATTTTTAATACTATCTGGGATATATGAGCAATCAAATTGTCTTTAAAACCTTTAGATAAGACAAAAGTAGCCGGTACCTAGAGAGTTGCGGGGTACTAGTACACTTACCCTACTGCCTGAAATAGTTTAAAAGGTAAATATCTCGTTCCCGTTTTCTAACAAAAAAAAAATTTTTTTAATATCGTTTCTTTTAATTTTAATATCAAATGTCTTAATAACTTTATATCAATAAATTTAATTTAATTTAATATAATTTATAGTAAACAATTTCATAAGTTAGAACAAGTACAGGATTATTTCTATATCTCATAATTTTTGGAAGATGTGTGTATTTTTGGTGGGTGCTGTTTTAGCCAACATCAGATGTGGAACATGTCCGGTATGTCCACGTGGAATACATGTAGGCACAACAATTTGGGATGCCTTCTCAAAACCCTGTTCGGCTATGGTAAGAACACCATTACTTGTACCAATCCAAATGAGATCTTTACATGAAAGCAAGGATGTTACACGTAAACAAGCAGGGTTTTATGCTGGCCAATTATGTCATCCCAATTGTGAAGTACTTTGTTTACACCTGATGGTGGTGGAAAGAAAATGAATAATTTGAAAACTTCAACTTCAAAGGGAAAGACTACTTACGTATTAAAATGAGCCGAATCCTGAATATCCATTCTAGACACAGCCATATTTGTGACAGGTTGACAATCTTACGACATTTGTATTTGATGAACAACCTGAGACTTGTGAGATGATAAAATTAGTAGACGCTTTTTAAAAAATATGTGTAAAACAATATCTACGAATGTCAAAGCAAGAAAAATTAAGTCTGCAGACGTTTATTAAAAGTTCATCAGTATGTACATAAGAACATACATAGGTAATATGGTTTGTACCGCCACTGAAATTTTTTAAAATTTTGCATTTAGCAAACCGTGTTAATTATGATAGAAATATCAAAAAAGAAAAGGATTTGATCCATCAACTAGCCGATCATTGCACCATACTGTTGGGCCACGCCGCCTGTGCTAGTGAAGGGCGAAAGCTGTCAACAAAATACAAAAAAAAGTGAAATATTTTAAATGCGTTTTTTAATAAATCACTAATATTTAAAAATTCAAAGTGCAATTCGTCACTGCTCTTGGAAATTGTCTTTCTTTTAACACCCCATTTGTTAAGATTGGTTGAGTGTGAGAGTCGCAAAAGGCATTTATACATATACTACAGAAATAATACATGAGATCTGCAATGTAAAACTGCAATTGGATCAAATTGTTCCTTGAGTAGAAAAGGTTGTATAAAGGACATCTAGTCTCATCAATTATGGTAAAGTAGGTTCCTTGTCTCATCAATCAAAAGATTAATAAATTCATCCAACAGAAACGTTGTCTAATTAAAGGTTAACACGTGTCACAAATGCTCCTCAGTGACGACAAAATATCTGCTGCAATGACAGATAAAGTTGAACAAAATTATCGTCTAATAGATTTATTAAATGATTTGTCATAAAAAAGAGGAAATAATTTTTTTTATTTAATTTGTAATAAGGCATATTATATGGTCTCGCAGTGAATATGCTGCGGAATTTATGTCATGACGTTCAAAATTTGTTTGCTTATTAGCAGCGGAAACCGATAATGTCAGTATCTATATCTACTAGATTCTTTATCATTACTTACACTGTTATGATTATTCGAAAAGTCTCTTAATTATGATATTTGACAATCAAGTCACAATTGTAACAATGTATGTGCCCTTTTCGGCTACAATTGAAGGTCCCTTTTAGCCACTCTTTTCCGGCAGTGCCTCGTTTTTTTTTCTTCTGGGACTCGAACCTCAAATAGCTTACTCAAAAATTTAATTTAATTAAATTAGCTTAATACTAGCTACATGGCACTTAATTCTAAAAACTTAAAGTAATATAATAATGATAAGATAGTGGGGAGCAGGATTTGATTATTTCTTTATTTGGTCTTATAAAGTAACAGTTAAAAACTTAAACTATGGATTGGTGTTGAACGAGATCAATTGCAGTAATGCGGGGCAGTCGATGTTACCAGATAATTACTGATGGATAAAGAGTATATCAGCAACATCACGACGCTTTTCGAGGGACTGTAAGTTGATCAGCCTCAAACGATCTACATAGGGCGGTAAGTTGAAATTGTCGATCCAAGGAAGGCCGCGTAAGGCAAACCGAACGAACCTGCGCTGGACAGCTTCGATTCGTAGAGTGTGGATTTCGTAATACGGGGACCATACTTGACTGGCATATTCAAGGAGAGGCCTAACGAAGGTGATGTAAAGGGATTTGGTGACGTATGGATCAGAGAATTCCTTAGACCAACGTTTTACAAAGCCAAGTGCAGAGTTGGCTCTACTTATGATGTTATCTATGTGGGCACGGAAATTGAGTTTCCTATCACAAATAACGCCTAGATCGCGTAAAGATATGACGATGGGAA
This sequence comes from Criorhina ranunculi, assembly GCA_951813785.1. Lineage (NCBI taxonomy): Eukaryota > Metazoa > Arthropoda > Insecta > Diptera > Syrphidae > Criorhina > Criorhina ranunculi. The sequence continues at coordinate 53,000,699 of OX638381.1, read as the reverse complement.
CAGGGTCGTTACAGATAAAGTAGGGTCTGGGAGGTGAGGGGAGACGCTTGCGAGAGTATGTGATTGCTTGGCATTTAGTCACGTTAAGCTGCAAGAAATTTTTATGGCACCACATTGAGAATCTATTTAAGTCATCTTGGAGTAGGCGAGAGTCAGCGGGGCATGATATGTGCTTAGAGATTTTCATATCGTCAGCGTAGATCGATATGAAAGAATCTTTAATGATACGGTCAACATCATTGATTGATAGGATAAATATCAATGGTCCCAGATGGCTGCCTTGCGGGACTCCTGAGGTGGCTTTTATAGGATCGGACATGGAAGATCGAAAAAGGACTTTGTACTGGCGATTTATCATGTAGGATTTGATTCACATAATGAACCACACAGGAAAACCAAGAGCCTTGAGTTTTAGGAGAATTATGCTGTGCGAAATTTTGTCGAACGCTTTACTGAAGTCGGTGGTAACAACATCAACTTCTTTGCCATCCTCCAGTGCACATAGGGTTCGAGACACGAATTCTGTGAGATTAGTGGTTGTTGATCTACCCTTAAGAAAGCCGTGTTTTAATTTTAAAACCTTTGACCTCGGTGATGGCAAAACGTTGGCGGAAGAAGTTGCGCAACCAATAGATATCGGCATTATGCGGGGCACCCTTCACGATGTAGGCAGTAAAGTCTTCGTTATCAGGTTTATTATTGGTGTTGAGTTTTGAGAGTCTGTTGTTGGTGTTGAGCTTTTTAAGTCGATTGGCCCATTCGGATTGCGACCACAAAGTTCCGAACCGTTCAATTATGTTGTTATCAGGTTCAATTATCGGTTTAGCAGCGATGGGTTTAGGGGATGTTGGTGGTATTCGTTGTAGTACGCTTCCAGAGTTGGGGGCGGGTTTCGACGATGAAGTGGAAAATGGGTTCGAGATTTCCGGGGAGTTGATAGTGCTCTCAGAGAGGTCGATGGATTCGGCAACGATATTCGCATTGATGAGTTCCTTACGAAGAGAGTTGTTGTTGGGAGGACTGCTGACGGATGGACGATCGGAAGAATCTGCCTTGCTGGATAACAGTTTCAACTCTTCCATGAACTGGTTGAAGGAAGTCCTAGTGGTGGCGGAGTCGTCGCTACGAGAGCTGAATGCAAGCTGAAGTTCATTGATACATTCAGTGTGGCTGGCAATCTTATTCTCCAAAGATTTTACCATTGAGGAGTGGGCAGTAAGTGTCTCAGAAATATAAGATGTATCGCCATGAATTGCACTAAGGACGGGTGAGGCTATTGAGCACTTATTGGCGTTCGGTATTTTCTGAGTGTTAAGTTCGTCGAGGCCAGCGTTTGTTTGGCTAATAAGTCTCCGCAGATTTTCAATACTGCTAGTGCTCTGCCGAATGGACTCGTTAACCTCACTAAGAGTGGATTTGTGGTCAGATGAGCAGTTTTGGATTGCATTGTTAAAAGACTCGCATTTGTCAGTTAAAAGCACTGTAGTTTTTTTGAGATTATGATTAATCTCGGATTTGAGATCAGCGACCATGTCAGAGAGCTCACAAAGTTGCTGGTTATTACACTTAATGGCTAGCATTATGTGCGCCAGTGAGATGGTCTTACACTCATCGCAGAAAAAACAAAAAAGATTAATATATTCGGGCAAGTGAGCTTTTGCATTTCTGCTAAGGCCGATGCAGATTGGGTGGAACACTTTGTGGCAGATTCCTCTGCAGGCAATCATGTCTGAGGAAGTTGCGGTGAGGGTGCAGTTGTTGGATCCACAGGAAAGCATGGTGAGAAAAACAAAAGAGTACACTGGTAGGGGTGTATGGGCGAGTATAGCACACTGACACAGATAGAAAAAAAAATAAAAAATAAAGTTCGCGAATGCAAAGTTAAGCAGAAGAGGGTTGACACGGTGACACAAAAATAAGTTCACTCGAAAAAGTGCGCGAGTTATGGGTGCGTTACTTTACCAAGGAAAAACGTGTTTTTCTTTATCAACTTAACTTTATTTTTCTTTAACGATGTGATCAATAGCTTACTTAATAACCAACTGCCACACTAGGCTAGCTTAAAACTACATGACGCTTACAGTGAGAACAAAATAACTGAATTCATATACAAGATAAGGATAGTCTAAGTCTAAGAGAATAATGAGAGTGTACATAAGTAGGGACAATGTGTGGATGAGCGAGCTCTATTTATGAACTGTGATATTATTTTAAGATAGGTATGTAAGTTAGGTGTAAGTATAATCAATAACAAGTATTTATGTTTAAGTAAGTAAAATAGTGTATTGTGCAATATAAGGTTTAGGGTATGATAGATGTGTGTGGAACATAACTCGCGCGAATGTAGAACTGATTATGCAATATAATAATGCGGAAAAAGAAATGGGAAAAATGTTGACGGCGCAGAAAGGTTAATTGATTTTGTGAAATGTTTATTTAATTGCTGACTTTTTTTTTTGTTTTTTTTTCGATTACAATTATTGAACAGGGAGAGCGGACACTGAGCACAACTTATTTTTTTGGCGGTTCGAACTGAACTCTTAAACACTTAAACGTGTTGAATTTTAATTTTGTTCTTCTTTACTTGGATAACATCGTTGCATTTATTTGCGTCATGTGGTGTCTTCGGTGTCCAGCCACATGTAAGACTAATTCCCAACAGATTCTTTGGGATCAGAACTTGAATTAAAGTTAAACACGCCAGATGTGCTGTAGTAGCACTGGTCAAGCAAAGATTAAAAGTGAAAAAAAAACGATGGGTAGGGAGGCACTCGATAGAGGACGATTTTTACTTTTCTAAAATACCTCTCTGTTACAACCTCAGAAGAGAGATTACAACGACAATTTTATAAGGAAACAATCAAGTACCAATCAGGAAAATAGCTGAAGTTGAGAAATATATTGTGTACACCAAGGTTGAAGAAGAAAACAACAGACAACACAAGCGAACCCATGGCGCGTTTGTTGTCTATTCCGGAGGAGTGTGGTGGCACTGGCCCCGCAGCCAAGCAGACTGCTGTGGACGAGTCTTCCGAGGAGGAGTACGAAGATAGCGTCGTCCATGGTAAGGTATTGGTGGACAAGAGCGGTGCGCAGGGGAAGCGGGATGACGAATGAGATGATAAGCGAGATGACGAGCACAATGACTAACTGGAACTTGAAAGAGATAATGAGCGATATGCCGAACAAAATACAATACAATACTCTATCATCGCGGTTGCGAATGTATTTATTTTTGAATACTTTGAAATTCTTTTGAAAATTCTTTAACTTAAATTAAAATATGTAGCTGATTAAAATATAATAAATATAAACGTATTTGGGAACCAAGCACCGAAATGAAAACTAATCACATCCCAACCTGAATTACTGCAAAGATGTCTAAAGCGCGTTCTAATAATGAACATCGCCACCTGTTAACTTTGTATGTACTATATTTTATACGCTCTATTATTGTAACCAAACTTTTCTGTTTGTTTTTCTTTCTTTAAAACAATCATTCGTGACGTCTTTAGGTCTTCAACCCTTGACTTCTAACTTTTTTCTAACATACAAAAGTTTCAAAATCACTTCACCAACACTAGCGCTGTGTGAATAGCATCATAAGGGTATTCATAACCCCTTTAGCGCTGGTGAATTATAAAAAAAAAATTCATTAAATGACTATAACTTTTTTCCGACATCCGATTTTAATAAAACAAAACCTATATGCTGCTCTTAATTATGCTCTATCCACCTGTGACAACTACATGAAAATCCGTTTAGTAGTTTCGGAGATGTGCGCGAACAAACAAACGGACAGACAGACAGACAGACAGGAAAGAATTCTAAAAATTGCTAATTTGTGTTCTATTACTCTTCTTTAGTCACCCCCTTTCTTTTTTATAACTTTATCTTGTATGCACAGACACACCTGGTTCTACTGTTTTATTATATGTGTATGTATATTAATGATGTGCGTTCCTGTACAATTTTTATTTTTACACTTCCCTATTTTTTGTCCCCTATATAGACTTCAACGTCAAATTCGAGACAAGAATTCCTAGCAGAGACTTAAGTATTGCCAAGAGACTACCGGACCACTGTATTTCAGGTGGTATAACTGGGGTCGAATTACGGCATCAGTGATCGAGTGAGTGAAATCCATACGTGATCGTATGATCGAGTAACTCTTTTGGGATGATGACATATGACAAACGAACATTTAAAAATGTACTTATTGTACTAGTGCAAACTACTACATTCATTTGAATTACTGTCAGATGTGAAGTTTCCTGTTTATTTGTGAAGTTTTTGAAAATGAAATTGGTTTATTTTATTAATTCGAGCAATTAAAATTGAATATTTTTTTATATTTGTCATCATCGGATTCACAAGTGAGAATATTTTTAGTTAGGTCTTGGTGGCGACTCATGAAATTTTTCAAAATCTCCTTTTGCACCGGATTTATTTTGTTTAGGTTCGTCCTGCAAAAAATTTAAAATAATAAATTAAAAAGAACACAAAAATAACAACAAATTAAACAATTCTCACATTTTTTCTTTCGAAAATACATTCACTCGTCACCAACAACCCTATCGAATGAAAAATTACTCGATCACTGATGCAGAAATCCAAATTTCGATACTCGCTGCTCGATCACGTATGCTGTCATACCAAATCAACATTTATCAGTCACGTATGACTCGATCACTGATGCCGTAATTCGACCCCTGGTCTCCGAATCAGATCGCTGACGGATGCGACGGCTCCATGTGCTGGGTTTCAGGACACAGGGACGTTCCGAGCAACTGCAGAGTGGACGAACTAGCAAAGGAAGGCGCGGGTCGGATGCTCTCTGAAAATGGAGGGGAACCGCTTACCTCTCTAGAATCGATAAAATTTCACCTTGATATAGTGAAGCTAGAAGAATGGCTAAAAGCAGGTGGAATAACATCAACACTTGTCTTCTGTACAAACAGATCTGGCCTAACCTGGATTTGAGGAGAACAGGAAGACTTCTGTCCGTGAATAGAAAACTTATAAGAATTATAGAAGGAGCCTTAGCGGGACATTGTCTAATTGGAAGAAACGACTACACACCTTTTTTGCATATGCCCTGCCCTATCAAGGCTGAGGAGGAAAACACTAGGAGAGTACTTATTCGATGACCTCAACGACCTTTGCAGACTCAACATCTTTAGAATGAAGAGTTTTGTAGATTTTTTAAATTAGATAGATTTTTATTAACGTACTTCAAGAATATTACAACTTTTGATTTACAAAAATCATTGGGCATGGCATTGCCGTCTGCCTAATTAACAATAATTGAATGAATTGCCTTCTAAATAACAAATGTTCCCTATTTTTATTTAGTTATCTATATATTTATTTAGAAATCTTTTTTGACTATTCTTTCCCGATAATTTGATGCTCATTTCATTGAGGAGCATTAGGACTTGGTCCACCGACAACACATCACTTCCGAAGATATACCTCCTTATTTCTTTCAAAACAGAGCACTTTCGGACAAAATGAATGACATCTTCCCTCTCCTACTGGTAGGTCTTCTCTATGTGGAACATAATTGAGCTTCAGAAGCTCTCCCCGAAGTCGATATTTGCTGGATGCTGTATTCGTCATGGAAGTAGTTGGTTCCAAGTAGGATCTATAGACAGCTTTAGATCATTCTATGGAGCTATAGATCTCTAAGTGCGTGGATCTAGCCTACATCTACACTTGCGATAAGGTAATAGAGTTGTGGTTTCAGACTTTCCATAAACTGAGGTCGAAATCTATTAAAAGGTCTTCTATAAAAACAAATAAAATAAGTTTTTAGTTGCAGCTTACCTATCAACATTGATGGCACATAAACTCATTACTGATGCGGTACATAGTAAAGCATCCAACGAAAATCCAATTTTCGCACAGAATGTATCCTAACTGCTACGACCCTGAAAGAAATAATAGAAAAAATGTCACCAAGTTCATTTCACAAAGTTTTATTTAAAATTTAATATTCTTACTTTAAACATTCTAACATTTTTGAGCTCGTTTTGAAAATGATGAACATATAGAGAAGAAAAACGTTATTAGTTCAGACAGCAAATGTCTTACATCTGGTATGACATTTTACTTTAAAACTTTGAAAATACATATGTATGTACTAAAAGTTAAAAGAATACATTTAGATCATTGAGGAGTTGTGGAAAGATGCTGTAAAAAAGAAGGAAAAGTTGGTTGTATACTCCCAACAACAATACATCAGCTTATATCAGGGGTGGCCAAACCGTAGACCGCATTTACAGTCGACACATGTGCCACAAATTAATACACACAAATACGCCATACATGAATATTGTTCAGAAACAAAAGTGAAATCAACACGCAAATGTACAAGCAAACAAAGTACAACAAAAATTACACTTGAATTGTTGGTATAAATTTATATTTTTTTCCAAGTCAGAACAATGGGTAGCACGCGTAACTAATTTAAGCGAAAAGTCGACCGCATAGCCTGCAAGTTTGGCCACCCCTGGTTTATATAAACGAAAAGTAAACAACTTCTTAGCTTAACTTACTTAAAGTGTGTGCATAAAATAAGGTACATATATATACCTAGATACACTTGAAATCGAAATGTTAAATTCATTCTCACCTGAGTCTACCATCGGCTTAACAAGTTATCTGAAACTTTTTCCATCTAAGGGACTTAAATTTTTTTTTTTTAAATTTAATTCAGGGGAGAAATGAACTGTGTGGTAAAGTAACAAAAAGGCGTCGTTTGACGACAATACATGCTACATACGCATTTTTAGTTAGAAGCAGTATTTCAAATTCTGATGAAAAACTGAATATTTAATTTTGTCAAGGTTATTAAGTGCGCTCATACTTTGAATGGGATAATAAACACCGCGAAATTATGTTCTCATAATCGAATCTGCCGGAAGATTGTCATATCAATGGTTTGCTTGATACGGACCTTACTGACATTTTCTTCCAACAAGCTGGCGAACTGTGCCCCACAGTACGCAAAATCATCGACTTAAGGACCGAAAAGTTTAGAAGTGTGGACAAATAGAGCACATTCGTTAACTTTTCTTTAAAAAAAAAATGCAAATGCAAATGCAAATTTCTTAGAATACGCAGAAAATATCGCTTTTAAAGAATAAAACTAAAAATACAGTTTGTTTATATAATTGACTTTTTAAAATAATTTCCGTGTTTCAAAACCACAAATCATTTTGCTGAAAGCTTAGAAATTTGATGGGGCACATTCAGCACTGAACTTATTTTATAAAATACGACTATTAATTCAATTTCACTTTTTAAAACAATCGATATGTCCTCGATCGGAGGATCCACAAAGTCAGTTTCTGAACTATATGCCCTTCGCAGAGAGCTTACATTAAAAGTCATATCGCTTAACTTTTCAATTACTTGTCCGACATAAAGGACTTATTTTTATTTTTGTAAGTTTTTCTTTTTTTTTTAATTTTTGATTTTTTATAAATATTTTGCATTTTTGCATTTCTGACAAACACCAGAAAGTGTCTTATATCGCGCCCAGATACCGACCTACTTAACCGAATGCGCTCCTCAGTGCTTTGAACGACGTTTCGATCGTAGTTGAGTCGCCTATCCACAGTTGCCCGGGCAACATGGAAGATAAACGGCACCGCAAGTCTATTCTGGATCAGACCTTCCTGGTCGAAATACAGAAAAGCGTCTGGGGGACGAAGACGTTAAGGCCCACCCTCTCGTGGTACCCCCCTTAGGCCCCCGAGATTAAGTTTTTGACCGAGTTCGTTGCTCTTGCAATGTGCCCGCGCGTAAGCTTCACTAGAAAATTGTCCACCCTGATTAGGTCCATCTTGTTGTACAAGACCTCATTGGAATAGAATTTTCTGTACTCAGACTCTGGTGTTCTGTATAAGCGAAGGCAAGGAATAAGGCAAGCCGTCTCAAACACCCGAATCCTTTCAATTAAGCTTGCCCGCACGTTGAACCACACGGGATAACCATATGCGAGCATTGGCCGGATGAGGGCCGTATAGTAGACTAGCAGACCCGTGCTCGCGTTGCTTCGCGAAGTTATTAGAAATACTTTTTTTGTCATAATATTAAAACAAAAAAATATTAATCATGCCTCGAAAGAAGCTCAGCTTTAATTTTCGGCCACTCTGGATTGCATGTCATAGTTTCCTATGAAGAGATCTGGCCGACCATGTTTTCTGACATATGTATGTCATTGCGTCTTGAGTTTTTTGGTGAAAATACCTTGGTGATCCATTGAACGTAGATGGCAAAATTATAAGTTGCCCTATATTCCGAGGATTAACATTAACATCATTGCTTACAGCGTCTTCGAGATCAATATAATTATCAGCTTGCAGAGTCTGCTGATGAGCTCTTATGAAAATAAGCCTCTCTGTTATCATTTAAGCTGCCATATCCACCACAAACTGACTCAAAAACTTAAGAAGTAAAAGCAAAAAGTTTGTCGCATTGTCCCTTACCATTAATCTATAGGCGTAAAATTTCCTGCAAGATACAGTTTTATTTGAATTTATTTGGCCGGTTGCAGGTAAAATTTGTGAAATCCTTATGCAATAACCGGCCTCACCGCGAATGAACATTAATGGGTATTGGAGTGGGTCATATGATTGATGGAACTCCGAAATACGTTGTAAGTGTCCACCTCTTCTATGTAAAACAATGTCTCAGGAACTCTTATCTTCATCCAATCATAACACGGCAATTTCATTTGCTGTTGTAAAATTAAAGCGGCCACGATGTTCATTTGCAGGTTTATGGTCAACCTTAATAATAACTTTGAAGTCTGACAAATTTGGAGGGAAATGTTCCATTTTGAGAGACCTTGAAGTATTTCTATGATCTCCCGTTTGAGATCGGGATCCCGTTACGGGATTTCTCTGACAAATTTGTATTTCTTTTGCTTTCCTTATGATAAAAAAGAAGGCGAACAAATCTTAACTATATTTTCTGTATGTATACAACAAAAAGTAGGAAAATTAACCTACAAATAAAGTAGGTTAAAAAACATTTTCTTAACGTTGTCTGGTTCTTGTATTTGGTACCTACGTAATTCAAAAATATATTTTTTTAAACAAAAATCGGGGAGATTTTTATGAAGCTACTCCGATTGTATCGAAAACTGTGTAAAAAATAAATAAAATCATGTCATTTGTTCTCCAATGCCAATGTTAAACGGCATTTATCACTTTCCGCTTAAAAAAAATTAACATGAGCATATTTAAAATCAAATCCACAATCTGTTTCAGTTTTAATTTATATTTTCTCTTTCTATTTACATAATTTTACTCAATTTTATTTAGTTTCTTGCTTTTGGATGAATTGAGTACAAACAACGAATGGGAAAAGAAATACATATGTACATATATGGTTTCGATTCAATTCAGTTGGCCAATGAAAAAACATACTTCCCTCTTTAACTGATTGGTTTTTGAGTGAGACTATCTGGCTTTAACTCAAAAACCAAGCAGTTTAACAAAAACTCTACTGGGGAGCCAGTCCTGTACTTCCCACCTCATATTGCGTTATATAACAGCGAAAATTGTTTCCGACACACCACAACGTGCTTACGTTCTCAGCATCTGCTAGACCAATTTTACTCAAAATCTAACCAGATCTAAGTGTCATGCTGACAAATAAAATTTAAAAAAACCGCATGATCGTACGTTATTCTGTTTGTCAGATACACACGCACATACACACACGCACACACAAACATGACTGCGAAAACAGGTGCAAATGATTCCTAGTGTATCGTCATGTGAAGCTTTGTCAAAATCTCGAACCCTTTTTCTTTTGCCGATTATATTTACTCCCTATGAAGTTGGGAAAAAAAATATGATTTACATGGTCTCGTACTTCACGATCCTACAAAGTAGGAATAGGAATGGAAGGAAGAGAGCGTGCGAGAACCACGGAACGATGATGAAATGAAACACAGCAGCAACCTCGTCATCGTGATTGAATCGAGGTCCAGCGATGTAAACAAAAAAAAGTAATGGATGTATTGAAAGTACTTATTTATTTATTTCTCAGCAAGTAGGTATAATTAAGAAAAGATGAAGGGCTTAAAATGTGCGTAGACATATTGACTTTATACAAAAAATTTTGGTTTTGCAGTTTTTTAAATTGATTTAAAGTTAGGAGTGAATATGTTGGTCAACCTCTTTAAAATCAGTATGAAAAAAATATAAATGTTAAATTTTTCTGTAAACAAAAAACATTTAAATAAAAAAAAAAGCCTAACTGGATTTCGTAAAAATAAGGAATATTATAAATTTTATTTCACGTTGATCGGTTCAGTATTTGCTGAGATTACCGGGGCCAAAGTTTTTTAATGTCTCCTCTTTATATAATAGTAATGATTACCTTCACCCTCGCATCGAGTTGGCTGTTGTAAAAAAGTCTCTTTGTAAGGGCGAAAGCAACTCTGGCTCTATATATATATATGTTAAAATATAGATATCGATCTAGCCAGATCCCAAGGTATCTGACTACACTACGACTCACTAATGGTTGCCCGAGTTACGTATACGTCAGCACCTGCACCGGACGACAAATATCAGCTCTTTATTCAAAGTTTACATAAAGAGCTGAGTAAGTTAATTAAACAGAAATTTGCGGAAATACATAAAATCGCTGACCCTATGACTGCGATGAAGAAATAACGAAGAATGCAGAAAAAGCTAAAAGCAACTGATCGGGTCAATAAATAGAGGTGGCAGTTGCTGAGGTATACGTAGGTAGTTGAATCCGGATTACAAGGGTAGTATTTCCTTCGCTTATATGCGTAGTTAGCTTAAGGCAATCACCCAAAAAAAACGTTTTATTTGTCTCAGTGAAACTTAAAGCTGATTACATTTTCAGCAAAATCGGTCCAGCGGATACTCAGATATTTGAAGAAATGCTTTTAAAAAGGTGTGCTGGACAACGCAGGCAGTTTATGGTGTTATTAGAAACAATGTTCGCTGTGATATAAAGTAATACGAGGTGGGAAGTACAGGTCTGGCTCACCAGTTAACTTAAGAGGCAGAAGCATTTTTCAAAAATCTAAATTTATAACAGTAAACTAAAAAAAAATGCATTTCATTGTGTTACACTTGTTGGGTATATGGTATGGAGGTTTTCCAGTCAAAAATTGATGCAATCCACTTGAGTTCTCAAAGAAATATTTTTTTAGAAAAATTTGAAATTTACCCACCAAAGACAAAAGACTGCACTGTTGAATTCGCACACGATCTTACATTTTTACAAAGTAAATCACTTAACCTCGAAATAACCAACTCTCCTTCCTTTCAAATTACAATATGCTCAAATATGTTCTTACGTTTTAAGAACTCAAACTCATTGTACATAGTAATAGTTTATTCAAAGACGTCAACAAGTATTGAAATAAGAAAATATTTCTAGGAATTCTCCTTGTTTCCTTTAGTTTCCGTTACAGAAGGTGTAGTAATCGCAATATCCCATAAGTCACTTAATTTATAACCATCCCTAAGTTGTTCCATAGCAAAGCCCAATTCTTTGCAGTAAACCGGTTCTCTGGACGAAACGTGCGTTGCATATCCCTCTGCTAAGTATGCGGTTAATTTTGAATTTATTTCCTTTTCTTGTGCTTCGTCGATCTCTTGAAACTCGTCAATCTTGAATTCATTATCGTTGTTTAATTGACCCGAAGATGAATTTGAAGTGGTTCCTTTATAATCATAATGAACTCCGAAATTAGGGGTTTCGCTGTAGACAGAAAACAAAGAAGTTAATTCTTTAAATATTTCGTGAAGTCTTTCCGGAGGATCAATACGAAATCCGAGCACATAACCGCCACCTGTATCTGATGTCTGGACCACAAGAGCATCACCATACTTGGAATCTCTAATCTTTATCTGTAAGAAAGTATATTAACAAAAACACTAGTTAATTTTGAAAGTAGAACTCACATATGATATTTGCATGTATGGTAAACTAATGTTGAAGCTCTCATTTATATCTGCAAACCATACAAGTCTTATATTTGTAACAATAAAAGATCCCAGATTCCCTTGATCACTTGACAAATTCCATACGCCACACAAACTACTGTATATTTGCTCTTGGGGCAATAGAATCAACTGACCTGATCGCAGAATAGCACTTCGTAGCTTTAACTCTCTGTACAAGACAGTCTTTTGGTAAATGCTTAAAAATATTTAATATTGTGTATTCAGTCAAAGTTATTCATTTCACGTTAATCTTACTGATGAATGTCGTAAATGCAGGAAAATATGGAAGATGTTTTACTTTCACCAGAGACGTCAGTAAATAAAAATTCAAACCGAGACACTTCTCCAGCCGCAAGGACATACAGAGCCTGTGTTGTGCCTCTAACTTTTGAAAACACAGTTCTTGTGTTTAAAGTTATTATTCTTCCATATCCAATTGCTATACAAACAAAATTTAAACATTAGGACACGTACAAAAATCGTGTTCGTACTCACAGAGATTAAATTTTTTATGAACCAATGAATGCCAGATTATCCTTAGATTGCTTGCCACCATACGTCCAGTATCGCCTGGATTCCCCTTCGAATCTTCTATATAATTAATAGTTACCAGAACTTTTTCTCCATTTCGATATCGATTTTGTCTGAAAAATATTTCACGTGTTATGTGTGGACTTGCTTCTTTCAGAGATCTGTTGCTTACAGGTTAGGTGTATCAAATTTGATTTCTTTATCTTCCCAAATCTGGTAAGCGGGTTGATCTTCACTTTTGCCTCTTGTCGCTAACATTTTAAAGTGTCGACTGTCATCAATTGCTCTTACGCTTAGTAATTATGTATTTACACTTTACCCTAGAAACCGAAAGCTCCTCATGAACCAAAACAAACTGTTTTCGTTTTGTATGACACACGTACAGTGTTGTCGAAGGCAACAAAAATTGCATTTGTATGTAAAGGGTGTCCCACAATGGACGCAAGATTTGTATTTTACGCCATTTGTATGAAAAACCGTTGCCAAGGAAAAAAAAATATTAAGCGTGACAGCTGACAGTTCAAGGTTATTAAAATTGGAGAGCTACACGAAAAAACAACACGTTTTCAATTGTTGAGCAATATTTTAAAAATAATGAAGGTTTTTCAAGCAAAATCATCTTCGAGGATGAGGTTCACTTTCATCTTGATGGATTTGTTAATCGTTAAAATTGTCAAATTTGGGGTTCAGAAACTAATGCATCAACAACGTGTAGGTAACTGTTTGATGCAGATTTTGGGCTGGAGTCATCGGCGGTCTGTTGTTCTTTGAAAATGCAGTTGGTGCAGGATTATCCAGTTTTTTGTGCCTAAATAGCAAGATATGGATCTGGACGACAAATGGTTTCAACAAGACGGTGCCACATGCTATAACAGCTCAAAAAACAATTCATTTACTGTATGAGTGACTTCCTTACTTACTTACTTAAGGTGGCGCTACAGTCCGGGTTGGACCTGGGCCTCAACCAACAAGCGTCTCCAGCCAGCTCGATCTTTAGCAAGCTGCCTCCAGTTTCGCCCGCTAAGTTGGTTGAGGTCCCCATCAACTTGCGTGCGCCACCTGAGTCGTGGTCTTCCTCTACTGCGCTGTCCCTCGGGGGCGGATTCGAAGATTTTTCGGACTGGAGCATTCGTGTCCATCCGCTCTACATGACCCAGCCACCTCAGTCGTTGGACCTTCACTCTTCTGGCTAAGTCGATGTCGCTGTACAGCCCGTACAGTTCGTCGTTGTATCTCCTCCTCCACTCACCGTCTATGCAGACGGGACCGAAAATCACCCGAAGAATTTTCGTCTCGAAGTAGCCAAGAGCACCCTCATCAATTTTTGATAAAGTCCATGCCTCTGCACCGTAGAGCAGCACAGGGATTATGAAGGTCTTATATAGGGTCACTTTTGTTGTTCGAGAGAGGGCTTTGCTAGTCAATTGCCTTCGTAGTCCAAAGAAACAAGGATTGGCAAGGGCTATTCTTCGTTTGATCTCAGCCCTGGTGTCGTTGTCTGAATAGCGGAGCGGAGCCTAGGTAGACAAAGTCCTTAACTACCTCAAAGTTATATCTGTCGAAGGAGACGTTCTGGCCGAGACGTCGGTGTTGAGTGTCCTTTCTTGTTGACAGCATATACTTGATCTTGCCCTCATTTATCGTTAAACCCATCTTTGCCGCTTCTGTCTCAATGCTCGCGAAAGTGCCACTGACATCCCGCTGCTTTCTTCCTTTGAGTGACATTGGCTGCTGTGTTCACCACTGGATGGCGTTCTCCCTAAATGTCGGATAAGGATCCCTCCCGAGAAAGCTGGACAAAAGTATAGATCATATATCAATTTTCATGGATGGGTCAAAAATGGATGAGGGAGTGGGCTCCGGGATTTATGCAGCAGAACCAAGCATTGCACCGTCAATAAGACTTCCGAATCACAGCGTGTTTCAGGCGGAAGTCATAGCAATCGCCGAGGCCTCACGTGAACTATCACAACAGTCACTCCCAAGAAGTCACATTGACATTTTCGTAGACAGTCAAGCAGCCATCAAAAGCCATCACATCGACAACAATCAGATCCGGAACTGTGAAACGCTGCAACGACGAGCTTAAAGCACTCAGCGCTATTCATAGCGTCACACTCATCTGGGTCCCGGGACATAAGGGCACCCACAGAAACGAAAAGGCGGACGAGCTCGCAACAACAGGCTCGGAGATGAATCTGATAATGGCCGATGACTCTGTCCTGCCCCCAATAGAACTTCAAAAGTCCAGCATCACCGTGAAATCCATAAAACTCGCAAACGAGAGAAGGACCTCACTCACAACATGCCGCACCTCAAGAACACTCTGGGCAAAACTTAATAAGAAAAAAACAAAAGAAATCATCGCACTCAACAGAAATCAACTATCCCTTCTTATAGGTATTATAACAGGTCACAACCTGCTAGCGGCCCACCTAAAAAGAATGCGTTTGAACTAGCGATTGTTCTCTCAATTCGAATTATTCGAATAACAATTGAGCGGTGTCGATTGTTGCTCGTCGATTGTTTTCTTAATTCGAATCAACAATCGACACCGCTCAATTGTTATTCGCCGATTCTTCAACTTCGGTGAGAGAGAGAGATTGTTCCACTCAACGTCTACCTCTACATCCTAAATAAAGCTCTCAGAGTTGTAAATGGGGTAGGTGTTTGTTTATGAAACACACTTGAGCACTTAGCGGTCATTTGATTTCTTTTCCTTTGTTTTCCCTCCTGTCAAATGCGAAAAATGGCTGTGCTCAGCTTTTTACTCTGAATGCTCAGTCAAATTATTCTGAGCTCATAGAGTGCGCTCTGAGCACGCTCTGAACGAAAAAAGAAAAACGAATTCGGAGCTCTGATGTGTCTGAGCTAAAAAAGAAACACGAATTTTTTTTTTGGCAACTCAGGCTCTGCTCTGAACTAAAAAAGAAAAATGCCTTTTGTAAACTTTACATGAATGAATGCGTAGGAAAGATACAGTAAAATACATGTATAGTTTACAAATAGGAGGATTCATTCCATGTTGTGCCGACATTACATATTTGGTAAAATTGGGATTTGGGATTGTGAGTTTTGGATGGAGTTCTTCTTTGATTGTGTGAGTGGGAAAAATGACAATCGTCGATTATTTAGTGCGGTTGCGTTCGGTTATTTAGTGTCGTGGAAGTGTCGGTTATTTAACTTTTAAATTCAAATAAAAACGTCAATTGACAAATATTTTTGAAGTGGAGATAATTTATAAAATTAGAACGATGTTAAACCCATCGATAGTCTGGAACTTTTTCAACAAGTTCTCTGATAATAACATTATTAAAACTAAATGTAAGCTGTGTAATCACTCTGCTACGTTCCACAAAAACACGATAAATCAAAAAGATCACCTAAAACGGAATCATCCATTGCAGTAACTACAGCATGAAAGTGAAATAAGGCCACCGGAGATTACGTTACTCCCTGTGTTGTCCTATGGAGAAGCGCAGATGAAAAATAGCGAAATATATTTGTATAATCGACCATTAGTAGTAGCCGCCATTCTCTCGATTGTAATGTGTATTGAAACAATAACTCGAATAACAATCGAATTCGATTCGATTGTTTTTTCATGGGACCGAATAAATCGACAATCGAATAACAATTTTAGCAATTGTCGATTTATTCGATTGTGAGATTCATTCGCAATCGCCCATCGCTAGTTTGAACACAATAGAACTATGCAAAGGATGTGGCGCCACAGACGCCGGGGAGGACACATTCCACCTCCTATGCGAGTGTCCAAGCATTAGCAAAAACCGAAAGATAACCCTCGGAGAACATTTCTTTAGTGATCTGGGCGAACTGTCAAGCAAGCCACCGAGAACCATCCTACAATTCCTTCGGAACTCGGGATGGTTCAGGGAGGCCAACTGAAAATAATTTAACAATCTATCCCATTTATTTCACGTATCCCACACCACATCGGGGAACACAATAGATCCATTGAGATCCGAGTGAGGTTGTACATAAATGCAACCTAACCTAGGATTAGGATTCAGATATCGTTTTGTTTACTACATTGTATATGAATGTAATAAAAATGTCAGTAAAATTGTTCGAAAGGCGTATTTTAAGGACTTCTGTCACAGGGGTTTCTTTTAAAAAAAATTACTACAATTCCAATTTCATTTAAAAAAAAAAGTTGACTAGTTTAACGACTAGAGCTGATAATAAGCCAAGGATATCTCTGGCTTTTAAGGGAGGTATTCTTAATGGGTTTAAGATCTCACATACATGTCCTCTATGATGTTTTTGAAATGTTAACTTTTCTACACAAAAAAAAAATAAAAAAAATAGTTTTCAGAAGTAGATGAAAGGGAAACAAATATGTATGTTACAATTGACAAAAGCTTATTTGCTCTACTTGGTTCACTGTCACCCGTTAATTTATTACGAAACCCGGTACGACTTCGATATACATCATTATTTGGATTTACTTCTGTGTACAAACGTTATTTTTATTTTTTTAGATTAAGAGCAATAGGTCTGTCTAAAAGCTTAATTGAACTCAATTTAATAAAAGGATGTGTCATACATCCGTTGTTCAGAGATCTAACCCCAATGGACTTCAAAATACGAAAAAAAAAACGGCGCCGAACATCAAAGCAGTTGATCCACTGAATTTAAATATGTACATATATGTTTGCATATAAAATCGAATATATACCAATAAACTAGCATGCGAAAGGGATAAATCTTTACCAAATTTAAGTGGTTTAGATTGTGTTTTGAAGTAGGCATTTTCCTATCTTTTCCCATTGGCATTAGATTTAAATTAAAGTGGAAAAGATATTTAAAAATTCCCTAAACAACCACTTACATACGTATGTACCTACATAATTCATCACACCATCGATGTTATAAACATTAAAAAGGTTACTGATGTATCACATTTCGCAACAAAACCATGTGACAAATTTGGTGCTACATATTTCAATTTTAAAATGGAAATAAAACTCGACGGGTCACGGCCAAGCGACATTACCCATGAAAATACGTAATAGAAAATATACATCCGTGCTGCCATGTTTTGAGGAAGCTTTATTTGGCATAAATTAACATGATTTCAAAGAATTTTTAGATTCTTATCCCATTCAAAACCAAAAAGGAAAAAGGGAGTTTTTTTTTAAAATCTTTCCTCTTTATTATATTATTTTGTGACACGTCACCTGTTGTTCTCAAGTTTTCCTTTTTTCATTTTTCGAAAGAATTTTTGTTATTCTTTATTATGTTTGTAGAAGCTATTTCTTGTAGAATACATTAAAACTCAAGGTTAAATAACACAAATTGTTAAATTTATGTTCGTTTCGAAGGTACAAGAATTGTATTGTAGCAAAAATGTTGCCGGTAAGTGTGCTCATGTACGTACCTTATGTACGTACATATGTATGTACGCAGTATCCAAGGAGTAACCTGGCTCCCTCCACAAAGGCAGGGTTATCTGAGCATTAACTCCATTTCTCTGCCATTCGTAGGGCAAGCCATGTTTTATTAAATATAAAAAAATAAAAATACATTTTAATCATAAAACCCAGACCATAACTTTGAAGTCACCTAAGGCGGTGCTGCTGCTCAGGGCCATTTTTATCCATTTTTATCTTGCTTGTAGCATGCACTCAATAACCGCACCATAGGACTCACCTGCGTTTTTCAGGCCAAATAAGTGAATGTCTTTGCAGAGAAGGGGTTGTGGAATCAAGGTAACTGCATTATAATTATCAAATTGTCATTGCCTGCCACGAAAAGTTGTTTGGTGGTCTTGTTAAAGCTCGAACCTGTGTCAGCCTTTATCCCTCTTTTTGTTGACATTGTGTGTCCAAGTTTTTTTTTAATTTCTGGAACTCCATAGCACTAAAAAAATATTAAAAATTTCATCTTTTACTAATCTGTAAATCTATGGTATACAGTATAGTATACTGTACCAGCCTCCTGTCCGTCTTACGGCTACACTTATGTTATATAGTTAAAGTTGGTTGATAAATATGTATTATCGCTTTTTTTTAAATTAACAAAACCTTCAACATTTCCTCCGCAATACACGCCTTTTTTTATAATTCACTAGTGATAAGCGGGTTATGAATACCCTTATGATGCTATTCACACAGCGCTAGTGTTGGTGTAGTGATTTTGAAACTCAGCTGTTTTCAGTTCTTTTTTTGGCTCTTTTTGGTGTTGTCCAGAATGACTGGGGAGAATTATTGGTACTGTTGGCATTGCTTATAATTCACAGTATTTCTTTCGAACATCCCGATGTCATAAGTACGATCAACACTTTCAAGCCATATGACCATGCTTCAAATGCTCATCAATTTACCCTTATGACTACTTTCGGACGTATTGTCAAATATTGGGATTCTCTTTTTAGGCGTATGAATGTGGAATAATCTACTTATCTAGCTCTGCGTTTCCCCATCACTACAATCCGCAATCATTTTAAAGCAACGTATATCTGTATCTCTTTCGTCTCTCTTCTTATCTCCCAAATGCCGGTGCTCTAGCACCTAACAAATATATAGTTGGTAAATCTAAATGTAAAATTAAAAACAATGTGAACAAAAATACGTATTTTAAACAATTACAGTCTACAAAATAACTACCTACACTACACAACCTAATTATTGAAGTGCAGCGAGCGAAGCTTTCTGGACACTGACTTAAGTAGCAAATGGATTGACCGATTTGCATGAAATTTTGAATATATGTAGATAGATCTCGGTAATCTTCAGTTCATGCAGTGAAAACTCAGTTGAAGCAATGTCAACAACAGTTTCCTTAGGATTGGCTTAAGCTTCAAGTATCCATCGCTCTCAAGGGCTTACATTTCAGAAGCTGTTGTTGACATTGATCATTTAGCATGATTGATGTTGGTCCGTCAATTGCAAAAACTATTGGAGGCGTACTTTTCAAAACTAATTCCAACAACAAACGAATTCCGAAGAACAACAACAAAAAAGAGTTTAGAGCTTAGCGAGCAGAGTTTTGAGACTTTGGTCACTTTAGTTATTTAATTCCCAGAATATTAATTGATGTGCATACAAATATATTCTAGCATATAAATAACAAATAGGATACACGTACAAATATCCAACTTCAACTAATAATACGATTCCGAAAGTTCAATACATGTTACGGATGTAACTAGACACTCGCCCGGACACGCGCAACAATATTCCTGGTCATCGACATCTCGTCTACACGCGTAACAACGATCAGCTTACGCCAGCACATTTCTGATCGTCGGTTCCTGCTTACCTGCATCGGCACAACGCAGCAACGATCAGCTTACGCAACACGCGCAACAACATTTACATTTCGGCTAAGTAAGCATTATTGTCCTCCTCACTAGGTTATTGTTATATGCGCTATATGTAAATCAGTGTCTTACACATGAACCACATTATTGTACTCTAGTATATAATCGTTAAGCTAACACTATCATCACCCGATACTATGTACCTTACTATTGCTCTCTTTATATACATATTAAAATATGACTATGTCACATGACGGCGTGCTCAGTCTGGTGATTTTCTTTGCCCACTGCGGATGTAACTTTAAAGTTAAACTAAATCTTAAATAAACATTGTATGAAGTATTTAAGTCTGGACTTTTTATTTAAGAAACACAATAGTTATGAATTAGTTTTAGTTTTCACTTGTAAAGTTCACCTCAAATAGTGAACAAGCACATAGTGCTTGTCACCCAATAAACGGATAATAAAAAGTGAGAATTGTGTTTGTTATAATTAACACTAACTGGCGCCCAATATAAAAGAATCTATCGTAAAAGTACCTTAATAGAGAAGGGAAAAGTACAGTGAAAAGAAAAAAGAAAAAAAAAATAAAAAATCCTTTTAATGGAATAAGAAAGAGCTAAAGTTAAAAGAAAAAACTGTGAAATAAAGAACCTCTTAAGCAAAAGTTACGTAGTTCAAAGTAAGAAATTAAGACAACAATCATCATGGTCTCCAGCATCAGCGCGGAAAATTTGTGTTTGTAAGTTAAGATTAAGTTTTTTTTATCATTAATAAGAAACAGTTTATTTTCGTTGTCAGACTAATACCGTGTAAACTACTATAATTTTTCTAAATTTGTATACATACGTAATTGTTAATTTATTGCTGTTTTGTAATGGAAGCTCAGGAACTTCAAGCGGTTATTACCGCGGCAGTACAAGCTGCAACAGAACAAACCCGTGTTAGATTTGAGCAGACAATAAACGAGTTAACGACTAGGCTTAGGACCCTTGAAGCACCTTCTAAAGTCGAAGAGTACAAGCCTGTGACCATAAATCCTGCAAAACGGTGTGAAGAATCGTTAGACGTAGTCAAGTGTCTGCCGGAATTTCATGGTGAACAGTCGCGCTACGTTTCGTGCAGGCAGGCTGCATTTGCATTTGCCTCCTATAAAATATTTGAGCCCTATGAAGGGAGTTCTAAACATTATCAAGCGGTCGCTATTATTAGGAATAAAATTGTAGGGCCCGCTGACCTTGTCTTGTCCTCATTTAATACAGTTTTGAACCGTAGAGCCATAATGGCTCGATTAGATTTCACTTACGCGGACAAGAGACCCATATGTCTAATAGAGCAAGAGATGTCAACCTTAAGACAGGGTCGCATGAAATTAACCCAGTTTTACGACAAGGTAGAACAAAAACTAGCATTGATGATTAATAAAACGATAATGGCACACGAGGGTAATCCAACTCTCATTGCCTCTCTCAGCCAGAAATACCAAATGGATGCATTAAGAATTTTTATTTCTGGTCTGAACAAACCGATGGGAGACATATTATTCTCATCCAAGCCTGAGGATATGCCTACCGCTCTGGCCCTCGCTCAGGAACTTGAGGCAAACCAGGCTCGTTACACATTTGCTAATTCTTTTTCCAATTGTAATGAACGATCATTCTCGTTGAACCCTAGAACCAACATTGGCAATGATCAAATTAACTTATATAATTCTCCACATTATAGACGAGTATTTCCCAGGCAATTAGAGCCTATGCCTGACCATATGGATATTGACCCGTCTCGGTCGCATTTAAGGAGATTTGAACGAGATGCGGTGCAAAATCGTAATCCTAACAGCTTCCGAGTGGCAAACAATTTTGCCCAAGCCCATGGGCAACCAAGAACATATCAGCCTAGGGCTATTCAACCGGCTCCCGCAACACTTCACAATCAAGCTAGACCCCTCAAAAGAGAAAGACAATCTGATAGGCAAACAATGCCTTAAGTTCAAAGAATTAATTTTCTAAATCAACAGCAGGGCTCGACTGTAGAGTATGACAATGACTATAAACAGCAGAGATCTTACGACCAGTTCTACAGAAACCAGTTCTCTGGTTCAAATAAGTTATTATATTTTTATTGCAAGAGTGTGAATACCATTTCTATTGATGATGCGACCATACCTGCTGACATTCATGAACGTTTTCTATCAATGATCAGAGATCAATCAAAAGTATTCGCCGATCCTAAAGAATCCTTACCATTCAACACGAATGTTGTCGCAACCATAAGAACCATTGACAATGAACCTGTTTATTCCAAGGCCTATCCCTATCCCATGGCTGCTACCGACTTCGTCAATTAAGAAGTTTCCGATCTGCTTAACAGTGGAATTATAAGACCTTCACGGTCGCCTTACAATAACCCCCTTTGGGTCGTGGATAAAAAAGACGTTGATGAAACGGGAAGACGCAAGATGCGTTTAGTTGTGGACTTTCGCAAGCCAAACAGCAAAACTATAAGCGATAAGTATCCAATTCCTGATACTTCCGTTATTTTGTCTAACTTAGGAAAAGCACGTTATTTTACAACACTGGACTTGAAATCCGGTTTTCATCAAATAAAATTAGCAAAAGGCGATAAGGAAAAAACAGCCTTTTCTATTAATAATGGGAAATTTGAATTCTGTAGACTTCCCTTTGGGCTGAAGAATGCCGCGAGTATCTTTCAAAGAGTTATTGACGACATGCTGAGGGATGATATTGGGAGATTTTGTCATGTTTATATTGACGACGTGATAGTCTTCTCAGAAACCAAGGAGCAGCACCTTGAAGACGTACGTCGCATCCTTACAAAGCTTTACGAAAAGTCAAAATTTTTTAGGAACGAAGTCGACTTTTTGGGCTTTGTGGTTTCCAATGAAGGAATCAAAACATGCCCAGACAAAGTGAAATCCATTATTTCTTATGAAACTCCTAAAACCCTTCGAAGCCTTCGATCCTTTTTGGGATTATCGGGTTACTATAGGCGTTTCATTAAGGACTATGCGCAAATAGCAAAACCGTTAACAAGATATTTGCGAGGCGAAAACGGTTACATAGGAGCTAGTAAGTCAAGAAGCATCAATATAAAATTAGACGAGGAAGCGTTTAATTCATTTGCCAGAATCAAGAAAATATTAGCTTCAGAAGACGTATTACTCTTATACCCTGATTACAACAAATCCTTTGATCTAACTACCGATGCGTAGTTACACGCACTCGGTGCTGTTCTATCTCAGAACGGCAGACCAATAACAATGATATCAAGAACCCTCTGTTCCGCGGAGGAACACTACGCTACGAATGAGCGTGAGCTCTTAGCCATAGTTTGGGCCTTACAAAAATTACGAAACTATTTGTACGGAGTAAAATGTTTGAATATTTTTACGGATCATCAGCCGTTGACTTTTGCCATTTCTGTTGGCAACACAATAATGAAAATGAAGAGTTTTCTCCGAAATTTTTCTACAAACCTGGTAAAGAAAATCTTGTTGCCGACGCTTTATCGAGGCAACACATTAATGCTCTGGAACTTACCAAAGAATCTGACTCCCTCACAGCGCACAGTGAAGAATCTCTTACCTATACCGTCCGATCTGTTAAAAATCCAATTAATTGCTTTAGAAATCAAATAATACTAAATACTAACTAGCAAAAGTAACAAAAATTATTTTTAGAAGTCAAATAAGACATACAGTTACATTTAATGATTTAAATAATCTGTTTGAAATACTTAAAGAAGTTGTGAATCCCGATGTGGTTAACGCAATTTTTTGTGATCTCCATACCTTGTCACAAATCCAAGATAGTCTTGTTAAAGTTTTTCCTTCAGTCAAATTTGTTCATACAGAAAAATTCGTAACAGATATATTCAACCAGGATGATCAGTTAGAAATACTTACTGCGGAACATAATCGAGCTCACCGGTCCGCTCGTGAAAATAAGCAACAGATCCTTACCGACTACTATTTTCCCAAAATCCAAAACAAATTAAAGGAAATAGTTGCCAACTGCAAAATTTGTAGGGAAGCAAAGTATCAACGTCACCCACCCAATCCGGAGATTGGTCAGACGCCCATTCCATCTTATCCTGGGGAGATTCTTCACATAGATATCTACTCGACGGCAAAGGTTCATTTCCTTACATGTTTAGATAAATTCTCAAAATTTGCCACTGTTATACCTGTCAAATCTCGCGCAATAATTGATATTAAAGAGCCTTTAATAGAGATACTGAATTTTTTTAAAAATACCAAGACAATCGTTTGCGACAACGAACGGTCGTTTAATTCAGCAACAATAAAATCTCTGCTACGGGATCACTTTACCGTAGATATTTACGCAACGCCACCCTTCCATAGTTCGACAAATGGATAAGTAGAACGGTTTCATAGCACTCTATCCGAAATTGCTCGATGCACTAAATTAGAACAGAATATAAAGGACACTACAGAACTAGTCTTGCTAGCTACAGCAAAATACAATAGGTCAGTACACTCGATCATTAGACAGAAACCGATAGACGTTATTCATTCTATATCGGACAAACTAAGAGACGAAATTAAGGAAAAACTCAAACAAACACAGGAGACAGATTTAAAGTACAACAATAGGAAAAGAAAGACAATATTCCTGGTCGTCGACATCTTGTCTACACGCGTAACAACGATCAGCTTACGCCAGCACATTTCTGATCGTCGGTTCCTGCTTACCTGCATCGTCACAACGCAGCAACGATCAGCTTACGCAACACGCGCAACAACATTTACAATTCGGCTAAGTAAGCATTATTGTCCTCCTCACTAGGTTATGAATTAGTTTTAGTTTTCACTTGTAAAGTTCACCTCAAATAGTGAACAAGCACATAGTGCTTTTCACCCAATAAACGGATAATAAAAAGTGAGAATTGTATTTGTTATAATTTACACTAACTTACATTTAAAGTGCTCCTTGTAAAAATAGAATTAAATTATGAAGATAAATTACACACCCTAAGTAATTATTTGGAACAACATTGATTATTCAGCAAACAGCAGACAACAGGACAAAGGTCTACACATTATAAAACCTCGCGTATTTGTGCTGTCAAGTCATAATATGAACTTATGATCTGCTTTCGCTTGTGTTCGTTTTCCCTCTTGGTTCCCCCTTGCCTATATGTATGATACTCATTTTTAAAAGGATTGATAAATGGACCTAAAATTCACGATACAAATTTTTATTTAATTTTTTACCTTTAAAACAGTTACTGTGGCGTATCCATAAACAATACATCAATGCTGTGACGTTTCGGTAGACATTTTTAAGACTCACAATTCCCCCATACATAGTGTTAGTGTATCTTTAAAAATGTTTTGCATGCGGTCGTCGAGTAAGCGACTAGACCATAGACTTTTTGTCTGAGTACGTTGACTTTAGTAACGATCTCGCAATATTTGTACAACATTAACACACACTATATATACCACGACAATTGCACAACTATAGCTATTACACTGTGAAAGTTTTATGTCAATTGGGTTTGTAGTATTTGCGTGAATCCCAAACAAACAAACAAAGCTTTGCTCTTTCTAGTATTAATAGAATATCAAAAGTATACAGGGTGTTATTTACTCAAATGTATGGGTATGTTCTTAAAAAAAAGATTTTTTACGGATAGGGTCTATCTCAGAAAATTTAAGGAGAGTCTTACTTTTGTGTACCTTCAACCTAAAAGGTTCTGTGGGTTCTGCCATATTCATTGCAGAGCAATCAGAGAATGCTTAGCGAACTTAACGAATTCAATATCCTTTCTTTTGATGGTAAAACAAAAGTGATTTCAGTCTTGAGACATTTAATTTTGAAGTCAATTATTAAAATCTTATCCTACCGAATTTCCGCGTTTCATATTAATTTTCATTCAATAATGCGTTACAGTACATATCGGATATAAGAAAATCGTATATCGTGCCCTCTGATCTCTATTCTAATGATCGAACAAATTATCCTCAATACTTCTCTGTCAATTTATGCCGAAAAAATTTCCGGTATATAGGATGTCAGGAAGATTCTTCTCTACTTCAAGATGATTTAATCAGATTCTTTGTCTGGATTCAGAAAAAATTCCTTTAACTTGATGTGACCAAATGTCATCCATTACCTATTCTCGCAAACGACTCCCATCAACCCTTCGTACTTACTTCCTTAACGGTGAGGCAGTCCCTACTGTATCCTTTTTGTGCGTCCTTGGCGTCATTTGCTATAAAAAACTTAGCTTTCGTTCCCACATTAACCACGTCAGCAACAGAGCTAACTCCACTCTTGAGTTTGTAAAACGGTGGTCTAAAAAGTTTTCAAATCCGTTTAGGTGACGTACATTATATACGTTACACCCATCCTCGAATACGCTTATCAAGTATGGTCGCCCCATTATAATAATCATATTAAGAAGATTTGTTAGTTTTGCTTTGCATGGCCTTCCTTGGGTTGATCTTTATAACCTACCTCCCTATTTAGACCGTCTTCAACTGATTGACCTACAGTCCCTTGGAAAATGTCGAGAAGTTGCCGATGTGCTCCTTATTCAACAACTCCTAGCTGGCAATATCGATTCCCCCCAAACTCTTAAAAATGATATCGCTCAACACCAACCCGCGTAACCTCAGATTCGTTCCATTATGACTTAACTCTCACCGGACCAATTACGGGGATAACGAGCCGATAGGTAGACAATGTTAACAGCATGCATTTCGCAGTTGATTTCGAAATGCTCTGTACTGTCTTCCATCCCACACTTCCTGAAACATCCTCCATGCTCATTTTTAATTTTAAGTCTAGCGTTAAGTTTAGTTTTCAAATCTACTTTTAAGTTTTTCTTGGTTGAATTAAGCAAAGGGTACCATCTGTCATAAAAAAGCTTCTCAATCCGTCGTAGATGCCATCAAAAATTGGAAGCACGCCTCCAAATGAAAGATTTAAAAATATTGTTTTGCATATTTAATGGCATTAGATGTATATATTATACATACATATGTAGATTCGATATGTATACATACATACATGCTTGAGCTGAAATGAATATCTTTGCCAAACTTTTCACACGACTTGCTTTAGACACTTAAGTAAAGAATTCCTCTAAATTGTAAAAAGAAATATAGCAAGTTGTTGGAAGAAATCGAAAGCGCAACTGAAAGTAAGTAAATTAACATACACACAGGTATTCATATGTTTATGATGTGTATGTGGTACAAAGGTATTTTATGCATACAATTTAGATACTTGTCACGTTCTCTAATCCAGGATTTGCTGTTAAGTTATAACGAAATCAGTTTTCTTACATATCTACTCAAGCTAAAGGCATTAAAAAAAAGTTGGAATCAGTGTCCATCTGGTATTAGCATAAAAGGGATAAGTGGAATAACCATATTTATAGTATACTAGCAGACCCGTGCTCGCGTTGCTTCGCGAAGTTCTTAAAAAAAACTTTTTTATATAATAATAAAAAAAAAATTTGACTGGGGGGCCAGTCCTGTACTTCCCACCTGGTATTGCGTTATATCACAACGAAAATGTTTTAAGATATACACCACATTGTGCTTGTTGTCCAGCACACCTTTTTTTAAAGCATTTCTTCAAATATCTCAGGATCCGCTGGACCGTTTCATTGAGACAAATCAAACAAAAAAAAACCGCAAGGTCATACTCTGTTCCGTTCTCCAGATATCGATGGAGAAAAAAAATTGTCACACATACATCACTTCGAAAATGGGTGGAAATGATTTCTAGGGTATCGTAATGTCAAGCTCTGTTAAAATTTCGAACTTTCTTTTTTGGCCGATTGTAATACTTCCCCTATGGAGGTGGGAAGTAAAAAGGAAAAATTTAACATGCTTACCGTATCCAGAATAATGAATTTCACAGAATAATTGTTAGAAAAATAGACATTGTTGAAGTTTTTACATATGTATGTATATTAATTTATGAACTTATTTTAATGCTTCGGGATAGACAATGTTTAGTGTTTTATTGGTTGGCGGAAGAAGCGAGCACTGATTTTTCTGTGAGCCCACTCTTGATAAGGCAACATAAAGCTGACCATGGGAAAACACGTTGTCACTAAGATCCACCCCAAATAAATTTAAATGATTGACCCTGAGCCTTATTAATCGTCATGCAGAAAAACCGTTTAATGGGGAACTGCAACGTCCAAACTGAAAAGGGAGATCGGTTGGTATCATTGGAATTCTAGGAATAAGGGCATCCTTCCCAGCTGCGGGTCCAGTAAGAATTTTAGCTTCTATATGATCCTTCATTAAGCGCACCGATCTTTAAATTTAAATAAAACAAAGTGTGTGTGAGATATTGACTTTTTTTAATAATTTGAAAGGCTTATCGATGCCATTATGTATGGAATATAACATCGTTCAAATGTCCGCCGCGGCTTCTCTGGGTGGCGCTCATCCGAAATGTCCAATTTTCCATGACTCTGGTTGAATTTGACCGATGGCATGGGTTATGTTGGCTTTGAGAGCCGCTGTGATTTATGGCTTATTCGCATAGACCTGCGACTTCAGAAAACCCCACAAGAAAAAATCTAACGGGGTCAAATCGCACGATCTCGGTGGCCAGTTCACATCACCTCCACGTGAGATGACCACGCCCTCGAGCTGTATGGCACGTAGCGCCGTTCTGTTGAAACCACATGTCGTTGGTGTCCATATCATCCAATTCAGGCCAAAAGAAATTGGTAATCATGGACCTATAGGTCTGGCCAACGTCGATCTCAAAGAAATATGGACCGATGACGCCGCCAGCCCAAAATCAACACCAAACAGTGACTTTTACGGGATGCATTGGACGCTCTTGGATCTCATGTGGATTGGTATCATCCCAAATTCGACAATTTTCATTCATCTAGAAATGGGCCTCATCGCTGAAGATGATTTTTCGAACGGAACGTTGCCCGAACAGAACACCCATTTTGATAAAATAATTTTATTATTTGCACGTGTTGTTGAATACTATATCCGTCCATGGTGATTTGGCAAAACAGAGAGAGATTATCAAGCTTTAACTCAAAAACCAAGCAGTTAAAAAGAAAGAAAATTGGACTGGGGAGCCAGTCCTGTACTTCCCACCTCATATTGCGTTATATCACAACGAAAATTGTTTAAGATAATACACCACAACGTGCTTGGGTTGTTCAGCACACCTTTCTTGAAAGCATTTCTTCTAATATCTTAGCATCCGCTGGACCAATTTTACCATAAATTGATTACATCTAAGTTTCCTGCTGACAAATAAAGTAAAAAAAACCGCATGATCGTACGTTGTTCCATTCTCCAGATATCGAAGCAGAAAAAAAAATGGTCACATACATAAACGCATACTCAAACATCACTTCGAAAACAGGTGCAAATGATTTTGAGTGCATCGTAATGTGAAGCTTTGTCAAAATCAGGAACCTTTTTTGTTTTGGCCGATTGCAATACCTCCCCTATGGAGATGGAGATGGGAAAATATGATCCA
This sequence comes from Criorhina ranunculi, assembly GCA_951813785.1. Lineage (NCBI taxonomy): Eukaryota > Metazoa > Arthropoda > Insecta > Diptera > Syrphidae > Criorhina > Criorhina ranunculi. The sequence goes on along the minus strand of OX638381.1, from coordinate 52,971,336 downwards.
CATAGCATACACTTCATGATCACACAAATAAGGAATAAGAATGGGAGGGAGAGAACGTGCGAGAAACACGGAACGATGATGAAATGGAACAAAGCAGCAACCTTGTCATCATGATTGAATCGATATCAGCGATGTCAACAAATATAAATAATGGATGTATTGAAAATACTTATTAATTTATTTCTCAGCAAATAGGTATAATTAAGAAAAGATGAAGGGCTTAAAATTTGCGTAGGCATATTGACTTTATAGAAAAAATTTTGTTTTTACAATTTTTTAAATTGATTTAAAGTTAGGAGTGAATATGTTGGTCAACATCTTTCAAATCAGTATGAAAAAAATATAAATGTTAAATTTTTCTGTAAACAAAAAACATTTAAATAAAAAAAAGTAGCCTAACTGGATTTCGTAAAAATAAAGAATTTTATAAATTTTATTTCACGTTGATCGGTTCAGTATTTGCTGAGATTACCGGGGCCAAAGTTTTTTAATGTTTCCTCTTTATATAATAGTTATGAAGTTATGGTTATGATTATGATTTCGACTTGCATTACATTTTTTTTATTTTGAGCAAAGTGCTAAAAAGGTGTGCATGAATCGATAAAATGACTTTCGGAATGCGTTAAGGAACACAAAAAGTTAGAATATGCCGCTATGAAACACCAAAAGGAAAAATGCAGAAATGTATCTATGGAACAACGAACACGAGTGTGTATGCAAATGGTATGGAAGTATATGAAAACTAAAAAATCCAAAAATGGCATTTTACAACGTGTACATATTTGCTGACTTTCATAACTATGCAGTACCCATGTGCATACCTACATAATCTAATGATGACATTTGTGATGGATAAAATATAAGGTTAAATGTTTCTCAAAAACAAAAACAAAATTGCAACCGATATTTTATTGATTTCTTATATCAAAGCATTTAATAAAATGTCCGACATATTCCAAAGTTTAATTATATCGTTGACCCTTTTAAGGGATTAATATAATATTTGGAATATTAAGGGAAAAATGATTTTAATTACACATTTGGGGTTTGGTTATAAACTTTCCCAGCAGATGTTTTCTTGCCGCACATTTTATGATTTCCAGAATATTGATTACAACAGCTTAAATGCTTTACCAGATGTGCGACACAAATTAGGCAAACAAATTGCATTCAAGATACACAAATCCATATCCACTGAATAATTAATTTTAATTAGTAGTAAATGTTCACATCTTGTACAGCTTATTATCTTTATTCGATCCTACATCTTCCCACACATCTTGATAGTTCATAGAGTTCGCACTTGTGTAGTATGGTGCAAAACAGCTTAAGGCATTTACACAGTTGATCCTGAATAGGATAATTTTTGTGACTCTGAGCAGGGATATTTCTTGAAAGTTCTTAGAAAACTTTTTTATTTTGTATGTATGTACATATGTAGGTCAGATTGAGCTGATTACAAACGCAACGAAAGCTTATATTAATCCGTTAATCCGATGAAAGCAGATTCTTTGTACAAGAAGTGAATTATAGTCTCCTGCCTTTATTTATCTGTGCAACTTCTGAAGAAGTCGCTTTATGGAATTCAAGGTCAACTGGAAACTAAACATTTAACACAAGGTAAAGAAAGTATGCGCCTCTTTCTTCGCTTGCAGCAAGACCTTTGGCAAAAGGTAGGGTCTTCAACCCTAGACGGTTCTCTGGATGTGCACTGCCATAGTTCTTCCTATCCTGCAGAGTCCAACAAACAGCTGGTATTGGGACCTCAGAAGCGATACGGTCGAGCCCGACAGAAGCTCTTAACGTGCACCTCCATATTATGCCCCTGGACTCGCATATCAAATATGTACATCGTTTCGTGTGGTGTTATCAAACTCAGAGAATTTGAGTTCTAGTCCCCGAAAACCTATGATCACAGTAAAGCCCTTGATCTGCTGCCTAGGGATTTGGCCTCGACCATAACTGACTACACGATTCCTAAACTCAAATTCAATGATGATATTCAAGTTCTCTTTCCGGAAAGGACGGAATGAAACAATAACCTACACATATTGAAGTACCAAGTATCGATCTTCACCGACGACGGCTCCAAGATGGAGTGTGGCATTGGAGCACGTGTCTTCTCAGTGAAACTGAACGTACCGCCTTCCAGACTCTTCGAGTGTTTTCCATGCGGAGGTATTAGCGATAAGAGAACCCTACAAGATTCTTAGCCTAAGCCCTACTTTCGTTATTTTCTTTTGGCAATAAATTTTTATAACGCTTTGCTACTTCTGTTTTAATTTATTATATCGGACTTTCATTAAAGTAATTCAAAAAATCTTGAATTATCGAACATTGGCGACCGTGACATTTATAACTTTTATTGGAATTTTATCGTGCGTGATTTTTTGTTGTGCACCAACCGGAATGAATTGCGGGATATCTTGAAAGGCCGTTTGGAATTGGTGATAAGTGGATATTTGGAAAAACTGACCTGCTGATACGATTCCTGAACTTTCATCGCAGGATAAGTACCAATCACATTTATTTTTATACATACTCGTTTGCTAAAAAATATAAAGCTAAATTGCATCCTCATTATGACTGGAGAAATTGTTGATTCTGGTGTTGCATTGCTAGCATCGTATAAAACGAAAAGATCCTCAGCCACGGGACAGCTTACTAAGTTGAAAAAATTCGTGGATTCTGCTAGTGGCAATGTTTCTTTGCATGAATGAGAGGTAAAATTGGGACTCTTGGAGTCATACCTCAACAAGTTCGATGACGCTCAGACTAATATTGAAATTTTGGATAATATGGAGTTGGAAACTGATAGAAGGGGCATCTTTGAGGATGTGTATTCCAATCTTAAAACCAGAATTCTGACTTTTATGGATTCTAAAAGACCTTCAACTTCTGCAGCTGCATCTGTCACTGCACACGAATCCACTTTTTTGTATGCGAAACCCAAAACTGCTCGATTACCTAAGCTGGAGTTGACGAAATTCTCTGGCAAGTACACAGATTGGCCCGATTTTTTATCAATGTTCGAGACGTTAGTGAATGCAGACGAGGAGCTAACCGCCATTGAAAAATTCCAGCACTTACGCTCCTGCTTATCAGACTCTGCCTTTAGAACTATCCAGTCTCTTGAAGTGACAACTGAAAATTATTCTATAGCAATAGAGCTCCTAAAGACTCGGTTTAATAATAAACGTTTAATCTTTCAGGCGCATATTAAAGAAGTTTTTAATTTGCCCAATATCGATGGGGGTTCTTTGCACAAGCTGCGGGATTTGAGCGACAACGTAAACTCACATCTAAGGGCACTCAATACATTAGGGAGTAAAGAGGAAATTTCGGACGGACTGCTGATTCACTTCGTCGTTAGCAAGCCGGATTCGAAAAACAGGACAAAATGGGAAGCGGAAACTCCAGTAAACTTTCTACCTAAATTATCTAAGTTCATAGAAAAACGATGTCAAACGCTTGAAACCATGGACAATGCATCCGGCGCCGGCTACAGGAATACACCCACATTCAACATTTCTCGTAAGTCATACAAACCCATAGCTCATAAGACTTTTATTACATCAAATGCACCTATTACTGCTTGCCGATATTGTAATTCTAAGGAACATACTATTTACACCTGCGAGCCATTTGCTAAACTTTCACCTGAGAACCGCTATCAAGAAGCAAAGGCCAGAAAGCTTTGCATAAATTGTCTTCGAGGCGGCCACCAAGCTCGCAATTGTAGCTCACATAATTGCAGGCATTGCTCTCAACGGCACAGTACCTTGCTCCATATGGGCCCTGTTATTAGCCGGCCCTCCCAGTTAACTGTCGCACCTGAACACTCGCGAAGTGTGCCAGCTACTCACAGCAGTTCATATTCTCAGCCAACAGATAATGTAAGCACTTTCCTTATTACCAAAAATAATGCTCAGAGTTCATTTTCTACACTACCATAAATAACATAGGTATCTTAATTGAACACCCAGGCTGCCACTCGCTCCCTTCGTCCTCTAAATAATTGGAACAGTGCAAGGAAACTCTTACGCAGGTTAACGCTCGATTTAACATGACTCTACTCTGGGTTCCGCTAAATTATTTTATATAAATTGCAATAAGCAACATAGCAGAAAATACGAGTACCGTCTTCAGATAACTGACTCGTATATACGTAAATGTCAAACCCTTATATGATACTTATTAATTTAATATTGATATCCAATTGATTCACAAGAAACAAAAACCATTACAATTATTAAACAATATTTAAGCACAAACATATTTATATGCGTGGAAAAGGCAGTTTTATTCACTGGTCCTTTGTACACCCCACTCAACAGAAGAGTTCCATTATCAAGCAACCTTACCATACGTACTGAACCACAGCACCAAATTCTTTGAATACAAACCTATTGTATTGAAACAAAAGCATAGCAAAAATAAAAATTGTTTGACTTAATTCGTTTTTATTTGGTGCAGTATTTGTATTCATTCATTTTAATAGGACAAACATACCAAAGTGAACACGAACATAAGACCAATCAAGTCAGCACGGTTTTACCCCAATTATTATTTTCACTATACATTGCGGAATAATTAAATTGATTACGTATAAAATTAAAAGTAAATATCGACTCATTTTTCAACCTAAAAAGTGTAAAAATGAAATACAAAGTCGTGATTTATATAAATTGATAAAGCTTGTAACTGCAGACGGACAGGTAGAAACTCATATTTTAAAATTCATATTAATTTATGTCGATTATTTAGTCATCCTTGCTGGAATACAGGTAAACGTGTACAAATCAGAAGTAATTGTTCCCTCCAGAAGGCCTGTTCAGTGCCATGTAAGTTCTATTTTTTCTGCATGTGAGTGGACTCCACAGGAGATTGCTTCGTGGTTTTGCTGGAATAACTCACATGGATCAAGTGAGAAACACCAGAATACTCCCTCCTGGACTCGTCGGAGGATCTATTGCGAGTTCCTAGGAGCGTCCTTCCTCCGCGACCCTCATGAAGGATCAGTGTAAATTTGAAAATGTATGTTTGTACATATACATACTTTACCTCTTCGAGTGATGTAGAAAAAACGAATAATTTTTTTTTTAATAAAGTTTTATAGGGGCGCTAAGAGTGATAGAACCGGCCCGGATACCTATGGTGTTTTTCTCCATATCGTGGTTTTAGTTACTTGGTGTCAACCATCTGGATGCCCCTGCAAATTTGAATGGGTCTGATGGTCTGATGATGATCCGTGTCGTCATCGTTCCGATGTAATTTCTTTACATCTTATGACCGGTAAGCACCTCTACCAGTATTGTTAACGACTTCCTTTCCTTTTGAGTAGCTTGCTTTGTCATATTTTGGCCACAACCTTCTTGATACTTCACAGGTGGTTAATGATTTCCGCATGTCAATTGCGTCGATTAAGAAATTTTGTGAAATGTTGGCCCTAAGATTTCAGAATGGAAGTTTAACCATAATGTCTGCTTGCTCTTGGTCTAGGGGTGAACACTTTCTAGCTAATTTATCAGCTGTTTCATTACCATGATACGTTTTGGAATTCGTACATCAGACGTATAAAAGCAGAAAGATTCAATAAATGAAAATTATTCCAATTCTTAAACAATGATAGGTAGCATTTCACTGTTTAAGTACTTAATTCAGCTCTCTCTATCATAACTTGTTCTAATTATTTTCAAGAGCTCGTTTTCCTTGTACCCATGAGCTCAAGACTGGAATTTATTGAATGATTATTTGGCATGATGTTCCTGTAGATGCAAAAATCAATTGCGTCAGGTTTTTTCTTCATATTGTTTGGCCAACATGTTCCCAGAACCTAAATATTTACAGTTGTTAATTGTTAGTGCATGAAAAAGGGTTGCAGCTTTTTTGTCTGTAATGCGTTCCCCCAGCCAATGTGTTTGGCGTTGACGTTTCCGCCTCCAATTAAGCGAGATCCTAGTGTTCTTTGTTAATGGTCTTATTGACAAGGGGTGATTTTGTAGGCGGTTTAATAGTGATCCCTTTTGTAGTGTCCATTTGGGCTATTAGCTGACTCATCTTTCCTTTGAGGTCTTTATTTCAGTTTACGGATCTTCTTTAATCGGGCGTATTTGGGTGGCTTTTGTTTGTATGTAGTTGTTAGTCGAGGTCTTGTTCCTTATTGGGGCTTGACTAATTATTTTTTATTTTTTTGTGCACAAATGGGCGTTCTTGTGACACTTTGAGTTACGGTAATTCTAATGGCTCTTATTTTGCTCTTCCATGATCCTTGAGAATCGGGTTTAAAGATTATTTAATAAAGCTTGATAGAGAAATCGTAGCATAGTTGCAAGGTAGTAGCGACTTGCGTAGAACAACACCTAAATACCATTTTCTAGCGGTATTTTCACCAGGAGAGGCATAAGTCTTCTTTCAGGCTTCATGCTAGGATCTTCTTTAAACTGAAATATTTTGTTTGCTCGAAACAGGTAGCTAAACTTCAACTTTATTGCATCACAATTGACTGTGGCCCAAAGAAGATACAGTGCGGTCCTCCATTGACAAAAATATATATTTTTTTTTATTTCGGCGTTAGTAACCAACCAGATTGATAGAGAAATATTAATGAAAATTCATTTTTTGCTAAGGAAACAGTAGTATTGACGAAAAACGAATTCATAAAAGAAATCAAAACGCCTTCATTTCTAATATGACAGTTCATGGAGTAATTTGATTGTTCTAAATCTATATGAAAGATACACATTAAGAGGGGAGATAGGTCTAGACGATTCAAAAAATCGATTTTTCTTAATTCCAAAAATTTCAATTACTTTTATTGTTTTCGGTAACTTTATTTTCAAACACGTATTTCTCGAAACGACTTTTTTTTTGAATTTTTGCACACTCTAGCTCAAAAGGTTTTTAACTGATCTTTTTAAATATTAAGAAGCAGTTTCTTGATATAATTACGCTCTTTATGAACCTAAATTTAGAATAATATCATTGTTTTAAGTTTTTTTTTTTTATTGTTTTGTTTAAATACCTCTAAAAAATGCAATTTTAAATGTTTTGAGGGAAATTAGGTTCATATAGAAGATACAGATGTCATTGAAGTAAATTGATTTCAGGTAAAAACTGTGGCCTCCAGAATGTACACAAACAGCTAGGTCTGATGGTGATCTCCGATGGGTTGCAGCTGATATCTTCTACATTTTACGAGGAAATGCATTAATCAAATTACTAAATAAACTTGAATATATTTATAAAATATTCTGAGTTTTAATAAGTTTTATACTTTTCAAACAAATTCACGAAAATCATACAAAAAACGTGGTCCTACACCTATCTCCCCCCTTAATACGATCGGTATTTTAAGGCAGGGTATAGGTTAATTATTCAATAAGATGTTTTCCATAATTTTATTTATTTCGGCTAATAACTCCTAACCTTGATTGAGTGAATCATTACCACTGAATAGTCATGAAAAATTATGATTTACTAGAGAAGCGGATTTTAAATCTAAAATCTGAAAAATGTTCGAAAGTTTTTTTTAAAACCTAAGTCACTTATTAGCACAGCTGAGTACTCGAAAGACAAGCTTAACTGAATCTACGAGAATGATTGTTCGGATTTAGGTTAAAATGGAGATATTTTTGCAGAAATAAGCATATTTTTGTATAATTAACACTGCCAATGGCTCCAAACTAAAATTTAATTACAAAACAGAGTGCAAGCCGCTCAGCTCCAGTAATATTTATGATCTTGTTTTGTATTTATTTTGAGTACGACATTTTTAAAATGATGTGTATGTAGTTTTTTTTTACATTGAAGTTCAGTATTTCATCAAATGGCTGCATTGTGCTGTGGCTTATTGGTATAGACCTTTCCCTTTCAATAACCTCAAAAAAAAATAATCCCCAAAGAAATAGTGCCGACGCAGTGCTCTCAAATTTATTGACTGAATTCCTTATTACGATGTAAGATGGTGCATTGCTTTTGTCATATTTCGCACGGCATTTTCTTGGAGTTTCTGCAGAACTTTCGCCCTTTTAGTAATAGGTTGTCACAATAAATACCCGTTACTCGCCTACATAGCACAAATACTAAAACTGAATGAAATATTTTATCCAGATGCAGACAACATAATTCTTTTAGACGTACATACCTACATATTAGATAAAAACTTAATTAAAATAAAATAACAAACAAAAATATTTAGCGCGACAATCCATCTCATAACCATTCATGTTGTGCGTATTATATTTTTCGCACGAAAAGAAGGAACCTACAGTTTTATTGCCGGCTCTGGACGGCAGACTGAAAAGCTTTTTCATGATAGATAACACTCCTTGCAGGTTTGTCATGCCTGCAAACAGATGGTGCCGCGAAAAAACCTTTGATGGTTTTGAGGCTCGAAGCTGTGTCCTCTCATTTAACAGTCAAACGCACTAACCACTAAGCCACACCCACCTTGTAAATAATTCAAGTTGAAAATAAATAAACTAACAAATGCAAACCCCTTTCCCTATTCGACTTAATTCCTTACAATCAAATCAATTCACCCTATAACATATGTACATACGTATGTTTGTATAAGAATTTAAAACCTTATAAATAAAAGATGAAGCAATTTGTAAATGCCTTTAAGTCAACAAGGTAAAACAAAAGCAAACTAATAACAAATAACCAGTTTGCGTACGTTTGTACTTATGTGCTGTACATTAAGACAATGTTGTACATTTATACTTGGAAATGATAAGAATTCACATAACTTTTACAACCTATGCGTCGAGGGACATACCGAAAGTGCTGTGTGCCCGTATGCTTAGTGTAGTTTAGACTAAAATAATGATATTACCAACTTTACTGGAGAAGGATAACCATTCTCTAGCACCTTTACAACATATTAAATTTCTTATGTTACGCTTATGTTATTCTTGACCGTTAAATTTTCATACGCTTCATACGAGTAGACAAGTTACTAAGACGCAGAAATCCCTGAATTTGTTTTTTATGACTTCCTTGCCTTTGAACTGCTGAGCATACATATTTACATGTAGATACATGTCATGTAAATTTAATTACGATTTACACGATTTACAAAGGTAGTTGCATGTATTGATTGATACCACGAGATAACAAGTTCTAACGTACGGTGCTTTGAATTGTTCAAAATCGTTTCATGATACAAATATATAAAAACCATCAGTTGACCTATTGTTGCATTCCAGGAAACCTTCCCTCTACATAAATATTTCACTTCAAATAAATGACTTATTGCAAACACTTTAATCTTCATGTAAAATTGATTCCACTCGAGGCAAACAGTGGCACACAAGTTGCAATCAAATAGAACAGCTAAGTGGACAACAGGACAAGAGACCTACAAACAAGCAAATAAGGACCGCTTGAAGCATCCACCAATTCAGTTGAATTTTTTTAAATGAAGCGATTACCTTTTGAATGCTGTCAACGTTTCCCATCCCATTACCGACATATCACATGCTTTTGTTAGATACAAACTTGTAAATTATAAATGAAATTCACATCAAAAGTTCTCATTCATTCTATTAAATACGTTTGAAGTTCAAAGATAGTTTTTAAAAAAAGAACACCTCGTAGAACCGACCGATATGAAACGAATTTTCAATTAAACTGAAACTGTTATTTATCCTGTTGCTGTACAGGACGCTGTAAGTTGATGGTCCACCTGATGTTCAACGGGAAAAATGAACACTGGATGGAGACTGCGCTGTAAAAACTTTATCTCTTAAGCAAAAAATTGAAAAAAGAACGTGTTTGTGTTGTACTAGGTTAGTGAGACTAAAGCAAAAATCACACTTTAGGGGGTGGAGATATTAGAAATGGAACGTGGAGAACACAAGTAATTTGGACTATCTCAAAGCCCACGAAACCATATGTTATTTTAGTAATTGCTTTGGATATGCACAATTTGTTTGGTATTTTTCGCTTTTTATAACAGCAATCATACGCAAAATGAATGCCTTTTGTAGAACTTTATACAGGGTGTCTCAAGTTCAGACGTCAACGGAGCTAAGTTAGGTAAGAAAAAAATTGTGTCGGTTGGGTGGGGTTTGTCTTAAATTTTTTATTTAAATAACGCTCCATTCAAAGTTCTTACGGCTAATCAACAAAATAAAAGTAATCATGCAATCAAAGATATTGCTTAGTTTTCGACGAAAACTGAGCACCAACATTCAATACATTCACGTACTTCACCCATGTACAATTCTTTTCTACATAGTTTCTGTGGCTCTTTAGAGAAAAATTGACCAGAAAATTCTTTAACAGCATGTCCAAGTTATTGGAATCTTTTTTCTCTCTATGGATACACAATTTTTTTTAAAGATTCTATCATAATTTCCTGCATTTTTTTTTTAGGTTTTGGGAATCATTCTTTATCTTAAGCGTCACAATGTTATATCCTCTGGCCTAAATTTGATGGTGCTCCTTGAGTCTATGAGGGCGTAAGCATATCATAGCCGTCCGCATGGTGTAGGTGTTTTAGTTTTAGGGAAGATGTTCAAATTTATCGAATTACTTCGTTTCTCAGTCACAACACTACATAAAGAACAAGATGTTGAACTTCACTTTAAATTTTTTGAATGCTTTTCTGCTTCCTTTACAGTTAATCTTCCTTTCTAGTAGTTATACGGTGTTCTTAATACCAGAAGGCAAGTTAAATAGACACCTTAGTTATTGATACTACTTGAACTTATTCTATGAATAACAGGTGAATCCTCTTTGGCCGTTGTTACTTTAAAGTCAGTTTTCTTGTAAAGACTTTTGAATCTTCGTCACACTTTTGAATGAAAAATGCTTCAAACTTTTCAACAGCAAAATTGCCCGCATTTTTTTGGTCACTTCTGAAAACTATGTGCGATGGGATTGACTTGCCAATACAAAAACGAAACGTTATACATACGTTCATCGAACAGACGGGAGTTAACCTAGAAGTGAAATAGGATTAAGATAAGATAAGATGTTTATTTCTCGAAAATTCAAATACAGTGCTTTCAACTTAAAGATAGTTAACATAGTGTGAGAAATAATAGTGACATTTTGTATTTTAATAGAATATAAAGAAGAATTAAATGACACTTTATATATATAACATTAGCTTGTTTTTTGTAGTGGGTGGAGTGACCCTTCATCAAAAGTTTTAAATTCATGTTTTAAAAGAAAATACCATAAGCCAATACAAAACAAATTTACAGAATTACAGAAGAATAAAAAAATGTCAATAAATGAATTAATGTAGCAAAAAAAAAAAAAAACATAATTGGTGCCAAAAGAGAAAAAAAACTTATAAAAGTTGGAAGAGTTATCATAACACAGAAGATAATGCTACTCTATATTTCGACATTTAAAAGATTTTCCACATCTAAATGTAGATGCAAAAGTTGTATCTGTAATCTGGAATGAGCTAGGAATTCTCAGTGACCTAAGCAACAAAGACAGTTTATTGAACAAGCGACACGATACTTAAAAAAATTACGGGCACAGATACAAGAAAAAATTACTACGCAAATAATGATTCTCAAATATTCTAGGATTTAGATTTGTAGCGTCACCGCGGCGGCAGGATAGGTATGAAAAAAAGGATCGAAAGCTCATTCAGCGAAGAGCTTATAAATGTAAAAAAAAGATATGCGATTCACTCGATCAAGTGGTGTCCTGCAGAGCAGACTAATTAGTAAAGTGTCGCTACGAAAACAAATGTGCAAATAGTAAATAAGTTTTATAGTAAAATAAAGTGTTCGTTCAATGTTCAAATGAATAAAGTTTTTTTAAATATTACCGAACATAATAGATTTCCTGAGCGGATGAAAAAATTCTTTAACACTTTGAAACAGTACAACTACAAAACTGGAAGAATTTTCAGTCGAAAGAATAATGGAAAAGTGTGATAAAGGGGGGTTTTCCGGAGATTATCCTTACAACATGTTTTTGTAAAAGACTCCTCCCCAACAAGTGATACTATAATTGTTATTTGGAATGAAAAATTCCATAGTTAATTGTCTTTAAAAGATTCGTTGAGCACACATTTCGTAAGTAGAAGGAATTTCTGAGCGTAGAACGAAAAAATTGCTTCAATATATCGGTGTGGCTGCAGTCAATGGTACATAAGTCCTAAATATTTTAAAACACCCACTTTCTCAATTTGGAAACACATGTCGCTACAGACAACATTGCTACAAAAGACACGCGGAGATAAACTTGAGTCGCATAAGCAGTTGGTCAATTTGTATCTTTGGCACTCAGAAGTATGGAAAACGACCTCCGCCTTAAAACTGTTTTTGCTGACAAACTGAAGAACATTATTTCAGTCTTTATACTTATAACCAGATTATGCTCCGCAAACCAGATTCGCAGTAAATTCAAGTCCCAGTTTAGGTCTGATGCTGGATTTAGAAGACTGTCTGACCCGAAGGCACAACCAACATCATCTGGAAACGCAGTTAAAAAACCTTTGAATTTCAAATCCAACAGATAATAAATATGTATTTAAAAGAAAATGGGCCCCACAACAGAACCTTGGGGGACTCCCAGGCTAATGTTTTTTATTTCGCTCCGAATCTCATCGACCTTAACACTTTGAGACCTATTATTCAGGTAAGTCCTGAACCAGTCTGACATAAAGCCCCGAAAATCAACCTTTTCAATCTTTTTAAGTAAGATTTCATGGTTAACCATGTCAAAAGCTTTAGTTATATCGACAAACAAACTAGCTGTTAACTTTTTGCTGTCCAAATTGGAAAAAATTCTTCCGTAGATTTCCCTTTTCGAAACCTAAATTGATGGTTAAAGAAAGCTACGATTCTATTTTCTATCATTTTTCTAAATATTTTGCTTAATGATGGCAGAAGCGAGATAAACCTGTTATTGCTTACATCATCAGTTGTCCCTTAAAAAAAAAAAAAATGGTACGATATCCGCGTATTTGTCTGCCTCAGGAAATATCCCCGAAAAGACGCCATTGTTTAAAATATGTGCTAAAACACCAACTATGAAGAAAGCAATATTTTTGACTACTTTATTGAAAATTCCATCAACTCTTCGACAATTTGTATTTTTTAAAGTGCCAATACATTTCAGCAGCTGTACAGCTGTTATAGACACAAAGAAAAATGTATTTCTTCGAATTGATTCTTCACTGTTTCCCAAAGAAGTACATGCCAAACACATAGGTAATGGTAGCGAAGTAGTTATTAAATCTTTTCGCGATAACAAATTTATCTGAGACTAGAGTATCATTTATACTAGTTCGGATGCACTTATTTGACGAAAATTCGTTAAAGATACTGTTTACTAATTTCCATTCACTTTTAAGATTTCCTTTAACTGAGTAAAATTGACTTTTTAAAATTTTGATTTTATGGATGCTTTGCTTATTTGACTCGAAGCTTGTTTTTTACATTTATTTCCCTAAGAAGGTAACTAGTGAGCCATGGCTTAAGCCTTTTGACTGCTTTTTATGTTGACTATATAGCTGCAATCATTAATGTGCTGAGTCAGAGTATCTAGAGTAAGAACTCCTCTTCGATTACCGCTATCCGTATTTGTGTATCACTCACGGTTTTTAGCGCTAAAGGTCATTGCGTTAAGTTGTGTTCAGTTTCATTTTAGGACGTATAGTAGATAAAATAAATCAGAATGCTGAAAACGATCTCTCAGCAGGAAGCAGCGTCACTACTGCACAATATTCTTTGTCCCCCATCGCCATCCTTCTCCTTTTATTACCTACTCCAATTGCTGCATCGGTTACAGCTCTTATACCGTCAACGACAGAGCCCAATATTTTAAATCCAAACTGATAGTCTGCCAATGCTAATTCCTCTTTCGCAACCGCTAACAATCGTTTACGATTCGTTCAAAAATCGTTCCCATTGCATCCATCAAGCATATTGAGCGATATAACAATTGTTCTCTAGGTGTCTTGTCCTTTAATAGCAGTACCAAATATTATAGCTTTAATGAACATGTGCTTAAGACTAGGTCTGAATTTTGTAGTGGTTTTGTTAATCGGCAGTGTCCCAACATTTGCTGTTAATTCCACAAGTTACTCCGGTTCTTTCCATTTGCAATTTCCTTTCTTTTGTGTGAATTTGTTTTCAAACTTTTAAATCAATTTCGTTAGTCCTTGTTTTTGGGACTCCAAAGTATGCATGTAACAACTCTTGGATATTGCATTTTCGGTTGTTCTTGTAGAACTGATTTTCAAGATACACACGAAGCAAAACAATTTCATTGAAAACTTAATTATAAGTTTAAATTTAAAGGCTAATACATTTTAATATTCTTTTTGATTAGCATAGGTGGAACGTTAGAAGCATGCATTGAATCCAAGTTGTTGAACTACCCCTTTGTAAGTATATACTTTAAACAAAATATTATGTTCCTTAGATTTATGTACATAATCACATGAATATTTGTCAAACATTGATTCTAAATATGTGTATGTTAAGCAGTTTATATACATATGTATGTAAAATTAAATTCAGATGAATTAATATTCATGAAAGTCAAAAGGTTCATTTGCATGTCATGCTAATTTCTGATCATCCAAAAACCACATCTTCAAAAACTAATTATTTACATACATATAATTATTAACTCAATTTTAATTGTTTTTTTTTAATGTAATTCACTTGCGCTCAAGGGGTAATGAATACCATTATGATGTTATTCACTCAGGTGGTATTAGCTTTCAGTCTTGTCTCCGAGGGTGATGTTTAGAATAATTGGAAAAAATTTACACCAATAAAATTACATACCTTTGTATCTTGGAGCCTGCCTATCATGGAACTTGTAAACTTTACTTCATCGCTCATATAAAGTCTGCAAACCACTATTTAAATGCTGGTGTGCCCCAAGGCTCCGTTTTGTCTCCGACTCTCTTTCTCATTTTTATTAATGATCTCCTGTCTGCAACTTATAATCCAATTCATTCCTTCGCCGGTGGCAATACTCTTAGTTGTTCATATTCATTCCCTAACTCATGTCCCTGCTCATCGGACGTAGTACAGGAAAAGCAACGTATAATAAACTCATTAAATTCTGACCTTGACATCATAATAAAATGGGGTTCTACAAATAGAGTGGAATTGAATGCTTCCAAAACTCAATTCTGCCTTCTGTCTCTTTAGCGAAACTCAAACCCCGAACCATTATCCCTGAATAGTTGCTGCATCGCCGAAGCCGAAAAACTTTCCATCCTCGGCATGTGTGTTGACAAAGATCTTCGTTGGAACGACCACATATTCGAAGTCGTCAAGAACGCTGCGAAATGTTTAGGTTTCCTCAAACGATGCAAAAAAAAACCTTACCCCTTCTGATCTGGCTTCAATCTACGAGGCGTTCATTCCCCCAAAGCCTGAGTTCAACACTCGCATCTGGTTTGGTGCACCGTCCTGCACATTCTCGGTAGAATTCAAAAACGCGCATTAATACTAATGGGTGACAAAAACATTATGAAGTCAATCAACTCGCTTGAACACCGAAACAATGTTTCCAGAATCGATAAGACAATGAGGGGTTTTATCGATATTTCTTCAAAAAATTCTCTTGCGAAATAGCCAGCTGCATTCCGCCCTTGCAACATTTCACCAGCATTACTCACCATGCTTCGAATGCACATCAGTTTACCCTTAAGCCTACTCTCGGACTTACTGTCAAATATAGAGATTATGTTTTTAGTCGCACCACACGAATGTGGAATGATCTACATAGCTCTGTGTTTCCGCATCACTACAACCCACAAGCATTTAAAGCCAACGTGCATCGGTATCACCTTCGTCTCTCTTCTAATTTCCCCAATGCCCGTGAACTTGTTTAAGGGTAGTCATAATTTCTTAAGCGTGCGCTTATAATAAAAAAAAAAATAACCTGCGAAAGTTGGCCAGGAGCAATTTGTGCCAACATAGTCGTCTGCTGGTGGCACTGTGGTCTATTAACCATTAAACAAAACGTTCAAACATACCGGTGCATTCCTTGATATTGAAGGTGCTTTTGCTTTTGCTTTTGCTCTCACCCGCAGAGGCATTGATCATCTAACTAACAGGTGGGTTAGGGTGATGCTTGAAAGCCGGCGATTCTCAGCCACCTCTGGAGAGGTTTCAGTGACCATTTCAGCAGCTAAACGCTTTCCACAAGGAGGCGTCCTCTCGCCTCTCTTATGGTCAATCGTTATTGACGACCTTCTCACCAAACTCAGCAACCTTGGCTACAACTAGGGTTGCCAGTTCTCCCGATATTCCGGGAGTCTCCCGGTTTTTTTTACTTATGTCCCGGTCTCCCGGAAATTCTATGAAGTCTCCCGATTTTCCAATTTTTTAATTTTTATTTTCCCAAAAAATCACGAACAGTTCAGAAAAAGTTTTATTATGAAGAAGTGTAATCAGCGCCTAATGAAAGCATTCAAAATAATTTGGCATTACTCTTTCTTGTTTTTGAACTGCCATAATACATTGACATTGACATTTCCAAAAATAAGGTGGCGCAAAATTAATCATCCAATTTTGTTTCTGAATTACTTTTTTTCTACATAAAGAAAAAAAAGATTTTCAGTGATGAAAATCTTTATTTGGTCCTTTACAATTTTTTCCTGTTAAGTGGAAAAGAGGATATCCGTCAAGTGGCTGCCGCCAGTGTTGATACGCATTTGTGTCCGTTTTATCGCATTTTCCATGACTTTCCGCAAGATTTACGGTGATTACTGTTCGCATTCCTGTCGAATATTTTCCTTAATGGCTGCGATTGTCTGAGGCTTATTGGCATAAATCCGCGACTTCAAGTAGCTCCAAAGAAAGAAGTCTGGGATGGTTAAATCGGGCGATCTAGCTGCCCATGCCAAATCGCCAAAACGGGAGATTAAGCGACCAGGAAATGCTTCCGACACAATTATTCCACGCTCTTGCGGAGTATAGCGCTCCATTGCTTGTCTGTTTGTATACTGCAGCTGTCTTGTTCACAAATGTCAACTATAATTGACGTACGACGCCATTTGCAAAAATTATAACATCTTCCGATAGGGTGATTAATTTTGCGCCACCTTGTATATTTGTTTGCTAGAAGGAGAATGGTGGCTTAAAATTTCTATGGATTAATGAGTTTTTATTTATTCTCCCGATTTTTTTCTCAATCTCCCGATAATTTCCTGAATTCTCCCGATTTGCTAAGAAGTATTTCTGGCAACCCTAGCTACAACGTCATTGGCTAGGCTGATGATCTTGTGATCACCATAACAGGTAAGCATGAACACAAATTGTGCGAGGACATGCCGAAAGCCCTTCAGTTTATCTCTGACTGGTGCGTCAGAGAGGGCTTATCTATGTACCCCAATAAAGCAGTTCTTGCTCCATTTACCAGGAAAAGAAAGCTGAACTTTGGTACCGTTACCCGATATAACCCCCCAGTGGAAG
Source organism: Criorhina ranunculi (assembly GCA_951813785.1). NCBI lineage: Eukaryota > Metazoa > Arthropoda > Insecta > Diptera > Syrphidae > Criorhina > Criorhina ranunculi. The sequence goes on along the minus strand of OX638381.1, from coordinate 52,953,910 downwards.
CTAGAGCTTCAATTGGGGACGGTAGCGGATCGAGCAGCTAATGGGGAGCATTGAGATAATCAAGAGGGGTGGCCGTGGGGTACGGGGGATTTCATATTGTTGCTTACGGATTTTATTTGCACTCAAAAAAGCAGTGATACACACTAGTGTCACGCACACACACAGACTACAAAGAAATAGGATCCATTAAGTTTCATCCTAGGACGATCCTGGGCAGTCATCAAAAATCAGTCGCCGACAACGGATCGTTTCCTTCCTTACTCGGTATATCATTGTTGTTTTGAATTCCTTTAAATAAACGCGTGGTAGTTAATAATAAAGACTTGTATTTGTGTACGTTAATATCGGCCTCTAACACTAGTTAAAATCATGTAAAATATGACAACTGATTTTTCTGCCAAAATTTGGATTATGTGCACTTTGATTCTAAAAAAATAACAAAAAATAATTTAGCATTGGCATATGGTTACAGAAATGAGAGAGGAGAAAGACTAATACAGTGGTTATGGCAACATGGACTAACGGTAGGAAACACTCTATTTAAAAAACCTCTGAACAAAAAGTGGACTTGGCTGGCACCTGACGGAACTACAAAAAATGAAATTGATTTCATTCTACCGAACAAAACGAAAACCATTAAAGATGTATCAGTAATCAACCAATTCACCTACAATAGTGACCATAGAATGGTAAGAGCTACGATAACATTAAATCACACTACACTAGGAAGGAGTTGTTCCTCGCAACAAATGCATCCCAAAAATTATAACTGACGAAACCAAGAACCAGTACATACCACAAATAACCAACAACTACAGAATCGAAACACTAAAAAACACAAGCGAACTTCAAGAGAAATATAACAAGTTGGAAGAAACAATAATAAAAGCCTCAAACTCCACAATAGAACAAAACTCAAAAAAAAAAAAAAACAAGACAAAATCTCAGAAGAAACAAAACGAATCATCACTTAAAGGAATAAACTGCAAACGAAAAACACTCTTAACGAAACGGAAAAGCGAAAATTTAAACAACTTAAAGAAAATGTAAGACAATCGATCAATAAAGACATACGTAAATTTAACGATTCATTAGTGAAGCAAATACTGGAAGACACGCAATCAATAAAAAACGTTAAACTAAACCTAGCAGATGGAATAGACTGGATGACAGGCATTCGGCAAAACGGCAAAGATATCCGAAACAGACACACAATGTTAGAAGTGGCAACGAACTTTTTTGAAAGGCTCTATCCATCATCTCAAGCTGACATTGATATATACAACGAAGCACAAATTTTCTTGATCATTTCCTACCTCTCTTCCAGATCTTTCGGAGTTGAGCACCCTGGCACTTCTGCAACTGCTACATTTTCAGCTGCTAGTGAAGAATTGGACAATACCACCTTCACCTCTTCCATTTGCTGACGTAGCGCTGCTAGTTCACTGTCCTTTTGTGCAACTACTGCTTGAGCTGTTGCTGCAGCCTCTATGAGAATGTCCATTGAGGCTTTAAGCTCATCTTGACCTGAGGAAGCTGGTTGGTTTCTCTCGTCATTCAGCTGAACATAAAGAGATTTTAATTCACCTTCAACGTTATCTGAACATTCTCTCTCCAAACAGAACCAAGGAGAAGCTGTGTCATAATTATTGGGGTCAAATTTATCAAACGCATAATGCCACCAACGTCTGGTGGTTGTCCACCTTACGACAATTTGCAGCACTGCAACTATGCCCCCTTCTTGCCATCATGACACCAAATCTTCTAGTGTGGTCGATAAATAAACGATTTAAAAAAGGATTTATAAGGATATAATAAAATAATGTTGCTGAGCGAGGCCCCCGATTCGGGAATAAATATAGTTTTACTTGACTGCCGAAACCTTCAAATAAATAAGAAGGCGATCACTTCGACAGAAAACAATTTTATTATCTGAAAATAATGTTCTTTTAAATAAATATAAATAAAAGGAATAAACAAACTTAAATCTGTATCAGAATAGTCTCACCAGAGCCAGCAACGAGTTTCCTTAAAGTTTCCTTTTCCAGCTTAGTCCGCTTATGACCGTACTAGTCGAGTGCCGCTTGTGCTTTGACCAAATACTGAAAAAAGGAACTTTTCAGAAGGACGAAGCCACTGAACTATATAAGAAACTCGGTGCTGGCCTTGTGTGAGAAAATTAAAGTACATAATAAGAAATGAAGAAATAAGAGCAAGGACAAAACTGAAAGACGTGATAGAAAGGGCTAGAGAGCTGAAATGGAGTTGGGCAGGACATGTCATGAGACTAAACGATAACAGATGGACTATAAGAACAACAAACTGGACACCGTACGATGGACGAAGGAGAGAAGGAAGACCACAAACCAGATGGAGAGACGACATCCAAAATCACACTGGCAGTAACTGGAGACAATAAGCACAAAACAAACAAGAATGGCGACTGACGGGGGAGGCTTATGCCCACTTTTTACTTTAAAATAGTTTCAAATTCTAATGCTGATCTAACTTAACTTAAATATCTAATAACATTTTAACATATATATATTTTAATGTAATTTACTAAACACACATAATATACAAAGTATTCTATATTTAACAAACAAATTCGAAATTAAAATATTGTACATAACATAACACTTAAATGATTTGAAAAAAAAAATGCAACAGTAATTTATACACACCACATAATTATGTAAAAGGGCAAATGTAATAAAGCTTATAATAATAACAGGGTTACTTTGATTTTAAATTGGAGTAGACTCCAAGAGGTATGAGAAATATATCGGTTTTGATTAAAATCCCAAATTTCAAATAAAAATATCTCCGCAATTAGTAGGCTTTTGAAACTCTCAATTACAGCCAAAGAAGCTTTTGAACAAAATGAATTCAAATGCACGGCTAACTCTGTTTTATTAATATGTGGAATACATTACTTTTTATTCCAATAGAATAGACACAATTATTATTCTTCTTTGCTGCGCATTGATAAATAATCGATATTCGTGAGTGATAATTGTTGTTTTATTATTTTTTAAAATATCTATAAATCTGTTGAGAAGTTAATTTGTATTTCAAAATGTCTGAATTTACATTCAAAAATTCTAAAAAGAAATCCCGCCAGTTTAGTATTGAATATTTGAAATATGGATTCACGTCCAGATAATGAATCTGCACACAAAAGTACGTTGGCTCTCTAAAGGAGTTTGTCTGAACCGTTTTTTTCAATCTATTTGACTCAATACTGGACTTTCTTGAAGAAGCAAAACTTCTTCTATTTAAACGAAATTTAAGTAGAGGTGAATGCAAAATAGTTTTCCACATTATTAGCAGTCTTTACAAAACTTACTTACTTACTGCCAACACCTGGACGTTCTGCATGTTGATTTTACGGAGCGTTTTCAAGATATTTCAAACATTAATATACCGAGTTGGGTTATAGATCCTTTCGCCAATGCAGATACTGAGTAATCATAAAATGTTTACGAGGAACTCGTAGAACTCACCACTGACGATGAACTCAAAGTAAAATTAAAGCATGGATACCAAGAGTTTTTGCTTCGAAAATCTATACCAGTTCTCTGCGCTGGATTGTGCGCAATAGTACAGATATTTTAGATCGCATTTCCTTAGTCCTATACGGTTGAGCGTGGATTCAGTGCAGTAGCTAATTTACTGTGAAAAAAGAGAAACAGACGAAACATCATTGAACGTGGCGATCTGCGTCTGATGTAAACGAAATTGGAACCCGACATTTACAAATTGTTAAAATTCCACCAGCCTCAACCATCTCATTAATCCTTTTATTTTTTCTTAATTTTAAGTTTATTTTTAAAATTTTAATAAACAATTGTATTGTACAATTGGTTGTCGTTTTATTAATTTATAGTATATGATTTTTAATAGATAAAAAACAAATAAATAAGGTACAGATAATGGGTGGTATTAATAAAAACTGACTTTGCTAAAATATGAAGCAATTGCTACAAAAAGTCAACATTTGGACCATTTGTTCAGTTTCGTATGATAAAAAAGTTCATTGAGCAATTGCTATGTTCGAAAATGGCGTTTGCTCAATTTTGTATGAATAAAAGACATAAAGCTAAGCATTTGCTTCGAAAATATCAAGCCTTCTATTTATAAGACTAGAAGCATTTGCTTCGTACTTTTGACATATAAAAGAAACATCTTGATTGAATTGTTGTTTGATTTTGGTGTAATTGAATTTTGTTAAAACAAAAAAAAAATGGAATTGCATATCATACCGCTTTTGCCGATTTTAGTTGGAAATGCAAGCTTCCGTGAACAGAAGCAATACAAAAGACGATCGTTTGGTGATGAAAAAAATTGTAAACCACTTTATCGTTTCACACGTAGAAATGTGGATTATTTGGCACACGAGTTTTTGTCTGTAAGTTTGGAAACACGCAGCGGCGCTCTCTCGCATGTGCAAAAAATTAAATCATTTCTGCGTTATGTTGGTGATCCAGGCTTTGAGGTACCTACATACATATAATTGTGTATGGATTAGTGATGAATTAAAAATTAATATTTTTAGGTTGGTGTTGGCGAAGATTTTCGGTTTCGCCAACCAATTGGTTTCGTTTACCAATTGGTATGTGTGTCAAAAAATTGTGGAGAAAGCGTCAGCATGGATTAAGTTTCCGTGCGATGCTGAAGAAATGGAGATTCAAAAAAAAAGTGGAAAAACAAATTTAAATTTCCATGCGCAATTGGGGCTATCGATTGCACACATGTTTTTATAAAAAAAGCCAACCGTACATGGCGATGAGTACGTAAACCGTAAGAATCTGGCGTCATTTAACGTTCAAGCAACTTGCGACGGAAATTAAATGTTTACGAGCGTTAATTGCAAGTGAGCGGGCTCCGTACACGATGCCCGAATCTGGCGAAATTCGGATATTCAAGTTGTGTTGAATGAAAATGCAGCGGGTGCCATTCTTTTGGGTGATGAAGAATATCCTTTGACGTCGTGACTTATGACACCGTTTCGCAATCCCGGCACATCAATCGAAATCAATTACAATAAAGTGCACACCAAGGAACGCTGCATAATAGAGCAAATGTTTGGTCAAATAAAGCAAAGACTTCCAATATTGCAATCCAAAATGCGGATGTCCACTGAAAGAATTCCTTCAATGATTGTCGCTTGTTTTGTGATTCACAATTTTTAAACGATGCAGATTTTGAATTGGCACTAGAACTAGTTGAAAACGATGAACACGTAAAAGTCCCCGAAATGGACGAAACAAATAATTCGAATTACAAACGGGGATAAAAACGACGAGCAATTATTGCCAATTATTTGCAAAGGCAAAATTGATGGTTTGGCTGTTTTGATTAATAAAATACTAAACTTTAGGTTTCAGGTTTATACCTATACCTACACAAATCTTTGAATTTAGCAGACAAAACTTTTTTTTAATGCGATCTGCTCGGCATGTAACTGTTGTTGGCGCTGCTCTTGTGCATCTAACATACTCTTCTGCATGTTGATAAGGTGCAATTGACTTTCCAGTACTTTGTTTTGCAATTGGTTGTTATCGATACTTGCCTACACTATTTGAATAATCAAAAACACATGCAATTGTTTTTCACAAAAAAAAACGTATGAACTGGAAATACCATTTTTATTTCATGAAAGGAACGTTTTTTCTTCGCCGATGACACCGTATACCGTGAGGACTAGAGTTGCGCGAAACAGTTCCAATGATGGAACGGACATGGAACGATTCTTTTTTTGCTCGGAACTAGTTCCGGGAAACATGTCCGCGGAACTATTTAGTTCTATCATATAACAGGTGCGTTTTTTTTGCAAGCGTATATACGCTTAAATTATAAGTGCACAAAAAAACGATCATCGGCGCTTAATAATTCACCTTAAAAAAATTGGCAGCACAGATGACATTTATGACATTTGTGACAGTCAGCTGTTACAAAATTGAAAATAATTGGAATTGAACATAATTTGGATAGAATACAAATAAGAATGGAAAATACAGAGAATACGCACACCTAATAAGTGTGTATTTTTGTTTTTCTTGAACCTATGTGTATATGTATGTTCATACAAAAATTTAAATTTTCCATTTTTTGTTCTCAGCTGTTTAATTTTTTGACAGGCTCATATAAAAATTTGGACAATTTTCAATTTGTTGTTTTTTTTTTTGTTTCAATTGTCAAATAAAATGAATTTATGGATGAATTTTATGACGTTTCTTAGCAAATCATCGATAACACATAGAAAATAAGGATTGGAAGCATTGTTTTTATCCGCGCCTATTTCACAAGCAGCGATAATTATCCCCGTCTAATTAGACGGATATAGGTTTTGTTGTTAGTGTATTTTACATGCAAATTGAAAATTAAGCGTATATACGCTTGCAAAAAAACGCACCTAACATTTTAATAAAGACATTTATACCTACAGATGGCGCATTGGCATTTCAAAAATAATTTTTTTTTCAAAGCAAAACCTGTGAGAACAAAATTATGCACGAGAGTAAATTTCTAAAGAAATAATTCACAAATATAACTACCATTAATCCAACGTAGATATTTTTGAATTTCACTTCACTTCAAATTGCCAAAAAAAAAAAAAAAAAAATATTCCATTCTCCAAACGTAGCACATTGATTTCAATTCAAATGGAGTGGAATTACGAACGAAAAGAACTATGGAACTAAAAGAGCTAGAGAACATATCCAGGTCCAGGAACTATTACGATGTATTCGTTCTCGGACATGTTAACTGTTCTCTCCCTCTTTTAGTTCCATAGTTCCCTTCGTTCGTAGTTCCACTCCAAATGAAATATACGTATGGACATGATGAAGATTTCTTTTTAGAACGCATACAATTCAAATTCTGGCACGCACATACCAGCGATAAGCTTCACACACACGGTTCTTGTCGATCAGCAAGCAAATTTCGCATGTATGTTATGTGTGTGCATAGTTCTTTCGTTCATTCATCCCTCTGTGAAGTCGGAACTATATGGAACTACGGACATGTTTAGGTTCAGTTTACGGAAAGATCGGACATGTTTCCGTCAGAAGACATACATAGTTCCGGGAACTATACAGATCCGGAACGACTCAACTCTAGTGAGGACATCGATTCTGATGCACCTACTAGGGTTTTATCCAATTCAGGAGATGTTTCTTTTGGTGACTCTGATTTCTTATTGGGAGAAAGACCCAATTCAATTCCACCTACAATTGTAATATAAAATAAAAACACAAATCAAATAAAAACAATCAGAAAATATTTGCTTCTCAGTGGTGTGATGCTCGGATTGTCTTCAGCATGCAATCGAGTTAAAAAAAAGTTTTCCCGATTCTTTTAAAATAATCGGCATATTTCCGATTTTCTTCATGTCTGCTTTTCCTTTAACGCGCTGTTTTAGGTTGGCAACGTTTTTTAAATTTTGGTCGGTTGTGTAACTTTCTGCTGCTTCTGTCAACAGCATTTCACTCATTTTTTCTGCAGCTTTTTTCTTCTTTGCTTTCATGGCAGGCGCTTGGGATTTATCTAGCAACACTTTGCCAAATGAACCTAGAATTTGCACAAATTTTAGTTCGTTGGCCTCCTTTCCAAGACGAGCTGATTTAAATGCTGTTGACGATGTAGATGCAGATACCGTTATCGTATCGTGATCGTTTGCTTGAGTTGAAATACAAAAAAAAAAAGCATGCGCATGAAACCGCAAAAAGTGAGAATACTCACTATCCAGATATTCCTCTCCAGCGTGATTTCATAAATCTTCTGATAACATTTCGTTATTTTTCCGTTTGTTTTATAAACTTTCGCGCACGAAACAAAAATCGTTTTTTACATTTTTATGCTGTCAAACGTAAAGCAATTGCTCAGTCGAATATTCGAACTTGCTACAGTAAAGTAAAATCTTATTCATATGAATTTGAGCAATCGCTTTATGCACTTACTTTGCTAGCAGACTTATCTTCAAATACGATTAACTATGTGACGTCTTTCTAAACCCAATATGACGGACGTCAAAATATGGTGACTAACCTTTCTCTTCAGAACCTATTAATATGGGTATCAAAAAAAGGCTTCAATGAGTAGAATTTTTTTTTTTTTGTTTTTGTTAGTGAAGATGAAAATCTCGAAAGACACTGAGTGGTTAGAGACCCAGAGTAATGTGGATTTTAGCAGCACTAAAAACACCAACTGAGTAGAATAACGTAAAATTAAAACTTAAATTACAAAATTTACTACTGCATCCAACGTCAAGTACAACGGCGCGCTAAGGACAGAATAGCAGAGTGGATGTATAAAAAGAATATGTCGCTTGCGTCTAACCTCCTGTTGTAATAAACGCCTCATTGCCCTTTTGATGTCGTTTTTCTTTTAAGCGGGCTTTTAATTGTAGACATTTAATGTTGCATGAGTGTTGCAGGTCAGAATGCAACTGGCGGGGTGATAGCATTCACTGTAGTAAGAGGCGGGACGCGGGGTCGGCGGCTTCGTGACGAGACAGCCGACTCAATACTCAATGACAGTACAAAAATCGACTCAGTAGTGTTAAAGGCTTCAACAACAAATTAATTTGCGTGTAATAAAAATCGGCTAAATAGTTTTAAATTTACAGTTGATGGGGATGGGACGGTTCATTTTCATTCTCAATAAATTTAATATTGAGCAATATTCAATGAGCAAGAGGAATGAAATAAATTCATTTTTGAAAACGTTTTAATGGGTTTCTAGCAAAAAAAGATGGAAAGACTATTTTCGGAACTGCAGTGTTTTTAAGAATAAATACGAGTCGTTGCTGAATGAATATTACGAACTCCCAACAACAGATTCAGACCTGTTTGTTGCCTCGCTCGTGCCCTTAAAACTAGCCACAAAGTATGACAACATTATTGAGAAGACGGACCCTAATAGCAGAAGGTACACTTAACAAACCAACTGTTGAAAGAATGTATGAGTTCGGACTTTCAACACATCATGCATAGATTCGTTTTTATAAATGCTGCCTGCACATATCGTATAAACAACCAATTAAAAAAAAAAGGCAAACAAAAACGTAAGAGGGAAAAGAATGTGAATAAAAGAAAATTGTTCAACAGAATCTTCGTAGTCAACAAGGATGCTTGTTGATCTATCGAAACCTGGAAGCGGACCTTCAAATGAAGATCATCGTCCTTAACAGGGTTGAACTTTGAGCTGATTTCTGTATTTTAAACAATTCTGCAATTTTTATTTCTAGTGGTTTTCCTTTTTCAAATAAAAAGATTTGTTCGGTTTTTTTTTCACATATCCACTGTAATGTTTTTTTTAATTATCTTGTGTAAGTAATGGGTGTTGATTAGGGGTTGGTGACGTTATATCTATTTTCAAAAAACCTTTTACAAAATGCATTTTTCCAAAATACCTTTTGGACAAAAAAAGGGATTTTGTCCGATATTTAACTGTCTTATAAAGCATTCTAAAATAAATAAAAAAGAAAGCACTGTGGCACTTAGGTAATATTTTATTGTTTCCATGGCGACAGCCACCTGTCAATAAGAATACATTTTGCCTTTTGTTTATGAAAGCTGGAAAAATTTCACACTGCACGTAGAGATTTGATAGATTCAATAGGACAAATTTATTAACTGTTCAATATTTTACACGGAACGATGAAACTGAAAGTGTGCAAGTGCAAATATACCCCCCTTTTGTCAAATCTACCAGCAATTTTCCCCTAGATCTACATTATTGTTATTTTCGTAAGTCCCAACATTCAAGCATAATAATCTATTTTTTATGGGACCCTACCTTATAAATTTAAATCCTGAAAGAGCTATAACAGATTTTGAGAAAGCTATTGGGAATGCACTGATGGAATTCCTTCCTTCATTGGAAAGAAAGGCATGTCTCTTTCACTTCAGCCAGATTATTTGGAGAAAGGTGCAAAATAGCAGACTAGCAAAACAGCAGACTATGGGAATGACGAAGATATTAGCTTAACAATTAGAATACTAAAGGGTATAGCACTCGTTAAAAATTAACATGTTGCCCATTATTTTGAAGCGCTATATCTTACACTCGATAAAGATTCAAAAACGATTGCGAATTGGTTGAGGAATGAATACATTGGAGGTCCAAAAGCTCGAAGACAGCGATATTCGCCAGAATTTTGGTGCCTCGGTGATACCATCAATTAAAATTTTCCACGAACTCAACATTTTGCTCAAGCATGGCATCGCCGTTTAAAGACGTTAGTTGGAAAAAAAATATTGGTGTTTACCAGATCATAGAAGGGATCAAAAAAGAAGTTGTGATGGTAAGGAGTATTTTAGACAAAATCAGTTGCGGTTCATCAATTCGAATAAGGAGGAAAAACTAAGAACGGCAAACAAAAATTGAAGAAGATAATGGAAAACAATGATGAATCGGATAAGCTAGATTTCACGCGAAATATTGTGCATGTTATAAGTTTCTTAAACTGTGCTGTGACATTTTTTTTTGTTAAAATTATCTTTAATTAATTATTTATTTGCTAGACTAACTATAATAATAAATTAACTATTGCTCACTTTAATTTTCTTTACTTATAATAATAAATTTAAAAAAACACCAAAACCAAAAATCCCTTTAAAATCCCTTTTCTCCCCACGAAGGGATTCTGAATAAAGAAATTGTTTTGGAAAAACGTCAATGTCGCATGTACATGCAACGATTTCCATGTCGTGTACTATGGGCTTAAAAAACTAATTTGAAATGTTTGTATACAGATGCAATTTCAATTGAATCAGTTGCGAATGACTTCACTGAAATCACAAAGGTGACTAAATATTTCACTTTACTTAAATGAATGCTCAACCGTTGACTCCAAAATTATTGGGGATTTTATATTTTGAAGGTGAAATCTCAAGGGAATTCCGAAATCGAAAGATTGAAAATAAATTACATGGCTTATGTAAATTCTCAAATTATTTAATTCCTTTACAACTCTGCTATGTACATGTATGAACATATAGCCCTAGACCTTCTGATTTAAAATATTTCTGGAATCTAGGATCACGGATCGAAGGAATACAAAACTTGTGCGTGTACGTACGTAAGTGAAAGATTTTAAAAGTAACAAACTGACAAGCCCCCTACTTTTGTGGAAAAAAATACTTCGCCGTCGACGACCAGTAACACAAAAAATTAAAGAAAACATAATATTCTCGGCGAAAATGTATTATTTAACAAAATACCAAATTTTAAAAATTTATTTTTTATTGTTTATTTATGTTCTAATAAACTTATGTGGTATACAACAATAATTTGTTTGATATTTTAACACAGTATTTGCACTTTATTAAAATAGCATACAGGTATTTACATTATGTACGACTTGAACATTTTTCTAACAAAAACAAAAAAATACTAAATATCGTGTTCTTTTAATTTTACTATTAAATGTCACAATAACTTTAATCCCTTAAATATATATGTAAAATATAATTTAATAACATAAATCTAGTTACACATTTTCATTGGTTTTAACGAAAACATGATTAGTGATAACCTTGCGGCAAAATATTTCTCAACTTGATTAACACAAACTTGTTTCCTTTTCATTATTCTATTGTTTTCCTATAAATACGATTAACTATTCGCTCTTATAAGTATTCAATAAATTCGACAAAATATGTATGAGTGCATTGAGTGTAAAAGTGACTTACACACTAAAATTGGTATTTTAAAATTATTCTCATTATAAGTACAAAAATATGATGGAAAATTCAATGCGGGGAGTGGAAAGTGTTTTGGCACATTGCATGATTACGATAAAATAAAAATTGTTGATATAAAACAAATATTAAAAATAATAGTTAAGTTTTGGAAACCCTTAATTTCTCAAGGCAGTAGCAATTAATCCAATCCAGTATCTCAAATCTGCCAAATAAGTAAATGATTTGTACTATCTTCTCGCCCAGCTATCTCACTCAATGAGTTCGCTCCTGAATTTCGGAAATCTTCATAGCCATCTCCGCCGGATATAATTAGAATATTGCCAGTTTCTGACTTAGTTTTAGAGTGTTTTGAGGATCTTAAAAAGCAAAACACAAAAATGTAACGATCTAATAAATTGCAAAAATGTTTCATTTCGATACCTTCGGTTTTTATAGTCTGTATTGGCACCTTCGTCAGACATCTTGGAAGAAGTGTTTTTGGTGGGTGCTGTTTCAACAAATGTCAAAAATCGAACGTGCCCGGTATGTCCATGAGGAATACCTGTGGGCACGACATTTGGTGATCCCTTTTCAAAACCCTGTGCGGGTATGGTAAGAAGAACACCAGCACTTGTGCCAATCCAAATGAGATCTTTACACGAAAGCAGGGATGTTACACGTAAACAAGCAGCTTTATGCTGGCGAATTATGTCGTCACAATTTGAAAGCATTTTGTTAACAGCTGGTGCTAGGTTCACTTCGGTAACAAGTTGGTGACTGTTGCAGGAATAAATAAAAAGGAAATTAATTGTATTATTTACGTCAAAGGGAAAAACTACTTACGTATTGGAATGAAAACATTTGATATGGGCTGAATTCTGAATTGATATCCACACGTAACTACTAGACACAGCCATATTTGTGATAGGTTTAGAATCCGACGATATTTGTATTTGATTAACAACCTTAAAAGTGTGGAAAGATAAAATTAGTAATAATTATTTTAAATTCATTTAATGGAGATAAGTAGAACGATTTCATTCTACAAATTATTAATCTAAAGTGCGGTTCAGCTGACTTTTGTTTCTCGAGCTCTACGGCTGTATGTAATTTTTTCTTTGGATTCTTGTTAACGTTTATTTTGGAAAGGAAATAAAGGACCCTATCCATTATAATTGCCAAACAAGTTTCAATTACAATACAACCCAAGCTTTATGTATAAAAAACTATCAGAAATTTCATTGAGTCTTTCAAAAGTCACGCCTAGATGTTTGTAGTGGATAATTTCTGAACGGTAGCTTTTTTTTTGTTATGTTATCTTTGAAATTTGTGAAGTAGACACATGTCCAATTTTAAATATGGATACAATTGAAGCCAACAGATCATAATCAACGAAGAATTTTCGTCACTTGATTGCGGCATATGGGGAGAAGAAAATCCTCAAAAATTTTCAGAAAAATCATTACATCCACAAAAATATCGCCGGTTGACAGGTAAAACTCACTAAGTGCAAATTTGAACCAAAATGGTTTTATATCACCAAATACCTTATTTTTCAGTAATCTATCTCTAGAAAAAGTCATTCCCTATGTCCATTAGATGATCCAAAACACCAGTTTCAAATTTTTAAATTTCATCAACTGTAATTTTTAAGGTTCTTACGGCAAGAAAAAATTGTGAGCGTACTTAGGCCGTTTTCTTCATTCACGCTTGGTGATTTAGCGTGAAGTCGGAACGCTACCAAGCATTTCACTAGACCTAGCGTGTACGCTAGCTAACTGACCAATTTCGGGCCGCTAGAGGTATTAGAACCGGGATTTTTACGAAAATGTACGTGTTTAGCGTATATTTGTTTTCTTCGCCATTTTTTTTTAGCGTAAACGATGAGAATTGACCACAGCAAATACACATCATTGGAAGCCGCATAAAAATGGCTGAGCCCGGATATATTGCCGAAAGGCAACATATTTGCGGAGAATGGAGCGATTTTGACTACGAAGTAGTGTTGGTTATGGAGCGGTGTCAATATAAAATTATGACGCGAATAAAAATGGACAAATGGGACGACGTTGGTTTCGTGTATCGATTCCGTCTGACGAAAGCAACTGTTGCAAAAGTGTTTCAAATGCTTCGGTCGTTGCTTGAATTTAAAGGAAAAGAAAGGTGTGATTTGTGCTGTGAGATGATGTGTGCTAGGTACATGTGTAATGTGAACTTCTATATATGTTCTAGGTCACGATGCATAAAGTCGATTGTACAATTGCTCATTATATATATATATTTGGCGCGACAGCGCATAGAGAGCCAAGGCCTAGCTTTCCACAACCATTCATGTTGTGCGTGTTGTACATTTCGCACAAATGGAAGGGACCTACAGTTTTGATGACGACTCTGTGCTATGTCATGAGAGATTATACTTTTGCAGGTTTGTAATGCCTGCGAAGAAGTGGTACCGCGAAAAAACGTTTGGTGGTTTTAAAAATCGAACCTGTGTCTCGCTAAGCAGGCCAACGCACTAACCACTAAGCCACGGTGACCATAAGTGCTCATTGCATTGCGATTTTATGCCCTCGGTTCCATTCAGCTAGCGCCAGAATATCTTCTGTTTGCCATATTGCGAAGACTATCGAATCAATTGGGAGAATGGCACCAAAATTTAAAGCCAAAGCATTCTACAATATTGTAAAATTTCCTGTGTGAAACAAATAAATCCTTTTCGGCAGCGCTGAAATTCGCTGGCCGGTCGCGTTTTAGTTTGAAATTGAACGTTGACAAGAAAAATTATTTCACACGAATTCAATTTGAATTTAATTCATGTATCACATTTCGTGTGACATTCGGCTGACAGCAGGTGCTATGCTTAATTGACATAAGTAAAAATAAAATCCCAGGATTTTATGAATTCTTAGCTTTGGCCGATAAAACGCAAACTTCTGCTGAAGAAATCAAATTCTTAGCGTTGCCTCTAAAATTTCCTAGCACTCACGCTTGCGTTAGCGTCCATGTTAAATTTAGCGTCATGCTAAGCATTAAGCGTTGAGTGAAGAAAACGGCCCTTAATGAATTTTACCTGCTTACACGCACTTAATGAACTTCAGTTTAAAAATATAAACAGTTTTGGTCAAAAAACGAAGTATGCTTTGATTTTTATTTTCAATGACGGCAATACGAAAATAAAAATTCTATTAGAACCAAATTTATCGCAAGTGAAAGTTTATTGTGAAGTGCTTTTTGTATTGGTTGAGGTGTTATAAATTTGTTATGAATAATTCAAGAGGTAGATACTTGGCCGAATTGACAATGAACAAACAGAGGCATGATGAAACTCTTAATAATGTCGTTAGCAGGTACTAAAGTTTCGTGTCGTCTTCTTTCGTTGTTTATATTTTTTAAAACTAAGGTAATATCTATGGTACCCTTGTTATAGAACCATAAATTCGTAATTCTTGCCCAACAAGATTTGTTTGATGATAAATCTTAGAGCGGGTGTGACCGGTCACAATTTGGTACTACAAGTAGTTTTGATGCTTTAAAAACCAAACCAAACCATGTAAGTATATTTATTATTGAAATCAAACTAAAATCAAGGTGGATAAAACTATGAAATTTTTGATTGCTTTAAACATTATTTTTTAAGGTCCGTACTGTAGTTTTACAAGAAAGACATATGGCACATGTGGTGGCCAGAACAGAAACCAACAAATGGCAGCTGTTTTGAGGTATGCTGTACAAAATTTAAGTCATCTGATCAGAATGGAACTTAAATTTTAAGAGTCAGGGTATTCACACATAGAGTGTGACTCTAGATCAGCTGGATCATCTAAAAAAGACAAAAACAAAAGCGAATATCAAGTTAATCTTTTAAAGTTCTCGGATTTCTATAATCTTCAGGAACTAGAAACTAGCACAATCAAAAATAGAAATAGAGACAAGTGTGGTGACAAAGTGTCGTGGTTTGCAATAAAGTGGCTAAAATTTGAAAAAGAACTTCCTGAAACTTTAGTTTGCAAATACAATCATACATCTGATTACAAAAAGATAAATTTGTCTGGAAGAAGTCGCCGAAAGAAAGTAGTCGCACTGAAGTCAGCATACGTTGATTATTTACCAATTTCATCAACAAAAAAGGCCGACCTTGTAAAACTTTGCAATGCTGGTCTGATTCCAGGGGAAGTAATTCCATGGTTCAAAAGTTTGCCTACATTTGATTTGGTATATCCTGAGCGCTTATCAAAACCTTCTAATGATGAAAGCGATTTGGACAATGAATAAAATGTTTTTTTTATATTAAATTAAAGGTTTTTTTTTTCTTTAAATAAAAATGAAATATCTGAGTAAATCACGGTTTCGTTGTTCTTTGTCGCCCTCCATGTTTGCAAATCCGGCAGGAAACATTCATTAAGTGTTTTATTTGGTATTTTCTCGAAAACTTTTTCCTTTAGGGTGAAAATATAAGATACGTATAATACAATACCTACCAACTAGAGTTGTGTCTGTACGCTCATTATAAAAATATCAAACATTAACTTTAGTGACGTTTAATTTATTTTATTTTATTATTATTATTTTTTGATTATATCAAGACTATTTTAAATTGCAGTGAATTATACCTTTTTCAGAAGTATTTTTTGCCAAAAATGGTCACAACAAACTACAGAAGTGCTTCTAAAGGGTGGTTAAATTTTAAGGCCCGATGTTGAATGTGAACCACACCTAAACTTCAAGTTTTTTTCTGCATTTCATTTGACATTTCTCAATTTCAGACTAACTCAATTTGAACCATGGAAAGATACACAATCGAGCAACGCGTTAAAGTTATTCAGGCTTATTATGAAAATGGGCGTTCAAATCAAAATGCATATCGTGCACTTCGTGATTTTTTCGATCAATTTAATCGTCCAAATGTGCGTACAATCGGAAAAATCGTGCAAAAATTTGAGCAAACCGGGTCTGTAGGAGATGTGAAAACACCAGTGCATGCTCGTACAGCTCGTACTGCAGAAAATATTGCTGCTGTTCGCGATAGTGTGGCTGAAGTGCCGTCCACCTTAACTCGTCGTCGTGCCCAACAATTGCACCTCTCACGCTCGTCGTTTATGGCCCGAATTGGAAGATATGGATGTGGACGATATGTGGTTTCAACAGGACGGTGCCACTTGCCACACAGCTAACGAAACAATGGCTCTTTTGCGGGAGAAATTCAATGGCCGTGTTATCTCACGTCGTGGCGATGTTAATTGGCCGCCACGATCATGCGATTTGACACCGTTGGACTTCTTTCTTTGGGGTTATTTGAAAGAAAAGGTGTACGTCGATAAGCCAGCAACAATTCAAGAGCTAAAGGATGAGATAATTCGGCACATTAACGGCATAGAACCTCAATTATGCCTCAGCATCATCGAAAATTTGGACCATCGGATGGAGGTGTGCCGCCGAGGTCGCGGCGGCCATTTGGCCGATATTTTGTTCCATACATAATTGAACCAAACCATTATTATCATAATAAAAAGAAAAGACAATAATTTCCTAAATAATTTGTGTTTTATTCAAAATCCACATCGGCCGTTAAAACTTAACCACCCTTTATATAAGTTAACTGGTTTCGGTGAACAAAATCAGTTAAGTGTAGAAAATCAATAAAAATGTTTGGAAAAATTAAGAGAGTTGTTTCCATTTGTCTACCATTTGGGAAAAATGTGCTCTCTTTGCGCATGTTGGGCTATTTCAAATGATTTAGAAGTGGAATAGAAGCCTCCATATGTATTATATTTAGTAACGCAACAAACTGGACTAACTGGACCACGGAACGTTTTTATTCAATAACTCTATCACAGTAATTAAGGAATGAGTCACTGAACTGTACCAACATAACGACACACCCCAATTGTGGACCATCCAAAAAAAGGCGAGCACCACCCGACTCATATTCTTCACTCATGACTTCTACATTTTCTGAGGCCTGCAAAATTAGTAAAGTAATACCGATAGCTAATTTACCATATCTGTACTCTAAAGTCTTTAGGTGAGATACTCATAGCTTAACAATTTGTTTTTCTTTAGCGAACCCGGCTGCTTAGTTCGTAAGAAGTTATCTTTCCGATAGGTCATAAAAAGTGGTCCTTTGTGACAAATCCTCAGCGTTGAAGATCATTAGGCAAATTAGCCATACATAGCCACCTCTAATCGGATATTTGAAATTAAAATTTCGACTTTCAAACTGTTAGTTGAACCTCTTTGAATTTTTAATACGCCTTGAACCATACACCGGATGTTTCAGAATGTATGACAGATACTTAAGGGAGTGATTTTTGAGTTCATAACGAGTAAAAAATTGGGTCGGAGGGGAGGTCTATTTTTACGTCTTGAAATGGTAGCCAAAACATAGAAACATTTCTCCCCATGCCATCAGTTTTAATAAATTTGCCTGAAAAATACTGTATTTTTCGTCCTGTTGGAAGAACATGTTAATTCCCAGCAGTAATGGAATGTGCTCCATGGTTTGTCAAAAACTACAGATATCCATTTATCCATTCGAAACAGTCTATTTTTATTTTTTTATGTCTCATACCTTCTTAATATATGTTGAGTTATAGAGAGGAGTGATATCGCTCTCGCTATGTGTAAAATGTACCAGAAAAATTTCTGAACGACAAGCACTATTGAAGGGTTTCATTATCATAGCTACCTGAAAAACTGCAAGATGCGATCCAGGAAATCCGAAATTGGACAGGGAAATGGTGTATAAAATTAAACGAGTCTAAATCTGTCCATGGAGATTTTACAAACAAGAAGATTGAGCATATACCTATATACATGAATAACCAAATAATTCCATACGCGAATACAGCTAAATATCTTAGTACGACACTGAACGCAAAACTTCGTTGGAAGGCTCATGTCAAGAAAAAACGGTAGGAACTCGATATCAGATATAGAAGGATCTACTGGCAAACAAAAAAACAATTCCTTCCAATCAATTTTAAACAAACTCCTACTTTATAGACAAGTAATTAAACCCTTATGGACATATGGGATTCAACTCTAGGGTTGTAATATACTAAACAGACCAACATGGAAATCATCCAAAGATTCCAAAACAAAGTAGTGAGAAATATCGTCAATGCACCCTGGTACGTGCGGAATGAAGACCTCTACAGAAAAACTAAAACCAGAAAAACACGAACTCAAAAGACAAGCTAAGAAACATGGAGAGCGGCTCCGACTTCACACAAATCCTGAGGCCCTCCAGCTTCTGAATCAAACAAACCTAGTTAGGAGATTGCGAAGACGAAAACCCTTCGAATTAGTGCAGCACTAAAAACGTAGAAATTAGAAAATGCACATTCATACGAGCGTTATGCAATGACAACAACGAGCGTAGGGGCGCTCAGAGTGAATTTTATACCCCAACGTCTTAAGTGGTCTAAATTTCACTTATGTTTCACTCGCCTAGTGATGTATGTGCATATCTTCTTTCTCGTGAGCTCATGAGAGACGCCAGTGGGTGGAACTCTCATTTTATACACATAATGTAGGTACATATTAAAACAAAAGTGAAAGAAAAATTGCTCATAAGTCCCAGAGACTAGATTGCAGTAGCATGGTAGGATCTCTGTCCACAGGCGTAGAATTTGGCCTACGCACCAGCCGAGCATAATCACTAGGTATCGTCACCTGGGATGTGTTATCTCTGGTACGTGCGGACCAGTGCTGAGATGGAGAAACTCGGAAAAAGAAAAATAAAGGCTACCTGAGTTCAAAACTACCGAAATAGGGACTTTTTTTTTAATTTTTGGATACTATTTTAGACCAGTAACGTGCATCTTAAAAACGTAGCTAAGTGAGCACTTGAAAGGCAAAAATTCTTTGCAGTAATGCCTAAGCCAACTATGCTATGAACATTTTAAGCAAGCTCGATTTGTACAACTTGTTGAAGATGGTTTTGAACAAGATGAAGAAAAAGTTATCGATAATAAAGAACTTGAAAACACTGAAAACTTATTGAGAACTTTCAAAAGTGCAGTTTAGTTCAAAACTAAGGTCGGGACTTTATTTCGTTGGACTTCATTGCATGGCGCCTTTAAATGTGCATACGTTTTCTCATTGTATTTCTCTCTATAAGCGGGAAATTTGGGGTTTATATCTACCGCACCGGATATCAATTACATAAGATGCTGCCAGAAATGTGAATTAAGCTTGCTTGGAAGATAAACGAAGAAACGAATAGCACGAGTGTAGATGGATTTGGATGCATTAAGAACTTCGTTGTTCTCTATGGCTATGACACCCGTGACGTGAGTGACAAACATTTTAATACCAACTGGATAAAGGTTAGAACCCCATTTTCGAGCTTTAGTAGACGTTATTTCTAAATTACTAGCCGAATAAAAAACGTACATCATTAAAAATACAACTTACTTGTAAGGTTTTTGTATCCAAAACTTTTATAATCCCCTGAATCGAACACCACAATCTCCCGTGAACATTTAAAAGTTTGTTCACTGGACTCGATACCGTACCTATCGAAATGCAAAGCGGCGAACTCGTATTCCATCCAACTAAAGAAAAAAACGCATTAGTTTTAGAACAATAAACATGATGAAAGTGAATTATTAGACTTACCACTATCCCGCAGATAAACACATATATCTCCATTTGCTAATGAAACGAATACTCTGTTATCTAGATACCTATTAATACACAGAAACATAGTTCTTAATCTTAATCATAAAATTTAAAAAGTTTAGTATTTACAAAATAGAGTAAACAGCGGAAGCGTGTTGAATTTTAATTTTGTTTTTCTTTATTCGAATAGTATCGGTACAGTTATATACATGTATATAACCATCTTCAGTGCCCAGCCACATGGTAGACTGATTCCCATCAGATTCTTCGGGATTAGAATCCTAAAAGATAGTTCAAACAAAGTGTACCAATGAATTCCGTTGAAACATGTTTTCATGTTTAAAAAATTTACTTGAGTTTGGTGATGATGTGTTGTTGCTGATCCAGCAGCGTAAACTGGTGAAGGGCTGGGTATCCGTTCTCTGTGTAAGGACCCCTCAGGTTCAGAGTCATCACTGGAACTATTCGAATCCAACTGTATGTCACTGCTTGCCGCACTAGTATTTGTTTTCTTCTTTTCGCTTTGGTTTGAGTGAAAATTTGGTGAACAGCTCTTTCGAAATTCTCGCACAGCAGTTTCCTCATTAAGAGAGGATCGTTGCCCCTTATTCTCGCTTTAAAAAGCTCAAAGTTAATTTCTTTTGTTTTTTGAATTCATTTAATTATTATTTACCTTTCGCTACATGCCGGTACAGAAGCAAGACATAGAATGCGTGCATTGCAGACACCATTGCAACTAGTAACGTTTGGTTCCGGAGACAAACTCATAACGCAAACCTGTCCAACATATCCATCACTATTGCATACCCATACATCCTTTTGCTCACTTAAAGTAGGTGCTGCACATGTAAATTGCAATCCAGCTCTAGTCTTAACGATTGGAATTGATGTCATAAATTCTGGAATGGGATGTCGTTCTAAAGTCGCAGCTAAAAAAAACGAAAAAGTCATCGAATTGAATAGGAATTTAAAGGTTCATTGTGTTACCTAATTTTTGTTTAGCTTCATTAAACCCTTCTTCCCACTGGGAACGTTTCTCTGCTTTACTAAATATTATTGACAGTTTTTGGCTTCCATTCCTGTGGGAATAAAATATCGCAAGACTTTCAAATAAAACTTGGATAAGTATATTTAATAAACTTACGGTGAGTTAACCGTTAAGTCAAGCATATTTAGCTGTGCATCATTTGATTGACGGTCGGATAACTGCCTTTGAACGTCCCGATGCAAATCACGGATGACATCTTCCAAAATTTGATGAGGATACTTAATGGTGGCGGTTACTTCAGCAATTTGTTGCAGTTTATTACAGTCATCTGCTAACTGTTCGATTTCATTCATAATTTTCCGGAGGCTTTCATCTTTTGCTAGAAGAAATTATTTTTTTAAGTTATGAACGGGATAATCTGTACCATGAAATCATTGAGTATAAGACCTTTTAGATATTAAAATAATAACTTAATTTTTTGTTTTTACTTTTCAGGAAGCTGAAAGATTTGCGAGGACATTTTTCAACTAAATCCAGATGACACGGACAAGCTACTTAACAATGTACCAGAACAAGAAGATTACGAAATTCAATTAAATGCAAGAAAGCCCCAGGATCCGAACCCATAACTGGCTTCTTAAAAAAGAAAATTTGAAGCTAACGAACATCATTAGTACCGTATTCAGATTAAAATACGTGCCACGTTGAAATTATGATTCTGGGAAACCACCTCGTGAAACATCAGTTAATAATTTTGTTACTGTCTATAACGTTGAACAATTTAAAAGACTGCTCCTCAAAAGACTAACAACTTTTATAGAGCGAAAATAAACTCAATAAGGACACAATAATTTTATATTTAATTAAAACACAGAATAATTGAGATATCGGACTGAAATTTATTCCAGGTGTAGTACCCATGTTAAATTTAAATGTGGACTTCGATCTCGTTTATGTGACCAGCGAGCATGTTCGCAGCGATCGATAGTCAAAAATAGTCTTTCAACATGGCACGATAGCGAACTCCATTGACCGTAACATAGCGATCATTTTCATTTTCATCGATAAAAAAAATATGGTCCAGTCCACCTCCACCTCCAGCACAAAATCCCCAACACACGGTCACTTTTTGTGGATACAATGGAGTCTCTTGAAGCACATGTGGAATTTTTGCTAATTGACAAAGCCATTAAGCAAAAAATGAGCTTCATCACTGAAGACGACTTTTCGATGAAATTCAGGATCTTTAAACTTTTGCAGAGCCCAATCGAAGAAGTTTCGGCGCTGCAAATGGGTGTAGACCAAGATCTCTATGCAAAATACGCCACAATGTGAGAGATTCCCAATTCCTGTGGACGGCGTGGAAGCGACTGATTCGGCTCATTTTGAACTGAAGCACTTACGGCTGCGATATTTTCGGTATTTCGACCAGTGTGTTGTCTCACTGGCACAGGAACATTCAATAATGAATATATTGACTGGAATTTATCCACTATAGCACACGCAGCCTGACTAGTGGGACGATTACTACGACCGGAAATTGGAATAAGCTCTCTTAAAGTTGCGACCACCGACTCAGAATGTCGCTAATAATTTCGATAAGTTGCTCGTTGAACTTCACTATGATAAAAATGTAAACCTTAGCTGACGTTTTGATACTGAGTGATCATAAGAAAGTTTAAGGGTCCATTGATGTATATATATATTTTTTTTTCGGGATGCTGGAACACCACGCTGGAGCACTCAGACGCAAAAACAGGTGCATTGTACTAACAGCAGGTACAACCCTTTTACTGTGTTTTCTTCGTCTTTCTAAGAAAGTCGAGTAAGAGCTTTAGTGATAAGGAGCTTAGGTTACCAACATACATCACAGCAGCCCCAAAAATCTGCCACCTCATACGAGCAGAGCAAAGGCTGGACAATCAATCAATCACATAGGAAATGTTCCCTCTCCACAAGCGCCACAGACAGTGGTGTCAATTAAACCTAACACGTTGAGATGTTTGGCAAAGGAGAAATGTCTCGTAATGCAGTCTTTTCTGCTAAGAGATAGCAAGAATGACGCGGATTTCTTACAGACGTCGGGAAGGATCTGTTTAGTCTGCCTGCACCCTGCAGAGTCATGCCATTTACAGAGACTTCATTTCCGGTAATCGCGTTATGTCCAGGGACCCAGACAAGTCTTACCAAATTCAGTTTTCCAACCGAATTCGTACTAGACCTGCATTCCTGAACTATTTTGGATCTAGTAAGAGGATTGAGCAAGGCCTTAAGTGAAGCCTGACTGTCGCTACAGACGCAGATACTCCGTCCCCTCAACTGGGTTTTCACAATATAGTTCGCAGCCATTTATATCCATACGAAATGGTTATCTCAGTATTGGGAAACCATTTACAATTGACCAGGTTCACCGAATTGCTACTTGAAGAGAAAAAAGGCTGTTCTTCAGTCTTCCTGATATTAGATATAGAGGGATCTACTGTCTTATAGGAAGACATACCTGCCTATCAATTTCAATCAAACTCATACTTTATAGACAAGTTATCAAACCCATACGGACATACGGAATTCAACTCTGGAGTTATACTAAACAGACCAACATGCACATCATCCAAAGATTCCAAAACAAAGTAGTGAGAAATATCCTTAATGCACCCTGGTACGCGTGGAATGAGGACCTCCACAGAGACTTAGATATAGAACCAGTAAAATATAAAGTCAAAAGACATGCTAAAAATCATGGAGAGCGGCTCCGACATCAAACGAACCCTGAAGCCCTCCAGCTTCTGGACCACAAAAACCTAGTTGGAGATTGAAAAGATGAAAACCCTTCGAATTAGCGCAGCACAGAAGACGTAAAAATTAGAAAATGCACATTCATACAAACGAACGACATGGAACGGCAGCAACGAGCGTAGGGGCGCTCGGAGTGAATTCTTTACCCCCAACGTCCAGAGTAGTCTAAATCCCACTTATGTTCCATTCGCCTAAATGTATGTTTCACTCACTTGGTTATGTATATGCATAGACGCCAGTGAATGGAATCTTCATTTTTTATATATATACGTACATACATAGATACATATTAAATCAAAAAATTAAGGAAAAATTGCTTTTTATACCGAGTGACTACATAGATGGAAATAACATCGAATATAATCGGATCGAATCGGAAATAACAACCGACCATAATCTCTGAATATCGATACCTGAGATGTACATTTGACCTCTGGCATTTGCTGACCCGTGCTGATATGGAATAACTCGGACAAAAAAATGTATGTATGTTTTAGATGAGCTATCTCATATGATCAAATAACGCCCATCGTGGACCCAATTATAAGTACACTTCGATCAAAAAGCTGCACAATATCTAACAAGCAAAAATTAAAGAAAATCGTGTTTGTAACCCAATCCACATCGAAATGTATCAGCATTTGAATAAGCTCGTGGGTATCTTAGACACATCCATACATATGTAGTTAGTATCCTAAGAACACACGAGGTATTTGAATTAACAGTTGGAATCATTGTACTCACATTTAATAATTTCTAAATTGTCTAATGAGACCTTGGTAAGAAACTTATATTTGTTAGTATC
Source organism: Criorhina ranunculi (assembly GCA_951813785.1). NCBI lineage: Eukaryota > Metazoa > Arthropoda > Insecta > Diptera > Syrphidae > Criorhina > Criorhina ranunculi. The sequence goes on along the minus strand of OX638381.1, from coordinate 52,929,003 downwards.
TAAAGTTGATGCGACGCTCCCAGGACAAGAAGTTCTGCAACAAAAAATTATATTTAGTATTACATGATAATTCAGCTACATATGAAGTGTTTACTCACGTATTGGGTTTTCTGATTGTGCCGCTTCTTCGCTTAATGCTAGTAATCACAAGTAAATCATTAAATAGGAAAAATCCTCTCTCCTTTCGAGCGCCTTGACCCGATGGCATTGATACCAAATCAAATATTAAAAACTGACGATCAGGGGCAATAAGTTCCGTTATGCCCTCAATGATACCCTCAAGTTCGCGTAAAGTAGCCTCCCTTTGACCATTCTCCAGAATTTCTCTCTCCTTGCAATTGATATGAACTAAAATGTCATGAACAAGTTTCAATACCTCTTGAAGATGTTTCTGATCGGGATGATCACTATCGGTGTGTTTTATCAGCCTAGTAAACAGCATTTCATAACTATAAATACAAAAAAAAAAATTAACACTCTGAGTACTATTATATAGTTTAAAAAATAAACGAACTTAGGAAATTTTTGAACTGGTTTGATGAGCAAGTTGTCTAAAGTAAGTTTCCCTTTATGCTCACGGGCGGTGGTCTCTAAGAATCTGGCGAATGAGGGTCTCGACTGTTTAGTTGTTCTAATTGCATTTTTGGCCCTGTTGCAGTTGTTTACGAATGAAGTGTAAACCTCTAATACTTCGGTTTTTGAGAACTAGAAATAAGAAATTAGTATTTTTAAATTTATTTTTACGAATCCATTTTGTATAATTAACTCACAGTCTCTATGAAAGCGTCTCCAACTTTTTGCTGTGGTTCCCAGGTATCTAGTCGAGCTTTTAATTCGCTTAGAAATTTTTCATGAATTGCCAAAATATCAGGAACCATGAAGAAAATCTCATCGACTGTTCTCGAATCTATCATCCCACCATGCTCCGGTGTCTTAAGAACTTTAAAGTATTTTAACACAACTGTTTGTAAGGATTCAACATATGATTGTTCATTGCGAAATATTTCCTGGACGACATGCGTTCGAGTATCCTAAAATAATAAAAATGATGGCATAGTTATTTTCGTGCTTTATTAAATAAATGTTTAAGTAATATAAATTATCTTTTAAAGACGTTACTCTGCGATCGCCAAAATAGGGTTAATGTTGATGAAAACGGATTTAAAACGAATGATATTGATCCAGAAAATAAATTGGAAGGTATGACACTGAAAATTATCAGTATAACTAGTCTACCGAGGAAACTGCTATTAATTGTGTCAATTGAGCTTATGTAATGTAAGTATTCCCCACCACAAAAAACATAAATAAACTCACATGGAATTAAAAGTGGTGACATTTTAGAGTTAAATAAATATGAACTATGAACGTAATAATTATAATGTAAACTCTACTTTGCAAGTCCAACATTTTCTAATACCGGAAGACTGTCGTAGACACATTTGCCTGAAATTCTTCGGAGGATCTACGTTTCTACTACATAAGTATATGGTGAACGGAGAACTACATATTTATATGTTCATAGCACGAACATGATAGCTGTGACATGTTTATTTATTTTTTTTTTTTTTTTTTTTATAATTTACAAGTGCTAAAGGGGTTATGAATACCCTTATGATACTATGCGCACAGCGCTAGTGTTGGTGTAGTGATTTTGAAACTCAGATGGTATTAGGTTAAAGTCTTTTTTGCTCCGAGGGTGGTGTCCAGAATGACTGGCGAGAATTATTGGTACTGTTGCCATTGCTTATAATTCACAGTATTTCTTTCGAAGATCCCGATATCATTAGTATGGTCAATACTTTCAAGCCATATGATCACTGTACTGCCAGTGTTATGCCTATGTTGTTGATCGACTTTTTTTTTTGACATCGGGATTCGAACCTGGAACCTTCAGCGTGACAAGCGATGATGCAACCACTACACCACGGCCACCCCACTTTCTGTTCTTTGTAATATAAACTAACAATTAGCTATTTTTTAAAGGTAAGTCCCTTTTTTGCTAATTTTTTCTTGAATTTAATAAAAGTAATCATGATTTTTGTCACAAATTCTAAAAATACTAATTTTTCAGAAAAATATGATAATTACATTTAAACTTTAATAAAATAAATAAATAATTTCTATCTATAAAAATCTTTTTTATTACGTCTCAAACAAATTTGAAATGCCTGTTCTGCAAAACAATAGAGTAACTGGATTTCTCCCAAACACCACATATATAACTACATATGTATATTTATAGGTAAACTAGCTGTACCCGCGACTTCGTCCGCGTTGACCTAAAATTTCTTGCTGTTAAGCTTGACTCGCGAATACGTTGATGTGGCACAGCTAACAGCTCATGTGATGTGAAGATTGTTTTCTTTTTTTTAAAGAAAGGTGGAAAGCATCGAAAGCCTAAGTGCGGGATTATAGCCCGAACTAAGACCACCTCTGCCACCAATATCTATTCCCTTTCCCTTTCCAGGCGTGTCAGCTCTACGAACATGCAGCTTTTGGCTAAAAAGCAAACTGCACTCCACTTTTACTATATCTCCGGTTGAGTATAGAACCGTGGTCACTGGAAGAACACATGCCCCAAGTCTTCAACTGTGTCTTCCTACCACTCCCATCAACATCAAGGTCACGTGCGTTGTGATATCAAAACGCACCATCACGCACGCACGCATCAAAGCGCACCTGCGCTAATTATGTCTTGATAGGACTTTACCAGGCAATCACTTCTATTTACATACCTCTACTCTACTGTGTCTGCGCAGCACGGGTAAAGTGGAGAGTCAGTGTTATTGAACCGATCGATTTGATTGGAAATAGCAATGTCTCGTTAAGACCCGTGTTACGGATAAGTCTACTTCTCCATGCTTGTGCCTTGTCCAAGTTTCAGTAATAAGGATAAGACGATATGTCCATCTGCCTTTGGTTGACAGGTTCCAACTCTGCTGCCATTCTCTCAGGCTCCTTGTTGTTTCGTCTTGCGCTAGTTCACCTTCCTTCCAGGTCTATCACAAAATTGCGACTTTATTTCTCTTTCCCGAAACTTTGTACTTTACTGTAGTACATCCCGATACACTGCACTACCGTCATTTAAAATGTAGCTTTTAGATAAAACTCTTTTAAATTGAAAGGGCATATTTTTAAGTGTTATAGGAATGCGAGGAATTAGTGCGCTCTCTCCTTTGGCAGTTCCGGTGAGAATTGTAGCCTTGATCACATTTCTCTCCAACTCTGCGATGCACAGCCTGGTACTATTGTATAGTCTTATCAGCAAAACAGCAAAACCGAAGCACCAGTTTATGAAACAGCACTCCGAATATCTCTAAGAAGTTTAAAAACCCTGCTATTTAGGTCATAGCGTCGTTTGCGGACATGATCTGCTTCATATTCTCGAAGTGTTGTCAGATGTACATACTTGGAGCAGAAAAAAATATAATACCTCGCCTCGTACTTCCTACTACTACGCCAATATTCGGCTAAGATCCTAAACTTGGAGTGTTTTAATGGGTCTTAAACAAAACCAAGTTCAAACTTACCCACCTCACTCATCACACTTTCTTAATTTTCATGTCCTTACGAATTCCTCCCATAGCGTGGAACATTATGAGATCCATTCAAATGCCTAACAGTCAAAAAAAAAAAGATTAGTAATTTGCTCGTTATTTACATACCCTACGTCATGTTTTATTCCTGCAGTGGGATACTTCTTTTCTACCTAGTCGAAAAACTGAATATCTGCTACATACATATCTAAAAACCCTTTCCCTGTGAATAGCGAGTGAGTTCCGATCATTTAGATGCAAAGATACACATACCCTACACACCACAAATAAAAGGAAGCAACAAAAAAATTAAAAAGGAAAAACCACCCTTGTCGCGCACACGATCATGATTTACGATTCCTACGATGTGTCACTGGCTGAGTGCTGCGCAGGTCACAAAATGGATGTTTCATAAGGAAAAATTAATTTTTCAAATTCACGAAATAAAAATTATGCGCTTCTCCTGGACATAGACTATCTACTCACGAAGTTTCATCAAAATCCGTCCAGCCGTTTAGGCGTTACGGAGGAACAAACATCCAAACATCTAAACATCCAAACATCCAAACTTTCACATTTATAATATTAGTAGGATAGGATGTACTGTCTAGTTTTGAGCCCCAACAAAGTGTAGTGGGTAGTGTGGTCGCTTGTGACCCGACCTATGCAGGTTCAAGCCCGGTCAGCAATGCAACAGCCACCAAAATTTAAAAAAGAAACGAACAAAATTTGAGTTTCTCAAACCACTACACTATAAAGGGATTTCTACCTGGGGGTAAAATCGACCGAAACGAGTTTAAGTGCTCCTGGGTTTAAGGAATTTTCTTTTAAAACAATTTAAAAAAAAAAGCGCACAATTGCTTACACATTCAAACATATATAAATGTTGTACATTTAAAAAAATAATGAAATAATTACATCCCTATTTGAAAAGATTATATTTAAACAACTTACTCCTTCGTGACTGCTGGAATTCCATTTATTGTTGAGTTCAATATGTGCTCTTCTTTCAGAATCATCCTCCGAATCAGAACACGTAACTGATTGCATTTTTCTGAGCCTGTCACATTTATCATTATGATTTATTTTACCAAGTCTTGCTGCTGTTGCTTGCATTAGCTGACTAACATTTCCTTCTGAATTTCTATGGCTAGAAGGCGCAGAGGTGGCATTTAATTCTAGGAGACTTAAACGTAAGTTTTCGCGATTAATACTCATAGTCATTTATTTTTGGATTTTCCTTTTTGTTCTAATTCTAATTTTAGGTCGCGGACTAATATTCTGTAAGTGTTTAATAAATTTGAAATTTTTTTTTTTAGAATTTTGAAAAATGTCAATAAAATAGTTTGCACTTGTGTTTTAATGTATTACATATAAAAAAGTTAAAAAAATATACAAATTTTGATATTATAGACTAAAAAGCCATTTACAGTGGTGACCGCTTAAAGCGAACTCGGGTTAAGCGAACTTTCGGTTGTAACGAACAATTTCACGCAGTCCCAATCAATGTCCCATAATAACTATGGATTATAGTTTCGCATATAGCAAACCTCTTTTGAAGCGAACTTTCGCATATAACGAAGTCTTTTTGCGCGTTAAATGAAGAAAATGTCCAGTTATAACGAACCAAAAATTTCTCACTTTACATTTTCATTCAAATTTTCCCAATTTGAAGAGGCTTCCCCGAGAACTGTTCGTTTCGTTTCGTTTTTAATGCATTTTTTATTTTTAAACTTTTTATGTAGAACTACAGTGGCTGTACGTACTAACATTCTTAAACAACAAAATGTTGTCCTTGAACATAATTTTTTTGGTACTTCCCCGAGTTACATTATGTTTGCATCAAACGATAAATTTCAAAAGGCAGCACAAATAAGTTGAGTTTCAAAAAGGATAGAGGAAGGATACTACGCGCTTGAAAAACAATTTAATAAAATGTTCAAACGCAGTTTTCCTATTTTTCTTCTTTTTTGGCTTTCTGAACAAAAGTTGGTGTTTTTATTAGCATATCACTTTTATCGAACCAATTTAGTCGCTCCCTTCGAGTTCGTTATAAGCAGAGACCACTGGTATATTATCCAATTTGAGATTACGAATTTAGAGAGTGGATTGAAAAACTTTTTCGCGATTGTACTCTCGGAGGTTTGTCATTGCCTGCCGTATGGTAGTGCCACGAAAAAACTGAATTTCAAGCTAAAACCTGTGTCCGCTCCATTAGTCTTTGAACTACTAACCACTAAGCCACGACAACCACATTTTGCAGCTACAAGTGGAATATACATATCTATGTACCTTAGCTATGTACACAAGGTTAAACTAATTGTCCAATTTTTTTCACAGCAAAAGCCAAAGTGTGTTAAATTCTTATAAGTTTTCAAATGTCTGTTCCATTTTTCAGAGTTCAAATCCGACAGTTTATTTTAGACCGAAGAAATATGTCCGTACGAAGACGCAGGATTGTTCCTTAACTGAAGAGATCGAAAAGCCTCCTGGGCTGACTTCTATTTAAATTTAAAACAAAAATTCGCAATACGTGTTGCTAAGAGAATCTCAAGAACTCCTGGTCTTTTCGCTTTATATTCGAAAATATTCGGAAGCTATGGTGAACTTGGAGATAAAATAGAAACCGAAATTACCAGCTATTGCCAAGAAGCCGGACGTTAAACTTAACTCTCTCAAACTTAAAATAGTTCGCAATTTTGGCCTTTAGATAGGTATATAACACATTCATTGACTACCAAGCTGAATGACTATTATTTACAAATACAAATACTTGGCGCAACAGCTCATGGAGAGCCAAGGCCCAGCTTCTCACAACCATTCATTTAATGCGTGCCATATTCTTTGCACGAATGGAAGGGACCTACAGTTTTAATGCCGACTCCGAACGGCATGACAGATTATATACAGTGTTCCCCACTGAATTGAACCGACCATTTTGTCCGATTTTTTAGATCAATTATCCGTGTTATTCAATTAACCGTAGAAATACGTGTACATATAGCTTACTTCGTTCAGCTATTTAAGTTCAATTAAGCGGTGAAAATCAATTAACCGAGCTTCAATTAAGCGGGGATCACTGTATACTCTTGCAAGTTTATCATGCCTGCGAAGAGGTGGTGGAACCTATGTCTCTCGCTTAGCAGTCCAACGTACTACCACGACCACTATTATTTATTTGCGTTATTGATCAATTATAAGTTGTGACACTCTTTTTCTTTAAATGGTGAGAATTAGAAAAGTTAAACATTTGAAATCTGCAACACATATAAGAAAAAAATAGGTTTACAAAATAAATTTAAAATCGAGTGTCAAGTGTCCTGAAAAAAAAACTCAAGAATACGGAAGCTTAACTTTTAAAAAAAAAATTTGCTGGGATTCTGTTATGTGCACAGTAAAATACTAAATGCGTATGCAAAAATCACTACTCTCATGAAATAGGTGACGCAGAAAAAACAACATTATGGTGTTGATCTTGACTATATTTAACACATAGCTCTTGACGTTCTCTTTGAAGCTATACAAAGTATCAAAGAAATTTTGGAAATACTTTTTCCTCAAATACACAAAATAGTTAAGCAAGTTCACACTGATCCTACATGAATAGTTCCAAACACAAAGTATCAATCAATTGATGCAGTTTTGACAGAAAGTCAAAAACAATAACGTTCTCGAAATACTGTCAAACTCAATGTAAGTGTCATTGACACTCAAATAAACAAAAATACTAATCAAAACTAATAGATATGTAGTTTTATTTCATAGAACAAAATTATATGCGTTCTATTTCGTTCTAGCTCGTTTAAAAAATTTTACTCTCAAAAACGAATTTCGAACAAGTTCGAATATCAGTATTTAGTGTTTGTGCGTCGTTGTAATCCAATTTTTTTGCTTAACAATGAAAACTTTAATTTATACACGAAGAACAAAAATTAATTAAAATTTACATTATTTTGGAGAAAAGAAATACATATACAAACATAGTAACATGTACAAATTTACGTCTCGAAACGGGAAAAAAAAACGCTGAATCTCACCTCTTAAGAGTATGGGTGTACATACATATATACTACCATACATATATACTAACCACCTATGTATATGATTATGTGCATTCTCTCAGTCGTTTTCAAAATAAACGCTCTACATCTCATAGACATTCATTTATATACCCTATCCACGTTAGCAGCTAAAGACAATCTTCTCACCCCTTTTCCTCATGTAACCAGCGTACACTTCTGCCCACATGTTTATTTTTGGAAAACTCTCATTATAAAAGTTTTCGGACTAATATACTCGCGCATAGCTGTATGTAGCCAGGAATGCACAGAAACAACAATTCCCCCTTATATGTACTACACAGAATAGAGGGCTTTCTGTTAGCGAATCTCACCTAGCATTTTGTTAATTTACTCGTATAATGTCAATAAATGTTTTATGCACATCGACACACAACAATAATGTACCTATCTACATATAAAGCAAAAAAAAAAAAAAAGGAACTAGAGACACCACTGAAGTATTGCTTTGCATTGCTTTACTTTACTCCTCCTGAGGGTGGCAAATGTGTTGACAATGTCAACAAAATGTCAGCAGTACTTTACAAGGTATTGTGTTTAGTTCAACCAAATGAAAATAGACACATTTACCATACAAACATAAATGGAACACGGGACACCTATACATATGTATATATACGTCGGCTGACCTATTCACCTAACATGTTTTTTTTTTCCTTTCTCTCTCTCTCTTAAATTATAATACAAAAATGACACAGGTGCAAATCATGTGGAAAAGTTAATTTTTTTTTTTTTTTTATATTCAAAATGTTCAATTGGTATTTTATTTTTTCTTTTTTTCTTTTACTACATACACAAGCCACAATGTAATAGTAATTTTTTTATTTTTTTAAATATAAACATTCGAGAATTAAACCAATATCACACACGTATTTCACAAGTTACTAGGAGCGAACCCAAGGCTGATAAGATAAAGTTCATTTGTACCGTAGAGGATGACACTGAAGTATATACATATATAGGTATATATTTATTTTCTTTTTTAAGAAAACTTTCTTTTTTCTTTCAAAATAAAATCACAGGTAATAACATTAAATCCACACAAAACAATACGAAGAAACAAAACATTTTCTCATACTCATTTTCTTTCAAACTTTTCTTTTGATTTTACACACTATACTTGAATTTAGAATTTTTAATAAATAAAACAAAAAACATTTACGGAAAAACAACACTTGAACGATGGAAAAACTCGAAGAATGAAATGAAATTCAAAAAACAAGATAATAAGAGAATATTTAAAAATGTTTCGTATACAAAATGAATTTTTGGCGAAAAAAAATAAAATATAAAAACGCGAAAAGAAATATATATTTTTCGCCACTTCAAGGAGAACGTACTAGGAGAATGTTGGTGAGTATTTTTCGCGTGGTGGTTTTCCAAGCGAATTTGGACCGAATTTCCTGTCTATCTCATGCGCAATAGATAGTGTGCTTTTGGCCATAGACGATGAACTATGCCTGCGTACTTGTGACGTTCCATACTTCGATTGAAGAGCACTGCTAGGTTGGTATACAAGATGGATTTAATTTGTATAAAAGCTTTGGTGCGATTTTACAGAAATATTGGAAAACTATCAATTTAATTTAAAATTATTTTCTCCAGGAATACATACATATGTACATACATATGTATATGAATGTAGATACTCGTAATTCTTTGTTTTATTGGAGCTTAATATATCAGCATGTGTCTATCAGGAGTTCTGAAGAACTTAAAGTAAAGCACGTGATAGCTTTGTCATAATTCACTATTGCGTTTTGATGGAGAACCTGTTGCATGAATTGACTGCAGGTGCACATAAATAATTTAAGTGCTTGCCATATTTTAAATATGATAACATAACCTTCCATGTGCCAATTTTATTTATTGCAAAACTAGAAGGGACCTACAGTTCTCCTTTTCGAAGTCGAACGGCAGCGGATTGAACAACTTTCATTCCGAATAATACTAGCGGTGGTTTTCTATCGTCTGCCTAAAGATGGAGCCAAAGAAAAACGTTTGGTTATTGCTGGTTTAAAACTTAAAGCGAGCAGTCAAAACACATTTACTGTTTAATCACGATTTTAAAAAACCACAAACTCACTTGAAACGGTTGTTTTAAAAAACAAAGACCTAATAGTATACGTTTTCGATTATTTTTTTCTTAAATTTTCTTCAGCAGAGGAAGTTCTTCTCGTTCTCGTCCTTACAACAGCATTTATTTAGGCAAATACCTTAACTGGTGGTATACGTCAGTGACCCGTACTAATTGTCACAATTCTGTCGACATTTTCTAGAGTCGTGTTTTGAAGATTCTTATGATTTGGACTAAGATACAGGGTACAGCACGGTAATGTATTCCACCTATTATAAGCCTTTGGCAGAAGGTGCCATGATATAGTGGTTGCATCTTCGCTTGTCACGCTAAAGGTTCCAGGTTCGAATCCCGATGTAAAAAAAAAGTCGATCAAAAGCTGACGTCAATTCTACTGCATAGGCATAACATAACACTGGCAGTAGGGTGGTCATATGGCTTGAAAGTATTGATCGTACTAATGACATCGAGATGTTCGAAAATAAATACTGTGAACTATAAGCAATTGCAACAGAACTAATAATTCTCCCCAGTCATTCTGGACACCACCTTCGGAGCAAAACGACGGAAACCTCATACCACCTGAATAAATAGCATCATAAAGGTATTCATAACCCCTTTAACGCTAGTGAATTATAAAAAAAATAAATAAAAATGGTTCGAAACGAGTTTCCTCCCAGAAGGCTTCTAATGGAACATGGGCTCCATCAGCAAATGAGCTGTCACACGCTCTACTTCATATGGCCAAGGAAGAATGACCTTAAACAGACAGCCTAACAAATCATTTGATTACGAGCCGTATCTACATATATACCTAGGGTTTTGAAAGCGCACTACTAACAACGATAGCGATATCTGGTTCGAGTACAAGGTATGGTTGTTGGCGTCTGACAAGCCTCCCCTATTGCCAGCAGTGGAATTTGTGTATTTTATATTTAGCCTGTACCTCATGCTAAGTAAGTTTCTAATAATTTTGATTGGGCGGTTACTTGGTGCAAAGATGGGATTAGCGGTCGTCGAAAGAAGTATATGCCGTCAATACAAAAGGACACTCTACACCGACAGACAAAATATAAACTTTAAAGGCAGCAATTGAGTATCAAAGCCCTCTTTCGAACAACTAGAGTAACTCTATAAAAAAAAAACCCTTATCATGCAAGCTTGTCTCCATGACGCAGAGGCATGGACTTTGTCGAATATGGATGAGATTATCCTTTTTGTTTTGAGGGAATGTACAGTCTCGACTGCATAGACGATAAGGTACAACGAGAACCTTGTTAGAAGAGTGTAGATTTATCGGCTAAAATGGTAAGTGGTACGCCAACCTTCCTTCATTCAAGCCTGAGTAACGACTTTAAGTGAAGACAGTAGAACGATTCGATCAATATATGTGAAGGAATGGTCTAAGACTAGAACTACACTTAATACTATGGCTTAAATAGGAAAACATATAGACTTTAAAGCAGGGGATGAAGGTGTTGAGGTTTAAGAAACTGAAAACATGACTTGTTTTACTTCTGCTCTTCGGGCTAAAAGTTTTATTTATCCACCACAAAATCTGAATGACTGCTGTAGGCAATGCGATATCCACACTACATCCGAGTGGCGCATGGCAATGCATGAAAGGATGAGTTATCAATTGGTAACCGATAGATTTTTTATGTAAAATCTAGGTAGAAGTATTGAATGATATAAAGCAAGATTGGTGGCCTAAGGATTTTCTCAATACAAGGCAATCACATATTGAGAGACTTTTAGTCCGATTTCATTCGAACCAGTTTGTAGTGCCTACAGCATGCGTCATGAATTTATCATTGAGCTTAACTGATCGTCCGAAGAGCACAGAACCTTTAGCGAATGACGTGCCCTACAGAGAAGTTGTACGCATGGTAAGAAATAACCTCAAGAGGTACACAAACATTTTCTGGAACCGAGTAAAGAAGGCTAAAAACCAGTGACTATGTGTCAAACTATTTGGTTAAACTGTTCAGAACAGGAGCAACAAGTTGTAGTTCTTTCCACCGTCAAATCAGGGTTTATGCATAGAAAAGTACATTTCTACATGCGGCGAAGTAGTTAGTCTGGATGAGAGCATTAGTGGTTCTTCATCTGAAGTGAAAATTCATCTTTGTAGATAATTGTAATCGAAACATTGAATTTCATCAACTTCTTTGTCTATATCCCCGTGACATCCATTAGTTTACGTTGTTATAATTTTACCACCATATTAGCGAAATTTTGTATCTATGAATTGCTTTGAACAAAACTTAATACCATTTCTACACTCCTTTAAGATTTCCCCTCTTTTGAGATGTATCTTCAAAGCTCTTGTACCGATTCATTTGAACGCTATGTATGTGGTTATATCCCTTGTAACCCAAAATATACTTTTTTCATATTCGTTTCCAAATGGGTGCCGTAGCTTAGTGCTTAGTACGTTGGACTGCTAAGCGAGCTGACACAAGTTCTGCGTACACCACTTCTCGGCAATTTTTTATGAAAAAGCTTCATAATCCGTCGTTTGCAGTTCTCTACGAGCTGTCGCGCCAATTTTTTATTTTGTTTTTCGATTTCCTACATTGTCATGTTAAGTGAGGTAAGGTTAAGGGTGCCCGTGTTAAAGAAAATCTCAACGGATCAGTTAGAACCTAAAATTTGCATTTCAACTGCTCATGAGTTTGTTTCTTAACTCATCTTGCTCTAAAAAGAAGTAACTGCCAAAAGGAACTCTTCTTCTAAGAGTTACATACATAACTCTTATTAGAAACGGCTTTCTCATGGAGGTTAAATAAACCAATGTCTTATTTTAACACTACTGGGTTTGTTAGCTACCAATACTTGAAAAGAAAAAAGTATAAATACAGTTATTTAAGAACACTTCAGGCTTCGAAATAGAAAAGAAAACGATGGAAAGGAAGACAGACTTATTTTCAGAACAAGCAAGCCCGTGCTCTAGTTTAAGGGTAGTCATAATCCCTTTAGCGCACCCTAGTTCTAAAAAAAAGCAAGTACTACACCACTCATAAAAGACACTATCGCAAATTATTATGAAATTATCGAGCAGTATCATATCAGACGTCCATTATTGCAACAGGCTCTTCGTGAATGCATCACTTTTGCCGAAAATAACCTTTAAAGAGCCTTGAATTTTGACTAATTGCACTTTAGCCAAACCCCTGTGCTTTTTTAAAAAGATTCTTTTGAGTGATAAATTTGAATGCATTGGACAAACTTGGTTGGTTCTGATGGGGAAGTTAACGTTAATCGTAGATTAGATTAGGTAAGGTTAAAGTGGCGGCCAGCTAAGCCAGCACACTTATGCCAATGAAAGGTCTATTGTGAAACTACATGAATCTTGGAGAGATTCTCGTTACCTTTCTCGTTAAACCAATTTAAACTTTTGATAGCGCGTAAGGGATTTATAACATCAGCATTTATCAGATCGCCAAGGTCGTTGTAGTACAGTTCTTCTAGGTGAAGTCTTTTGCGAGAGACTGCGGGGCAGCTATAAAGAAGGTAGGGAATAGTTTCTCCCTCCTCTTTGTCCTTCTACAAAAATCGTTTGAATATATGCAAAGCCTTGTGGCATACTTGTCTATTAGACAGTATCCCATGATGACACCTGTTATGGTGTTGACATACAATTTGTTGAGAAAAATTAAATCCTAAGAGCGTTTCAGATCTAGCTTAGGCGAAATCCGTTTTGTCGCTAGAAACGTTATGTTTGTCTACCTAGGCTAATTGTCTACCTAAAATTTGTTATTTCGTAAGCACTTGATTGCTCCTTTTCTGTCAAAAAAGATGCGGATATCTATGACGGATATCACGTTTTTGTTTAGCCACTTTTTTAACCGCCAATACTTTCGCGTGAGACACGCTGCAATGATTTGGAAGACAGAAAAAGTGGCTGAGACAAAGCATTTTAGGGGAAACACCTCTACTTAAACCGTCATTGGTTTTTGATCCCACCAATCGCGACCAATCGTGAGAGCTGTGGTGAAACCAATTTCTATGAAGGATACGGTCGACCGGGCTGTGTGCTGCACTGCGGCTCAATCCCGGAACGGACAATCGCGCCAACAATTCTGCCTCAATGTATTTTTTTGATGGATAAAATCCGAAGAAGTGAATCGACGATGGCGTTTCTGACCTCTTTAATTTCCTTTCAGCTTCTCCACGTCTGTCTGAGACAAGACTTTAATAGTTTCTTTAAAAAAAAGTCACGACGTTCAGGTGGAGATAATAGGGGTATTCACGCTTCGATGGATCTGGTCTTGTATCGGTGTAAAAGTGTAAAAGTGTATCATTTTCATACAATACAACAACAAAATACACTGGCTGTCATTTTGTTACACTTTTACACTTTAGCAATACTCCAACCCTGTTGTATCACAGAGTGTAAAAGTGTATTATATGGATTGAGCATATATTTTCACAGCCTGCTGTTGTTATTTGAATTCATAAACAATAAAATCAGCTAATTTTGGCATGAACTTCAGTGTTGCTACGAATATGAAAAAGGGCGTCTTTGATGTAAAAAAAAAAACTTTTACACTTTTACTAGACCAAATACAACGAAGCGTGAATACCCCTAATGGTCTAAACTCCTATCATTTTGAATGTTAGCTTCTCAGTAGCTGCTATTTTCTTTCAATGATTATTGAAGGGTCTTCCAATAGGGACTTCCGAACTTTGACAGTTGATAGCGGGCACATTCTTGAAGCTACATCTGTCAAATTGGCTGTCATTTATTCGGTCCGTTTTGCCAAATCACCATGGACGGATATGGGGTTCGACAACACGTGCAAATATTAAAAGTGTTTTATCAAAATGTGTGTTCTGTTCGGGCAACGTTCCGTTCGAAAAATCATGTTCAGCGATGAGGCCCATTTCTGGAGTAATGAGTACGTCAACAAACAAAATTGTCGAATTTGGGACGATAACAATCCACATGAGATCCAAGAGCGTCCAATGGATCCCAAAAAAGTCACTGTTTGGTATGGATTTTGGGCTGGCGGCGTCATCGGTCCATATTTCCAGCTCCTTCAACGGCGAGCGCTATAAGTCGATGACTACCAACTTCTTTTGGCCTGAAATGTATGATATGGTCACCAACGACATGAGGTTTCAACAGGATGGCGCTACGTGCACAGCTCACGCCACATTGGAAATTCTGCACGAGCGTTTCGAGGGCATGGTCATCTCTCGTGGAGGTGATGTGAACTGGCCACCGAGATCGTGCGTCGCAAGTCTATGCAAATAAGCCACAAACCACAGCGGCCCTCAAAGCCAACATAACCCATGCCATCGGTCAAATTCAGCCTGATTTATGCCCCAGAGTCATGGAAAATTGGACATTTCAGATGCGCGCCACTCAGAGAATCCGCGGCGGACATTTGAACGATGTTATATTCCATACATAATGGCATCGATAATAGGGCTTCCAAACGAATAAAAAATGTCGATGATATTTCACACACACTTTGTTTTATTTAAATTTAAAGAATTTGGTAAAAAATTTTGGATTTTGACATTTTTTTATTTTGTAAGATTTGGATTCTGTAGGGTCTTGAGAGTCTGTAATTCAAATTTTATCATGATCGGTCTAACTAAAGTTACATGGCTTTTACGAGCGCGCGCCGAGCAGTGTCAGAATTGATTTTTATGAAAAACCTGCTGCATCGCTAGAACTTGGTTTTGAGCGAAGCTCGGTTTTCTAGCTCATATCGCGCACCAATCGAGTTCTGATCAATAAATTTTCGAATTTCTTTTTTCCTGACTTTCCTTAAACATGAAAGAATAGAAAATCACGAGGGTCGAGTCATTTATTTGATTTCTGTTATGAGAAAACCGTTCCTCAAACTTTAAACGCATTTTTCTCGAAACGAGTTTTTTTGAACTACTGGGAATAACCGACACCGGAGTTTTTGACCGAGTTTGAAAATTCTTGTTCTGTTTTATTCTGTACGTTATTGGCTATCGAATGACACATGCTTTTGTGGAAATTCGAATTTTTCACAATGCTGCACACGTTTTTCCCCGAATTTTTTTTTACCGCTTTCGGACCTCAATTTTCAAAACTGCGCCATTTCTTTCCCGATCGGTCTTTTTTCAAAAGCATGTGTCATTTGATAGATTTATCCTTCTACTTTAAAATTCAATTGGAATTTTTGCTCTGGGATGTTTTTGAACCGACCTATAATTCCCACCAGTCGAGGATAATTTTTTTTCATGTGTGCGCTCGACGGGAGCTGTGCGCATGCGCAAGGATCGAGGCGAGACAGAAAAAATGCACATGAAACTACATCAAATTCGTAAAACAAAAAAAAAATTAAATAAATAGCTGTAATTGTGTCTTTGCGGCATCGAATTGAAATCACCCTTTTTTCACTGGTTTTTACGAACCTGACACCTTAATGAAAGACCCTATAGTTCTTTTTTGTTTCCCATTTTTTCAAACACCATGAATAACTGGTTTGTTTTTTATTATTTTATTTGAAAAAATACTGTACTTTTTTTGAATTTTTTCGAAATTTCTTCGTGCGAAATTCCTTAACATGTGATAAAATGAAAGCAACAAAATTCAGAAACAAAATAATACTTGAGAACGCCAAGTAAGTTAAAGCTTACTTATCAAAATGCGGAATTATAATTGCGAAATAATCCGCGCGTTCCGGACAACCAAAAAGCGCTTTTTAAATAATCAGTTTTGTCTATGGTTGTCCGGAACGGATTTTTATAAAAATCGCTTTTTGGAAATAGGAATGCCATTTTCTTTTTGTTTGTTTACAAAAATTTTGAGGCGCGAAATACTGTCCAAATTTTTAGTGAAAAAATCAAAAAAATTTTAGTTAAGAATATATATATGTATTTAACCACAAAAGATGTGGATATGATTCCCGACATTTTTCGTTTACATATTCTTCATAAAAACGCACAAACAAAAAGCAAATGCACAAATCACAATTTAAAATTTTTGCGCCAACTAATTTTTTTGACACACACTTTTTTTCATTGATTTTTATTTTTTTGCTCCTCTGATGTTTTTTTTTTATTTTTTCTCCGCTTTAGCAAATAATTTTGTGATTAAATTTCTCCTCATTTCTTAAAAAAGCGCTTTTTTCCCCTACGAATCAGTTTAGTGTCATCTCAGTACAAATTTGACAGTAAAAAAGCGCTTTTTGGTTGTCCGAAACGCGCAGAATGAATGCAGAATAATTTTCAACAAAATAATTACCAACCTGAATCAAAATTTGCCAAATAAAAACTGCGAAGAAACAAAATGCGAGTTATTGAAATGCAAAATAATAAAATGCGAAATGATCGCAGCGTAATAACAAAATGCGTGAAAAAACCGCGAGTTGTATCATACCCATGTGGTACTTGAAGCTAAGGCAAATAAGAGTGATACTCGCTACAGGTTATCCGAAATACATCTCCTATAAGTGTTTAATCTTTTTGTTAGCTTTCCCACGTATGAAAAGATTCAGAACTAAACAGTGTCATATAGGACATGAAATGTCAGGTCAAATAGTAATATGTATGTTATGTACGTATTGAAGATCACTAATTAACAGCAGTTCTTAAATATGTATTTCAAATTTGAAAGACAAAAAGAGAGGCTGAGATTAAGCCTGTCGGAGAAAACACCACCACCTACACCCTCATTGGTTTTAAATCCATCGGTGTAAAAGTGAATCGAATTGTCCTGAAGAAATATCTCATTCTCCCAGAGTGATCTAAGGAAATGTAAGGCGATTTCCAACCAGAAATTTACCTTACCTTCGATCTTGCATATTTGACTAAGAATAGATCGGACAAGTAAAATTGTTTCAATTAAGTATAAATTCAGTCCCAACGCAATACAAACAAATTATAAACAAAAACGTTAACATATTAAGATGTTCAGTTTATTGTCCGTTCGAAGTCAGCATGAACGGAAATATGTAAACAGTTATTAGAGCATTTTACCATTTGACTTAAAAAAAAACATGTACACTCATTTTATAGATACAAATTTTTTATAGAACTTACTGCGAACATTTGTTGACGTTGTTCCGAAACCAGTTTTTCACTTGCTCCCTGCAACAACTCTGCTAATAGCTCCGGTGTAGGCATTAAATCCTTTCCAGGACCACCTTTGCCGCTGGATTCTGTAAGTACATTCCGTTCAGAAGGCGATCGACTCGGTTGTGACATGCGAATCTCATCCATGCTACGTTTTGTTTGCTTATCAAGGGGAACAAGAGAAGAGCTCTTTTTATGTATTGGCCTGGTAGAGGTTGCTTCGGAAACAGCACGTTTTACGTCGGAATAACTTTTCTTATCTGAACTCGTCGAATTATCCAGAGTGCTTTGGTAACGCTTGTCCAGAGAGTTCATCTTCGGCAATCCTGATGTTCGCGCGACATTTTCTATCTGCGATGGAGTAGATGCCGCCCTCGTGTGTGTTGGAATCGGAAGGTATGTGTTAGATTTCCTAATGCGAAAAGAGTTCGAGTATTGTGGTACATTACGCGGATGATCCTCAAACGACCGTGTATCATGATGGCCACCTCGCATCCGTCGCACTGATAACCTGTCAATACATAAAAAAAAATAAATGTGTATATAAGGATTTAAAAATCGCTGTAAATTTGTACTTACAAATCAGGATCCTTCAACTCTTCAAGGATCTCTTCGAAATGCAAACGATTTGGCTTTTTCATTTCCGCCTCAAGCATTTGACCGTACGGGCCACGAAGGGGTCGCTTTGAGTATCTTTTAAAATCTTGATCACTAAGTGCTGGACTTGGACTCGAGCGATCTCGTCCTGTAGCCGGGGTACGATCACTCTCGTTATCTGAGACTGATTCGGTACAAAGAAATGACTGGCTCTTATGAGGGAGTTGGGGAACCAAAACTCCGTCGTCTTTCTCTTCTGAGCTTTGACATGATAAACTTGTCCGACGTCGCACTTTTGTCCATATTGGCGGTTTATTACACTCTGAGTCAGGAGTATTCAAATCTAAGGAATACAGTGATCCTGGAGTTTGGTTATCTTCTGTCCCTGGGCTGTTCAAATACATAATTGATGAGCTTTCATCAGACTGATCACCTTTAATAACACTGAAGTTGGTCAAAGAAACCTCTAAATCAAGTCCACTACTATTGCGAACTTCGGGACTTTCCACCCAATCTGCACTTTCAATATACATTCCTTTGCGCCGCTTGGAATAATCTATTCGCTTCCTGTCCTCAGCATTACTGCACAGTCGTTGTAAGGAGCAGTCTAAGGATGATCGTTTCTCGCTACCGATTTCCATATCATCATGGCTGTAACGCTTCTTAACTTCGGCGTGGTCAAATGATCCTTCTCGATTTGGATGACTACCACCGTGCTGGGGTATTTCCTCTGGAAATGAATCTCCCTCGAACTCCTTTTCCTCAATTTCTTCTAGCTGTGAGGAAGTGTGTTGGCTAACAGAAATAATCGGAACAGTTTCTCGGATTGGTTGCTCACTCTCTCTTCTCTCGGAGGCAAATTCTAAAGCGACAGGAGCTATCGCATTTACTGAATCGGGATAAACCCCAAATTCGTCGGGTGCAACATCCACCCACTCATGGGGGGGATTCTCTAGGTTCCATTCTTGTGCGGCACATTCGTACACTGGAACTGGAATAAGGCATGTTGTAGCGGTTTGCAGAAAATTATCAGGCGGTGATTCCAAAGGAATTTCTTCTTCCATCAGTGTAGCCAAGTTCGATTCAAACACTTCTGCAAGTTCGGTGGCAACGGAAGGCTGTATTGACTGCTGCTCTATATCACTTTGTGCTGTTTCAATTAATTGCTCACCAACTGTTGATGGAACTTTTTCTCCTTCTAAATCGCATTCGATCTCTAAATTTAGGTTCACCTCAGCCTCCACCTTTTCTTCAGGTTGGTTTACAGTGCCTTGATCGTTTTGCTCCTGCTCTACAGATATGAAATCTTCCTCGGGTATAACTTCTGGAGTGCCCCTTTCATTATTATCTTCACCACAACTTAAACTAACATTTAATTCGGTTTTTTTAAGGGGGATAAAAATAACATTGTCTTCCTCAGTCTTATCCTCTCTTCCGCTTTCCACAGACTTTATTTCATCTTTTTCGGATGGCAAGGATTGATCAGTATTAGCAAGAACTGCTACTTCAGCAGTTTTATCACGACGTAATCGGTCCCTTAATGCACTCAAAGTTGCTCCAATGTATTTGCCAGATGAGTAATCTATTTGTGAAAATGAAGCCGATCGAAATGGAATTCCCTTTCGGGCGTAGGATCCAATCACAGTACGTGACTCTGGTCGAGAAAGTTTCGTAGATATTTCGGCATCAACTTTAAGCGCGCCCGGTGGTGGAGATTTGGACATTTCTCTCGCAGAAAGGAGAGTTTCAAAATTTGACAGGCTGGTATTTGGTTTGAGGGTTTCGAATAAACGTTTACTATTGAATTTACTAAGATCGTTGCTGCTACTACTGCTGGCAAACTTTTGTTCATCATGGCTAGAAGATGGCGCATTCGTCTCGACATTCTCTTCATCCTGATCCATTAGCAGAATATCATCAGATTGTGTGGATAGGCTATGCAAAGGTGTGTCATCGGTCTTTTCAAGGCTACTTGACGCCGAAACTGCATGCCTTGACTTCCGTGGAGGCGGTATTGGAGGAGGCGTTGGAGACGAACGATTCCTTCGTAAAAGTTCAGTTAATTCTTTTAATCTCTCAGATTTATCTGATGATTTTCTTGCCCTGTCCTGATTCGCTGGAGTAGGTGAAGATTTTCGTCCAAACCCTAATCGCTGCCAACGGTCTAATGTATTTCGACGTTTTTCCATCATAATCTGAAAGAAATTAAACACCGAACATTAAAATTGTCAATCTGAATAAATCTTTTTCGATTAATTCTTCTTTAGATACGTGGATACAGAGTTTCAATCACTGGGCAAGCCTTTTTTTTCTATTGAGAGTATTTTGTAGTCTGGGTCTGTTTGGTTTTCTTTTTTTGATACACTATTCTGTATAAGCTTTTTAGCTGCAGGAATCTAGACAATAACCCTAAATTCTTGCGGCTTATAATCCTTATGTATTTTGTATTCAAAAGCATGGAAACATTTTAAACGAACGTATCCGAGGAAATGCTCTTCTGGAAAGGCCTCTCTGTAAACCCTAAAAATACCGTATTTGTTCCTTTTTAAAGAAGAAGAAAGCTCAATCTTCTCACTCACCCTTCACTATTCGGCGAAACTATCCCATTCGCTTAAAAAGACAAATATCTGGGAATCATCTTGGACAGCAAAATGACCTGAAACCCACAGATCGTAAGAGTAATCAGCAGAGCTACCATATCACTATGGACCTGTCGTCGAATCTGCGGGAGAAACTGGGGAGTACAACCCAGGATGATACTCTGGCTGGCTGAAAAACAGATCGTCAGACCGATGATCTCTTACGCAGGGTGGTCTGATGGACAAAAACTAATGAAACTACCACAGTTAACAAAAAAGAATGAGTCCAACGCCTAGCCGAAACCTGCATGTCAGGATGCCTTCGCACAACTCCAACTGCTGCACTCATCAGTGTCATCTTGGGTTTACCACCACTGAAAAACTTTATACCAATGGAAGCTAAACTAAGCATCCATGGACTCTTTCACTCAAGGAACTTCCACTCAAAGTCGTACAGAGGAGGACCCTTATCCCAGCTTGAAACACTGGAGCAAAACACAATCTTCAGCACGCCTCCAGAAAACATGCTACCCAAATACTGCTTCAACAAGAATTTCTCAAGAGAGGACTGGGAATACGGACGAATCCAAAATGGAAACAGGAACTGGCTCGGAAATTTTTGGAGAGTCATCATGACAGTCTTGATGAATTCGTGTCCATATTCCAAGCAGAGGTCTTTGGCAGCAATCAGTGTGTGAGATTCTATCAGTCTTCTCACACTATGGGGAAAGTCATAACGGAATGCCCAGCTCGCGGAGAAGTTGTACCTACAGAACAACTTGCCGCCATCCACCAAGAAAAAATGCGTCGAAGCCGAAACCAGCATGTCAGGATGCCTTAGCGCAACTCCAACTGCTACGCAGAATTTCATCCTGGGTTACAAATCTTTGTACGAATGGAAGCTAACTTAGGCATCCATTGAGGTACAATGAAGGGGATTCATCTGTTTCTACACAGATGACTCCAAAACAGAACCGGGAGTGGGTAGAGGTATCTTCTTCAAGGATGTGACCATTCTGACTATCTCAGCGTCTTCCAGCAATTAAGGAGATCCTATAATGGCTAAGGTATAATGTGATATATCCACGGGTATAACCATTTTTAACAGGTAACCAGACCGCGATTAAATCTCTAGAATCTGTCACCTTTAACTCAAAAACAGCCCTAACTTTCCTCTTAACCAGATACCTGAACAATTCAAAATGCACCTTCTAAGGACATTCCAGTTAACTGCATGGCCGACGAACTCGTCAGACAGGGTTCATCTATTTAGATTGTACCGAAAAAGGGGAATATATATATGCATCTGGCATATCCTTCAAATCCTTGAAGCACTCAGACTCGTTTTCGGTCCATTAGACTCCCAAGCAGAAGCTCCTTTTTAATGGATGGCGAAACTCCGATTTGGTTTGGTTCTCTTTTTCTTTTTGGTGGCTATTGCTGTTCCCGACCGGTCTCTAACCTGCACAGGTATGGTCACAAATGAACACACTCCCCACTATATCTTCGCCTGCCTCATCATCAAACAGATTTGGTCGTAGCTGAATAAAAAAAAAACGCTGTAGATATACACGAAGATGTATATCTTACATGTCCAGCACCCTCAGCTGGAAGAAGAGCTTATTTAGGAGTCAGCTTCTTCCACAGTCTTAGCAAACTGGCTGACACAAGCGTAGGCAATCTTCAACGCTTCATAGTAAGCACTGACTGATTCCGCCAGCAGTTTTTCCGGAAGAAAACTTTCAAAACTTTCTCCGCGCGGCTAATTTTTTAAATCTCTTACTCATTCGCTTTAAGGCGAGGCCGAAGTTTCGAAGGCTTAATTATATTTCACTCCCGACCAACGTTGAGACACTTTCGATAATTAGTGCTTTAAAACACTTTAACATTTGGTTTAATACACCACATTCTAATAGTGAAATTATCAAGGCCTCCTTTGGGATCAGCTCAGCTAGGAAGAAGCCACACTGAAGCACACCCCGAGCTAGAGGATTTGAAGTGTGGCGTGGTTACGTACGCTCGTGCAAAATCAGTAGGTACAAGAATGGGGCCGACAGCCGAAAATCGTGCTGCAGTCGTATGACCGATCCTTACTTATGGTATAACGGTTTCTAGAAAAGCAACTCGGCATACAAATTCTCGATAAAGTCCAACGTGTGGCTTGCATCAGCACAATGAGTATGTTGATCTCCAACAGCTTCACTTCAAACCATGATATACTTAGGTTAGATGACTGCCCCCGCTTAAGAAGGTGTAGACCTGAATGAAGGTCCATTGTGATATCACGTACATTACCGCATTACCAGCACCAAGAACTTTGCATAATGGATTTCCTTGTTTTATCAAGGAAGATACTATCGGTGCAGAACACGCAATGTACAGAACTATTTAGACCCGCAGTCTTACTTTACTTACTTTAGGCGGCACTACAGTCCGGGGTGGACCTGGGCCTCAACCAACAAGCGTCTCCAGCCAGCTCGATCTTTAGCTAGCTGCCTCCAGTTTCGCACGCTAAGTTGGTTGAGGTCCCCTTCAACTTGCGCGCGCCACCTGAGTCGCGGTCTTCCTCTACTGCGCTGTCCCTCGGGGGTGGATTCGAAGATTTTTCGGGCCGGAGCATTGGTGTCCATCCGCTCTACATGACCCAGCCACCTCAGTCGTTGGACCTTCACTCTTCTGGCTAAGTCGATGTCGCTGTACAGCCCGTACAGACCCGCAGTCAAAGCCCTTTATTTGGTTAATATCCAGTTTGGCTAGGAGTCGCCGAAGACTTTATGGAAATACTCTCCTAAAGTTTGAATCCTCAGCCTTGATAGGGCAGGGCAGGTACAAAAAAGTGAGTATCCATTTCTTTCTCTTTTTCATCCCTACAGCAGAAATCCTTAGAAGGGACACCCAGTCTAGAGGCGTGTCTGCTGAGCAAACAATGCCCTATTAGCGCTTCTACAATCATTCTTATATATTTCCTATTTATGGGCAGAAGTCTTTCTGTTCGCTTCAGATCTGGGTTAGGCCAGATCGATCTTGACCAAAGACAAGTGCTAATATTATTCCAACTATTATTAGCCATTCTTCTGGCTAGAGGTATCAATGCGAGATTTCATCGATTCCCAAGAAACAGGCAGTTTTCCCCTATTTTCATAAAGGTTCTAACCTGATTCCTCCTTTGCCAGCTCGTCCACACTGCAGTTGCCGAGGACATCCTATGACCTGGGCCGTGGGACCGTGATTGTATAACTTATCACTTCAAAACGAGCATTATTATATACAGAATGGTCATTTCTTTTTACGTTATTATGCTCGTGTTTACGTGACGTGTTATACGATCACGGAAGAGACGATGCAGGAGCTAGCACTAGCACAGCGAAACGTCGCAGCTGTCTCATTTAAAGACCGACAGCATTGCTTTATCAACATGGATCTTATTGTCGGTGATTTGAAGACTTTTATCGCTGCCTGACTATTTATACATAGGAGAATAGCGCTATCCTCTACCGCGTTAAATGAAAACCAAGCCGCAGCTTCTCGACTTGCCGTAATCTCCGTCTGAAATACGGATTACGTCTGGTAATCTTTACAAATGCTATACTTGCAGCCAATAGACATTTATGGTATGCAGCAAGCCACTGGCATGGCGCTAGGACTGAGAGGTTCTCGAAATGGGCTACAAGCAAACAATAATGGACAGAAGCCCCTGGAGTCAGCGCGAAATGCTCTTCAATGAATCTTTCTCAATCTTTACGGACGGCTCTAAAACAACTGAAAACCTTAACATTCACCACCCATTCAGTCGAAGACTGCCGCGTGTCTCTTGACGAAATCGCTAACCAGCATAATGTCACAGTCTGGTCACAGTGACATAACAGTCACCTGTGCGGCTGACGAATCAGCCAGACAAGGCTCTAAATGTATAAGACGCTTGATCATGTCAAAGCGCCTATGTCGTTTGGTAAACACCTGATTCATACCGATCGTAGATGGCAACATCTTGATTATTGGTCTGTCCTCGATCCTCCGAAATCGAGATCGACCCGCCCTCGAAACTTACTAACGCCCTGGAAACTGAATCCCAAGCAGGTATGCTCAGCGTTTGGATATTGTATTCAATGATTTCTGCAGGATCTACACAGACTAGGAAAAATCGATCGTGCACTTCCTCTGCACGTGTCCCATCAAAACATCAAACATCAGAAATATTTCTTCAACGATCTAAATGATCTGAATACTACTGCCACTTTTGGTCTAGGTGTACCCCTTCTCAGAGGACTAACTAATTTAGGTGAAAGTCTCAGCACCTCACAACATCATACTCATAAGGGCATTCATGAGAAAATAAAAGCAGATGAGCTCGCAAGAAAGTGTACTGAGATGAATTTGACAATGGCCGATGACTCAATCCTATCCCCATTAAAACTTTAAAAGTCCAGTGATGCTGGATGCGAAATTCCAAAAACTCGCGAACGAAAGATGGATTTCACTCACAACATGCCGCACCTCTAGAATGTTCTGGACAGAACTAAACAAATGAAAAACCAAAGATATCATCGCACTCAACAGAAGTCACCTATCACTTCTGATAGGTATAACAACAGGTCACAACCTGCTAGCGGTCCATCTATAAAAAGAATGCGGGTGAGTAGAACGGACCTATGTTGAGGATGTGGTAATGTAGACGCGGAGTAGGACACATTCTACGATTCCACCTCCTATGCGAATGAATGCCCAAGCCTTAGCAGAAACAGGAAGACAACCCTCGGAGAACATTTCTTCAATGATCTGGGCGAATTGTCAAACAAGTCTCCGAAAACCATTCTACAATTCCTTCGAAACTCGAGTTAGTTCAGGGAGGCGAGTTGATACTAATAATTAATGTTCGACTTATTTTAGGTACCCCAGACCACACCAGGAGACACAATGGATCCTTTGAGATCCGTGTGAGGCTGTATATAGGTGCACCCACACCTATAACCAAACCTGACAAAGTTTGGCAATTCAATTCGGCACGTCTATCCCAATAGTAACAGCAGGCCTAATGGCTACGAATGTGGTTCTCCATTTTTGCCAAAAATGTTAATCTTTACGAGCGATATGGAACTTTTACCCAAGCCAATATGGAACGATGCTAAAGTGCCATTGTTTAGAAGTCTGTTGGGAGAGCAACTACAAACACAACAGGATACAGATCTCTGTAACATTAAACAAATTATAAAAAATGTATATTCGAGGATCAACCGAAGCACTACCAAGAAAAGGCACTATAAAGAGCCAGGGTTTGACAGCGAGTGCTAAAAGGCTATTCCGGCAGTATAACGAAGGTGCGATGAAGGGGATGTATTTGAAGGCCAACAGCGAGTTTAAGGCTATTCTGAGGGAAAAGCGTAAAACTAACTATGAATCCATTGCTCGGGGATAGGCATACAAGAATAATTCATCAGATTTTTGGAAATCGGCAAAAAAAAGCCAATGGTAGCTAGTGTAGCATAAACTCCAAATTAAGCCCTTATGTCCTACTCGAACACTTTAATGCTCTCTTGAATCCGCTCCCTAGTCAGCTCAAGTATGGTAATAGGGAGTTGAATGAAAGACTTACTATCATGTTTTACAAGATTTTAGATAGTGGACTAATCCCAAACCGCTTTAAAGAAGCTATAATTTTCCCCATTTATAAAATAGGATGCTCATTGGACCCAGCAAATTATAGAAGCATTTCCTTTTTAAATGCTTCCTATACAATTTTCACGGCAATTCTACAGTGTTGACTATCGACATGGATTAAGGAAAATAGTCTGCTAAAGGAATATCAACCGGGCTTCAGGCAGGATATTCTACTATCGACCATGTGTTTGTGTTAAGGAGTATTGCAGACTCATTTGTTAGAAGGGGTACACAACTTTTTGTGTTCTTTGTTGTCTTCAAGTCTGCTTTTGACTTAGTGGACTGAAATGCATGTCGATGAAGTTTGGACGGGTCATCCAAAACCTGTATGCCGATACCAAGTCAGCTGTGTGGAATGGAGAGGAGTTGTCACCATGGTTCCAGTCGTGTTTGGGAGTAAGGCAGGGATGTTCTCTGAGCCCAAGCTTGTTTGCACTATATATCGAGGACATTTTTTTTTTTTATTATTCACTAGGGCTAAAGGGGTTATGAATACCCTTATGATTTTATTCACACAGCGCTAGTGTTGGTGTAGTGATTTTGGAAATTCAGGTGGTATAAGGTTTTAGTTTTTTGCTCCGAGGGTGGTGTCCAGAATGACTGGGGAGAATTAAAGGTTCTGTTGCCATTGCTTATAATTCACAGTATTTCTTTCGAACATCCCGATGTCATTAGTACGATCAACACTTTAAAGCCATTGCCTACCTTACTGCCAGTGTTATGCCTATACATAGTAGATATTCTGCCTGGGGGGATGCTCATCAAAGCACTTCTTTTTGCGCATGATATAGTGTTACTGGCGCACTCAGCTGAATCCTTACAACTCATGATCAATAGACTGTATGATTACTGTAGGTTTATGGAACTTGATCGTCAATTCGAACAAGTCCAAGATTATGATATTCCAGAGAGGGGGAGGAAAAGGCAGCAGAAACGAAAAATGGCAGTACAATGGCAAAAAAACAGAAGTTGTTGCAGAATATCAATACCTTGAAGTTTATATTACGAAAAATTTAGATATGGAAAGATACCTAAAGGAAAAATTAACCAAGTAAAAAACAGCCATCAATGTTGTTTGGAAAAAGTGTTTCAGCAACAAATGCATCGCCCACATTAGCAAATATAAGGTTTTCGTAGCTGTCGCAGAATCGATAATGCTCTAAGCAAGTCTGGGGTGTTAGGAAATACGAGACTGTTGAGAAACTGTTACAGTACTACGTACAGAAAGCATTCCATCTTCCATCCAACACCCCGAATTATATGATAATGCTGGAAACAGGCTTGTCCCCAATGTTCATCAAAACATTTAAATTGCACGTGGACTACCTGCTGCAAGTCCAGACGATGCCGGATAGCCGATTGCCAAAAAAAAAAACAGCTCTACAGGCAATACAAACCGAATCAGGGTGGTACCGAGATTGGCTGGAACTAGCAAGGAGCTGTGAGATAGATGGAAAGCCTAAAACCACAACTCTATCACCTTATCACAAGTGTAGATGAACAGGCTAGATCAACGCACTTAGAGCAAGCTGCAGGATAGCTGCATAGAATGATCTATAGCTGCCTAAATCATAACCAACTACTTCCGTGACGAATATAGCATCTAGCAAATATCGACAGTCTTCAAGCTTCGGGGAGAGCTGCTGAAACTCAATTATATTCCTCACAGAGAAGACCTACCAGTACTGTGCAACCTGTGTAACTTGGCGGAGAGGGAAGATGTCATCCATTTTGTAGGAAAGTGCCCTGTTTTGAAAAAAATAAGAAGGTACATCTTCGGAAGGGATGTCCTGTCGGTGGACCAAGTCCTATCGCTCCTCAATGAAATGAACGTGTCAAAGCTATCTCGCTACTGCAGAATCGCGTTTAATTATCGAGAAAAAATAGTTAGGTTAGGTTAGGTTGAAGTGGCTGCCAGCTATTGCCAGCACACTTAGACCAGTGATAGGTCCATTGTGATACAACATGGATCTGAAGAGACCTCCATACCTACTCGTTAAACCAATTGGAGCTTTTTATGAAGCGAAGGAGGTCTCTGATATCTGTATTTATCAGATCACCTAAGTCGTTAAACTAGACTTCCCCTAAAAAGAGTCTTCTTTTACCGGAGAAAGCTGGGCAGTTACAAAGAAGGTGGGGAATCGTTTCCTCCTCCTCTTCGTCCATGCAGCTTCTACAGAAATCATTTGAATGGACGCCAAGCCTTGTTGCATACTTGCCTATTAGACAGTGTCCCGTGATGACACCTATTACGGATCTGATATGCGATCTGTTGAGAGAAATCAAATTCTTAGAGCGTTTCAGATCCTGCCGTCATCATACCATTTGTCCACCTAGAATTTGTTTTCTCGGTAGCATCCAGTTTGAGCTTAAGTTTACATGTAGCGATCGGTATACCCAGGGTGTCTCTTTCTGTGAGCACGCGTACTGTTGTTCCATATCTGGCGAGTTCATCAGCCTTGCAGTTCCCTGGAATATCCCTATGCCCCGGCAACCAACAAATATTGAATTGCTCCCCCATCTCTGAGAGATGATCGGCAATCTAGAGCTACAAACGAATTTGAAGAGACTGATTTCAAGGAATGATCGCTGCTTGACTGTCTGAAAAAATACGTATATCTGTGGAAGATATCACGATTTTCTTAAGCCAAGATAAGATTTCTTTGATTGGCAGTATTTCCGCCTGGAACACGCTACATTGATTTGAAAGACGAAAACAGAGGCTGAGATGAAGCCTTTCGGAGAAAACACCACCACCTACACCCTCATTAGTTTTAGATTCGTCGGTGTAAAAATGGATCGAATTGAAACTGAAATTGAATTGAAATTGATTTGAGGCGAACAGCCGAGTTAGCAGCAATTTGTCTGCCGATGATATCTAGGGGTGTCAGATGAAACAAAATGTCCAGTGCTGCGGAGGGTGTAGAAGAGCCCCGCTTATGCACAGACATGCTGATCGCTGGACCTTGCTAAGATGGTCTCGGTTTATAGCCTTATCCGAGGTGGTCCACCAGACAGCCACCCCGTACATGAGTATCGGTCTTATGACTGCGATGTAGATCCAGTGAGTAAAACGAGGTTCCCAATAGCTTTTTTGCAAGAGAAAAGTGCTATTAAAGCTTTCCTTACTCTTTCTTGGATGTTAGGTTTCCAGCTTGATTTCTTATACAAAATAAGACCCAGATATTTTGCTTCGTTAGAGAAATTGAAGCTTATACCGTTAAGGGAAGAAGGGTCGATGACTGGAATTTTATATTTCTTAGAGAAGAGTACCAATTCGGTTTTGTGGGGGTTTACACCCAAACCACAACCATTCGAGAAAGAAAAGTAAAAAGAATTGGGATCATTTGTTGTTTTAAAAGCAATTTATTCAACTGTTGTCAATCAGGCAGACGGCAATGCCATGCCCAATGATTTTTGTAAATCAGAATTTGTAATAACAAAAAACTATCTATCAATTAATCTTTCTCGAGTTTGCAAAAAGAACAACGTTTTGAGGTTCCAAGGAATTTGAATCCCGAAACATTCTACGGAAAACATATGTATACATTCGAATGAAAAATTTCATTGTTTACATTACAATGCCATTAATTTATTTAAAGCAAATGAAATGTAACCATATCAATCGAAAAAGAATTAAAGAAGTACAACCTACAATTATAAAACAAGATTTAAGAAGTCTCGTCTTCTATGTGACGTACAATTTGTGTATCTGATCGACCAGAACGACGTTTATACGCGCACGATATTCCCTCAAACTGTGCAATTAAAAACATTTGCCTAATTTTAGATATTTAGAAAATGTTGGAATTATAAGCAAAGGAAAATAAATCAAAATATTACCTCTTTACAGACTGCTCCGGATGCATGACTTTGTGGTGTATATCCGAATGACTCAATGGTAGGTATCCGTTTTAAAAGAAGCGGTCCTCGCAACGTAGGCGACGAAAAATTTAACGAAAGCGACGATGATGACGAATTCGCCGACAAACTATCAGTCGTGTCAATATGTGTTGGTAAAGTGGACAAGTCGCTACTGTTAGAATTATCCTCGATTAAAGTTTGATACTGCGAATCGCTAGACGAATGGTTACGATAATGTGCAATTTTATACAATAAACAACTCTCTACAATGCACTCATTATTCACTGTGTGCCATTGAGATTCATCGCCCTCCTGACGACTACCACATTTACAAGCAACACTTTTGTTCTCACTGAGATAATTTAAACTACTATTTATATCAATATCACTTAAAATGCAATCTTGTACATCTGTTGTGGACGCACTATGAAAATAAGAACCGAAATTTCCACGGACGCCAATCAATTGGCCGGACGTTGAAGACTTCGATAAATTTGCGTTATTTGTATCGCTAAGCGATTTAAATATCTTTTTACTCTTCCCGTTGCTCGGTTGCTGATGCTGCTGCTGATGATGATGATGATGATGTTGGTGATGATGCTGTTGCTGGTACTGATCTCTACTGCGACTTATATCTACATCGATTTGCGTTACACTTGGGGCCGAAGCTGACACTGATTCGGAAAAAGAATAATCGTGTTGGGGAATTAAAACGTTACTAGAACTATGAGTTACAACAGGAGTATGTCCCTGTTCAATATGATGACTATATAGAGATGGCTGTTGCCCGTATGGTTTACAAGTTGAAATGAGACTATCGTCACTAGCACAACGACGTGATGTTACTTCACTAGTCCGAAAATTAAGTTGCTTACTCAATTTCGGAGTCAATTTACGAATAACTACGGCACTTGGCAAGGACTGTTCAACTTTCGACTGGCTTAATGGAACATCACTGACCACCGACCGAATTCCATAAGCCCCACTATTCTCAACACTTTTAAGGCGACCAAAACTATCGTAGCGCAATGTTCTTTTACCAGATCTGATCAAATCTTTTCGCTCATCATTCACGCGCCATTCACGACCGTCCAACAACGACGGATTTTCTCTGTCGATCGCATCCGAATTGTTATTGTTGTTAATGTTATTGGTGCTATTATTACTCCTTGTGATCGCTGTGTACACAATATCATCATAGTCTTGCTCACCGCCAGATACAGATTTAATACTACCACCACAAAAGTTGTCACTTACACTCTGATCTGAATTTGTGTTATTGCCAGCGGAAAAACAACCTAAAAACTCACATCGTTCGTCACCTTGATCATCTTCTTCTTTGTCGGATGCCCTCGTCAAATTATTCTTAGACTTCTGTTTTTCGAATTTTTGGAGTTTTCGACGAAAACTCGTGGGATCGTAGTATGACTTATCGAATTGATTTTTCTCTTGATTTTTATTAAATTGACTTATGTGGTTTTTATTTTTATTGATATTGCTGCTGCGTTTGTTCTTGGACGGTTTTGGGGGAACTGGAGGTGGAGGAACTTTTACTTTAATTGACTTTGGTATCGATGATGAGGATCGATTTTTTCCAACAGCTATCGACGGATGATTGTGGGGATTAAAATTTTCTTCGAGTAAGGAACGCGACAACTTTTGCTTATGACTGCTACTGTTCGACAGACTGTACGAGTTTGTTCGATTTGATTGTTTTGAGATGGCTTTACTGTGGCTGGCGATTGTATAACAACAAATCGATGGGGAGGAAGATGAAAGCGGAAGCGAGGACAACGATGATAATGTTGATGATGACACCGTCGCGGATACAGATGAATGGGAATTATTTTCCACGGTGATTGTCGACGAGGAGGAATCATTGAACTCACGACGCGAGCACGATTCTTGGCAGACTGAATCCGAATTTAGCCCATTTCTACAAAATTTGCTATTCATGTATCTGTAGTTCTCATGTAGTGACGGTAGAGATGTAGAAGATAATGGTGCTGGTAGAGGCGGCGGCGGAACCGGCAAGAAGCTTTCCCGTCCATACAAACGAGATTCATCTTCACAGCATGTGTGACTTGCTTGCGTCTGCGTGGCAATACTTATCGCCACGCATTTGTTTACAGTCGAAGTTAAAGCTTCTTGAGTTTGTGCATTTGGATAAATTGCTTCGATGTCTACTTTCGTTTCCTTACCATTTGCATTTGCATGGGCTTCCCTTTGCATTAAACTATTCTCCACAATTGAATCTATACCAGCTGACATTATTTTTTATTTTTTTTTTTCTTTGTTTATTATTATTTACAATCGAATTTTATTATTAAATTTAGTTTTTTGTTTTTTGTTTTTTTTTTTTGACGAAGAGAAGAGATAAAATGTTATTTATTTTCTATCAACTGTTGGGGCACATTACTCAATGACTGAACCAATTCAGTAGTTATACTGCTTCAAATGTATTCTTAGCTAAAAGAAAATTAAAAATAACTTTTAGAATTTTTGGATAAGTTATCTTTAGATATTTTATGTGTTTGAATTTTGGGAAAATGTGGAATTACTTACGTTTAACCTCAAAGTATTGTGCCTTCGCATTTCCTTCGGAAAGTGCGTTTTTGACTGAAGGTATTATCTACATTTGCTGCTTTTCTGTGCGCGATACTACTGTCGGTACTTTTCGTAATTTTTTTTTTGTATATGGACGTTCGACAAGCTTACCCGTATCTGTGGGATGTGGCATTCGTCCAATTATTGTAGATGATGATCTTTGTGAATTGGATGGATCCTATGATCATACTATAGGAGCAGTGTACGCTGTAAATCTATGCACCTATAGAACAAAATTCACCTTGAAGTATTGCTCTGAAACAAGATGAAAGAATTAACTTAGTATTACATTTTCGTTAAACAATGAATGAATATGTACATTTCTAGAAAATGCTATAAAAAAAAAACCTTTACCCTATAAAGTAAATTAAATAACTGTTTGTTGGCAGAATTGTAGCAATATTTAAAAACTGCGAAGAATATAAAACGTAAAGGCTTTTGTTTTAAGATTTGATTGTTTATTTTGCTTTTTCATGGTAAAAATAAATAAATCCACTTAATAAAATTAAGATTTTGAGTAGTGATTAATCAACCCTAAAACAGATGCTACACGCACACATTTATTAGTCATATACCTATTAGAGTTTGAAAAATATTTAAATTAAATAATTAAGTAATAAAAATTAAAATTCAAAATGACGGATATCATTTTTTAATTCACATACCTATATAAATACAGTTTATTCACATATGTATTCATAAATCTGTCTGATTTTCTAATAGTGTCATAACTTTTAATTGAAATATAACGCAATTTTTTCATCGAGTAGAGGTGGCAGTTCAACATGACCCCAAGCTGCATCATCACCTGGTTGATGATGTGTGTGAGACAATCGGTGCCTAGATCCAGCCTGCGGAGTTAAAAAAGTGGATTAGATCCGGAATCCCTTTACCCGAGATGTCATTTAGGTCGTCGAAATATGGTTGGTTTAGTGCACATAGTCTGGCTCTAGATAAGATTAGATTAGGTGAGGTGGGCACTAGTCCCTTATCACTGCGGTCACAGGTACGCCTATTGTGATATCCTCTATTTTAGAGCTCCTTCATGATTCCGGAGTGAGTGATTAAGCCGGTGATGTCTTTGGGTGAGCTGGTGGTGATATCTTCCGCCATAAGATAGTGGTTGCCAAGAACGTGTTTTTGTGAGTCAGTTACAGTGACACAATATGTGTTCTGCACATTCTTCGTTGCACATTCCACATGTGTTTTCTTGTGCTATTCCTATAGTCATAAGATGTTTTTTAACCCGACAATGTCCGGTTAGGAAGCCTGTGACGATTCGAAACTGATTTCTCGTTAATCCTAGAAGCTGTTTCGTTTCGCTCTAACCAGTGCCGGACATTTGCAGAGGAAGTGGATAAGAGTTTCCTTTGTTTCCGCAACTGCGGCAATAGGACTTGTATGCGATGCCTAGTTTAGCCGCATGGTCTCCAATTGGGCAATGTCACGTGATTATCGTCGTGATTCTGACGATATCTGAGCAGGTTCTGTTTATTAAGCCTTATGTTCTACTCTTATCGTAGGAAGGCCATATCTTCCTTGATATGGCGCAATTGGTCAACCCCCTCCATTGGAGGTTTGCTTTCTGCAAGAAGTGTGACTGGATTTGTTTTTTAACCGCTCCTAGCGGGATATGGACCCTTCCTACGAGTAAGCTCTGCTTGGCCAGTTCATCTGTGTACTCGTTTTCTTCTATGTCACTGTGCCCTGGAACCCAGAGCAGTGTGAAGCGTTCACCCAAGCGGGCAAGCTCGTTCCGGCACTCCTGCATCAGTTTGGAGGATATGGCAGTCGAGTCAGTAGCTTTGATAGCGGCTTGGCTATCTATAAGGATAGCAATGTTCTGTTTGTGCATTGTGTCATGTCTGAGTTGCGTCCAAGCCTCACGGATTCCCAGTAGTGCAGCCTAGAAAACGCTGGTAAAATCCGGCAAACGGTAGGATATTGATATTTTCAGTAATTCCGAGCAGACATCGGCCGCCACACCACAGTCCATCTTTGATCCATCGGTGTAGATGACCGTGTCGAAATTCTTCACAACTTCGTCTTTCTTCCACTGAGCTCTGATAGGAAATCCTGCGTCGAAGTTTTTTTTTAAGTTAAGTTTGGGTGTGATGTAATCGGTTGGAAATGTGACTATGCTATTAGGTAACGAATCTAGAATGTGACTAAGGCTGTTAAGTCTTGCAGTCTAGCATCCAGATTCTTTGAGTATAACTGCGCAGCATAGTGCGGTACCTTTTGTGTGTAGATTGAGAGGCAAAAGATGCAGGAGCACAGTAAGGGCATCTGTTGGGAGAATTGAACATACTTTTCATCGAACAGATAACTTTTTCTTTTGATTTGAAACAGCATTTTATGACAGTAGGTACCAATGCGAACCAGAAGTGCCGTCGGTTAGTAGTAAAGTAGGAATGCATGCCGGATAATACTACGTTCGGAAAACCCGTTTAATTTCAGCTATCTCCTTTAGTGTTGCCGCAACAGATTATGCAAAAGTCGTCAGATCCTGTATAAAAAGCCGACGGAATTCACTGAATTAAAGTGTCTTAGACATTTGTACCAAAGGAGGTCTATCGTGTTACCACTGGATCTATTTTATCTGCCTATGCACTTGCGGTACAGTGGCCATTCGCAGAGTCGCACTTTGCCTATGTATCGCCCTTGTGCATTTCGCAAATTGGCGTCCCTGATAATTTGGGAAAAAAAATACCGCTCGTCCTCCTGAGAATCCCGGAAAATACACCCTGGACACTGACGGAATAGCTTTGTGTGCCGCCCAAATGCCTCGACCGCTCCAAATGGTGCCCCATTCGTCCAACATAACGTGGAATGGTCCTAAATTTGCACGAATTGCCTCACATAGAAATTCATCCCACAAAATTAGAAAATATCCCACATAGTCCCACAAAATTAAATTAAAATTGTTCAATCGTTTGTTCCATAAATTATCAAAATAATAGCACTGAACGTTTCAAACATTTAAAAATGAAAAAACTCATAGTTTGTTTGAGGTATCTTTGACGTTTTATACGTTATACCCTCTGTTTGCGGGAGACCAATGAATTGACTTGTACTTGTTCTTGTACTTGTATAACCCACGATTAAGGGAAGCGTGGGTTCCCCTTCAAAGTGTGAGATATAAGACGGAAAGGATATTTTCAGTTTTGAATAAATTGTCTACGGAAGAGAAATCTCAACTCTCGATGGAAGCAATCAAAACTATTGAATATTAACTGTAAGATCGGGCTATTCAAGCTGTCAGGGTTTTTTTTTTTTTGAAGACATGTTATTCCCTTCGCTCTAAAGGGAGAAAATTTGTGTATTGTCGAGTAAATTGATATATATTTTTGTTTGTTATTGCTAATACTCTTATTAAGTGAATGTCCTTCAAGAGTACTGGAAAGTGATCGATATTTTTTTTTAATTGTTTAATAAGTCACACTTTTGTATTTTGTTATTTTATTTTTAATTTTATTATTTTTGAGTTATATTCACAGCTTATCTACGTTTTTTTTTATAGTTACACTTGTACGTTATGAAATTGAGATCAAATTGTTTGCCTTAAAAAACGTAAAATTCCCTTGTTTCATAAAAATAAAAATAAAAAATTATAATAGTTCTGTGGTTAAAATTCAACAAATATTTGTTAGTTTTAAAAATAATTTTTTTTTTTTTTTGTAAAAACAGAAGAAGAGTAAAAGTGCGAGTTTTTTTTTGTCGCTGGATGTACCTAGCTAAAAAGCTAAAAGCCTGGCTGCAGGCTACACACCAGGACCTCAGGCCCTTCGAAATAATGAGGGTAATCTTGTCACCGATCCGCAGGGAATTGTGGATGTATTTAAGCAGCATTTCCAGCAGCTGCTTAATGGGCATGGCCAGGAGAGAGTGATAGAGTATGAAGAAAACTCACCTTCAGTCGATGAAGTAGTTCTCCCACCCAGCCTTGAGGAAGTC
The DNA here is from genome assembly GCA_951813785.1 of Criorhina ranunculi. Classification (NCBI taxonomy): domain Eukaryota; kingdom Metazoa; phylum Arthropoda; class Insecta; order Diptera; family Syrphidae; genus Criorhina; species Criorhina ranunculi. Next base: position 52,891,982 of record OX638381.1, on the reverse strand, counting down.
GGCACAGCCATTAAAAAGCTGAAGAACAATAAGGCCGCAGGCTCGGATGGATTACCGTCAGAGCTCTTCAAAGCTGGTGGCGATGTTTTTGTAGGGAGTATGCACCAGATCATCTGCAAAGTATGGGAGGACGAAAGCATGCCCGACGACTGGACTATCAGCTCTATCTGCCCCATCTTCAAGAAAGGCGATCCTACGTCTTGTAAGAACTACCGATGCATATCCCTGCTTAATGTAGCCTACAAGATCCTGTCCAGTGTACTGTGTCAACGACTAAAGCCGTTTTGCACCACACTCATCGGCACCTATCAGTGTGGCTTCCGGCCCGGCAAATCGACGATAGACCAAATCTTTACACTGCGGCAAATCCTGGAAAAGACCAACGAATTTCAAGTCGATACTCACCATATTTTCATCGACTTCAAAGCCGCATACGACAGCATTCATCGCACCGAACTATATAACGCGATTACCGAATTCGGGATCCCGAGAAAACTGATCCGGTTGTGTCGCGCCACGGTAGAGACCTCGCAATGCACCGTGCAGTTTGGGAACAGAACCTCCGACTTATTCCAAACATGCACCGGATTTCGGCAAGGAGACGCGCAGTCGTGTGATTTCTTTAATCTTGTGCTGGAGCAGATAGTGTGAAAGGCCAGCGTAAACACAGAAGGCACTATATTTAACAAATCCATCGAGCTGCTGGGACACACAGACGATATCGACATCGCCCGTTCCCAGCGTTCGATTATTGAGGCTTTTACGGCAATAGAAGAACAAGCCCAACGAGTTGGTCTCATGATAAACGAGGATAAAACAAAGAACATGCTGTCTACCAAAACTCGATCCTTCGAACACCGTCTAGATCAAAACCTAACAATTGACAGCTATAATTTTGAGGTAGTGAAGGAGTTTATCTAGCTCGGAGCGAACATAAACTCCACAAATGACACCCTAGTGGAGGAAGACTGCTGCTACTTCGGTTTGTCCAAACTCCTAACTCGAAGGACCAAAATCATGCTCTATAAAACCCTGATCTTGCCAGTCCTGCTTTATGGAGCTGAATGCTGGGCGATAAGTAATTCAGCGGATCAGATCTTGGGATCCTTCGAAAGAAAAATCCTTCGTCGAATATTTGGTCTAGTCTGCGAGGAGGGGAAGATACAACCGCGAACTCTACGAGCTGTACAAAGATGTGGATGTAGTCCGGAAGGCAAAAATCCGTCGACTGCCACATCGAACGAATGAACGAGAATGCTCCAGCTAAGAGGATCTTCGAATCCCAGCCACCTGGATCACGAAGAAGAGGAAGACCGAACCTCGGGTTTAAAGATCAGGCAATCGGGGACGCCAGAAACCTTGGTCTAGTAAACTGGAAGCAGCGTGCTCGGGACCGTAAAGGATGGAAAGCGGCATTAGTTCAGGCTCAGACCCTTCAATGACCGCTGGCCTGATAAGTAAGTAAGTAAGGATGTACCTAGATTAGATTAGATTAGATTAGGATTTGAGGGTCTCTTATCACTGCGGCCGCAAGTGGGCCTATTGTGATGTCCTCTTCTTTAGAGCTGTTCCATTATGCCGGAGTGTGCGATGAAACCAGTGATGTCTTTAGGTGAGCTGGTGGTTTATCTTCCACCATGAGGTAGTATTTACCTAGAAAACGATGACGTGTTCTTATGAAGCAGTTACAGTGACATAATATGTGTTCTGCTGATTCTTCGTTCTCGTTGCATCACCTACACGTGTTGTCTTGTGTTATTCGGATAATCGTGAGATGTTTTTTTAAACCCGGCAGTGTCTGGTTAGAAAGCCTGTGACAATTCGAATCTAACTTCTTGTTTGTTGGGTGAAGTTGGGTGTACCTAACATATGCCTTTACGGTAGAATTCTGAAGGTGGTGCCTCGTACCTTCTCTGGTTATCTCATTAACCTTGCAGTTTCCCGGTATTTCTGTATTATTTCATTCTATTTCAGCCAGAAAAGAACTTCTCTTAATGGCTATTATTTCCATATACAGTGATCTAGCGTGTCGAGATGCTCAAATTAAGCGGTCTGCCCACATGAATCAAATAATAAACATTACGCAAAGCGGATAGATTCTGTTATTAAAATATTTGAATTCAATACCAACATTTTGAAATCTAGAAATTTGCTTCTCCTTACAAAAATTGGCACAAAAATCAAAATCATAATTTTCAATTTGAAAAGAGAATAAATGTCACATTCTCTCACATAAATTGTGTCTGACTACGTAGTCTCGCAAAATAAAAAAAAAATCAACGAATCAGCGTAATCTTTATTATTTCATTCACGGTCTACCGCGATATTTAGAAAGATATAATATAGGGTAGCCAGAACAATTAGACCAGTGATAGGTCCATTGTGATATATGAATCTGGAGAGATCTCCCTACCTTCTCGTTGAACCAATCTTAAAATGAAATTAAATAAATAGCATTAAAAACTTCTTATAAAACAAAGGAGGTTCTTGATATCTGTCTTTATCAGATTGCCTAAGTCGTTAAAGTAGAATTCTCCTAAACGGAGTCTGTTAAGGGAAATAAAATTCTTAGAGCGTTTCAGATCCTGCCTTTGCCAAATCTGCTTTGTCGCTAGACACGTTATACAACGTTCTGAAGTTGAGTTGCTGGGAAAAACGAAACTTTATATCCTACTGGAACAACACTCAGGGAACAGCCCTTTAAACAGGCTTAAAGGGCCATCTGACCCCTGAACAAAACCACTAAAAATATTCTCAACCATAAAAGGGACGATATCAGAAGACTTGCCGTTTTTCTCACCGGTCACTGCAGCCTTAGATATCAATTACATAGACTAAATATAGTTCAGGAATCTTAATACAGACTCTGCTTAGAGGAAGATGAATCAACCGAACACGTACTATGTGGGTGCGTGACTGTGCAGAGTCAGGAAACGCTTTCTCCACAAAGAATTCCTAACACCGGAGGACATTCGTAATGCCTCCACTGGAGATATCATCAACTTCATTAGGAAGATAGAGGTTCTCCTTGTCTAACTGACTCTAGTTACAATAGATCTTTCAGGTCGCAGTGCCAAATGCATCAGTCGCAGAGCCCAACCAAATATAAGGCCCGGGGAGCCCTCCAGGGTGCACTTTCATCCCAGGATTGGTGTCACCCTACATTCGGTAATTTTGCTTATTTAGGTTCCCGACTTTTTTTACGTAGCGGAAGAACAGAGCTAAAATACTGCAAACGACGTCGAAAAGTCAAATATGGATCTTCAGTCACACTTTCACAAACAAACTTTCACACACATAAATAAATTCTCACGATTCGTAGGCGTTGCCGATGTGTAAAGTGTTTCATTATAATTTACCTAATGTCAAAAAGAACTAAAGCTGTGAACCAGGAGCGTTCGTCTTTTTAGTTCCTACTGCCTTCCAAACTCATCCAGTTCCCTCTAGACGCAGATACTGGCAATGGGAACGGTATTGAGTGCCTGAGTGGGAGGCACTCAGAAACAATCCAATCTCCAAACGAAATGTTGCAATGCAATGCTCATCGATAGTCAAGCTATTCAACTTCCAGGCTGATAAACAAATGCAAAGGAGAATTAAGTTACACACACGGAAAATGAGCTAACCAGAATGGGTTCAACTCTTCACGAATCCTCCGCGTAAAACGTCCACGCTCTGTTAGGAGTCGAGGAACATTTTTTTTGTTTACCTTTTCTCAATGACCAACTCTAGGTGGAACAGTCTAAACAATTGTGTCATGGATGGGATGATATAACCCACCTTTTGCAGAGCTAGAACCAAACAAAACAAATATCTTGCACGACAGCCCATAGAGGGCCAAGACCTAGCTTCGCACGAATGGAAACGACTTACAGTTCCTAGTGCCGGCTCTGAAAGGCTTATTGAGGAGTTCAGTCCAATGCACTAGCCACTAGGCCACACAGGATGTCTTAAATAGAGTTCGTGCTAATTTGTCCTGGTTCACATGCGGCGAAGGTAGGTAGGTAGTTGAAACTGGTGAACCTGCCAGAGACACAAATATCGCGGATGCGCCGTTTTGATACCACAACTCACGAAACCTGGATGTTGATGAGAGTAGCTAAGAGTGTAGTTTTTAAATCCATCCTGTGGAGTTTAAAAGATTAATAATGTTGCAGAGATGTTGCAAATGCGCCCAAACAGGCCTTTAAACATCCCCCGTCTCAATAAAACGAGAAGGCAAAGCCAGACCCCGTCGAGTAAACCAAAACTTCTTTGGTGACCAACAATATCATCTAAATGTACTGCATCTCACAAATAGAATGCATACTATATGTGTGTGTACATAGATATATATGTAAACAATAGACGTCTATTTATAATTTGTTTACGTTGTCACTCTATACTTACACTTAAAGTTGTGATATAATCCAGACGTACTTTACGGTTGTGGTTTTGGTTAGTGAGCGCTTACTGCTTACTTAAAAAAAAAGTAAGAAGTGCATAAAAGCAAGTAAAAAACTACAATTATGGTCTAGGAAATGGAAAGAGGGTGAACAGGGTGATATGTATGTAGTTGCGTACAACAATTGTTTATATTTTTCTTTAGTGGGGGTCAGAGCTTCCTTTTATTGGACAATGGGGCTCCAAATCTTGGCACTACCAAGGAATGGGCGGAATTGATATTGGCCTCACTGTTAGATTTATACCTCGTGTCGACTAGGGTCCTCGTCGTTTTAGTTGGTGATTCGACCATCTGGAGATGTACTTATTGATACAGTAATGATCAAGTTGCAAGCTGGCAAAAAAATCGATTATTTCGAAGCCGTTATACTTTTATTCACCTTTTTTTTGGATTAAAAAAGGCATACATAGGTACATATATTTTCTAGTCTTGGAAGCAATTAAGTAAGTAATTAAATATTTAAGCAGCATTTTCAGCAGCTGCTTGATGGGCACGACCATGAAGAAATCCCAATTTCCGTTAATGAAGTAGTTCTTCTACCCAACTTATAGGAACTGCCCCATCTTCAAGAAAGGTGATCCTACGTTTTGCAGGATCTACCGAAGCATATCCCTCCTTTATGTAGCCTACAAGTGTACTGCGTGAACGACTAAGACCGTCAGCACCTACCAGTCGATACTCACCATCACTTTATCGACTTTAAAGCCGCATACGAACTACATATGCATACATATAATACGATGGCTGAATTCGGAATCCCGTGAAAACTGATCCGGCTGCGTCGCGTTACGCTCGAGAATTCGCAATGCGCCGTTCAGCTTGGAAACAGAACCTCCGACTTATTCCAAACACGCACCGGATTTCAACAATAAGACGTTCTGTCGTGTGATTTTTTCAATCTAGTGCCAAAGGCCGCCAAACGGATTTGTTAAATCCATCCAGCTGCTGGTGTAAGCCCGTTCCCGGTGTGCCATTACTGAAGCTTAGGCAACACTCCCACCGTCAGGAGACCTGGACACGAAGGTATCATCCCGGATATTATATACCTTTGCTTCGAAATTGACATCTGCAAGAGTCGAAAGCCGAAGAGTCATCGAAGACTACACCGGCAGCGATCACCGGTACATCGTCTTCGACCTACGAAATGAACAACGCAATTCAAGCCTAAACCAAAGCCGAACTCCGAGGTGGAACAACAGCATACTCAACGAAGAGTGAGTGTAACTATCGGCAGCTATAATTTTGAGGAAATAAAGGAGTTCCTCTTCCTCAGGCATGGTTGCCAGATCGCAGGGACTTGCTGGGACTCTCCAGATATCACTGGAGAAAAAATCTGCCACGCACACTCACATCACTTCGAAAATGAATGCAAACGGTTTCTAGTATATCGTTATGTGAAGCTGTGTTCAAATCTCGAAACACTTTTTTTTTTCGGACCGATTGCAATACTTCCTCTCTAGAGGTGGGAAGTAAAAAAGCGAAGGGTTAAGTTTCACTACGCACCAGTAGCCATGCCGTTGACTTTCTTAAATTTTTGTCCCCTCTTACTGCAAAGCTTTGTTTTAACATCTGCATCATGCAATGCATAAGGTGGTGTGCATTCCATTAAACGGTTCAGATCACTTCAGATTTTTTATACTGATTTGAAGAAAAAATTTTCGCTGTGGATTCGTGCAGTTTATTATCCCTGATCTAAATTTTATTGTATAGCCGTAATGCGATATGTACTAATTCATTTATACATAACTGTTTGAACGTTAACGTCTGTTCATTCATACATCTCTTTACAGCAGCACCATTTTTATACACTCCGATAAAAATATGCAATACATACAAGTACATAGGTAAGTGTAAAGTTACAATATTCAAACGACAGCGGTAATCAAGGATTTGAAGAACAACCAACCAACTGAAATACTTAAGGCTTGTCTGTGTTTTTTTTATCAAAAAAGGTCAAATGACTAACCACAGCGTATCCTGACAAGTATCTCAGGCTCAGTTCCCATTTGTTCACTAAACTGATACTCATGATCAAAACTCAATAAAGTAGATTGAGAATTTGAAATGCCGAGTCTTCTGCAACGACTGTCTTTCTTATCCATTCAGCACTGGCAATAGAGTGGTCATATGGCCTGGAGAGTACAAAGAGTTGAAAAGTAATGACAACGCTGTTATTCTAGACACCATCCTCTGAGCAAAGACTAGAGCCTGATATCACCTGAGTTTCAATAACCACAACACCAACACCAGCGCCGTGTAAATATCATCGTAAGGGAATTCATAACCCCTTGAATTATAAAAAAAAACATGCATATGTTGTAATTACATATGTTGTAACTGTATCTGCATCCAGTCTAAAGGACAAAATATGTACCTATTCCTATCCTTAGCGCCGACCTGCCTAGCTTAAGATTCACCCTACTTTTCCTGTGGTCTGATGTTGGCCAATGGGCCTTGGATACCCTTTTCTCTACAATATAATGAGGAGGAGGAGAAGGGACCGCCTTCGTGGTTGTTTTATCGACTTAGTCATTTCATAAATACTTTTACAGGGGTTAAATAGCCACATTATGAAATTAGTATTCAAGGCATTCACTTGGAAATGGAAAGAAGTGACATCTTACACACATGACGACCCCTGGGAATCATCAGCAATTTTGTGTATCGTACAGTAATAAAAAATTATCAAATAGAATGCTAGAAATTATGCCCGGTCATCAGCATCAGAGCTAATTCCAAGAGTTGAGCGAATTCATAATCCTGCGGCTGAGATGGTTTAATGGGCGTGCATGTCTGTGAGAAGGGGATGAAAACATCAGCTTAGTAAAACGGCTAAACATTTCCAATCACTTTCACTTGTTTTAAACAGCCCTTGCACCTTCCAACAAGATTCTTCTCCAGCTATCAAAGCAAACCGCACCGAGACAGCCAGAATCTCGGCAATTAGCATGGGCCACTGGCCAATCGGTCCACACGCTGCCAAGTTAGGCATCCCGTTGAACCCCCACTGCCGTAGTTGCGACAATTCACAAGAAAAGGAAACGCTATTCCACTTTCTCTGTGACTGCCCGGCACTTGCCAGAACCAGGCAGCGCACTCTCGGAAAACCCTTCTTTAAAGAACTGTCTGAGATTTCTAACATCAAATTTTGCAACATTATCAATTTTCTTAATTCCACAGGATGGATCTGAAAATTACACTCTTAGCCACGCCCATCAACACCCAGGTCACGTGAGTTGTGGTATCAAAACGGCGCATCCGCGCTATTTGTGTCTCTGGCAGGCTTACCAGTTTCAGCCACTACTACCTACCTACCTACCATCAAAGCAAAAATAAAACAAAAATGGCTTAAAAACAATGTGTCTGAATTCATTGCACGCGACGATTGGCCATCGGGTAGTCTAGACCTTAATCCTCTGGATTACAAACTGTGTTCTATCTCGCTATGAGTCCCTAAAGCGCACACTCCTCCGTGCAGTGGATAACTTTTACATGAATGGCGTGCGTACTGCGATTGATGGATGGCCGAAGCGACTAAGGGCTTGTGCGGAAGTAAATGATGGCCATGTTGAATAATTTTTGGATTTTAAATTTCTTAATCTATACAAATTAAAATAAAATGCTGTTCGTTGCTAAGCGCATCATTTGAGAATGCTTGGACCGATTTGGCTAATTTTTTGGAAAGTTCGGCAAAAACTGAAAGTGCTTTTTTCCAGGCTTTGTCCTAACTCATAGAAACTTGAAATTTTGACAGGAGTTTCCTTATGTGACTAAGACATCCATTATGTTAGAATTTCTTGAAATTTAGCTCCAAAAGGGAAAATTTAGGGTGTTCAAGTTTATATGGAAAATCAAATTTAAATTGGAATTAAGAATTGAAATTTGTTGTATAAATTCTATAGGAAACATACAGATACACCTATTTCACCGTTTTTCAAAATCATAAAAACGGGCGAAGATACAGAGTGTTTAACTGTGCAGATTTATAGTATGCACAACTGTAGCCATCGGCTTCAATATTGGAATCGTGACACTTTTTATTAACTTTTATCTTTGAAAGTTCCATATGGACAGACTGCTAGTAATAAATAAATATTTTATGAAAAAGATTTTTTAAAAACTTTGTTTTAATTATCGTTTCATGAGCCAAAGTTATTGTTACAGAATTTACGAAATGACTAAGTACATCACCCTTAGTCTTAAATTTGATGTTCCCACCCTCTTCTCGTTGTGGCAAAACTATCTCACCTCCCATATATTTCGCTCGGTCCAGGTACCCACACCATTCTAACGTGGTTTTGCATAAATATTTCTTTAATCTCTTTGGGGCAATTCCTGGCTGATTTCAGCTGTAAGTAACGATGTCCCTATCTCAATTCTTGCCATCCGTATATAATGCAATTTCAGTTTGAGCGCCCGATTCTTTTGCTTTCCTAAATATGACTACAACAAAACTGAGCGACCTCAGTTTATTCAAATTTGCGATCGAATCCATTTGTCCAAATTAATACATATCTCACCAAAATTTGTTTGTATGTATGTATGTATTAAACCTCTACAGACTCTCTTAAAAGTCGCTTATTATTTTATCTTCTGGTCGTACTTCAAAAAGAAAAATATGTTTTGGTTGTGTTTATTAAAGGTCTGCAATTGATATGTTTATTGTTTATTTTTCAATGAAACTGGTATAACAATCGTCATCATTACATGTACTTGACTCCTTTTTACATAGTTACTTAATTTTATAATCTTGTTTTTTTTTCGAAAATGTAAGCATAAGATTTATCTACTCGTTTACTATTATGAAAACTTTGAAATTTTAAATACTTAATTCTGAGGAAGATAACGTTTTAATTACATTGAGTATGGTAAAAGATAACCAGACGGTAGTTTTAGATTTTACGTCAGTTTTATATTTTTCAAAACTTGAGTACTATACTTATGTTGGTGTTTTTACTTCCCACCTCTAAAAGAAAGAATGTATTGCATTCGATCCGTAAAAAATGTTTCAAGATTTTAACAGAGTTTCACATTACGAGAGACTAGGAGTGGATTGCACCCATTTTCGAATTGTTGATTGTGTGAATGTGACAATTTTTGTTCGCCTTCGTTGGCTGGAGAACGGAACAGCGTACGATCATGCAGTTTTTTTTTCTTTTTTATTTGTCAGTATAAGACTTAGATTTGATTAGATTTTGGGCAAACTCAGTCCAGCGGATGCTAAGATACTTAAAGAAATGTTTTTAAAAAAGGTGTGGATGAACAATGCAAGCACATTGTGATGTACATATGTACTTATATTGAAAACAATTTTCGCCGTGATATAACGCAATACAAGGTGGGAAGTACAGGATTGGCTCCCCAGTAAACTTTTTTTTCTTTTATGAGGACCTCATTATGACGGTCATCTCAGTGACTTTTCAGTTGTCAATTCGAATATCCCTTCACTTATTGACATATCTATGTTCCTCTTCCTAAAAATTCTAATACAAATATTTGGCGCGACAGCTCATCGAGAGCCAAGACTTAGCTTCTCACACCCAAAGATATTTTGTGCCTGGAGCCACTTAGACAAGGAGATCCACTATCTTCCTAATGAAGTTGAGAATATCTCGAGTCGAAGCATTACGAATATCCTCCTGCAGACGGCCACGCACTCGCATAGAACGTGTTCTGCTGATTCGTCTTCCTCTAAACAAAGTCGGCATTCAGATTCCTGAACTATATTTAGTTTATGTAAGCGATACCTGAGGCTGCAATAACCGGTGTGGAAGCCTTCCGATATCTTCCCTATTTTGATAAAAATATTTTGAATGGTTTGGTTCAGGTACAGACGAGGTACACTAAGACTAAAAGTAGGTCCATTGTAATACCACTGTGAGTGCTAGGGTTCCTCATCGCTGCAGCAGTGTCCTGTTAGGACGATAGTTAGTTTCGAAACCTGGTCCCTTTTTAGTTGAATTAACACTTCTCATCTTTAGGGATCGAAGTCAGGGGTCGAATTATGGCATCAGCTGTGGAGCCATACGTGCCTTATAAATGTTGATTTGGTATAACCGATCAAGCAGTCAGTATCAAATTTGGACATTCTGTTATTAGTAATCGAGTGTTTTTTCATACGGAAGGGGTTGTTGTCGACAGGTGGATGTATTTTAAAAAGAGTAAATGTAAAAATTATTTCATTTGTTATTATTTTTGTGTTTTATTTGTATGCTGTCTGTATTATAAAAATAAATGCACTTTTATGCACCCTACATCTTTTAATCAAGCTGTAATCGAAAATATAAAATATATAAGATGTTTCAAAAAAATTAATATAATAAATAAATCGATTTCTTTTCACAAATAAACAAATAACTTCACATTTGACAGCCATTTTAAATGAACGTACTAACATTGTTTTAGTTTAATTAGTACATTTTTAATCGTGCACTGAATAAGTGACTATTCATAGTGATCATCACAATACTCGATCATTCGATAACGTACATTATGTATTTCATTCACTTGATAACTGATGACATACTTCGAGCCCAGACCAGATTAACCTAGCATTGTTACTATATTCAAGATGTTGCCATCTATGATCTGCTTTCGACAAAAGCATCGATATGACATAGTTAATTGTAATTACGATCGTTAGGCCTCCCTGAACCATTCTGAATTCGTAGTCAATTTTAGAATCCAACTAAGTGTTATATTGTGTTATTTCACGATCCTTCACTGTTCTAGATTCTATTGTGTTGGATACAAGAGATCTGGTTGTTGGTAAGGAGTGCCATCGAAAAAGTTTACCCGCTCTCATTATGAATTAACTTCCAAAAATTACCGATAAATCAATCATGCTTCTGAACTGAATGTAAGAAAAAATATTATTAAGAGCCACTTAGCACTGGACGTATATAAAAATCGCAAACAAACTAAAAGTTAATAGGAAAACAGTTTCTTCTGCTATTAAAAATTATAAAGAGGATTGTCAGTTGAAAGAAAAGAGGGACCTGGTCAAAAAGCCGGTTTTATGAACCCAAGAAAGGTCACTAAAATTTTGAGCGTTCTTGAAAAAAATCTCAACATTTCTGAACGAATTTTGGCAAAAATAGCAGAATGTTAACTTTTTTTTAGTACATAAAGTGAAAAAATCTACGGGCTTGAAAACATATAAAGTCCAAAATGTTCCAGATCGGAACGCGAAAAAAATTTTTGATGCGAAACAACGGCAAAAATTATGCAATCAAATTTTTTGACCAAATTTTCATGCATCATAATGGACGATGAATCATATGTTTTAACTGATTTCAACCATGTTCCGGGGCAGGCATTCTATACCGCCAAAGGTAGAGGAAATGTTGAAGCAAAATTTCGAACCCAACCTAAAGCGAAATGTTCAAAAAAATTCCTTATTTAGTCAGCAATTTGTTCTTGCGGGCTCAGAAGTCAAACTTTCATCACTACTGGCTCAATAAATGGCGAAATTTATGTCAATGAGTGCCTGCAGAAGCGCTTGAGGCCTTTTTACAACAATCATCGAAAGCTCCCCTTATTTTGGCCTGATCTATCGTCATGTCACTATGGAAAGAGAGCGATGGATTGGTATGAGCTAAACAACGTTTCGGTGGTGCTCAGAGAGGCCAATCCTCCGAATTCGCCAGAACTTAGGCCAATTGAAAGATATTGGGATCTGGTCAAAAGAGAGTTAAGGGCCATCAAAAAAGCTGTCAACACCCTTGAGGAATTCAAAAAATGTTTGAAATATTTCTAAAAAGGTTCAATGGATGGGACCATAAAAACAATGATGGAAGCTGATCCTGAAAAAATTAAGAAATTTATTAAAAATAAAGATTAATATTTTTTGTTAATTTTTACAGATTTGGAAACATAAAACAAATACTTTTAATTTCTTTTTTTAATTTTTGAAGTTCTCTTTTTACTATATATTTTGGTAATTTTCGGTGGGTAAATTTTTTCGATGGCACTCCTTATAAATCACAATGTTTGTGAGGCGATGACACAAATCAGCCATGTGACGATGTGACGAATAGCTCTGTCTTGGGGTTAAAGTAAAGGTGTGGTGAATGTTAAAGCCTTCCGAACTCCTTCGGATATTTTAGAGCCGCCCATAAAGATCGAGATAAACTCATTAAAAATGACTACGTGCTGAGTTCAGGCGCCTCTACCAGGTATTTTGGGTTAGTAGCCAATGTTAATTAAGTCATTTTTAGTGGGTAGCATATAAGTTAATTTAAGAAGACTCTGCTGGAGCAATCGAATTTTGGCATGCCCCACATTTCTTTCAATCCATTGAAGAGTATCTTGCAGCCTTAGGGCCGGGTTAGTAGCTGGCTGAATACCATATTATGCAAATGTCTATTGGTAGTAAGTGCAGCATACCATAACATACAGTGCAGGTAGGTAGAAGTGGTTGCAACTGATGAACCTGCCAGAGACATTAATATAGCAGATGCGCCGTTTTGATACCACAACTCACGTGAACTGGATGTTGAAAGGGCGTAGCTTAGAGTGAAGTTTTCATATCCATCCTGTGTAGTTAAGAAAATTGATAATTTTGCTGAATTTTATGTTAGAAATCTCAGAAAGTTCCTTGAAAAAGGGTTTTCCGAGAGTGCGCTGTATAGCTCTGGCAAATGCCGGGCAGTCGCAGAGAAAGTGGAATAATGCTTCTTTTTCGTGTGAATTGTCGCAACTACGGCAGTGGGGGTTGAACGGAATGCCTAACTTGGCAGTGTGTGGATCAATTGGTCAGTAGCCCGTGCTAATTGCTGTCATGCTGTCATGCCTATTGATTAGGTCAAAATACAGTGCAACTCAGCGATGCTGAGGCAAACTGCTTTCTCTAGAACTTTTCAACTATTTTATTTTTCTTAAACTAATAACTGATGATGATATAAGAGCAAACATATGTAGATGTGGATCTTTATATGTACATATATCAAATAATAATAACCAGATTTATTCGACTGTAAAAAAAATAATTTGTAGAATTGTTTTCCGGTCCAAAAAGTATTTAATAAAAATAAAAATATCTAAATCGTTGAGACAATTTTGTTTTTGGATTTTGAATATACAAAATGTGCGGTCTATTTTTATCTCAACTTTTTTTTTTATTTATGAAAATTTAGTATCAACATAAACACATACTGCTATTTATTTACATATATGTACAAATGTATTATAATTAGTGAGCTGTGTGCATACTTGCATAGAGAATTATTTTGATTTTCATTTGGCAATCCATTTAGCATGTTACTTCCGAAACTTTTTAGGAATATCTAAAACTATCTCTAGATTCAAACTAGGTTTAAGAGCATTTTGTCAGTTTCATTTAAAATTTAAATTTCATAGACGTTCGTTCTACGTTGTTGCTCCAGGAACAGATCTATTCGTTCCATGCAGTTTCTACAAAAAATCTTTGTAGAGGAGACATAGCCTATTGGCGTGCTTGCCGATCGTGCAGTGTCCCGTTTTCACACCACTAAAGTGCTGATGATCAGTTGTATATTCTTGGTAATCTAGCGCTGTGTGAATAGCATCATAAGGGTATTCATAACCCCTTTAGCGCTTACTTAAGGTGGCGCTACAGTCCGGGGTGGACCTGGGCCTCAACCAACAAGCGTCTCCAGCCAGCTCGATCTTTAGCTAGCTGCCTCCAGTTTCGCACGCTAAGTTGGTTGAGGTCCCCTTCAACTTGCGCGTGCCACCTGAGTCGCGGTCCCTTTAGCGCTAGTGAATTATAAAAAAAAAAAAGCGAGTGCAGGGCCGCTTCAACCGATTTCCCTTTGCTGTTCGCATGTTTGGATCAATGCTGCAACGAAAGTATATGTCTAGAAGTATCTCCAGAGTTTTCAGCAGAAACGAGTGAGCTTTTGCCTGCCCTTAACCTCCGTTCATGCCTTAGGGATATGGATCGATTCTAGGCAGCTATTAAAGATGGCAGTCAACCAGGGGACTGGTCCTGCTGACTTAAATAGTTTGAACATGAGTATTGCCCAGATGATTCTCTCTATAGTTAGCGAAAATAACGCCAAATAAGAGTGCCTTTATTTCTATGAAGTAGTTCCTTAGCCATTTTTGTTATTGGCTGGACTTGTCTTTCCTTGAAGGTCATACGAAATAGGTAGATTGAATGTAAGAAGAAGTCAGAAGTACTTGTTTCTTCACTTTTTCCAAGAGGCTAAGTTCCGTGTTCAAAGCCACCTAACAGTTGCTTGGTTGAACTTGAGTTACGTTAACCAAATTTGATTTGTATAAATCCATCCGGAAATATTTTGAGTTTTCAGAAGAAAGGCAAACCAAATGAATGCTTTTCGATGGAAGGACATGTGAGTTATTTCTTTGACCTATGCGTATTTCTTACATTTTTATCGTTTTATTTTTGTCCAATTTAATAAATATGTACGAGTACATACCTACATACATATGTTAATACTGACAAAAAATACTCTGACTGATTATTGTTTCGTGAGAGATGTTCAGCCCTTGGCACTGCGGTTTCTAACGAATCGTATTGTGCCTTCCTTAGTGTTCCTAGATGAATAGTAGAGAGGTCTCCTCACTCTCAAGGCAGAGTCTATAGCTTGAATCTGTTACAAGATTCATGCGATGTAGGTGCTTGTTCAGGCGGCAGTGACTGCTGAGAAGTCCAATTAGTGCTCTAAGGTTACTCCTATCGAGGTTCACAATAAAGCTAGATTTTCTTTGTGATAGTACCGGGAATAGCAGTTTTGAGCATGCTTGCCCTGGTGTGTTGATCTAGATTTCTCTGCATTGTAGCATGCCAAGACCTTCTGCGTGTCCTGCGAAGAGTTATTTGCTTAACCCACAGAAGAGTTCGGGTCTAATGAGTCTTTTGCCAGTGAGTCGGCTTTTTCATCACCCGCAAATCCACTACGTGCAAGAATCCAGCGAAGGATGACCATATTGTTTCTAGCAAGGTCCTAAATTACATTTCGGGTTTCTAGGACAAGTTTGGATTTGATGGCAGGCGAGTCGAGCGCTTTTATGACAGCTTGACTATCTAAGAAGATGAATATGACTTTCCCCATAGTGGGGTGGCCATGGTGTAATGGTTGCATCATCGCTCGTCACGCTGAAGCTTCCAGGTTCGAGTCCCGATGTCAAAAAAAAATATAAAAAATAGTCGATCAACTATAAAAAAAAAGTTGACGACAACTCTACTGCATAAGCATAACACTGGCAGTAGGGTAGTCATATGGCTTGAAAGTGTTGATCGTTCTAATGACATCGGGATGTTCGAAAGAAATACTGTGAATTATAAGCAATGGCAACAGTACCAATAATTCTCCCCAGTCATTCTGGACATCACCCTAGGAGCAAAACGACTTAAACCTTGTACCATCTGAGTTTCAATTCCAATACACCAACACTAGCGCTGTGTAAATAGCATCATAAGGGTATTCATAACCCCTTAAGCGCTAGTGAATTATAAAAATTAAAAAACTTAATCAGTCCTCACACATTGATTGATGACAAAGCCCTCGGCTGGGAATATGGACACAAATCCACCAAGGCTGACTGAGAAGTTCGCACCTGATGATTCTCCAAAAAATCGGAAATTTTTTATTTTTTTTTTCCATATAACATCTGCTTATTATTTGTTTATCTTTGCACCACCTTCAAACTTTTTTTTATTTTTAAGTACCTCAAATCCAAACGCATATCATTAATGTAAAATTGTGTTGATAAACACGATTTAATTCGTTTTTTTAGAATTTTCTTTATTTGCAGGCTTTATTCACTCACGTATACAGTACATGTTCACAAGAAAAATATAAGTTTCCAAAACCAAAATTTACAGCCTAAATAGCTCAGAAAGGTCAACTACTCTCTGAAACAAATATTTAATTAGTTTTCACTGTGCTGATGACTAAATTAAAAACATTGTTAAAATGTGTTGGTAGCTGTACCACAACTAAAACAATTAAGATAACTTTCTGATAAGTGTCGCTATTGCACATCACTTTAGCACACAAACAAATAGGTATGTACCTTATCTAAGAGATTTATTATGCAAATAAAATAAGGTAATCAGCCTACTTTCAAGGAATGTATGTATGTACGTATGATTTTAATATTTCTTTACATTAGACTTTAAAAATATTATTTTGTAATTCGTTGTTATTTGGAACTACATGCGTTGTGCAATTCAAAATGACTTGACACGGGCTTAAATTACAAGGTTGTACAAAACTGGCTACTGAAGTACAGCGGTGTTGGTTGGACCATTGTAGGTGTCAAAATTAACCAGAACGCACAGTGGAAGCAATGTGGAAGTGTTACCTGAACAATTATTCTGTCGTAGTAGGTTAGGTAGAAGGGGTTGACGGGGAAGGTTTTTTATTCATTTGCAGGATTCTTTCGGTTTTCTGTTTATTGTAGAATGGCCATAGTTTCCTGGTTATGACCCAGGAGCTGAGCGCATTCTTGTTTAGGTTACAGGGTAGGATGACAGTGGTGTCCGCTTGATCGGGATCTAATGAAGATCCTTTCCTTGCTAGCTCATCAGCTGTCTCGTTCCCAGGCACCCCTTTGTGGCCGGGGACCCAGCAGAGTCTTACTTTGTGGCTGTCTGCCAAGAACCCGTAGCTCTTCGCGACAGCGACTAACAAGCTTCGACTTTATTTCTATGGCAGAAATCGCTCTTATTGCCGTCTGGCTGTCGATGAAAAAGGTAATATCCTCTTGTGGTAGTGCCTTCATTACAACCTGTTGGGCACCCGTTGTCACTGCCAGGACCTCCGCTTGGAAGACACTACTGTGGTCTGGAAGTCTGTTCGATCCAGACAGTCCGAAAGTCTTGGAAAAGAATCCAGCCCGCCCCGCCTATGTCCATTTTGGATCTATCCGTATAGACGGAGGTTGTTGTGTCGTTATTCAGTATCTGATTAGCCTGCCATTCATCTCTGCTGGAAAGGCAGGTTGAGAAAGGTCTATCGAAGTCTAACGGCCATATTATTCACTCACTTTAATCCGGTTTAAAACTTACACCCGGATTAAAAGTGAGTTTAACCCAAAAATTAAACCCAAGTCCATAATATTCACTCGTTAAACCCGAACATAAACCCACTTTTTTAAACTTGACGGCGTTTAATCCGATTGAATTTAAACTGCACTCCGGAGACCAGTTTAAGTTCTTTAACTCGGGTTAAAACCCAATTTCATAATATTCACTCTTTTTGTTTAGGTCAGTCACATTTTTGACATTTCTTCGCTCGCAGGAGACAGGAAATGAGAATTGGTATCGACCCATCTGCTATGAAGGTGGACAACCTTCTTTCAGGCTTCTAAGGCTTGTTAAGAGCTTAACCATACAAGTCGCAGCAAATCAGAGGATGCCAAATTGTGCAAGGTCAAAAATGATGATTCAAAGAGCTACACTCAGAGAAAAAATTCTGTAAAATCAACCAGAATTTAACCAATTTTCAGGTTATTTTTCAACACGGGTTTTTTCAAATCATGTTGAAGTTTTAACATGATACATGATTTTGACAGAATTTTCATTTCTTGACAGTTAACATTAAAAACTGTTAAGTTAATGAGAACAATTCTAATATTTCAAAAGTGCTCACTGTTAAATTAATATTGTGAACCATGTTAAATTAACATGTTCTCTTGTAAACTTAATCCTATGAACTAAAACATGAACGTGTTAAATTTGTAAATTTAACATTTTTATAATGTTGATTCAAAATGATACAGTCAACAATGTGTTAAGGTTAAGGATAATTAGAAATAATGGTAAATTTCATATACCAACGTGATGATCTGTTTGCTTGCGCTCAAGTGAGCAGATATAGTGTGCAATTAACACTGCGATCAGGTAAAGCATCTCGATAAAAAAAAAGTATTCGAAGCATGAACATGATATTCTGTTCAATTGCAACAGATACAGAGTTATATCAACAGGCTATGTGGTCAAGTTTAAATCTATTTCTATGTTAAAATAACATGAACTTAGTTTAATTTTACGCGGTGGCCAAATTCTGCTGCTCATTTTTGATTTACAAGAAAATCATGTTGGAATAACATGACTTCTTTTTAAATCAACGTTGTTATTTGATTAAAAAAGAAGTCGTGCTATGAAATATGCGCAAACAGTATACCCATGTTTATTTAACAATGTGCATAATGTTAAGAAAATCATGTAAGTTTCTAAATTTTCTGTCACTTTATATGGGAAAATCCATCGTGTATATTTAACAGGAGCCTTTTTTTATTTTTTACACGGTGTTTTTCTCTGAGTGTACGTTGGAGAGAGTGGTCAAGTGCTGAAAAGGTCTAAAGTAAGTTTCCGAAAATTAAAAGATAGTCGGCCTATTCAAATCGTGTCTGGAGCACGCAGTTAAGTTTCCGAAAAAGTCAGAAACTTTTTTTTTGGGCCACGGTTCTCACCATAATGGAAGGGTAAAGAAACTCCTGCAATCAAGGACTTTGTAGCTACGGCGGACAGTCAACTGGGAGAATCAGGTTCAGTCCATACAGAACAATAATACTAGACAAATCCTAGTTTTCTTCAATAAAAAAAACTTCCAGATCCAGATCTACCTTGGTCGACCAAAAAGTCAAACAGGCCTTCATAAGATATGGGAATTTCTAGCCAAAAGAGGCTGATCCTAAGGTGATGCTAGGATTTCTTAGAAAAGATCCAACAACGATCCAATAGAGAAACGGCGCAGTTCAAAGATCGCTAGAGTTAGCTGTCGTAGACTTCAGAAAGCCAAGCGGGCAGTATCTACTAGTTTCGACATGGACACCTTAACAAAAAGACTTTACAAACCTCTGATTGACCGCGTAGAAAGAACATCGGACTTAGGAATTTACCCCCAAGAGACATCATATTTATGCTCAAAAACTTATAACCTCCAGCTAATCAAGATCAGAATCAATCTGCAAGCATCTAGGAGCGCCGCGCCGTTGAACATTTCTGGACAATGATCGTTTAATTTTTGTAGTTGCCTCTCTCCGCTGTCCAGTAGATCTTTGCGACTAGTTGAGGGCCAGGTCGTTCTATACATTCATTTAAATCTTCCGTTTGATATAACCGTCCAAGTGACTTATCAAAACCGCCTGCCTGCGTTCGTCTTGCTAAGTTTCTTTTTCTGGCTGAATATGATATTGGCACACAACAAATCAAATCAATGGGCGCGCGTTCACTTTTTTTGTGCACAGTTACAATTTTCAAAGCAAATCCAAGAACAGAAAGTTAAAATTAAATTTTGACTTGGATGTAATATCCGACTTTGTCTTGCTTTTCAGTCAAGTTTTTGTGTTCCGTATTCTAGTCTATTTGAAATTTCAGATATCTAGAAATCGGAACGCACCCAATTTCCAATTAAAATGTGACAAACAGCAAAAAAAAAAGCATATGTCATTTTATGTGAAATTTGACATTACGTAGGTTTAAAACGGGTTAAAATCGGTTTAAACCGTTTTAAATCCGAGTAAAATGCATCTTTAATCCAGCGGGTTCAATGCATGTTTTTAAGTGAATATTATGGATACAGGTTTAAATTGACGGGTTTAAAAAATGCTTATCTATTCCATAAATATTCTTTGTTCACTATCAGAAGAAGGCCAACAAATTTCAGCCTTCAAATTGTAAATTGTAGGCGGTTCCGAAACGATCCGATATCTGTCGGAAACTTACTTTATTGGAAAGAAATATATAAGCACTGCTCCATTGAGTAACCAAGCCTACCCATTTGGTTTGGTCTTCCAAATGGGCCTTAATGCGTTTTTAAGCTTCTGAGAAATTAAAACTAAGTGTTATTAATAGTAAGTGTTATGAATTAATAACACAAATTTGATTACGAGAAATGTAGAAGGGTTCATTCTGAAATGGCCAAAAAAATATATCATCTAGATATTGGCCGCGTTCAGAATGTTAGACAGTAGCTTGTCAACCGGCTCTGATTGGTCGAGAGGCTGAAAATTGACTAGAAAACAAGTTGGCTTTTCATGAGGTAGTAGACTGGATTCTTAGTCAACAAATTCTCCCTCAAATTTCAGTCAGTAGAAGGAATGTCAAAAATCAGCTGATTTGGCTGGAAGATGTTTAGCAAAAAGTTCAGCTTTCTGCTGTAATTTCATGTGTTTTTATTTTTTTTTTTTTATAATTTCATCTTCTATGTTGCCCATTTCAGACTTTGTTTTAATATATTTTATTTATTTTGCAGCGGTACAATTTATTCCCAATGAATTTTACCAACAAACGCAATTTGCAAACAAATCTTAAGTGAAAACAGAAAGTAAATGTCTAAATTATGACAACTGAAAAGTCAATTGCATTTGCAGTTATTTGTCGTTCAATAAGTTAGGTTTTGACTAAAATATTAGTGCCTAACATTCTGAACGCGGCCATTTCCCGCAAATGTATCAAAATAGTTGAAAATTTTTGGAATTCTTCTTTTCTCGAACGATTCAATTATTTTTAGTACCATCATTCTTCTCCGTTTGGCATTCTTTTTATTATTTCTTAGATATTTTCCAAAAAAAATTTATTTTAGGGGCAACATTTTCTTTAATATTATTTAACCCTTTGCTTCCTAGTGGTTTCGCAGTGAAACCACACACTTAATTTATTTAACTTATTTTTCTCTATATTCCTAGTGGTTTCATGGTAAAACAAGGTGTATTTCTACGAACTGTTATTCATTTTATAACGGTAAAAAAAATGTTTCGGGTAATTTTCAGTGCGTTGTAAGTGATTTTCTGTGCCTTAGTTTGATAATTCGTGTCATTTCAAGCGACACCTCCGGGAACAAAGGGTTAAAAGAAAGCCTTTAATTAGGTACGTATTCCATTTTATTTTATTTTTCGCAACACAGCCGTTCAAAAATTTCAAAACCCGGTTGCGCAGGGCATCGGCTACAAAGCAGCGGCAGTGTAAAAGCATGCGCTTTTTTTTGTCGATTTTGAATTCCCCCGAGTTGAACCTGGCAAACGATGATGTTAACAAGTACACCTCGATCATACCTCAAATCTTTTTCTTTGATGTCATGTTAGAACAGTTTGTAACCAGATAAAAAAAGATGCATTCTGCGCTCCCTCATCAATAGACTGCAAAGAAAATTGTCTAAAGGCTTGCCAATAATTTACCTTTCAACTGATTGATTTGAGTTAATTTTACTTTCTTTTGCAACAGCTCTAGTAAACACTTGTGTTGAAGATATTTCAACAGCTTATCTTAAATTCCTAAATCACGTGATTCGCATAGGAGAAAACGCAAATACATTCTTTAATTCACTTTTCTGAAATATAATACAATTCATATTCATAAGGAAAACCATCTTAACGAAAGCAAAAACAAATTGCACTCTTGTCTTTGCGGTTATCTTTTTTGATGCGTATTATCTTCCGTTCTTATCTTGAGTATAAATGTCGAGGCAAAGCAAATAAAATAAGTACATATCATGATAATGTTGTGGCAAAAATTCAGCAATCATATTTTGAGTACAATCTAGAATTCGTTTGGAAGTTATACGTAATAATGTACACAGGTAATTCAGTATACATATCTTAAGAGGGAGAACAGCCATAAGTTATGTGATAAGCCCTATCACTAATAGAGTCTAAATAACCAGCTTGAATAGGAAATACATTAGAAAATATTGTATTGTGTGACATGGTTAAGATTCCTACTGTCTGAACCTAGAGAAACTTGTCAAGCTGATTTGACAGCCGTCAACTGTGCCGGATACCAGGTATCTGATTGCAATCTGGCTGTCGATATAAATCACAATATCGTGCGTGATAATCTATTAATCTTCAGCCTTGCGGCAACCTGACAGATAGCTGCGACTTCAGCTTGAAATGCGCTGTCATGATTAGGGAGACTAAAGGAGTGGTAAATTATCAAGGTTTTCTAAAAAGACACTGACACCGACTACCACTTCACCATGACTCTAAGCACTAGTATCAGATATTGTGTACTCATATTGAAGTTATTTTTATTGAGCAACATATTGGGTCGAATGAATAAAAATTGAGTATCTACGAACCGTGGCTTAGTGATTAGTGCTAAGCGAGAGGTCATAGATTCGAGTCCCATCAACATCCAAACGCTTTTCGCGGCACCTCTTCTTCGCAGGCATGACAAACCTGCAAAAGAATACTCTTGTCATGAAAATGCTCCTGAATCCGTCGTTCAGAGTCGGCAATAATTCTGTAGGTCCTTTCAATTCGTGCGAAAATAACACGCAGTAAAGAACAGTTTTAAAAACTAAAAAAATGTGATGAAAAATTTTGTAAGAAAGATGATTGGATTTAATTTCCGTCTTCGAGAGCAAAAGTAAATACCGCCACCGAGGCATGGTCTTCAAGTAAACATTTTCCAAACGTCATCGATGCCATTGATTGTACTCACGTACGCATTACTAAACCACCTATAGCTTTACAGCCTAACCAATACGTTAATCGTAAAGGATTTTTTTCTATTAATTTGCAAGCTACATGCAACGCATATGAACATTTTACCAGTGTAGATGTCTATTACTTGAATACTCATACTATTGGGTCTATACGTCCATAGTAAGACCCATACTCCTTTATGGAGCTTTAATATGGTGGACTGGACTCGATAAAAGCTTATATCTTAATATAACAACTAGAGTTGAAAGAATAGCTTGTCTCTACATCACGGGGGCTCTTAGATCAATCCCCTCTGCTGCGCTAGAGACCATCTTGAATCTCACACCTCTGGATTTCCTAGCCAAACAAGTTGTGGCAAACGCAGCAGCCCGTCTAAAAGCAACTTCGCTTTGGACTCAATTACCTTATGGACACTCCCGTATCTTACACAGATTCCACAACCTACCAAACAAATTTGATAGAACCCTCTCATTCAACTCCTTTGAAAGGGCATTTAAAGTCACAATTCCCCCACTGGACAATTGATACAGATTCCTTAAGTTCGTCAATAAACAGATTCACATCTATACAGACGGCTCTAAAACCAATGAAGGTGTGGGCTGCGGCATACATTCACGCTAACTTAACACTAACCAGGCGATCCGCCTCCCTGATCACTGTAGTGTTTTCCAAGCGGAAATAATGGCGATAAAGGAAGCTGAAGTAGAACATTGTATTCAGTTAGGATATCTGTATCTTTAGCGACAGCCAAGCAGCTTTAAAATCCATATCAAATGTCACCAATAACTCTCTGACGGTCCTCAACTGCATATCGTCTCTTAATGAGATGACTGAGCAGTTTAACATGCACTTTTGTTGGGTGCCTGGACATAGTGACATCCCTGGTTACTGCAAAGCCGGCGAACTTGCCAGATCTGGTACGACCCTAGAGATTCCTTCTCATAACAAAGGTTTAGGTATACCAAACAGTTAAGTGAAACTCATTATCAAATAAAATATAACTAGAGGAATAAACTTCAGGTGACAAAGCGGTCATATGTTCCATTTCACCAGACTTATGTTGCCTGAAATTGACGACCATAAGTCGAGATTATTACTCTCAACAAAACACAAATTCGCACCATTATTGGTGACATCGCAGGCCACTACCTACTAGGACAACACTCCAGAAGATTAGGGGCTCTCTTCAATGATATTTGAGGGACAAGGAGAAGGAGGAAAGTACAACTTATCTCCTCTGCCGTTGTCCAGCGCTCTCCCACAGCAGAAGAAGATTTCTTAGGCACTATCATTTCAATGATAATAGTGACCTTAGTCAAATACCCCAACGCAAAATCCTCTCATTTATCAATAATTCCAAAGGGTTCTACGGGTATAATTCTCTCTAAGAGAGATTGGTACCGATTTGTTTGATCAAAAATGTAAGGTTTACAGCATTGCTCGAAGAACTTCTAGATGGCCAGTTAGAGTATTTTCCAGTATTCCCGATGGAATTGGTGTTAATGATTATGTTTCCTTTAAAATTGATCTGCAGATTAAACATGCACTTGTGTATTACACAGAACACATAACGCGCGAGTCCGGTTTGAAAAAAAATTGCAACAAATTAACATTTGCTCGTCATTCTACGTATGTATTTAAAAAGAAAATCCTTGTAGCGCTTAACTTGTTTTAATTATTAACCATGCAATTTATTTATGTCAATATCAAAAAAGTTATAATAATAATAATGAATAATGAAATACTTTTCTTTCTCGAAAAGTATACGCAATATTTCGAATTTTAAAGCATATTACTGGACTAACCGGACTTTAAATACGGTCGAACGAACAGACACTTAGACGGACTGAATAATTATAAGGGTACCTGGATTTATATCTGTCTCATCATCGCTTCTCATGAACTCCTGTTGCGAGGACGGCCCTGAACTTGAGTTAGAAAGCCATGAAGTTAAGTTCCCTGAGCTTTTAACTACCTCTGCTAATTTCCTCTTATTTCCTGCCGTTTTTTTGGGCACCACTAAGGTATATTCGCTTCATGTTTATTCAAATAACAACACTTAATTTCTTCACTTTTCAAATTGTCCGTGAATGCAAAATTGATGCACAAAGAGATTTTTCCGCATTAGCAGTATGAAAAATTTGAAGAAATGCGAAGCATTTATCTGCAGTGTGCCATGCGTGCATAATATAACTATGACAAATAACGCAATGTTTTTGACGATTTAAAATTTTAATTTTCAAACAAAAATGTGATGTCCCGTGGTAGCTACGGCACTGGATATCAAATTCCACAGCTTAAAAGAAATTTGAAGGAGCTTTCGTTCCAAAACTCAAAAGAATTATGTACTTCAACTCATGAATTCCTTAATAAGGCTGTAAGATGTGTTTTCTTTAAAACCAAGGACAGGAAAACGAAAAACGTGTGCTCTGTCTGCAAGAATCCGATATGCATGGAGCATAGAGCTATGGTTTGCTATACGTGCAGATTAAAAATGTCTTAACTCAAAAAAGAGTGTTTTCAATTTATGTAGTGACTAGCAGTCCCCCCGCGGATTCGCCCGCATTAAATACATACTAAGGTTGATACTAAGTCACTAGAAATCGTCTGTCCCTATGGAACTTTCAAACATAAAAGGTAGCAAAAAGTGTCATCATTCCAATATGAAATTTTTAAAATCCGTTCAGTAGTCTCATAGATACTTAAAGATCCATCCAACCAAATCATCATACCCACCCGTTCCCCATCGAATTACTACAAACCGCGAATGCATTGTAAGTAAACTACGTTGTGTATCCACAGAAGTAAGAATACGATAAATGAAAAAACTACCCTTGCGCAACTCGGCAAAACAAAAACAACACACGATCACGAACCAATGTGCCTATGGCTACGGTTACGCATACTATAAATCTGCAAACTTTAACAGTCTGTATGTTGTGACCCGTATTCATACTTTTGAAAAACGGTGAAACACGTGTTTCTTTATTCAATTCTTAATTCCAATTTAAATTTTTGACTCCCTACAAACTTGAATACCCTGTATTTCCCCTTTTGGAGCTGAATTTTGAAACATCCTTTCTTAGTGGGTGTCTACGCCACTAAAGGAAACTACTGTCAAAATTTCATGTTTCTAGCTCTAACGGTTTGGGCTGGGCGTTGATCTGTCAGTCAGGCAGGGAAGAGTTTTATATATACTACTAGTATCACCTGTGGTCGAAATTCGACCAATTGTAATGAAATTGAATTTGTTTTTCACATAATTAATTGGAATTTATTTGCATGCATATGCAAAAATTTAGTCAAAATATTAATTTCTTTAAAGTAAATAAATCAACTATTAAACGGTAGAGTAATATAACAATTTAATAAAAATAAATGATAATTCCATTTGAATGAAATGAACAGTTATGAAATGAATTTAACGATTCAAAACTTCAGTATAAACTACATATATTTTTCGTAAATAGTCTTTCATCTTTCGCTAAATGACCTTGTTCACTATGTTTAGAAACATAAAATGTCGAATCATCGAAAAATCGAACTCTACTTGATGCAACATATAACTAACTGTCCATGCGTAAAAACTGGTTGCCATAATAAAATCCCAACTCTTTCAAATGTTTGTCCCTGAGATTTATTATTTGCCATTGCAAATGCACGGAATAATTGGGAACTGTTTCGAAATATTTGCTCTCATTTGCTGCCTGGAAAGTGGCATTTTTAAAACGGCTGAACTTTCTCCATTTCCTTTCATACCTGCTTGACTTGGAAACCCCTTTTTCCCTAATTTTTTCTGTTTTTTCTCCAATTGGTTATGAAAATTAATATTCGCAATGATGAGTTATAAAACTTCTTTGACAAAATCTAAATGATTTCTGTACGTGTAATAAAAATGAGTTCAATGTTCAAATGTACATATTTAGACAAAAATAAACACATTGCTTTAATTTTTTTTAAATTTCCATAGACATTTTTTTGAGTCAAATTCCTATGAGCAAATCATTCTTTCTTTTTTTCAACGCCATAACTGAGAAGTAAACATGTTTAATGAAATTGTCTGAAATTGTCATTACCATGTTCACTGAAAAAAGTAATAGTTCATACTTCACGCATTTTCTCTACCCTCGGTTTTCACATTTGGCAACAGACACTTCTTATCTTTTCATTAAATTTCAGAACATATCGCCCAATCCCATTCAAGAAATTGATCAGTTGGCGTTGACGATCGACACAGCAGCATCAAAGTGATGGTGTATGCGATTTTTCCCTGTTTTTTTATGTCACTGAAATAGAGAAAACATGCGCGGCTCATGTCCGTACCGTAGTGATTTGAAACGGACTATAGTATAACTTTTTTTTGTAATATTCTCCCGTGCAGGGTGATCAAATGCTTTCATTTAATTTGCTTAAGCTTTTTGTATCGGTAAATCATGTGTGTATGTTCACTTTATTTTACCTGCCTTATCCCTTTGCGGCATATATTTTTCTATTGATCAAAAATTTTGGAAATTGGTTTACCAAGGTTTTTAGGGCCGCTGATTACAAATCTGCAGACAGATATCATATTTGTTTAATCAAAATAAAATCTGAAAGGGTTAACGGCAACATACACACATGCTTTCTTGTACACATCTATGGCACATTCCCTTTCGAATGGTATAAGTTTCATTCCCCTCCTTTCATAATAAATACTTAAAAAAGGTACCACAATTCGACTGAACCGACGTAAAAGGTACCAAAATGTTCGATGTTCACTTATTAATAGAAGATTTGCCATTTCTGCCTCGTCTGCGGATTTAGGTCATCTACCGCCGCAAGGCACCACAACGAAATCATTAAATAAACATGTTCCAGGACTATACAGAGTTGTAAATTAGAAATTTTGGTGATGTCATAAAACAATTTTAACAAACCTAATACACCCTGTCCATTCTCTTATGTGCGCACTTACTACACATTTTAATTTGTAAGAGAAAAGCAAATGATGGAATGGAAAATGACATTTACGAATCGGCTAAACTTTCTCGATTTCCTTTCAGATTTAATCCTATCGATTTTTGCTTATATGTACACCTACCTGTTTAACTTGAAAAAAATCTAACTGCGATGAACAAACCACTTTATTGGTGCACACCCCTTTTTGCAACAACATTTAAATACTTTTTGCACTAATTGTGTGTGTAATAAAAGAGTTCCATAAATAAATATATGAAGGTACACATTTAAATAAAAAGAAACATGCTGCTTTAATTTTTTTTTAATTTTAAAATTCCTATTTTCGAGTCAAACACATATACGCAAAAATATTTCCTTCTTTTCAACGCCATAAGTGAGAAGTAAACAGTTTCAAAAAACGTCTTACAGTCCGTTTCAAATCAAATTCGAAAAACTTGGGCAGGTTTTCTCATTTCCAGTGGTCCTCTCTTGTGTACACACAAAACAGGAGAAAAATCGTCGATCGTCAACGCCTACTGATAAGACCCTTGAATGGGATTGGGCTAAATTAATTGAAAAGATAAAGAGTTTATGTTGCCAAATGTGAAAACCGAGGGTAGAGAGAAATGCGTGAAGTATGGATTATTATTTTTTTCAGTGAACATGGTAATGACACGTTTTTTGAAACTGTTTACTTCTCACTTATGGCGTTGAAAAGAAAAAAGAATGTTTTGCTGATATGAGTTTGACCCGAATATATGAATTTGAAACTTAAAAAAAATTAAAGCAACATGTTTCTTTTTATGCAAATGTGTACCTATATATTTATTTGTTGAACCCTTTTTAATTGCACATACAATTATTGCAAGAAGTACTTAAATGTTGTCACAAAAAGGGTTGTGCACCAATAAAGTGGTTTGTTCATCGGAGTTCGATTTTTTCCAAGTTAAACAGGTAGGTGTACGTGTAAGTAAAAATCGATAGGATAAAATCTGAAAGGAAATCGAGAAAGTTCAGCCGATTCGTACATGTCATTTTCCAGTCAATAAAAGAGAGCACAATTTTCGATGTTCTCTCTGCGCAAAAGCGAGAAACTCGCGCAAGATTTCTATTTTCCAGTCATCCTCTCTTGTGTACACACAAAACAGGAGAAAAATCGCCGGTCGACAACGCCTACTGTGTTATTGTTGTTGTTTTTCCCTTCTCATAAGAGTGGTGGCTTTATACTGTACGTGTGCCTTTTGTATGTATAATTGCCTATGTGTTGACTTGACTTTCAATTGCGATTATTACCTTTATTATTTATCCGACTTTAAAATAACAATCATTCTGCAAATCGGCAAAGAAAGACCTTGCTAACGGTATATAATTTATGAAAATCAATTCAGTAGAATCGTTGTAAATGGTACCGAAAGTTTCGATGTTCACGTATTAATATATAGATAGAGATTTTTTGAATTTTGATGTTAAAACAAATATTTTGAAATATCAGATAAAATTTACCCATGATGGGTTTTTGCGTGTATGAAAATATGATTGTAGCTGAGGGTTATAATGCATAATAAATAGATAGATGTATTCAAAAAACATATTTTGAAAACTTATTCATTTGTCAATACATATACATAGGTATATACATTTTCGAAATTTTCTTCCATTGTTCAGTTCAGCTGACTTATTAATTTTCTGCATAATACTTAAGAATCAGCATTAGCTAGTACGTACTTAATTTGTTTTTATCCAGACCATTATTTAATTTCGAAATGTCCGACTATGTCACTTTTTCAGACCATAGGATGAGTTTTAGCATAGAAGAACAAGCAGATCCGATTAAGCTATATCGAAATCCCAAAAAAACTGACTGGGACGTTTTTAAAAAAGAAATGGCCAACATAAAGGGCCCACATACGAAGCCCTTAAATAACAGTTCGGAGGTTGATGAAGAAGTAACTCTTCTCACTAAAGCCCT
The DNA here is from genome assembly GCA_951813785.1 of Criorhina ranunculi. Taxonomy (NCBI): domain Eukaryota; kingdom Metazoa; phylum Arthropoda; class Insecta; order Diptera; family Syrphidae; genus Criorhina; species Criorhina ranunculi. The sequence continues at coordinate 52,862,226 of OX638381.1, read as the reverse complement.
TAAGAAAGCATTTGAAAAATCCTGTCCCCTAACAAAAGGAAAGAAGAAGCTCAACCCCAGCTGGTGGTCAAATGAGCTAGCCCAACTACGGCAACAGGCAAGAAAGCTGTACAATGTGGCCAGAAGGACGAAAGATCCCAACGATTGGGATCGCTACAAGGAAAGCAAAGGCCGGTTCAAAAACAGAACTACTTACGCTAAAAGGGCCCCTTGGAAAAGATTCTGCAACGATATTGAATCGACAAAGGATGCCTCGAGACTAAGAAAAGTGTTGTCAAAAATACACGTGACACCAGGACTCCTGAAAAAACAGGACGGTTCGTGGACTGAATCTAACCTGGAAACACTTGAAGTCCTCATCGACACCCATTTCCCAGGATGCTTTTTCGTCAATGCACCCCCCGCGGAGAGGGCCCTGACCGCCCATAACTGTTACACAAATGAGCTGTGCTACCAAATAATTGATGAAAGGAAGGTGGCTTGGGCGATAAGCTCCTTCTCTCCATATAAAGCTCCAGGACCTGACGGCATAATACCAATCATGCTGCAGAGTATCAAGGAAAACATCCTACCTTGGCTTGTCCAAATTTTCAGAGGTTGCTTCAGCTTCACTCATGTGCCACAAATCTGGAGAGAAGCGAGGGTCATCTTCATACCCAAAGCCGGTAAACCCAGCCATACAACTGCCAAAGATTTTAGGCCAATAAGCCTCACATCTTTCCTATTGAAAACACTGGAAAGACTTATAGACATTCATATTCGCTCCAAATTGAATCCAAGAGACGTTTCGCAAACGCAACACGCGTACATGAAAGGCAAATCGGTAGAAACGGCGCTGCACGAAGTGGTGGCAACGATCGAAAAGTCGCTCCACTATAAAGAATTTACGTTAGCGGCCTTCCTGGACATCGAAGGAGCCTTCAACAACGTTACATTAGAAGCTATAAGAACATCACTAGACCTACTGCAAATCAACCCAATCCTATGTAACTGGATAGAATGCATGCTCAGAACGAGATGCATAAGCTCCAAGCTTAGGGAATGCCAAATACATGCCTTGGCCTCCCGAGGCACTCCACAGGGAGGAATCCTATCACCGCTTTTATGGGTCCTAGTAGTAAACGAGATTTTAAAGAAGTTGGAGAGAAGTGGAATAAGGGTCGTTGCCTATGCCGATGACGTAGTCATACTGGCCACAGGCAAGTTCATACCCACAATCAGACCAGCTACAATCAGCCCTAAACGCTCTAAGCAACTAGGCCACACGATGCGGCCTTAACATAAACCCGCAGAAAACGGAAATGGTCCTATTCACCAACAAAAGGAATATCCCAGTATTTGAACCTCCGAGACTAAATGGACAACAACTCCATATATCGGAAAGAGCAAAATACTTAGGATGCATACTAGACCGCAAATTGAACTGGAAGGAAAACTTAATGGAAAGAACAAAGAAAGCTTCAATTGCATTCTACGCATGCAACAGAATCTTCAGCAAAAGATGGGGGCCCACGCCCGCCACTATACACTGGATGTACACAGCCATTATAAGGCCCATACTTACGTATGCATGCCTCGTCTGGTGGCCAGCCGCCGCAAACATCGGAGAACATTTCTTCAGTGATCTGGGCAAGTCACCGAAAACCATCCTGCAATTCCTTAGGAACTCGGGATGGTTCAGGGAGGCCAACTGAAAATAACAACACTCTTCTATTTATTTTAGGTATCCCACACCACATCGGGGAACACAATGGGTCCATTGAGATCCGGGTGAGGTTGTACACAACGCAACCACCCCTAAAACCTAACCTAACCTAATTTCGAAATGCTAAGGCAAAATTTGGCATGCCCCATATTTTACTAACAAGAGCAGATCAAAGATCGCAATTTTTCAAAGATGTCCTTTTCCAACATGCCATCTGTGTAGTTTTTTCCTGATTCGCTCCATTCAATACATCTTACATCTGCACCGTACTCAGGACACTTTCATTCCATACTATTCGGCGTATGGGACATATGTACACACAAAAAGTGCTTTATATCCTCTCTCTCTCTCCCATATTGCAGAGGGTGCAAGTAATCGGCAAATCGTCTCTGTGCGGAATGTAGTTTATGTTAAGTAACTCTCCTCTTGTCTTGAATATAGTCAAGATAGCTTCTACTGACATATCGCTTCTAAAATAATTCCTTGATTCAAGATTATGTTCGAGTTGTCTGTAGTAGATACGGTGTATCGACGAGGTGGCTGCATCTAAAAACTTCTGGCGATACATGGCGTCCACCTTTTGCAATAGCCAATAGAGCTACTGTCTCCAGGTTGCTATGTTTCCTAAATTTAGGTCCAGTATGTAGCCACATGAATCAGCTAGCTCCAACCATTTCTTAAACCAGTAGGTTTTTCGCGTGATAATGTTTTCCGCAATTTTTCTTGGAATTCTGCTGTTGTTCCATGATAGAATCTTTAAAATGTAATCGAAATGTAGCTTGAGAATGGTTAAATAAAGCGCCGATAGATGTACAACATGTAGTTAGGTGTGGATTGCGGCAATCCAAAGAGTCTTTTGAGAATGAATCTTAGTAGTTTCTCTATAAATTCGGACTCCAAAAAACCCGAGGATTGGGCTCCATAGCATAAAATTGACTGTGCTGTAGCTTGAGAGACTTTATACTTTGTATTTGGTGTTACTAGGCTACTACCCATACAATTTCTCCAGGTCGCCCTTATTGCGTTTGTGGAGCTTGCAAGTTTCTCTGCAAAATGCTTTTCTAGGCTTCCATTGCTTGAAATCAGTACGCCTTAATACCTATATTGCGTTACAATTTCTATTTCTTCCCCATTGTAGAAAATTTTTTTCGGGTCTTGCATAGCGCCCTCTTCGGAAAATCATAACTTTTGATTTTTCAAGGTTATCTGTTAGATTCCATGCCTTGCAGTATTCGAAAAGGCGATTTGAAATTAATTGAAGCGACTGAGTCCACTTCCCTGTTTGAGTCCCCCATAGGTCCCGGAGTGACTAGACAGATTTTCACCATTCCAAACGCATGAAGATGTGTCCTCGTATAGGCTCTTTATCACTTTAAGGAATTTGAGGGACAACCCTAATCGAGAGAGCTTGTAAAATAAAGCGCCATATTCTAGTCAATTTCGGATGAGAGCATATTTTTTAATACTTGCTGATCCGCATAGAATTTAATGTGTTCATTCCGTTCGATTTTCCGCTCTAATAATCCCTTCATCTAAAGTCCACTTCATTTATTTCTCAACATTGTAACAGTTTTGAACTAATTTGTCAAAAGTACTGAAAAACATTCCTCTGTTTTTGACGGGCACTGGTTTGTGAAACGTGTATTTTTAAAAAACTCAACTTTGAGGAAACAACTGCAACGACAATAAAATCCAAAATGGATTCTATTCTTGGGGATTTCTCACCTTTATTTATCATGCTCATGAATCATGACTCAATGTGACATAAACAAATTATAAACGGCGTTTTCGACGTTCACCGATTCAAAATGAGATTTACGAGGTCGTAGGCATCTTCTATGAATGTTTGAGTATAAAACAAACTATTCGCCAGAGAAGTGACGCATTTGTTCAATATAGACGAAACACGCATTTCAGAATTTGAATTTGGACCTTTATAAGATAAATACAATGCGTTCGTGACCATGAATAGAATTTGGATTTGAAAATACAATCAAAATAGGGAACAGGTTGTAAGTTAGAAAGATATAAAACGCATCACAAGAATGGTTGCGAGAAGCTAGGCCCTGACTTTCTTATAAGCTGTCGCGTCAAATACTTACATATTTATATAATTTTTTTTTAAACCACTGGTGATTTGATGACATACCTCACCGAAAAGTGAAACGAATCCCTCCCTTTGGTGAAAGTAAGATTGTTGCGCTTGATATTACAAAGGCATTCATCAGAATTTGGCCCAAACTTTTTTGTCCAAAATGTGTGCATATGTATGCTGTAGAACGGACCATTCAATTCAAGTTATTTTGGACGGTTTCAAGTCAGCAATTCACCATATAAATGCTGATGTTCCCTAAGACTTCACTTTGACAGTAGCCTCAGTTTTACATATTCGTTTTCTAATTCACATCGCTTGCCTGGCCTTCGGACGTATTAAAGAGACGACAAACTATATGCCAAACTCATTAAATTAAGACCTTCTTTGCCTAGGTCTTATCGACCGAACGATATTTGGTTCCTGTGCATAGATCCCTGATCTGGGGAATTAGGCTGAATTCCTAAACCTCGAACTCAAAATTATTTCCAAAGGGAGCTGGACAAAAAAAGAGGCCAACCATATATCCATTTTTACGGATTGGTCAAAAATGGATGCGGGATCTATGCACAGGAACCAAACATCGTTCGGTCGATAAGACTTCCAAACCACAGCAATTCTAGCAATCGCCGAAACCTTGAGAGAACTATCTCAACAGGCACTCCCAAGAAACTACATTGACATATACATTGATAGTCAAGCAGCCATCAAAGCCATCACATCCACAACGATCAGATCCGAAGAAAAATGAAACGCTGCCACGTCGAGCTCAAAGCACTCAATACCAATCACAACGTCACACTCATCTAATCCCGATACACTCGGGCAGCCATGGAAATGAAAGGGCGGACGAGCTAGAAGAATGATATAGATCTTACAATAGCCGATGACTCAATCTTACCCCCACTAGAACTTAAAAAGTCCAGCATCACAGTGTAATTCCAAAAACTCGCGAACGAGAGATGGGCTTCACTTACAACATGCCGCACCTCAAGAATGCTTTGGACAGAACTCAACAAGACAAAAACGAAAGAAATCATCGCAGTCAACAGAAGTCACCTATCACTTCTCACGGGTATTATAACAGGACATAACCTGCTAGCGGCCCACCTAAAACAGAATATGTTTGATCACAACAGATCTATGCAGAGGATGTAGCGACATAGACGTGGAGGAGGACACATTCCACCTCCTATGCGAATGCCCCAGCCTCAGCAGAAACAGGAAGACAACCCTCGGAGAACATTTCTTTAATGATCTAGACGAATTGTCGGACAAGCTACCGAGAGCCAGTTTACAATTCCTTCGGAACTCGGGATGGTTCAGGGAGGTCAATTGATAATTAATATAATATTGTAATGTGTTTGCCGGTTCGCAATGATAAAACTTTTTCCTCTTTTCTCTTCTATTTATCTTTATTTACTCTGTTCATAAATCACCGTTTATTCCAACAATTATTACTCTTTAAATTCAACAATTCACAAATCTCTTTTAATTCAAACAACTCAAACAATTAATTCTCTGATAACATCAACCTTTCCAAGTATCACTTTTCTCAAATCTCTATTCAACTGTCTCACTATTAAAATCTCTATCCAAATCTCTTTCCAATTGTATCTCTTCTTAAATCTCAATTCGAACTTTACTTCACTGACATCTCAATCGGAGTGTGTCTCTGCCGTCGAAGCTCGTCGTATTTATACCCGAGATACGAATCTAGAATCTTCCTTCCTGGCGACGATCTTACCATCTAGTGAGATTTCGATAGTTCTGGAACGTGCCTGAGGTAAGTACTAGAAAATTCCTGAAGGTTCTTATAATTGCTGAATGCACTTAAATTTACCACTTCTCTCCACTAGATGTCACTGATCGATGTTCTGAATTTCACGAATTGACCAAGTGTCGCTAATACAGTCGATATAGCAATTCTACTAAATGTCGCTAATGCAGTCGATATTACAATATGTTGATTTATTTTAGGTACCCCACACCACAGTGGCTGCAGCCTACCCTACAACCTAACCTTACCTTGCCTAGGTTTCCTTAAACGATGCAAGAACTATTAAAAGTCTTCTGATCTGACTCACATCTCACATCTGGTCTGGTGCACCAAAAGCCGTCCTGCACTTTCTAGATAGAATTCGAAACCGTGCGTTAAAACTTACTGGTGACAGGGACATTGCGAAGACAATCGACTTGCTCGAATACCAAACAAATATTTACCAGTTCTTCCCCAAAAAGTGGTCTAGCAAAACAGCCAGTTGCTTTCCGCCCATTCAACATTTCACCCGTAATACGCGTCATGCTTCGAATGCTCATCAGTTTACCCTTAAACCTATTCTCGGACGCACTGTCAAATACAGGGATTCTTTCTCAAGCCGTACATCGTAAATGTGGAATGATTAGCTTAGCTCTGTTTTCTCATCAGTACAACCTGCAAGCTTTTAAAACCAACATGCATCGGAACCTCCTTTGTCTCTCCTCCAATTTCCCTAATGTCCTCACTTTAGCACGCGCTAATTATAACCTAATTGGCCCCATTTAGTGTGGGTTCAGACCAGGAAAGTTCACAATCCATAACACACCATTCCTTTAACGATTTTAATGTTACCTGTGACAGCATTTATAGAAACGAGATATACAAAGCTGTGTCCAGCTGTTCCATCAAGGTTAGTAACAATCTCGTCAAAACCTTTGATGTCAAAAGGTAATTCAAACAAGGTGATGTGCTGTCATGCGACTTCATCATCATACTTGAACGTATTGTACGAAACTCTAAATGTCCATATTTGTTCGACGAACACTGCTATGTCGACGGGATCGACGGCCGCTTTATATCAAAAATCGCCACATGATTTGTCACGGTTGCATAAGGTGCTCGAGGATGCCGCGCATAGTCGATACTCAGCTTCAGCGAATGCCAGAGGCACACTCTTTCAGAAGTCTTTGCAACTATTACGTATGCCGTCGATATTGATATCTGTAAACGACAGAACTCAGCAAGCTGTCACAAATGCATTAGCGAGTATGGAAACAGAAGCGCTTGACAAGAGCAAAAGTAAGTATTTGCTGTCAACAGGAAGGGACACCTAACATCGATGAATCAAACAAATCGTCACAATAAACAGCTATAACTTCGATGACTTTGTCTACCTTGGCCCTGTCATGACCTCTGAAAACGACATCTCACCAGAAACCAAACGTAGAATAACTCTTGCCAATATTTGTTTCTTTGGGCTAAGAAGACAATTGAGTAGTAAGGCCCTATCCCGAAGAACTAAGGAAACTCTATACTTACAAGATTTTATGGCGCTGAAGCATTTTCTCTATCGAAGACGGATGAAGATGCTCTTGGTCGTTTCGAACGAACAATTATTCGTAAGATATTCGGTCCCGTTTGCGTTGACGGGCTTTGAAGGGGAAGATTTAACGACGAAATAAACGAGCTGTACAGCCACATCGACTTGGTAAATAGCGCATTGGTCGTTAAGAATGGCCAAAACATGTGGGACATCAACGGTCCAGCCCGGAGAGTCTTCGTATATAACTCGCAGAGACAACGCAGTAGAAGAAAACCTCGCCTAAGATGGAACGCACACCTTGTATGAGTGTCGGGACATAGAGGCATTCCAGGCAACTACATGGCTAATGAACTCGCTAGCGAAGGCACAACTCTACCAATTCTTCCGGAAAAGGGGAACTTAAGCATGCCTCTCGCCACCTGCAAATTGCTACTTAAAAAAAACGCGATCGACATCTCCAATCACAGATGGACAGAGGGTAACAGCTGTCTTATTTCCAAGCCGATTTCGCCAAAGCTGGATCTTAAACGTTCTCACTGTCTCATCAGACAGAAAAGACTGCTCATGAGCACCTTAGTAGGTGTCATAAAGGGACACTGCACCATCGGCAAGCACACCAATAGGCTAAGCCTCTTCTACAATAATTGTTTGTAGAAGCTGCAGCGGACGAGGAGAAGGAGGAGACAATTCTCCACCTTCTTTGTACATGACCGAAGAAAAGCATACTTAGGAGCCAGCTTCTTTCACAATCTAAGCGAACTGGCTGACATCAGCATATGCAGCCTCCAACGCTTCATAGGAAGCTCCGGCTTGTATTATGGGGTGAATTACAAATCTATGTGGTAACACAAAGAACCGTATCTGGTCTAAGTGAGGTTGCAAACTGTAGCCTGCCTACCTAACTTAACCTAAGGTGGCGCACACAATTAGAACGAGACCTCAAACAGCTTGGAGGGTGTAACTGGAGGCGGTTAGTTAAGGACCGGGCTAACTGAAGAGGCTTATTGCTTGAGTCCCAGGTTCAGCCCGAACTGTAGCGCCATCACTTTAAGTAAATAACAAAGAACATAAGTGACGATAAAATTCAAATATGCATATTTTTTATCTAACTTTAAAATAACTGCTTTGACTGATTTATACGACGTTATCTTCTAGTTTAAACATTTTTAAAAATCCTCATAAAGCACTTTGAACTTTTATTTTATATTATTTAATAACTAAACATAGGTATGTGTATGTATGTATGTACATGCATACATATCTTTTTCAGTATAAAGTACGCACAATTGGTTTATTTGCCGAAATATTTGCAAAAAATTTTAACGAAATACCTATGTATGTATGTATATTTATCAAAACTATGTTTACTTCAGCTTTATTTTTGAACATATGATTCGCAACTCGCAAGTACAAGTATTAATATAATTGGGTACATAAAAACATCCATACATATGTATGTAGGTACATATCTTGTGTGCAAAGTGCACACATGTGTATCGTTTCACTTAATACGCATGGACATTTTGACTCACCTCCAGAAGATGCATTCAGGTATTTTAATCCAAGTTTAAGTATAAATAAGTAAAAATCGTCTAAAAAGATGCATATATGCGATATGCCTTACATCACAGATATGTAAGTGGTTCAGTACCTAACATAGTTTACAATCAGTTAGATAGATACATCTTTTAAAAAAAATAAAAACACTATCTGTCTTATGATACACAGAAAAAGGTGTACCATAGCAAACCAAAACACATGAATAATTTTCTCTTTCTCTCTGAAAAGAGAAAGCACAGACACAACAACCAAGATCCACACAGATTCTTTTTAACACTTCCGCAGATTTATGCCCACACTTGACCACTTGACACTTGAGGATTATTTGCGGGGCTATTGCCTCAGAGATATTTTCATGAACTATGTATTTTTTTTCTGTATCCCCTTAGTTACATTCAATCACGATATGCAACCGCCACCGACAAACAGATTGATATCACCAACTCTATTATGCATACGATCACTAATTTAAAAAAAAAAAAATATTTTCGATTAATTTCAATTAAATATGTACATTCCACAATATGACCCTTTGCTAATCTTTGCAATGTGCACCAAAAATAGCAAATTCATTATCTGTGCGCGGACTGCTTTGATTTGATTAATTTTAAACACAACGTTAAGTGAAACAATGAAGGAAAAAATAAAATATAACTTTTCACGTTTTGTTAATAATAATTTGTATTCTGAATTTGTTTTGCACTTTTGTGCATTTAATACTCGTACTCGCGAAATGAAGTAACATCCAATAACGTACATGTTTTGTTAATTATCCTGTTTGCCGCAGCCAATTCATTCTCTGCCATTTTACAAGAGAGCAAGTAGACAACTAACTTAATTTAACACTTAAATTTAAGTTGAAAAATCACAGCACAGTGGACGAATTGGTTGCGTTCTCGTTTTGCATACACTACACATTCCGCTTCCACTGGGTGCTGCTTATACGCCAAAATACCGCAGCACAACACCGACTCGTGTGAGTAGGTGAAGTGCCCACAGTAAGCGAGGAAACTAAAAAGCCCGCGATCGGTGAACAAGTACGATAATACACAAAAAAAAAAAACAGATCACAGAGTAAATAATGGTTTTACGAAGCGAATGAAATACTGGATTTCTAGACAGAGATTGGAGAATAAGAGATTCATTTAGTTTTGGTCGGATCGGCCACTGATCATTCAGCGCATGGAAAAGGGGAGAAGTTGGTGTCGGTGGTTTTGTTCTTTCATTTGATATGCTATGGCAGTGATGCCTTCCAGTTCGTATAAGAAAAGTACTTAATTGTATTGAATAGTAGTATGTAATAACTGTAAAAGAAAATCTATGTTCCAAACAGAAGCGCCAGAGTTGTATTAAATTTATTTATTTATTTTATTATTTATTTATTTATTTTATTTATTTATTTATTTATTCATCTACAAGCGTTATTACATAGCTAACAGATGTTACAAATTTAAAATATTGACATAATACTAGGAAAAGTGATTTGTTTTTTAGAATATAAATACAGTGAACTCTTGATAATTGGAACCACCATCGGACCAAGGAAAAACTTCGAACTACAGAGGCTTTCGAATTATGGAGGTTTGAAAAAAGAAAATATTTTTGCCAAAGGAAATTTGTATTACTCGTAGGTATGTACACTGGTGATCAAAATAATCGGTAACAGGGTTGCAATGCAACTGGCGACAGTAATTTCTCACTTATGTTTTGTTTGTTTTGGATGCAATAAGCACCGTTATTTTCCTATCGATGTTGCTGATCTTTTGACATGTGGTAGGCTTTGGTATTTCTTATCAGTTGAGTGTAACAGGTTCAAAGGTGAGACCACTTCCGTTAACGCTTGATTGAAATAATAGGTAATTTTTTTTTTTGTAATATTTTTCATTAAAAGTTTAAAAAAAGTTAAATTAATTGATTCTTAAAGCAAAAGTAAGTAAAATTAAACAAACATATATTTACAAGCGGATTGCAGATGGGTCGAAACAAGCATTGCAGTGTCGAAGAGCGTCGCATCGCCCGTAGGCTAAAAGAGCAAGGAAAACCCCTTAAGTTCATTACCGAGACGCTGGGTAGGTTTGTGAATTTCATTGCACAGGCTTTTAAACCACCACCTGTAACGGAAACAAGAGGAAGACCAAGAAAAACTGACCCAGTCACGGACAATCAAATTATTATACCAGCATAAAGGGACCCATTTTCCTCTTAAAAGACCATTGCCGCTTCCATACATAATCATATCAGTGCCCCACCTGTAAAAAGGAGATGACGGGAGAATAATTTACCTGGCAGAATTGCAAGAAAAGTTAATCTGCTCAGAAAAAAAAATATAAGGACTAGGAAGCAGTTTGCGGAAAATTTAAGAAACCACACCTGTTGCGGAGCACGGAAAAACTCGGAGTTGAAATGAACTGCGCGCGATTAACGCACGCATAAATGTTGTTTATTTCTACACGAAATTACAATGTAAAAATACAGAAATTGTGATACAAAATGATACATACCTTGGTTGACACTCCGAGGCGGCGTAGTTCGTCCGGCTCCGAACAAAGGAAAAAACAGGAAAAAGATGGCCACCCACTCAGAATGTCAACCTCGGCAGGAAATTTGAGGCGGTGTAATATTTACTCCTAGAGGGCGCATAAGGCGCTTGAAAGTTTAAGGCCTTGTTACAATTCGATTTATAATAATAATAATTCAATTCAATTTATAACAACACCATTCAAAATTTTCACAACATTTTATGGAGCGATGAAACCAAAATCAGTGGCGATTCTTGGTGCTTAGTTTTGGGTTGGCTCCAGGATCTTAATAAGTTTTTCTCAAAAAAAAAAAAAAAAAACGACGAACACACAAAAGAATAATTTAAAGGTTTAATTAATAAGAAATATAAGCATAGGCAATATTTATTTAACCGCTATTTATATATAAACTCAATGTTCGACGGATAAAAAATGTTCGATGACCTGATCGTACAACTACAAGTCTTCGCTCTTCCTTAACTCCGCCATGTACTCCTTTTCTATTGATATGAGAGACAAATTGCTGGGAACATTTGTTTCGGGAACATTTTCCTATACTCAATCAATTTTCACAAATTATGCCGCTAAAATCAAAACAAAAAATCTGCGGCGACGATCGTCTTTTCATATCGTAGTAGCCATAGCCACTTGGTGTGTTTCATGCTTCCAAACCGTGGATGTGTGTGTGTGGATTATGTACCCATCATCCCTCATGCATATCTACAAAAAGTGTCATCGTTGGCGATTTTCGTAGCGCCAACTTCTCATGATATATCTTCTACCAAAACTTACAACGCGGGGTAGCGGGCGGCAGGGAGGGTAGCTGAGTTTGTATGAAATCAGTTGGCGACTACAATTAGAGCCAACCCAGAGTATTAGCGAAATCTCTCGCATGCGAGTTTTGTATTGCACGCGCGAAATTTTTAAATTCAAATTGGTTCGTGCAGTGTATGTGTATTCTGTGCACAATTTGATTGTATTATGTAATGTTAATGTTACTAAAATGACTTAATGCTGAAACATGTTAAAACTTAAAGAATCGTTGGTTTGGCGGCGCCAAAGACGCCAACTGAGAGAAATCGCCACTGACCAAAATAAGTCTTTTCGGGTCTGATAGTAGAAGGAATGTTCGTTGACCCAGAGGAAAGGAGTTCCAGCCTCATTTTACAGAAAAAAAAAAACGATAAAAAATGCGGTAGACGCGTCATGGTATGGGGCAGTTTTTCATGGTTTGGGGTGGGGCCAATAGTTTTGATAAAAGGTACCATAAAAAAAAATTACCGTCATATTCTTGAAATTTATATGCTATCATATGCTGCCATATGGCGAGGATAATATACCGTTAAGATGACGCTTCCAACGGGACAATGATCCTAAGCTTTCATCAAAACTGCTGAATGGTTTGTTGAGAGACCACCATGTTTCTGTGTTACCATAGTCATCCTAGTTCCCGATCTCAATCCTATTGAGAATTTGCGGGTGGAATTAAAGAAGTCCTAGGTAACAGACAGAGACTCCCCACAACAAAGCCGACGATCGGCGGCGATCGAGAGGCACTGGAAGGCTATTCCTGTTAAAGAAAGCCAGAAAATAATAGCCACAATGACCAGGGGGATTAAAGCAGTAATTTCGAGCAAGGGTGGTCATTCTGGCCACTACTTTAATTAAATATTTATTTAAGTTATTAAATTAAAATAACACTATTATATTTTTTACAGTTATTACGTTTAAAATATAATTTACCTATTAATATGAGCAGCTCGTTTTTATTAAGAATTCAATATTGTATATAAAAATCACAAGAATAAAAAAAAAAAAAGTATGGAATAACTGTAAAATAATGTGTTTTATTTGAGAAAAAAAGATTACCCAAGTATCTACGCAAAATGTATTTTAAAATTTGAAAAACCTTCAGTTTTATTTGTGTTACCTATTATTTTGATCACTAGTGTAAATACAGTGAACTCTCGATAGTTCGAACCGCCATCGGACCAAGGAAAAAAATCGAATTATGGAGGTTTAACAAAAAAAGTTTGTTTACCAAACGAAATTTTGATTACTCGTAGGTACCATGTATGTATGTACACATACATACGTTAACATTTAAGTAATGCTTAATGAATAAATGAATACACAGGGCACAGGCATCTCTCAAGCATTTGTTTTCTTGCCTTACTTTCGTCACGTACGCATTTCATAGAACTGACTTACTTACTTAAGGTGGCGCTATAGTCCAGGGTGGACCTGGGCCTCAACCAACAAGCGTCTCCACCCAGCTCGATCTTTAGCTAGCAACCTCCAGTTACGTACGCTAAGTTGGTTGAGGTACCTTTCAACTCGGACCGGAGCATTCGTGACCATCCGCTCTACATGACCCATCCACCTCAGTCGTTGGACCTTCACTCTTCTGGCTAAGTCGATGTCGCTGTACAGCCCGTACAGTTCGTCGTTGTATTTCCTCCTCCATTCACCGTCTATGCAGACGCGACCGAAGAATTTTCCTCTCCAAGCAGCCAAGAGCACCCTCATCCGTTTTTGATAAAGTCCATGCCTCTGCACCGTAGAGCAATAGAATTTACAGGAACAAAGAGCCCTGGTATTGATTTGTTGTTAACTTTTCAAACAACTTGGATAAGGATCTTCTTGGGATTCATATTTTTGTCAAGCGATTTCTAAATTAACCGTCAACCGTCTTAGGGTTTTTGACGTTGTAGTCAGCTCTTCATTGACATTTCAGTCGGAATTTAAACGTTCTGTTGATTATGGTGCTGCTATCCTTCTGTCTGTAACACTCCATAACCATACATATTTTCAGTTGAACTGACTTCAATCAGAGATCATATAATACCAAGATAGTGCACGCCATACAAAAAGCTTTTGCGAAAATGTTTGTATGGGGGGGGTTCTATAACATGACCCCCGAACTTGCCAGAATATTTTTGGTACAACAAAGTTCATTTGCTCTCAGAGCTTCCACGTATTTGTTGTTTTTATTTTTTTTTTTCTTATTGAATATTTTTCGCAAAATAATAGAGGGGAGGGAAAAAGATGAACAGAAACTGGTTTTACTCTTCTTTTGTTTGTTTTGTTTTTTGTGTGCGGTGAGGTATAGGTAGGTAAATCCATGTGTACATTTACTTGTTGAATTTAATTGTTGGTGATGTTGCAGTATTTTTGGTTTTTTTTTTATTATTAAACGGTTTCATTTAGCTTCACTCTGTATATTTGTTTATTTCAAATCTTGCAATAGATTTTTCGACAACGAATTCCGATGATGCTTGGTTTGCATATTTAGTCCCCATGACAATGCAATATTATGATATATTCAACATTTGATCTTTAAATCCTGATGCTGCAGGGATACTGCCTACCTTAACCGTGAGCTTTAAGAATCTGCTGATTTTAATTAAGTATTTTAGATGTCAAAGACTTTATCACTTAATATTGACTTCTAACTCCTCAGTCCTGATACTGCAAAGGGTCTAATTAGACCGCAGTTGGCTTCTTTTTTTTTTTTGGTTGCGCCAACGGATGTTGAAATTTTTAAATATACTAGTAGCCCGGGTCACTTGCATACACTATTCGCAAACCTGAGTACTCGATTACAGAGGTGCGCCTACGTACTAACCCACACCCTACACTCTTCAACCACTCTCCCCGCTGGACTACCGCTAAGCATAACTTCGCGGGGCTGGTTAGCAATTTATGCTCTATCTGGTCCGGTGTTTGCCGTTCTTTGATGCAGACTTACCGTATCGGCTTGATTTTCACTGGTGCTCTCCCTTACTCTTTAGAACCGTCAAAGTTCCTTCATGATAGTCGCTGCAACCTGCTTCACAGCATCCCATATTGAGCTTGACGTTATCATGAGGTTCACGATGTTCTCGGGAGTTGGTGCTTCTCCAATTTGTTCCTCCAATTCTCTGCGTTCTAAACGAAAACAAGGGCACTGGAAAAATACGTGCTGCGCATCTTCTCTGGCATCTCCACAATTTAAGCAGTTAGGAGAATCTTTGAATCCAAACTTATGCAGGTACGCTCGAATGCAGCCATTTCCGATTAGAAGCTGCCTGAGGTAGAAATCTACTTCTCCGTGGTGCCGGTCTACCCATTTGTTGACATCCGGTATAAGTCGGTGGGTCCACCTTCCCTTTGAAGATTGGTTCCATCTATCCTGCCATGCTCTCATGCAGTTGGCTAGTGGAGAACATTGGACTATGCTTGCTGCAATGATTTTGGCTATAAATGCATTAAATTCTGCTAAAGAAAGATAATTGTTGTTGACGCCTTTTTGTCGAGTACTAGAAAACAAATTTTGTAAAGGACCATCATTGCGCCGTTTAGTCATTAAAAAAAAATTATCGCAATCTGTGTTAGGGTTTTCTTCAACCAAAAATAATGCAAAATACAAATGTCATATAAAATAAAGTTCAAAAATATCGATATGATCAATGTGTAAAAAATTGATTAAAAAAAATCATAAGATACTCAACCGCATACAACCTTGAAAATCATGAATGAAATTGTACCACAAAAAATTCACACAAATCAGAAGCTAGAAAAATAAAGGAAGATTTCTTCTGCTACATCTGTTACTTGTCCATCCCCTCGCCAATCGCTCGTATTATATTATCTTTGCTTCAATAGATTTCAAGTGAATTCAGTACTGCCTTCAGCGAATCATATGAATTCACATCTGGCTTCAACTCACATCAAATGAATTCAATTCACTTTCAAATGACTAACGAATTGTCCTTCTGTAGTTTTGCTATATTTAAACTAAAGTCTAACGGCCTACCTGCCAAGTATTTAAAGCAGCGGGAGATAACTTGGTAAGAAACATACACCAACTCATCTGCAAAATATGGAGTATGCGTATGCCCGATGAATGCAACCTCAGCAATGTATTTCCAATCATCAAGAAAGGAAACCCTTTAACTGCCCCAATATAAAGGCATGAGTCTTTTCTGAGTCTGATCAGATATTTTCTGTTGTATTGTGTAAGCGCCTAAAGCCCTTCATCAACAAACTGATTGATCCATATCAGAGTGGTTAAAGGCTAGGAAAATCCGCCAGATCTTGGAGAATGCTCACAAATTCCAAATCGATATCGATTTACAGAGACGAATTGTATTTCGCCCACACTAGTTAATGGAACATATTTTTACCGAAATTATGTTCGAGTGCTCACCTTAATTAACTGAGAAGTTCATAAAACTTCTAGTTCCATGTGACATGTTCCAATGGTCGGAACTTCTCATCCCTTGGAAGAATTATAACACTATTGAGCAATTCGTGGTCGCCGTGGCTTAGTGGTGGTGGTGGACTGCTAAGCGAGAGACACAGGTTCGATTCTCAAAAATCACCAACAGTTTTTTCGCGGCACCACCTCTTCGCAGGCATGACAAACCTTCAAGAGTACAATCTGTCATGAAAAGCTTCTCGATTCGCCGTTCGGAGTCGGCATTAAACTGTAGGTCCCTTCCATTCGTGCGAAGAATATAACACGCACACCATGAATGGTTGTGAGAAGCAAGGCCTTGGCTCTCCATGAGCTGCCTTGCCAAATATACATACATTGAGCAATTCGACTTGTAGCGGAACTTTTATGGCTTGTCGTCTAATAGAATGCCCTTATGTTTCCAAAGAAAAACCTGTGTTAAGATAAATTGAATATGAAGAAATGATCTTATCAGCAGCAATCATTTTGGACAGACAACTTCCTGAAATTGTTTTGGGGTTGTTTTCACAGAACGATTTTCATTAATCTTCTTGTATTCTTGACCAGTTTGAGTTTTCTCAGATTCGCAAAAACATTTACCTTCAGATATCTAAATCCACTTC
This sequence comes from Criorhina ranunculi, assembly GCA_951813785.1. Lineage (NCBI taxonomy): Eukaryota > Metazoa > Arthropoda > Insecta > Diptera > Syrphidae > Criorhina > Criorhina ranunculi. Next base: position 52,845,204 of record OX638381.1, on the reverse strand, counting down.
ATAAATGATGGGCTAGTAATTAATTTAGAACAGCCATAATTCAGAATTGTCGAACAAATAAGCTTTACATCAGAAAAATAATATGTAAAGCTAATATTGCTTTGACGAATTATATTTTAACATGGTCTCAATCAGAGGTGTCCTCCGGATTTCTCGGCAGTTCTTTCTTTCGTGTTGCTAGCATTTGTTTGAGAAATCCATTGACCTAAAATACCATTGCTACTGCTAGCCAGTTCCATGCATTCACACAGTACATGTACTGCTTTCCACTAGACACAGCGTCCAGGTAACATCTTCTGGAAGACACATCTTCAAATGATACCTTAAGTTTTCGTGCACTGTGGATAACGGTACTACAATAGTACTCGGATATGTACTCTCCCGCTTAGCTAAAATTCAAGTTCAAGTATCAAGTCATTTTGAATTTGTTTTCGAACACATTCTATTGCCACGTATTGACTCCGGTCTCCATGCGCCTTATCACTGCTTAATTGTCCAATGATCTAGATCTAGACTCTTAAAAAAAAAAAAAAAAAAAACTGTTCCTGCCAATTTATATATAATGGATCTTTCCGTAAAAATGATTAAAGCTTTGTTCAATCAGAAAAAAGCCAAGGCAGAGCAGCACAAAATGTCAGATCACGTTAGCGCAGATAAATGCAAAGTCATATGTTAGTTTACTTGTTAAAAATAAGAACATAGGTATGTTTTTCGTTGATTATATTTGAATCTTCTTCTTCTTATGGTTCCACACAATTGCGGAGGTTGGAAATCATCGATGCAAGTGTTTGTTTGTTTGTCACTCCTCTAAATATGTCTACTGCTGAAAGATTGAGCCATTCTCTTAAATTTGATAACCAAGTCGTTCTCTGTCTTCCAACGCTCCTTCTTCCTTCGATCTTTCCTTGTTGTATAAGTTAGATAAGCTGGTATTTGCTATTTCTCATTATGTGCCCTAAGTATTTGAGTTTTCTCCACTTTTCTGCTCTAACCCGTCTTAAGACTTCTTCATTTGAGATTCTGTCAACCCAAGAGATTCGTAGTATTCTTCTGTACACCAACATTTCGAAGGCTTCTAGTTTCTGCTCCATATAATAGAACCGACCAGATGTAGTATTTGACAAATCTTATTTTAAGATTTCTCTGCTTATCAGCACTTCCTTTACTCTGCAGAGTGCTGCTCTCGCTTGCTCAATTCTGCAATGGATTTCTTTGGTGTAGTTAGCATTGCTATTTATTATTGTTCTCTTTCCAATTCCACGTTGTTTATTTTTAATTCATAGTTTTGTGTTTCTTGGCGTAATACTATGCATTTTTTTTTTACCTGCATTTATCTTTAATCCGTATTCCATCCACGCTAAGTTTATTCATGATAGTGTTGAGTTCGTTTATACTGTTTGCCATTATTACTGCGTCATCTGCGTATCTGATGTTGTTGATTAGGACTCTGTTAATCTATATTCCTCCGTCATGATCTGTCGTTATGTTTTTGGAAATTTCTTCCGCGTACATGTTAAAGAGGAGCGGTGATAAGATGCAGCCTTGTCTGACTATTCTGCGAATCTCTGTCTCTTCACCTTCTATAGTTATTTTTGCTTTTTGATTCAAATAAAGATTCTCTATACTTCTAACATCATTCATGTCTATGTATTTATTTCTTAGAATTTCCACCATTTTATTATGTTGCACTTTATCGAAAGCTTTTTCATAGTCGACGAAGCATACAAAGATCGTTTTGTTCATCTCTAGGCTGCGCTGGATTAGCATATTGAACCCATATAGTGCTTCTTGTATTCCAAAGCCATTTCTAAATCCGAATTGAGAGTCACTTATACCTTCTTCAAGTTTGTTGTATGTATATCCTTTTATGGATTATTTTTAAAAAGATCTTCAATGTATGGCTCATCAAACTTATCGTTCTATAATCAGCGCAGTTTGTCGCTATAGCCTTTTTTGGGAGCGTAACAAATGTTAATTTCAACCATTCATCTAGAATTTTGCCGTATATGTAGTGTTAAAGAGCTTCACTACTATCTTAATGTTTTCTTCTTCGATCAGTTTAATAAGTTCATTTGGTATTCCATTAGATCCCGTCGATTTTCGGTTTTTCGATTCCTTTAACACTTTTCGACTTCTTCTTTTATTATTTTTGGACTTTCGGGTCCATAACAGGGTTCAAGTTGTTCTTTTTCGTCCCAAAAAAGGTCCTCGATGTATTCCTTCCATTGATCTAGCTTTTTAGGGTATTGGGTACCGCTTTGTGTTCAACACCACAGATTTCTTTTACTTTTTTATGGAGGTTGAAACTATCATGGTTCCTATCATGTCACTCTAGTTCTTCACATTGGTGTTGCATGTGACGATTTTTATCCTCTCTGATTTTACTCTTGATCAATCTGATTATTTCTCTGTAATTTCTTTGGTTTGTTTTGTACTCCCTTCTTCAATCCATTAGAGAAAAAATTTCGCTTGCCATCTATTTATATTTGAATAGAACCTAGTAATTGAAATTTAAAAGATATTATCAGATTGGTGGAGTATTGTATCAATATAAATTGATTTTTTTTATTAGTCTTCTAACGGTCTGCCCAAAAGCGATCTATTCCCAATAAGAGTTTTGTGGTACCTTTCGTAACTCTGACTCTCTTCCTACTGCCTGCTTATAGGCATATCAAAGTCTCTAATCTAATTTCCCACATGATCTGCCTTTGTCCATGGACTATTACAAAAGGTTCGGAGGAATCTTCTCCTACCCTAAACCTTGGTTTGGTTTTTCCACATCTTTGGTTAAGGCTTTCTTTAAAGATGTCCGCGGGATTTTTGCTGTTTCAAAAATAGTCAATTGCATTCTGCCTCTTCAACACTTCACCCGCCGTTCGTGTCATGCTTCAAATACACTCATCTCGCAGATTGCGACAACACTGCGGAACACTTCTTGTGTTAATTTTGCTTTTGCTCACATCAGGCAGCAGAATCTTTTGAAAAAGATGAGTGTGCTTCGTTAATTAATCTGTTTTGTGCGAGTTTGGTGACATTTGGAATTGTCTAGTCGCTACAGAAACATCTTTGATAATGCCACACTAGATTCAATTGATGTAGACTACCTGTATGTGGAATTGTCTTTTGATTTTGAACAAATTTTATAAAGGCACTTAAAAGTTGTATTAAATACATATGTATATCGTCAAAAAATAAGACTATATTGGGCACATTAATCTAATTATCTTATGGACGGATTATGCTTATTTTCTAAATATTTCTGAAGACGTATTAGATGTGCGTCGAATTGCATCGAAGTTTGTCTTTAAGGCATTAATAGTTCAATGTTGGGATTCTGGTTCTTAAGGAATATCTGGTATTGCGAGAACACGCACAGCCAGCAGTACGTCTGAAATAAAACGTACGCTTTAGTATAATAGATTAAAAGCAATACAAAACTATTACATTGTATGACATCCAAACAAAATTCAGCAAAGCCGAAAACGTCTGTTCAAGCTGTAAAAGAAAGAATTTTGTCACAATACTAACAGCATTCAATTGGTTTCTTAAGCTTCAACTCACATAAATATAGTATCCTCCAATTAGCCAAAGACCAAAAACAAACTGGAAGAGAATACCAAGTCCAGCTAACAATAGCCAGGGCAACAGCCAGCCACGGGTGCTAGAAGGCAACACAAACGAATTATTTATTTTGAAAGCTGCTGACAAACTAAACTTACTTGATTTTAATTGCAACATAAACTAAATAGGAAGCAAGGATTAACAACAGGAAGTAGAAGATAAACAATCCTCCTACTATCGGCATTGAAGATCGTATATCAGTTTCGAAGAGTGGGGAATACAATTGAGAAGATTCTCCGCCTGCTAACATATAGCATATCTAAAGTAGTTAAATTAAGGCATGCATCATCGGAAATCAATTAAGTACTCACTAAGGTAATAAAAACAATGGAAAGTGCAGCGGTGTAAACGGCCACTGCATAGCTTCCTGATCTCACATTATTCGACCAAATGAATGGTGACCAGCATGAACTTAAAACAGCCATTTCTGTAAACAATACAATTTTTAAAACAATAAATTCAGATTAATGGTTTTCAATAATTGAACAGTCTCCGAGGCACGCCCTAAAATTATATTTTAAATCAAGCGCAACATTAGGATTTTAATTAGGAATCTTTTACTGCCAAAGGTATTTAATGCAAACCCTCTGCTTGTCCAACAAATATACCTTTTTATTCAATGAATTCAATGAAGTATGGCTATGGTAAAAATTAAAATGTTTGAAATTTCTATGGAATGTAAACAAATTAATCAGAACCGATGGTTGAGTTCGTTTGATGCCCCAAAGGCAATAATTATTGAGAATACTAACATTAAATTTGCTGTCATTTTAAGCCACACCTACATTTTGTTCGCAACTGAAACAGAACTACTTTCAGTTTCCATATTTCAAATGGATGAGTTCAGTCATTTCAGAGCTGTTTAACATCGCAATAAAATGAAATATAAAACTGGCTAGAGATCTTCGTGGTACGGTATAGATTGAAAGTGATCGAAACTATGTACGCGATGTTTTACTAGCAGTGTTCATAATTATAAGATAAACGGATAAACGGAAAATAAGAGACAAATAAATTATCTATTAACCTTGTACACAATCAACTTTGTTGAACATTAAGCAACGGATAACCTTTAACGTGCTAATATTCGTATTTAAAATGAAGTACAATATGGAGTCTAATTATCTAACGTTAAACATCGCTTACACGGGAGACACTCAGATGTATAATCTCAGATCAAAGAACGATTTTAAACTTCAGCTGTATAAAGACTCTAAAACGCAAAATATGGTTAAGTATTGTGGCCTACAATTATTTAATGAATTGCCTCCTAAAAAAAAATTAATAGGTTTTAAATAGATTAAAAAAAAAACTCCTTTTGCAACACATACAATATTCCCAGTAGTCTTGCAGTGTCTGGACAGTGACAGAGGTAGTGTTTCAAGTCCTCCTATTCATGCTAGCAATTTTTGCAGATTGCAGTGTGAGCTGACCCAATTTTGTGAGCATTCTTATCGGGATTTATTAGCCTTGAAAGAAATTCCACCATTGATTTCAGTTGTGATATGTAGAAACTCATCGCTTTTTGGCGGATGACTTTGTTTGGTTTGGCAATGAGGAATTTGGCCACTTTGCAAGTTGTCAGGTTTGCCCGGAAATTCCGGTTGATCGTAATATCGATTACTAGGTGCGTTTTTTTGGTTATCGATATAGGTTAAAAAAAGTGTGAGCAAAAAAAATGCCTATCGAGGGTAACGAATGCCATCATAGCAGTCTGGCAGCACTATGTGCACTACGTATCAGCTGTTTTTTTCTTGCTCATTAAAAAAAAAAATTGCGGATTGTAAACAAAATTGTGGATGAAAAAAACTCAAACGTATGTTTGTTGGCTAGTTATTAATTTTAGATGATTTCTTTATTGCAAATTTTCTATTAATTACTTTTTTTTCATTTTTTGTGTTCCTTCCCTAGCATTCTTTTTTTACAAATGTCTTTTATGTCACTTTTGACATTTTCGATAGTATTTTTCGATAACAATCGAGAAAAAACAGTTTGGTAGCACAGTTTTTATCGCGGCTAAGGAAATAACGCTGGATAGTTATCCAGGTTTAGCAATTCGATACAGGCTTTGTTGTTGTTGTAATTAACATGGAAAATATTTGTTAAGCCTATACAGATAACGAAAAAAAAACGCACATACTGTCATGATGTCGTTTTTGGTAAGCACAGATGTTCCTTCTTCTTTTCTTGCCAGTTCGTCTACGTTTTCGTTTGCTGATACACCTGTGTATCCCGGTATCTATAAATTACTTACATTCTTTCGAATGCCGAGCAGGTTTAATAAATGTCTGGTAGCACTGTTTTTATCTGGGATAAAGTTAAGCCCAGAAAATTTTGTTGTCTTAGCTAATGCTATGTGGGATAAGTTGTTGTTGCATTTAACATGCAAATTGCTTACCCTCGATGTCGTTTTTTTCGCCAATCCCATACGGGGTACCAAAAAACGCACCTATTATTACCATCAACAGAACACAAATTCGCACCGTTACTGATGTCAACACAGGCCGCTGCCTACCAGGACAACACGGCATAAGATTGGAGGATCTCTTCAATTTTGCAGAAGCTGTAGAGATCAGAAGGAGAAGGAGGAAAGCACAACTCCTCTGCCCCTGTCCAGTGCTATCCCACATTCGAAGAAGACTTCTTGGTCACTATCATTTCAGTGACGTAAGTCATCTTCCCTTCCTTTCAATGCTCTTATATATTAATAATTCTAAATGGTTCTGCAGGATAAATCGTTAGGCATCACAATGGACTCAGAGCCACGGGACACCTATCTGCCTAGCTTAACCCCTATATCAGTCACAGAGAATGGAAAGTTCTTCCTCTCTTGTGGCTAGTATCGGAAGGTATTTTTTTGTGTCGCCAATGTAAATTAAACTTGATTGAATGTAAATTACGTTTGTTTTATATTTTGATACTACCAATTGCGGTAATTTATTAAAACCGTATACCACGGGTAACTTTTTGTAATGGAGTATATACAGGAGTATATTTTCAAGACAAAATAAATACAATCATATTAGCCTTAATAAAAATACAAATATCGTTATATTTTGTTTTTCATGCAATTGAAATGGTGTATGTTTTTGGAATTTCAAGAAACCATACATATCTGTGAAAGTTTTCTATTCTATTACTTTATTATTTAACACACAGTACTATGTGAACACACTCCATAAATCAATATGATGTTTTCTTTTAAAAAGTGTGCAAGCGAGACAATATAATAGTAGAAACATCATTAGATCTTTATTCTGGTCTATCCACGTACCTACCGTCCTTGTCCCGCTTTGACGGACAAAAGTAAAAAATATTTCATTACGGAGTTTTGTGAAAAGTTTGTCCGAGTAAAAATTAGTATTTATCGTAGCCAAAAATGTCCACACCTGCTCGCAGACGTCTAATGAGAGATTTTAAAAGGTAAATTATTTAAAATACAAGAGGTATATAAATAACTACATGTGCTACGAATCGAGAATAATTTTCGAAATTTCTTCAAAGATGTAGATGGTGGCACAGACAAATTTGTCATACCATTGTGTTGAGAACAAATTGTATATCTATCTGACGCAGCGAAGGAATAAATTTCAATGAGTTTGAGAAAATTTCCTAAAATTTTTACTCAACTTAATCAGAAAATGTTATTTTCCTATTGTATATGCTTTTGTGCTAGTGAAACAAATCTTTTTTTTTTTTTTTTTTTACTTTTTATTGAATCTAGCGGATGCAAGTATTGCAAGTGTATTTGGGGTTTCCGTTAATTAAGCTAAAGAGAACAAAAAAAGAAAGAAAACGTTCCGACCTAGAAATTGCAAATGCCTGCTAACTGAATCTATAATGCCAATAATTCGCTCTAAATGGAAATAGCTCGGATTCGTCTTAGCTTTAATTTCCTTCTGTCGTGATTTACGTAGAAAAAAACAACTCTTCTCACCTTCAACTTGTTATAAAAAAAGGAGTGCTCTTTCGAATTCGACACATTGTTTTTTTCTTATTTTAATTTGGTAAAATATAACCTTCAGCTAGTATTTTTCACATTGGACATTTTATTCCGATTGTTATGTGTGGTAGCTACGCGTCAGGAAAGAAAACAGTTGAACCTTCTATACATACACATATGTATGTACATATTTAGTCGCTCAATTTATTACTCTTAGTTTGGGATACAGTGGGTGTCGCTACAAATCATGCAGAAAATCTTGGTAAACTAAAAACCTAAGATCTGACATGTCGAAATTGCCTTTGGAACCGGTACTTGGATAAATTGATTTTCATGGTGACGTAAAGATTGTATTATTGTATGTTATGTTATGTCTGCCCTTTATCTCAAATTCCACATCTACCTTAGCTAATAACAATTTGTACTCTTAGAAGGTTTGTTCATTTTAGAGCACAAAGATTAAAAATAATTGTTTAGCATATGTATACATATGTATTTGAACAATTTTGCTGGATCTTGGATGTTTAGAATCGAATTAGATTTTAGTCTTGATTGAATTAGCAACAACTATTAATTTACATATTTATTTTAATAACTTAACCGAACTATGATAGGATTTGGAGTGGCCACCGTTCTCATTTCTACTAAAATAATAGTAACGAAACGAACTGTCAGCAAATACAACCGAATCTTTTTTCTCTGCTCCACCTCTCAGGAGGAAATCTCCGTGAGTAGAATTTGTTATAAAAAGGATTCACAATCCGACGGTCGGACTCAGTAATAAAAATTATAGATCCATCTCATTCGTGCGAAAATTATAAATGGTTGTGAGAAGCTAGGCTTTGGTTCTCTATGAGCTGTTCCGTCAAATATTTATTTGTTAGTTTTTATGTTAACCTTAAAACGGAAACATGAACAAACCACTTTATTGGTGCACACCCCTTTTTGTGACAACATTTAAATACTTCTTGCAATAATTGTATGTTTAATAGAAAACGGTTCAACAAATAAATATTTAGGTACACATTTACAGAATTTTTCAAATTCATATTTTCGAGTCAAACTCATATCAGCAAAACATTCTTTCTTCTTTTCAACGCCATAACTGAGAAGTTAACAGTTTCAAAAAAACGTGTCGTTACCATGTTCACTGAAAAAAATAATAATCCATACTTCACGCATGTTCTCTACACCTCGTTTTCGCATTTGGCAACAGAGACTTCTTATCTTTTCAATAAATTTCACACTATGTCACCCAATCCTATTCAATGATCTTATCAGTAGGCGTTGACGATCGGCACAGACAACATCGAGGGGATAGTGTATGCCATTTTCCTTCTGTTTTGTGTGTACACAAGAGAGGATCACTGGAAAAGAGAAAACCTGCGCGAGTTTTTCGCTTTTGATTTGATACAGACTATACTAATATTTAGGACGGGAAATGCCATCTATTTGTTATGACTAGAACTAATTTCTGGATCAATGAAATTGATCTTGGTCATCAAGATCACGATTTCGTATTGTTGTGGAAATGAATACGAGTATAAGCAAATCATCAATATCAATATCATCATCAATCAATATCATCAATACATATAATAAAACAGAAGAACCCGGTGTGTCTGTACATTGAAGAAAAAGTAATAAAAAATAAATGGGCGTGACTAAAGAAGAGTAACAGAACACAAATTAACAATTTTTAGAATTCGTTTTTGTCTGTCTGTTTGTTTGTTCGCGCACATCTCCGAAACTGCTGAACGGATTTTCATGTCAGTTTCACAGTGGACAGAACATAATTTGGAGCAGATCATCAAATCATCAATATCAATATCATCATCAATCAATATCATCAATACATATAATAAAACAGAAGAACCCGGTGTGTCTGTACATTGAAGAAAAAGTAATAAAAAATTAATGGGCGTGACTAAAGAAGAGTAACAGAACACAAATTAACAATTTTTAGAATTCTTTTTTGTCTGTCTGTTTGTTTGTTCGCGCACATCTCCGAAACTGCTGAACGGATTTTCATGTCAGTTTCACAGTGGACAGAGCATAATTTGGAGCAGCATATAGGTTCGTTTTATAAAAAACGGATTTCGGAAAAAAAAGTTATCGTCATTTAGAGCATCTAAAATTCTACAATTAAAACAAACATGTGTTTCACCGTTTTTCAAAATTATGAATACGGGCAAAGATACAGACTGTTAAAGTTTGCAGATTTATAGTAGCCAGCGTCCCATCGGTTCAACAACACGGATATTTACAATATGAGAAGCCCTTTTTCTAGGTAACAATGTGCGAGGAAGAAGAAGAATAAGAGCAGTTGTGTTCCTAAAAAATCAATTGTTGCTGAAAGTTAAGAAACGCATAAACCTTGCCTAGTAAGTTAATCAGAGTACTAATTTCCTACGATTCAGCCTTCCGACTGAATTCAACAAAGTTTTGCATTTTCACTATATGTTGTGTTTCGATCTTAGAATCAAATATAGGACTACGAACGAACCCGCTTACAGACCTTTGAAATCTAATTAGCATTTTGTGTTTGTTAAAGTAATTCACGATGCGGCTTGCAATACATTTGGAACTGTTATTCACTACCAGTAATACATTTGGTTGCAAATATCAATGAATGTCCTGGTTCAAATAGACATTCGAATGGAACTTCTTATTTTCTGTTAATTTATTTGTTTCACCACTTCTTTTAACACTTGCTCTTGAATAGTTGGAGCGAATTCCAAAGTTTCCTTGTTCTGTACCAAAATGAGAGAGAGAGAGAGAGAGATACATGCGAGACAAGAGAAGTCTAGACTTTTTGAAAGGTTGGTGCTCTCCATTATATAGATCGACCTTCTGAATTTGCTTGACGAGGACAACATTGTTTGCGTGACCTCATCGAAATTGATATGTAGTTTGGCTATTTATAGATCTTAGGTCTGAGAAAACCATATATCACAATAAAATATTGTACATACATACAAATGCCAGTTGAAATAACGTCTTTGTAATTATTTCATTCAACGTCGTGGGCGACCGAGGGGATGGGCAGAGCACTGTGACCTAGAAGATCAATTGTGCCGCATGTATTAGCCAGTTTGAACCATGAGTTATTCAACCTTCCTAATGAAGTCTTGAAAGACATCCAAAAGGCACTCTAAGAATTTTGAAATCATCAAGTTGAAACTTAATGCTTTAAGAGCCGTATGACTGTCCATGAATGGACAAACATTTTATACCGGCGCCAGAATCCATTTTTGAGCCGTCCGTGTACTACACGAATTTTTAAGGGTTTCGGCAGGTGACCACCCAGTTATCACGACTTCAAATCTTAATCTCAAACTTGCAAAAGCAGAGTTTTTTTTTTTTGTTTGGCATAAAGTCGGAAACCGTGTTGAACTTCTCTAGTTAGGAAAAATTCGTGAGTAAGTCCATGTAATCCATATGATTCTATGCCGTAGTTGATGACAGTTATTTCTTTTTAACTTTAGTCCACTGTGGTGTATAATAACCAATGGGTAGCTTGGGGATACAAACCCCAGATTTTGTTATGTATGGGACGATGGCATTCCACATGGCGCTGAATCGATACAGTGTGAAGCACTGTTTCCGAACTTCTGTAATTACTTCCCACCTCTATAGGGGAAGTATTGTAATCGCCAACAAAATTTCGAGGTATTAACAGAGCTTCACATTACGATACATTAGAAATCATTTGCACCCATTTTCGAAGTGATGTCTGTGTGTGCGTGTGTGTATGACAATTTTTTTCTCCTTCGATATCTAGAGAACGGAACAACGTACGATTATGCGTTTTATTTTGGTTTTTTTTTTCTCAGAATGATTAGATTTTGAGCAACATCGGTCCAGCGGATGCTGAGATATTTCAAGAAATGCTTTTAAAAATGGTGTGCTGGACAACGCATGTACGTTGTGGTATATATCGGAAATAAATTTCGCTGTGATATAACGCAATATGAGGCGGGAAGTATAGGACTGGATCTCCAGTTGAATTTATTTATTTATTTTTGCTGGTGGTAGTGCGGATCACATCCTTGCTCTTTGGACGTAAAAGAGGAACGGCAACGTGTGTTGACCTCATTGAATTTCGACCCCGACAGCATAATATAATACAATGGAGTTCAATTAATAGAGTCGTATTTAATGCGTCCACAACCCGATGCTGTATTCTGCCACTTAAACGAACTCCAATCCTCAAGGGAACTTGCCTCGCTATCTGTGTCTATAGCAACCTTCATTGGACTAACCATGTAAGCTACTTTACTCCTGCAGATCCGGTCTCAGTTTATAAGGCGTTCATTAAACCAAAGCTCGAGTACAATACTCACATCAGGTCTGAAGCATTAGAAAATTGTACTACATTTTCCAGATAGAATTTAAAATCGCCCGTTATTACTTATAGATGGCAGGGACATTGCAAAGTCCTCGTGCGTAGTCCGATGAAGGATCGCCATCGATTTATCCCAAAATATTTCAGTATGACAAATTTTGAAAACGGATTTCTAACAAAACTTTAAGTTCCTGATCTTTTTAAGTCGCGTAGCAATTTTTAGGAACAAAAATCGTCATATCAGATGATAGATGTTGTTTTCTTAAATTTACTGCGATTTACTTTGTTGACCTTTTGAGACTACAAATCGGATATTTTAACAGCTCATTGTTCCGAGACATTACTATATTTAAAATTTGTTTTTTTAGGGTAAGCTAAGCTCTGTATTTAGATCTTAACATATGTCTCATGCACACGAACAAAGATATAAATAATTAAATTTTACTTTATTTACAAAGTTTTCATAAAAAATAACAAAAACTCGTTTTTCTTTAGACTTCAAGAAGATCCACCAACTGGAGTTTCTGGAGCGCCAACAGATAATAATATCATGATCTGGAATGCTGTGATTTTTGGTCCACATGACACTCCCTTTGAGGATGGAACCTTTAAACTTACAATAGAATTTACTGAAGAATATCCAAATAAGCCTCCAACAGTCAGATTTGTTTCGAAAGTTTTTCATCCAAATGTATACGCTGACGGGGGAATTTGTTTGGACATTCTACAAAACAGATGGAGTCCCACATATGATGTATCAGCTATTCTTACATCTATACAGGTGCTTAACATTTATTTCTTTTCAATTTCAGTAATCATTTAATAAATATTAATTTTTTTATTTTGCTATAGTCCTTATTGAGTGATCCAAATCCAAATTCACCAGCTAACTCAACAGCTGCTCAACTATATAAAGAGAATCGTCGCGAATATGAGAAACGAGTGAAAGCTTGTGTGGAACAAAGCTTTATTGATTAGCCATCCGCCACGTTTTACTAACTTCTTTTATTTTTCATAAATAATAAACATACAAACAAAAAGAAAAAAATTAACTTAACAGAAATTAATAGACACAATTTGAATGGAAAATATCGATAAGTGAATCAAGGAGATAATGTGAAAAATATAACAGCAAATAAAAATTCCACAGTGCAGTAGAACATTGTTTTCTCACAGAAAAACAACAACAGATTGCATTAATAAGATATGCTTTATCAAAATTACAAGAACACGTAGAAAAGTTATTTTTCACTTAATAAAAATAAAAAAAATATTTAAAATGTGACTTAACGAACGGTTAAAACAAAGTTTAATTTCACACAAGCATTATGAGACAAAATCATATTTTCTATATGCCAATATAAATTAGTAAGAAACCAATGTATTTTGTGTCGCTTGTTAGTCTCAGTGTACATGATGATAAGTAAAAATCAATTTTAAAAATAATCCTTTAGATAACTTTATATATTCTCGGTAATATGATGCATAGATAAAAATATTAAGTTCCTTTATTTTTCAAAAAAAAAAGAACAAATTGAACCTATGGCATACTCTTTTCAAAATGTTACAAATTGGATCGGTGATTTTTTTTAGGTTTTGTTTTATATTAAAAGCTTTTACTTTAAAGATACTTAGCTACCCTGCGATTTATTTGTTTTTAGACACACGATTTTGTCAATCAAATTAAATTTATAAATAAAATATAAACAATTACAGAAGATTACGCGGGCATATAAATTACATAATTGTAGGCGTATAGTTTATGTTTCGAATTAATAGAAAGTGTAATACTAAAGTTGTTCAGACTGATTTGAGTCCCTGAATTTTGTCATCAAAATCATGTATCATCCGAAAATCTCAAGCAGATAACTTATGTAATAAAACAAAGTTTTAAGAAATATAACACCTTAATCAAATTTACTTACATAGTTGGTTATTTTTAAAATTACATGGTGCAAACAATGTCAAGTTTCTGGGTTGTGTGTTGGCATGTGTTTCAATGTCAGCAGGCGATCTTCAACTTGAAATTTCTATAAATAAACTTTAATGTTGTTTTTGTTTGTTTATACATTTCATCAGCGAGAGAGAATCTCTTTTTGTTTGTTGTGTGTGGGAAGTGGGCCAGCGATGTCATTTTTTATTTTTATTTTATTCTATAATGCAACACGCTTGAAAGATTATGGCTACCGTTATAACATCGAGCCATATTGTGCCCGTAGGAAAAACTTAAGGAGGATCCTCTCAAAACTACTCTAATTTTGCAAATTAATAATTAAAATATAAAAAAAAAACGAATTATAGGTTGTTTAATCCTTTCTTTCCTATGATAGTCATATGAATAGGAATACGAAAAATAAAATGGTTAACTCGAAAACTTAGGAGGGTCGCATTTTTACTTTCGTCAGTTGTGAGTGATGCGAAATAGTTATTCACCCCTATTGCCGATGTCAGAGATAAAGTCCGTTTCAAATCAAAAGCGACAAGGAAAGCTGCGCATAGAGAGCATCGAAAATTGCGCTCTCTTTTATTGACTGGAAAATGACATGTACGAATCGGCTGAACTTTCTCGATTTCCTTTCAGATTTTATCCTATCGATTTTTACTAAGGCCCCTATTGCGGTTGTCAATCGTCGATTGACTTTTATCAACTTGATCGATTGATTTTTGGTTTGGTATTGTGTAACTTGATTGATAGAGAAAATGACAGTTGACAGTAATTGTGAACCAATGGACAACTTATTGTGAATGGGTGCATTTTGATTGGACAACAGCCTGAAATTTGACGGATGAGCAAGACAAATTTGTGTGAGGTAGTGGACTGGATTGTTAGTCTAAAAATTCTTGTCTTACTTTCATTTGAAATTTCAAAATTGTCTGTCAGTTGAAAATCGTTACAAATCAGCTGTTGTCCAAACGTATTTTTGCACGATTGCTCAACTTTGCAAGTAACTTTATTTTTTTTCGTACTTGGACGAATATAAGTTTAAATTTAAATACAGATTAATAGTTCAATGGAAGTAATTTAATTTTCCCATAGTTTTATTTTTTAATCCATTGTTTTTGTAGTACTCAGCAAATTTTTGAGGTCAAATGATTACACGTAACCTGTGATATAACTAAAATGCTTTTGGCAAAGCGCGTAAGTCTATTTCTTTCATAAAATGTTATCTTCAGAGCAATTCGTGTTTTATTATTTGTGCGCATATTTACAAGTTACAAAGCAACTCCAATGCGAGAACAAAAAGTAAAAATTCAGTTGTAACATGGATGTCATATCTGACGTTGTCTTGTTTTTCAGTCAAGTTTCTGCGTTCCATATTCTAATCTATCTGGAATTTCAGATATCTAGATATCGGAACGCGCTCAATGTTTTTGAATTTGGCATTTGAAAGAAAATATTACACGTTTAAATACATTTTTCCGCTGTTTATAAATAATTTTACGCACTTTTACTTTTAATTTATTCGTTTTATTTCAACCTTTTTTGGTTTTTAGAAAAAAATCTGCCTGTGTTTTCCCACAAATTCCTTTGGCGATGTCGAGATTTTTCTCCATCAAGCTAACTAATATGTTTCACTGATTTTTATTGCTTACAACTTTTGCCCGGTAATATTATATGCATAAATGTACATCTATTAACTCAAAACTTGAATTATTTACAATTTTCCATTCCAAAATCAGCAAAGCGCCACCAGTCGCTTGCCAGTCAATGGGCGCATTCACTATTCCGGGCAAATGGAATTATTTTTGTCAAACCCATCGAACGCGGAAAATTGACTAACAAACTAGTCAACGTCAGATTTGAGATAAATGTCAAACTTGCACATTTACTTTTTGTTCTCACATTGAAGTTATTTGTGAATTGTGAGAAAATTAAAAAAAAAAAGATTTTAATAAGTAAACATGGACACTGAAATTGAGGTTTAATTGTTTCTTCTGTCCCCTCAACGTCATATGTAACACCATCACAAGTTATTTTGTATTGCATTTTAATTTAATTTTCAATAAATTTGAAATTTGAGATAATTTGATGCAAGTTCAACAATTTAGTGAAAATATATTTCAAGAAACAGCTGTTTATGACATTTCTCAAAGTGACTAACAAGAATTTTTTTTGCTAAGAATCCAGTCCTATACCTCACAAAAACTGACTTAATCCTAAGTCAATTTTCAAATTCTCGACCAATCAGAACGCGTAGATTGCAAATAATTCCATTTGCCCGGAATAGTGAATGCCCCCAACCACAAAAATACGAACAACAAATGTCAATTGAAAAAACGCAAAATATCAATCATAATACAAAAATCCACAATTGACGATTGATTGTTGACAAAAGTCAATTATCAACCAGCAATTGACAACCGCAATAGAGGCCTTACATGTACACCTACCTGTTTAACTTGGAAAAAATCGAATTCCGATGAACAAACCACTTTATTGGTGCACACCCCTTTTTGTGGCAACATTTAAGTACTTCTTGCAATAATTGTATGTGTAATTTAAATTTACATAAGAAGAAACATGTTGCTTTAATTTTTTCAAAGTTTTAAATTCATATTTTCGAGTCAAACTCATATCAGCAAAACATTCTTTTTTCTTTTCAACGCCATAAGTGAGAAGTAAACAGTTTCAAAAAACGTGTCATTACCATGTTCACCGAAAAAAATAATAGTCCATACTTCACCTATTTTCTCTACACTCAGTTTTCGCATTTGGCAACATAGACTTTTTGCGTAAATTCAGTAACGCATCATTGGCATCATGATGCTCATGATTAGGGCAACCGGAAATATGCTCTTAAAAAACCGTTTATAGCGCTTTAAATATGCTCTAAAAAGAACGTTATATGCTCTTAAAATATGCTCTAAAAACTATTGAAAACTGGAAAAATCACGAAAAATTAAACAAAAAATATTGGCGCAAATTCATAGTCAGCCCATGAATAGTGCCTAAAGTCGACTTTAGTTATAACCGGCTCTTAATTAAAAAGCTGACTTTAACTTTTCGTTATTCATAGACATATTTATGCCTATGCATAGCTAGTATCGACTTAAGAGTGTTATTGTAAAGTGATTTGATCGAACAAACCTAAATGTCAAAATATTTCACGAGAAATCTAGTACATTTCAGCGTTTATGTTTGAATTTTCAAATTTTCAAAGAAAAAAGAGTAATTAAATTTAAATCAATGGATTCAAAAAATGAATTGAAGGCATTACAGGTTTTTTATTTAAGATTTATTATAAGTAGGGCTGTATAGTTACAAACAAAACGAGACAGGGCGCACAACTGGGACCCCATGGAAAGGGAAATGCTGCGGCAATTTGTGGAACAGCATTTGGAGGTGGTTGAAAACAGAGGCAACGATGTAAAAGGGATCCGGAGAAAAAAAGCTGTCTGGGAGTTAATTTGTAGGGGTATCAAAGGAGCGTGGATAAATTGAAGCAGCAATGGGTGCGGGTGAAAATGGTTGCAAAAAAGTCCGCCACCGCTGTTAAGAAAGCAGTAACGGATGCTTCAGATGCCCTTGTACAAGCCATGATTGCTGATGACTTGGAAGATGAGACCATCCTCATCAACAGCCATACAATCACTTTACAATCTTCTGCCGTCGTTGCCTTTGAATCAACTATTCCACAAACTGCCGCAGCTATTAGTCCCAGAAACGCCGGTAATCTTTTGTCTCCAAATGAAGATGTTGGAATGACTACGGATGCTGCAGTTAGCGTTACCGCTGCCGGGCCAAGTACTTCCAGGTCCAGGCAAAATATAATTGCAAAATTAAGGTAATTGCCGAAACCACAAATATCAAAACATGATGTGATTCTGCCCACTGTTGTTTGGGAAATTCCATACAAGGCTCCTGAAAGTACAAACGTGCAGTGGTACTTGTCAATAAAAAGGTACCAATTCACTTGTTAGTAAATTTTACCAACATCACACTGATGGACATTTCTTCCAAAAAAATGCAAAGCTGCCAGCAATTGTAGATCTGTTAGAATCGGCAGTCCACGATTCGTTTGCGGTTCTTCCACATCCAGCACTTCGATCAAAAATTCTACTGAAATTTTATCGAACTTTTACCGTGAATAAAATTCTTCCTCCTCTGTTTCTTCAAATGGATTCGATCGCGGTCTGTATAATTTTGGCCGTGAAATCAATTCAAAATCTTCAAAAATCTCAAAATCTCGATCCTCCGGAAACATTTTCAAAAAAAAAAACACTAAACAACTTAAGAAATAAATTCTGACAATCGCTTAAAGCCGACTTTATTTTTTTAAAATGACGTTTGGCTCATTTTAAATTTAGAGTCGACTTTAAGTTTGAAGTCGACTTTAAGATGACTATGAATAACAAAAAGTCTACTTTAACTTATATAGGTGAATAAATTCTCTTAAAGTCGACTTTAAATGACTATAAATTTGCCCCATTATTTTTAAATAATTTTTATCTGAGGAAAACCATTAAATAAGAAATAACTTAAATATATTAAAATTCTTCTTGAATTATAATTAATTTAAATTTTTGTTGCAATAAATGCAAATAATTTTGCTTGAATTGTCAAAACGAAAACTTTGTCTATTTGCTCTTAAGACATTTTTGTACATAGAAAAACGTCTTCCTATCTCAACGGACGTAATAGGCGCAAATTTAAATGCTATTATCTGTGTGACTGTGTATTTATTCACTGTTAAATTTTGTCCGGTCAGACAACTGGAAATTAAAGTACTTTCACAGTTGCGTAGTATTCGCACATGCTCAGATATCTAGGAAATTACAACAAAAATTATATAACTAGTCAAATGCAAATGGTAAAAGGGTTTACTCGCGCAGCTGTATATATAGGCAGCCACATAGTGAACAAATTGAAGCACCCAGTGCAAAAACCAGATAACTCTACTTTTTGAACAACTCCAGGAGATGGCTTATTCTTGCTCCTTTTTGAAAACAGTGATAACTGAAAAACCGAGTTTCCTTATCCAAGAGTCAAAGTAGATGTGTTTTTTGTACACCGAAGGACGCAGGGTTTTTTTTTTTGTATTTCTGCATTACAAAACATATTTCGAAAAAAGTGGAGTTATCTGGTTGTTGCACTGGGTGCTTCAATTGTCTCTGCTGGCGTGCAGCTGTTCTGTGCAGCTCCGCAAATATCCATTTTTTTTTCTTCACACAAACAGTTGATGAAAAAAGGGCAAATAAGCAAAAATATTGAAAAAATTCACAAATATGCTAAAATATGCCCTAAAAATGCAAAAATATGCCGAAATATGCTCTTAAAAGTGAAATATGCAAAAATATGTATTTATACCCTAAATATGCACAAATATGCCCTAACGAATAGGGCTCAAAATGCTTAGTTTTGTATAAAACGTATTTCTGTGTAATCCAATTTCTATTACGACCTCCCAAAAAAAACATGCTTTTGCATATTTCCGGTTGCCCTACTCATGATGCTTTGCAAAATGTTCATTAATGCAAACTATTGGCATCACTTTCAACGTCAAGTGTTCATTTTTGCAAATTTGATCAAACTGATGCGCAAACATAACGAAAAAAAGCATCACAGAAATACCTGATGCGCAGCTGATTCGCCGGCCAAAAAGGAAGAAAAATGTCGGAAGAGAAAGAAAATTAAGTACATACATATCCTTTTGAAAGAAAAATTTATAAATTTTTGTTGAATTCTTACTTTTTTCACAAAAGATTTGATTTTCTTGACATTAAAATGTTTGATGTAAACAGTGCGTTCCAAAACGCAATCGTCAAATTCAATCAGCAACGCATCAGCATAAACTGTGCATCGCATCAGCATCGCAAATAAGCAGTGATGCCGCATCACTGCGCAAATGTTTGACGTTTCTGAATTTACACTTTATCTTTTCAATAAATTTAGCCCAATCCCATTCAAAAATCTCATCAGTTAGCGTTGACGATCGGCGATTTTTCTCCTGTTTTGTGTGTACAAAAGAGAGGATGACTGGAAAAGAGAAATCCTGCGCGAGTTTTTCGCTTTTGATTTGAAACGGACTACGACAGTTGTCGATCTCCTAAGGGGTTAAATTTTAACAGGAGTCATATGCACCGCAATGCATACGAATCTCGAATTTTTTCGCTATTATGGTGTATTCATTTGGTCGTTTATTGGTCGTATTTGTAAATACACGTATTTTTGGTAATATCAACATTTTTATTTTTATGTGGTTTAATTGTAGGAAAGTTACGAATCCTAACCAATTTGAAAGGCTGATTTCTGAAATGGAACAAAATATCGATGTCGCTAGTGGTCATGGCAAGACCCAGGATACCTCGCATCTACAAACCAGATTCACATCTTGTGGTCACATATCTAGCAAAAAAAAAAAACAGAAATTTGAATTTATAAACACAAATGATATCCCTACTTACCAGCATAGCGTTTATGCTGTGAAAACCTTTTCTACAATAATAAAGGTGCTGTTGTTCCTTGTCTGGAGTAATAATCCGAATGTGTGTTCCATCAACACATCCTATGACTCCAGGAAAACCCGTCTTTTCGAAAAAATATAATTTAGCTTCTTCGATTTCTTCTGGAGTCATGGTGAACGTGATCCACTTTGACAAATATGTTGCTCAAATATTTCCGAAAGTTCCTTAAGTATTTTGGAAAACGTTGGTTGGTTCATCGATTTTAAGGCCGCGTATGACAGCATCTATAGAGACGAGCTATACAGAGCTATGTCTAGTTTTGGCATCCCTGCCAAACTCGTCTATTTGTGCAGGATGACGATGGAGAATGCACGCTGCTCCATCATAACATTACAAGGTCGGTAAAGAACTCACCGAGACCTTTGATGTCACAAAAGGATTTAGACAAGACGATGTGCTTTTTTAATATAATTCTTGAAAAAATAGTGCACAACTCACGCGCCAACACAAGAGGCACAATCTTTCAAAAGTCTGTCCAATAACTCGCATACACCGATGATATTGACATAATCGGAAGAAAGCAGCGTGATGTCAGTGGCGTTTTCGCGAGTATTGAGACGGAAGCGGCAAAGATGGGTTTAACGGTAAATGAGGGCAAGACCAAGTATATGCTGTCAAGTCAACAAGAAAGGACACTCAACATCGACTTCTCGGACAGAACGTCTCCCTCGACAGATATAACTTTGAGGTAGTTAAGGCCTTTGTCTACCTCGGCTCCGCTATCAATTCAGACAACGACACCAGCGCTGAGATCAGACGAAATATAACCGTTGCCAATCGCTGCTCCTTTGGGCTACGAAAGCAATTGACTAGCAAAGCCCTCTCTCGAACAACAAAAGTGACCTTATATAAGACCTTAATAATCCCAGTCCTGCTCTACAGCGCAGAGGGATGGACTTTATCAAAAATGGATAAGGGTGCTCTTGGCTGCTTCGAGAGGAAAATTCTTCGGGTGATTTTCGATCCCGCCTGCATAGACGGTGAGTGGAGGAGATACAACGACGAACTGTACGGGCTGTACAGCAACATCGACTTCGCCAGAAGAGTGAAGGTCCAAAGACTAAGGTGGCTGGATCATGTAGAGCGGATGGACACCAATGCTCTGGCCAGAAAAATCTTCAAATTCGCCCCCGAGGGACAGCGGAGTAGAGGAAGACCACGACTCAGTTGGCGCACGCAAGTTGAAAGGAACTTCAACCAACTTAGCGTGCGAAACTGGAGGCAGCTAGTTAAAGATCGAGCTGGCTGGGGACGCTTGTTGGTTGAGGTCCAGGTCCAGCCCGGACTGTAGCGCCACTTTAAGTTAGTAAGTAATGCTAGGTTTCCACTTGTCGATTAGAAATTGACAAATGACGTATTTTTATGTCAATTAGAAAATTGGCAAGTGGAAAATGAAAAGCTTTTTGTCAATGAACTGACTAACAGCGTTTGTCAATGACTGACAAAAAATTTAAATGACAAGTGGAAATAGCTGAGTTGTCAAACAAAATGGCGCTTTGTCTTGAATTGACAGTCAAAATGAATTGGCTTCGTTTTCAAAAGTTTGTCAATCAAAAGACGCATTTTGCATGTGTCTTTTTGTTGTGATGTACGGTTTCACCCTTTGCAAAATAAACTCGAAGTCAATTCAATTAATACGCATTTTACGGCTCCATATTGCAAAGTTTTGCGTAGTCGAACATTTGCGGAGAATTATTTTTTTTCTCATGTCAACGTCACGATTCACAATTGACAATGAGATGACTATTCCAAATTGGCGGTGCAAGTGGAAATAGCTTTTAACCAACTGACAAAGCAAACGATTTTTTGCCAATAATTGACACAAGTGGAAATGAACTGGCAGTGGTGTCGTTTAATGACATAAACGAAAGCTGTAAAACTTTGTCAATTGAATGACATGTGGAAACCTAGCATAAGTTTCATAAATGAGACCTATAGATTCAGGCCAAGCGTGGTGAAAAAAAATTGTCGACTCAAGACTTCTTCACAAAAACAGTGGTATAAATGTTATTAATATATATTTGTTAATCATCTTTATTTATAACTAAAATTATGTACAAATATCATATATGTATATGTATAACGGAAAATATTACGTGATTAATGTCAGACAATATTAATTTGATTATTAATACAAGACATGTTTGTAAATAATACTCTAAATACGCTTAACAGCAGAATAACGTACAATATACCAGACCTTAGTTCCCGGAACGATACTGTTTATACTTTTGTTATTATAGATTTAAAGAAAATTTACAATTACTCCAAAAATAAAAAAAGTTAAGAAGTAAAGGTAAATGATAGGGGTCAACATATAAATATAAAATTAAGAAAATAACTGCACTTTATATTGCTGGTTCGATATTATGTTGATTTTAGTCAACTTAATTATGCATCTGAAAACTTTTGAAGTTTTGAGTTTGCGTAGTACTGCAGAGAACTTCCAACCACCTGAAATTAAAAGAATATAATTTGACTCATCTAAGTGTTGAAGAATAAATCAATGGTCACAAACCTATTGTAAGTATAAATGCTTTCAGCTCTGAAGAAGTAGACATGATTTTTAAACGATAGCTTAAAAACAAATTCTTTCTGCACCGAATCCTGGTGTCCTGGCGGTCCAACTGAATACCCCAAAAGAGGCAAAGTAGCAAGTGAAAATTCATCTTGATAACTTTTGTAGAAATACAAGCAAAACGAAGTAAAAACCACCCATAACTTTTGCCACCCGGAACTATTTTTGAATTTTCGCAGTAGGTATCCGGATAATTGGTTTTCCGCACTAACGAGGTGATCCCCCAAACCGACAGTTGCGCCACGATGCCAACAGACGTGTAGAGCCGTGTTGCACCTTGAGGGTGGGGTTTTGTTTTGTTGTATACTCAATTGAATTGAATTGCTGCCATTGACTAAACCACACATCTCTAGTCCTTCTTCGGAGGAGCCTAATTTGTAAATATAAAAAAGTATTAAATATATCTTATAAATCGTAATTTGCGTTTAAGTTTTGTTATAAGATTATTGCATGATTATAAACTATTGCACTTAGAGGCTCAACGAATTCCACAAGTAGAATGTTGCTAACGCAACGAGATATAGCTTTCGCTATACATCGATTCATTTAGACTAGTGCTCCAGATTTCATGTGAACACGTGTACACGTACTACATGTGTATTTAACACGTCACATGACCCTCCGGTGGGCGCTATATGTTTTTTTACTAGCATTATCTCAATGGCATAAGAGACAAATGACAAAATTAACAAAAAGGAAAATAGTATGACCACCGGTGATTCATGTGGCACCATACACATCTATGTATGCCATATGATCCACCGGTGGTCATGTTTCAAAAACACTGAAAAACGGTACTATTTTACTAAAAAAACCAGGAAACACTTATAAACATAAACTAAACCACACTGTACGTGGGCAGTCAACGTGGATGTGCGTGTATTAGCACAAGTACACGTGTCAAACACGGGTACACGTGTATTTAAATAAGGGCTCTCGATTCGATCCGTGTATTTTAATACACGTGTACCCGTGCTAATACACGCACATCTTAAATACACGTGTAGTACTTGTACACGTGTTCACGTGAAATCTGGAGCACTAATTTAGACCATCTTGCTTTCCTGAGAAAAGCTGAAAACACGAAGCCATATTGAAACGGACAGTATTCTGGCTGATGATGCTTCAGAAACTTGAAAATCATGTTCAACTAAAAGCTAGAATGTCATGCAAATAAAATGTGTTCAATTGACATTTTATCGGTTGAATCAAACAAACAAAAATTACTTTTCTTTCAAATAACAAACGTACTCGTACAACATGATGCATTTAAAATCAAAGAAAGATTCGTATTGTCTATATTTATTCATCAACTGTGACCAATTGCATACAAATAATCAAAGCTTTAATTTTGTATCCGCTACTTAGATCGACCTACATGATTGGTATTTTTCTTTTCTTGTTAGACAAACCAGAAAAGGATTTTATATTTAAAACAAAATACGAATTCAAATACTCACTGCAATTCTTTAAAGATGCTAATGTAAGTTGAGTTGGTGGCTTATTCCTGATATCTGCTGCTGATTTTGACAATTCGGCCAGCCAAAGTGTCTTTTCGGCAGTTGTTCCAGCGCTTACTGTTATCACACACTGTCCACCAAATATCGAAAATGTGTTATGTTCAGCATTTTCAGTTAAAAGCGAACGAACCGGTACATGACCAAGTATACGGAAATTTTGATCCACCGGTGACTTAGTACCATAAATAAGAATGTCGGAAAAGAGGAAAAACATTCTTTGCTGAAGTCCTCTTTTGGAATGTTTTAAAAGGCAGCCTTGACGTATAAGTTTTCTATTTTTCTGAACGAGTGTATCGAAACCGCTTATATCTCGTTGCAACTCGCACAATTGCACAAAATTTTCCGATTCGGGTAGTTGTTCTCGAATTTTCTTCGTTGATCTAACTAATATATGGAGTATAGCTTGACAGTCGGCATTGTCGATGTGCTCCTCTGAATAAAATTCACATAAACCTGTAGATAGAAAAACAAATACAGATAGACAAAGTGACTTTTAAAATAGCAGCTTTCACATACGTTCCAACAAAAGCTGATAATGCAGCAAACGATGAAGTGGCTTAAGTAGAAGTTCTCCTATTGGCACATAACAAATCTTTTGTTGTTCGAAGTTCATGTAGATATCCTGGAATCGATTATCTGTTTCAAACATTTCATTGAGACAATTTAAAATGTCCATATTCGACAGAACGTATTCTTCGTAAATTGGCAACACTGCCATATTTTTCATCATTACATCGCCAATGCGATGTGCGTCGTGAGAACCGCTGCCCTCCCATAGGACTATTCGGTGTTCGATATCTCGTAAAAATATACTATGGTGTTGCACCATTGAGTCTAGCATCTCAAAAAGAGGCTGTAGATTGTCAATGTCTGCTGGGGAAAGCTCCTGACGAAAGTTGTTATTTAAGATGTCTAAATCTCTTTTATAAGTTCTTTCTGTCATAAGAAGTTCCTTGGCTAGAAAATATGATTTTTCGGAAGGCCACTTCTGAAATTTTTTATAAGCTTCTAATAAATATAGTTAACAAGTGATATTTAGACTTCATACTCTTTTCTTTGCCTCTGCGTCCGAACCGACTTCGGGATTTGAAACGGCATGTTTTGGAGGTGAATTGATGTTATTGTTGTTGTTCTCACTTTTACTATGGTGGTCAGCCTCAGCTTGTATAACATCGTACGTTCCAGCTTCAGATCGTGATAGAGAAGACGACTTATCAGAACCAACATGAAGATCATAGTGGTTTGGAGATGCAGAACTGATTTCTAAGTTGCGATCTAATGACATATTGCCATTTATTCCATTATAGACATCTACAAGAGAGGATTAAAATGAATGAATTAAGTATGAAAACGAAAATAATAATAAAAACATAAAAAATAAATAAAAGTGCAGTCAGAATCTATATTAAAATACTTACCCACGAATTTATAAAAGTTAATCCTATGCGACGTTCGAAGACGCTTAAAAGCCTACTCTTGTGGAGTCGAATGTTTAGAGTTCAGCTCTACAACATGAACGCTTGTATAAAATACTTGGTCGTAGTGATCAAGGATCCTAAACAAGCTATTACTTTTCTTGAGATGCGCGTGACGGCTTTCATGGCCTTGAAAATGAATAGAATGTGACCGTGGCTTAGTGGTTAGTGTATTGGACTGCTAAGCGAGATGACATATGCTCGAGCCCCAAAACCACTAAACGTTTTTTCGCGGCACCACGACTTCGCAGGCATGACAAACCTGCAGGAGTAAAATTTGTCATGAAAAAACCTCTCAATCTGCAATTCGGAGTCGGTTGCAGGTCCCGTCTATTCGTGATATGCGACATTTGTCTACCAGGCACAGGCTTCTGCCAGTGAATGCATAGGACGCAACCTTAATAAATAAATATAAACGTCTTTTCCGACAGTCAAGCTGCGATAAGATCTTTTTACTACAGGCTTAAAGATTGCTCGAAACAGTTAGCTGCTTATAACAAGATAAAAATCAGGTGATTTCCAGTTTAATGCTGAGAGAGAGTGAATGAACTCGCCAGGCATGGTTCCAAACAAATTGTCATTGCCATATTTAACACGGAGCCTTCGTCAAGGCTAGAAACACAAAGCAAAGACTGGTTGCGAAATTAATTGGTTTGACCGATTTTTCTCTCATTCCGAAAGTAATCTAAGGTCTTATTTGCTGCACACAATATCAATGCAACGAGCGAACCGTTCGGAAAGCCTTGTGGGAAACCGGAGCACATAAGATTGATAGATAGATAAAATAATTTATTTCCCATTAAACAATTATGAATTCACAATATTAAAGCAAGTAGAATTAAATAAGAAAAATTATATGACATTCAGTTAACAACAAAGTTCTAAGGACCGCAATACAAGAAAATGCTCCACAGTCAGTCAGGGGTATTGCAGAGAGTTTGGGGCATCTCCAAACTTTTTATGAGTCATTATTCGTTATTTTTCCCAGATAGAAAGGCTAAAAAGGTGGACAAATGAAAAACCCATAAACTCAATCAAGCGCAAACCATGAAAAATAACTAGCATTAGCCAACAGATCCTGTTACATAACGTGAGAACGCACATGTCACACATAACAGTGCAAAAACTGCTAAGCTTGGGCAACGAGACCCTTGCGCATCCACCGTACTCCCCGAACATGTGGCCGATCGATTTCGAAATCTGCAGAAGTTTGGAGGAGTTCCAGAAGAATCAGGTCTATCGATTTTTGACGTGGATACGTCTATAAAGTGGCTTTGTACAGAAAATACGATGATAAAAAAAATCATGCGATACAGTTTCGTATTGCGACTCAAAAAACTATTACTTACATATATCGAAAATCAAAATATACCACGTGTTAGTTAAAGAATTTATTTCACCTCTTCAACCTCGCGTTTATGGCGTGGGAGTAAATCTGCCACCGCAGCGGCCCAGGCCTATGATAAGCACCCGCGCCTTTAGCCCTAATATCTTGCAAGACCACCTGTTACTGGACTTCATGCTTAGCGAATTCAATCTATCCACCGATGACTCTAGACAATACTTGTATTGATTTAACGTTTGCCAGAAATTTCAAAGTAACATGTATGCATTTGTGTCCTACTTTTCACATCACAGATCTATCATCAATAAACTTCCGAACAACCGTTGGTCGGATCAGAGAAAATGTTTCACCTGTCGACCGGTTTGACTTTTAGGAATAAATTGGAGTATAAATAATTAAGATGATGCTTCGCTGGGCGATAAAGTTATGTACTCAGTAGAGTAATATTATTAT
This sequence comes from Criorhina ranunculi, assembly GCA_951813785.1. NCBI lineage: Eukaryota > Metazoa > Arthropoda > Insecta > Diptera > Syrphidae > Criorhina > Criorhina ranunculi. Next base: position 52,817,455 of record OX638381.1, on the reverse strand, counting down.
TATTATTTTTAAAAAAAATTAAAACAAAAATATTGTTTTGTCTTTTCTTATAAACATTCATACATACGAATGTGTGTACAACTTATGTGAGGGCAAACTCATAATTCGTGATTGTTAGGCTTTAACCCTTTCGATCCGATTGGGACAAAAGATCCAAAAAAAAAAAAAGTTTCTAGCTGGGTACATTCGGGTCGAAAGGATCAAGTACGATAAATAACGCCTCTAGTTTATTGCCTATTTCCTTCCTGATGACAATAAAACGACCTTTTGGCGAACATATTTTTTAGGAAAGGAAAGGAAGTAAATTTCGTGTGCTTATTAAACATTAGGCCAAGGTGCGTCTGTCGGCCAACAAGGTCATGGCGACAGTTTTTTTTGGATGCGCGCGGTGTTCACATCGATTACCTTGAAAAGGGTAAAACGATCACCGGTGCATATTATGCAGAGCTTTTGGATCGATTTGACACCGATTTGATGCAAAAACGACCGCATTTGTGGCGCACAGGTCCGCAGTCGCAATGGCAAAATTGCACGAATTACGTTACGAATTACTTCCTCATCCAGCAAATTCTACAAATTTAGCCCCCTGTGACTATTTTTTCCAAACATGAAGAAATGGCTCGACGGTAAGAGATTTGGGTCGAATGAAGAGGTCATCAATTAAACAAACACCCTCTTTTGAGGGCCTCGAGAAATCGTATTATTTGGAGGGCATCAACAAATTGGAGAAACGTTGGACAAAGTGCATAGAGCTAAAAGGAGACTATGTTGAGAAATAAAATGTTTTTTTTTTTTGCCGAAAAGAGTGTTCCTTGTTTCAATTTTCAGGAACTTATTGAGCCACCCTCGTATAACGAGAATACACAAAATAACCGATATTATAAATAAAATTAGATGGATAAATCTAGAAACTTACAACACGGTAGCTGGGCAACACTCATATACCTATCTAGTTTTACACCTAGTAATAAACAAAAAAAATACGCACTTATTTTTGAATAATTTATTTCAAATACATCTTGTTTTTTTTTTTTTTTTTTTAAATTGATTAAGAAAATGTTTATTTTCTCAAATAGATTGATTAAATATTTCTCTTTTTTGATTGTATTTTAATTGTCACTAAAATCTACATTTTCTACTAACTTTAATAACCGACATAAATTTATATTTTCTCCATTAACATTATTACCGAACATTTTTCGATATTTTCTATAAATTTCTTTCTATTTAAATGGAAGCCTCTTGGTTTTTCTTATTAGCTTCAAAATAAGATATCAAATACAACAAATACCAATAAAAACAAACTATGTAAATAAATCTTAAAAGGGGTAAACACTACATACATATATAATAAAAGTTTATAGTAAAACAAGTTCGTTTATTTATGACACACACCTGCTATTAAAGTTACTATACATATGTATATAAATAAAGTAATAAATACGTCCTTTAAATTAGAATGCAACATAACTCATACAATTTAATTTGAAACCAATAAAAACGGTATTTGATTTCGTTACATTTGGCACAATACATTTGAAAAGAAAATATCAAATTCTTCATAAGTATCCGGTCTGATTTTGATTATTTTCTATTCAACAATTCTTTTGTGAAAATTTAATCTAAAATCTAAATATTTTAAGTTAATATTTTGTAAATAAAACTAACAATATATATTATGTGAGTAAGTTCTTTTTTTTATATAAATTATGAATACGTATTAGGAAATGCAATTTATAAAAAAATCTCTGTTTTTTTTTAACAAGAGGAGATTCCGTTTTATAGTTTATGTATATGACTATATATTTGTATATGAAAGAGTATTTTTATATATATTTTTTAATTGAAGGAGGTGTTGTTCTGAAGCGAGTGAACAAAATTTTACATTGGTGATATCTTTATTTTTGTTTGTTTTATATTTAATTTTATTTAACTATTTTACTCAAGTAAAATAGGAATGGGTTTTTGGCTTGCTCACTTCTGGAGCCTGTTATAATTTAGGTATTACATGCATATTTCGAATGTTGTAAGTATAAGAAAATTAAAAATGAGGAAAAGAGAAATATGACTTCTAAATTCTGTATTTTTGTTTCAAGAAACGAACTTTATCTCACACCTTTGTTTTAACAATGAAGTTGGGCAAATAACGTAAAAAGTGAAGACTTATATTGTGTTCTCTTTTTATTGGTCATATATAATTCATGAGGTTCTTAAATCAGTCTTGTTTTTAAAATGGTTAGTGCTAGAGGTCAATACCTGTTAAATGGCTGGGACAATTTGTATTCGCTTCCGGATAAACCGTTTATTTGAATGGAAAAACGAATAGTTTCTCCAATGACAGAGGATGAAATTTATTCAGACACGTACAACATGAAGTAAGTCAAGAATCCGGCATGATAGACAACGCAACGATGACTATTTTTGGACCTTGTAAACGTTGTCATTTCTATGATATAGTAGTAGTACTTATTCTACAGAAAAACTCCATTACTGCATTAAATCGCAGTACTCCCGAATGGGAATAAGAGATTTTCTATTGGAGTATACAACAGATTTCTCCAATATACAGTCCTATTCTTAAATTTTTAGATACGGGTTGCAGGCCAGTGGAAGCAGAAGATAAAAATGAAAAATTCAATAAATAAGAAAAGATACGAGGAAAAAAGACGAACATATCTGGGAAGTCTCGCATTTTATTTTACTTACAACACGAAGGACTATTGAATTACATATTAAAAGACCATTTTTGGAATCATTGTCATCAACTTGATCCTTTTTGTCCTTTACAATAGATAAAAACACCGTGTACCTTGTATTCGGTGAACTTAATGTCGGATCAGAAACACAAATATTCGATGCGACAGTTCCTGCGAGGAATTTCCTATAGCATCAAGACCTGTCTTGCATGTTATATTTTCCACTCGTATAGAAAGGACCTTTATTGTTTATTGCCAATTCCGAACAGCAGGTTTGTCATCGCCTGCGGAGATTGTGCCGGGGAAATAACTTTGTTCGTTTTTGCTGAATCGAACTTGAGCCATGTGTATTTTTACTCAGATTTTTCTTATAGAAATATCGATGGCAGTCATTTAAGGGAATACAAATATCCCAAATTAAAAAATTGGAACTATTTCCATGTGAAAGGCAAAAAAGTGTAATTTTCTTGTAATTTTATCGTTTCACTTGAGGATGTTGTTAATTGATTGATTCTGCCTGGATCTAGCAAGAAAGTTTAATTTTATGGAAAACGTCTACGACAGAATTTTTCTGTTTGCAGTTGCATACATAAAGCAACTATCTAATTGTGTGTTCCCATAGTTTAAAATATTTCAATCAAATTTGAGGACCTCGAACAAAGTGACTGTCAGACAATGAGAAGTTTCAGGGATTACTTATTAAGTTTTTCTTCTAATTTTATAAATCTGACAATCTTTTAAAAGTTTCAAAAGTAAAAAGAAAACAAGACAATTCACTCAGGCTCGAACACCAAAAGTCCGGAGATGTGCATTTGTACATTCGTAATGATAAAATCTAATTATTTGCGTTTCAATTGTAGTCAGTAGCCACATTTCTGAAACTTTAATAAAATTTAGGGTATATTTCCAAGTATACCGAAAGACAAACTGTTAGACATGACCTTTTCTAATTTTTTTTTTCTTATAGAAAAAATCGTCTAACCTACCGTTTACTTTAAACCAATACCTTCGCATTTAGATCTTAAATTTAAAAGGTATTCCGTGATTTCCAATTCTCCTAATTTCTAGTTTCTAACATTTTTCATTGTACAATATGCACTATAAGTTAAACAACAAGTTACATGTTATACATAAGTAAATAATCACAAATACATCTTAGATTACATTTTGAAAATTCTCAAAATTGAATACAAATAAGGGACACAACAATTTTATTTCGGGGGGGCTTACTGTGGAGTGCAATTCTATGTATATAATTTTTTTAATTTTACTCAGAAATATAATTCAGATTGAGATTTCATTATTAAAATAGTACATGATTACATATAGTCCGTTATTTTTTTCTTCTTCTTTTTGGTGTGTGATAGTACCCGTATAGAAATGCTATTATTTATTATATTAAATTGTTTTATTTTGTGCAACTCAAAATAAAAAAAAAAGATTATTATTCGATAAGTAAACAGTGCTTTGTTCAACGTGATTGAGACCATGGAGATTTTACGTGAATAAACAGAGAAAATACGAAATAAATCGAGTGACGACCAACATGTTTGTCTGTTTTAACTTAATCTAATTAAATCGAAATATACACGTACATTTTAGTAAATTAGTCAGAGTCATTCGAAAACTTTGGCGGTGGATCGACTCGAATGTCAAGTCCACATTCATAGTGTCCTAAGTCGCCTGATTCGTTCTCGTAGTCAGATAAGAAATCAGGATATGGTAGCTCCAAATCGGCACTTTGCTGAACACCTGCGGCGCTATCTTCACTAGAATTGCAAAAGTCATCAGACAAACCGGCTTTGGATTCGGGACCGCTCTCTTCTTGATTATATTGATGACCCTGATATTCAAAGTAGTCACTAGCAGGATTAACGGATTCTTCGCGTTTTAATTGACGCTTCTTTTGACGCGCTGGTTTAACTGGATGATTACTTGGCGCATTCATTGCTAGATCACTAGCCGCTGTAGATTGATGATACATGGGATTAGTGATATGACGTAAACGATCATATCTGGGGAAGCCCATTTCATCTACGTTTTCCGATGACATATCGAAAGTCTCGAATTTACCACACGAGTAGACTGGATAAGGTTGATATTCATCATAGTCATCGGTTTCTTGTTCTTGTTCTTCATCGAATTCTGGATACTGATTACTGTCCGGCCTTGATAGTTCTGAGCTACCAGATTCGGCTTCAGGTAAATAATCCTCAGAGCACTCTGAGCTTTCCTGTTCCGTAAGAATTCGTTCGGACCGCATACGTTTCGTCGGCATTGGGCGTTTTTTGCGATAGCCACGATTTCTTAATTTTGGATCTTGCTTTCGTAAATCCAACGAACTGTCAGTATCGTTGCCGCTTGGCGGACTTTTTATGACATTCGATCGTGTTAATGATCCTTTTCGTGGCGGCTTTTGTATTATTTGATTTGGAGGCGACTCGGAGCTTAGGCTACTCGAATAATAAGGTGAACATTTAGCTAATTTATCAGCACGATGTGGCATTGGAGAGGAATTATCGGTGCTCGTTGTTGGTTCACTATTTACTGTATTTGTCGTTGTCGTTGCGGATGTGGAGCTTCCTCCACCAATGGATTCCTCTTCGATGCATGGAAAACTTTGATTTGAACTTAGTAAGTGCTCATGAAATGAATGAGACTGACGCAATTTTATAGTTTTGTATTCTCTTATTTGAGATTTAGATAAAGTTTTATCATCGTAGCTGTGATGCTTTGTAAGTGGTTTTTCTGGTAGTGGAGGTGCTGTAGGGGGAGGCACTGGTACTGTTTGTATTGGTACAAACTCTTGGCTTTGGTAACGTTCTGTAAGTTTTTCATTCGGAGCATACAGACGTTCAACGAAGGCTTCACTTTCAGAGGAGATGTCTTGACTCTGGTATAATTTTGACATTAACTCTAGGGATCGACGTTTCCTCGAAGTATCATCGATGGTGTGATCTTTTTCTTCCATAGCAACAATACGAGGTGGTGGTGCTTTACAAGTTTGTGTGACATTTTTGTTTGGACTTGCCTGAACTTCTTCGGGGCTGTGACCATTATTACTTCCACTCGAAGAGCTCTTCTTATGAACGCCAGGGAATGAACCTTTCTTTTCATCAGAAGGAGATGATTTCTTTACGATACGTGGGTGCTTCAGTGGTATATACTCAATGCAACTACCACGTCGTGTTCTACTCTCCGGTGTCTGTTGTGTATCTGGTGGACCTCCTACAAAGGTACGGCTGCTTGAAGTCGACCATTCAGTGATAGTTTGAGCCATTTCTGTTAATGTAAGTGTTGTATCATCACTCTTTGTTGCTGACTCTGACAGTTTATCTGTTTCGGAATTCGAAAGAATATCATATCGTAAACCGTCTGAAGATCCATTGTCTCCAGAAAATTTATTTTTGCTGCTCGAGAAACTAGCACTTTTTTCATTTAGACTTTCAGTCGATTTATTTATAGAACTAATGCTGGATTTAGTATGATTCGATTTCTCACTCTTCGCACCACAAGAATGATTAGAGACTGCCGAGAGACTATCCGATCCTGATAAATTAGCGTACTGACGGACTGTATTTGTTCCCGTTGACCATTCTGAAATGCTAAGACCAATTGAAGTGTCTTCCGAATGAGAGCTATGAGTACATTTCTTTTGCTGCAAACCCATTCGCACTGTGCCATCAAGATCTGTACCAATCGAACTAGTTTCTTCTTCAGAATGACTCGAATGACTGCATTTCTTATACGAACCAGTGCTCAGCCGCATGTCGAAGTTTCTACGAACAGTTGTTTGGTCGTCGATAAATGTTGCTCCCGATGTAGAGAGTATATCATCAATTGAGGTATCTGAATTGTTAGAGCCGCGTGAGTACTTGCGACCATATTCCGTTGTGCGACTCTCATCCGGTGATAGTTGAATCTTCACTGTGCCTGGCATAAACACATCATCGTTAGAGAGCAGTTCTTCTTCGGAAATTGGACTTCGGTTTTGTGGAGACCTAGTTGGCTGTGAAATAATTATAGGTTCTGGACTTGTATCTTTGAGTAAACTACCGCTGTGTATAGATTTTGAGCCTGTACAACACGTTACATTAAATGAAGATGGTAAGCATGTCACAGAGCTTAAAGTAGAATTTAAGCACATCGGAGTGTTATACTGTACATTAGATAAACAGGAATCATCAATTTCTTTTTGGTTGTCAAATGGAGATGACATTAAGTAAGCAGTATCTTCATATGGCAACACTTTGGTTGTTTCAGGAAGCGTTGTGATTTCTTCCGTTGGAAGCTTTTCACTTTGCGAATCACTAGCTGGTTCCTCAACTGTGTAATCGGTGGCTGTAAAGGATTCGACCATTACTTGATCAGCACTTTGAGCTTCAGAAGCATAGTAAGTCTCGACATTTTCTATAAAATGTGTATCCATTGCACTAGATGGGGGTGATGGCCAATCTTGTGAATCTTGGGATTGAAAAGACATACTGGCCTTCCAACAAAATGTTTTTGGCACTGGCTTATCTAAATCAGGCATTGAGTAAATCGATTCAGCAGGTTTTATCGGAACATGATCATATGGTATTTCCGGTAGAGGCCAGTCTTCGGAGTCTTGGCTTCCAGCATTTGAGAGACACATTAGCGTGTGTCTGTCAAACTCTTCCGGAGGCGGCTCATCCACTTGAGTAACCGAAAATCTTCCAGTAACAACTGTTGGAGATTTTGGTTCGTTTAAACTACATATGCTTGACAAACGATCTCCAGTTGCGGAATCACATGGTATTTCCGGCATTTCTGCTGATGTTCTTCTATCTGCATCCGAAATATATGCCATGTTTGTATTACTTCGAGAGTCTGAACTTAAACTTGGTTGATGATCAGTTGAACCAACTGATTCATCACGCATACTAACTGAATGCGTTGATGCCTTGCTTACATCATCCTCCATACTCGACTTTTCAGACGCTGTACTTCGTTCGGAAATACGTGAAAGTGTTCTTCCTATGGTAAATCCAGTGCTATACCCTATTATATCAGTAGGATTGACACCAATGCCTCCTAGTGCACTTGTCATTGCTGGATATCCGAAGGTAGTTGGGAAATCATTTAGTTCATCTTGAAAACTTGTATCACTTTCCTTCTGGTCTTCTGGTGATATCTCCTTAAAATCACTATCAGACAAGTCTTTTAGTGCAATTGAACTGTCGAATCGTTCATAGGATTCTTGATCAATATTTTGCCAAGGTTCTTCAACACTCGAGCTTCCGGAACTTTCGATTGGAAATGGTTTCCAGGTAGGTTGTTGTTCTCTTTGCAGAAGGTCGCCTCGACGTTGGGCAGCTCCAAGTGAACCAGAACTGCTTTCGGTTTCGAATGATCCCTTTGATTCAACACTCAATGACGTTTTTGAATCAAAACTGGACTTTGATTCCTGTGAACTACGATCACTACCAGATTTAACCAGTTTGCTTCCATTTTCTTGAGCCACTACGCTTAATTTTTTTGAAGTTCCTGTTCGAAGAGGTTTTATGATTTTGGGAACTTTAACCGATCCATTTGAACTTGATTCACTGTCCTCTCTCAGTACAATTTGAGAGATTTTTTCTTCAATAGCATCTTGGAATATTTCGGTGCTCATCCCTAAATCGATTGGGCTCTGCTTTTCTAATGTTGGAGTAGTCGCCTTTTTCGGAGTGGGTACCTTGGTATCATCTGACACTAAAGACTCTCTTCGTTCAGTACTCTCTAAATCTAGTTTAAGCATCTGTTCTTTGAGCTCTAGACATTTCTTTTCCTCAAGATCTCCAAAGTCTTGGGAAATACCCAATGGACGAGCTATAGAGCAACTGACACTAGACTCCTCATCCACTGAACTTTTCTCTCTACCACTAACTGATAGACTCCAATCATGCCGACCTTCTCTGTGCGGGCTAACCGCAGGACCTTCTCCACTTGTCCAAGAATCGGAACTTTTTGATTTATCACTTTGCTTGGATAAATTACCTTTTTGTTTCGTTTCGGGCTCTGAGTTTTCCGCCTGTTTTTCAAAAGCTTCAATTACAGACTTCTCCAGTAGCGGACTGGCATTTGGCGGTGTTACCATAATGTTTAGCTCAGAAGTTGGAGTAACGCAGGATGATTCCATTGTATTAAAGTCTCCGGCATCATCTAAAGTCGCTTGTGTTTCAAAAATATTTCTATCAGGTTCCAATGTTCGCGGTTCGTTTTCTGACGTATCGGATCCAATGTATTCTTCACATTCCACAGTCATCCAGGACCCAGTTTCATCACTGCGACTTCGATCTAAACTGAGGCGATTCACATCAAATCGAGAAACTTTTAAATGACGGCATTCGCTCGAGTTGTCATCATCTTCGTCAATTGAAGGCTCTTCACATTCTATGGTTGGAACTCTATGTGGAAAACTCTCTTTACTGACTGGTGGCTTACTTTCAGAGTTACTATCATCAACTGAGACATATGAATCGATGCTGTCTCCGGTGGATGGCTTTCGACTACCATCGCTGTCTCTTGTTGTATCTTCAGATGGAAGCGATTGTCGCTTTAGTAAATCGAGTGACCTTCTTTCTGATATGACCGCCTGCATGTCTATTTCTTCCGTTATGTTATATTGATGAGCAAACATTCTTCGATCATTAATAGCGCTTCTTACTATCGGAGGTCTTTCCTCCACCGTTTTTTTGTTTTCATTTTGAGGCTTCTCCTTATTGTCATCAAGACTCCTCGCTTTAATATCAATATCCAAGTAATGGGGTTCTGCCTTCTTGTCCAAACTACTTGATTTCGCATCAATCTTTTTATGTACTACACTTCCTTCGATTTTTTGCTTTATTTCCTGACTCTTTGCAATTTTTTTCGGAGACTTAATTATAATATCAGTCGGTCCATCTGACTTTTCAGATTCTTCAAATGACTTATTCCGATCTTCAAAGCTACGATTCGCCTTTTCTAGTTTCTCTTGTGATCGTCCTTCGTCGAAGCTTCGACTAAACTTTACCAATGACGTGTCGAGTTTTCGTGGCGACTTAGCTATTAGAACGTGATCTTCAGCTTTGCTTTTGAATTCTGTTTCTATGATAATTTTATCGCCCTCTGTCTTTACCGATATCTTATCTTCGGGTACTGGAAATGATGGAAGCTGATCTTTTACTGGACTTAGCATTGTAATAGTTTGTTTCATTGCGGATTCGTATAGTTTTTGCTGTCGCTCTTTGCGCTTTGCAATATCAGCTTCAGTTTCTTCCTGTGATTTACTCCTATCTTTGCTAAGTCTACGTTCACGTTCAATTGATTTCGGACGTTCCTTTGGAACTGTTTTTTTCTCCTTTTTTGAATTGTCGATACTTCCACGACATGACTTTGATTTTACAGGATCAGGGCTTTTAGAACGAAGTTTTGATTTACCTTTACCAGCGCTCTCCACGCTGCTTGCACGGGACACACCGGGTGAAGTTTTTCTTGAGCTATTACAAGAGCTATATGGTGACCAGTCGAATTTGTATTTGGGAATATCTAGAATTAAGTGATCTCCACTCTTGAGTTTCATTTTTGACTTTTTCTTATCCTTGATTTTAACTCCTTGTAGAGCTATTTTCTCAATGAATTGCAACTGCTGGAGAAGATCATTTTCCTCAGAATCTATATCAACAGTACCTAAGACTGAGTCGTATTTTGACGGGGTGTGGCTTACTTGTGCCGATGGAATAGATCCTGCACAAGAATGAACACTATCAGGAGCTTCTTCTTCTGCATTTGCCATCTCCTGTTGAAGAGTTTTTTCTTCGAGAATTTCTGCCTCTTCTTCAAAACCAACGGTGTCGTCTTTCGAAGAGAAAGCATTCATGGGTGGTAGCTTGTGCATTGATATTACGGGAGTGTCTAAGCTTTTAGCTCTTCGATCAGTTGTTGGTGATTCTAATGTTGCTTTCTGCCTTTGTAAGGAAGCAAGTGCTGAACCTTCTGACAGATTTAAACGAGCATGAGCGAACAAAATTGGAGCATGACCCTTTGCTCTCTTCACAATAGACGAATCTATAATCTCTTCCATCAATTTTACTCTCGACTTAGGAAAGTCTGATCTTGGTGAGAGTCTGCGATCATTTTTTTTTAAAGTGTAATCAATATCTCCCTCGGAAATCTTATCTTCGTTACATGTAGCATAGATTTCCTCTTCTGTACGAGGGAATTCCGAGTGTTCCAATATTGGCGAAGGAATGTTTTCGTTTCTTTGATAATCTCCAGTACATTCGTCGATTCTCTTATTCGAGACATGGTTTTCTTCTTCGGAGCTTGGAATTGAAATTGAGCGCTCTGAAATTCGACGCAACTCCGTTGCATTCGTATAAGGAGGATCAAGTTTCTGGGTGTGGTAACGACTTTCAAGTTCTGCCAGCCGTCTGCATTGAGGTGGGGATCCCTCAATTTCCGTAGAACTCATTGTTTGTCCCCGGCCCCAAGCAGCTGAAATTAGCTTACTTTGTTCAATACGCAAAATCGGTTCAATCTCCTTTCTTGACTGAGGTGGAGAAAACTCTAAACGTGATGGAATAGCTTCAGCTGAACCGAAGACGTCATCAGAGTCCAAACTCTCATCATCGGATGAAAATGATGTGATTCGAGTCTTTCCTTTTTTTGGCTTGTTCGCTGGTCTTGTTTTAGGTATAATTCGCTGTTTAGCAGCCATTTTCCTAGCAGGCGCTGCGAGTTCTTTTTTCAAACTCTGAATGAGTTCGTTTTGCTTTTGCTCCAAACTGAGTTTCTGCTGTTCCCGTTGAATACTTTCAGTTTTGGAACTTGTAGCGGAATCGCTTTCAATCTGACTTAACTTTTTATTCAGTTTTTCCAAAAGCTTAGTATCCATTTGCTTGGTTATATCACGTTTGGGACTTGAGAGCTCAATCGTCGGTATCGATTTGTCAACTTCTAAAGTAATTGGATCGACTTTCGAAAGATCGATGTTTTGAGTGAATAAAAATTCGTTGCCTTGTTCAGGTAGAAGGCTGTCTAGAATATCGGGCAATAGATCACTACTGTTCCCCATTTTAGTTTCCGACTTTGGGGACTTAGGTGACTTTGGAGATTTTGGAGACTTTGGCGACTTAGGACTTTTTGGTTTCTGATGTTTCTTTTCACCTGGAGAGGGGGCGGTCCCGTTCATTATATGGCGTTTATGGAGCACATAGGGTATGTCCTCTCTTAAAATTTTTGAACCGCGACGATCATATTCACGGAAAAAACTTTTTGGCATTTCGAATCCCGTTTTCGGGATATCTACCGCGGCTACCGGCACATCGTAGCTTTTGGGAATTTCAAAATTTCCGTGAGTCTTGCATAGCGGTGGTGCACTAGGTATTTGCTTGTAGAAATAATCCTCATCGCTAGAATCTGCGGGTGTTAAATCGATCGATTTTTGATGCATGAGTACATGACGTCGTGAGTTGCTACCCAATCGTGACCGATTGGCGAGTGAATTTGGATCGCTTTTAGTTCTCTCCACAATTGCGTGACTGTATGTCAATGGCACTAGAACACTTGGCAATGGGACTGTTGAATCAATCATCATTTTAGGATTATACTCTTCGAAATGAGTCTTAGCCATTAGTTCTTCTTTTCTGGTGACTTTTTTCGTTGTTGGTGTATGAACCTGCTTTTCAAATTGTGATATTAATTCTGGGGTTAATGGATATTCGGGACTGTTTTTACTTTTCACTTCTTTTTCTGTTTTCTCCCACTGCTTACTGTAACTTGTCAAAGACTCAATTTTGTCTTGATCGAAACTAAAAATATTCTCACTATCAGATCTTCGGCGGAAAGCTACGATTTTGTGTGATTGCTTGTCAACCGATTTCAGAGTTGGGGTTTTGTCAATTGAATCATAAGTTTGTACTTCCTTTTCCTCACGACATTTAGCCGAATTAATTGCTTCTGGTGATTTGCTGCCAAATGACTTGGCATTTCTTTCAATTTCCACGTTTTGAAGACTAATCGAATGGACTTTCGACGTTTTGTGACTCTTATTGGTTGGGAATGTTGAATACGTATCACGATTATCATAAAAAGAACTATTTAGTGTTGAGCTTTGCGTATCTGATAATAAGCAATCATGACTTTTTACTTTTGGGCGACCGCAAAATCCATCACTATCTAAGGACTCAACCGCATCATAATAATCACTTTTCGACTCGACACTTGAATGCTTTTCGTACAGATCCTTTTTGGGAACTTTTTTCACTTTCTTACCAGTAGTCATGGGCATTTCGTAATTTCTTGACAAACACTCTCCAATTAGGGATTCCTTGGAATCTTGACTTGATGCTACCGATGTCTTGCTCTTCGTAGTTTCTCGAGATTTTTTACTGTCAGTATGATACAGACTATCACGAGACTTCTTACTAGAGTCCGAGCTGCGTGAAGCTTTAGTTTCATAAATATCACTGCGACTTTCTTGACTTGAAGTCCTTGAGCCAAATGCCTCCTTCACTTTCTTGTAAAAACTACCATCAGATTTGACGCATAGCTGTTCACGTGGTAAATACCTTGGATCCTCAGAATCCCATATTTCATTCATAATGTCAGCAGCAGATTTACATTTAACATCCATGGCTGAGCGGTATTTTTGAATTTCTGAAACACTCTCATCATCACTTGGAATATAATTGCCTGAATCCATGGAACAGGATCGAATATTGTCATCAGACCTTATGTGCTTTTCAAAAAACTCGTTATCATATTTTTCCAAGAGCTCGTAACTGTCATGCGAGATATCATCCTGTGAACCAGTAAAATCTAACTGATGACCATATGCACGTTTGCGGTGTTCAAAAGTGTTGCACGTACTACCAGGATAACTTGATGAGTAAACTTTCGAATCCGGTATTGCGGAGAAGTCTTGACAAGCATCAATCGAATGGTTTTTAGTTATATACATGGAATGACGTGAATCATCGTATCGTGTAACTGGTGAGTCTATACGATTAAATGTGAGAAAATCCTTTTCAAACGCAGTCATTGGTTTGCTCTTCTCACTTTCAAAATATGAGAACCCGCCATAGAGGTCTTTGCAAGAACTACTCCGAAGCCATGACTCCTTTTCCACTTGATCATAGATGTTTTCCTCCTCGTATGGTGGTTTATACGGAGCAGCTGAATACAAATTGATACTTGATAATTCATATTCGAGTTTCTCTGAAGAATTTTTAAATCTATCCAATGGCGAAATGGTCGAACTTCTCTCATCTGTAGATTGAGCAAGTTTTCCATCGTCCTGATACATCATGTAGTTTGGGTTTGTCACGGTTCGAAGATTTGCCAATGAATGATGTGTAATGTAATGACTGTCATATGAGTCAACAGAATCGACACCAGAAAATTCAGAATTCCTAGGCAGCGACAGAGTGTTACGACCTGTTTGAGATTGCGAACTCTGTGACTCTACTGAGCCTAAATAACGATCAGATTGTGTAAGTTTTCTATCATCGACGAATTTTCGATTTAATTTCAGACCAAAATAGTCCGAAGACGAGTCAGATGGATGATTCAAATCATTGTGGTAATGATTATTGCAATGGATTCCATTAAACCGATTAGTTGCCAAGTCATTTTGTTGTGTATTTGTAGAATTGGCATTAAACTGATTTCGTTTTGATAAAGTGTACTGAATAATGGATTCATCAATAAATTCGTCACTTAAATGTTTTTCTCTGGATTTTGATTTGGTCTTTCGGTTAACAGTAGCGTAAATATCGCGGTCATTAACTAGATTCAAATTATTTTCGTTTGATATCTTATGTTCTATTTTACTTGCGTATTCGTTTGGATATTTGTAATGGCATATATCGTTGATGTCAGTATAGATTATATTATCGGTTTCGGTCTCAGTTGAATTGTTATTATTAAGTAAACACTGTTTAGACATCGAATAGTTGGTACTGCTATAATGGACTGGTGTGGAATGTTGTGACTGCTCCAGTAGATGGACAGTATTCTCCCGATTGCTGGTAGAGGTTGTCAAGTCCGAATCCACTGCCTCCTCGACTAAGGCTGCCTCCTCCTCCTCCAGCTCGAACTCCATGGAGCTGTTGTGATCCACCGAAAGAACTCCCGATTGACTGAATTTGTTGATGCTGTTGTTGGTTAACGGCTGTTGCAGCGGCACAGTGACACAAGCTTGGGAGCCCACTGACACTCGACGAGGGCTGCTGTTGCTGTATAAGAGGGACAAGTGGCTCTGACCTGTATGATGACATTGTTAAAACATGTAAAGATTTTTACTAATTTCCAAGTTAATTCATTAATTTCACTACAAACCAAATTGAAAACAAGTTGTAAATTATATTTTTTTTGGCATGCACGAATTGCAAATAAAACTCACTATTTTGAAACACAAACATCACTTGAAAAATTATATATAACACAGTAACAAATTAAACTTTAATTAAACTTCAATACAAAAACATACATTTAAAAGGACCGAAAAACTTAATCAGATATTAACGTTTTACGTTGATCTTTGTTCCTGGATCGTAAGTTGTGTGTAATTGAGGAGGATATAGGTGGTCAGCAATGGAGAAATTAAAATATAATGATAAAAAATCTTTTCCTCTAAAATCATCGTATATATACATAAATATGTACATAAATACAAAAAAAAAAAAAACAATTTAGTGCGGCATTTATAAGAGTATAAGTAAAGGACGTTCGACCGCTTGGTGCACGCTTTATCCAAACTATAAATATTGAGTAAATTCATTTTAGAGTTCAGATCTATCACATGTGCAATTGTAGACCCGAACTGGGAAGTGTTTATAAAGTTTAGACCCACACTATCGAGCATAATAAAAACAGATAAAAAAATGTGTCGGATTATTATTTTTAACATAAAAAACACTTTTAACATTGCAAATTAGAAATTTGTCTTGAAATCACTCTATATGAGGTTGACAACAGTAACATTAGAATAGTAATGAGCTTCTTCGGAGGAATACAATATTACATACCAAAGGTGATTTAAGATTCACCTAACGTATGATAAGAATAACATATCCAAGAATTATGATAGCTTAGAGTTTCTCCGCACGCATGAAGGTAAAATCATTGATTCTTTGTTTATTTAGTAGTAATCAACTAATATTTTCAAAAGCTTACAATTATGTACTAAAATTGTATTAATTTTTTCCACTTATGTATTTATAACTACTTCAAGTAATTCGAATTCTTCTTTTAATTTGTCTTACTGATATTCTTTTAATTTGTCTATAATTACACTGTATATTTCTAATATTATTTGGCAATTTGTTAAACAGGCCTTTAAAGAATATTGGCTTGTTGTAGTTCTTATTTTCAAATTGTTATTGTTTCTTTAATTGCAATTTTGATATCCACGAAAAGTTAAAAGAATTCTGATCGGTTATAAAGTAAAGGTAATGAATTTACTAAATAAAATACGTCATGGTGAAAAAAAAAGGAAATAATTAAATAAATCAAAACTTATATCAGATTTGTATGTTCGTCTACAGGGGTCAAAATGGTTGGTGCGATGATGATCACCCAATGTGATGATTGAATTTGTCAGCTGTTGGGCTGATTTGCTATGTTTGGTTGTTTTTTCAAATAGTTTCATTTTTGTGCTTAAATACAAAAAGAACCGACATTTTAACAAAGCAGCGATTAGATGAATCAAGTCCCATTATGGCTGTTTCAAACAGGCATATGGTCCATCCTAGTTACTGAATGTGCAGAAATGCAGAAATGCATTTTCAAAGAGTTGAAAACCTACACCCTTTGGCAAATCAACTGAATTTCAAAAAGAAGTCAAATTCCTGGATGCAAAATTCACTTGGGAATCCAATAACTGACAAAGTCAAGGCCTAACTCTGGACCAGCAATTGTCTTTTAGGGAAAAACTGGGGATAACCAACTTTTGCCAACCACTCTCATGAACGGTACACAGATGAATCCAAGCCAGATGAAAGAGTTGCGAGCTGGATTTACAGTCATAGTACAAAAACTTCCCTATACAGGAGTACGGAGAAAAACAATTCCGTATACCAGGCAGACATTCATGCAATAGAACTATTCTTAAGAGAGAATATTAGCGGATCCAAATAAGAAGATTTTCACTTGCAAACACAGAGTTCATCTCGTTTGGATACCTGACCATGACGGGTATGTAGGCAATGAAAAGGTACATAGATGAACCAGCCAATAAAAATTCTGGATCAACCTTCATGATGACAAAACCATTCTGCGATCTTTCCATAAGCAGTTTGACAGAAACGGAAGGTAACAGACAAACAAAAATATTTGTTCTCATAAATTATCGGAACGACTTCTACAATAAACTTAATTAAGTCAGATTCGAATAGTCACAGGCTTCCTTACCTGACACTACTGAGTTAAAAACAGTATATCATGAGTATGGGAATAGCGCATGCTTATGCAATTTGAACATTATAAAGAATTAAACAACATAAGCGTCTGTTGTTTCCGATTTAAGGATCAATTAAAGACATCTGAAATCCAAACTAAGCATTCGTAATGTAATTTTACATATTACAATGTTCCGAATAATACATCTGTTTCATCGCCCCATACTTTAAAGAACATAAAATCAAGCGGTGTAAGGAATTGTTAAAAAGAATAAAATTGGAATTATGAAATTACTTAGTATTACATACAAGTACCTACTACATATGTATGTATTACTATGCACTAGAAATTCTAGTCTTATAGTCGACCTCTAAATGATAAATATAATAGGAAGTGGATATCAACCATAGATCCAGTTTACTTTTTTTTTAATATAAAAAAATATATGTATAAAAAAATATAAAGAAGGAAATAATATATGAAATTAATTAAAACTTTAAAAGTAAAATAAAAGTACGTATGTACCAATTAAAAAAAAACTCACCTAAATTGTGATCGCCTTGATGCACACGAGCCCGATCTTGGCCTCGAATATTGGTGTTGCTGTGGATGGGGGAAGTCCATGATTGTTGACCCTGAGGAGACGCAGATCGGTTCGAATTCAGCTGGTCCATACCCACTGCCGATTGGTGTAGTTGTTCCCCCCCTGAGATTGGCGATTCCGGCGCATAATTCTTCGTCTGATAAATCTCCACCTGGGCTGCTGTGACCTTTAGTACAATATTTTTCATAATAAATTCAACATTCCGTCAAAATTCAATTTTATACTTACTTGAGAATGCGTGTGGTCGGTAGGATTGTCTTGTCGGCGATCCAAGGTATCCGCTCCCTTCTTCGTCAGAGAAGGCGTCATCGAGGCGGTGCATTGATTGCGATAATCCCAATCCGCTGAAAAATAAAAATAAAAATTCAATTAAATTGAGATTTTTACGTACATTAATTTATTTTTAATATGCATATTTAAACAATACCATAGAAAATCAAAAAATAAAAAATAAAAATAAATAAAAAAAATTATAAATTAGGAGCAAGTTCTACAAAAACAAAAAATAAATACAAACCAGTGTCAATTGGGAGGAGGGGATTGGCTGAAATGCTGGAATTCACATACGAATGCGATTGACTTCGACTACTAGCGTTCAGTGGTCCTTGACGGAATGACTGAGACCTGCACCAAAAGAAAAGACAAGAGGATATCTCGTTTTATTATTCCAAATAAAGTTTTGTGCTTTCACTTTTTAATTTAAAACGAAAAATATATAAAAATAAAAATAAAAAAAATAAAAACAAGGAATTCTCATCTATTTTATTATAAAGAAAAAGGCACTACAAAAAATAATTTATTTTTTTAACAAAAACCAAACTACTGAATACATAAGCGGGATATTTGTAATTCTGAAATGTTAAAATCAAACGCCGTTAAACTTAGATCGATATTATTGCTGTACGAGATCTACCTATCTTATTATCACATAATAAATAGTATATTTAGTGATCAACATTTGCGAGTAAGTTGTTAAGTTATTTTTCCTCTATCAAATATTTTTTTTTGTAATTTTTTTTTTTTTTTTTACTTTTATCTTATCGCTTTCCCTGCCAATAATAATATCTTGCCACATTTAAGGTCATTGGCAAGAACATACTTAACTCGTATGTATATATGTATATGTTCATATGTACACACATAGTTATGCACTTTATTTATTAACACACTACTATCTTAAATAAGTGCTTTTTTTACAAAGTAAACACGCAACATGTTACGACCGTTGTGAGTGAAAGTTTTATATGAAACTAGTAGTCCCCTTGCGGCTTCGCCAGCATTAAATACATACTAAGGTTTATATTAAGTCGCTAGAAATCGTCGGTTCCTATGGAACTTTCAAAGATAAAAGGTAGCAAAAAGTGTCCCTATTCCAATATTGAAAGAATTCTTCAGTAGTTCCACAGATTATTAAAGATCCATTCAACCAAATCATAGTACACCCGTTCCCCGTCGAGTTACTTCCAACTGCGAATGCATGTATATAAGAAGCAAGTATATCCCAGAAGCAAGAATACGACCAAAGAAAAATAAATGAAAAATTCGGCAAAATAAAAACAACACACCTTCACGAACCGATTTGCCAATGGCTACGGTTGCGCATACTATAAATCTGCAAACTTTAACACTCTGTATCTTGACTTGTAGATACAATTTTGAAAAATGGTGAAATACGTGTTACCTACCAAATTGTAATTCTAAATTCCAATTTTAATTTGTTTTTCCATACAAATTTGAACCCGTAGCCCCTTTTGGAGCTAACATTCAAAAAATTATTTCATAGTGTTTGTCTACGTCACAAAAGGAAACTTCAACTTTCTAACATTAGCCGTTTAGGCTCGGCGATAATGAGTCAGTCAGGACGTATTGCTTTATATATAGAAGAAAGGCTTATCATAGAATGGAATTGAGTGATGAGTAATAACGTCGTTAGCAAGAAATAACACTTTTTGACTAGAGAAATCGAAGTTCAACGTTTATTTAAGTGATTGTAGAGCGGAGGATTTTGCATACATATATGTATATATGAACTAACGTACATATATTCCAATTGGAAATCTGTAGTTTGCCTGATGAAGTGCGTGGGCATAGGTGAGGCACTTGACAATCGATATGGGTGCGAAGATGTAGAAAAACTTTTAGATTTTTCATAACACAACTCCGCACTTATTTAAGAACCATCTGTGGAAATGAATAGATGTTAGTTGGAGAGGATTGCCCGGTGAATTCATGATCTAAAGATGGTGATGCATAATAGGGGTTCGGTGTGTCCTATGTGTTGCTTTTGAAATTGTAGAGAATCTTTAAGTTGTAAGCGTTCATTGTGTAAAAAAAAAAATACAACAGATATACAACAGTGGCGGTCAATGAAACCGCAGCACCCATAAAAAAATAACAGCTTCCTTTCGCATTAATTTCATCAATGTTTTAATGTTTAGACGACAGTGTTAGTGTTTAAACGATATGCAAAATATAATCACAAAGGCATACATTTTCAAAAAAGATCATAGATCATAGAGTGGGGTTTTGGAGAAACCTGTATTCAGGTAAAGGCGCTGCATAAATTCGAAGAGTGCTTGCAAAATTTCTTATGCCCAGTTTCACAGTGCGAGTTTAAACTTGAGGTTTACTAAACTAACTATTGAGTTTAAACTTTGAGTTTGAATCGTTCGGTTTCCCACTGTATTTTTAAACTCAGTTTGTTTAAACGAAGTTTATCACACTATTGTGAATTACACTGATGTATTTGAATGACAGTATTTGAATTAAATGTCAAACTGAAAATAATTTTGAATTTTTCCTATTTTGCTTTCGAGTAAAAGTCACTTAGAATAGACAAAAGAGAGACAATGGAGGAAGCAAAAAATAATAATATTAATTAAAAGAAAAGGAGTACTAATTTTTCCAATAGCGAAAAGGAAAATTTAATGAATTTAGTGGTCAAATTCAAAGACACAATTGAAAATAAAAAAACTGATAGGATTCATTGGACGGAGAAAAATGCAGCATGGGATGCTATTGAAAAGCAAAGTCAATAAAAACTTGATTTCGGCTGATATTGAATTGTTCCTTGAACTAAAACATTTTATTTTCATATAAAGCAAATAACATGTACATATGTTTTATTTTCTGAGTTACCAGTTAGTTGGATTTTCAATTTTTGGACGTATTTCCTCCAAAACAGTATACGCTGATTGTTTGGACATGCGAAATCTGTTAAAGAAGTCCATATCATCCCAAAAATAAAAGTGATTTGTCCTGCAGCGAAATTCTCTTTGTCGTCTTACGTTAACCAGGATATTATAATATTCTTCATCACTTCTATCATCAGAATCACTATTTGCTGAAAACATTGGCTGAATTCCAAAACGTCAAAATAATGCGCATCGTTGCCGTTGTGATGCGATGTTATGATACTTTCGTTATGCGATGCATAAACGATGCGTTGCAATCTTTGATGTTTTGGAACACTGCAATGAGTTCGTTTGTCCATTTTATTTTTCTGTACATTTTATAAAATTTAATATGTAATAAACAATTTAAAACAATAATTTCTTACGAATCTGGAGATGAGCTTCTATTTTAGCGCAATAAAAAACAATAAATGTCAAATGACATTTGCATCACATCAGTTCACGATGCGCTGTTTGCTTTTGTTTGCGCAGTAGATGCATTCCCAATGCGTTTTGGAACGCTATACATTGCATCACCGTAACCTATTGACGTTTGGGAACGCTTGACTTTGCAGCACTGCGGCAGTACTGCGTTTTGGAATTCAGCCATTATTTAACACACCATTTATTAATATTTTAGAAGAAAATTTAGAACAATTTGACATGTCAAAACAATAGCAGTCATAACCACATTTTTAACTTACACAAACTTTAAACGGTAGAATCGAGTCGTTTAACTTAAACCGAACATGAAACTCAGTTTAAAGTTTAAACGAACACTGTGAAACCAAACATTTGATTGAACTTTAGTTTAAACCATAAACTGAGTTTAAACTCGCACTGTGAAACTGGGCAGAGTATCAAGAATATTCGTTTACAGGGATATTGATCGTTTTGCCGAATCATCTGAAGTAGAAAAACCGAGCAAGAAGTAGTCGTTCTCGTTTCGTTCCTACGAGTGTCATTGGTAAAAATGGACGAGAACGAATTCATAAAAATCCTCTTTGAAAACAGAAAATTGTATTCGGAGCATTTGAAAATTCAACGAGATATTTCATTCGAGATGCGAGAACAGTCTTAAAGCGAACAATTTCCATCTGAATCATCTTTTGAAACCATAGTTGAAAAAAATAGGCTTTAAAGAAACGAGAAAATTGTATCGTTGAAGGGATTTTTAACAAGGAACACGACAAAAGATCCTAAGACAAGCCAAAAATGCTGTTTTTTTTTCAAGGCTTCAACGTATCGATCATCCTGGTTTGGTAGGACGTCTTGCGTCAAGGTGTCACATCTCTGCATTGAGAAACGGGTTAAAACTGGGTAAAAGCGTGTTGAAGGCTCTGTGAAGGATTTAACCAATACTCTTTTGAATGTTGAGAGAGAAAGAGAGATTTTACAGCAGTATTCTACACTGATACACAAAACCAAAAGACCCAAGAGTGGCTAGAGAGTAATGTTTATGATTTTATTGCAGTGGAAGATTGACTCAAGGGAGGCCTGGATTTGGATTCTCTAGAAGTCTAGATCACAATTTATTGTCAGAGTTTGAGAACATGGCCTCGCAGATATTTTAAACTATGAGTGATACTATAGCCCAATTGCCGCACGGATTAAGGACCTGTTTAAATCAAAATGCAGTCACTTCAAGTGAACTTTTTTTTCTATAAATCAATACGTATATATACTACCTTAAAAAGTAAATGAAATCATTTTGAATACAAAAGGTTATCTTGTCAATTTATTATAGCATTTATATTAAAATTTACTAGTAGCTTGAATGGCATTTACAAGCTTGGTTTAACGGCTTAAAATTAAACTAGTTTAATTGTAACTTGGAAGATATCAAATCTCCAGCTAGCAATTCTGAACTGAACCATTAAAGGTAAAACGTAGTAGGCTGTCCAAGCGAAACGAATTACAAATTAAAACTTCCCTTGGGATTTCAATAAAGTAGTAGTACTCTGAAAGTCTTAAATTACTTAGATATACTTACATAAAATATGTTGCTGCCTACATTTTGACATTTCAATGGAAATTCTAATATCATGTTGTAAACATAAAACGGGTTATGCCCAAATCACTTGACTCTACAAAAAAAAAGTACTCGTCTTACATTTCTACACGTCTTCTTGGGGAGGTGACGTTTAGTTCCACTCAACAGCATACTAGGCTTAGCATAGTTATCTACACTGACAGGCAGGCAGTCATCAAGATACTGGTATCAGAAATCATATCCTCTAAACTGTATTAGAGTGAAGGAAAGGGCCGATGAGAGTGTTCAAGGTGATCTTAATCCACAATTCTGTACACCAGACCTGGACGAAGAAGTAGAAATAGCGGCATTGTTTGTCTGATCCTCAAGAAAAGATACCCTCTAAATTGCTATATTGGTCCATATCAGTGTGGCTTCAGGTGAGCAAAGCTTAATACTGACTAAATATTTACACTACGGCAGATATTCAGAGAGAACCCAGGAATTTCAAGATTGTACCACCACCTATCGAGTAGGTGCGCTTCGGCAGTGTACAGCAACCGCTTTATATAGATCGTCGAAACGAGGAAAGGAAGTAAGGTCTAACGATGTGGCAGCGAAGGTAGAGCCAGTCGGTGAAAGGAAGATAGACTCATCGACCGATAAAAAACATAAAGATGTGAATTAATTGCTCACATGGAGAAGTGGACTTCTGCCTAAGTCAAATGCTCACTAATTATGGGTGCTTCTGGGCATATTTGCATCAGTTCGAATACGACGGTTCCTTGCTGTGTTTTAACTGTGACAACAAGCAGGAATATGCGGAACATTTCTTCTTCCAATACAAAAATGTGAAGCGAAGCTGATGTTATTATTAATTGAGATATTGGATGCAGTACTTTTACTTCAGCAGTGATAATGAAAAACTAAAATGGAGTAGAGATGAGGAGTTAATAAGGTTTTAGTCGTATAAGAACACATAGGAAAAGAACAGCCAACGCTGAACCCCACCTCGTGATGATGGTCCCACGTAAATTCTGATGAGGTCACAGAAAATTGGGAAATAAGTTCAATTTAAATTTATTACACAAGTTGGCTTACAACTTTTAAACTACAGAGCCTTTTAAATAACAGGAAACCTTAGTAGTTAAAAATGAAAAAATCGGGCGCGTCTGACAGGATTTATAGAAACGTGCCACATACAGCAATTGTATCCCTGCCAAACTCCTCCGATTATACAAGTTGAAAACTGAAAACGTACATTTCATCAAGGTCAACGAGAACAATATACAAAACACAAAACACAAAGACACGAAACACGAATTTGTGCTGAGGCTACTTTTGAGTTCAGATGAATTCTGAATCTTGGCAGGGTCATCAATTAATCAGTGTGTGGGACTCAATCAGTCCTCTCACATTATGGGGAAAACCATATTCATCTTCTCAGACAGTCAAGCTGTCCTAAAAGCAATCGACTCGCCTATTACAAAATCCAAACTAGTCCTAGAAACCCGCAAAGTAATTTCGGACCTTGCTAGGAACAATATGGTCATCCTTCACTGGATTCCTGTACATAGTGGATTTACGGGTAATAAAAGAGCCGACTCAATGGCAAAAGAACCCTTCTTTGGGGTAGGCAAATCACTCTTCGTGAGACGCGCAAAAGGTCTTTGCATGCAAGAATCAAGGAAAGCCTGGCTCAATAAACCAGGACAAGCATGTTCAAAAGTTCTATTCCATCAAACTTCATTGCGAACTTCGATAGGAGCAACCTTAGAGCATTAATTGGACTTCTCAGCGGTCACTGCCGTCTGAACAAGTACGTACATCGCATGAACCTTACAACAGATTCAAGCTGTCGACTCTGCCTTAAGAGAGAGGAGACCTCTCTTCACATCCTAACGGAATGCCCAGCTCTCTTTCAATTCAGAAAATGAATACTAGGCGTCTCTACCGAACAGCTTGCTACCATCCACCCAGAGAAGTTCATTAACTTCCTGATATCTTCTGGAGTGAAACAATTCATCTAGGAACACTAGGGAAGGCACAATAGGATTCATTAGAAACCGCAGTGTCAAGGGCTGATCAGCTCTCCCGAAAAAGAAAAAATAATAATAATAAGGGTCATCAAAAGCAGACCCAATCTCGGACAGTTATAGCAATATTAACTGGAAATAGTCTTAAGGGACTTAACACTTAACACACACTGGTCGAGCACTGGTTTGTCACCCGACATTGGAATTTCAGAAAATAATAGAAAATTATCGCCCCTCAACTCACGGGCCCCCTGATGATCTGAACGCAAGTTAGATTCGTTACAAATCAAACGTAGTCTTAATCATGTTATCTATAAAACTGCAGCAGAGGGAATTGCAACTTAAGCAGCACCTGTCAGTTGGCCAAGAATGTTATTTCTAACGACCTTAGAAAAAGATGCAAAACGTTGTCTTCTCCCACGCAAAAAAAAAACCCCCATTGTGCAATTGAGCATCGAAATCAAAAATAAAAACAATCTGGAGCCCAACAGAATGTGACATTAGACTGTTAAGCTTATAAATCACATTAGCTGTGCTTGATACTCCATAAATCGCCAATCATGCAGACTGATGTTCACAGCTGTGACTTCAGCAGTGGATATTTGAGAATATAGAATACCGAGCTGTTAGTTAAGTTCACAGCGCAGCTTAACCACAGAATTACAAATTTGGTTCTTATATAGCTTAACGCATAATACTTAAATGATAAAAGGTGAAGAAAGCAACGAAAAAAATATTTAGGATTTAATCGCCATTGTCAAAAGCTTTGACCTTATAATACTTTTTCACTGCTCCGTAAAGTTTAAAGAAATCACCGAATTTATTGCCATATTCGACGTCTACACAAGAATTTTAAAATAACTTCTAAACTGTTCTACATATTAAAACTTCAATCAAAAATGTACAATACAATACACATAAACGTTAACAAAATGTGATTGCTAAATTCTATAACGAACAGTGCTCTTGAAAATGAGCTGTTGTGTTTTAAAATAATAAAATGTACAAATGAATATTTTAATGAATAACTTTACATACTATCGATATAAAATTAAATGAAAATAGTTTGATTTTAATGGTTTTTATAAGATAAACGCGAGTTTTTCTTTTTTTAAATACTCCAATTTAAATGAATTTAATGAAACAATTTAACATGTATTCCCGAACTAAATTTAATGAACACAAAATTCCAATGACATATCCTCTTTTCTTTTCTACAAATTACTGTAAAAGTTGTTGCTTTAATTTTGATTAGCAAAATATAACCGCAAACAATTATTGAAATTTGATTTGTGTGCAAATCATTTGGAATAAAAAGAATGGATTGGGAGGGGAAAACAAAGTTACAATGGAAACAATGTATGAATACATGAAGTGAAGAAATGTAAAGAAAAAAAAAAAAAAACAACTCATAAAAATAACTATAACCAATAGCGAGAACATTCGAACTGATACTTGTCAGGGCGGTATACTTAATTTTCATTGATATTACTTTTCGTTATCCATAAACTAAAATGGTGTAGAAAAAAAAAAACCTACTATTCTATCAAACACTTTTGAATAAGTGTTTTATAAACACATTCGATTCTAAATCACTTCGAACAGTGAACAGTGGTAATTGATCATCGTGATAGCTATGTATATCATTATTGTATAATTTAAATATACGATGAACTGTTACTTTACCTTTCCCTTGAGTGGAGACCCAGATCAAGTTATGTCAGATTTACACGAGTCGACTTAAGTCGCGCGACTAGGTAATAAGCAAGCGATTAGCCGCACAGCTAAATTAATTTTCAAAGACTATCAAGTTCGCTTACGGCAGGTTTGGTTTCAAACTAAACATAGATAGATGCACGCTAATGTGGAAACAAAAAGAGCATTGACTGACACGTACATTGCAAACGAACGACCATAAAACCACGGTCCATTTTGTAGTCAATCGCCTCTCGCTTTGCTAGTCAATTTGAAGCTTTTAGTCACCCTGAAGCCTTTCGCCTTCCGACACGACTTATTTCATCAAAAGCGAAGGACGAATATTGAGAAAGTTTAGGCTTAAGTGCCATTGCAAAAAAAATAAAAAATAAAATTCTGTGATGAGACCAATAAGAAGATCTAGTTTCCTGCTTTTTGAAAAGAAAATATTAATATTTTGTTTGTTGCCACAGTTAACGCTTGGTACATGATCAGCATAGTTCATTTCTTCAACGCGTAGACTACATATTTAGGAATCGGAGTAAACTATCAACAAGGAACGATCAAAAGAGTCGGAAAGAGAACTACACCCCAAGCGCCCCCCCCCCAATATTTCCAACCTATCAAAATTGGTCTTCTTGCCTCATTGGTTAGTGCGTGGGCAAGTTGGCTATGAACATTAGTAAGTACCGAATTCAGTTTTTTAAACAGGATGCATAAAATAATCGACTTCATTTGTCACTGACATTTGATGGCATTTGATGTTTAAAGCTAGCGATGGAAGGCAAAATAGGACTCATTAAAAACCGCAGTGCCAAGGCTGTGAACAACCCTCCCGAACATAATAGCGATGAAATGAATTCCATTGATTGTCGTATACAACGAATAATACGAGTCGACATACGACTTTAGGGGAATAAGGTGGAATAATATGGAGATATCTATTTTATTCATTTTCATATTTAATCACCTAGGACTACGAGTATGTCCAGTAAAGTTTATTAGTTAACATCAAAAATAAAGAAAAATAAAAAGATAAAGAGATTTCGGTTTACGTCATTTAAAAACAAACTTCAAATTTTGCTTTCGCTTATGTTCGGGCGAAACGCCAATCAGGATACATGCTTTCCGATGAGCACCATCACGTAAAGTTGAACATGCGGAAGATGCTTACGCCGAAACTTGCTACTTGAATTCTAGTATCATATGAATGTACGGTTTAAGGCAGCCAAGTGTGTAGGAGTTAAACATTATTTACATTTTTTGAGGGAAAACTAATCGCGATACGAATGTCGCAATGCAAAATGAATCATATACACCAGACTACTTTTAACGCGCGCTAATTATAAGGAAAAAAAAGGGGCCTATATGCGATTTTTTAATCGTTGCAACAATTCAGTCGCAATAGAAATAGGGTTTGCTTTTTTTTTTTCCCCGATTAAATTATCGTTGCTAAAATAAATCACAAATTCCACTCTTTTCAGCAAAATAATTGCGCGGCAGAAAATCGCAACCCTAATGCCTGAAACCGATGTGCAGCAAAATTAGAGAACATGGCTTTATATGGAAGAGGACACATGTGCTTGCTGCACGGCCATGCATCAACGCAAGTTGTCTCTATTACCTGAAACGCGTTTTGCATATTTTTAATTTATTGATTCCAGCAAAGATCCGGACTTACATGTATAAATCATTCGATTCCTCAATATCGAATCTAATCTACTTTGAACACGGTTAATCAGGGAAAGGGTTTGTGACGCGTTGAACTCAATTCAATACAAACGAATAATGATTTTTTCCACCAAGTAATGGATTAGCTTGCGAATGAGAGAAAGAATATCATTGATAAATATAAGAAAACGGAGCATTATTTGCCAAGGGAGTAGAAGTGCATTTATGTAATACAATCTGTATGAAAGAATCGCAGTTTATTTAAAGAAGAAGTTATCCAGAGTATATTTGAAGCTTGTTAATGAAAGCAAAATGCGACTCTTTATCAAACGTTTTGGAGACATCTGGGGCAACTACTCTGTATTTATCATGCAACATAAGTTACACTTTTGAGAAAGGAAAACTAATTCTCACATTGGCGTGAAAATAAAAAAAAAAATTAATTTTCACCAACACAGTAAGAAATGACCAATTTAAATTTCAATATATTAATCAAAGGTATGTACATACACACATACATTCAAATATAAATTTGGGCATATGTTTTGTATAATAAGTGATCAGTTCCGAATGTTCGTATTTAAATTAAAAAAAATAATAAATAAATAAATAAAACAAATTAAATCAATGACAGAAATTAAAACAAGTGTGACATTTATTTTCCAATTTACACATTTTCGAGTTTATTTTTTTTATTTTTTAAGAGATTAAAGACATCTCGAAAGTGTGTATATTGGAGGTATAGTGTTGGAACACAACATAAGCTTAGCGATTTTTTCTTTTCTCATAATCAAGATCATTCCCTTCTATCTATTACTATGATCTAATTCAACTGGGCCATATTGAAAGCAAATAGAACATTCGCTGATGTTAAGATAAATTTTCGCTTGATATCGAACGGTAAAATCAAGGAGTAAATACATATTGTAAAACTTATTAAAAAAAAAAAAGGAACAAGTGACTTTAAGGAAACCAACGTGTAAGGTAAATCATTGAGCTTATGTTTATTTCCACTGAATGAATCAAAGCATATACAAATAATGTTAAAAAAATGTTTACTTAAACATACCTCTGAAAATTTTGGCGCTTTACGTAGTTTTCTCTGACAAACTCGATAATTTGTTTTTGTGTTTTTCCACTATACCTTTAAATATAAAAGAAAATAATTTTATAAATAACAATACAACGAATATTGTAGGAGGCTTACCGAAATGAGCTTCCTCTGGATAAAACTCTTGCCTTTCGCCTGGGTGGATTCTGAACGGAAGCACAACGAAAGAAGCCATGATTTTCAACACATTTCTTCCAAAAATTCTTGCACTCATTTCGTCCATCAAAAAAGAATTCCACTGTATCTTTATAATAACCCTACACAAAGTTTAATATTTAAATGGGTTTTATTATCTATTTAATTTAATTCTTATAAAGCTACATACATATCCTTCAGGGTGAAGCTTGACGAGAAAACGTTTACGCTTAAACGAAATTTTTCTTATTTTGGCCCATGAAAATGTGTTTATGCGCGTTATGCCCTGGAAGACAGCTATACCCATATGAGCAACAGATAAATTTAATGGAACACCTTCAACATCCTTTGCGGGATGCATTTTCATGCCGTACAATTCACAACGTCTGGCCGTTTCCAGCAAATTCAAGTCAGCTTCAGCTGGTGATTGGCCACTAAATCGATTATAGAATAAACATAAAATAATAAAATTAAAAAAATTAAATCACAATTATTTCTTACACATGTTTTTTATGATTTTCCATTATTTTTCTCTGCATTAAAGCATCCTGATGAGGCACAAACCGATGCGATGATAAATACGTATGATCTGGATAGTCTTCGGGTACGAAGTCGCCACATGATGCTTGAACAATGTAACTTGCCATTAAGGCCGCTGTATTGTCGTTACATTGTAGGCTACCTGTGGCTAAGTCTCGTTTAATTTGGAGGCAAAAGAGATACCTAAGTGGTTAGAAGAGATACAAAATCATTTTTTTATAATTATTATTTTATATTTGTTTCTAATTTTACCTCGTGTATTCTTCTTCTAGCTGCGCCGGATCGGGAGTGTAGAATTTAATACAAAATCGAAGTAATGGATCTACTAATGACAAGCCAACTTGACGGTTGAGTGGTTTTTCGAGATCTAACCAATACTTGGTATGTGTTGACTGCTCTTGATATTCCAATCCAAAATAGTCAGCCTCAAGAAGATTCAATTGCCGACAAACTTGTTCGAAAAGAACTTTTCCTACTGCTTTTGCCTGTAAAAATAATGAAATAAAGTTCGGATTATTTATTTGACTGCAATGCTTAATAAAATGTTAAATAACTACTTTTATTTGTAAAACAGCTTTTACAGAAGTCGTTTGAGGCTACGCCCATACGTCTTGTGAGTTTACCTATCAGACAGTGCCTTTTGAAGCACTGTCTATTTATTTGTCTATTTATTTGTAGTAGCTTTTTCCTTTTCTTCAGATCTAGCATTGGCCAAATCTGCCATTTCGACAGATATGTGTTGGTAATTGCCTGTTGTGAGGCTCTGACCAGTTCGTTCTTTTATCAGCTTATCCGCTTTGCAGTTGCCTATGACCTCGAAACTCCCTGCGATCTTACTTCACCAACTTGAATCTTATTGTTGGTGATTCGAGCACTTTTTGTCTGGCTCTATATGTAGAGGACAATAGTGCTGATTTCTATTGTATGTATCAAGGAAAAGATAACTGCTTCCCGCTTAATACTGTATAATTTGGAGACGATTCGCGATTAGCGTCAATAGGCGCTGTCGTTTTCAACGACTCACCCTGGAGGCTTACATGGCAAAAAAGAAGTTGTAAATTATCGATCTATCAACAATACTTAAGGTTAGCCAGCACACTTAAACCAATGAAGGGTTCATTGCTATATCACATGGATCTAAGGGACATTCTTCTTACCGACTCATCAAACCAATAGAAGCTTCTAATAACGCTTATCTGTATTTCTAAGATCGCCTTTGTCGTTATAAGAAGTTTTCTTTTGTGGGAGAGAGCAAGGCAACTACAAAAGTGGAGAATAGTCCCCTGTTCTTCGTCCGCACAGCTTGCACAAAAATCGTTTTAATGTACGCCAAGCTTTGTTGCAACAATACTTAAGCTTTCCGAGAATATAGATTATCCAAAATAAACTTTTTTAATTAGAGAACATATCGCCCATTTCGAAACTTTTTTAAAGGAAATTTTCAAATCCCCGGAGAACTTAAACTTGTTTCGGTCTATTGTACTCCTAGGCAGAAACACCTTTTTTGGTGTAGTGGTTTGAGAAACTCCGATTTTTTTCGTTTCTCTTTTTCTTTTTTTTGGTGGCTGTTGCTGTTCCTCGACCGGGCTCGAACCTGCACAGATCGTGTTACAAGCGAACACACATCCGCCACACCATCGCCACCACCCATTTCAACATATCGATACTATTAAAAATATCAACTACTTCAAATCTTGCAAACGTTCCATCGCATTTGAAATCGTGGGCAATATGACCTATTCAAAGCATAGTCAAATGCTCTTCAAGCCTCACAGCGATTTCAAACCATGTAATCCTCTAGCACAAAAATATCGTGATTGTATTTTCTAGTAGGGAATATGGATAATTAAATTCATGTCCAATAAAATGATTCACAATTCAAAAGCACAAAAAAGCGCCAGTAGCGGATGCTTGCGGTGTTCGGGCAAGTAAGAAAGTGACGAGACTAGTGCTCCACATTTCACGTGAACACGTGTACACGTACTGCACGTGTATTAAAAATGTTTGTGTATTAACACGGGTAAACGTGTCAGACACGGGTACACGTGTATTTAACTTAAAGCTCTCGATTCGATCCGTGTATTTTAATACACGTGAACCAACATTTTTAATACACATGCAGTACGTGTACTGTACACGTGTTCACGTGAAATCTGGAGCACTAGACAAGACCCATACATTGAAATCAAAACAG
Organism: Criorhina ranunculi; assembly: GCA_951813785.1. Classification (NCBI taxonomy): domain Eukaryota; kingdom Metazoa; phylum Arthropoda; class Insecta; order Diptera; family Syrphidae; genus Criorhina; species Criorhina ranunculi. Next base: position 52,785,243 of record OX638381.1, on the reverse strand, counting down.
AGAATTCAACTAGGTCAAAGGTCGTTAAAAAGTGTCACAGTACACTAAATACCATCACCACAAAATTAAATTCTGCTGGGTCACTAAAAGTTTAAATATAAAAGGGAATGAAGACACAATTTAATTAGAAAGACTAGCGTCGACTTGTGTTACACACTGTTAAGCTCTTAAGGTCAACGAGAATCATCTCTCCACTTCCAAGTACAAAACACCACTTTCGACAGCTATAACTCCAAAGTAGGGTTCATCAATATATTAATGAAGATTAGAAAATTGATAGCCGGATATCACTACTATTGGGTTTGGCTAATGCTAAGCAATTAGTAAGATACAAGGATCAATTTTCAAAATTACTCATTACTTCATCAGTTCAGAAAATGCATATATCTATGTGATGTGGCACCGGCAAACAATTTCCAAATTATCAAAGAACGCCAGCAACGGTTATCTGCATCTGTATCTGTCTTCATAAGAACTTCCAACTAAATTAAATGCTATTCACACAATTCAATTCAAAAGTAAAGGATGTTACAATCAAATGTTGCGGGTTTAGCATCAAAATAAAAATCAGAAAAGTTTCCTCATGTGCCATAGGTAACAGAAAATTCAATTGCTCTATGTTTTTGTGTCAATCTATGATTTTTGGGTAGCCAAACAATTGAACACAAGACCCTACATGTACATACGTGGTAGAAGCAAACTTAAAAATTTACAGTTACAACCATTACTTCAAATTTGTCGGTAACGAAATCATCGTAAACTTTGATGTCGAAAAGGATTTAAACAATGTGACTTCTTTAACATCATACCTGAATAGATTGTACGAAACTCAAATGCCAACACCAGAGGCACAATATTGCAAAAGTCTATGCAATTAGGTTAGTTTAGGTAGATAAAAGAGGTCTTTATCCGGAACTCCAATATCCGGCAACCTGTTTTCAATGTGTTTTCAATTATTTTTCTTAAACCTCGGTCCCCTCGGTACTTATATACGCCGACGATATCGACATCATTAGCAGAACTCAGCGATCTGTCATTTGTGCTTGCGTAAATATAGAAGCAGAAGCAAGTAGAAGGGGATCTCAACCAACTTAAGCGACAGTTAGCTAATGCCCTCGTCCTCTAAATTAGTAGAACAGTGCAAGGAAATTATTAAACGACACTGACTCAAATAGCAAATCTTCCATTCAGATCTCGGTGATTTTCAGGTCGTGATCTGATTTTGAAATTCGATATACATGAGGTCCAAGGTTTTTGTCCATCTTCTGCAGAAATATTAACATTACAATTCTTTTATAAAAATGAAAACAGTTGTTGAAAACACTTGGATTCGCATCAACAAGCCAACGAATAACAACCGAACTGTCGAAAACGCCAAACGTGATGAAGCAAATGGCTTATATTCACAGCTGCCATTCTACGTTGAGGCACATGTGATGGTCTGCCAGAGTTTGTGCACATCGCATGGTCTGTGTACTGGGTGCTTGCGAACAGTTGCATATATTATTTACGACACTCCTTCAACTGCTAATGAGAACATGTTTCCACCAGAGCTCCTTTGTGCGTTCTGGTTAATTTTGACAACTACAATGGTCTTGCGGTATACAACCACGTCATTTCTTTCACACCATTTACGACGTCATTTAAGAAAGTTCGCAGAACTGGACAAGAAAACAGTTTTCTTCAGGATAAGCTCACGCAAGGACCTTCATTTCAGAAAGCTGTTGTTGACACTGGTCTTACTGACTTTTTACTTGGCATGGCTTGTTGGTTCGTAGCTTATTTTCGATACTAATTTCAACAGCAAACGAATTCTGGAAATCAACAACAAGAAAGAGCTAAGTGCTGAGGGAGCAGAGCTTTAAAGATTTGAATCACTTTATTAATTTAATTCCTCAGAATATAAACTAAAGTTTACAGATGTATCCTGGCATATAAATAGCAAATAGCATACGTATACATATACACATCCAATTTGAAGTAATAATACGATTCCGAAAGTTCAATAAATTAAAGGTGTTCCAACTAGCACCGCTGCGCTTAAGTAAACAATTTAGTGCAACCTAGTTACGTAGGCAAACGCTTGGCTTAATATAACTGTCGAACGAGTGAGCTGACGCGCATGCTGGGTGTATGCCAACCATTGATGCCTCTCCTGCGGAGACACTCTGCTCCCCGAAGCTAAAACTCTCCAACACTTTGTCTCTATTGCCAACTCTAGGTGGAAAAAATGGAATGACATAATCGACGTAACCCGCACCGAGACAGCAAGAACCACAGCAATCAGCACAAGCCACTGGTCCACACGTCAAGTAAGGCATTCCGTTACACCCCCACTTCCGTTGCTGCGAAAATTCACAGGAAAAGGAGACACTACTCCACTTTCTCTGTGACTGCCCCGCACTAGCTAGAGCCAGGCACCGCACACTTGGTAAACCCTTTTTTAAGGAATTATCATAGATTTCCGATTAACTTTCTCAACTCCACAGGAAGGATCTGAAAAACCACACCCATCAACATCCAGGTAACATGAGTTGTGATATCAAAACGGCGCACCACCGCTACTTGTGTCTTGGTAGGACTTTACCAGACAGCCACTTCTACCTACCCTAGCTAATACCCGAACTTACTGGAGAAACTTGTTGAATGAAGCCTAGGATTATCCCGACATGTAGCTACACGAAAGAAAGTAAGAATGTTTAAGAGATATTAATTACACAATTGCACGAAAATAGCAAATAACCTCATCATCTATTTAAATTCTTGTTATACTCCTTCTCATAATTCAATTGTACTTATTCAACCATTTTACCTAATTACAACTATCTTTACCAATTTAGTTAACCGTATTCATAAACAATTCACTAGTACTCATATGACAAATAAGCAATTACGTTACCGTTGGCCGCGACGCAAAATTAGCAACTCAATAAGAGGGTCCCGCATCCATTGATCGGATTTGCTTTTGTTTTAACATCACAAGGATGCTGCAATACATTCCCTTTGCAAAATACAGATATATTTATACATCGATTCCTCTTAGTGCAACGAAGTTAAATGAAGTCTGCTACACCTACGACATACAGGAAAATCAATAACCACAATTTCCCTTATAAAGACAAAACTATAAGTGAAACTTTAAGGGTAGCCTCACAACACAACGAAAAAGTAAAATAAGAAATTTCAGTCCTTGATCTGCATTATGGCACTTCACCTAAACCAGACAAGCACGTCATTTTGCAGTAAGTACAGCAGCAAAACTGGGTCATGAATGAAAAATCTTAAATTGTGCAAATTTAACACAAAGATACATCAATTTAGTGATTACAATTAATTTGTAACTTATGTATTGTCAATTAGGATTGCATAAGTTAACGAAGTGTGACACAGTTAGAGATAAAGGAAACTTTTGATGACTTTTACTTCTATGTAAAATTGTCTTCGCGTTTGCAATTGCAGTGTGTTGATTTAAGCTTTTCTATTCTATTCAATTTGAACTACACAATGGAGAGCGCTTAAGTGTGTCACTTAGTTTTAAAATTGCAATTCACAATATTCCCTTTGCACCTACGTATTAGGCTTTAGATTCTGGCAAAACTTTATAAATATACAATACACATGTACACAAATGCTTATTTTTTTGGTTTTGCAGGATTCATGAAATCAGTTCAATGAATATATTCAAAAGTTTACCTTTAGGCGCAGCGATTTAAAAAAAAGTCTCTATTACAAAAGGTTCCAACTGTGATATTTCCTTAGTTCCTCCTTATCGGAAAACCTTGGAACCGGAAAACATTTCTATCATATATTTTACTTTTGGATCATTCATATGAAAAAGGTTTCGGTTTGATGTTTAAATTTGACAATAATTAAGCAAAATAGACTTACCTGAACTTGAAACATGGTAACCGAATCATCAAGCATTTGTATTCTTACTGCTAACTTTTTTCCACCACGGTGTCTTGGTGTTGAAGTTGTCCCATCGACTCCAGATGGAGTACTTAATGAATGCGTCATACGACCACCCGAAACACCACCGCTTGCAGCAGCAGGTCCCATTTCAGCTATAGACATTTTGTCGTTCCGTTTCAAATACGTGTGCTGTCTTGTTGTTTGAGTTTGTTTCTGTCGTTTGATTGATTTACTTAAAATAGTTTCCTTAACTCGAGTCTCGTATAATCGTTTTTTTAGTTTGGCGTTTTTTTTAAGATGTACTTATTTGGATGTACTATTTTTGGAAAGTTGAAGTAGACTTATAAATATTTTCTATCTAAATTAGAGACTATTTGGCGATTATCGTTGTACCACGGCAGCGAATTTTGCTTCGGAGTCAAAATAGGGCCATCTGAAAAAAAAAAATACAATGTATCACATAACTACAGAATTTAAAGAATAAAAAGTTTGTGGAACTTGTGAATTTCAATCAGTTAAGAAATCAATTGAACGGATTATTATCTATCATTTATTTCTATTTGTTTGTCACCAACTCGTTCAAACAAATAAGTTCATATAATAGACTATCGCTTTCTACAATGATGTTTAGAACAACTGTCATTTATAGAATATAAACTAACGGTAAATTTATGTGCAAGTATGTACAATTGGAATAAAACGAGAACAAGAAAACACCGCCCATATGTTCGAAATATACTGATGTTTTTTTATTTAGACGTGGACTATACAATTAGCATTTAGAAGTCATGAACCCATCTCGCTCCATTGTTTATACTCGCTCATGGAATAAGGGGAATTTCAGAAATGTTTACAAACATCTACATACATTAAGTGGTGTGCAGTCACCATTAATATACTTGATTCTAAAGAAACTATTCTATCAGACTTTACTTCTTATTTAGTGACGGTATGCGAATGTTAAATGCATTTGAATAGTTCATTTCAGAGCCATTTCTTATCGAAAATATGTTAAAGGTTTAGACACAGGCAATTTTATATACCAATTCATCTAATAATCTTCAAGAGTTTAAAAGTGCTAGGATGTCAATCCCGGCATAGCAGCACAAATGTATTATTTGATGAAATTAAGAGTGATATAAATGATGGATGATAGATGGTAGCTGTGATTCTCCATCTATGCTCTAATAGAAAAGGTGAATAGTCAGATAAAAGCTCAAAGCAGGATTTTATTTCAATCTAGAAAGACTGATATTAGTTAGCCTGCATGTTAGTTCTCCGATTCTTATAAATTATCAGTTTTTGGTTTTGAGGTTTTTCCCTATCTTGTCCCAGTCCGAATCGTATGTCTCCTGCAAGTATACATTTTTGTCAAAGTGTCGTATCGTTTAGTTTCAATAACCTGTTTGGGTAAACATTAAAAGCCGGAATAAGACTAGGCGTGCACTTGCGATTTAAGCCACAAAAAATGCACCAAGCAGATTTTAATGAGAATACACGCACATGACACTACTCAATCGCATCCACCAGAAGACTATGATTTGTCCCATTTTTCTTACAAAAATACGGGTCATGAAGACTTCGACGGCTATACGTGCAGTTGCGATTTTTTAATCGTGGCAACTGGTTCAGTAGCAATAGAAATAGGGTTCGTTTCATCTTTTTTTCAATTAAATTGTCGTCGCTATAATAAATCGCATATGCAGACACTTCCATATAGAACAGTGTATTCAACTTTTTCAACAAAATAATCGCGCGACAAAAAATCGCAAGTGCGTGCTCAGTAAAATTTGGTTGCAGCTCTGGAAATCGCAAGTGAGCGCCTATCCTCATAGCGCGTTCTTGCCCTCTCGTTGAACTGCTGTAAATTGGATGCGCTACATTTTATATTGCTGCGGTTCAATATCCATGTGCTGTTTCGTGATTTGTTAGATACATATATGCACATCTGTTGAACGCTGCTATTAATAACACATCAACATTATTGACTTTTGATGAATTTCCTCAGGATGTACTGATGGAGTCCGTTGACATTCCATATTATGATTTTAATGTAATTTTATTTGTGTTTTGTCACTAACATTGTATTGATGTTCATTATTTTAATCATCTAATTCATTAAATGTGTCATCATCTCTTTCAGTTCTTTCATAACATTCGCAAACAGTAAATGAAGTGCGATCAGAAATTTCGTCAGGCCAGATATCCGCATTGTAAAATCTTTCGGACACTTGGAGTTGCTAAGCAAACTGCATCTGATGTCATTAAACTATTGGAGCTTGGTCATTTAGCTGGCAGTCCAAGAAAATACAAGGGGTTTTTTGCATAAGTAGGAATCGAAAAGCAATAAGACAGTTCATCCTTCGAAATCCACGTCAATTTATGAGGAGAATAACTTCCTTCTAAATGAGATGTACTTCATCTTCGGGAGAGTGAAAACAACGCTTTATTGACATTTTGTTTGGCAACATTTGAAGCTTTTTGATCTGTTCTCGCTCGGATGCTAGGGACATTAAAACCAAATAATCGCACGATCAGAAGCTGCGGACCGAAACAACAAAACCCACTCTGTAAGACCAAAATCAGGAGACTGAAACAGAGTAATCAGATAGTTTAACCATATCGATGAGGAAACTCTCAACATTCACTACCTTAACCGCTTAAGCTGAGCCAAAAAGCTGCTATCGACACACCGTATGCCATAGAAATGCATAATCTACAACGAGTAATTCCGCCAAACTGCAACATTTAACAAAACCTTGTAGCCTATGCGGCCTCTCAAATATCCAGCAGTCTAATGGCACCGTTAAAAAGTAAGTGGACGAAAGATTGGTTATTATGTAAACAACCAACAACTAAAGAGGCAAAGACAATGAGGAAAAATTAACAAATGAACGGACCAAAGTGAGGCAGAATAACACGGCAACTCCTCCAATGACCATCAGTAAGAAGCCAGAAGCCAATAACTGCAAGTTCTGCAGCCACCTTAGCTGATTTAATCAAAGAACATTTGCAGTTTGGGGCCATTGATGCAGAAAGCCCAGACCTTCATCGTTCAGATGAAAAATTGACCCTGGTGGAGGTAATGTTATTCCACTAGCCCAATCAAATTTTTCAGGCAGTTGTCAAGCATTAAAAGTTACCGATTCCATGACTGTCAAGATAAATTCCTAGTAAAATGGCTCATAAGAGAAACTGAAACCGTACCTTTTTGGCAATTAATTTTCCTCGCCACTGAATGGAGGTATGTTTTACAGAAAAAAAAATTGTCAACCTTAGGCACACAATGTAAGTTTTCGAAGTTTGTGATTGACTTTACCAAAGGCTTTAGATAACATCCGTTTGCGAGCTATTATTGTTAATAATACACGTACATATGTATGTACATAGTTTGTTAATGTTAACAAGTTGAAAATAGCTGTAGCAATATGAGTGTAAACAATTTTTTTTAACAATTCTAGAGTTTATTACCTACCTACAATATTGCATGGTTTTCGGGGGGGGGGGGGGACGAGGCTTTCCAAGTACAAAATTGGAAACGGGGATGACTGAGAAATGTGAAACAAATTAGAAGAATACGAAGTGTTTTGTGAAGAAAAAGTATAGGAATGTATGTGATTTTTTCTAAGAAATAGTCTTCTAGCACAGAAAACAAATCCAACTGATATTAACTCAGCTGTTGGGTATGAATAAATCATGCGAAATTTGATTTGTTCTTCCGATATCGGTAGCATCTGTTAATTTTTTTTTTTCATTTTATCACTAAATAACTTTTCATGGTACATAGATAAATTTGTAAATAAACCTATCTATGCCCAGTTAGACCAATTTTCGTATCTATGTTGGTATGTACATATAAAATTATCTTTATAATTGAGTGACGTAATAAACGACTGTATATTTTGTACTTCCACAAAACACCTAACCACGGTTATCAACTACAATGCACTGATAAGACTTTGGTACTTCTCCATTTTTTTTTCTTTTTTGATCATCTGTGACCTAGATCTTTCTAAAACCAATAGTTGTATACATAATTATGTATTCTAAAAGGAAAAAAAAAAAACTCCATAGAATATGATTTTCATGCATAGGGCCAAACGAAGAAATTCAATGACCTCAATTTTCCTGCATACTTACGTTTTGTTATCATTATTGTTTCTGTGTATAGATGTGTATATTATCGACAATTTCTATTAAGTCAGTTTGTTCTAATGCAGTCGCCAATGCTCCTTATTCATTTATAATGGTGGCTCTTTAAATATGTAGTGGGCAACATAACACACCCTTCGCTAGTCTTTTTTCTTTTCACTTTAATCCTTTTTTACTACGTAAATACGCCCCGAAAAACACAGTTCGTCATAGTAATAGTCACAATTTAAGCATAATTAAATGTATCTCTCGTTTTTTTAATGTTTATTTAATACACACTAGTCGAGTACAACACCCTGTAAGTGGAATTTTTATGTTATTGCAAAAAACAAAAGAAAAAACACAACTTTTGGATTTTCACACAAGAAACACGAGAAATAAAATTTGTAGCACTCAAAAACGTATTCTATTAAGCAAATTAAATATATGCGGAAGATTTATTAACGAATTTTCTGTCTTATGAATATTGAATGGATTCTGAAGGCGTAGAGAAACAGTGGTAATTGGTTAAAACATAAAAAAAAAAGTCTTCGAGAAAAAAACAATAAATATGCAAAACTATTTGCACTTAAGCTCGGGAAATTATAGTCACTTAAACACAGAAACAATAGAAAAGTGTTTTTATATTATTTTCTGCCACTCAAAGTAGTTAAAATACTTTTTCACTAATTATTTAAGTGAGCAGAAATCGTCACACACCCTACTACCAAAACGCCATTTTACTCAATGACTATGACAGATGAACATTAACCAAACTACTACATTTCCCTAATACAAAAACAGCACATTTCAAATGTGTATTTACACGAAAACCCTTCAGCTCTCAGATTCTCTCAGTTCAAAAATATTAGAGCCTAGCAATTATTTGTTGTATGTGGCACTGAATTAACTTTTAAAAGTCTGTTTTTGATCCCAAATCCAAACACATTGTGCATAACATTGCATATATGCAAAACGTCTGCAAAATATAGACCAAATATTCTACATTGGTTAAGTTGTTTCAGTTTTATTAAACTTATTTGCAAAATATGCTGGCATACGTTCCATGCGTTGCGCTTTCATTTGCATATGGAAAGTTGACATTTGAAAATTCAAAACTATAACTGGAAAATAAAAAGTGCAGATAGGAGGCGGAAAACATATTTTTTTAATACAGAACAAAAAAATTGGATTTTCGATTAGTTTTCTAGTTCGCATTGTAGCTTGCTTATGCCATATCGGTCAAAATTCAAAATTGTCAAATCAAACCTGTCCCAATAGCAACACCCGGTTGACGCATTTTTGTGTTAACTGAAATTGAAGTAATTGGAGCAACCATGTAGTTATTGTCTTAACCAATTGTGACCACCCATTGAGCCACGAAATTTCGATTTGCATAAACAGACTGTTGACGTCTGGCTCGTCAATGCCACTTGACATTTATTTTGGCAAATTTTGCGATAAATAGCGTCGCACACTTCTGGCACGATGCACACAATCGCACTTGAAGCAATCTGGAAGGAAGCCGCTACCGATTTTTGGCTATCACCCGTGGCCCAAAAACCGCAATGTGACGAACAAACATTGTGGTGAATCAATACTTTCGCATATGTTGATGTTTTAATTAGCATTGATTAAGAAGTTTCGAAAAGCCTCTCATCTGTGCGCAGACAATTTTTAAAAATTAAATTCTAGCCGTTCACTTCGCGAAACTTTTGCAACACCTTTGGCACGCACTTTCTGATGTTCGCTTCTCTATTTCTAGCCAAAGGCGAACCCCCCATCAAATTTGTTCAATGAAATAATTTCGACTGCACTGCTCATCATGAGTACAGTCGCAGTTGCAATTTTTCATTTTCGCATATTTACATTTCGCTAAAAAAGAATTCAAATAATAGCGTCAATCACCTGACGCAGGATTTTATAACTAGCGAAGTGAGATAGGTATTTTGCGCTTAATGAATTGTTCGTCAAATGAGTTAATGGTGCCATCTATGAGGCAATAGATAAATTGCCACAATTGGACCTTTCAAACCACCATAATTTATGGCATCTGGAAACCAAACACAGATGACCAAACTGTAAATAGTAGTGAAAGCCATAAAAATCAATAAACTTACCATAGCCGTGTTTTATTGAAAACTATACTCACTTCGGTAAAAAAAAACTATTCATACACAGTAGCAGCCGCACCAACCAATTGGTTTGCGGCTCGATTTCTTTTTCAAAACCGCGGAAAAGCAACAAAAACGATCGGCTAAGAGCTAATTTATGAGATTTTTCGTGCTCTGGTGGTCAACTTATGTAGTTCTATCCTCACTTGCTGCTACTGGGAAAGTTATCGCCACTTGGTGTGTTGTTATTGCTTTGTGTGTACAATTTTACCGGGCTGGGTATACAGCTATCAAAAAAATACAGCTGAGAGAAAGTGTCATATAGAAATGAAACGGATTTAAGAAAAAATAATGCTTACGAACAACGGCTATAAGAAAAATACTTTCTTATAAAAAATATTCGGTTTAAAAAAAACATGAACAGCAATGACCAGAACGCAAAGAAAAGCAAGGAATTTATGTGTGTGTATATTCGCGGTTTCTAATTGTTGTCAGTCAACTTGGCTTGGAGCTGGTTGTTGCTGTCATTTGCACAAGAAGTTATTTCTTCAATACATCTAACAAATTTGGTGCTTGGGAAAAGTTTCTTACATCAGTTTTTTTTTATAAGCGTTTTTTTATACATGCTCTTTTTTATGTGAAGTTGTGTAAAGAAGTATACGGCTCGCGTTTCTTATAAGCGATTCTTTCTTATATACGACTTTCTCATATCCGATAGATACTGTAGTTTCGTAGTCAATGTAGTCAGGCTATCGACCAATTAGAGTCTGTTGACTAGACTGCCTAGAATTCCAAAGAATTTTCCTTTTCACAAAATTCTACTATGTTAATTTTATTCTTTTAAACAATCAAAAAATTGCCTTTCAATTCGAAAATGTGTCTAGAAGTTTATTTCACTTAATTCATTTATTGGTTCCGGTCGGTGTTCCTTCAGGAATTTCTTCTATACGAATTCGATATTAAAATTTTGAGTGATATCGATAACTGCTACAAAATGTTTATTCTTTCTGTACCACGCTATTATACCTACACAACAGATGACTCTGTGCAAAGTCTAAAAACGCAAACGCAAGTATTGTTGACACTTCGGAAATCGGTGATTTTCAAATGTCATATTTAAAGAAATTGCGCCGGTTAAACAGGAGTTCTTCGAAATGACGCAAAGAGTAAACTAAATTGTATTTAATATTAATAACATTATATTCTGTTTGTTTTTCCTTTGTGCAGGGCATTGATTCGTATTTTATTAAAAAGGTTGTCGCTCCTCAACCGCAGTCAACCACACCAAACAAAAGGAAAGCACTTGCGATATCAAGTGAAGAAGACACACCAAAAAAACAATCGACTAGTAACAAAAGGTCTAAGGTTCTTAAGAAAGGGGACTGCACCAAATTGGAAGACAAGTCAAATGTATCCCATAAAAAGCTCAGTGCAGTCGATATCTTGTCAGTGTTTGGAGGTGAAGGTGCACGTGAAAATAAAAAGCGTACGAAACTTGCGGATGCATCTGCAGAAAATGCTAACACAGCAAAGGAGATTGGAAAATCTAAAACACCAACTAAGACTCCAGTCAAAGTCGAAAGTGAATCCGTGGTGCCACATCGTCGTAGTTCCCGTACTCCTAAAAAATCATCAAAACTATTAGATGCCATTGAAAATAATTATATTAAGATAACTCCAAAGAAATCAGCTATTTCAGAGTTGGCCATTGAAGAGGCGAACAAAATTAAAATTGAAAAGAAAACACCCGTTAAAAGGGAACTTATTGAAGTAGTTGACAAGAAGCTATCTCCGGTAGTAAGATTAAATCGGTCAATCAAACAAAGAAGTTCATCATCATCTGGTAAGAAAGCTGTCAGATCCAAGGAAAGCAAACATTCGGATTTAGAAACAAGTAAGTTATTTTATTATTTATGAGTCGTGATTTTATTCGTCCCCACATTTCAGGTATTCTCTCTGATGAGGAAAGATTTGAGCGCAAACGAGTGGCTGCAGTATTATATCAAAAGTTTAAGAATAGAGAGTCTGTTATCAATCCAGGAAGTAAGGAAATCCCAAAGGTAACTTAATTTTGAAGGAATATTGTACCACATAATTTCATAATGTTCGTTAAGAGTTAACACGTCTTATTTATACGTTGGCATTGAAGCTTCGAGTGGGACAAGCACACGGATAGTGATATCGAATTTCGTAAGAATGCAATGAATGCTAGTACAACACGAATGATAACGAGAAGCTACGTCTCTTAATGCCTTTTCGCGTTTTTTTTTTTAATCGACAAGAACCACATACCCACTGGCTATACATTCAAATAGCTGTCACCAACTTATTGATTTTGTCGGATTAATTAAAGGATTGTATGTAGGTCTTCTCAGAGAGCTCGTTAAAACATATTCTGGTGATACCGCCCTAGAATGGCACTTCTTGTGAGGAAACGATGTCTTGCGGAGGTCAGCTTCTAAAAAAAAGTGAATTACATAGTTGCTATATACGCGGTCCATCCCATTGCATTTTCAGAATAGCCGTAGCATTTCATATCATAGTTTATAGCAGCCAAAATTATCCTGCAATTGTCCGAGACATTTGAGTAAGGCTCATGCACGATATGTATTGAATCTCTAGCTCTCTTTCCGTTGCGACTTCTTTGAATAGAGCCCTACTTCTACAGGTCGGATGGGTCATCTAGTAGATCACATGATCCCAACGCTCTTCCTTAGTTCACTTTTCGACTTGTCCAATTTACCAGTGTGCATCACGTGCACGTTATGATTGAGATATTGTACGTGCTTTAGTACTGGTCCCCGTTAAATATAGCACACAATGTGGTGTTACCACGGATCATAAACCAAATCTTTATCAGTATTCGTCATAATTATAAAGCTAAGCATCTTGCGATCTTGAGAAATGTGAAGGTTGGACACCTGTTTCAAAGAACAAATTCGATGGCATACACCATAGATTGGAACTGAAAGCAACATTGCCGGGGTCAGAGAGAATAAAAAAAGGAAATGCCGTGAGCCATTAATTCATTTTTAATTTAATGAATTGTGAATTATTTTTTAGTTTAATTTATTTTCATCGGTTTATACGTATACTAGTAAGACATTAGTCTCTTAAAGTATGCAGAGGGATATTCTACATGGTTTTATGTTATAATAATATTATTAAGCAGAGGTGGAAATAGTTCTTTGTTTATTTAAAGCTTATGTTTCCTTGGTAGAATCTAATGTCCGTGAAATTATAGTGATTTGTCTGCCGTTTTAAGCCTCTGTTGTCAAATCAAAGGGCTTTTCATAGTCAGGATATAGAAGCAACACGTCTTCCGAAGCCAGTATTCTTTAAACTTTGTTGGAAGTCTGTAATGCTTCTCTTATTCTCTGTAGCACGTGTTGTATAAACTTTAAAAGACACAGTCCTAAGCGATACAGTTTATAAAAAAAGAGGTTTGAGCGAGAATCTAAAGACGGATCGCAAGCTACAGAGTGTCTTAGGAATTTCATAATCTGTGTAACATTGTCGGGGCAGTCTCTTATTCCCTCTTCGTAAACTAAAAATCCCAAAAATGTAAAAACAATTTTGATTTTGCTGGCGCAAACCGCATGTTAGTGGTCGCCGTGGCTTAGTGGTTAGTGCGATGGACTGCTAAGCGAGACGACATACGATCCTCAAAACCACCACATTTGCATTTGATCCCAAGGTTCGAAACTATCGTCTTAACAAAGGCATCTGATGCTCATACATTTTTTAGTCCCAAAATAGAAATGTTAAGGGTATTGTCGAGCGGAAAATCGTAAAGTAAGTTAGAGAAAGCAAATCCTCAACGTGTCATTTGAACGTTCAATAAACTGTATATTATAAAATATATAAAACCGTAATTCAGCTATTTATCATATTATTACTATATTCAATAATGACTTAAAAATACTTTCTAGGGAAAACCAAATTGCCTTGCAGGACTTACATTTCGTGTTACTGGTGTTCTTGAATCTATTGATCGGGATGAGGCTAACTCTATAATTAAAGAACTCGGTGGAAAAGTAACAGGTACTGTAAACAAACGATTAAACTATTTAATTGTTGGTGAAGAAGCTGGACCAAAAAAGCTTGCTGTTGCTGAATCACTTGATATTCCTATGTTGAGCGTTGATGATTTTTTTAATCTGATAAGAACAAAATCTAATCAGAATCCCAAAAGTGAGCCTGGTAAAGATTCATCGAAACATAAAGTTTCTCCCAAAAAGAAAACCCCTACTAAACACAAGTTAGATGGAGTAGAATTAAGTGCCACTAAGATAAAACTAGAAAAGAAGGAAGATGAAAAAGTTCCTAAAGTTAAACTTGAGCCAAAAGAAATTCCTATAAAAATTGACATCAAACAAGAGACAGTAAATAAAACAGTTGATGAAAATAATATCGCATGGGTGGAAAAGTACAAGCCCACATCTGTAAAACAAATCATTGGTCAGCAGGGACCAGCTAGCAATTGCACCAAGTAAGTGTGTTAGAATATTGTCGATTTTACTTATATTTATTACTAGCGTCTCGTTTCGATTTCAAAATGTAGGTCATACCAAATTCTATTTCTTCACCGCAGTCTTCCTAAATCAACTGATATGTTGCCCATTGCAAATTAGCTAAACATGGGTAACAAATTAATAATACCGTATAGAAGCGCCTGAAGTCAGCGCTTCCGTTTTAATCATATTATTTCAATCTTAACAGAAAGTTTTAAAATAACCGAGGAAATCAGTGCCGATGTCTTTTTGGAAGACCCTGACATTCACCACTTCTTCAATCTCCCTAATCACCAGCCAAACAAGACTCTCTAGGTACAAACAGTAGGAATCTAGACCATGGCATTGCGCTTATGTCATTTGTAGATGGCAACAATACAATTTGGCCTCGATATCATGATATCGAGAGCGTTAAATCAAAAAAAATGAAATCACCTCTCTAAACTAACTATCTACGAAGACATATTCATTGATTAGGCGTTGTGTACAACGATTTCTTCAGGATTTACACTTGTCCCATTCTTGACACCATCAGAAAAGCCATCTAAGGTGATAATCTCTTTAACGATCTAAATGATCTGAACACTGGCAGTACGGCCGATGTAAACTGTTTCGTTGGGAAGTCCAAATGGTTGATTGGGGTTCCCAACCATGGTTTCACAATGGACCTACTTTGGTCTAAGTGTACCAGCGCTTGTCATGCTAAAAGTTCCATGTTCAACTTCTGATGTCAAGAAAGTCGATCAACTGCGAAAAAGCCCTACATAGGCATAACACTAGCAGGCATATGGCTTGAAGAGTCGATCGTACTGAGTAATAATGGTGACATCAGGAAACTTGGAAACAAATACTGTTAAGTACGTTTAAACTAACTATAATTTGTCATGGAAACGCTTCTTCATTTATCGTTCGAAATCGGCGATAAAAGCGGTAGGCTCCTCTCATTTGAATGAAAAATATAATACGCACAACATAAATGGTTGCGAGAAGCTTGGTCTTGGTTTTCTAGGAGCTGTTGCGCCAAATATATTTATATTTTTGTGCATGACACTTATGTACACATCCTACAAAACAAATTTCTATTATTCATCCCTTTGTATTTTTTTTTTACAGACTTACAAATTGGTTATCAAAATGGCACACGAATCAAAGTGGAACAAAGAAATTACAGAAACCCAATCCTTGGGCTAAAAATGATGACGGTAGTTTTTTCAAAGCGGCTCTTTTATCAGGTCCACCCGGAGTTGGTATGAAAAAAAAAAAACTCATTTCTTTAAAAGATCTTCTAATAGAAAACAATTTAAGGAAAAACTACTACTGCCAGTCTTGTCTGCAAGGAACTAGGTTTTGATGTTGTAGAGTTCAACGCATCAGACACACGTAGCAAGCGACTCCTTAAAGAAGAAGTCTCAGAGCTGTTGTCCAATAAATCCTTATACGGCTATTTTCATGGAAATACTCAGGCAGTGTCAAAGAAACATGTTCTTATAATGGACGAAGTGGATGGAATGGCTGGTAATGAAGATCGTGGGGGCATTCAAGAACTGATTGCACTTATTAAAGATTCACATGTACCAATCATTTGCATGTGTAATGATCGAAATCATCAAAAAATGCGTTCACTTGTAAACTATTGCTACGATCTACGTTTCAATAGGCCAAGATTGGAACAAATTAAAGGATTCGTGAAGAGCATTTGCTTTAAAGAGAAAGTTAAACTGAGCTCCGAGAAAATCGATGAAATAATTATGGCAACCAACAATGACATACGTCAATCTGTAAATCATCTTTGTTTGCTTAGTGCGGGAAAGGAAATCGAATTTAAATCCAATGAGGGGAAAACAGCACAAAAGGACTTGAAAATGGTAAACACAGTAACAAACAGTTAATCTCTTTTATACATTTAATTTCTTTTTTTGTTAGGGTCCATGGGAAGTTGTTCGAAAAGTGTTTTCTGTTGATGATCATAAAAATATGTCACTGATGGACAAAAGTGATTTATTCTTTCATGATTATAGCATGGCTCCTCTATTCGTACAACAAAATTACCTTGTAGTATCTCCAAGTGGACCAAAGTCAGTAAACTTAAATGCAAATGAATATTTTTATATTTTATTTATCTCTCTCTATAACATAGATCAGAAGTGCTTAAAAAGGTCGCAATGACAGCTGATGCTTTAAGCCTAGGAGATCTAGTAGATCGACGCATACGATCGAACTCTGCATGGACCTTATTACCAGTACAAGCTGTATTTAGTTCACTTCTTCCTGGAGAATATATGGAGGGTCACTTTACAGGACAGATTAATTTCCCTGGTTGGTTGGGAAAATATTCGAAGACAAGTAAACGAAGTAGATTAGCTCAAGAGATCCATGATCACACGAGGTTGCGAACATCTGGTTCTCGTCTTTCTATCCGAATGGATTATGCACCGTTCCTTTTATCCAATATTGTGCGGCCATTGAGAGACAATGGTCTTGAAGGAGTTACGGAAAGTTTAAAAGTCCTCCAAGAATATCGGCTTCTGAGAGAAGATATAGATTCACTTGTTGAATTAACTACATGGCCGGGAAAAAAGAGTCTAATGGAAGCGGTCGACGGCCGCGTTAAGGCTGCTCTAACAAGAGCGTATAACAAAGAGGTCCTTCCGTATTCATATTCTGCGGTTTCAGCAGTGAAGAAAAAGAAAGCTGAAGATGCTGATGAAAATGAAGTAATAGATGTAATGGAAAATGAAGAAGTCGAAGCTAAAGCAAATGAATCTGAGGAAGAAAATGATGATACTTTAGAAAATGATAATCTTATCAAGGTAAAGTAGAATTTTTTGTTTACATCTGAGTGGCTAACTTATCTTAACCTAACCGATATTCTGTAACTTCTTTTACACGATCTATTTCAATAAAGACGAAAAACTGAGAAGCTTTTGAAGAAAAAAGACGAGTAGAATATAAGATTTGAGGGAATTGTATTGTAAACTAACAGTGGTATATCAAGTTGCATCGATTTTGGTTTTTTTGCTTTTAACGGGTACAACATTTATTTATGGTAGTTTTGCGCTATTGTTTACATATCAAACGAATACAACTAATATCCTTTATAAGCTGAGTTCCGCGAATGCGAGAGTTCAACATTCTTATTTTTTAATTTAAAGTACTTTAACAAATTGTCGATCCGTGAAGAATCGTTACTTAAAGACTGCAGCCATCCTCTTTGATTTTGGTCTCGTTTTTGTCAGCTCTCTAGACGTTTATCGTTTATTTTTTTCTTCCCACCTTCATAGAGAAAGTATTGCAATCGCTCAAAAAAAAAGTTTCGAGTTTTTAACGGAGCTTCACATTACGATGCACTAGAAATCATTTGCAGCCATTTTCGAAGTGATGTCTGCATGTGCGTGTGTATGTGACAATTTTTTTCTCCTTCAATATCTGGAGAACGGAATAACGTACGATCATGCGGTTTTTGTTTTATTTATCAGCATGCAACTAAGATCTGATTAGATTTAGAGCAAAATCGATCCAGCGGATGCTGAGGTATTTGAAGAAATGCTTTTAAAAAAGGTGTGCTGGACAACGCAAACACATTGTAGTGTATATTAGGAACAATTTTCACTGTGATGTAACGCAATACGAGGTGGAAAGTACAGGAATTTTTTTACACTCGCAATAGGGGCCTAAGCCATTCTCTTAAACTTGACAACCGTGTCGTTCTGTCTTCCGACGCTCCTTTCTTCAATCTTAGTAGGATTAGTTGAAGGAGTTGGTATTTGTTATTTGAGATTTCTTTTCTTTATTAACAGAATTATTTAATTTTTTCTTCTTACTCGTCTTAAAACTTCTTCATTTGAGATTCAACCCAAGAGATCCGTGGGATTCTTCTATACACGCACATTTCGAAGGGTTCTATTTTCGATCAAATGTAGCATTTGACAAATTGTATTTTAAGGTTTAGGTTTATTTCTCGACTTATTAGCACTTTCTATATTCTGCCGAATGCTGCTCTCGCTTGCTCAATTCGGGTATGTTCATATTTATTTTTGAAATAAATGTCTCTTCTAAACCCAAAGAAAAGTGATAGTGATTTTGTCTGTCCCTAAAATTTACTATTATTCACCTTAACTTCTGCAAAAATGAACTGATTTTTTCTGCGAAACATTTATCCGACTGTCGAATCATTTTTTTCCGCACCGATATGTACATATTTCTCTGATCAGATTTTTATAATTATTTTCTACATAATCAAAGACCACGTAACAGATTAGCTCTGCAGAAAATATCGCAATTAATTAGAATTATTATATTTTGATTGTATATTGTAACCGAGTATATTGTTTTAGGCAAAGAAAAAGGCTGTGCCATCATCATCAAAAGCATCTACATCAAAGCCTTTAGCAGTGAAGAAGAAACCCTCATCTGGAAAACCGAAGGTCGCAAAAAGCAAAAAATGAATACAATCGAATGCCATTTGTAGATTTTTAATTCAAGATATAATCATTTGTATTTTTATTTGTTCCTCAATAAATTAAAAAGTTCAAATTAATCGAAATTATTGCTTTAAAAATTTTCAATTGGCTTGGTAGAGATATGCATAAGTATGTACATATGATTGATCTGAATTGATTATGTTCATTGAGCAATTGCGATTTTTTATTAGATATATAATTCACTTAAACGAGCTACTGCTTCAAGTCGAAGTCGAAGCTTTGAAAAACTTGCCAGTTCTAATAGATCAACACCAGGTGAGAAGCTCCCTGAGTCTTGCCATATCCTGTGAAGTAATCAATTGAGCAAGAATGGGTGGGTGCAAGTTTAATGCATGTTTATTGGGTATTATTGCATAATTAAAAAAAAATTTAGCTGTAGAAATAAACCCCATTATTATCCGTATGCTCTGTTGCGGAGATCTTGAACAACAGCAACGCAATGGAAGGGAAACAAGTGTGGATATTGAGCTTGGAATTAGATTGTTAAACGACTAGTTTGACAAAATGGAAATCAAATATTTATGATACCAGGCGTATGGCACTACGATGGTGTCTTAAAAACATTTAAGTACAAGTATAAGGCGTGACCGTCCATAGATAGCCAAAGGCTCGCTTCTCGTAGCCATGCATGTTGTTGACGTTCGAAACCTGTCAGCTCTCTTAGCAGTTTAACGTACTAGCCACTAAGCCATGGTGGACACCGTCTTAAAAAGGAAGTGTAAATCTTCCAATGGAATGACTTTAAGACGAAAGTAAAGGATGTATTGTATGAACGGATGGTATCTGCAGGCCATTCGTTTACATATATCTACTTTGTTTTTCTAGGACTAGGACGCAACAGTCTGCATAAATGTTATTTACAAATCTTCAACGCTTACTATGATTTGTTTCTGCAGGCTTTTGTTAAGGTTTTGTAGACTTCGCATGCTCTTTTTATCTATCGGTTAAACCTAAATGTTGCTTCTACAGTATCATGTCTCTATTGACCCGATGGCATTCTCCTCGTGTTCCTTTTTTTCCTTTTAGCGAAGTAGGTGCTCCTGCCTTCTCTTAAGCAAATAGATCTTCCAAATAGCACTCGTCTTCCATTGCGTCAACTCTACTGTATAGGCATAACACTGGCAGTAGGGTAGGCAATGGCTTGAAAGTGTTGATCGTACTAATGACATCGGGATATTCGAAAGAAATACTGCGAATTATAAGCAATGGCAATAATTCTCCCCAGTCATTCTGGAAAAACCACCCTCGGAGCAAAAAGACTGAAACCTAATACTACCTGAGTTTCAAAATCACTACACCAACACTAGCGCTGTGTTAATAGCATCATAAAGGTATTCATAACCCTTTTAGCGCTATTGAATTATAAAAAATAAAAATAAAAAAAAATAAATTGCAGTCCTGCTTTGTAAGCCTCTTCGATGTATGTTTTGCAGGTTTGATCTAAGTCAACGTGTTACAAAACCTAATGGGATGGATTATCTAAGTGTGCAGCGATAAACAGGCTGCGCTTATGGTCTTACTCAATCCTCTCGCTTAATCCAGCTGCAGTGGAACAGCTGTAAATTATCTCTAAAAGTAAACAGGAGATCAGTTCAAGATGAAGTCTTATTTGCTTAGCAAGCACATACGTATGTCTGTATTTGCAATATATCCTTAGATAGGTAAGGTACTTATTTAGGGATAATCACTGGGTAGTTGTAGGTATAGGCTTGTTTTTATACAGATTTGACGTTTTTTTCACAAGAGCGGAGGTATCGTGGACATAATGTAATAAATCCATCAAATTATCATTAAATGCATTGGAATCAAGTGTTAAATCTACGTTTTTACATTTACCTATGCACGTAACGTCTGTATAAAAGTCCTTGGAAAAACGTGCCTCCTAAAACAGTTCACTAATACATGGACCTAGTTTTTCATCAATATTTCCTGCACATTTGCATATCATCTCAAGGTAAGAAACTACAGTTTTAGCAATGCATCTGATGCTTATAAATTTTTTAGTCCCAAAATAGAAATGTTAAGGGTATTGGCAAGTGGAAAAACCGTTAAGAAAGTTAGAGAAAGCAAGTCCTCAACGTGACATTTGTTCGCAGAATAAATTGTATTTAAAAAAAAAATAAAAGCGTAATTCAGCTATTTATTATATTATTATTATCATATTCAATAATGACTTAACTTTAAAACACTCGTTGATTTCTAGGGAAAACCGAATTGCCTTGCAAGACTTACATTTCTTGTTACTGGTGTTCTCAGCCTAAACCTCGAACTCAAAATTGCCTCCAGAGAGAGCTGGACAGAAGGAGAGGTCATTAACCCCAACCATATATCCATCTTCACGGACGGGTCAAAAATGGATGCGGGTGTAGGATGAGGGATCTATGCATAGGAACCTAACATCACTCGGTCGATAAGACTTCCAAACCACAGCAGCGTGTTCCAGCCGGAAGTTCTAGCAATCGCCGAAGCCTCGAGAGAACTATCTCAACGGGCACTCCCAAGAAGCTATATTGACATATACATTGATAGCCAAGCAGCCATCAAAGCCATCACATCCACAACGATTAGATCCAAAATAGTGAAACGCTGCCACGACGAGCTCAAGACACTTAAGTCCAATCACAACGTTTCACTCATCTGGATCCCGGGACACTCGGGCTTCCATGGAAATGAAAAGGCGGACGAGTTGGCAAAAATGGGTTCTGATATGGATCTAACAATGGCCGATGACTCAATCATACCCCTACTAGAACCTAAAATGTTCAGCATTACAGTGAAATTCCAAAAACTCGCGAACGAGAGATGGACCTCACTCACAACATGCCGCACCTCAAGAATGTTTTGGACAGAACTCTACAAGACAAAAACGAAAGAAATCATCGCAGTCACTTCTCACAGGTATTATAACAAGACATAACCTGCTAGCGGCCCACCTAAAAAGAATGCGATTGATCACAACAGATCTATGCAGAGGTTGTAGCGACATAGACGCGGAGGAGGACACATTCCATCTCCTATGCGAATGTCCAAGCCTCAGTAGAAATAGGAAGACAACCCTCGGAGAACATTTCTTCAACGACCTGGGTGAATTGTCGGACAAGCCACCGAGAGTCATCCTAAAATTCCTTCGGAACTCGGGATGGTTTAGGGAGGCCAATTGAAAACTAACATACTCATCTGAAATTGAAATATACATATTCATTCATTTATTTTAGGTACCCCACACTACACCGGGGAACACAATGGATCCGTTGAGATCTGTAGGGGTGCAGCCACCCCTACAACCTAACTTAACCTACTGGTGTTCTCGAATCTATTGATCGGGATGAGGCTAAAGCTAACTCTATAATAAATGAACTCAGTGGGAAAGTAACAGGTACTGTATGCAAACGATTAAAATATTTAATCGTTGGTGAAGAAGCTGGACTTAAAAAGATTGCTGTTGCTGAATCACTTGGTATTCCTATGTTTAACTTTGATGATTTTTTTAATCTGATAAGGAAAAGATCGATTCATCGTTAAGTGTCTCTTAAAAAGAAAACCCCTACTAACCTCCAATCAAAATTGACTTCAAACAAGAGCAGTAAATATAGTAGTTGATGAAAATAATATCGCATGGGTGGAACAATACAAGCCCACATTTAGAATATTGCCGACGTTCCTCTTGCTTTTCATGTACTTCTTTGAATGTTAAAATACAAAATCTTATAAGCAATATCGAAAATAGACTGCTTTCTGTGACTGTATTAACCCTCTGCGCTCTTTTTATTAAACAGCAACGAGCAATCATACGACCCTTTGCATTTCAGTTTTGCTTTAATCAAGGATTACTATACTCCAGGGATGTTTTCGTTCTAGTCGATAATTAGGTATTCATTATTTGCTTAACGGTTTGATTAACGATGTTCTTATGATCAATAACACAAAATTCAATTTTCATTGTGTCACAGTGTGTCGCTAAAACGATTTGCAACGAATTTGCATATTAAGTTTAATGGGGATACCTCCTTAGCAGCCTCATTAAATGGCATGAAATGATTGTTGCTGCTTAATTCTAAACCGTATTGATCGAAATCTTTTTGCATTTCATTAATTTTAAATGTGTCCTGTGGTGTAGAGTTTTTCGTCTCAAATTAAAACTCATTTATCTTTACACTATTTTCGATAGCATCTATTTGGTTTTTTATTTTTTTATGAATTGCAGTATAACATTTTAATAAATGAAGAATTACTATATACATTGTTAAATATAGAATATTTGATCCTGTCTGTGGGGAGGGCGAATGGAGGAGAAGACTTAACCGCGAACTTTACGAGCTGTACAAGGATGTGGATGTAGTCCGGAAGGTAAAAATCCTTCGATTGCACTGGCTCGGCCACATCGAGCGAATGGACGAGAATGCTCCAGCTAAGAGAATCTTTGAATCCCAGCTACCTAGTTCACGAAGAAAAGGAAGACAGAACCTTCGGTGCCTTTGATAAGGCAATCGTGGACGCCAGAAACCTTGGTCTAGTAAACAGGAAGCACGTGCCTGGGACCGTGAAGGATGGAAAGCGGCATAAGTTCAGGTTTAGACCCTTCAATGGTCACTGGCCTGATAAGTAAGTAAGTAGATATAGAAATTTCACAATGAAAATATCACCTATGGTTGGTAGACGATGTTCGTTTTAAATACAAAAGTTCACTTCGATTGAACCGTTATTTACAATATTGTTAAGCTTTCAGAGAAGTACACATCTAACAATTATTACGGAAGTCTCCATTATAACTGTTTTAAGCTATGTTAAAGGCCCACCTATAACAAACTTAAGTGAACAAAGTACATACTAGTGCGACTACGTGCTATACACATATTTACATTTTAATTAATAATCTTCTGCAAAATTGTTAGGTAAAAGATAATTATGAATTCTATTTTTTTATTTATTTTTTTGATAAGCGATGATAGTAATAAAAGATTGTTCACCTATAGCATTGTCAATAGAAAAGTAATCAATTAACAGGAAAACACAAGACTTAAAACTAAAACTGTTGTTCCAAATAACTTTTTCAACATTTACGTAAACGCTACCGAAAGAGTATTTTTAGAAGCAGACTGCATTGATTGTTCCCCAAAGTTTTAATTTGAGTCAGCATCGATCCAAAAATTCCCGGTCAGATTTATATTGTGGCTTTGGGCCGGCCAATCAAGCATGGACATTTCTCTCTCCGAAAGCCAATTGTTCAATAGCATGCTTTGGATCATTATCACGGGGCATCGGCCAAATAAGGTATCCCATAAAATCCCCACACTCTGAAAAAAACGTTTTAAACTCCGGTACAAAAGACTTTAAAATTAAAAGTTTTCATGTATGAAAGTGAACCGTAGATGTTTGAAAGCTCTTGTTTCAAAAGTGAACGTTTTAAATCATTTGATTTCAATATAAACGATTTTAATTCAAAAGTGGAAACATTTAATTTAAATCGGGTCACTTTTAAATCATTTTTAAACGTTTTAACTTAAAAATTAAAAAGTATGACTTTCAATTAATGTTTAGCCAGCACACTTAGACCAGTGATAGGCCCATTTTGATACCACATGAATCTAGAGGGATCACTTTACTTACTCGTTGAACCAATTGGAGCTTTTTACGAAGCGAAGTCGTTAAAGAACAATTCATCTAAATGGAGTCTTCTTCTACGGGAGAGAGCTTACACAGAAGGTGGGGAATAATTTCCTCCTCCTCTTCGTCCATGCAGCTTCAACAGAAATCGTTTGAATGGACGCCAAGCCTTGTTGCATGCTTGCCTATTAGACAGTGTCCCGTGATGACACCTATTACGGATCTGATATGCGATCTGTTGAGAGAAATCAAAATTTTATTGCGTTTCAGATTCAGCCGTGGTCATACCATTTGTTTTCTCAATAGCATCCAGCTTGAGCTTAAGTTTACATGTAGCGATCGGTATACCCAGGGTGTCTCTTTCTGTAAGCACGGGTACGGTTGTTCCATATCTGGCGAGTTCATCAGCCTTGCAGTTCCCTAAAATATCTCTATGCTCCAGAACCCAATAAAGGTGAATGTTGAACTACTGCGCCATCTCTATAAGAGATGATCGGAAATCTAGAGCTACCAACGAATTTGAAGAGACTGATTCCAGGGACCTGATCGCTGCTTGACTGTCTGAAAAGATATGTATATCTGTGGAAGATATTACGTTTTTCTTCAGCCAAAATAAGACTTCTTTGATCGCCAGTATTTCCGCCTGGAGCACGCTACAATGATTTGGAAGACGGAGAGGCTGAGATTAAGCTTATAGGAGAAAACACCACACACTCATTGGTTTTAGATCCGTCGGCGTAAAAATGGATCGAATTGTCCTGAAGAAATGACTCATTCTCCCAGAGTGACCTGGAGGGAATGGTAGCAAGGAAATTTTTATTGATATTTAGCTTGGGTGTGGTGTAGTCTATATTTCCAGGGAAGATTTTGAATTTGATCAAAATGGAGGCGTGGCCAAAATCTTTGGTAGACCACTGCGAAACTGATTTGAGGCGAACAGCCGAGTTAGCAGCCATTTGTCTGCCGAGGATGTCAAGGGGTGTTAGATGAAACAAAATGTCCAGTGCTGCGGAGGGTTTCGTACGAAGAGCCCCACTTGTGCACAAACATGCTGATCGTTGGACCTTGCTTAGATAGTTTCGGTTTATGGCATTATCTAAGGCGGTCCACCAGACAGCCACCCCGTACATGAGTATCGGTCTTATGACTGCGATGTAGAGCCAGTGAGTAATACGAGGTTGTAAATCCATTTGTTCCCAATAGCTTTTTGCAAGAGAAAAGTGCTATTGAAGCTTACCTTACTCTTTCATGGATGTTGGGTTTCCAGCTAAATTTCTTATCCGAAATAAGACTCAAATATTTTGCTTCATTAGAGAAAGTTAGACTTATACCGTTAAGAGAAGAAGGGGTGATGACTGGAATTTTATATTTCCTAAAGAAGAGCACCAATTCAGTTTTGTGGGGGTTTAGACCCAAACCACACCGAGCTATCCACCTAACTAGGTTATTTAAATCTCTTTGGAGGAGTTAAATAATATCATCTGAGTTTCAAAAATCACTACACCAACACTAGCGCTGTGTGAATAGCATCATAAGGGTGTTCATAGCCCATTTAGCGTTAGTGAATTATAAAAAAAAGCTACAAAAAGGTTGGGGAATGCTTTCCTCCTCTTCTTCGTCTATGCAGCTTCTACAAAATTCGTTTGAATGTATGCCTTGTTGTATGCTTGCATATTAAACAGTTTCCCGATATGACACCCAGTGCCGTAACTAGGGCGGTGTGCCAGCGGTGCCCAGGCACAGGGCGTAGGCCAGGAGGGCGCAAAAATGATCAGGACCAACTTCGATTACACGCATACGGCAAATGTAAAATCAGAATATCTTTGATGTTATTGCATTTTCCTGCTTATTTATATTTCATAATGAGCATATTGGAGAATCAGGATCTGGGGTTTTCTTAAGTGCAGTGGATATGATTTCAAAATTCGATCCTGAACTAAGAGCACACATCGAATCGCTCAAGAAAGGAAATATTTCATATTTTACGCCATATATTCAAAACGAACTAGTGGATATTCTTGCGTCTGAGGTCAAAAAACAAATTTTAGAC
This sequence comes from Criorhina ranunculi, assembly GCA_951813785.1. Taxonomy (NCBI): domain Eukaryota; kingdom Metazoa; phylum Arthropoda; class Insecta; order Diptera; family Syrphidae; genus Criorhina; species Criorhina ranunculi. The sequence goes on along the minus strand of OX638381.1, from coordinate 52,758,437 downwards.
GACGTTCGTGCGGCAAAGTACTTTTCTATACTTTTTGATTGTACGCCAGATGTATCGCATTAAGAACAAATCGTCACCTCAGTATTGGAGTGATACATATGCATTTTTGCCGTTTTTGAGTTAGGAGTGGTTTCCTAGTGAAAAAAACAAGATCTTTCGATTGGTGTAATCAAATCTGTCGTATCTCTATTATTTCAAATATCAGTATTATAAATGACATATATGCACTTTTGGGAAGAAATGCTCAGTATTGATCTGCCACATAAGCCTTTGTATCGGAAAGTCACATATTTGTATGAAATTTTTTCAATGTCTTAAATAACCCATACGTACAATTGAACTCAAAATGCTTTATTTTGAAACACATAATTCAGTACTGAAATACTCTATACATACAATTTTCATTCAATAGTGCTTCATATGCATGATTATTTTTCAGTATTTAAATGCTTCATAACAACAAAATTGCAAGCATTTAAAATGATTTCAGTGTATAAGTGACACAAAAATACAATATTTTTCGCAAATGCCTTGTTAAAATTATATTCTCAAAAACTTCGAAAATGTTAAAAAGAATTTGATTTTTAGATCTCAGTTATGACGAAGCGCGTTTATTTTTAAAAGTTGTTTTTCTTTGAAATGTTACCTTACTTTATTATTTTTATAAAAAATGAAGTTTTAATCAATCACGTTCAGTGTTTAAATGACACGTAGGTTAGTCAAAGAGTGCCACATACCATACAAATTCGCAAAATTTGAAAAAAAATCGTGCCCTATATGCAATTTCCATTTTTTCAATTTAAGATTAAAAAAAAACTAAAAGCCCGATTTAAACAAAAACTGGAAAATAAGTGGTCACTTTTTTAATAAATTTTTTATATGGTTGTGCTACACACGATTTTTGTTTTATTCGCATTCAAACTTCAAACGGCGTTTGCTTGAAACTAGGTTTTTGTCGTTTAGATCACTCCAATACTGAGGTGACGAAATGTCACAAATATTGAAATTCGTAAATATCTCCGAACAAAAAGTGACAATCGAAGAACGTTTTATAGATTTCATCCAGTCTCATGAAAAGACGGGCGAGGGATTGTCGAAAGAAATTTTAGAGAAATTAGAAGTGGACGGATTGAACATACAAGATGTCCGTGACCGAGGCTTCGACAATGGAAGTAATATGGCTGGAAAATATAGCGGAGTGCAAGCCAAAATAAAATGCTGATAACGTGCCCTGTGCAGCAAATTCTTTGAATTTATCTGGCGTAAACGCTGCTAATGTGACACCCGATATGATCACTTTTTTCGGAATAATCCAGAAAATATTTGTGTTTTTTTTAATTCTACGGTCAGATGGGAAACTTTAATGAAGCACCTGCAAATTTCTTTAAAAAAAAACACGCTGACACTAGATGGGCCTCTAAAGCTAGAGTCGTCAATGCAAATTCAACAAATTTGGCAAGTGCTTAAGATTCTAACTACCAACAATTTTAATACGGAAACAACTGCTACAGCTAAAAACTTAATGGACCTTATGAACTTTAAATTTATATGTACCCTGCAAATTTTGAATCAAGTTTTAGAATCAGTTGATAGAGTAAATGTTGCTGTACAGTCGAAAACCATAACTATCGACAAAGCCTCAGAATTACTCAAGGGACAAGGCAGATTCAAAATGTTCGGGAGACTGTGGACAATGTTTTTCGAAAAAGCTAAAAAAGTTTGTGAAAAATGTGACATTGAGGATAATTTTCCTGAAAAGCAACGAAAGCGAGTAGAAAAAGAAGATGCAACCGAAAGTTCAGACGCCGGTTACGACATTTCCCAGATAAACGAAGTAATTGATAGAATAACTTCTGAATTCAAATGGCGACTTGAGAATCTCCATAACATTCAAGATATGTTTAATTTTTTGATGATAAAAAGGATATCTTCATATTCAGTTCAACAATTAAAGAAACATGCAGCTGATTTGAGTATTAAATATTTTACAGACATAAATGCCACAGAATTTTGGGCCGATATAGAAACTTTGAAGAATCAAATTGAAGTGACTTTATTATTTGAAAAATGCGAATGTCAATCAAGCCTAAGTCTTCTTGAGAGGATAGTAGAACTGGACTTAAAGGAAATGTGTCCAAACGTATTAGTCGCTATACACATTTTTTTAACGATGCCAGTGACTGTAGCTTTTTGTGAAACATCATTCAGTAAACTCAAACTGATAAAGACATACTTGCGCTCGACAATGAGTCAGGAAAGGTTATCTGGCCTAGCAATTTTGTCGATTGAAGCTGACATAGCACGGCTCCTGTCATATGATGATGTCATAAAGGACTTCGCTATGAGGAAAGCCCGGAGAGTAAATCTTTAAGTAAATAGTTGTCTTATTTTGTTTATTTTTACGGTTTGTATTTGGTGCAAATATATTTGTTTTGTTTACCTAAAGTTAATATATTTTTAATTCTTACAAGTAACTTAAAAAAACATAGATATCCGAACCTCGTAAAATCAGTGTATTTTTCGAGGGCGCAAATATAGAAGCTCGCACCGGGCGCATAAAAGCCTAGCTACGACACTGATGACACCTATTACGGTTCTGATATGCGATTTGTTGATAGAAATTAAATTCTTGGGGCTTTTCAGATCCAGTTGCGCTCAAATCTGCTTTGTCGCTGGACGCACTTGCTTTCTCTTTATTTTTTCATTTTTCATTAAATTAAAAAAATAGTAAAATGATCTATTATTCTTCCAAACGAATACATAAGAACAGAAATTAGCCCACGGCCACGACCATCGGCGGCGTGAGCAAAAAAAAATTCATAACAATGCTTATTATAATGCACTCGTGGTGGAAAATCCCTTGAAGAAATGAAATTATTTAAAAGTTCATTAATTTAAATTTAACATGCATAACCGCGCGATGTGCTACGTATGATTGATAGAATTCTGAAATTTGTAATCAATTGTATAGAAATTTGTTCGACCTTTGTGGGTGTCCTGACATCCTATTCATAGAGAATGTTTCTTTCAGTCCACACTTCTCACTGAAGTGATTCATTGAGCAGGTGACGATAAGGCACCATGCTGTCAATCGTGATGTAAAATCAAAAATAGCTGGGGCTCAACAGATCTTTTGTTGAATCCATTAACAGGAATAATTCACCTTTTAAATAAAATTATAACAATCCTATCCGGTGTGAATTGGGGTCTGGCTACAATATAACCCCTGGAAGGGAAGGCTTAATGCTTTTAATAAAAACAAACTGATTTAATCGAGAAAGCAATCCGTCATTCTTCAAATATTTGGACCCCTTACTGCACTTGTATATTTATCAGATTAGACCGCATTACACACATTCAGTTTGTTAATTTACCAAGGACTCGGGTGAAGCGCAGTAAAACATCCCATGGGCATTTTTAAGCAGTGTTAACGTGATTGACGAAAAATCTAATAATGTCCTTTTGGCTTGATAAACTTCGATACACCACCACCCTCGTCAAGTTTACGTTTCTGATTTTGTCGCTGCTTAAGGGGTGGTAATCGCAAAGTGTTTCAGTTTCAATTTATTTGTATTTTATTGCTAAAGTAGGGATGCAAGTCGCGTTTGTGTTGCCTTTTCAAACAGTGAAGGGGTATGGCCTGGGAAGACATACGTTTTCAGTAGTCGGACACATTAGATGTGCATTAAAAGAATCAGAAGGGGAGGCTGCCGTCCTCAGTTGTGTGGGTTAGATTTTTAAGCAACCGCCGCCACCGCCGCCGTCTTGCCGTTGGCAAAGTAGAATAACGTCACCGTAGATTTATTGTTTTTATTCCTTTGGGGCTAACTTTTGCGTTATGTTAATCAATGATTTACATTTATGCACGAAAGCAAGTGTAAGTGAGCGTATGAATGAGATTTGATTGTGGCGTGTGATTACTTTTAAGGAATTATGAATCCTGTGATAATTACACGGATGGCAAAATTAATTATGGAAACCATGTTAAATAGGAATGATTAATTGAAGAAGTAGTTGACACAAAGCATGTTAAATGTAACGGATACAAGAAAACAAGCGAAAAGTTAAGAGGATTAATTAAATTATGTCCTATGTATATGTACATTTGTAGGTGTACCCATTACGTCAGCGCCTATTGTAAGTATAAGCAGAAAAGTCGTAACAGTAATGCTCTACAATGTTGTCGTCATTCTCAGAAAAACATTGTACGCGATGTGCAGTGTTTCCTGCTGTGGAAATGTCTGAACTCCATGTCCATGAAGTAAGCCCCGCCGTTTTGGATTTAAAAAAAAAAAAAGATGACAGCTGTAATGTGCCACAAAAAAATAAATTGTTTATTCAAAAACTATAGTTTTTATGAGGAGGTCCTTTTTTAAAAAGTGAAATGGGTCCCGCTTTGATGGACTCGAACTGTAGTACTGTATGCTGTACTGAGAAACGATAAGTCCATACGATTTCAAATACTGAAATTTTTTTCCTAGACGTTGGTTTCATTTTTTTTTGTGTACGCGGAAGTATGAACTTTATTACGAATTAGAGTTCGAAATAAAAAACACTAACGTACTGTACCTTAGTGTTCGGTTTTTTTTTTTTCTAAATTCGCAAACATGATACTTGTCTTTTCTCGTACTGCGCACGGTACTACAGTGGTAATCTAAACTGCTAAAGGAACTTTTTTTAAGCATTTATCGACCGACGGTACTTACAAGTATCACTTTCACTTCACTTCAAATAAAATCCTTATATGAACAAATTTAGACATTAAGACCCAACAAGACGTTTAAGTACTATTCTAGCTCTACATATTTTATTGTTCATGAATGTTTACTTCAGTTGGACACAGTTATAACAGTTCTTTCGACAGCGTAACAAACTTTGGAAAATCATCCGGGATGTAGTCATTGGAAGCAAAATATGTCCTGGAAACGTATTCAAACTAAGGAAGAACCACATTGCTAATGAAAATTTAAGAACTGTGGATTGGAAATTCCTGAATATTTTTGCTATTTTTGTTATTCCTTAGCCCAGCGGTACTTTTACTACCCCCTTCAAATTTCGTCCTAGGAGTCTCTGAAAAATCTAAAAATCAGTTTGCAGTCTTAAAAAACTCAAAAACTATAACAAAAAAAAGTATTATCCCATTTTTTTAATAGCTTGGTCAACAAAGGGTTAAAAATAAACATTTTGTAAACCTCGACCTTGCTGTATTTCTTTCCGCCCACAATACTACGGTTTGAGCACATTGCCATACAATATAGATTTTTACAGAAACTTTAAAAAGCGGAGCCAAATTTTAAAAAAATAAAAAATTCGCCTGTAAAATCCGTAAAGATGCATTTTTTAAATTGTTTTGCAGATGGTAGCACATCTTGAGCACCTTACGGCACAATTCCTGTTGTTTTGATAAAGTAAGATTGCGGGGCCAACTACACTTAAAAAAACAGGACCTCCTTATAAAAATTATAGTTTTTGAATAAAAAATTATTTTTTTTGTGGCACATTACAGCACACAACGAGCTGTAATGTGCTACATCTTAGGACATTATTTTTTTTATTAAAAAAATCCAAAATGTTGGGGCTAACTTCATGTACATCTGAACTCCGCTCGATTTCTGTGGGCTATTGAATTAGCAATCCTACCGTAGGTTGTGCTTGAAAACTCTCCTCTAAATCCTATGGAACATGTTGACCAGAAACCTCATTTGTTATCGCATTGCGTCTTGGGACTCAAGGGTTTAGTTTTCTGATTAAATTTTGCAAGAAAATTCTTAAAATATTTTGAAAGTTTCACTTTTGTTACAACATTTGCACGTTTGCCTTACGAGTAGTGTAATAGTCGAATATGCTCTCGCCCATAGTACAAGCTCCTGACTGACTACAATCTTTTCCTGGTCTAAATTTTGCCGTCTCTACGTTTATAAACAGTTATTCCGGTTCCGAAAACATTCACTACACCCTACCCCTGTTCAAATTTAATATAAATTGCCAGGCCATTATCCCTTAAAATGAGCCTATATCACTCTACAATCTTCACAGACGGATCTAATACTAAATATACGGACATCCAAGCTGACCTTAAATCTCTAAAATCAGTTCTATTAGCTCGAGATTGTCGCTAATCCCTTGACTAGATCGCAGAACAAATACAATATTTAACTATCGTGGGTGCCAAGGAGCTGTAAGGCGCATAAATTTGCCGAGCACTGTAGGTAGGTAGAAGTGGTTGAAACTGGTGAACCTGCCAATGACACAAGGAGTGCGAATGCGTCATTTTGATGCCACAACTCACGTGATCTAGATCTTAATGGGCGTAGCTAAGAGTGTAGTTTTCAGATCCATCCTATGGAGTTGAGAAAATTGAGTTGCAGAATTTTATGTTAAAAGTTTCAGATAGTTCCTTGAAAAAGGGTTTTTCCGAGAGTGCGCTGTCTGGCTCTGGTAAGTGCCGGGCAGTCGCAGAGAAAGTGGAATAACGTTTCCTTTTCGTGTGAATTGTCGCCACTGCGACAGTGGGGGTTGAACGGGATGCCTAACTTGACAGCGTGTGGACTAATTGGCCAGTGGCCCGTGCTAATTGCTGTGATTCTTGCTGTCTCGATGCGGATCCTATTGATTAGGTCATTCGTTCTGTTTTTATTGTAGGTGGGCCATACTCGTATCTGTCTGGATATGGCACAGGTTGCTAGACTTATCCAGCTAGAGTTGGCAATAGAGAGAAAGTGTTGGAAAATTTTGCCCTTGATGAGTCCCATCGGGGAGCAGACTGACTCCGCAAGGGAGGCATCCAGGGTAGAACCACAACTGGCTAACGCGTTGGCTTTCTCGTTCCCCTCTATGTCACTATGGCCGGGAGCCCAGAGGAGAGTGATGTTGAACCGAGCGTTTGTCTGCGTTATAGTTTCCTTACACTGTTCAACTAATTTAGTGGACGAAGTAAGTGAGTGGATCGCTTTAATGGCAGCCTGGCTGTCAATAAAGACTCCTATGCTGTTTGAGGTAGTAGAGCTGAGGCTTAGTATCTTGCAGGCTTCTCTAATCGCTAGTACCTCCGCCTGGAAGACACTTGAAGAGTCTGGGAGATGGTACGATTTGAAGACGTTCAGTTCCGCTGAGAAGACATCTGCTCCAATGCCACACTTCATCTTGGAGCCGTCGTCGGTGAAGATCGATACTTGGTTCTTCGAAAGGGGTAGGTCATTGTTCCATTCCGTCCTTTCCGTAAAGTGAACTTGAATATTATCTTTGAATTTGAGATTAGGAATTGTGTAGTCAGTTATGGTCGAGGCCAGATCCTAAGGCAGCAGATCAAGAGCTTTACTGTGACCACAGGGTTTCGGAGACCAGAACTAAGATTCTCTGAGTCTGATAGCATTACACGAAACGTTGTATTTGATATGCGAGTCCAGGGGCAGGATATGGAGGAGCACGTTAAGAGCTTCTGACGGGCTCGATCGAATCGCTCCTGTGGTCCCAATACCAGCTGTTCGTTGGAATCTACTAAGTTTTGCGATGTTGTAAGTTTTGCTTAAGGCGGGCCACCACACGGGCGCCCCATAAGTAAGGATTGGATGAACTAAAGCAGTGTACATCTACAGGACCATCTTAGGTTTAAGTCCCCGAGTCAGGCATTGTATTTTAATGCAAATTTTTTCAAAAATGCAAAATCTACATAGGCCTTTTGTACTACTGATTAAGCTGAATGCAATGAAAGCTCCAAGTGGATCAACGAGTAGGTTGGGATCCCCACAAGATCCGTAGTATTACAATTGACCTCCCTTGTTCTAAGTGTGCCAGCGCATTTCGGCTGTTATAATCTAATTCAACCCATGACTAGGATACTAGTCCTAAGACGGCGTTGGTAACACTGTTACTGTGACACAACATGCTAAAATATCATACGAAAAAATTACATCTGAACGACGATAACATCTGCAGAGGATGCGGTGATGAAGAGACTCATGAGGACACGGCCCATTTCCTCTGTCTATTCAGAAACAGAACCCTCGGCAAATTCTTCTTCGACCATATCGATAAGCTATCAGCTGAATCACCGTCAAAACTGCTCAAATTCGATAGAGCGTCCGGATGGGACAAAACAAGACGATAATACCACGGTAGGAAACAAATCATGGACCTAAGTGGGATGAGGATGTAACCATTCTCATCAGCCCGCTAATCTTACCTAACCTACTGTGACTGGTGAATGCTACAAAACCATGACCAACGACTTCTTGCAGCGGCAAGTTGACGAAATGGGTTTGGATAGCATGTGGACGGTGCAACCGCACACACAGTACGAGCAATCGTGGACATTCAGCATCAAGCATTTTCCGGCCACTTAATCTTTCATTTTGGCCTTTCTACGCATCAGGTACGCAAGATCGCCCAATTTGACCGTTCCAGACTTCTTTCTCGAAGATTTTTTGAAGCTTCGGGTCTGTAAGAACAAGCCACCTTGGCAGGTTTAAAGAAAAAGATGACATAAGTGGAGAATTGATCGCCCGAGGTTCTGAGAAAAGTCATGGAAAATGCTGTGGAACAAGTCCAAAAATGTTTCAATTCGGGTCCTGGAGGTGGCCACTTGATCGATATTATTTTTGCGATTTAATGAAAAAAAAAAAAAAAAAATTGCAAGTCGAAATAAACGTAATCAACAAACAGAACCAATTCTTTTTATTTACAAAGTTACTGCCTTGGGAAATCGAGTGAGGACTTTTGCGGGACCTTGCGGTTAAATGAAAAGCAAGAATCATTTTTCGTGGAACACTCGAAGGTGCGCTTCGCGGATCACTAAGTGCACAGTTTGGCGTACCTGGCGTTAGATTAAAAGTAAAAAAAATCTAAATTTCTAACTTGTACTTAAGTGATAACATATTAAAGCTCAACTTAACTGTAAATTACCTACTACACAGTGTATAATACGTGGTGTATTTCACGCATTGCTAACATCAGTAAATGTACTATTTACTTTCTTACTCTTATAATCTCATTGTTTCCATTCAAAATGCACTTCACGTTTCTTTAGATTGGGACTACCGTTTGAATTCAATTAATTTGCAAATTAAAAGGTAAAAAAACAAACATAAATTATTTAACTAAGGCACTGTCCTACTCAGGTATCTCGGTAGTTGCTTTCACTGTTTATAGGTAACAACGGTTGAGCTCCTTGAATACATGCCACCTACAAAATGAAAAAAAAAACCCACTGTGACATTTATGTAGATTTGTATCTTAGGGTTGATTTTTGTTTTGGCTTACTATTATAGCCCATTAAAATTCTGAACACGATTTAAAAAAAAAGATAGGTTAAACATTTATTTGAAGCCGAATGCGATGAACCGGATTAGTGTATGGTGTGAACAACAAACTAATTTGAAAGGAATCGTGGTGTGTAAGATAAAAGTAATAGCCCCATTTGTGGGAATTTTATTGTCTTAATTTTATAAAAACTTCATTTGAAAGAGAAAAAAAAATAAAAAATAAAAATAATAATAGTTTAATTTAAAACAAAATTAAAAATAAATAAAGAGCATTCTCTGAAAGGAGGTTTGCCATGTCTTAAGATACCCCGAACGGCGAACAATGAACTGAGTACTGATTACAGCAGGCATAGACCCAGGGAACGCAGTCGATGATGGCAACTTCTTTGTGATCGAAGATCCGTAGGAGAAGGTGGAAGTCATGGGAGCGACTTTCCAGGAAGTGTATAAGGTAAATGCTAGCATTCGCCCAAACCACGACCTGGAGAATCGCGTCCTTGTGCACAACCGCTACCTCCGAGATAATATATAGAACTGGCGATTTGAGAACACCGGTTTTAACGTGTTCATCGCCGATGAAAGGGTTCATCCCCCGTTCATATCGCAGGTAGAACTCCAAACCATCTTTGACTCACTTAGAAGGAAGCAATCAGAAGGAATCGATGGAATATAGAGCATTGTGTTTCGACATCTTCTCCTAGAAGTGGTAGACATTTATACCATCCTGTTTAGGTTAGGTAAGGTAAGCGGGCTGATGAGAATAGTTACATCCTCATCACACTTAGGTCCATGTGGACCCATTGCGATACCCATGGTTTTGTTTCCTACCTTGGTGTTATAGTCTGTTTTCTAGCCATCCGGACGTTCTGGCGAATTTGAGTATTTTAGACGGTGATCCATCTGACAGCTCATCGATATGGTCGAAGAAATATTTTCCCAGGATTCTGTTTCTGAGTTGACAGAGGCTTGGGCAGTGACAGACGAAATGGGCCGTGTCCTCATGGGCCTCTTCATCATCGCATCCTCTGCAGATGTCATCGTCGCTCAGACGTAGTTTTTTCATGTGATATTTTAGCATGTAATGGCCAATTAGCATTCCTACCAGCATTGACAGAGATTTCCTGTCCTTTTGCAGGAGTCTGCTTGTTTTCATCTTATCGAACTCTGGCCATAGCCTTCTTGATATTTCACAGGTGATTAGTGATCTCCATCTGTTGTTTGCTTCTATTATTAACCTTTGTTCGATTTTGGCCTTAAGGTTGTAGATTGGAGGTTTGACCAAGCCATCCGCTTATTCCCGGTCTAGGGCTGAACCCTTTTTGGCCAGTTCATCAGCTGCTTCATTACCCGGTATTCCGCTGTGACCAGGGACCCACCAGAGTTTTACATTGTGCTGCATACTAAGAACCTTAAGCTCTTCGCGGCAGCTCTTAACAAGCTGCGATGCTATCTGCGTAGCAGCTATTGTTTTTATGGCCGCCTGGCTGTCAATGTAAATTGCAATATCCTCCCGTGATATTGTCAGCATTGACGCCAGTTGGGCGGCCTTTGTCACTGCTAGAACCTCCGCTTGGAAAACACTGCTGTGATCTGGGAGTCGTATTGAGCTGCTTAGATTTATTTCATCCGAGAAGAGACCAGCACATGTACCTATGTCCATCTTTGACCCATCGGTATAGATGGACTTGGAGTCCCTGAATATTTCATTCCAAGTATGAGACAATGTAGTCTGAGTTGACCGTACCGCTAGGATAGTTGCTAAGAATCTTAGCGTGTCCATATGTATTCGGTCTCCAGTGCTCTGATTGGCTGATTCTGAGAGCGCTTTTGCTGCGGCCTCCTGCATGTACAGATCTAAGGGTAGAAGGTTAAGAATCGCTTCTAATCCCGCTGTCAGCGTTGTTCTTATCGCACTGGTTGTTCCAGTGCATGCCATTCTCTGTATTCTAGTCATATCTTTAAGGTTGCTGGTTTAAGTTGCAGCGTGCCACCAGACTAATCCTCCGTATGTTAGTATGGGTCTAACTATCGCAGTGTGCATCCATCGTGTTATTCGGGTCCATCCATCTATTGCAAGTGTAGAAGGCGACTGATGCCATCCTGTTTAATAATCCGCGGAATAATGCACATTATCCAGCGCATTGGAAAACAACGGCGGTAGATGCTATTCCCAAAAGAGATAAAGGTAGCTCCAATCCGGGGAATCTCCGGTCAATAAGTCTCTTGTCGAACATCAGCAAGGTATGGTGATCCATAGAGTCCTGGCTGAGTGGGTTGAGGACAGTAAAATAATTCCAGATAACCAATTCGGTTTCAAGGCAGGGCATGATACAATGCATGCCAACGCAACAAATGCAAGAACCAATGCACGGGTGCCTGCCTGGTTGACCTGGAGAAGGCCTTCGACACCATTTAGTTAAAGGGGCTTTTTACAAGTTGAGTAGGTTGGGCATAAGCAAACCACTGCTGTTCATTGTGAAAAATGGCAATGTGACTTCTGCTGGTACATTCGAAGATAAAAATGGTCTGCAACAGGGTGCAGTAAATTCGCCGACCCTGTTCAATATTTACACGAGCGATCTCGTAGGCTCTCTTCAACATGCTATTGCGTATGCAGACGACTTGATTGCGTACAGATTAAGTCCAAAGATCAAGGTCATTGTAACTCTCTTGCAGCGTGACTTCGATGAGATTCAGCGATATTGTGACGATTGGAAGTTTAAGATTAACTTTCAGAAGTCGGAACCCATTCTGTTTAGGACGCCGTTGTCTGGGGCCTCTAGGGATACCAGAAAGAATTGGCGAAAGTTCGCAATCGTGGGACAGCACGGGCGACCATTAGCGAGCCGAAGTGTAGTCAGATTCCTTGGGATCTGGCTAGATCAATATCTATATTTTAATAAACATATAGATGCTGCTCTGGCCAGGGCCCGAGTTGCTTTTGCCCTTACAAAGAGACTGTTTTACAACAGCCAACTTGATGTGAGGGTGCAGGAAATCTGCTATATGGACCTAATCCGGCCAATGCTTACTTATAGTTGTCCCATGTGGTACAGAACATCAGAGTCTGAGTAGAGAACATTCTATTCCAATGAGGTCCTGTACAGCAAGGCGGACCTAATCAGAGTGAACAATTTCCTAGTGAAGCTTACTCGAGGGCACATTGCAAGAGCAATGAACTCGGTCAACAACCTGATCTCTGGGGCTTACTATCCCAATTCCGTGTAACTTGACGGCTTCGTCCACCCAGAGGGTTTTCTGTGCTTTGACCAGGAAGGTCTAACCCAGGATAGGTAAGCGGTGACGCTAATCTTCCATGTTGCCCGGACAACTGCAGCTTAAGTAGGTCTAGGTAGGTTTAAGTAGGTTTAACAAAACACAGCACAAAAACACAAAAAAAAAATTACAAAAAAAAAATTCGCACAGCACAAAATTAAAAAAACAAGAATGACAGACTTCCAAAGATCAATGCAATGAGGACAATTGAAAGGAGAACCTTGTGGTATAAGAAATTAAAGGAGCTTGCAACGTATTGCGGAATGGAATTAAATTTCGTGGATGGAACTGGAAGATACTCCAATGACGTGCTATCTAATCTCATTGCAAAAAAGGACGAACAGTACAGAGAAGATTGTATACAGCATTTTAAAGTATAATTTGTGTGATAAGAATTATTTCCATAATAGCAACAGCAAACAAATAATATCATCTTGATTTAAAATGAGAGGTCGTCCTGACCTACCAACCTTCTGTAGCCTTTGTAACTCATCAGAGAGGGAAGATGTTATTCATTTTATTGGCAGATGCCAGTCTCAAAGAAATACGAAGATACGATACCAGCGCTGCGAAATCAAAATTTTACTTCTAAGGCAACTTCAATATAATAGAAGGACCTAGGATGGAAGAAGAGTTCTTCATCTTCGAAAAAAGTTGGCATATGAAGTTCGAAAAGAAGTCTTGACAATTAGGGAGAAACTAGGTGTTGTGGTAGTTAAACATACATCATACCAGGAAACATACATACTATCTATCACCCCTATTACGATTAGCGAGTCGATCGTTCGCCTCGAGTCGAACTCCCTGGCGAATTACTGCTGTCGTCGTATTACGGTTTGCGAACTTTCTCATTCGCCCTTGAAAACAATGTTGCCAACCAAACGCCATAAAATGACAGTTGTGAAATGTCAAAAAGATTTATTATTTTGGTGGGATTTCTGTGGTTTAAAGTAAATTTATAAATAATAAACCATGATGAGCAGTGTTGATTTGTTTTTTGACGAAAATTATGAAGACGACAGGACAATACAGATGTGCAGACTACGAAGAAAAATCTGAGATAGCTCTAATCCTTTGGAAATTCAAGATCATTTGTGAGTTCATAAATATTTTGAATAAAAAATTACTTAAGCCCTCATTTTCAGATTTATCTCGTATTTTCGGTTGAATAAGGATGCACTTGTCTTTGTTTTGCCTCTGCAATTTCCTCATTGCAAAAACTTGCTTGTGCACTTCGATTTTTCAGTAGCCGCTTCAGATGCCTTCTAAATGAGCGAGAAGTGGAATTGCACTGTGCTCCGAGAAAGGCCACAAGTATAGTGAACGTGTGTTGTGCCTTGCATAATATTTGTCGCAGCTACAGCGTTACAGAGCCTGAAATAATAGAGGAAGAAAACGTGATCCCTTCAGGCGAATCATCCGAGTTTGAAATGCCAAGCAGCAACTTGGAAAGGCCGAGGAGAAGAAATGAAATTTTACATTGTAGCAGGTTTATTGTTAATAACAAAACATGGATCACAAATGACTTATTTAATTTTCTTTAAAACTAACAACACAAAATTCAAAATTGCAATTTTGAGATTGAATATGAGATTGTATAGAGCATACAAGGTTCTCCTTGTGACGGCGGTTTTTTGTCAAAATTTAGTTTTCCCTTCCTTTCTTCCATGCTGTTCAATTCAGCAAATTGTATCTTTCCATAACCAATTCTTAAAATTGCTTATGGTTCTCTCAATGTATATGTGTCATATTTAAAATAAATATACGTGCATTTACTTTATAGGCGTTAATTTTAAATTGTTCTCATAAACCAAAGCCCGTATCAAATTGCATATTTGCGAATATTTTATTGGTCGGTTCTATTGCCACCATTACAACCTTACTAATGAATTAGCTGTAAGAAATACTGATAAACATTAATAAAAAAAAAAATAAAAAAATAAACAAACCCACAAAGAGAGAGGGAGAGAAAATAATCAAGCTTATTAAAATACAAGAAATATGAATGAAAAATATGAATTAAAAGAAAATCGTGTCGCCACATATATAATAAGTATAACGATAATTGCTTTAAGGTCCAGTGTGACTGGTCGCACGACAACGACAACGGCCAGACTCTGGAATAAATGGATCGTTTCAATGGAGCCCCAGTGCCATGCACAGGGATGACCACTGACCAGAATTAAATGAAAGGCATAAACTGTTCAATTTTATTTCCTTTTGACAAAAATATTCATTCGTTCCTCATTTTAATTTTATGCCTTGTGTGATCGGTGCCTTGAGTGTTGTTATTGTCCAAAATATACGCTACAATGAGAAAACAATAAATATGTACGTAGGTGTGGATATTTGTGGGTCATTAAATTAATTGTGATCACAGATAATACCTGATTTTCTAATATCCCCCACTTTCCGTAGTTCTACGATCGATAAATAATAATTTGACTAGGTTTTGTTTTTAATGCGACAGGAAATATTTGCCTTTCCTTTTTTTTATAATATTCGTTAGTACGGTTCCCTGGTCGTGTTATGAGCTGATGTGGGAAATCTTATATCTTTTATTGTTTACCGGAAAGTGTCTAGACATATTTATTTGTTCGATATGCATATACTTACGAGTACAATAGATGACCAAATCTAGTTTAAAAAGAATTTTTCATTTTGTTCAATTATCGTAGATATAAATACATGAACATATGTATGTTTGTATGAAGTACCAAAAGTGTAAAATAGTGTGTGCTGGATCTAAATTCCTAGCCATTTTTTGTTTGTTTTATGAGTGGGACCTCTCTTTCAAAAACTCTTTTTCAAAAACTTTCATTAATTATTCGGTCCCTATAAGTAAGAGCGATTTGGCAGTATTTGAATAGTTTAGGGACATTCGGCTCATTCAGTAGATCAATTACTTGGTCATCCGACAGATAGTCAGTGCCGAAGATACTGCGTCGAGTTTCCCTTAAAATTGGGCAGTTTCCAACAAAATGAAGCGTATCCACACATTCTCCTAGGTTACATAACCCGCATTTGATCGGAAGTTCATCTCTATGGGAAATATAGTTCAACTTCAGCAGTTCTCCCCTCAGTTTAACTATCGTCGATATGTGTTCCACTTATGCTCGTCCCGACCTTAATTATGACTTAGACGCCTGTAGATTGATCTATGCAACGAATTTGAGGCTTCCTCTAAATTTTCGACGTGAAAATTTTAGTTCAGACTTACAATCTTTCTTGTGTTAATGTTTTTTTTAAAAAACGTAAATAAATGGGCACCCTTTCATTTCCCGAGATAGAAAGTATCCTAAATACTGATCCAAGCTATTACAATGCCAAGTTTCATCAAAATTGGCTTCTCACCGATTTTGAAAATAAAACGACTAACTAGAGCAACAAAGTAGTGCATTTTGTTTGGCCTTTTTCCTCAAAATGTTTGCCATTATTTCACCTTTAAAAAAGAAATAAAATCAATTTGGCATTTAGTCACTTTCACAAGGCCACATTTTGGTATCTGGACTTATTCTACGACCCCGAAGTAGATTGCCATTTAAGGACGTATTGTGAGCCAGGGTAGAGCCACGGAGGCAACTTTGGTACAGTTGAGGAAGACGACGGCATGCTTGTCTTTGCTCGACTCAGCTTGTCGGACGGGATAGTTCTTGTCAACCCCACGCTGAACCACCTGCTCAGCACACAAAATCTTGTTCCTTTGGTCTAGCTAAAGAAGAAGTTCCCTAATACCCTAAATTGACAAAAGACGGACAAAGAAGAAGAAAAGGAAACAAAAATTTGTCCAAGAACCTTTGCCAATACCCAGGAGAAAGACCGGAGAGGAGTTTCGCGAATCTAACCTAACTAGCCTAAACTTAACTTAAACTATATTTACACTTAAAGCCATCTTTATACTAGACCTAGCCTTTCTTAAAAATGATCTGTTACTTAACCCTATATGCACACTCCGGGATAAGGTTCGTCAAGAACCCGAGACATGCCAGATGTTATCGGCAAAAGTTGGCCAGCCCACTCTACTTGTCTTGCGACACAATCTGTACTATCTCCCATGGCCCATATTACCTTAACAACAGTTTTTAGGTGGTTTCAGTTACAAGGTGGGGTTGACAAGAACTACCCCCGTTCGACGAGCTGAGCCGAGCAACGACAAGCGTGCCGTCGTCTTCTGTACCTGTACCAAAGTTGCTCCTGTTGCTCTACCTTCTCTCACAACAGACAGACAATTTCTAGCGATAAGGCGAATATTCAATTTTACAATATTTTCGCATCTGGGACTTGGAAAATCCGCGTAAGAGACCAATACATTCGCAATCATTTACTGTTTAGGACGTATGGTGAAAAGATAGGCTCGGTCTATTCCTCAGGTTATCAATGAAATTGATCAGAATCTGTGTGAATCGGTTTTAAAAAATGTTGTCGAAAGAGCCAATGTTTGAAGCCGCAGTCATGTTGAGATTTAATTTTTCCTATTTATTGATTTTTAGGGTTCCATCGGGACCCATGTAATATAGAGGTAAGTACAGAGGAAGGGATGTTTACCTCAAGAATCTCGCAATATTGATTACGCCATAATTATCATTTTAATCACTCAGCTTCAGCTGAATGGAAGTTATATAAATTGGGAGCTCTCTGTTAGATACGCAGGTATTTATTTAGCAATTACTCGTTTGTACTTCATGTCAAATCCTTAACAATTATAGTTATTTATTTTATTAATCTATTTATACACACATATTTATTTATCAATACCTGTTATAGTGTTTGTATTTTGTTTCTTTTCCCTAGTTCTTAAGCACAATCTAGTTATTTTTACACTTGTTTATATATTACTAGCAGTCCTCCCGCGGCTTCGCACGCGCACATACTAACGGTTTTACTAAGTCGTTAGAAATCGTCTGTTCCTATTGAACTTTCAAAGGTACAGGATAGCAAAAAGTGTCACCATTTCAGTATTGAATTTTTGAAATCAGTTCAGTAGTCTCATAGATACACATACCCGTTCCCCGTCGAATTGCTACGAACTGCGAATGCACCCTGTATCTCCCTTTTTGGAGCTGAATTTCGAAAGAAAATTTCATAGTCTGCGTCACAAAAGGAAACTACTGTCTATATTTAAATTTTCTAGCATCAGCCAATCAGTCAGGACTTATCCCTTTATTTGAAAACTTTAACACTCTGTATCTTGGCCCGTTGACATAATTTTGAAAAACGGTGAAGCACGTGTTTCTTTATTTTTGTTTTAGAATTTACCTACCAAATTTGAATTCTTAATTCCAATTTACATTTTTTTTCCATACAAACTGGAACACCCTGTATCTCCCCTTTGGAGCAAAAAATCCAAAAAGTGGCTCCATTGTTTTTCCCTACGACACAAAAGGAAACTACTGTCCAAATTTCAACTTTCTAGCGTTAGCCGTTTAGGCTCAGCGATGATGAATCAGTCAGGACTTACTGCTTTATATGTATAGATTAGTATTTATTTATTTATTAAACTTCTATTTGCCTATTATTTATTTATTCATTGTTTATTCAGTTACTATTTACTTTATTTTATTTTATTTTTTTATTTATATTGAAGATTTTTTTCGTATTTTCCTTCTTGGCTTGTTTTTTTTTTCTTTATCTGCTCTAAATAGAAATAAAAATAGTTATTTAAATAAAAACAAATTCTTCATATATCACGTTTTTAAAACGGGCTAAGAGAGGAATGTGTTTAATTTTTATTATTATTTCTTTATTATTTCTATCCAGACTTACATATAATCCTAATTAATAACACAGATTGTCTATAAAGAATCCTCCATATTGGATTTAGAATGACATCACGTAGTTTATCGTAGGGTGAATTGCATAGTTGATGCTTAAATCAGCACTGCCACACGTTCATTAAAGCAAACAATTGGCATCACTGAAATGGCATAGCGTTCATTATTGCAAAGTTGCATAAACTGATGCGCAAATGTCAAACCCTTTCATTTGATACCCATAACAAAGGGGTCGTGAAGAAAATCGCCATTTTGAATATTTGGGTTCCTCATGAACTTCACCAAGTATGAATGAGAGAAAAGTATTCGATTGTGTTTGTTTTTATTCAAGTATGACAGAAATCGAGCGGCCGACTAGAAGATTATCGTAAAAAAATCATAAATTGTTTTTTTTTATAGTCTCCTTTTCCACGAGTTAGCGAAATAGGGTTGCCTACCGAACAGACAGACAGACAAGAAAGCGAGCTAATAAAAACGTTTTAACCCTACACTGAATGATTTGTTTCATTTGTCTGAAAAAGTTACGTGATTTATTTGATAATATTAAGAAATAATAAACAAAAATTAAACTCGAATATTTTTCTTCTTAATTATTGGTTGCTAGATGGCGCTATTTGTCTCATTATGCACTGCCTAATAATAATGTTTTAGTAGAAAGATAAAATTCCAATTATCGATTCCCTATAAAAATCTATTTAGCCTTAATTATTTCGTGAGTAACGAAAACAAAACGTGCTCTAATTTGTATTATTCGGTTATCCAGGCTAAATATTCAAAAGCCTGCGAAGAAAGAGATGGGTTAAAGCAACTCAACGAAACATTAATTAAGGAAATTAATAGTTTAAAGCAAGAGTTGCAAATGTTGAAACAACAGATCAACAGCCAAAATAAAGAAAAAGAAAAACCAAAAATAGTAGAGTTTTCAACGGATGAAGAAGAGCTACTTAGAGAGACCGAAGGCAAACTAAAAAATGGGAACGAAAATAAAAAAAGGAAGATGAGTACATCACCATAAATCTCTTCTCCAAAAGAAAACTGCCAGAAAATTACGGAGTATGCCCCAAATAAAGAAATTAAAAAGCCAGCCAAACCTCCACCAATTATTGCACTGCAAATAACAAAGTATGAAAGCTTAGTTAAGTTAATGGAGGAAAACAAAATTAAAGCTAATACAGCATTAATAAATAGTAACGACATTAAAATCAATGTAGCTGAAGAAGACTCCTATAGAAAACTTACAAAAATACTTAACCAAAAAAGAGTACAATGGTACTCCTATGAAAGCAAACAAACAAGACCAATTAAGGTTGTTGTGAAAAAATTACACTTCTCTTGCTCACCAGAGAATATAGTCTCAGATCTAAGAAAGAAAAACTTCAAGATCTTGGAAGCTGTCAATATGCTTAAATTCAAAAGCAAAATACCGCTTCCAGTGTTTACGCTTTCTTTTGAGCATAACGAAGATATCAAAAAGATATACGATATTAGAGATATCCTTGGAATGAAGGTAGAGATTCACGCCTTAAGGAAATCAAAACTCGTCCCACAGTGCAAGAATTGCCAAAAGTATGGACATACGCACAAGTACTGCAGCTCTAACCCAAGATGCGTTAAGTGTGCAGGAAACCATCATACGAAAGACTGTATGAAGAAAAAAGAGGAACCAGCAAAATGTGCCGATTGCAACGAAATGCATCCAGCCAACTATAGAAGCTGCTTAGTTGCAAAACAGATTCAACTGGTTAAAGACAAAAAACATAAACAAACACATCCAAACTCTGAAAAGGACGCACCAAAAAGCAAAAAGGATATACCTAAAAGCAAACGCCAATAGAAGTACCCAACGGCCAGAAAAATACGAAAAAGGACCTAAGGCAGACGGGTACAAAAATGACATATGCACAGGCTGCATTAAAAGAAACAGAAAAACCATTAAGCATAAATAAAACAAACTCAAATAATAGTATGGAAACCTTCTTGCAAAAAATCCTAAATAGAATGGAAAACATGGAAAAAAGCAATAAGGCTATATTAGAAAGAATATCACTCCTTGAGAGGAAAAGCAGCAACAAAAAGGCTGTACAAAAAAGACAAATATGATGGATTCTAGAATGGAATGCTAATGATCATCCATAAGGTAATTTTTCAGGCCATTTTGTTATATGGGTGTCAAGTATGGGGTAACTGTTCGAAGTATCATATAAGAAAATTGCAAGTTTCTCAAAACAAGATACTAAAAATGATGTTGAATTTGCCATGGCATCATTCAACCTTAGATGTCCACTGTAAAGCAAATGTTGAATTGATCTCAAATACGATACAAACAATTGAGCTAAAATTTCAAGAACGCTGTAGTTTTTCTGAAAGTCCCCTTATAAATGAATTATATAGGATCACATAACATTTATTCAACGTTGTTTTGTTATTTGTTAAATTCAAATAATTTTATGTTTTTGTTATTTATTTATTTAACGTTATTTGTTAAACAACCTTTTTTGTTATTTATTATTTTCTTGAGCTAATTTACTTATTTATTATCTATTTTAACTAATTTATTTATTTAATTATTTATTTATTTACTTATAGTTATATTATTTATGTATAATTATATAATTTATTTAATTACTTTATTTACCTCCTTATTTATTTATTTATTTATTTATATATTTATTCTTTGTTATGTATTAAATTATTTATTTGTTTTCGTTAACTGCTTAACTATTTATTTGTTTTTTTACTTATATATTTATTACTTTATTTTTTTGTAAGACCTATTCACTATTTGCATAATTCTGGTCAATATATTTTGTTTTTTTGTTTTTTTTCTTTCTTTTTTTTTGCATTTGAGGTTTTTCTCGTATTTTCCTCCAAATAACAAATTCATTAAAGAATAAAATAGATCATGTACAAAATATAATGTTATAGAAGAAAGATACCTAATATGCTATCAAATCTCTAAATTGTAAAATGTGCGGTAACAATACTAATGTAAACATTATTATACGAAATAAAAGATTATCTATCTATCTATCTAATGGTATCGAGAAGCGCAAAGAAGAAATTCAGGTAATTCTCGACGTGAACCAAATAGATATATGTCTTGTCTCAGAGACGCACTTTAAATTTAAAACAGATTTCAAACTGCAAGGGTACGAATTATATCACTCCCCACACCCCCATAATTCGGCAAAATGCGGGGCTGCAGTTATAATAAAGAAGACAATCGATCACCATGTAGAGGCTAAATTCCAATGATGTGAGATTCAAGGAATATCTATAAATGTAAAAACTAAAAGTGGGCGAATATCAGTCGGATCAATTTACTGCTCTCCTAGCTATAATATCAAAAAACATGACTTTAGTAACCTCTTCCGCATATTTTGCAATAGATATATCGCAGGTGGAGATTTTAATGCCAAAAATAAGTATTGGGGATCTAGACTGACAAATACGAGAGGAAAAGAATTATATGAAATGATTAAAGAAACTGGCGGCAAATATCACTCAACGGGAAAACCTAACTACTGGCCAACAGATAGGAATAAAACCCCGGATCTTGTCGACTTTTTCGTAACAAAGAATATCTCGTCAAACACTATAAAAGTAGGAGAAGGACCAGATCTTGACTCAGATCATTCCACAATACTTATGACACTTGGCGAAAAAATCACTCAAAGAAAATATCCCAAGACTATCTAATAAACTGACTGACTGGAACTACTTCAGACAGAATCTTGAGGATAGTATCCACCTTTTAGGAACAATTGAAACAAAAGATCAATTAGAGGAGGCTGTACAGACTTTTACAGTAAATATCCAAAAAGCTGCATGGGCTGCAACACCTAAAACAAAAACCAAACTAAAACAGAATTCTTATCCAAAGGAAATATGTGAAATTATTGCAAAAAAGAGAAAAGCTAGAAAACGCTGGCAACAATCAAGGGCGCCAAGCGACAAAACAAGGCTCAATAATCTAGTCAGTAAACTCAAAAGATCGGTAAGAGAATTTAAAAATGAATCTCTTAAATCATACCTTTCCAATTTGACGAATGATGCTAGTACCGACTACTCGCTCTGGAAGGCGACAAAGAGAATGAATAGGCCAATAGCACATATTCCACCAGTTAAAACCAGGGAAGGTAACTGGGCAAAAAGCAACAAAGAAAAAGCGAATTTATTTGCTGAGTATCTTGAAGGCGTCTTCCAACCGTATGAAGATAAAGACTGTCAAGAAACGGAAGAACTGTGCGAAGAAGAGGGACATATTCAACCGTTAACGGCAAAAGAAATTGCCAAAGAAATAAAAGAAGGCATCAATATCAAAAAAGCCCCGGGATTTGATTTGATAACAGGGGAAATCCTACGACAATTCCCAAAAAAAGGCCTAAAGAAACTAGAGCAGATTAGTAGCGGAGGTAATTATGATACCAAAACCAGGCAAACCACCTAGTGAAGTCACCTCCTATCGCCCCATATCGATACTGCCTGTGTTGTCCAAGCTATTTGAAAAGATGTTGATTAAACGTCTGCATAAAATCATTGAAGAAAAATCACTAATTCCAAACCATCAATTTGGTTTTAGGAATAAGCACTCCACGATTGATCAGGTGCACAGAATAACAGATAAAATCGAAAAAGCATTTGAAGAGAAAAAGATATGCCCTACTATATTTCTCGATATAGCACAAGCTTTCGATAAAGTATGGCACAAAGGACCGATCCATAAACTGCAAAAGCATCTGCCTAAGCAATACTCAAATATTCTAGAATCCTACATATTGCAGCGATTTTTTAGAATTAAACAAGGAGATGATTACTACACACTGAGAGAAATAGATACTGGAGTGCCACAAGGTAGTGTGCTAGGCCCTGTATTATATCTTCTGTTTACCAGGGATCTGCCAAATAGCGATGAAACAACCGTGGCAACATTTGCAGATTTGCTGTGGGAGAAAATGTCGAAGAAGCGACAAAAAAGCTACAGATGGCAGTAAATAACATATCAAAATGGACAAAAAAATGGCAAATTAAATTAAATGACCTAAAGTCGGTCCATATTAATTTCACCAATAAGAATGTTCAGCATATCCCAGTGTTCATAAATGGTAATGCAGGAGAATATGCAAACACAGCCAAATATCTAGGCATGACCTTAGATGCAAAACTGCGCTGGAAACAGTATGTAAAGAAAAAAAGAGAGGAACTGAACATGCGTTACAATAAAATGTATTGGCTTATCGGGAGATACTCTTGTCTGTCAAATTACAATAAACTGCTTCTTTATAAGCAAATTATAAAACCAGTATGGACCTATGGGCTCCAGCTGTGGGCATGCACATGCAAAACAAATTTAAAAAAAATACAAACATTCCAAAGTAAAGTACTACACAACATAGTAAATGCACCATGGTACATAAGAAACGCTGATCTATATAGAGATCTAAATGTTGAAATGGTTGTAGATGAAGTAAAAACAGTTGCAAATAGACATAGACTCAGACTTCTCAACCACGTCAACGTAGAAATGACAGATTTATTAAATACTGACAATCTTGTTAGAAGATTAAGAAGGAAACAACCATTTGAACTAACTACCTATAGATAGTTAGAGTAAAAAAAAGGGAACTTAAACAATAGCATATAGTAGACCCAACACAACATTAAATAGTTATATGAAAGACAAATTGCTGATTAGTCGAACGACTAGGTGCAATAATTGGAAAGGCTGGCTTCTCCCCCTCCTGCGATGAAAGGGAAAAGGGGAAGAAGGGAGAAGGGGTTAGTGGGTAGAAATCCCACACTGTTACTGAGTACGGGCTCAGTTTCGTCTTTTGAAGATTACCACCTTCCAGCGCAAAAACAAAAAAAAAAAAAAATTTGGTTATCCACAACGACCTGGAATAACAGCTTTTATCTCTGTCTCGCAGACTAACAGCTCTTGTTAAATTATATTTTTCTCATGAAACGAAAGGACTTATAGTTTTTATTGGCACACAAGTTTCGAGGCGTTATGTTCCGCAGAGCATTTTATATGTAATTAACGCGTTAACCACTGTTAATCTAGGCTCCGCGGTTAACTTTGAAGACCAGTACGGGGATTAAATGAAAAATGAATAACCCCTAAGCCTACTTTCGGACGAACTGCCAAATATAAGGACTCTTTCCTAAACTTTACAACACGAATGTAAAATGATCTACATACCTATGGGCTTCCTCATTACTACAACCCGCAAGCATTTAAAACCAACATGAATCGGTATCTCCTTAATCTCTCCTCTATTCTTCCTTATGATCATGCTCTAGTTAAAGGTCATAAACTCTTTAGCGCGCTGATTAAAATAAGAAGACTTTTCATCCATCGCAGAGGGTATATGAGGATACATTAGTTGGATTGGACCCTTAATCAATATTCATATTCATTGCAAAGACAATTAGGGATTAAAAGAATCGTGCGATAGGCTCTTACCTTGAAAGTCTTACAGCGAAAAAAGATTCCAATTATGTATTAACTTTGGAAGGCTGTAAAAGGCACCAAAAGGCCTAAAATCCCTTCGCCGCCTTTTAAAATAAATCAAAATGAATGGACAAGATAAAGATAAAGAAAAAGCGGGCATTTTTGCCGCTCATCTGGTAGAAACCTGCAAATCGTGTGATGGTCAAGTGGTTTACGACGACATTAACAAGCCGGAATTACCGTCTGACGATTTAATACCCAGAAGTACAACGCTAAGAGAACTTAAACAGGAGATCGTGGATCTAAAACCTAAGAAAGCTCCTGGTTATGATTTAATCACCGAAGAAATTCTCAAAGCCTTACCTTGGAAAGCACTAATCAAGCTTCTCCATATAATAAATGCCGCACTCAGATTAAAACACGTGCCGAGCCAATGGAAAGTTTGTGGAAGTTATAATGGTTTTAAAACCAGGAAAATCGCCAAATGAGATAAAATCGTACAGACCAATTTCGCTTCTTCCAATCGTATCCAAAAATTTCGAGAGGATATTACTAAGGCGCCTTCAACCGGTTATAGAAGGAAACAGTCTTATCCCTCACCACCAGTTTGTGTTCAGAAGTAACCATTTGACGATTGACCAGGTGCATAGAATTACTGACGTAATCGAGAAAGCACTAGAAGAAAAAAAGATATGCTCAAGTGTATTTCTGGACGTCTCGTAAGCCTTTGATAAGGTGTGACACAATGGCCTTAAATGCAAACTACGACAAGTTCTCCCTGTATGCCTATACGATATTCTAAAATCGTATCTCGGGAATAGACTTTTCCGTGTTAGACATGGAAACGAATACTCGGAGCTTAAAGAAATTTCGGCCGGCGTACCGCAAGGAAGCGTTCTTGGGCCGCTTCTCTATCTGTTATATTCTCGTGATATACCGAAAGAAGATGGCACCACCCTTGCTACGTTTGCCGATGACACCGCTATCCTTGCAGTAGGTAAAACAGTCGAAGAAACGACTGCAAAACTGCAAAGCGCCATGAATAAAGTTAACGAATGGACGAGGGAGTGGTGGATTGCCCTCAACGAAACTAAATCTGTCCACGTGAAGTTTACATAGAAAAACGAATGACTTGCCAATTTTTCTAAACTTGGACCAAATACCTTTTGCCAACGAAGCTGAAGTGGAAATCGCACGTGAAAATGAAACGCAAAGAACTCGAAATCAAATATAGAGAAATGTACTGGTTATTCGGAAAACATTTCCAGCTCCGTAGCTACCGAGAAAAAACTGCTTCTATACAAGCAAGTGCTTAAGCCGGTATGGACCTACGGTATACAACTTTGGGGTTGTACCAAGAAAACGAATGCCAATATCATACAAACATTTTAAAATAAAGTGCTTAGAGAAATTGTCCAAGCACCGTGGTATTCCAGAAACGACGATATCCACAGAGATCTCGGAATTCCTGGAATCGAAGCGGAAACTAGAAGCTTCACGCGAAAACATAGAAACCGACTAATGGGACATGTTAACAATACAGTCCCAGCAATTTTGGACGATAACAACTTATTTCGCCGACTCCCAAAGATAAAACCTTCCGACTTGGCGAGATAAGGATTAACCGCGATTTAATTGCAAAGCATGCAGGATCTTTCATTGGAAAGTAAATTGCTTGATAAGATATAACTTAGTTGCAATATCGAACAAACTTATATCGAAGAGAGGTGTTTTAAGTTAGTAAGAATCTAACACTACTATGCGACACTATGAAAACCTACCCTCGAGATAAAAAAAGAAAAACAAAATTCATTGTTTTTCCACAGCGTCAGTATGATTTGTAACCCAAAGGAACTACGAAATTAGTTTGGGGATATTGCTCCACTTGTAAGGAATATCCTCCTCTCTCGAATGGAGGAAGTGCAGCGTTGATGCTGATGAATAGTTATTTACCACAATACGCAACGCAATTGAATTGTTCTACACAACAATGCATTGTTGGATGTGTAAAAAAAATTCGATCATACTGTTACAGTGCACGTATAATACCCAGAGTCCAATAATGCATACAAATATCGTAGAGTTCTTATAAATCCTAACAATTAGCAATATTTCATGGATGCATCTCCTCACCACACATGCATATGTACATGATTGCCCCAATCCATTGGCATGTGGCATACAGCCGATGTCCAACCAACACCGCTAGCATGCTGCAACAAAATGCAATATGCACCTACTGCATGTACATTTGTATCTTTGTATGTGTATATCCCATTCGATGGAACCATTTCGTCTTCTCCACTAGATCTGGTTTAGCAAGTGTTCCACCGAGTCCAACCAACCGAACGTGGCTAAGTCGTTGCAGAGCACAGGTTCATTCTCCCATAAACTGTCACAGCGGGTGATTACTCTAAACAGACACAAGGAGACGGAGATAAGTGAGGTACAAATACTCCAACATACAAAACATAATAATGAAATAAAACGTAACAAGAATATATAGAATCAATGAAAGTTTCAACCTCAGTCCTTCTGTTTAAGTCCCAATATAAGGTGGTAACAGAGGAATAATAAGAATAATGAACTTACTCTCGAACGATTTGTGTTCGTTAGAGTTCTTGTAGATGATAGGTACATAATATTTATCAGGTAAACCGTGTATGTACACACATCTTACGTACATACGTGCAAAACACACATCCTTTTGCTGTCCTTGTATTGTTGAAAGTCCTTCGTAAGTATTGTATAGGCTTCGAACTGTATATATCTCTGGATTCGCTATATATTTCCGCTAAGATGGTGTTGTAGATACATGACAATTTATCTGGGGCGACGACGACGGACAACAAATTCGTTTTCTACCACTGTTGGTGCAATTGTGTTCTTTTGTGCAAACGAATTGGAATGCGGGGTGCTGTCATGACCACGATATTATATCTCATATTTTTCGACGTTGTGTCTGACAGACCTTTGCATTCGTATTTTGCATTGTTATGTGAATAATTGAAAGTTGTCGAGTTGTTTGCAACTGTATTTGATATTTGTAATTAGGTCAGAGCAAGCCGAACATGTTTTTATTTTTATTTTTTTTTTTTCTTGATGAACAACGAGATTCGTTACATTTTTGTTATTAACTAAATATATTTCTAGTTAATATACATGTATTGGATAATATTTACATACATTAACAGGACGCAGGATAGGAAATGGACTAGGAGCAACGAAAAAAGAAAACTATGTCGCTCCTTGGAGCCGGTGAATTCCGTGAACACGTATTTGAGAAGACCGAATGCTTTACAGTACATTGTACCAAGTTTTGTCGTTCGATAAGAAAAACTAGATTTTATGGTTTGAAATACTTTTTATTATTCAATATAATCTCCTTGAACTTCAATACACTTGTTCCAGTGATCTTCTAATTTCTGGATTCCATCTTTGAAGTGAGAATCCGGAAGACTGTCAAAATACGCTTCCACGGCTGCTATTACCTCTTCATTCGATGAAAATCGTTTTCCACGTATGAATTTTTTGAGATGTGAGAAGGGCCAGAAGCCAGAGGAAGCTAAATCTGGGTGAATAGGGTGAATGTTGCAACAATTTATACTTTAATTCACTGATTTTCGCGATGGTTTTTTGAGCTGTGTGAGAGGGTGCGTTGTCTTGATGAAAAATTATTTTTTTCTTCTGTAAACAAGGTCTTTTCTCACGAATTTTCACATCCAGCTGAATCTGAATATATGGTTTTACCAGTTTGGAGGTAATCCATGAACAAAATCCCTTTTGCATTCCAAAAAACAGATGCTAACACCTTCTTGGACGATTTCTGGACCCAAACTCGTTTCGGAGCAGAAGTATCGGGTTTACACCACTGCTTAGCTTCTTGTTTTGATTTAAGATCATTGTGGCAGACCCAAGTCTCATCCATAGTGATGTGACGAAGCACAAAATTCTTCTTATCCTTTTTAAAACGCTCCAAATGCTACTGAGAAAGTCGCATTCGCATGCGTTTTTGTTCCATTGTTAGCGAATGCAGCACTCATTGTGCACACAGCTTTCTGAAACCCAAAACTTCAGCCAAAATATTGCTCACACTTCCTAATGAGATGCCTTGGGTTTCTACTAAATCTTTCAGTTAATCGACGAATTTTCAAAACCATATCCTGTATTTTTGCTGCGATTTTTGGTGTTAATGCACTTTTTGGACGTCCTTCACGTGGATCGTCTTTAAAACTTGTACGACCACGTTTAATTTCGGCAACCCATCTTTCTTCGTTCTAATTGAAGGTGAAGAGTCCTTGTACACTTTTAACAACCGTTCATGAATTTGTTTTGGTGCTACACCTTCCAAAAATAAGAATTTTATTACTGCACGACATTCAGTTTTTTCCATTGCAAAAAAATACAACTTTCAACATGTCAACTTTCAACACCTCTAAATGTACGAATGAGTTAACAGATCTACAGGAAACTTCACAGGTCTTCATAGAACAAACCTTTGTATTTTATCGATCGACAAAACTTATTGAACAACCTGGTATATTGCTTTGGTTTATTCGCGATGGGGATTGAATTATTCGCTATTTATATTAGTTGGAGGGACCATGGATTGTCAAGGACGATGCTTGTTATTAGCTGTACTGAAATCAACAAATCTATTTCGTTTCACGAAGTGTTCAGTTCCTTTTGTGGGACTTCTGGTGGGCTCAGAAACTTGAAATTCGGTACATAAGGGGACATTGGGATATAACTAAAGGCAAATTACTGAAAATTCCAAATTTATACCTGAAAATTGGTGAAATTGCCATTTTATTGAATAAAGAAACAATTTTCCCCGTTTATAACCCTTTTTAGGGGGTTAGATGAGGATATTTGAAGAAGTCGCAATTTTTTGGGTATATGTGAGGTAAGACCTATGTATCTGCACACCAAATTTCAAGTTTTTAACTGTACCAGAAGTCTGAGATCTTTTTCGTGCCACAACGTGCCTAGTTTCATTTGAGGGACTTTTAGCGGATCTAGGGACTCGAAACTCGGTACATAGGACGGCCTTGGAATACAACTAAGGAAAAATTACTAAAAGTCCAAATTTATAACTGTAAATTGATCAAATTGCCATTAAATCATATTTAGAGGCTATTTTTCTCCCGATTATAACCCTTTTTGGGGGAGTTGGAGCGGGATATTTGAAGAACTCGCTCAATGTTTTGGCTTTATGTGGGGCATGAACTAAATGTGAGGTACGATCTACCTGCACAACAAATTTCAAGTTTTTAGCTGCACTGGAAGTCCGAAATCTTGTTTGTGTCATAGAATACCCCCAGTAAAACGCTTTCACGTTAAAAAAGCTGAAGGATTTGCAGAACATCTTGAGGAAATTTTTCAACCAAATCCAGGTGACACCAAATCCAGCCCAACGGTGTACAAGAGCAAGAAGATGAGGAAATTGAACCAACTAGTCCAGCGAAAGTGAAAAATGAAATAAAAATATCTATAAATGCAAGAAAGGCCCCAGGCTTAGATCTAATAACGTGAGATATTCTAAAGCAGCTTGCTGGAAAAGCAATTTTGAAGTTTACGAACATCATTAATGCCGCATTTAGAATAAAATTCATGCCATAATTATAGAAAGTAGCTGATGTAATCATGATTGCGAAACCTAGGAAACCACCTCACGGAGCATCATCTTATAGGCCAATATCCTTTCTGCCTATATTGTCAGAACTGTTTAAAAGACTGCTACTCAAAAGAATTAAATTAACAAATTATTCCCAACAATCAGTTTGGATTTGGGGAAAAACATATATGTAACAATCGACCAGGTTCACCACTAACATTACTCAAAAGCACTGGAAGAGAAAAAAGTTTATGCTACAGTGGATGTAGCGAAAGCATTCGATCAAGTTTGGCACGAAGGACTGATTTATAGATTGTAAAAGGCTCTTCCCAAACAACATACAAAGATCCTGGAATCCTATATTACAGACAGATACTGTCGTATAAAAGAGCAAAGTGTGTATTCGGAACTTAAGAAAAATAAAGCAGGTGTACCCCAAGGCAGCGTACTTGGACCAGTACTCTACCCATTCATATACTTGCGGTTGCGATATCCCATCACTTGAAAAATAGCACAATTGCTACACAGTCATAATGTCAGTTGCAGAAAGCAATATTCATTCTACAGAAAAACTGTAAGATGCGATTCAGGAAATCCAAAGGACAAGGCAATGGCGTATAAAATTAAACGAGCCTTAATCTCTTCATGTAAATTTTAGAAACAAAAAGATTGAGCATATACGAATATATATATGAATAACCAAGTAATTCCATACGCAAACACAGTTAAATATCGTGGTATGACATTGGACGCAAAACTTCGTTGGAAGGCTCATCTCAAGAAAAAATGAGAAGAGCTCGATGTCAGATATAGGAGGATCCACTGGCTTATAGGAAGATATTCCTGCCTTTCAATTCCTAACGAATTCCTACTTTATAGACAAGTAATTAAACCTATATGGACATACGGGATTTAAGTCCGGGTTTGTACTAAACAGACCAACCTGAACATCGTCCAAAGATTCCAAAACAATGCACCCTGGTACGTTCGAAATGAGAACCTCCACAGAGACTTGGGTATAAAAAGACATGGGGAATGGCTCGGACATCACACAAACCCTGAGACTGAGACCCTCCAGCTTTTGGACCACACAAACCTAGTTATGAGAATATTAACATTTGGCATAATGTCGCTTTCGCAAAGTGACACCTGGCCAATTTGGCTGTATGTCGCCAGTTCGTTGAAACACTTTTAAGTATGAGGAATCTGTATTGCATCGCTTCGCTCCGCTTTACTGCTACGGTCCTTTTATGTCCGAAATCGGTGAGGACCAACAGGTTTTTGTTATATTCTCATTTGGCCTTATGTCGCTCTGCGAAAGCGACATTGTGCCAAATGTTAATATTCGGCCTAATGTCACTTTCAAAAGCGTCACTTGACACAATGTCACAGTACCTCAGGAGATTGAGACACCGAAAACCATTCGAATTAGCGCAGCACTAAAAACGTAAAAATTTGAAAATGCATATTCATACGAGCGTTATGGAATGACAACAACCAGCGCAGGGGTGCCAACGTCTTGTCCTGAGTGGTCTAAATCCCACTTATGTTCCATTCGCTTAGTGATGTATTCGTATAACTTCTTTCTTGTGAGCTCAGAATTCTTCGCTCTACTTCATCTCATACATGCTCGATGAAGTTTAAATTCGACGAGTTTAAATCCACCTGCTTATGTAGTAGAAGTAGCTTCTCTTTAGCTACCAACGCTTGGTTTATTTTCCAGCTTTAATATTTAATTTTGGCCATGTCCTGTATATTTATATTTGTTTATTTGTATCGATCCACATCAAATTATTAACCGCAGTCGCTGTCATAGGCATTCATCACCTTGCCTCCACCAAGTTTGACAGAGTTTTTAATTTTTTTTCTTCCAGCGCCGTTTTCTCTTTCCGGAAGCCGTCTGACCGAAAATGTTTATTTAAATGTGTCTTAGAGAAATTGAGTTGCAATTTGTAATTTTTGGCTGAAGTAAGAGGCTTTCGAAAACCAATTGAAATTGTATGAAGGAGGAGATACTTCTTGTAAAGAACCACTTTCAGCTAATAGGGGTAGGTTATCAAATTTTGCAAAGATAAGGTCTTCACAACCTAATGCTAAAAGGAAAAGCATCTAGTGCTAATGAAGAAGGAGCAAGGTACTGAAAGTATGAATCGAAACCGGAGGGTGTACTCTTAAGCAAACATTTAATGTTGAGGAGACCGATCTCAGTTATTAAACTGTAAATTTATAGATGCACGAACATTTTTCGGTGTATATTATCTCTGGAAGATTCTCTTCCACTTCAAGATGATTTGTGCGACCTTTGCGATAAAAAAAACTCAGTTTTCGTTCCCACATTGACCACATCATCAACAGAGTAAAACGGTGGTCTAAAGAGTTCTCAAATCTGTACGTCACCAAATCCCTTCACATTACATACGTTGGACCCATCCTCGAATATGTCAAGTATGGTCGCCCTATTATAGTAATCTTATTAAGGGAATCGACGCTATCCAGCGTAGATTTGTTCATTTTGCTTTGCGTGGCTTTCCGTGGGTTGATCCTTATAACCTGCTTCTATATTTACACCGTATTGAACTGATTGACCTACAGTCCCTTGAAAAAGGTCGAAAAGTTACCGATGTGCTCCTTATCCAACAACTCCTAGCTGCCAATATCGATACCCCCAACTTTTACAAATGATATCTCTCAACACCTTAGATCCGTTCCATTATTTCGCCTTGACTCTCACCGGACCCATTATGGGGATAACGAGCCGATATGTAGAATGCTCCGCAATGTTAACAGCATGCCTTTCGCATTTGATTTTAACCAAAGCTGTTCGGAATGCTCTGTACCATCATTCCTCCCACACTGCCTGAAACTCCCCCCATGCTCCTGTTAAAATCTAAGTCTTGCGTTGAGTTTAGTTTTTAAGTCTACTTTTAAGTTTTTCCTACTTGTATTAAGCTTAGAATTTTGTAAGCCTCTTTTAGGAGAGGCCTTCAATGGATTATATAATTTCACAACTAGGAAGGGTTGTCTACACTTCTACATCAGTGCGAAATCAGCTCATGGGTCACATGGCTAACCTTTTTTACTTTCCCGAGCCTGAAACGATCAGTACGGTATTGGACTTTATACCCAACATACTCTGTTTTGACAGGAAGTTCGAGATTGAGATCCCGAACAATAATTCTTGGGAAACTGACGATTTGCAGCTGAAGATAAAAGGACTAGTGTGGTATACTGACAGATCAAAGATGGACTTCGGTGTTGGAACCGGTATTTATGATCTCAATCGCAAAGTCTCGAAGGCACTTGAAATGTGCCCCACTGTCTTTCAGGCAGAACTACATGCCAAGGCCTAGTTTCTCGTAACCATTCATGTTGTGCGTATTATATTGTTCGCGCGAATGGAAGGGACGTACAGTTTAATGCCGACTCCGAACGGCGAATTGAGAATCTTTTCATGACAGATTGTACTCTTGCAGGTTGGCCATGCCCGCGAAGAGGTGGTGCCGAAAAAAAACTTTTGGTGGTGTTTTGAGAATCGAACCTGTGTCTCTCGCTTAGCAGTCCAACGCACTAACCACTTAGCCACGGCGACCACCATGCCATTAATACTTGAACCAATATCATTTTCGATTCTAATATAAAGGGCGTAACTATCAATATATTCACCGATAGTCAAGCTGCGCTCAAAGCTCTGAGTTCCCATTACTGTAACTCAAAGGCCATTTTAAGATGCTTCAATGCTCTCCAGGGCCTCTAAAAGCGAAATAAAATCAAGCTGGACACAGAGGCATTGCAGACAATGAAATTGCAGAAAAGGCTCTTCAGAAAGATACATAGGTGCTGAACCCTTCTGCGGCATCCCTACTTCCGCGTTCAGAACGAGTCTGGACGGCTGGGTAAAACGGAACTTCTTATCGTATGGGAACAACATCCAGGAACCACAAGAAATATTCTCAACCTCAAAAGGGACGATATGAGAAGGCTGGCTTCCTCACCGGTCACTGAAGCCTCAGATATCTGAATACCGGCTCTGCTTAGAGGAAGACGAATCAGCGGAATATGTTCTATGAGAGTGTGTGGCTGTCTGCAGAGTCAACAAACGCTTTCTCCACAAGGAATTCCTAAGACCGGAGGAAATGCCTCGACTTCTTCATTAAGAAGATCAAGGATCTTCTAGTCTAACTGTCTCCAGGCACAATAGATCTTTTAGGTCGGAGTGCCATATGCGTCAGTCGCAGAGCCAATCTTTCGATTCACGAATTCGCGGAAACTGAATTGTTTAAAAGTAAGTGCATAGCTTTGCACTTACGGATTAGTGCAAGGGTGTGCACTTATGGATTAGTGCACAAAATGGATAGGTACACACAAATCGAGGACGGTTGGTTGTGCACTTATCCGTTTCCGACTCTATTTGTTTCAATTTATTTATGTTACATTGACACATAGACAAAAAAGTATCACAAAGAAGCCTACTTTAATGCAAATGTGCTGATGGTCAAGTGCTGACATAATTTAATATCGGTTGATGATTAACTTGTCTCTGGATCAAATTGTCACACACTTGTTTAAATGAAGACTAAACTTTCAATATGATGGTGGACTTGGCCAAAACTGGTTGCATTGAGCATTACAAAAGCTTCGCTCAAACAAAAACGCCAATAACGCCAACTAAAAACACCAAAAGGTATTCATCTTAATTATAAAAAAAAAAAGTCAATCTTTCACACAACTAACATGTGTGGGTTCAGACATGTTAAAGGTTTGTAAACTTTAAAATTGATCGTTCAATTAATCTTAAATTTTGACAATGTGTCTCTGTTCCCAGAGGCGTAGAGCTCTCCAAAAACCGTGTTCAAAACGTTACCATACCTACATAATTGGTATCGTGTAACCCAATGAAATAGATCGCCGTCATCATCTCCATCGTCGTCGTCCCAGTCGTAACGCCAATAACAATCAAGTTATTCATAAAAAAAAAAAAAAAACACGAAAAGGAGGAGAAAAGGAACATATAATCCTTTGTATGTATTATTACTCCCTGCCTTTCATGCGAGACTGTGAGATCGTTTCGGAAATAAAGTGTCAAAATAGAAGAAAAATGTTTTTTTTATCCAAAAAAATCTTCGCGCCTTTCGGTCGCATTTTTCATTTTTTTTTTGTTTTTTTTTTTTGAATACCCCCCCAATTTTAAGATCGGTCGTCTTTCATAAATATTCATGGAAGGGTATGCAATGGACACACGGTCTTCAGATCAATGCTGATCGAAGATGGTTTTGTCTTTTTTTGTTTTTTCCTTTTGAGCCCAAGAAGAGGAGGATGATTCGAGCTAATGTTGGAACATAAATAATTTTTTTTATTTGTTTTCATTTTTATTACAAATTTGTGTAATGGTTTCTAGACACCGCTTATGGGCGCAAGAAGATATAAACATTTAGATTGACTATGAGGGCAGGTGCCATTCGATGTCGGGTATGTACAACATATTATATTAGCTCAGTTGAAGGTTTGGTCCTTGAAAGACGTTAATAATTTAAATTTAATCACCCAAGGGACATTTATTCTAATGTGGATTTTTTGAAGGGGATCTCGGATCATTAAAGGTTTATAAAAAGCTAAATTATGTCAATGGTTGCTACAAATATTGTTCGAATGGATGAGTGAATAAGGATTAACGACTTATACATGTCAAAGCTGGTCAAATATTTTGGATTTATTCTTGTGTGTCAGAAGGGATTGGTTGGTCAAGAACTGTAACTAAAGTTGATGGCAAGGTACACGCGAATATCACCGGATCACAATGCTCGATGAGGGCAGGATCATATCATCATTCTCCTGTTATTCACGAATGATTATTGTAAAGCCGAATACTCGGACCTGCGTAGGTAAAGCTGGGCAAATGTATCAAATCAGAAGTGGCATCTTGTGTTGGCCTAATGAAATGACTAAAGGGTCCGACATATGTAGGGGCCAACTTCGCCGCGTAGTAGTTAGCAGCATCTGAAGGGATGAAGTTCCTACGCCATACCAACTC
Source organism: Criorhina ranunculi (assembly GCA_951813785.1). NCBI lineage: Eukaryota > Metazoa > Arthropoda > Insecta > Diptera > Syrphidae > Criorhina > Criorhina ranunculi. Next base: position 52,722,031 of record OX638381.1, on the reverse strand, counting down.
ATTGGGGAGATATTGCATGTCTCTCCGTAGAAGGTTGTATGACTTCGATGCCTTCTTGCTTCTTGTTGCTAACTTCCTATCGATATCGTCCCTAAGTTGTCGGATTTGTCCGAGCGGTATTTGATAAACATCTGGAGCTGAATGTTAAGGGCTGCGAAATTTTTTTTGAAAAGAAAATATATAATGTTCCGCCATCTCTCGAAGCAGGCAAACATTTCAGTGGAGGATTCCTCTTTCCAGACACATTCAATCGTTCGTCTGCAAGCACGATTCTAAGGTATGTCCAGTCCATCATCTCGACATTGCCTAGGATCAATACTTCCTTAGTTTTTCTGGTTGAAGGAAACCATCGTTCGGTACTTCTCGGATCTTTTAGGTCGTAATGCTTTTCATTCTGATGGATAAAAGGTCTCCGTAAGCATAATTGTTGGTTCTCCAAAATAGGTGTCTTCCGGCTTAGTCCAGGAAGAGAGCAATTCTATTATGATGACCCTTCAGTGTTTTGGACTTCAAGCAATCTAACCTTTCAAGCAAATATTCATTGATTTACTTTTCTTTTATTAAAGGATATTTCCAAGTCCTAGGAGCACTCAAACTCGTTTCGGTCCATTGTACTCCCAGGCAGAAACCTTTTTTTGGTGTAATGGTTTGAGAAACTAAGATTTCGTTCGTTTCCCTTTTTCATTTCGGCGGCTGTTGCTGCTACTAGACTGGGCTTAAGCCTGCTCAGGTTGGGTCAGAAGCGAACATCAAGTTACGTATGAAGTGATACTTGGCGATGCTTTCAATCAGCCTCGCATTCCTGTTCGCCTGGTCTCTCTGTTCCAGTGTTGCATAGTGAACTCCTTGGCTTGTCCTGTTGCCATTCTCTTTCCCATTTCAGCTTCCTAGATGTATTTACTTCCGTTGAAAAATGGAAGAAAAATGCTGCTACGTAGGAGTAACTGCCTTACAACGTAAGTAAAACACAGCTTTAAGGGAGATGCTGGAAATGGAGTGATTAGATTTGCTATAAAGAACGCGTTTAATAAAGCAAACTGGATATCCATAATGGTTGCGTTGACAAACTTGAAGTATCCACCAAAGGGTGCTGCTGTACGGAGCTGATTAAGGAGTACTTTATTACCGCCAGCACTCTACAGGGCTCCGTCCTCGGGCTTTTATGACGAATTCCCGATGGGGTACAAGTGATAGATTTCGCCTACAACATAGCGACAGTGGTTACGGTGAAACACTTACATAAACTCAACCAACAAGCGTCTCCAGCCAGCTCGATCTTTAGCTAGCTGTCTTTAGTTTCGCACGCTAAGTTAATTGAGGTCCCCTTCAACTTGTGTGCGCCACCTGAGTCGCGGTCTTCCTCTATTGTGTAGTCCCTCGATGGTGGATTCGAAGATTTTTCGGACCGGAGCATTGGTGTCCACCCGCTCTAGATGACCCAGCCACCTCAGTCGTTGGACCTTCACTCTTCTGGCTAAGTCGATGTCGCTGCACAGCCCGTACAGTTTGTCTTTATCTCCTCTTCGACTCAACGTCTATGCAGACGGGACCGAAAATCACCCGAAAAATTTTCCTCTCGAAGCAGCCCAGAGCCTCATTCATTTTTGATAAAGTCCATGCCTCTGCGCCATAGAGCAGGACTGGGACTATTAAGGGCTTTGCTAGTCAATTGCCTTCTTAGCCCAAAGAAGCAGCGATTGGCAAGGGTTATTCTTCGTCTGATCTCATCGCTGGTGTCGTTGTCTGAATTGATAGCGGAGCCTAGATAGATAAAGTCTTTAACTACCTCAAAGTTATATCTGTCGAGATAGATGTTCTATCCGAGAAGTCGGTGTTGAGTATCATTTGTTGTTGACAGCATAAAATTGGTCTTGCCCTTATTTACCGTTAAACCCATCTTCTCCGCTTCCATCTCAATACTCGCGAAAGCGCCACTGACATCACGCTGCTTTCTTCTGATCGGCTTATGCGAGTAATTGGACGGACTTTTGAAAGATTGAGCCTCTTGTGTTGGTGCGTGAGTTTTGCACTATTCTTTCAAGAATGATGTTTAAAAAGTCGCATGCCAGCGCATTGCCTTGTTTAAAGCCTTTTCTGACATCAAAGGTCTCGGTGAGTTCTTTACCGACCTTGATAAAGCAGCGTGCATTCTCAATCGTCATCCTGCACAAACAGACGAGTTTGGCAGGGATGCCAAAACTAGACACAGCTCTGTATAGCTCGTCTCTATAGATGCTGTCATACGCAGCCTTAAAATCAATGAATAGATGGCGTGTATCGATTTGGAGCTCCTGGGTTTGGCCTAAAGCCATACTGATATGGACCAATCAGGTTGTTGACGAACGGCTTAAGACGTTCACACAATACGGCAGATAGGATCTTGTAGGCGATGTTAAGAAAACTAATACCTCAATAGTTGGCGCAGTTCAGAGGGGCTCCTTTCTTGAAGATTGAACAAACAATGCTGAGGTTCCATTCATCGGGCATTAAAATCCACTAGCTTAAAGAGTAACACTCAACCTAACCTGTGGAATCTATCTTAACAAATGTAGACCACACAAAGCATCACTGAAAGTGTAGCTTGAATACAAAAGCATTTTAGACACTTGTCTGTCCAACACGTATTTCTTTTAATGTCTCAAACTTGTATCACCGATTGACAGAAAAATCGTGTAAATTCCTACACCTTGAGTGACCTACCGGATTATATCATATGTAGATACCGCGTTAAATGACTTCAGTCGTGAGCCGAATTCCTTTCACAAAAGCGACACCCACTAAAATGAAAACAAAACCTTAACGTAATTCACACATTAAACAATTTTTTTCGATTTTTTTTCTTAAATTCCCAAGAGCTATAGTGTTGCTTAAATAATTCGAATTCTTCGAAATCAAATGGAGATACTGTTCACATTTTAGCTCCACTGCTACTCCTGTTGCTGTTCAACTTCATGTGCAATCTCCAATAGGCATAACTGCAATACAGCGTCTTGGTATGCGAAACTCGTGCTCGTCGAGCACAAGCAAAACTTCCTAAACCAATTCCTTTAGCCAGCCAGACCAGACCCTATTCCTAAGTGGTTTCAGTTTACGGAACAATATTGATATCGTGAATATTGATCTTGTTCCGAGATAAGACAATGGCTTGAACCACTTCCTTGGAAATGGATAAACAGCAAAGCAATTCATGCTCTCACTTGGTTTGTTTATTTTTATTTTTCTTGTTTGTTAACGTGCGAAAGATTTGGCCAAAAGGCAGTGTTGGACACTGTAGCCTGCTTTGGCGATTTTTGTTCTTCTTCAGAAATGATACACAGTTTCACTCAAAAAAATTGATCAATACATGTGAGTAGAGATTCACCCTGTACACCATGGACATAACATATAACTCGCATGTGTACCATGGACATACTCGAAATATAAATTAAGTATTGGAAGTGTATTACTAGCAAGGACCTTTTGAGAACAGTTCGTGTGATTTCTATCTCGGAATTCCAGTTCTTGTTGGTGGTATTTATTTTTATTGGACTTGGTTTGATCCATGCTTGGTTTGAAATGAACTTCTAGATGTGGATGTGTTGGTTTGCTCGTAACGGGTTTTGTATTTCTTGTCGTTAGATTTGCTTTCAACATGACCTTGTTCATAACTCATTCAACGATATTGTATGTCCACAGCTTAAGATAGTTATCTCAATAGATCGCCAAATTAATGGTTTCAATTTTGTGGACATTGAAGCAGGTGAATTTGTTGTAGTGGTACCAAGTTGCCTTCTAAACTGGAATACATTTTGCAAGAGCATTTGATGAGAATAGGGACTTCGTACAGAAAACAATTCTCTAGGAGCACGAAAAAATGACAATCTTACAGGTATTTACACACAAAGTTGGTTGAAGTCCCTTTCCACCTTTTTTTTTTTTAAGGAAATTTCCAAATCCCAGTCCCAGGAACACTTAAAGTCGTTCCGGTCCATTGTACTCCTAGCCAGAAACCCCTTTTTGGTGTAATGGTTTGAGAAACTCAGATTTGTTCGTTTCTCTTTTGATTTTCGGTAGCTGTTGCTGTTCCCCAACCGGGCTCGAACTTGCACAGATCAGTTCACGAGCGAACACTCTATCCACTGCATCATCGCCACCCTCCCTTTCTACTTGCTCGGTTACGTTCATAAGTCATGATCTTCCTGTACTGTGCCATTCTGCCGGGATGAACTAGAAGTCCGTTCCGGCCGGAATACCTACATTTTGCAGGAATGTTAGTCATACAGTTCATCTTTAAATTCCCTCTTCTACTCACGGTCTATTTAGACGCAGGATCAAATATCAAGCGAATGATTTTTCTCCTGATATAACCGTTAGCTATATAGCATTATTGTCTAGAATGATAAGGGTCCGATATAGTGTCACTTTAGGTGTTTGAAGGGTAGATATGTGCATTCAAGAGGACACAAGCGTTCATAGGTTTTTTACTTTAACCTTCAAGTGGTTAACCGCGGGTGGTTAGAACCTTGACTGGAGATAATTGTCAAACCCCTTTAAAATGTTGCTTCTAGAACAAAGGGTCAAGGGAAAGGTCCCACGATACACTTAGAATTTGGGAAATTTGGGGATGACAGATGGATCACACTTCCATATGGCAAATGTCAAAAGCCGCAATATAGCAAAAAGGAAACAGGATGGCATTACAATCGTCATAGACCATAACCGACCTGATTTCTGCAGAGGCTCAGTAGAAGCTTAGCGATTCGGGCGAACTGTCAACCATGCCATCGATGGCCATTAGATTCAGAATGGTGTAGGGAGGTGAGCAATAGACAAACAACAACTTATGTTCTCTTTATTTCGACAGAGGTACACATCCTCAGCAATCTCTTAAAGGAGAACGCAATGCATCCATGAAGATCCGAGTAAGGCGGCAAAGAACATCACGCTGTAACACATTTAACTTAACCTAACTTAAGAATTAAGCTACTCTTCCTAAACTTCAGGCAGCAGCATTAGAACTTCAAAAGCGGTAGGAAGTGTGTCATCTTAAATTCCAGCAAGATAATGCCGCCTTACACCTCCGGGAAGGAGCCTGATTAGAATTTATGTGACACAAAATCTCTTCGGCATGACCTCCAGACTTGACGACCCATGATGATCTCGAGCTACAAAGAAAGAAGTCCGTATGTTTCTACACATATGACTCTAAGACAGAGTCGGGATAAAAGGATCCAAGGATCTCATTTCGATTGTTCGACCACTGTAGCGACTTGCCAGCCGAGGTAATAGCAAACAAAAAAGGTCCTATAGTAGCTTAAGTTGTTTTTATAAATAGTCAAGTCGGAAGTAAATTCTTAGAGGCTGTCACCTTCAACTCAAAAACCGCTTAAAAATTCATGTTATATGTGAGTGTTTGGGCCAACGAACTTGTCAGGCAGGGTACAGCCCTAACGATTCTACCGAATCTTAATATCCCTCTCACCACTTGCTGAATGCTTCTCAAAACGAACGCGATGGGCATCATCAATCTTAGATAGATTAACCTGCCTCATTACTAAACAGATGTGAAAGCTTATTAGCACCATAGTGAGTTCACGCCAATAGACGGCCCTCATCTCTTATAATTTTTGCAAAAGCTTTTTGGACGAGGAAGAAAAGGAAACGATTCTCTGAACGTGACTAGCCCTCTCAACTCGAAGAAGAACATAAGCAGCCTCCAATACTTCATAACAATCTCTGGTTGGTTAAGCGGGTAGGTAGGGTAAGTAGGTAAACAATTTTGAAACTAGCAAGCCTGCCAGAGACACAAGTAGCGCGGATGCGTCAATTTGATGTCACAACTAACGTGACCTGGATGTTGAGAGCGTGGTTTTCAGATCCACCCTGTGGAGTTCAGAGAATTAATAATGTTACAGAGTTTATGTCAGAAATGTCTGGTAATTCCTTAAAAAGGGGTTTTCTGAGAGTGCGCTGTCTGGCTTTGACAAGTGCCGGGCAGTTACAGAGAAAGTGGAATAGAGTTCCCTTTTCGTGTGAATTGTCGCAACTACGGCAGTGCGGGTGGAATGGAATGCCTAACTTGGCAGCGTGTGGGCCAATTGGCCAATGGCCCGTGCTGATTGCTGTAATTCTTGCTGTCTCGATGCGGGTTCTATCATTCGTCCTGTTTTTATTGTAGGCGGGCCATATCTGTCAGTTTTCTAAACTTTTCGGTTAAGCGGGTAGTTTCTGAAGAAAAATTCAAATTCGTGTGGTTTCCAAAGGGTCTACTCTGGTCTAAGTGTGGCTGCATTGAATGCAGTCTGCCACTTCAAACTAACCTTACCTTCTTGTTTCTTGTATAAAAGCTTCGTAAGTAGCTTCATTGAAGAATTTAGTAAAGAGATAGATTTAGATAGTCAGCTTGATTGGTCTTTTCATCTTACGACTTCATTTCTTTCTTCTTTTTGGAGTCATTCAACCCCATTTTAACCCTCGCCCTGGAATATCCAGAATATCGAACTGGTGTCAATCGAATCGTAATATTAACGAACTAGTCCTTCGACAAGCCTCTGAAATGGGCCAGCAGATCTTGGATTTTAACTGGCCATTGTGTCTATTTACGATTTGACAATCTCCTAACCTATCAGGTAACGCAAAATTCCTCCAGCTAGTCCCTACTTTGCTTGAACATCCTTGAGCTTCGATAAACGTGAAGTCGGCTTCCTTGTTAGTCTTTAACGAAACAGAAATAAGTAGGAAGTAAAACCTCTCTTACATTTTCTCTGCTAACATTAGAAAAGCCAGGTTGCCATCAAAGAGCTCCCCTCACTCACTTCGTCCTCCAAATTAATGGAACAGTGTTAGGAAACTTTTATGCAGGCTAACACTCGGTTCAACATTACTCTCCTCTGAGTTCCCGGTTATTGTAACATATAGGACAATGAGAAAGCCGCCACGCTAGCCAGATGTGGTTCTACCCTTGATGCCTCCCTTGCGGAGTCAGTTTGCTCCCCGATGAGACTCGTCAAGGGCAAAATTTTCCAACTTTTTCTCTCTATTGCCAACTGGAAAAGTTTAGAAAGCTGCGCCAAATGGAGACAGTTATGGCCCGCCTATAATATAAACGGGACGAGTGACTTAATCAGCAGAACCTGCACCGAGACAGTAAGAATCACAGCAATTAGCACGGGCCACTGGCCAATTAATTAGTCCACACGCTGCCAAGTTAGGAATTCCATTCAACCCCAACTGCCGCAGAGGCGACAATTTACACGAAAAGGAGACCCTATTCCACTTGTTCTACGACTGCCCTTTACTAGCTAAAGCCAGGCACCGCACACTTGGCAGGGTTTGCCAAAGAATTATCAGAGATTTCTGAAATACAATGCAGCAACATTATTAATTTTTTGAACTTCACAGAATGGATTCGAAAAACTGCGCCTAATCACACCTATCGACACCCAGGTCACGTAAGTCGTGGTATCAAAACGGCGCAACTGCGCTACTTGTGTCTCTGGTAGGATCTTACCAAACAGCCACTTCTAACACCTTTTTTGTTTTTTTTTTTTTTTTTATATTCACTCAGCGCTAGTGTTGGTGTTGTGATTTTGAAACTCAGGTGGTTTCGGTTTTTTTTTTTTGCTCTGAGGGTGTTGTCCAGAATGACTGGGGAGAATTATTGGTTTTGTTGCCATGGCTTATAATTCACTGTATTTCTTTCGAAGATCCCGATGTTACTTGTACAAACAACACTTTCAAGCCATATGACCACCCTTCTGCCAGTGTTATGCCTATGCTTAGCTAGCTTAGAAAAGCTCCCTTAGAGCATTCCCTCTTCCTCGATGTGAATGATCTGAACACTGCCAGTACAGCCGAGCTAAACTCTTGGTTTCAAGCATACATTGAGTATTCCAATGTTCGTCTGGACTAAGTGTACTTATTTTCTAAAGGACCACTCTAAACTAACTAAAAAAAGACTTAGCCCACCATGCCCAGAGATATACCATTCCCAAGTAAAACAAATACACTCGATGACAGCTTTATATTGAAATCGTTCCTGCATTCGTGGTATCCGCCGTAGTGCAACATTGTATCCACCGAAAGCATCCTCACAAAGTTGATTCACACTTAACGAGCCCATATGAAACAATTATCGCAACCTAAATTCGGGCATTTATCATTAGGCTCTTGTGGGCCGTGGAAGTGACGCCCCCTGAAACACTACGAGTACGATCCTGTGGGAGAGGCAGCTTCAGTAATTTGGGAGCACCACCAGACTCACGGGCACACAACATAAGTATCTTTATAAAAGACCAAGATGATGTTCAAATTATAAAGTAATTATTAGGTGCTAATGATGAAGTCGTATATAATTTAGTGTTAGCTCACGATGCCTGCCAGTCTCTGATTTAAGCGTGACCGTCGGTTGCACATGGCTCCCGAGTGGCTGCTGTTGCTGGTGCAGTGCTGCGTGTTTTTTTTTTTTTTGGTGCGCCGAAAATCTGTAGCAACAACTTTATTGCCCTTTGGTTGTAAGATCTGGGAGGGCACGTTGAGTTTTGTTTAGAACATTATCTAAACAAGAGTATACGTGTACGAGTAAGTGCAGCTAGATTGCAGCGTCGATTTGTTTTGGGAGCTAGTAAGTTTGTAAACAGATGGCATATTTAGTATGTGTAAATGATGATTGTAGATATGGTTTAGGAACCCCAATCTCTATTCTATTTGTTGTTTACATCATTTATGAAGAGAATAAATATTTACACTTAATTGTGAACAACTGAGTGTAAGGTAAGACAAACTGGCACCCGATGAAATTTAGGATAACCCAAAACAAAAGTAAATGAACACTCTTAGTTTTTCTATAACTTGTAGTAGATACAAATGCAATGTTTTTAGTGCTGACTGAACTGAAGTTGCAAAATCTATTGCAAACGTTAAGAATGTAAATTCTACATACAACTGTGTGCAAAATAATAGCAGTGCTGCTATAGAGGAAATATAAACTTAGTTTAGCAATAGTATTAAGTCGTTTATGTCAAAGTTTTGCAGCTGATCATGACGGTTCATGCCTTGAAGAGGGTAAAATCAATAAATTTATATAAGAAGCACTTTCCAGCTCTGCTAAAATGATAGTAAATGATAAAAATTGTAATCAAAAAGCAGAAAAACGTAGGCGAAAATAAAAAATTCAAGAAGATGAGATGAAAAAGATCGTCCGCTTAGCTCAAACAGATCCTTTCGCGACGTCTACCAAAATCAAACAAGATTTTAATCCTCAAGTTGACTCTTCTACAATAAGAAGAAGACTGCTAGAGGCGAAATTGTTTGTAAGGAGTCAAAGGAAAATACTGTTGTTGCAACTACGGCACAGTTAAAATAAAAAACAGCTTGCTAAGGACCATTACAATTGACCGATAACCAAATGGCAACACATTTTGTGGTCAGATGAGTCTTTAGTGGTCTTCTTTGACTCCAGTGAACGAAGACAATATATAAGAAGACCAAAGAATGCCGAATACAATCCTCGGCTTGCGACGCGGACTGTGGGGTTGCTTAACTTATTACGGTGGATAAAAGGCACAGTAGATGCAAAATTGTATGTTGAAATCTTGCAGTCGGTCATGCTTCCCTACGCGAAATGGAACATGCCACTTTTACGGATCTATCAGCAAGATAATGACCCCAAACACACTTGTGTATTAGCCAAATCCTGGTTTTCAAGCAATGGGGTCAAAGTTATATGGTGGCCGGCTCTATCTCCAGGCCTTTATACTATTGAAAACCTCGAGGCCGATGTTAAGAAAGGTGTTTTCAATACAAAACCTAAAGCCGTTGGGGCATCATGGTCTACAGTGCAAGCTGCGTGGGCGGCCATTCCACAGGAAAGGTGCAGGTGTCTGGTTGAATCCATGTCACGTCGATGTGCTGCTGTACTTGCAAACAAAAGTCAATCAACAAAATATTAATCTATTTTAGGACTTTCAATACTTTTTTCGCGAAAAAAATTCAACTAAAATACACAACACTGCACACTCATTTTTTTGAGTTTTTTATGTTTGATGCATTTTTTTATTAAATTGATCTATAATTTTTTTTAATTTTGATTTTTCGATGCGTTATTTTAAGTAGAAGTTATAAAATAAACTACATATGTACCATCAATACCATTTTTATTTTATTACGAAAAGTTTACCATGTAGCACTGCTATAATTTTGCACACGGTTGTAGGTGCTGAATAATTTGTTGAATGAATAGTTGCCCTGGCTGTACTTTTCAAGAGCCATCCCACATTACAATGGAAGAAGTAAAGACGGTTGAGCCAGATACCTTCTGAGTTCTAGAAAAAGATGGGAAAAGACGGGTTCAGATGGTTCATGAGTTTCATCTTCAAACTTATGAAAGGTGACCCAATACCGAACCAGTGGAGGGAACGCTAAGTGTACATGACGGTACAGGGATTAGCAGCCTTGAACATACTTGCCCTGGTGTGTTGAGCCAGACTTTTCTAGATTCTTGCATGCAAAGACCCTTTGCGTGTCTTGCAAAGAGTGATTTACTTACCCCACAGAAGAAGGTGGCGATGGTGCAGTGGATAGCGTGTTCGCTTGTGACCCGACCTGTGCATGTTCGAGCCCGGTCGGGGAACAGCAACAGCCACCGAAAATAAAGAAGAGAAACGAACAAAATCAAAGTTTCTTCCACCACTACACCAAAAAGGGGGTTCTGCCTCGGAGTACAATGGACCGAAACGAGTTTGAGTGCTCCTTGGATTTGGAAATTTCCTTTTTATATAAAAAAACAAAAAACCCACAGAAGGGTTTGGGTCCAATGAATTCTGTTATCGCGCCGACTTTTGCCAGAGATTTGACGTTTTCATTACTCGCAAATCTACTATGTGCAGGAATCCAATGAAGGATGACCATGTTGTTCCTAGCAAGGTCCGCGATTACATTGCGGGTTTGTAGGACTAGTTTGGAATGGGTGGCGTTAAGACATCGAGGTATTTTAGATTCCAATGTATCTAGACTTGTACCAAGGAGTAAAGACAAGAGTAAGTAATAAAAGGGTTCTCAATAAAAACAGGGGTACACCAGGGAAGTGTATAAGGTCCTTTGCTCTTTATTGTAGTTCTTGACTATCTGCTCTAAAGTAAAGTGTACCAGTTACTTTTTGCTAATGATGGAGCCATCACAGATTAGGTTAGATGCGTGGGTAGGCGGAGATGAGTTCCTCTACGCCACACTCAGGTCTCTGGGACCCATTGTGATATCTATAAGGGGGAAATCTTACCCCTAAACCTTACTCGCATAGAAAGTATACTAAATAGCTTACTTACTGCGTCTTTGATACAAACCATCTCGTGGATTTGATAAAGTTGTTCAAGTCGTTCACCGGTTTGCCAGATAGTTCGTCGAGATCCCGGAAGAATCCTCGCCCGGGGAATCTGTGTCTTAGGTTGTAAAGACCGGGGCAGTGACAGAGGAAGTGGGTTGTATACTCATGAACTTCCTCGTCACCGCAGCCCCTACACAGGTCTTTTTCCGTAATACGGAGCTTCTTCATATGGTACCGTAGAGTGTTATGATCCGTAATCACACCTACAAGGGTGGAGAAGAATTTCCTGTCCTTTTGTATAAGTCTGGCGGTCCTAGCCTTATCTAATACAGGCCATAACTTTCTTGTGATAACACAAGTATCAAGTTTTCCCTGCTTTGAGCTTCAAAGTGCAAGGCGGTATATTAACGGAGGAGTCAGCTTGCTCCGGACTTAATGCCGAACCTCTTCTAGCCAATTCGTCAGCATTCTCGATCCCTGGTATGCCCTCATGCCTAGGGACCCAGCAGAGTATAACCTTGTGCTGTGTTCCAAGAACCCTGAGCTCTTCTTGAGAGCACTTTACAAGCTTCGATTTTATTTTCTTACTGATGAAGCCATCATAAGAGAGGATATTACCATCTTGCAACTAGCACTTGACATATGAGAGGGTTTTGGAGGAAAATTTGTAGCGTATTTGTCCAAAAAAGACCGAGTAGGTGTGCTGCTTGTTCTTTGATCCGCACTCAGACTTATTCCAGACATTTATAAACCAAACCATTGGTTGGTGTCCTAGCTATCTCAACAGATCAATGAGCATTTTTCTTTTGATCGATGTCGCTGTACAGCTTACGAAGAATTTTATACGCGAAGTGACCAACGGTATCCTCATCCGTGTTCAAGTTCAGCGCCATGAGATAGGCCTGGCATGATTAAGGTCTCTTAACTTTACTTTACTTCTCAGCCTTCTGAGCCCAAACGATTGATTTCTGATATGATTTCGTTTTCAGAAGAGATAGTAGTTCCAAGGTAGACAAAATGCCCCACTGCCTCGAAGTTAAAGCTGTCTACTGTGACTTTCTGTCCGATTCTTCGATGTTGGGTGTCCTTCTGGTTGACAGCCTAGTTTTGCCCTCATTAAACCTATTTTGGCCTTTTTTCTGTCCCAAAATTTGCCTATGACAGCTCGCAGAGTTCTGCTGATTAAATCAATAATTGCACAGACTTTTGAAAGATTGTGCCTCTGGAGTTGGCTTGAGAGTTTCACACAATTCGTTGAAGCATGATGTTGAAGAAGTCACATGACAGCGCGTCAGCTTGTCTAAATCCTATTTTGATATCAAATATCTCGGTGAGATCGTTACCGACTTTGATGGAGCAACAAGCGTTCCCCCTTACCATTCTGCACAGAGGGACTAGTATAGCTTACTTACTTACTTCAGGACTTAGGTGGGGTTACAGCCCGGGGGTGGACATGGGCCCCAACCCACAAGCATCTCCAGCCAGCTTGATCTTAAGCTAGTCGCTTTCGGTTTCCCACGCTAAGTTGGGATTTGCGTGCACCACCATAGTCGCGGTCTTCCTTTACAGGTGGACTCCAAGCTCGTCTCTATAAATGCTGTCATAGGCGCCCTTAAAATCGATAAAAAAAAATGGTGTGTGTCTATTTGGACTTCTTGGGTTTTCTCAAAGATCGGCCGATGTGTAAAAATTAGATCGATTGTGGACTTTTCTGGGGTCGAATTACGGCATCAGTGATCGAGTAACTCGTCACGTAAAAACGAGCATTATCACGTATAAACGATCATTCCGACGTAATAACGCTTGTTTTTCGTGACGAGTTACTCGATCACTGATGCCGTAATTCGACCCCAGGCCTGAAACCACACTAATAGAAGCCACTATAAATGGTGCAGTTGAGGGATCTCCTTCCTTGTGGATGAGATTCCATTCATCAGGCATACCTTCGTTCGATCTGATTTTGGAGATAACTTGGTGTATACTCCTTTATCAAGCCATCAGCTGCTAAATAGCTTGCATGCCATCCGATTTAGTAGACTTGTCCGCACTTCATTTTGTTCAGGTGGACGTTCGATTTGGATATCATTGTCTAAAGTGAACCTGACAGCGGTATGTTGGTCTTCGTTATACAGTCTGTAGAAGTGGTTTTTCAAAATTCTCAGCACCAACTGTGAGTCCACCATGAGGTTTCCATCTTCATCTTTCTCTAACACGAAGTAAGTTAACTCTTTGTTTTTATATTTATCAATAAATTTATTTATTTATTTACGTAGTCATTTATTTATTTACTTATTCATTTATTTATTTATTTATTTATTTACTTCTTAGGATTTTTTATATTTTTTTTAAATTTGTTTATTTATTTATTTGTTGAGACATTTAATTGTCATCACATTTCGAAAATGAAAATTGAATGCGTACAAGGGATGAACTTAATTCGACTTTCCTCTTCAGGGCACGTTATCGAATTCGTTTTATGAGTTGACATCACAATCACATCGAGTGCACTTGACAGGTGTAACATTAGTATTTGTGTGCTGACAATTCTCGAAATAAACATTCTCACAAGGGTTGTTTCTGCTGGCTGCCATTGAATTGAAATTTAAATTGAAAATCCTCCTGCATCAAATTGCTTCGGATCATTAGGGATGAAAATAAATTAGGGCTTCTATCATCGTTTCCGCCCACACAGTTATCATAGTCGTCATCATTATCGTTTCGCTCTCATCACTTTCACGCACAATAAATTTTGCCATCATTAAGTCATTTTGTGTATGAATAAATCGAAAATCTTTTTTTTTTTGTCAACGAAAAGGACGAACCCAAGGGGAAATCTTTTCGACGTTCAGGAACTATTTTAATTTGCCTAAACTTAGAAAATAAATTTACATATTTTTGTGGTAAAAAATAATTCATACACTTTTATGCATAACGCAGCGATGATAGTAAAGCTTAAGGCGTTTCTTTTTCTCGTCTGATTCTTTTTTTCTTTAAAATATACAAGTACCTACATATTTTTGCCGTTACGGAAATGATGGATAAATTGTATCTGACGATGACATTTTATTTTTTTTTTCTTTTACAAAAGAAGAAAAACGTTGATAAAGAGAAGGAAATACTCGTTTGGAGTATGTAGATGTAAAGATGTACAAAGAAAACGTTTTTATAAAATACCATTTGAACAAAAGCACGAGAAAAAAGGAAAATTTCACTTTTATATCAGCAGATAAGGAAGAAGATACATATTCATATGTACATACATACATACATGCATACGTAGATAGTATGTTTAACGCAATGGTTTGTTTTGTTAGCGAAATGTGCAAAACGTGGAGAATGTAGAGTAAATGTTGCCTTAGTAGTGGGTTAGCTCAATGTATATCCCTAAAATTGTTAACGACAGGAAGTGAAATGTAACTTACCATCCTTTAACTGCAAAAATAGGCTAAGTTTTGGTCTGATGTCAGCATCAGAAAACGTTTAAAATGAACACGATTTTGGTGGATAGCCTATTTCAGCATAAGGTAGGTTGAAGGGGCGACTGAATCCTATATTCACTCGGATCTGCAAGGATCACTCGTGTTCCCCTAGCGTGGAATGCCCAGTCTGAAAGGGAATACAAAGAAGAAGGATCTGTGTTTGTTATAAGTATATCTCAAAAATTATACAACATATGCACATACTAATTAGCCTATGACAATCACAAAACTATAATCTATCACACTGTGAAAGTTTTATGCCAATCAGATTTGTAGTATTTGCGTGAATCCCTTAACCCAAACCTATAACCTATAAGGAAATGGTCTTACTTTTCACCTTATTAAAATGTGAGCTATTCTCACATCTATGTGATGTTCATAACTAACCTTACTTTCAAAATAAGGTGTTTTGCTAAGGAGCATGCACCAGATCATCTGCAAAGAATGGGAGGACGAAAACATGCCCGGCGACTGAACTATTAGCTCTACCTGCCCCACTTCAAGAAAGTCAATCTCATGTCTTGTAAAAACTACCGAGACATATCCCTGCTTAATGTAGCTTACAAGATCCTATTTATCCAGTGTACTGCGTGAGCGACTTAAGCCGTTTTGCACCTCACTCATCGGCACCTACCAGTGTGGCTTCCGGCCCTGCATATCGACGAAAGACCAACTCTTCACACTGCGGCAAATTCTGGAAAAGACCAACGAGTTCCAAGTCGATACTCACCATCTCTTCATCAACTTCAAAGCCGCATATGACAGCATTCATCGCACCGAACTTTATAACGCGTTTACCGAATTCGGGATCCCGAAAAAACTAATTGTTGTGTCACGTCACGTTAGAGAACTCGCAATGCACCGTTCAGCTTGGAACCGAAACCTCCGAATTGTGCCAGATTTCGGCAAGGAGACGCGTTATCGTGTGATTTTTTAAATCTTGTGCTGGAGCAGATAGTGCGAAAGGCCGGCATAAGCACAGAAGGCACTAAATTAAACAAATCCATCTAGTTGCTGGAATACACAGACGATATCGACATCATCGCCCGTTCCCAGCGTGCCATTATTGAAGCTTTAACGGCAATAAAAGAACAAGCCAAACGAGAAGGTCTCATGATGAATGAGGATAAAACAAAGTACATGCTGTCGACCAAAAACCGATCCGTCGAACACCGTCTAGGGCAGAACCTTACAACTAACAAGGAGTTTACCTACTTACCTCGGGGCAAATATAAACTCCGCAAACGACACCCTAGAGGAGAATCGACGAAGGACATCCTTAGGCAACCGCTGCTACTTCGGTTTGTCCAAACAACTAGGGTCGAAATTCCTAACTCGAAGGTCCAAAATCATGCTCTACAAAACCCTAATCTTGCCAGTCTTGCTTTATGGAGTTGAATGCTGAACGATAAGTAAGACAGCGGAGTAGATCTTGGGATCCTTCGAAAGAAAAATTCTACGTCGAATATTTGGTCCTGTTTGCGAGGAAAGCGAATGGAGGAGAAGACATAACAGCGAACTTTACGAACTGTATAAAGATGTGGATGTAGTCCGGAAGGCAAAAATCCGTCGATTGCACTGGCTCGGCCACATCGAGTGAATGAACGAGAATGCTCCAGTTAAGAAAATCTTTGAATCCCAGCCACCTGGTTTACGAAAAAAGGAGGACCGAACCTCCGGTTTAAAGATCAGGAACCTTGGTCTAGTAAACTGGAAGCAGCGCGACCGGGACCATTTAGAATGGAAAGCGACATTAGTTCAGACTCACACCCTCCAAGAGTTGCTGACCTGATTAGCAAGTAAAGTGCCATGTAGTGAACATGAAACTCTGGTATGTATTTGATTTCATCCATGGGACACAGAACTTTTTTTTAAAGGCTTTCGTGTAGGTACCCATAAAATCTTATTCTTATTCTTGTTTTTTCTAAACAAGATTCTGATTCGGACACTGAATTTAAACATAAGTCTTCCATCCAAAGATATGTTAGGTATGATCAGCATTTTTAAGTCTCGATGTCCCGTGAAGCATCCAAACTAACAAAAATGTACTCCCCTCTAAGTATAAGGAAGATGGGTCAAAACTTAAATTCTAAATGCTGGATGAGCACGGGATGAGTAAGGATGAGCTATTTAAATCGCTCAAAGACTTTTCTCTTGTAGAAACGTAGCTTAATCAGAAAAACCTAAGTCCTCCGTAATTGAGGGCAATGAATTGCCCCAAGCACCGAGCATATACTGTAGCTAGATACTTATACATACCTGTGTATGATATTAAAGTTATAAAGACGTGGCGCCCCACACAATTAAAACGCTACTTTACCTTGGTAATACATTTTTTTAAAAACAAATTTCTCTTTTTTGGTTTCAACAAAATGTCAAAGCAGTCATTTCATGGAATAAGCATAGCAGTCGCCATAGAGCGCTTACAAAAAATGTCGGAATACATCCAAACAAATGAATTTAACTTCCTTGGACTGTTCGTACGCTTATATGATTGTTGCCAATCATAAAAAAAAAAATTCTTTAGGAATGCCTGTCCGTCATTCATTACTATTTTAAATTGAACCTACCGCATCGGACATTAATAACATCTTTCTGGCAGGTTACCATTCATTCTCTTGATTGTCGGACTCTGACGTTTTTCTTCTTCATTGGTCCATAACGATCGGTGGGTTTTTTTTTTATGAGCGGAATCTGTCCAAGTTGTGATCGCTTTTGATCTAATCAAACACACACGCCAGAGGTATTACAAAAAATTTGGCGCAAAAAACACTACCGAGCTGACAGGCGGAATGTCTTTAATGAATAATGGATGTAAGCGAGCACATAATAAACTCAGAATAAACTACCTACAAGGACTTTCGAATGGCATTCTGCCAATGGAAGACAATTTTTAAGTTTTTTTTTTTTTGCTGTATGGCCGGTTAGGTTATAGGCTGTAAGTCCGTTTGTAGAATAGTCAAGTTGTTAACTTGTTCGTCTTATCAGATTTACAGTGAACAGCACAATTAACACTTTAGATAGAGATCATAGCGATAGCCGTGCACTAATTAATAAGTAAAGGTGACGTTTAAGTATTCCGATCAAGTGATCCTTGCAAATGCAAACAAACAAAAAAAAGTCATAAAAGAACCAAAAGACTAATTTGACATATTCTGGGCAGATTGAGAAAGAATAAAGGTAAACATCAACTTTTTGTGCAACTCTTTCCGACTCTTAAGGTTCCCGAACGATGTTTACTTGAGTATCAATCAAAAATAAGAAGGAACATCACCGGACGGATGATGGACACATTACAAAATCCGAAAAGATATATGTATTTAGCGAGGCATTTCATATTATTTATTAGTTGGGGTCTCCTTGTGCATAAATCATAACAAAAGCAGATGAGGCCAAGATGTTTTCTGCTTCTCTTTCTGAGAAATGCTATATTGCGACTGTGTATGGTGTGTGATCTGGGATTTATCCTTACGTGGTCATAACAATTGGTCATTTAGGCCATTTCATTTTATTTTTTTTATATTTTTACTTTGAGATCGGTGGTGGCGCCATGAAATGTGATATCATGCTTAAGAGACACGTTCATAACTGCTTGTAGAATGACTACACTAAACAGAGGCATTAAGGGCGTAAAGGATAAAGTCGTTTGAGTATGGTTAACCGTGTCGAACCGAGAAGCTACATTTTATGTGTTTGCTTTTTGTAATTTTGTATCGAAAGTTAACAAAATCCAAGTTGTCTTTGTACATTTGTGGGATTTTGTTGAAGTTTTAGTAAAATTTGGAAGGCTTGGAGATTTTAAGGACATATTCGATATCACAATTCAGACACTGAAGTGGTGTATCGACTTTGTTGCAAGGAAAACGCTTTAAAAAGCTGTGCGAAGTTCCTACATCAATATACTTCCCTAGTGTTATGAATATTTAAAGATTTCAAAAAATTCAAAAACGTTTCATTAGCTTTTTACGAAGTTAATAATGGACTGACCCGAAGGAATACCATTAGGAAGTTCAATGTTAAACCGCAAACAACTTATAGAGTTTCAAAACTACTCGCGCTGCATGAATAACAATCATAAGGGTGTTCATAGCCCCTTGATAGCGCAAGTGAATTACACAAAAAAAAAAAAAATTAGAAAAATTGCGTGTTCCTAGAGCTCACGAAAAGTCCAAGATAACAGTGGTCACAATGCCAGCAATCTAAAAAAAACTCTTGGACAGTTTGTAGGAACAAGACGTATTACACAAACCAAACTAGGAGAAGAACGAATAAGCACGAGCTTAAGCAATGTGGGGTCAAGTTTATGTGGACATACTTCAACAGGAACCCGGGAATCATACAATCTGGAGCCTTCAGAAATAAAAATAGTAGTGGACTCACTGTCAATGCTGAGTATCTTAGGACATCACTTTTGCGAACTAGGGTCTGAGGCCAAAAAATATACTATAGACCTGCCCCACTATCGTAGACCGGCGCCTTCTAAGTGCCTTTCCTAGAAGATAAGAATGGAATCCGTAGCCGTCTTCAATAACGAATCTAAACTGAACAGTGGCATAGCTGCCGGAATCTTCTTCGAACCGCTGGGAATAAGCAAATCTGTCCGCCTTCCGAACCTCAGCAGTGTTTTCCAAGTGGAGGTCTGAGTAGGGACAAGAGTTACCCGTCGGGCTGCGATGAAGGCAATATCGCGCAATGACAATACCTTTTTCATTGACAGCCACGCAGCAAAAAAAGCAATTTCTGCTAAAGAAATAAAGCCGAAGCTTGTGAAGCGCTGTTGAAAAGAGCTGCGGGTTCTTGAAACACAGCATAAGGTTACGCTCAGCTGGGTCCCTGGGCGTGAGGGCATAGCAGGGAATGAGAATGTTGACGAATTGTCTAGAAAAGATTGGGCATTAAGTCAAGAACAAGCCGACCCCGCGATGAATATCCCACCTTGCTCATTCAAGCTCTAAGAGAGGCAAAAAACAGATGGTCCTCACTAGACACACAAAGAAGCTATGGCCCATATTTGACAGAGCTAGGACTGACAGAACTACATATATAAAACAACAAAAAACCACTTCCATTGTCACCCCCCCGGCCTCTACTATTGTACCTTAAACACAGATTCCTCGGAAGTCACTTCATCTGGGATATTGAAGGACTATCCGACATCCCGGTGAACGGCCTGAACAATTTTTTTTAACTCTTTCAGCGGGTATGGTAAGACTTCCCCCTATGGGTATCAAAATGGGTCTGTAATGACCTGAGTGTGGCGTAGAGGCGGTTCCTCTTCGTCAGCTCACGTACCTTAGCTAACCAATCACCTTCGCATCGCCTGTATAGTGGGACAAACACGATGGCTTGAACTTACACAACGTTCTCTTTTTCGTTCGAGAATTGCGCTTGCGGCTTTCGATATGACTCTTCATATTTCGTGCAACTTTAAATCGGCGGAGCAATACCGATTCTTTCTTATCCGACTAGAGGATTTTATGACACGTGGAATTAACAGCACAAGCCCTTTTCATCTTTGAACACATTGAATAGAACGACGATGGTTCAATCACAGCAGTAATCCCCAGTCAGTGTGGTACTTTACAGTGTCTTATTGAATCAAAAGCGACTATGGTGGGTTATAAATCACGAAAAGAATAAGGCCAAGTTCGTAATAGTTAAGGTTCATGGAGTTTCTTTGCCTAGGTTACGCACTTAATTCTGACATAAGCCAGCGTGGAGATGAAGAATAGATTTTGCTTATCACTGTGGTCGTCGATGCTAAGCGAGTTGACATAGGTTTGAGCCGACTCAGAAGTACTACTCTGAACGCTCCAGCAAAAATCAGCCATCATATTTGCATTCCAATAACCCTGGTA
Source organism: Criorhina ranunculi (assembly GCA_951813785.1). Taxonomy (NCBI): domain Eukaryota; kingdom Metazoa; phylum Arthropoda; class Insecta; order Diptera; family Syrphidae; genus Criorhina; species Criorhina ranunculi. The sequence continues at coordinate 52,701,395 of OX638381.1, read as the reverse complement.
TCGCTTTTCCAGTGAGCGAATGTGCTGATGGAACTGTCCTCCTTGCTTTTCGCTTAAATCACTAAGATTTTTACGAAAACGATCTAAATGGCTGAAAAAGAAATGTAGCTTACTGCTTACTGCTTACTGCATCAAAGTTGCTGAAAGTGCAGCATTGTTTGCTCAATTTTTCACAACCCAAACGAACTCATTCCATGCAGATTTTTCAACAACTGTCATGCAATTGGTGAAATTTGAATCATTTAATCATTTTCTGGTCTGAGGACTATCAAAAATACCAGCTTTTGCCTTTTCAGTACTCAATTTTGGAAACATTTTTGTAATGTACTTGAAACATTTCCCATCTTTGTTAAGAGCTTTAAGATACTGTTTCATTAATCCTAATTCAATATGCAAGGGAGGCAATATTATGCGGTCTCTTGACACTAGTGGAGCATTTATCACATTTAGCCTCCCTCAAAAGCCAACCTTTCTGAATCCCGTGCTCAGATTTAGCTTTGCTGTCCCATAAGCATATAAAACAGGGATATTTCGTACAACCACCTAGTTGATCCAAGAGAAAATTTACCATTTTCACGTATATACTCGTCCGATGTGCTTGGTTCCACAATTGAAACCAACCTTCAATCAGCTCTTAATAAGTGGAAAATTAAAGTAAATGCTTCTTAGACTCAAGCTATCTTTTTCACTAAAAACAGAAAAACTTGCTTACGCCCAAGCAACAACTTAAGAGTAAATAACGTTGGTATAGCCTGGACAGACAGTGTCAAATACTTGGCATAACTTTAGGCCAAAAGTTAACATTCAGCAAACACATTTTAAAAACACTAGTCAAAATAAATAAAACGATACGAATTATGAATCCTCTCATTTATAGGAAATCTTTGCTAAGTCAAGTTAATTAATAATTTTAAAAGACATTTTCCAGTCCTTTATGTTTTATAGATGTCCAGTTTGGTGAAAATGTGCTAAAACACACATCAAAAAAATTACCAATAGCGCAAAACAAGCTGTTAAAACTCATGCTGAAGCTTTCCTAGCATTTTTCAACTGTCAAACTTCAGGATATAGCCAATATCGATTTTGTTTTCAAGACAATAGAAAGACTTAAAGCTCAATACAGATCGAGTTGCGAGTTGTCCGACAACACTCTTATTAATAATCTTGTTATGAACTAAATTTATTGCCTATTGTCTGTTATTTATTTATCTTAGAACAGTAGAAAGCTGGGTTGCTGAAATTAAACGTGGTCGTACAAGTTTTGAAGACGATCCACGTGAAGGAGGTCCAAAAAATGCATCAACACCAGAAATCGCAACAAAAATACAGGATATGGTTTTGAAACATCGTCGATTAACCGAGAGAGATTTAGTAGAAGCCTTAGGCATCTCATTAGACAGTGTGAGCAATATTTTGGCTGAAGTTTTGGGTTTCAGAAAGCTGTGTGCACAATGGGTGCTGCATTCGCTAACAATGGAACAAATACGCATGCGAATGCGACTTTCTCAGCTACATTTGGAGCGTTTTAGAAAGGATAAGAAAGATTTTGTGTGTCTTTTCATCACTATGGATGAGACTTGGGTCCACCACCATGATCCTGAATCAAAACAAGAGGCTAAGGAGTGGTGTAAACCCGATACTTCTGCTCCGAAGCGAGTTAGGTTCCAGAAATCGGCCAAGAAGGTGTTAGCATCAGTTTTTTGGGATGGCAAAGGAATTTTGTTCATGGAGTACCTCCAAACTGGTAAAACAATAAATTCAGATTATAAATGTAACCTTTTGGACCAGCTGGATGTAAAAATTCGTGAGAAAAGACCTGGTTTACAGAAGCAAACAAATATTTTTCATCAAGACAACACACCCTCTCACACAGCTAAAAAAAACCATCGCGAAAATCAGTGAATTAAAGTATGAATTGTTGCAACATCCACCCTATTCACCTGATTAAGCTCCGTCTGACTTCTGGCTGTTCTCACATCTCAAAAAATTGATGCGTGGAAAACGATTTTCATCGAAGTAATAGCAGCCGTTTTTTGACAATCTTCCGGATTCCCACTTCAGGGATGGAATCCAGAAATTAGAAGATCACTGGAACAAGTATATTGAAATTCAAGGAGATTATATTGAACAATAAAAAGTAATACAAACCACAAACTCTAGTTTTTCTTATCGAACGACAAAACTTATTGAACAACCTGGTATACATGCATCTACATATGTACGTATTTATATTTATTTATCTACTTATTTATTTATTTATTTATTCATTTATTTATTTATTTATTTATAAATATTTTTTTGTTTTTTCGATGAAAAGTTTTTTCGTTATAGCTTATTTCTTTCAACATACTACTTATTTATTCCGACGCAAATTTTGTTATTCGTATTATAAAATTGTTCAGAACTAAGAAAGGATCATAACTCTGTGTAAATTGTGCAATTACCTCCTAATCTAAAGAAAATTGTCACAGTTAACAATAAACTTGAATTTGAACCATTTTCATATGTAACCCAGTTATGTTCTATATAATTTATTTGCTTAAAAACTAAGGACATCGTAGGGTCTTTAGCAAACGTCCGGCGCTAGCAAGAGCCAGACTGCGCGCACTGAAACAACGATTTTTCGACGACCTTAAGGACATCTCGGGTAAAGGTTTAAGGGATCTAATCCTCTTTCTTAATTCCACAGGTTGGATCTAGACTGTCCATACACATCCATTTACACTCATCATCAACCAAGTCACACGAGTCGTGGTAACAAAAAGGTTTGACGGTTTGACGAACCGCCACCTCTACCTACCTAGGGTCTTTAACTTTGATTGAATATCTAATAGGCAAAGAAGTCGATGTGGGCTTGTTTTACACATTCAAGTGACATTCTTCAAACATGTACTCTCCATTAATGAAACAAAAATTATTTGGATTGTTTACACAAGTTCTTCTTGATGACGACATCGCGAATAATTTATAAACTGGTTAATTACTTCGCCGTTCGTAACAATTTGTCAACTAAGAAGTAAATTTCTAGGGGGTCCTTGTATCTCAAAAACTCGAGCTGCAAGATAAAAAGTAAGGTATGATTCGAAATCAGCAACGTCAAATTAGTAAGAAACAGTTAAAATACGTCATGCAACAGAAAAAAGTGTGATTTTGTTCACCAATGTTATTTATAATGTACATACTAGCTTTTGCTCTATAATTTGCGAAGTTACACTTTAATAACCAAAAGTAGCCTATACTGTGACTTGAGATACAGTCATTCTGTGTGCAAAATTTTAAGTTGAGTGGTTTCGTACTTTTCATGTCACAGAAGAACAAACAAACGAACAATGTTTCACTTTTATAATGTTAGTAGGATTTATAACAATAGTTTAACAAGCAATGAGAAGTTTTTTTTTTCAAATAAAAAGGGCGTGTTACTCACTTTTTCTTTATTATACGGTCTTCTGAGCCCTCAGCCGGAATTTTTGCTTATCGTGGGCAGTCTGACTGACGACCAATTTACTGCAGGTGTGTCGGAAATTTAATTTCATAGTTATATTAGGAAAGCATTTCTTGTTTAAATGTCCATTGATTACTATTGTAGACAGTTCTTTGTTTGGAACGTAAATCAAAAGTTAAATAGAAAAATTTTATTACTTTCAATCATAAACACTAAACACCTAAAGTATGCAATCATAGAGGGAGAATGTATAAATGGATGTTCAGCCCGTCATCAGAACACCACCGCTTCGCTATTATCCTTTCACATTCAGTTGATTCCGTTCATTCAGGAAGGATGAGAGGAAAAAGTCAATTAAAAAAGTTAAATAAATCATAACAGTGTTTGGTTTGGTATCAATGGCATCCCTTACTTCCGCCACTGCCTTTGAAACCACAGCACACAACAAACTTTGGTAAACGTACACTTTCAACTTTGTTCCTTCATTTCCAAGTTTATTTATTAAAGAGTCCTCATAGAATATTCCCTTGCCTTTTCTTATATCAAAGCATTTAATACTATGGCTAAAGGAAGGGTATGACTTCCGTCGAGAATTGAATGGAGAAAGGAAATACAGAAATGTAAATCCTCTTGCACGCCAACAGGATTTGGGCAGAGGCATCTTTGCCTTGACTGTAATAATAATTGTAACTGTGGCTGAATTTATGAAGTGTGCCGTATGCAGTCGGCACGTGTCGAAGTCATTTCACTGGATGTCTAAAAAACACATCCACCCTGTTATTGAAAACTATGAGAGAAACGCGTTACAGACAACGTAGCAGCAGCACCACCTTCAATGTGCCGACCCACGACGACGTTGATATTCATTTTACCTACATACAGTGACAGTGTCATAGATATTTATTATAAATGTTTACAGTTGTGGCTTTAAAGAATTGAAAAGTATTACAATGGATGAGGAATTAAATAAATTATTCATTCACGTTGAAAAGTAATAAATAACTGAGTTTTGAATCGATAAAAATACTAAATTTCAAGTTACTGTTAATCTACTCTTAACTTCAGTGGCATAATAACTCTCTTGTGGAGATACACAATCTTTCGGATATTTTTGATCACGGAAAACTGTTGAATTATTAAATGTTTAATTTTCATATTTTTTATATTCGATGCGCTAATTTATTTTCATAAAAGATTTTCTCCAGGCTTACTGGCAATTTCGCAGCCATCTTGAAACTGATTAAAATTGCTCGGTTTTTTTTTTTAAACTAAAACTTAAATTTACAAATAACTTGCTTTAGAAGGATGCCCTGCCCAGCCTCTTTTAAAATAAACTCGCCTCGTTTGGTGGCAGGCAGCCAGTAAAACTACAAACCTAATGGCCATGACGAAGGTACAAAGACTAGGGTGCATTGGTACTACTAGTGCACCGAGAACAACACCCACAGCAGGACTCGAAGGCATCCACATCCTTTATACAACAATCAGCGGCCATCATTGCTTTTAAGAATAAGCCAATCTGATGGCTGGAAGTCAAATACAGTGGTTCACACCACGATCCTTCAGAAATATCTAGGTAATGTGCCTACCACTGACGTCATACCTTGACTTCAAAAGACCATTTCTAAGCGCCTTTCCTAGCAGGGAAGAATGAAAAAGCGGTCAAGCAATCGATAGCCATCTACTTCGACGGATCTAAATAAGACACTGGCGTAGATGCAGGAATCTTCTCCGAACCGCTGGGAATAAGCAAATCTTTCCGCCTCACAGCAGTGTTTTCCAAGTGGAGGTCTTAGTAGTGACAACACCCGCCCAGGGAGCAATAAAAGCAATTTCCTGCGAAAGAAATAAAATCGAAGCTTGTAAAACGCTGTCGAAAAGAGCCTAGGGTTCTTGAAACACAGCATAATGTTACGCTCTGTTGGGTCCTTGGGCATGAGGGCATATCAGGGAATGAGAATGGTGTGGATTCCATGTCAGAGACGTGATTGGACCGCATTTTTTCGTCAATGACAATGATCGCCATGTTACGGTCGTGCCATGTTGGAAGACTATTTTTGGCCAGAATTGGGTGGACTTGACATCCGTGATGCGTGGTTCCAACAAGATGGTGTCACATGCCACACAACTGGTCAAACAATTGATCTATTGTTCAATATCAATATTTAAATTTAACATGTGTATTACAGCTGGAATAAATTTTAGCCCGATATCTCAATTATTATGAGTTTTATTTAAATACAAAATTGTTATGTCCTTATTGAAAAACCCTTTAGATACTTTCAAATTCAATATGCTACACTTTCACTTGGAGCCTCTAATTTATTTAATTTCTTGTGGACTAGTTTTGATGGGCAATTTAAAAAAAAATAAATTCTAGTGACGAGCTATTAATTATACAAAATTAATCCGTTGCTACTTTTAAGCAATAAGCCCTCCAATGAGCGAACAGAATTTTTATATCCAAATACACGATCGATGACGACTGGATGTGTTATAAAATACTAAGAATTCAAGTTGTCAATGTGAGAACTTATGTGGCTGGCTGAGCACCCAAAGCAATGTTATGGATTGCCCAGTTTACTCGAAGCATATACCACGATACGGATTCCCCTTTAGTTCCATTCACTTGGACATTACTCTTCCATTTCTCGATATCTGAACATATATACGAAAGCGATCTGTTGGAGGAATGATGCCATAGATTTGTCTGCACGCATTTCGACCGTGAGACCTTCGGTTCAGTTGAAAACGGATCGGACTCACATCCTCATGCTCATATCACGATGATGCACGTATGCAAAGCAGAGGAGCATTATTACTTTTGTGGTGCAGGTTAATCTGAATCTGTGCCGTGCTCCGGCTGTATACAAGATTTATTCAATTATTTTGTAATTTGTTTAGAAAATTATTATGTGCACTTCGGCAAATGTTAAGCTCGTTCACGATCCTATGAGTTATGGTGGAGCAACTTTGCTCAACCGCAGCATTTTGTATAATAAATGATTTACATGCAGCAATATGAACTGTCGGCATAGCGTTGCCAGTGCGATTTAAGCCATCTGTAGTACATTGGATGATTTGTTAATCCGAGTGTGGTTAAACAACTTGCAGGAAGTGACGTTTTTTCTTTTTTATTTTATTTGATTGTTCACAACAGGTGGAATACGTTGAAAGCTTGCATTAATTACAGGGTGTTTTTGTTGTTCTGCCGCCAATTATTTATCGCTCAGTTAAAATTGGATTTGACAGTGTAGTGCGGACGCTGTCAATTTGTTATTTATGGCGAATTGAACACCCAAACAATGTGTTATGACTATTTTAATGAAGGATGTACCCTTAACCTAAAACTTATTTATACACAACCAACAAGTTTCGTCAGTTAGCCCGATCCTTAGCTAACCACCTCCAGTTAGGCACTTCAAGTTGGTTAAGGTCCCTTTCTCCCACTTCCTTTTTAACGTTGTGGAATTATGACCCGAAATGCTGTGGACTTTTGGCAACCTTAGGTGGGTTATAAGTCCACAAGTCAATTGTGAACTTATAAACCAACTAGATGGATTAAAAGTCCGTTTTGGACTTTTGGCCTGTGGACTTATGACCCTGCGTCTTTTTTGACTACCTCGATGTCATTGTACAACTCATACAATTCATCTTGAAATCTCTTTCTCCAAAACTCGTCAACGCAAACGGGACCGAACATCTTACGAAAATTTTTCGCTCGAAGCGACCAAGGGTATATCTTCACCCGCCTTCGCTCGCCAGAGCTCGCTATGAAGCGCTGGAGGCTACGTATATTGATGTCAGCCAGTTCATTTAGGTCGTGAAAGAAGCTGGCGCCTAGGTATGCTCTTCTTCGAGCTGAGAGGGCCGGACATGTACAAAGAAGGTGGAGAATTGTTTCCTCCTCCTCGTCGTTTATGCAGCTTCTGCAAAATTCGTTGTAGAGGAGGCCCAGCCTATTGGCGTGTTGACCGATGGTGTAGTAACGCCTACTGCGGTACTTATGAGCAGTCTTTTCTGTCTGCTGTGACAGTTAGAGCATTTGAGATTCAGCTTCAGCCAAATCTGATTGGTGATGTGAAGCAGGTATGTCTTACTATTCATTCGAGTATGCTGTTTAAGAGGTCGCATAACACCTTGTCTAAATTCTTTTGTAACATTAAATGTCTCCGTGAGGCCTTTACTGACCTCAATGTAGCAGTGCGCACTTTCAATTTTAAGAGTTTGTCAGGATTGCCAAAATTTGGTATTTTCTGGCCTAAAACCGCACGAATATGGACCAATCAGGTTTTTGGCAAAAAGGCGCTCGCACAATACAGCAGATAGGGTCTTGTAAGCGATGTTGGGGAGACATACGCCTCTATAGTTGGCATAGTTTAGAGGGTCTCCTTTCTTGAGGATCTGGCAAACAATACCAATTGGTGCAAGTCCCCTCCGGTTGTTTTAGACAGTTCGGCAGTTAAGCCTTCTAAGTGTGGCCTAACAATCCATACAATTAAACTTGCAATGACAGCTATGTCTGAACACAATAAAAACTCAGATCATGGTGCAAACTCGTGAAAGGTAAAACAGTTACAATCGCGCAAAGTAGTCATGCACTGCACTACAATATCAGGATAAATACAACTACCTAATCAATTTATGTTAGTCATAAATCAATGATCGATTCGTTCCAGATGTGATGTACACGCAACCAATTCGTTGGGAAGTTAATTAAAAAATCATAAATTTCAAATTCGTAATGCGGAAAATTCAAATGCCAATGTGCTCGAGCAGAGTCGCTCTATGTAACTTCACAAGTGTGGTTGGAATTGAAATTCGATTAAGCGGGTCTCTCATGGTTCGTTGGTTGACCCTTGCAAATGTATGTATGCTCCAGAGGTATTACTTTACTGATTTTTCATTCAATAAAAAGAAAAAAAAAAATATTTAGCCTCAACGACCATTATTTTGGATCTGTCTCTTTGGAGAATCGTATGCTGGTTACACTTTGACTTTTGGACCAGAAAATGATGTTTGTACTTTGACAACGAAAAAGCGTAGCTGCTTCTCTTTGCTCGCTTTGAATACCCTTGTGATCCTATTAACACAGCGCTAGGGTTGGTTGGTTTTGCTTCGAGAGTGGTGTCCAGAATGTCTGAATTCTACCTTGCCTTCAATTCCACCACTCATCTACAATGATATTCCAGCTGTCAGCTCCACAGACAAGGCCAACCTGCTTGCTGCGCACTTTGCAGCTAGCTCATCGCTAGCAGATTGTGCGTTGTCTCCACATGTACTCGAGAGCATCCAATTCTCCATGGGACAAGTCCACTTTCGCACTCATACAGTTGCAGGAGTACTTAGAGGTCTCAACATTCACAAATCCTCTGGTTCAGATGGTATTCCGCCCATAGTTCCGAAGAGGTGTTCTTCCACGCTGGCAAAACCACTGCGTAAGCTTTTCCATCTATCCTACTCCTCTGGTCTTTTTCCGAGTAAATGGAAAACTGCATTTGTCCACCCCGTGCCCAAAAAAGGCGTATCTTCTTCTCCCTCCAACTATCGACCCATTGCACTGACGTCCCTTCTTTCCAAAGTCATGAAAACGTTGATAAATCGTCAGTTTATGAAATATCTCGACTCATGGACCGGTAGTACGGTTTTCGTAGCAACAGCTTTACTGGTAATTTGATAGCTTATCTCACCGAGAAGTGGAACGAATCTCTACATCACCTCGGTGAAAGTAAGATTGTTGCGCTTGATATTTTAAAAGCATTTGACAGAGTTTGGCACCAAGCTCTTTTGTCGGAAATGCGTGCATATGGCATCGATATATCTCTTCTTCAATGGATTAGAAACTTCCTTTTGGGCCGTTCAATCCAAGTTGTTTTTGACGGTCTGCAATCCACCATATAAATGCTGGTGTCCCCCAAGGTTCCGTTTTCCCTTCGATTCTCTTTCTCATTTTTATTAATGATGTCTTGTCTACAACTTCTAGTCCAATTCATTCCTTCGTCGATGACAGTACTCCCAGTTTTTCATATTCGTTCCCTAAGTCACATCTCTGCTCTTCGGGCGTAGTATGTCAAACTCATTAAATTTCGAAATTGACAGCATAATAAAATGGGGTTCTACAAATAGAATGGAATTTTATGCTTCCAAAACTCAATCCTGTCTTCCGTCTCTTAAGCGAAACCCAAACCTCGAACAATTATCCCTAAATGGTCCATCCTCGTGTACATGTATTAACAATGATCTTCGTTGGAACGACCACATATTCGATGTCGCCAAGAACGTTGCGAAATGTCTAGGTTTCCCCAAACGATGCAAAAAATTCTTTACCCATTCTGACCTGACTTCAATTAAAAAGGCGTTAATTTGCCTAAAAGTTGAGTACAATGCTCACATCTGGTCTGGTGCACCAAAAACCCGTCCTCCATATTCTAGATAGAATTCAAAAACGTAGCAGAAACATTGCGAAGTCAATCGACTCGCTTGAATACCGAAGAAATGTTTCCTGCTCTCACTGTTTTATAGATTCTTCTATGAAAAGTGTTCTTGCGAAATAGCCAGCTGCAACATTTCACCCGCAATACTCGTCATGCTTCCATTGTATGTACATCAGTTTACCCTTAAGCCTCCTTTTGGACGTATTGCTAAATATAGAGATTCTTTCTTTAGCCGTACCACACGTCTGTGTTTCCTCATCACTACAACCCACAAGCATTTAAAATCAACATGCATCGGTACCTCCTTCGTTTCTCCTCTAATTTCCATACGCTTATTATATAAAAAAATTAAGAAAAAAACTATTTTTTTTTTTCGATATTGAATCTGAGGCCACAATCTTCAGTCCATTTAAAGAACTTGGAGAGAGGATTCTGTAGGAGATCTCTTAGTGTATTGAGGTGTTTCCCTGAGACAGCTGTAGCAACTTCGTCTTCGTATGCAATTACTCTACAGCCTTCTCCTTCCAGGATTAAGAGCAGCACATTTACTAGAGAATTTTCGTATTAAGGTTAAAAGACGTCTATGCGCTGTTGGTCTTTCCATAATAAAATGCGAACCTTAGATGAAGGTATTACAAAATCTGGACATCCCTATTTAAAAAACGTTTAAAAAAATATATTCCAAGTTGATGTTAGAGGCCGTCGTGGCATAGAATACATTCAAATTGAGCTCAAGGCCGTTCCTTCAACCCTAAAAAAGAAAATTTGTTTTTGAAAATGTACATATATGTACATATGTAGTTCAGTTCAAAGATAGATAATTTCTTAATTCTGTTTTGAATCTGGCTGTGTCATCTGTTCTTCTTATGCGTCGTGGCAAAGTATTCCACCTGTGAGTTGAATTAATGAAAAATTGACGTTCGGATGTCAAAGATGAGAAACGACTAAGAATCAGTTGACTCGATCTGTTATGTAGGCTTACGAGTAAGCAGGATATCAGTAAAAAGGCATAGTCTAAAATTTTTTAGAAGGTCTTCGAATGTCATGATGTAAAGTCGCATGGAGAAGTTGGATATTTGATCGTACCGGCGCACGCCAAAGATATATCTATTTATGCTATGGGAGGCAACATTAAGTTTTCTTTTGGATGTGTAGCAGCAGTTATAGAAAATTTCGCAGCCATGAGTTGATACCGATTCAACTAGAGTTTTGACCATTAGAATCCGCGTTTCGAGAGGAGTGAAAGATCGTGTAGCCCACAAGGTTCGAAACACTCCAAAAGTCTTTCCTACGGCTGCGTTTATGTGGCTACACCAAGTTAAGTCACAGGTAAAGATCATACTGAGGTTTTTTTTTTTTTTTAATCCACATAATCTATCGGGGTATTGTTCAGGGTAATAGAAGGAAAGTATGATAGATCCACAGATTTCTTGGAGATAACTATGCATTTAGATTTTTTTGTGTTAAGCGGAAGCCCATTACCTCCCGACTACAGCGCTAAATCTGTGGGATCCCCATTAATATGGCTCACAGCATCCTTAGTTAGGCCCAAATGACAACTTAGGACGAGCTGAGCATCGTCAGCGTACATATGAAATGAGCTATGTTTAACAACGAAAGGTACATCATTTACAAACAGCGAATATAATAAGGGTCCTAAGATTGATTCTTTGGGGACCCCGCTGGTTGTAGGGAGAAAGTTTGACAGAACCTTATTCATTCCCACCGCCTGTAATCTGCCTGAGTTCAACTTAACAGCGCTATGTCCGAAGTTGTAAAGCCTAGATAGTTTTTAGCACAAAATTGCATGATCAACCGTGTCAAACGCCTTAGAAAAATCAAGAAGCATTAAGAATCAAACTTTTCCCTCATCTCAAGCATGCAGTATGGCTGTAATGCAACTGTGTTTCTGCCGAAAACCAGATTGCTTAGGCGTTAAGATGTGATGGGTGAAGAGATGTTGACTTATTTGCGTTTGAATAGATTTTTAAAAATTTTTGAAAATAAATGGAAGTATGAAGATTAGTCTAAGCTCGCCTGCGTTAGATGTTTTAGGGACGGGAAGTACCCTTTGCCATTTTCTATTCAGCGCGAAAAATGCCTGTTGTCATCACTGCGTTAAAAATGTGCGCAATGTAGGGCACTTTGCACTGCATTCTGCATAAAGATCTTAGCCTACATGCTAATTAAGTCCAATTGACACAAGAATTGAAGCCATCAGACTACATACCCACAATGCCGTTGATCAATAATATGCGTTAAAGGGAGCCGAACTCAACATAACACACACTAATTTTGTTTCATCCCACTTTGTCATTTTTATATAATAATTGAACATGTACAGGTACTCGTCATTTAGTCTCCGACCAGTGCGGTTCTTAATATTAATTAATCGTTACACATAGCGTACTTAAATACATACATTGTGACATATCTTTTTTGTTTCTCGTTGGTTATTCTTATTGCTCAATAATTATAATATAATAGAATTATAATACAAACAAATAAGACAATAAAAAACACATATTCACGAACAGCCGTACTTTCGCTGATTGGGTGCTATTTATCCAAAATGGCAGCCTTTGTTGGAATATCCTATATTTAAAAAAAAGAAAGAAAAGTAAAACAACAATTAATTATTCTATATGAATAAATTATATGTATTCTGCTTTATTTCGTCATCACCTACCTACAGTAGTCACAATCGTAATATTAACGATGTATAATAATAATTTACACATTAATAATTGTTTTATAATACATATAAGAAGTAGAAATAACTAAAAAAAAAAAAAAAAAAAAACTACGATATTTACAAAACACAGAAAAAGAAAAAAAAAAAGAAGAAAAATATCATTAGTAAACAATAAATATAATACAATAGAATATTTATCTTTTATTTTCAACTTTTTTTTATTTTTTATTTATTCAAATAAACTTTAGTACTCTAAAATTGTTATATACCAACATTCATACATATGTAAATGTATTTTTTTATATTTATTTTTTGTATTTATTTTTCAGTTGTATTTCATTGAAAGAGACCTAGAAAGTATTTGTATTTTTTAATAATTTATTTGATTTTTGCTTAAGTAAAATAGTTACAGAGTGACAACAGGCACTATTTGGTTTACTTTTTAGTTATAATATTCGATGAAAATGTTTATCAGTAATGTATGTTATCATAGAGTGGGGGGGTGTCACAAGGAGATAATAGTCCAGAACATCGACGCGTTATAAATATGAAGTAAAAATTCATATATACATATAAAAATATCATAGATCTGCGGCAATACTTTTTCAGTGAAGTGTGGTTAGAGGGAGTCCTTCTTTTTTTTTTTTTTGCATTAAGCACTAATTTATAAATTGTAATTACGTATTATATTAGTTTGTACTAGAAAAGCTTTTATTCTGTCTGAAAAAATCTTATTTAATATATATGTACATACATAAGCACATTGAGTGGTTTGGCCTTAACATACAAACAGGCGATAGGTAATTTTCGTAGGTTTCTTATTTAAATTTATTTCTATATGCATCAGGTAGTTAAAAATTCCAGAAAACTTACATAAATTTAAGAAATTTTGAAAAATTTATTTTACTATTGATAAATTTTCTATGATTTTTTTTTAGTTTACGCCTACTCGTTGTGTTTAGTTCAATATGCTGTAGCTGCGCCGGGGTGCACTAGGTGATGATGATGGTGGTGGTGACCAAAGTGATTGAGGGGATGATTCATGGATTCACCTGTGACCGGAGCAGTTGTGGGATACCATTCGGACGGTGGATGATGCTGTGATGGGTGATATAGTAGATGGTGATTGTGATGTCCTGTGACTAACATTGTAGCTGCATTTGCAGCTGTGCTGCCCGGCGAACCGGCTGGCACAGATGTTGAACCATGGTAGTGATGATGATGTGATGGAGGTGGTCCTAGTGGTGGAGGCAGATATGACGATGCGGAAACCAAGAGAGCAGGCGACTTTGAATCGTTGTTATTGCTGATACCACCGACTGCACTGCTGCCAATGTGTGCATGTCCTAGGCCGCTAGACTCGGACTTAATGGACATCGGTGATGATTTTGCACCTGAATCGGTGAGACGCGCCGATGGTGGAGTTTGTGCACCTCCTGTCACTATGCTCGATGAACTCGATTCTTCGCCTTCGCTATCGTAGCCGTGTGATGGTGATTTTTCATCCAAATTTCCGTGAACCTAAGAAGAAATTATTTCATTTGTTTGATTAGTATTTTAATTGTAAGACGTTCGGGTCTATTAACTTCTAATGTAAATAAACAATGGGGAAAGAGTGTGTTTTTTTTTTTGTTTTTTTAGATGCGGGTGCGATGATGGGAGTAAGCTATAATTAATCTCCAAGCGGAGATTTATGCAAAATTTTTGATTGCAAATTACATTTATTGCAAAAAACAAGTGAAGTTGACGAAGTATCGGTGTCTGTAACGATAGCCAGATTGCGTTTAAAGCCTTGATCATGAAAATGCGGGACTAGTCTAAATTCGAACTGGAAGACTGCATCTGCTTAGTTATCTCACGGTTCTAGGACACTGCGGGGTTGCTGTAAATGAGATTTTTGATGAGCCATCTGTTGGTTTCTTATTGAATCATATGTTATTTTGACACTGACAGCTCTTATGCGCTCAGAAAATTGACAGAAACTCAGTACTATATTTTCACGGTACGAAATGGATCAAGTGAACAAGGTTGGGAAATATTGCAATACCGTGTTTTTGAGAGCTGTATAGGTACCCAGCCCAGTAAAATTGTACACACAAAGCAATAACAACACACCTAGTGGCGATAACTTTCCCAGTAGCAGCAAGTGAGGATAGAACTACATAGGTTGACCACAGGAGCGCGAAAAATCTCATAAATTAGTTTTAGCCGATCGTATTTGTTGCTTTTCTGTCAAACTGCCAAGTTCGAACCGAAAACCAATTGGTTGGTGCGGCTGCTACTGAGTATGAATCGTTTTTTTGACTGAAGTGAGTATAGTTCTCAAAAAACACGGTTAATGTTACTTCCAAAGTGGATGCTGTGTTGCAAAAACAGAACGAATTTTGAAAAGAAGTTTCGGTCGAAATAATGCACCAACTGCATCTGGTGTACGCAAGTTGGTGAAGAAAGTCCGTGAGACTGGTTTGCTGATTGATTATCGAACATATTCCCGTCTCCGACCTGTGCATCAATGAAGAATATTGCAGCTGTTGCCGAAAGTGTGCGCCTAAACCTGAGAACCTCAATGCGACAATGGAAGAAACGTTACAGTCAATGGCGCTACCGAGCCATGATAACCGATTTTTTATGGTCAGAAATTGAGGAATTAGACTTGGGCGAGCTTTGGTACCAACAAGATGGGGCTATGTACCACACAAGCCGTCCAACAATCGATTTATTGCACACTCAGTTCAATAATCGTGTAATATGTCGTTTTGTTGATGTTGCTTGGCCACGTAGCTGCGATTTGACACCGTTGGACTTTTTTTTTTGCGGGGTGCCATTAAAGATCGATTCAGAGACGATTCAAGCACTCAAGAACAATATTGGTCAAGTTATTCGTGAAATAAGAGCCGAAACCATCGAAAATGTATTGAACAATTGAGTTGACAGGATGGTCTACTCTCTACTGCCAAGCCAGCCGAGGCAGCCCATTATTAATCGGAAGGTTTACAATGTTTAACCCTAGACCGTCATCCTTCATGGAAACGACGACGCACAATTTTTTTTGCAAATTTGTTCGGGTTTTTATTGTTTGTTTTGGTCTCCATTTTCGTACAGCGCTCGTCGCTTGCAAGCTTTTGGTGGATGCAAACGTGCAGCGGACTAAGTATATAATAAAAAAAAACAGAAACCAACAGATGGCCCACATTTTACAAGGTAAAGTTCAAAGAAGAACTTCTCTAGCCCTGAATCTACGTAAGGTTTTGCCTACAGCTTCGGCTTGTGCTTCAATTATTGGTAGGATTTCCAACAAACACAACCAGAATGCAGGCATACCAAATGGATTCTTGCCCACGTCTGTAAGAAAAACCCGGCATTCTTGCTTTCTCTCAGCAAAAAGGACTGTAGACAACTTGTTGGTGTTATATCAAGCCACTACGCCTTTATTAAACATCGCTAGGCTTTCGAGTAAGTGACACCACTGTCTGCAGCACACTTGCTATCTGTCTTTGCTTGTATCAGTTGACAGATTTTCGGAACTGATGTGGGGATTACTGATAACCGAATTTATATTCTTTATCACTGAAGCTCTTATACGCCTTTCCCGGAGAATCGAAGAAAACTCTATAAAAGGGTTGTTAAGGGCCATCCAATTCGTGGTCCGGATTTAACTCCTGTGCGGGTACGTTAACAAACAAAATTGCCGCATATGCGGAATGGAAAATCCGCATGTAACTGTCGAAAGACCACTGCGTCCACAAAAATCACTGTATGGTGTGCAATTTGCCTGGTGGTGGCATTGGTCCATACTTCTTTGAAAATGAGGAAGGTGTAACCGTCACCGTCAATTCTCATCGCTATATCCAAATGGTAAAGGAATTTTTTTGGCCTCAAATCGAAGCTATGGGAAGACGGTTCCACATCTCACACAACACGACCCGTTTTGGCTTTATTGCAAGGAAAATTTCCTGGACGAGTTATTTCGCGTTTTGCTGATGTGAACTGGCCATCAAGATCGTGTGATTTGTCGACGTTGGATTTATTTTTGGGAGGTTATGCGAAAGATTGTGTTTATGCACATAATCCGCAAACTCTTGACGCTTTGAAAACGAATATTCGTCAAGTTATGACCGAGTTATTGCCCGATAGGTGACGAAGAGTAATCGATAATTACCTTGCCAGAATCGAGTCCTGCAATAAGTCCCATGGAGGTCATTTGAATTACATTATAGTTGATTCATAATGACAGGATCCAAACGATATATTAAAATAAAAATTTGATCGAAATCTAAATCATAAATGTGTTTTATTTAAATTTACTTTCGGAACCACAAAATGGATGACCCTGTACAATGGGCCAATTTTCCAATACTCTGATAGAAAAAATACTTATATCTTAACAGCAAATCCAATGTGAAGACAATATTCCCACGGCACACTTAAGTATCAAGAGCACTTGCTTTATTGTTAAATACATAAGTTACAGATACTTTATTAGAATTCTTACCTTCATGTGTTTCCTCAGCGACGATGGATGAGTGTATGACTTATCACAGCCGTTAATACGACAATTATATGGTTTGTCTGACGTATGCACATGCGAATGTTTTTTGCGATCCGACGAATTCGCAAATCGCCGATCGCAACCTTCGTGTTCACATTTAAACGGTTTCTCACCTGAAAATAAATATAAAACACAAAACGATTATCAATAGCATTTCGACTTTTCTCTTTAAATAAAAAAAAATAAATCCAAAAAAGTAGAAATAGAGGACATAACGTTTTGACCCCAAAAAAGACGAAAGAAAAAATGCAAGCATTCGTGAGCTTGGTGTTGTTGGGGAAGTTATCTTATTTAGAGACCATGTCCAATGAATTTCACATTTAAGAAACATATGCAGACTCCATCGTCGTCGTCGTCGTCGTCTTGGTCGTCTCCAGACCAAATAGGAAATCAAAAAAGGATCACATTATGATTTATGACAGCGAAAGGTAACTTGTAAAACACACATTTGAATAATATGTTCTTGGGATGTGTTTCTTGGGATGTGTTTTTTTTTTTCTCGTGTCGTTTTTTCTCAGTTTTTTATTGTTGCACGCCATCCTCTACCTTGTGAGACATTCAAAGTTCTACGTATTCGATGAGAGAGGCTTGAGAAATTATTATTATTACGAGTTATAAAAATGCATAGCTGAAATTCCAATTTGAATGAAAACAAAAAAAAAAAAAAAAAAAAACCGCCCAAAGACATGATTTTTATTTGTCTCTTTTGGTGTCTCCATTTTGGTGCCTCTCTCGAAGGTAGAACCAAACTAAGGTTTGTGTTAAACGGACTATTATGAGAAATATATGACCGATAGAAGCATAAAACAAAATTAACTGCCATCGAAAGAAGTACCAATTTTTTGTTTTGATTTTTTTTTTTTTTTTTTTAAATTTATTACGTTTCATATTGTTTTTACGGTGGACACTAAAAAGAAGTTGGTCAATTTAAAATAATTTTATAGCTTTATTGAGCGAGGTTGAAAGTATTTAAAGTTTATTTGCATTTTGTCACATTGAATCTAAACTCGAAAATAAATGCATACAATCTATGTATTTAGAGATACAATTTGATTTGCAGCGGCGTTTGATACAACAAAGGGGGAATTTTCTTCGAATTTTCAGTAAATTACAATCAGAATTGTTGTTTTTGGGATCGAAACCTAATCAATAAATTATTAATATTTGATAGATCAACCCTATGGTCCAACACACACACAATAGGCATGACCCAAAAGTGGCCGTTTTCCCAGGGGTTTTGATCCTCATTTTTGTTTATAAACCGAAGGTTTCTTTTATTTTTATATCTATGATATCGAAGGATACCTACACATGAATTGACCTGTGCGTTGAAAAGGGAAAGTAATTTATTGTTTTTATGGGGATGATTATCGGTATGGAATCTATAAATAATATATTTTACTTCATTGACCCATCACTAACACTTTATACAAAAAAAAGGTGAGCATTTACAAATGATTGGTCTCTAAAAGGGCACACACACTTGCTGTGACTATAAATTATTGTGTGGTGAATGTGTTTAACGAAATGGATCAGTGACATGTGATACACTTGTCGGTTCAGTGGACTATTCCTGTTTAACGAATGATTTAAGGGTAAAGATGAATGCAGTTTAACTTATCCCTTCAAATATGATGGTCGATTCCATTGTTCATCCTTATTTGTGTGTGTTTTGGAAATAAAGGCAAACATTAGTTCACCAAGTTTTTAAATTGTTTTCAGACAGCAAAATACACAGTCCCCTACCAAACTGTTTACAAAGCTTTCTTTGTACAGTCTTATGTGCACTTGAATCGCAGTCAGGCCACAGACATTAACGGCAAATGTGAGTAGTTTTTTTTTTACTGCTTTTTGAATTATTTGTAACAAGGACTTTAAATCTGTGACCTAAAAATAATTGAGGTATGTACATATTATCCTTAGGACTTAGGTTCTTAAACACGTGAAAAGTTTGAACGAAACAATGTGGACTGGGGGTCAACCCTTAGAAAACCGAACTCGTGCTGTTCACTAACAAAAGAACAATACCAGCCTTTGCGCTACCGACTATTGAAGGCACTCTCCTTAAGCTGCTCGAGAATGGGAAATACTTACGCCTTATCCTCGACAGAAAACTTAACTGGAAGCTGAAAAAAGGCATCGGTCACTAGGCAACTAGGGATTCAGACCCCAATTAACACTTTGGATGTACTCTGCCATAGTCAGACCCATACTTAAAAACGGAGGATTGATCTAATGGCACGCTCCCTCCAAAACTCTAAAGATATGACCAAAATACAGAGAATAGCATGCACTGGAACAACCAGCGCGAAAAGAACAACAGCCAACAGCGGGATTGGAAGCAATTCTTAACCTTCTGCCCTTAGATCTCTACATGCAGGGCGCTGCAACAAAGAGCGATCTCAGAATCAGCCAGTTAAAGCATTGGAGACCGAATGCATATGGACACGCCAACACACTCAGCAACTATCAAAGCGGTAATGTCAACTCAGACTACACAGTCCTATACTTGGATTTTAAGAAGGCTGTGACCAGCATACGGCAAAACAAAAATCAGAAAGCTCCTGCAAAAAGACAGGAAATCGCTGTCAATACTGATAGCAGTGCTCACTGGCCACAACATGCTCAGGTATCACATGATTAGGCTACCTCTGGATGATGATGACATCTGCAGAGGATACGGTGATGAAGAAGCTTATGAGGACACCGCCCAAATCTGCCAACTGAGAAATAGAATCCTGGGCAAATTCTTCTTCGATCACATTGACAAGCTATCAGATGGATCACCATCAGACCTGCGCAAATTTTTCAGGACTTCCGAATGGTTACAACCAAGACGCTAATACCACAGTGGGAGACATATTATGGGTCTCACAATGGGTCCACAATCCACATGGACCTAAGCGTGATGAGGATGTAACCCTTCACATCAGCCCGCAAACCTATCCCAACCTAAGGTCCAATAAGCACTCTTTCTCAGACTCATAAGATCTTTATTTTGGTCTTTATGATCATACTCTCAGGAACCCTCTACCTCTTATACCGAACGGCTAAGATGACCCTTTAGCGAAGTTCTATCTATCTATCTCCTGCCCCTTGAGTAGAATGAAAGGCCTAAAATAACCAACATTATGTTGCAAACTATAGGCGGGTCCTTAAAGAAAAGATCTCAAGATGAGGACTGATGTGAAGATAGTCTCAACATATAAGGAAGACCCTACGCAAATCTTTGATCAAGAAATCGTCTAGAAATTTCAGGTGAATTTTGGATTCACCGAAACTGAACTCAATTTAAAAAGATTTCCGAAAAGTCCGCCCGGTATCTTCAAAGCTTCCCACAAAACCTTCTTTACCCTCTTTTGTTTTAAATTATAGCACTTGCACTTGTCGATGTCATATTATCTAAGAGTTCGCTTCTTAGCGCCAGTATCACCAATCGCTCAAGCTCACAGTCTTCTACGGGACCCTCATGGGTTGCTTATGCGATGCTCGCTCTTGTAACAACCTGTAGAGTTCAACCGAAGGCGGAAGGATAGTGATGGTAACGATAAGACACTAAAAGCTTCTAAGGGGATTACCTCCAGTTCTCCATTGAAGTTCCTCAGATAAACCTCTACAAGCAAAAGTCGGCTCCGCCATGCTTTATGAGGGATTTATGAACAACAACTGTCAACCAAAAACCATGGTCGCATCAGAGGCCTCTATACCAAAACGTCAAAGATAATCTGCGACAAACCGTAGGGTAGACCCAGAGCTGCCATCCTAGTTTCTTTTAAACATTCTTCTCACGACAGAGTTCATCATCAAGGACTTGTTTTTTATTCAGCTTTAACAATCGAATCGGAGATGGGTGCGCGTTCGACTAAACACTAACTCGGTATACGTACGCATAAGCCACTCTATGAGGCTTAACACTTTGGAACCGTACCTAAGTTCTTCCAAACTTCTTTGACACTATCCTCTCCAGATAAGATATGAAGAGATATGATTATACATTTACCTTTGTAAAGGCGCTCTAAGACCGTCGCTGTTCGTAATGTCTTTCTTCTATGACCATATTATTATGAAGTCATCTCCTCATATGCAAAACCATCAGGATATAGGCTAGGTTTGGTTAGTTTGGGCGGCTGCCCCCTCTAAGCAAGGACCCACTTAGGCCAGAACAAAGGTCCATTGTGTAGAAACCGGAAACCAGCCTCAGAAACCTCACATGTGGAATTTTCTATAGAAGAAAAGGAGTATAAGCTCTGGAAACCGTATCGGCGTAAACCCTATCCTGTGCCGCACTAAGTGCGAAATCAAAACTATTAATTCCAAAGATGTCGAGTCTGGCTAGGTCGTTAAGGTCATTGAAGAAGTACTCTCCTAATGTTTTCTTCCTCAGCCTTGATAGAGCAGGGCATGTTCGAAGAAGGTGTGTAGTAAATTCAGGATATAGCTTTGCAGGGAATTGTAGGGCTGATGATCCTGCCAAGCTTAGGACAACTTGTTAGATTAAATTGGAAAAGGGGAGTCCCGGTATACCTTTCGTCACATGCAAACAATGATTCATACTGACAGCAAATAAAGGGACGAACTCCAGAAAGCGGATCAAAAACGGTCTAGCGTTCGATCTTGCAAAGAAGTGATCTATATCTTTTCTTTTTGGGAACCATACCTTGGTTGACAGTTTTGAGTGGTGCCAATATGAATGCAGGAACTTTTGTCTTGTAAACGATGTAAGAAAAACTGAATTGCTGGGAACGACGTCGAGTGGACATCCTTGGATGTTCAATGGACTCAACTAAAAATACTAGTAGTTTAAGTACATGTACACCAATTTTTACTGTGATCGGCAATTAACGCTTTAACTTTAAAACTGAAAGTTGTCTCATTAAGCCCACCCTGTATTATTTGAACATAAAAGTTTACAACTTGCATTTGTATGTATTTCAATGTAAAATGTTGATATTCTGTTATAAATTGATATTGTATATCAATTCACATAATTAAAATTTACATATGTGAACGCCTAATTCGAAGGTTACGACTTTTCAATCGGCTTTTAGATTGTGGTTGCGGTTGTGGATGCGCTGTTAAATTTGGAAATTTCGGTTAATTTGTATTAACTATAAATAAAATTCAGTACCTGATTAAAATTCATACAAGAGTTTAAAGGAATGAGTGAAGGAGGAACGCATAAATAAACGAAAATGTTAAACATGATAAATTGCTGATCACGAGCCATAAACACCATTTTAAGGCGGGTGGTCCTGGAGTAGATACTTTATAGAGTAATTGGTGGATACGTCAATGTTATGAATAAGAGTACCAATAGGGGAAAGGCTCTCCATTTCTTATTTTATTTTCAAATAAATTTTACTTTTTACAAAATAATCCACTTTTAGGCAAATCGACTCTGCATTGAATTTTACTAGCAACCCACCACCTTTTCATTGACTTTAAAGGCGAATATGACAGCATTTTGACCCATCCACTCTAAATTTTCTAAGTACGTCTTCGCCGGACCCGAAGACAATAACAAACTTGTTTGCTCATTTCTTCAAAAAATTGTTCACGATCGCGACCATTTCTGTTATATGAACAGCTGTACCCAATAGTCTTTAGTCTAGATGGATATAACCTTATACTGGTAGTGAAGAAGAAAAACAACCTTAAGGACGGTTACTCTCCCGGCCATTATGGTTTGCTCGCTACAGTTCTGAAAAATGTGCGAACTACCTGGCCCGACTTCTCACTTCTTTATTACAACGATATATTTTTTTTTTAGGAATTTTATCCCAACTGTGGAAGAACGATTTTCAGATTTTCAAAACAAAAAAAAAAAGATGTCCTGCAGCTCAATGTGAACAAATGCGAAGGTATCACATAGCCTAGCAAGCGTCTTCCTCCGCCTCCCAGACTTTTCTTTATCTGCAGTTAGCCTCTTTTCATGGGCACTTCTTTACGCGATCTAAGATGCTATCACAAGCTCAACTTCTCATATCGATAACATTGTTACTAGAGTCAACTTTATGCTTAGCTTCGTGAACGATTGGCCGTAGGAGTTCTTCTTTAATCCATGTGGTAACTCAATTCCTTTATATCACTTTCGTTATGCCTCTCCTGGAATACGCCAGACAACTATATGATTCCCGTTAATTTGCTTTGCCTTACGCGACCTTACTTGGGTCAACAGCTTCAATCTCCCGCCCTTTGTAGATCCTTTGAAACTGATTACCTTTCAGTCTCTCAAACAACGTCGTGATGTTCTCTTTATTTATCAGGTATTAGCTGGTAACATCGACTGTCCAGCGTTACTGCAAAGGATCTCGTTTAGTATCAATCCACGTAATTTTAGGGCCGTCCCCTCTTTACCTTGTTACCTACCAGACTAAATATGGTTTTCGTGAACCCAATATCCAGAATACTACGAACGGCTAACGACACTGTAGTAGATTCACATAGAGAAACTCCATTCAGTTCAGAGTCGCTCTGTTATTTTATAAGACCGTCTGTCAACTGAAAACGACTTCAATATGTGGTACAAGCACACAATACCGGACAAAAGCCGGAAGTCAGCGCGGAGTCCTTTTTAATGCGTCTACCTCTAACTTTACGGACGGCTTTTGCCTTTTCGAAATACCTTAACATTCACCATTCCCTCAGTTCCCTCAGTCTCTCTAATCACTGTAGTCAGGCACAGATCTAACTATACATAGATAGTCAGGCAGCGATAAAAGCCTTGCAATCACCGACAAAACGACCCAAGTTGGTAAAGCAATGCCGCAGGTCTCTGAATGAGATCGCTGACAGATACGGTCTTTCTGTGCTGGGTTCCAGAACACAGGGACGTTCCGGTTGATTGCAGAGCGGACGAACTAGCAAGGCGCGGGTCGGATCCTTTCTGAAAATGGAAGGGAACCGCCTGCCTCTCGATAAAATCTCACCTTGAAAGTGAAGCTAAAAGAATGGTTAATAGCAGGTAGAATAACATCAACACTTGTCTTCTGTCGAAACAGATCTGGCCTAACCTGGATTTGAGGAGAACAGAAAGACTTCTGTCCGTGAATAGAAAGAATGATAGAAGGAGCCCTTGTCTTATTGGCAGGCATGCCATCACAATGGGTGTCCCTTCTAATGATTTCTGTTGAAGCTGCAGAGACAAAAAGGAGGAAGAAACGATTATACACCTTCTTTGCACATGCCCTGCCCTATCAAGGCTGAGGAGGAGAGCACCAGGAGAGTACATCTTCAATGATCTCAACGACTTAGCCAGGCTCGACATCTTTAGTATTAATAGTTTTTATGTGGGTCCTATTGGTTCTGCATTTTGTGCGGCACAGGATATGGTTAACACCGAAGGAAATTCCACATGTGAGGTTTCAGAATATGTTTTTCCGGTTTTCTACGCGTGGTATCACATTAGACCTTCATTCTGGCCTAAGTTGTACCCTGCTCAGTGGGGACAGCCACCCAACCTAACCTAATCTGAGTACAGATATTTTGATTAACATCTATCGACAATATGGTCGGAAGAAAGTATGCCCGATGAATGGAACCTCAGCATTGTTTGTCCGATCCTCAATTAACATCGCCTACAAGATCTTATCTGCCGTATTGTGTGAACGTCTGAAGCCGTTCGTCAGCAACCTGATTGGTCCATATCAGTGTGGCTTTAGGCCAGGAAAGTCCACCATCGACCAAATATTCACACTACGGCAGATCTTGGAAAAAACCCATGAGCTCCAAATCGATACACACCATCTATTCATCGATTTTAAGGCCGCGTATGACAGCATTTATAGAGACAAGCTATACAGAGCTATGTCTAGTTTTGGCATCCCTGCAAAACTCGTCCGTTTGTGCAGGATGACGATGGAGAATGCACGCTGCTCCATCAAGGTCGGTAAGGAACTAACGGAGACCTTTGATGTCAAAAAAGGATTTAGACAAGGCGATGCGCTGTCATGCGACTTTTTTAATATCACTCTTGAAAGAATTGTGCAAAACTCGCGCGCCAACACAAGAGGCACAATCTTTCAAAAGTCCGTCCAATTACTCGCATACGCCGATGATATTGACATAATCGGAAGAAAGCAGCGTGATGTCAGTGGCGCTTTCGCGAGTATTGAGACGGAAGCGGCAAAGATGGGTTTAACGGTAAATGAGGGCAAGACCAAGTATATGCTGTCAACAAGAAAGGACACTCAACACCGACGTCTCGGACAGAACGTCTCCCTCGACAGATATAACTTTGAGGTAGTTAAGGACTTTGTCTACCTAGGATCCGCTTTCAATTCAGACAATGACACCAGCGCTGAGATCAGACGAAGAATAACCCTTGCCAATCGCTGCTTCTTTGGGCTAAGAAGGCAATTGACTAGCAAAGCCCTCTCTCGAACAACAAAAGTGACCCTATATAAGACCTTAATAATCCCAGTCCTCCTCTACGGCGCAGAGGCATGGACTCTATCAAAAGTGGATGAGGGTGCTCTTGGCTATTTCGAGAGGAAAATTCTTCGGGTGATTTTCGGTCCCGTCTGCATAGACGGTGAGTGGAGGAGGAGATACAACGACGAACTGTACGGGCTGTACAGCGACGTCGACTTAGCCAGAAGAGTGAAGGTCCAACGACTGAGGTGGCTGGGTCATGTAGAGCGGATGGACACCAATGCTCCGGCCCGAAAAATCTTCGAATCCGCCCCCGAGGGACAGCGCAGTAGAGGAAGACCGCGACTCAGGTGGCGCACACAAGTTGAAGGGGACCTCAACCAACTTAGCGTGCGAAACTGGAGGCAGCTAGCTAAAGATCGAGCTGGCTGGAGACGCTTGTTGGTTGAGGCCCAGGTCCACCCCGGACTGTAGCGCCGCCTAAAGTAAGTAAAGTATCTATCGACAGTCAAACCGCGATCAGATCTCTTGTATCCAATACAAGAAAATCTAAGGCATTGAAGGAATGCGGCGTGTCTCTAAACGAAATCGTAAGCCAGTACAATGAATATCACACTCCGTTGGGTTCCAGGTCAGAGCGACATTCCAGGGAACTATGCAGCTGATGAATTAACCAAACAAGGCTCTCAATGTACAAACAGTAGGAAACTCAAACACGTCAAAGTGCCTATGTCGTTTGTTAAACACCTGATTCACACCGATGCTTTGTCGAAAGCAAATCAAAGATGGCAAAAGCTTGACTATTGTAACAACGCTTGTCTACTTCGATCCTCAGAGGTTGAAAGCGTTAACCAGACTATATAGAGACCAGCTCTCGAAACTAATTTACGTCCTAACAGAGCACTGTTACCTCGACAGACATGCTCACAGTTTGGGTATTGCATGCAACGACTTTTGCAGCAGCTGAAGAGACAAGAAAGAGAAAGAATCTATTGTGCACTTCTTCTGCACGTGTCCCGGAAAACCACTGTCCCGGACTGAACCCCGCCAGCATGACCGATCTAAACTGCTTCTTTAGGAAATCACAATACTTCTGGTCCATGTGTCCAGAAAACCACTTCAAAGTAACTAAATAAGCGAGTAAAAACGCTTTAATAAGCTTCAAGCTAAAGACTTAAGTTCAGAGCGTTTTTCTGTCAAGCTTTATTTATAAAGAAACAAGCGGGTGCGTTGCTGTGCCTTTTTCGCTAACGGTGCGCCTGTGTCTGGGTTGGTTTTCATCACGTTAAAATGGTAGCCATCATCCCCTTGCCAGAACAGAACTGAATATTGCAGGGCATCATACGTAAGGCGCGTTTCAGTAGCACGTTTCAGAGAAGTGCTTTGCCTCTGAATAATAATGTCACGCTGATTGAATTCGGTGCCGACCATAACAATTGCCACTTTGTCGATCGTTGGTGCATTGAAGCGTCTTTCGTGTTCGCCAAGCGGTCTTTGTAATCGTCCGATGGCATTCTGTCTTAGGCTGCTTTGAATTTGCCACGATTTCGCGCCTTGTTCTACTACAAACAGCACAACGTCGTCGATCAGTCCCCGCTTCTTCATTGCCAGTGAAATAAATTAACTGGGCATCTTCATCGGTCAGGGGAAGCACCGAATGAATGTTGTGGTAGACTTATCTTTGCACTTTTAAGGTGGGCATGAAACCTGCATTGTACGCGTCAATTTTCGTTGCACCAAACGAAGTCATTTGGAAAAATGAATTGTACTTCCGAATGTTTTGTACGAACTTACTTACTTATCAGACCAGCGACCCTTGGAGGGTCTGAGCCTGAACTAATGCCGCTTTTCATCTTTCACGGAATGTTTTGTACTAAGTATTTTGAATCTGGAGTGATGCCAGAAACGTAGATACGAAGTGGTTCTGGTAGCGGCTCCAACGGTAGTAATTTTGCTTTTCCATTCGAACAACACCATCCGGGTGGCTTCTTGTCGAACTTCAATGCAAGACAACGCAAGCAAACTTTGTGCATGTGCTTGACGACTGCTGTAATCTTTGTCCTTATATAGGGTCTCGCACGATCTCGGTGGCCAGTTCCCATCACCTCCACGTGAGATGACCATGTCCTCGTATCGCTCGTGCAGAATTTCCAATGTAGCGTGAGCTGTGGGGCACATTTTTTTTTATTTTATGATAAGTGCGCGCTAGAGGGGATATGGCTACCCTTAAACTAGAGCACGGGCATTAGGGAAATTAGAGGAGAGTGGAAGGAGGAGGAGGAGGTAGTGATGAAGAAACACAGAGCTATGTAGATTATTCCACATTCGTGTGGTACGTCTAAAGAAAGAATCTCTATATTTGACAATACGTCCAAAAGTAGGCTTAAGGGTAAACTGATGTGCATTCGAAGCTTGACGAGTATTGCAAGTGAAATTTTGCAACGACACATGTCGTTGGTGTCCATATCTTCCAATTCAGGCCAAAAGAAGTTGGTAATCATCGACCTAGAGCGATGGCCAATGTCGTGTAGACCGATGACGCCGCCAGCCAAACACCAAACAGTAACTTTTTCGGGATGCATTGGACGCTCTTGGATCTCATGTGAATTGGTATCATCCCAAATACGACAATTTTGTTTGTTGACGTACTCATTCATCTAGAAATGAAGATGACGCCTCATCCCTGAAGATGATTTTTCGATGAAAATTAGGGTCAGTTTCCAGTAAAACAATTTTATTATTTGCACGTGTTGTTGAACGCTATATCTATTCATGGTGATTTGGCAAAATAGACTGAATAAATGACAGCCAATTTGACAGATGTAGCTTCAACAATAAAGCCGCTATCAACTGTCAAAGTTCAGTAATGAAATGCTTCCAAATAGAAATAGCTTCTTTCTCTTAAATGTTCTTGTCCCGTGCGCATGCTTCTCTCTATGCATTTTCTCTGCGTCGTAGTTGTTCTAGGCGCGATTCACACTGGCCGGGCTGTTTTTTTTTTTTTATAATTCGCTAGTGCTAAAGGGGTTATGAATACCCTTATGATGCTTTTCAGCTATTCTGGAAGTAGAAGCACTGACTCGAACTTGGCCAATACGTGATTCGTGCTGATTGGGCGTTTCCGCCGCACGGATTGATGCTAAATGATCTTCGCGTTGTTGCGGCGTTTCTGTCGCCCAATTGGCCTCTGATTGCTTTTGCTGACGGGTTTTTCCTCCCGACGACCGGTTTTTTTCGGAGGCATTATATTCCACTAATGTTTATTCATTTTTGTGAGCTATAATTTATTTTTTTACTTTGTTAATACAGTAAAACCCGGATAACGGCCTCGTGAACATTTTCATCTGTTTTGGGCGCTTAAGCGGATGAGGTAGCCATCCGAACCCGCTTAAATGCATAGAAAATACATGAATCTAATATTTTCGGGCACTTCAGGGGTTTGGGTAGGTACTTAAGTGCGAAGAACTTAACCGGGTTTTACTGTGAGTGTGAATTATATTTTTCACGAACTAAATATGGATTCAGAAACCGAACAGAAACACTCTCAAACCGATACCGAAGATTGCCTGAAAATTTGAGCTCAATCGGTTGGGTGGTTTCAGATTCCATAGATACAAACATTAAATTTTATATATGTATATATAGATAATGATAATACAAATACAACTTTATACACTTAAGTCAAGTAATTTACCTCACAAATGACCTATTTCAATAGTTAAATTTAAAATATCAACACATCATTTGACAATGCCATTATGGTCAACATTTCGTTGAAAAAAAAAAAAAAACCTCATGGCGAATGCGGTAAAATAATTTTTTTTTTATTTTTTTCAGTCAATTGAATTTCAGCGATTCCGAGATACTTAAATTCTTTCCTTCTCCACATGGTCTTTTTTGTATATAAATTGGAATTATACCGTGCGGGATATTTTTGTTACAACGACACAACAATTGCTTCTTAGCGGATTAAAGCTCTTTTTATGTGTGATAAAGACCAACAACACAATTTCACACCTTTAGGATGCACGTCTTCAAATGCAAAAGAATTATTGATATGTTAATAGCTTTTGTTGTTATTTTTTTGTCAATTTAATTCAATTTTCTGAGAGATAGAGGGAGTTCCATTCATTTCTCAGTTAAGATGCGTTGTGTTGGTTTTCTTTTTCTACTTTACATACCTGTCCGACGGTTTTTTTTTTTTTGAAATGACAATCAAAGTTATTTATTGTGTGCACAAATCCTACCCTCAAAACAATAGTAATTTACATATCCCCCCATCAGTGTTAGAGTTGTCAAGCAATTATGTTGGTATAACACTCTCTGATCTGACACTGACCGGTTAAAAACCGAGCGCCACAGCGATAAATTTAAGTTGTTATGGTTCATCAAATCGGACTACGTCATCCATAAAATATATTATCAGTGTCAAGGATCAAATACCGTGGTGAATTCATTTATGTTTTTATTTTAAAGTGAAAACGCAAACGAGGAAGAGAAGATTTTGAGGATTTTCTTGAAAACATTTTTGTTTTTTTTTTTTTAGGTTAATGGTGGGAGTGGTGTTGATGTTGGGGTTGGGGTTGTTTATCAAATATGCTTCTTCATTTAAATTTTCTTTTTACAAAAAAAAAGAAGGAAAGCCAGAAAACACATTGGTTGGTGTATTTTTTTTTCTCTTCCCTTTTGGGTGGGTTGTGGTGGAAAAATGTTTTCATTTGAATTGTTCATCCCTTAAAAATCAATTTAAGAATTCAACTACACTACGTAAAGTACATAAACATACCCACCAACACAAACACCACCATCGTGCTTTTGGGAAACTTATCTGAATATTCCAATAAACCCAAAACATTACGCAGAAGTTAAAGCCCAACACCATCAGCAACGACAAGCAAAAAAAAAAAAAGTGCGTAAAATATTCAGATCGTCGTCGTCAGGAGGAGAACGACAACGACAACGACGACGACTACAGACAGTTCGTACTTTGTTCGTACACCCTCTCTATTTTTGGGTAGAAAATCGCACACGCATATTTCGCGTTCTACTACACCAGTGAGCTGTGTGTTGTACGTTGTGTGTTGTAGTTGTACAAAGGAATCGTTGACTCCCTGATTTGAGTCTGGCACCGAGGGTTGAGTGGGTGGATTAATGGGCGGCAGCCACGTTCGGTGTTGTTTTCGGTAATGTTGGAAATATGGAGAACAAGAACAACGTAGGCACGTCACAAACAGATTTTTCGAATTCTCGTCGGTATTAACGGTACGTGTGCTGGTCGACATATAGAACTACAGCTACAGTACAGTGGGAAGGGAATTTGGGGCTTATGTTGTGTGTGAATGTGAATGCCGCAGATATACCAAATAGCTCCAGCATATACTACATGGCATAGGCACTCGGATTGGAGTTAATGTGTGAAGCCGAGGGTGGAAAATAGTTGTTATTGGGTATGTTTTCTGTTTGTTGTACGCATATGTATTGACTTGGGAGGTATACCTACCTACCGTTTGATCGAGGGGTTGTAAACATGTTTTTGTTTTCAACACAGATAGCTGAATTAAGTGTCACTTGTCGGGTTTATGTACAAATATTTTCGATGCAAACTGTATTCAATAATTTTACGCATATGTAACGTTTAACAGTCGAAACGTCAAATGAGTGTTTTTGAATTTTCTACGTTAAAAATAAACTGTCAAAAACATACGCGAAATTTGAGGTTTTTTCTGTATTTCTCACACCCAACCTTGACGGTATTGAGTCATAGAAAGTAAAAATACTACGCTTTGTGAGTTGTTAAATTTAAAAAGACATTCTAAAGGAGGCCATGTAGGTAATTACATATAATTCAGTATGGCAAAAACCATAGGGGTCTGAGGAACAGAGTTTCGTGTCTATTAAGGTTTTCCAAATACGCAATCAAATTCCAGACATACAACGCTTTTGAAAAATCGGCACACAGCTTTAACTTATCACGGCTTGTTTCTTTCTCCGGAAGTAAAAGACTAACGAGAGCATAACCGAAACCTAGAACCATTATCCATTAATGGTATTGTATATACGTATGTAGGTATGCATCGCCAAAACCAAAATACTTTCCTGAGTTCGTATGTTCTTGACAACCTGCGTTGGAACAGAAACAAAAATGCTGCGAAATACATATGTACGTATAGGTAGGTATCTGTGGTCACAAGGAAAAACAACATAAGTCGTATTGTGTTGTGTGTGACTTATGCTGTTTTTCCTTGTGGCCACAGATATGTAGGTTGTCGCAAACGATGCAAATTTGGCTTCACCTACAAACCGTTACCGTTTATTCACCGAAAGCTTGAGTATAACACTCTGGTTCACCAAAAGCTGTGATAGACGCTCTAGATAGAATGCATTTAGGACTCGTAAGTTCTAAGCACTTCGCGAAGTAAATAGACTCGCTTGAACAAGGAAGAATTTTTGCCTGTCTCGCACTGTTAGATCGTTTTTTTGTTTTTCACAAAAAGTGCTCCAGTCAAACAGCCATTTGCATTCAGCTCCTGCAACATTTCAACCGTCATTTTACCTTCAAGATTACTTTCGGAGCCGCACAACACCATCACTTGAACCCGCAAGTGTTTAAAATTCCTCTAATTTCCCTACGGCTAGTACTCTACATAGTTTTAGTGCAGGTAGTCATAATGTGACATAACGTGCCAATTATTTATAAGAAAACCGTCCTCGACGATTTTAATACAGAGCTCAGGAAAAGCGTATGTGGTACCATCGGAGCGTCAAAATGTTTGTTTTATCTGTAACGTAGCCAAGTAGGCCGTGCCTACACACACAATTTAAAATTTCTAGTCGTACTGGTCACATTTTTCGCTAATAGGCCCCCTTAGAGACGTTTTCACGTCAAAAAGGCACAGGGCCTAGTTTCACGCAATCATTCATCAGGTTGTGCGAGTTCTATTTGTTCGCACAAGAGGAAGGGACCTGCAGTTTTATCGGTCAGTCCGAATGGGGGATTAAGAAATTTCTTCGTGACAGAATATAACCTTGCAGGTTTGTCATGCCTGCGAAGAGGTGGTGCCGCGAAAGAGCGTGTGGTGGGTTTGAGGCTCAAGCCTGTGTCAAGCTTAGCAGTCCAGTGAACTACCCACTAATTCACGGCGACTACTATGGAAAGTCTATTCTTCCAAATGTCTTTGATATATTTGGCTTTTTATGTCCGGACTCTGGGCGGTCCACAAACCACTGCTTTACTAACCGTGGAGTGTGTTTGGGGTCATTTAACACACGTGTTGATTGTTCCAACATAGTGCAAAGAAACGCCACCACCGTTTTTTAATGTTTTCAAAATGTACTTGAAATATCTAACAAGCCAAAACAACAACAACTACGGTAAAAAGCAGCTGACAAACTACCTTGATCAAAAAGTTTCAGGAATGACCACCGTGTGGCGCTTTCAGTCATCTGATTCAACTTTTCTTTTTTGAGGTTGACACATTCCCTCCAGATTTTAGCATCATTGACATTTGTAAAAGCTACGCTCCGTGTGCGTTTTCGATTATTTATTTTTAAAAATGGAATCCACAAAGAGTATGCATCAAATTGTGTGTTTAAAACGGATTCAACGGTGCGAAGACTTTGGAAATATTGGATAAGGATTTGGGCATCGATACTCTATCGATGTGTGGCACAAATCCTTCAAAAGTGGTCGTGAGTCCGTCGAAGAAATCACGTCGTTTTCAGTCGAAAAAGAAGACGATGCTCGCAGTTTTAATGGATTACAACGGTGTTGTGCATCATGAATTCTTGCCACAAGATCAGAAAGTCAACAAGAATTATTATTTGGGCGTTATAAGACGTAAACATGAAGCAAGTCGCCAAAAAAAGACCGGATTTGTGGGCAAACAACTTTTGGGTTTTGCACCACGCATAATGCTATCCTTATTCGTGAGTTTTTGGCGAAGAACAGTACGAATACCATTCAACAGCTCCCTGCGAATTCTTCCTGTTCGATCGACTTAAGATACCGCTCCGAGGAACGCGTTTTAGCATTAGAGAGGAGATAATTGAATAATCGAATACGGGTCTGATGGCTTACCAAAATCCAATCATAGAAAAAAATTTCGAGGATTGGATCCAGCGCTGGCATAAGTGGGTTTCTCTTTCCGTGAGCACGGGTACGGTTGTTCCATATCTGGCGAGTTAATCAGCCTTGCAGTTCCCTGAAATATCTCTATGCCCCGGCACCCAACAAAAGTGAATATTGAACTGCTCCCCCATCTCTACAAGAGATGATCGGCAATCAAGAGCTACTAATGAATTTGAAGAGACTGATTCCAGGGCCCTGATCGCTGCCTGAGTGTCTGAAAAGAACCGTAGGTATATCCGTGGAAGATATAACGTTTTTCTTCCTTGATTCTTTTTTGATCGCCAATATTTCCGTCTGGAACACGCTACAATGATTTGGAAGACGGAAAGAGAGGCTAAGATTAAGCCTATCGAAGAAAACACCACCACCTACACACTCATTGGTTTTAGATCCGTCGGTGTAAAAGTGGATCGAATTGTCCTGAAAAAATGACTCATTCTCCCAGAGTGACCTGTATTGAATTTTAGCTTGGGTGTGGTGTAGTCTATGTTTCCAGGGAAGATTTTGAATTTGTTCAAATTGGAGGCGTGGCCAAATTCTTTGGTAGACCACTGTGAAATTGATTTGAGGCGAACAACCGAGTTAACAGCCATTTGTCTGCCGAGGATGTCGTGGGGTGTCAGGTGAAATAAAATATCCAGTGCTGCGGAGGGTGTCGTACGAAGTACCCCGCTTATGCATAGACACGTTGATCGCTGGACCTTACTTAAAAGATCTCGTTTAGTAGCCTTATCTAAGGCGGTCCAACAGAGAGCTACTCCGTACATGACCGAGATATAAATCCAGGTTGTAAGCCCCAACCAAAATAAGACCCAAATATTTTGCTTCGTTAGAGAAAGTTAAGCTTATCCCATTACGGGAGGGAGGGTCAATGACTGGAATTTTATATTCCCTAGAAAAGAGTACCAGTTCAGTGGGGGTTTACACCCAGACCACACCGAACCGTCCATCTTAATAGCTTATTTAAGGCTTGGAGGAGTTCTTTGAGGTGCTCTCCTGAGACTGCTAAAGCCAGTTCATCCGCATAAGCGATCATCGTGCATTCCTCTGCCTCTAAGGATATCAGTAATTCATTTATCACCAAATTCCAGAGAAGAGGAGATAGAACACCGCCTTGTGGGGTACCTCTACAAACAGATCGAACTTACTTAAAAGTGGTATTTTCCATAAAAAATGAAGAACTATGCGATTACATAATTCTATTATATACCTATAACATCATCTACAAGTAATTTAACTAAAAACTTTCATAACAAACTGTTTATATGCAAATAAATAATTTATTATTAAAATATTTTAATGTTATTCAATATATTTACATTATTATCTTCGAGATCAGAATCAACCGATTATATATTTATTTTCCATCAGATTAACAATAAATTATACAATCGTTTGGATGTAGGCTTTAAATTATTAGCAGTTTACCAACAATAAACTGCAAAATATTTTAATTAATTCAATCTTTTTAAATTATGTGTTCAAATTCTAAATGAGAAGGTAGATAATGACTTGGAAATAATACACGCACAGAAAACGCAGGGTGGCGGAACGTAAGTGACTGGTTTCAAGAAATCAGACAGGCTAATGAAAAAGTTGAACTTTAAAAGGAAGTCATTTGAGATCGCATAATAAAATAATCGAAAAGAGCTCTATCAACACAAAGATGGCTTTAAGAGGAATATTGATGTGTTTGTAAACAAGTCAATACAGTTTATAGAAGTTCCATGCTTTTGTAGAGTTTATAATAAAACTTGGTAATGGCACATCAATGACATAATTATATAAACCAATAAGTGTACTTATTTATATTTTATTACTGTTTAGGCATGTGGCACTGCTGTCTGGAGCCAATTAGACAAGGAGATCCTCTATCTTCCTAATAAAGTTGAGGATATCTCCAGTTGAGGCATTACGAATGTCCTTCGGTGTTAGGAATTCTTTGTGGAGAAAGCGTTTCCTGCTTCTGCAGACAGCCACGCTCTCACATAGTACGTGTTCCGCTGATTCGTCTTCCTCTAAGCAAAGTCGGCATTCAGATTCCTGAACTATATTTAGTTTATGTAAGGGATATTTGAGGCTGCAATGACCGTTGAGGAAGCCGGCAAGCCTTCTGATATCGTCCCTTTTGTGATTCAGAATATTTTAGTGGTTTTGTTCAGGGGGTCGGATGGCTCTTTTAGTCTGTTGCTACAGTAGGATAAGAAGTTCCGTTGTTCCCAGCTGTCCAGACTCGTTCGGAAGTAGGGATGCCGCAGAAGGGTTTAGCACCTATGTATCTTTCTGAAGAACCTTTTCTGGTCTTTTGTGTCCTGGTGCCCACCAGAGCTTGACATTGTTTCGCTTTGAGAGGTCTTGGAGAGCATTGAAGCAGCCTGAAATGGCCTTTGAATTACAGTAATAGGGACTCAGTGCTTTAAACGCTGCTTGACTATCCGTGAATATATTGATGATTACCCCCATCATCGATGACATGTAGTTCTACCTGAAAGACGCTGGAACACAGTCCAAGTGCCTTTGAGACTTTGTGATTAGGGCCATAGGTACCGGCACCAACATCGGAGTCAATCCTTGAAGCATCAGTATACGACACTAGTACTTTTATGTTCAGCAACGGATTGCCAGTTCCTCAGGAACTACGGTTCGGGATCATAATCTCGAAGTTTTAGCCAAAACAGAGTAATTTGGGCACAAGTCGGATATCGTGCCGATCATTTTAAACTCGGGAAAGTCAGAGAGCATAGCCATGTGACCTGCTTGGCTGGATTCCTGTAGACCGTTGGAAGGAACAGATACTCGTACAAATTGAATCCTTGGCGTGCCAAAACCATTGAATAAGACTAAATTATGAAATCGTTAAGCGTGTAGGACATGTAGTAAAGTTGCCATACGTAGAAAGTGCATTGAACTGGCTCAGGTTTGAGTCCCACTAACAGTTATTTCACTGTGCCAAATTTTAGCATGCAGCGGCATACATATCTAGCTTCAAGTGTATAATTTATCATAAATAGCTTGTTAATCCGTTGTTCGATAAAGGTATTGCAAAAAATAAATTTTAATTTTCAACTTTCCTGCAAAAATTATTCAGATACTGTTATGCCACCCTGTACCTAAATTATTAATGACAAATATTTCATGGCGAAATATTTCTTATA
Source organism: Criorhina ranunculi (assembly GCA_951813785.1). Taxonomy (NCBI): domain Eukaryota; kingdom Metazoa; phylum Arthropoda; class Insecta; order Diptera; family Syrphidae; genus Criorhina; species Criorhina ranunculi. Next base: position 52,664,619 of record OX638381.1, on the reverse strand, counting down.
TAAAAAAACGAAACTAGAATCTCGGTCAAAATTTGGAAACAACTTTTCAACGTCGAAAACTCGCGTGAGGAGATGATTCGACATTATGTCACCCTATCGGTCTGTGTGTTCGGGAGGGTTGTTTACAGTCCTTGTCACTACAGTTTTTCTTCAGAATCCCATTGTGCCTTCCCTTGTGTTTTCTAGATGAGTTGTTTGACTTAAGAAGATGTGAGGAAGTTAAACTGTTCCATTGGGACAACTTCGCCGCCAAAAATTCTCTTTCTGAGTCGAAAGAGCGCGGACTCAGATCGAACGGTGTCGGCAATAAAATCTGTAGGTCTCCTCTATTCGCGCAGAAAATATAATACAAATAACATTAAGGCTTGCGAGAAGCCAGCCTTGGGTTCTCTAGGAGCTGTATCGCTTAATTTGAAAACAGATCTTCTTAACTTTTACAGCAAGGCGATGCGTCAGTTGAAGGGACGGAGTATCTGCGTCTACAGCGACAGTCAGACTGCGCCAACCCTCTTACTAAATCCAAAATAGTTCAAGAATGCAAGTCTAGTTTGAATTCCGTTGGAAGACTGAATTTGCTAAGTCTTGCCTGGGTGCCTGGACACAGCGGGATAACCGGAAATGAGTTCTCCGATTAGCTTGACAGGTTCAGAGGAGAACGTCTCTGGCCCTGAACCCACGTTATGTTTACCCATACCTTCGATTAGGGCTTCTATCAATGGCTGGGTTTCCTGCAATTATAGGTGTCATGGCTCACAAGGATTCAGGCAGACTAAACAGATCCTTCCCGACGTTTGTAAGAAGACCGCGGCATTCTTTTTGTCTCCCAGAAGAAAAGACTGCAGACAACTTATTGGCGTTATTACTGTACACTTCACCTTTGCTAAACATCTCAACGTATTGAGTTTAAGTGACACCACTGTCTGTGACTCTTGCAGAGAGGAAGACGACACTGCGGAACATTTCCTATGTGATTGTCCTGCCTTTGCTTGGATCAAGTGATAGATTTTTGGGACTGATGTAGTGCAAATATTGAATATTTTCGAGGGAAAAATTCGTCGACGAATATTTTGTCCCGTATGTAAAGAGGGCGAATAGAGGAGCAGATACAACCGTGAACTCTATGAGCTGTGTCAAGATGTGGATGTAGACCAGAAAGCCAAAACATGTCGACTACACTGGTTCGGTCACATCGAACGAATGGACAGTAATGCTACAGTAAAAAAAAAAAACAGCCCCGAGGTTCAAGACTCCAGTTAAAAACGAATCTCCGTTTCGCAAGGTCCAAGCTATCCAAGATACCACAGCACTTAGCTTGGAGAACAGGAAACAGCGTGCTTTTTGCATTACTAATGTCACCTAACTTAGCGTTTTTGTTCAACTTAAAGAAGATCTCCTTTTTAAATTTGAAAGTTAGTGTCTCTTGCGAATATTGCAGCCAAAATGGTTGAAGCTTCTTATAAAACGTAGAAAATGTTCGACATCTAAGCAAGTGTGGCAGGTCAAGGTTTTTAAAGAACAAAGCACTCGATGACAACTCCAATAAAACTTGTTTTCCACCAGGCCAATTGTTCTGTTGTTTCACTACTCGACGACAGGCTTTATGGTATCACCAGCCCACCTACAGTTGGTTTTGTGTAATTAAAGGTCGCGAAAAAGCAATTTTTGCAAGCCATTGCAAAAGAGTTGCCGCCTTTTATTGGTTTCTTCTTAAACGGAAGTGTTATTAAGCTATGAGTACATTTTTGAACTTTAGGATGAAATGCAACCCTAAATGTGAGCATGTCACATGCTGAGATTGTCTTTCGCCAAAAAACCTCTTTGACTTGTGGTCGGTTGAAAAACAATTGCGTTTTCTCCATAGTCGAACGAACTGCCTATCTATAATTGTTTAAAATACTGCGAACTCAGAAAACTGAATTGAAATTCGAAATACTCACTAGCAACTTCACATCATCAATCACTCATCGCCAATTAAGTGTGTTTATGTATTTGCAACTGGCACTCGTGCTACAAACGTAGCTAATGTACGGATAGACCAAGGAAGTGCCAAATGTTTCCCCGAACAATGACAGACTGAGACTTAAGTGCAGGTATTGCGTTCGCAACAAAGAATACAATATCAGTTTACTCACCTTTCACAACGTACCTTATACATATATGTGATCTCAATTCTTTATTCTTCTGTGTGTCCTTTACCAAATGCCATTCGAATAGGACGCAGGAAGGATCAGATCAATTGTATCTTTTTTTTTTTTTTACTTCTTCACGTTTAGCTCATCACCACTGTTGCAATATAAACATATTGCCGGGATATATTACTTTTTCCTTGGACAATTTTTGGGCGGGCAGTTTTCGATATTACTTAGGGTTTCAATATTGAGAAGGACGAGGGGCTCACTTCGCCTCGCCTTCTCTCGCATAAACGCACAATTTTTTTGTTTTGTTGTGGAAATTCCAGTTCAATGCCACACAACAGTTATGAATAAATCAAAAAAAAAAAAAATAAAAAAATACGAAACACAGTACCGAAGGGAGGAATCAAACCAAAGGACTCTTTTTCTCCCCTACCTCTCATCACTATTGTGTTGTTTAGATGCGTTGAATAATGGTTGTGGCTGGCGCTGAGGATTTCGGTGATGATGCTTCAATCCTACCTCATAAATATTAAATTTCGCTGCTATCTGCACTCGTTCCCCCATGTTCCAGGATTCGTTGTCGTTGTCGTCGTCATCGTCGTCGTCGTCGTCGTCCTCGTCTCGTTAGGCAATAACAACAAAACATACAATACAGTCCGTGCGAATGTTTGTGGTACTGAGTGTTTGATGAAGAGCTTTATGCCCTCTCAGTGGTGCGATCAGATCGTTGAAAGGACACGCAAATTAAACACTTCATTTATTGAATAATCTTAATTTTGACATAAAATGCTTTTTGTTTTTTTATTTATGTAGCAGTTAGTTCTACAGTGAGAGTGGGAGCTGGCAAACAAAAGTAAGGACCCTACTCACAGGTGTACATGCATACTCAAGGCCAGGATAGGGAGAAAGAAGTTAATGCTGTGTCTGCTACTATGAATAATGAGCACACAGAAACAGAAACACAGCCAACCAAGTAGGTACATGGCAAGGAGTTTGAAATAGCTAACAAATGATTGCAGCAAGGATGGTGTACCTGGAGTAATCACTTCGTTGTAGACATGATGCTGTTAGTCTGCCAAATATTAACTACAGCACTAGCATATTATGCACAAATTGGAAATGCGGGTTTAAGTGGATGAATAGTTTGGTAGGGCAGGACTACACATATGGATGTGCACAGTGTATACACGAAGGAACAATAATTTAATGGTAGAACTTTTACAATGAGCAAAACGAGTCCAGTTAATTCTGAGTGGTTGTTTAGAAACTTGGTGTTGGAAGAGGAAAAAGACTTGAATGGAGGGAATCCTAACGAATTAAATCATAATTTATCCGCTGCAAGGCATAACGACAATTTAAGAAGGAACTAGCTTTAGCTAGTCCTTTTCAGATTATCCACTAATTTGCACCTTAGTTTTCCAGAAAATCTATCCGAATCCTCGAAAGACGGTCTGGAAAAAGCAGTTCAATCCGGTAAATTGGTTATTTGAACTCGCAAAATCACATTTACTCGTTTTTAGGTTCAGAATAGAACAAATAGCTTCTTGACTTTCATCCTCGTTACAGCTTCACGAAGTCTTGTCTAATTGTGAAAACAAGAGTCAGAAAACGTCCTCCGCAGGTCTCCACATGAAAACAGAAAAAACTTCGACAAAGCCAAGTACATAAGGCAAACTAAGAAGATTGTGTGAGAAGATAGGCCTAGATCCCGAAATGCCAAGCGGAACCTAGGTATGTCCAATTGGCACATACTTCGCGGGACGCACGCCCATCCTTGACCTAAACCAAGTGAGAAGAAACACCGCACGCTTCCAGATATTCCAAGAAATGTTATGCAAAAAGAAGCTACAATGAGCGGTTGGCAGTTTAGATTAGGTTGGGTTGCTGTCCCCAGTGAGCAGGGACCCATTGTGATACCACGTGCAGAAACCGGCCTCAGAAACCTGACATGTAGAATTTCCTTAGAGGAAGTAGGAGCAAAAGCGTTCGTTATTACGTCTTCTTCGACTACTTACCTTGCCGTGGTGAAGACGCTCAGTACCACCTAATGATTTCGGAGGGCGATTGCAACAGGGTCACCCAAGCTATAAGGTCTCTGGTGGATGGTAAGAAGCTAAAGAGTAGTCAATCTGATTCTAGTTGTGGTACGAGCGTACAGTAAACTGTGCCCAAGGATGCGAGACTGAAGGTCAAAACGGTCACAAACGAGCCCCTTCAAGTGCCTTGGCGGGGCTTGACGTATCAATGCCTTATCACAGTAAGACCGACTATGCTGTGATGGACATACTTCTTACCGGCTTACTCGTGGTCGATAGTTTAGAACAGTTAAAATTCCCAAGATCGGTCGGTATCTTCTCTTCAGAGAATGCTTACAGAATCTTAACCATTATTAAGAATTTTAAGTGCCTTTTGAGCGTTGTTTCAAGAACTTTTTTCTGAGGCAAGGTTACCGTTAAGTCACTTTAGGACGTTTTTACTTTATTTTTTTCTATTTAGGTAAAATTCTATCCTTTTCACCAAAGAAGGACACGATGCACATCCAAAAACGAATAAGTTATACGAATAAATGTAAGGAGACCATAGATCTTTACAAGACGCATTGTAAGGCATTGTATCTGTTTAGGCAGCGTGTATGTCATGTGAAAACTTCTAATAAGGTAGCGCGTTTAATTGGAACACTTGGATTTTTTTAAAGACTTTTTGCAGCGGCAGCACTGTTCTAAGCTAACAAAGTCTTACACACTCTTCCCATCGATTTGAGGCCGATGAAATTGAAAACACCTTATAGAATGGCAGATATCCACTTCAAACGTTCAGTGAAAAGAAGTCTACTATCCATTTCGTCTACAAAAAGGCTTAGCTTTTGTAAAGATGGTCCTGGGCCTAACCTCAATTGCATTTATACCCAATTATGTAATAGACTATGAATACTTTTAGGGTGCCTTGAACGATGTTGAGACAGATTCAATTATCAAGGCTCTATGAAAATTGGATATATGTACATACGCACATACATATGTATGCGAAGAAGTGTGCAGTATTTTCAGTCAGCTGATAGAGAGATGGCGACGTAGGTACTATAATATTCTGCCTAAAATGGAATGACGTTTGTCGCCTAATAGAACAGAACTTTACACTTTTCAATACGGACATAACAATTTTGTATTTTAATACAAACACATCCTTAAATTATGTTTATAATCGGTCAATGTCAAAATATCAGTCAAGGTACATATTTTTATCATGGTGAAGTTCATAAACAAACAGCGTTTACAAATTATTAAAAATTACTACCGAAATTCTGAGTCGGTGGCCGTAACTTTAAGAGTGTTTATTCCAATTTTCAGTCGTGATAATCGTCCCATCAGACAGGCTATTGTGGATAAATTCGTGTCAACATATTCACTGTTGAATGTTCCTGTGCCAGTGAGACAACGAACCGGTCAAAGTACCGAAAATATCATTCAAAATGAGCGAACTCAGTCGATTCCACGCCGTTCAAAGGAATTGGGAATCTCTCAATCCACAATGTGATGTGACAATGTGCCTATATCCTCCAAAGATCAAATCAAACTCAAGAACTGTCACCTCCTGATCATTTGAAGCGCCGAAACTTCTCCGATTAGGTTCTACAAAAGTTTGAAGAAAGTCCCGGATTTCATCAGAAAATAATCTTCAGCGATAAAGCTCATTTCAGGCTTGATAGCTTTGTCAATAAGCAACATGTGCTTCAAGAGACTCCATTGCATCCACAAAAAGTGACTGTGTGGTGTGGCGTGTGGATGTCATGCCAGAGGTGTGATTGGACCGCATTTTTTCGTCGTTGAAAGTTACCTCCATGTTTCTGGTCATGCCATGTTGGAAGACTATTTTAGGCCAGAATTGGATGGTGGTTCCAACAAGACTGTGCCACATGCTACATAGTTGGTCAAACAATTGATCTATTGAAGGGGAAGTTCGGTAAATCGTGTAATCTCGAGAAATTGTCCGGTTGAATGGCCACCTCACTCATGCGATTTAACGCCCTTGGATTTAGTTTTATGGAGTTACGTCAAGTCGTTGGTCTATGCCAAGAAGCCAACAATGTTAGAGGAGTTCAGGAACAATATCGAACGCCAAATTGCCAACGTTCTGATCGATATGTGTCGAAGAGTGGTGAAAAATTGGCTCCAAAGAATCGATCGCTACAAATATGCTCGCAGAACGAGAACGAGATCGAATTCCGTACTTAAATTTGACATGTGTTCTTTGGCACAGGGTCATAAGTCCACAGGCCTGTGGTGGGTTATAAGTTCACAATTGATTTGTGGATTTATAACTCACCCAGGTGGGAGAAAAGTCCATAAGAAATGTTTGTGGACTATTGACTCATCGATTGTGGTCTTATGGCTCGTGGGCGTGGGACATAAGCCCATTTGTCACATTATAACCCACCCAGGTGGGTCAAAAGTCCATTGTGGGCTTATGTCCTTATTGAAAAACATATGTACATAGTTCTATGGTGAAGTAGTCATTGCTGGTATGCCCTACAATCTGCAGTGCTACAAACTATACTACACCTGCTTGTCTGTTGGACATACTTACATACATATATACGTACACATATCAAGTAATCAACAAAAGGTCACCACAGTGGAAAGGTTTACGATGATACATTGTAGTTTACCCTGATCCCGATTAACATCGTTGTTAAGATAACATCAACAATTGTATCACCATCACTTTTCAAATATAACCTCACAACAGAGATAAGATATCTGATCACAGCTTTGTCAAATCAGGAGGTGAATGGAAAAATTCAAATTGACAAAAGTCAAATCAGATATCCTTAATCCCATCATTACACTTTCTCTTATCAACAAATCTTAATTACTTTGTTTCAGAGAACAACAACAACAACAAAAATTGCACATTTCCAATGACATATGCTTCGATAAGAAAACAATAACACACACATACGCACTACTCTCATCTGTGTCCTTGATCCGATAATTCCAAAACATCTGATCACAGTCTCTATACACTCACTCGCTGACAAACAAACACACAGCCAAACAATAGGCTCACTTTGACAACGCCGCACCCTGATCTTTCAACTGTAATGTGTCGATCAATCTTGAAACGAAAAACCATGTAACATTGCAAACAAGATATCACCAATAAATAGTACTCATAGAAGTAGTGAACCGAAAGATGCATCCTTGAAAAGAGAGAAACGGTAAAATAATCCCAAGATAGGTTCCAGTTTTATGCTGATTTTAACAAGACCATCAGTCATGCATGCTCTGTTTATACTCAACAAACAATACTAATTCCTTTCGGCCTACCGTTGAAGCCTTCTCAGGTCATATACGTTTCCCATTTGGCTACCTAACACCGAAGGATGAATAATACACTGAAAGATACGGCATTGTCCTTCAGATTAAAACACTCCACTGGATTGCGGATTGACATTGGGGATTACCTGCAAACACTCTCATCCTCATCTTTGCAAAAAAAAAAAAAATGTGATGAGAGGTGTTTCCTTTTCGTGGTTTACTAGATTATTTCTGTGTCGGGGTATTTGTCGTTCAGATTAGACTCATGCAATCAAACCCATCGAAGCGTGAAATGAACGAAATTAAAGTGTCAGGGCTTACAAGTGATCGTTATGTTCATCAAGATTTGTTGTGCTTAGTCTTGAGACAAGGAATGTCTCACTTTTTTTTTTTGTGTTCTTCGTTTGCAGAACAAATGTAGGATTCAATTTTTGATTTACTTTTTGCCTAGTTGTTGCTCCTTGCTCTAAGTTTCAGTTGACTTACAATCTAAGTCGTTTGACGGGCCTTTCTGTGTAAATAGCTCATCTTTTGATATTATTTGTTGCGTTTCACTGACCTTTACCTGTTTATAGAATCACAAATGAGTTGACAAGTGGTAACAACTTGCGTCAACACTAGGTACTGAGTTTGATGATGAGATCGTAGACACATTCTTACGTCGTTCTTAAGACATTGCGAATGGAGGTATGCATTCTCTTAGTCTTAGTAGAGCCCTCAAAGAATATCAGCCGACAGGACTTGACATCAACTCTGCTAAGATTCTTCCAAGTTTGGCTATAACTTTGCACAGACTTGAGTAAGAGCTGAGAACTTCTCTATTGATTGAAGATAGGGATCGTCGAGCTTCCAAGGAAATGTTCGAAATGCTGACCGACATCTACATTCGCAGCCATTTGAGCCCTAGAGACTTGTCTCTAAATCAATACGCGTACACGAAGGGTACGGCGCTGCACAGTGTCGTCAGCGCAATAGAAAGATCACTGAGAGTCAAAGAATACACGCTCGCTGTTTTTTTCGACATAGAGGGCGCTTTCAACAACGTCCACACAGATACAATAAAAGGAGCATTAACAGATCAAAACATTAACAGTGCTATCATAAATTAGATAGTGTGCATGCTAAGGAACAGACACATTAACTCAGCGTTAGGTGGTATATGTACATGTGAGAGTATCAGCCTCTAAAAGGACTCCGCAAGGAGGGGTTCTCTCCCCCCTACTCTGGGTTCTTGTAGTTAATAAAATCTTAATGAAATTGAGGTTTAGTTGAGTAACGGTAGTAGCCTATGCAGATGATCTTGCCGTCCTAGCTACAGGCAAATTCTTGTCTATTAGCGAATAACTAGAAGGTGCCCTGAATGTAATAAATAACTGGACTAAGCTCTGCGGTCTTACGGTCAACCCGCAGAAATAAGAGCTTGTCCTGTTCACCAACAAAAGAATGATGCCATTCATTGAAGGTACCCCGCTTAAAATTTCAGACTGTGCCAAGTATCTAGGAGTGGTACTTGACAGGAAACTAAACTGGAGCCTTAACAGTTAACAGAGGGTAAAGAAAGCAACGATAGCCTTCTACGCCGGTAGTAGGATATTCGGAAAAACCTGAGGCCCCAGCCCTAAAATCATCATGCGGCTTTACACGGCAGTAGTAAGGCCTATACTAACCTACGGTAACGTGGTGTTGTGGCAGACAGTGTTCAAAAGCACTAACCTTTAACAGAGGATAGCCTGCATCAGCACCACTGGAGCATTAAGAACCACCCCCACAGCGGGACTTGACACAATACTCAACCTACTCCCGCTTGATTTACTAGGAATCAACAGTAAAAAGCGCCCTTCGCATAAGCCAAACTGGAATCAGGAAACCCAGTCAGACAGGGCTAGCACAGATCCTGTGCAAATTTGTGGGCAGCACTATGTGCACAGACTACATGTTGCCTAACTTAGACTTCGATAGACCTTTCTCAATCTGCCTTCTCAATAGCGGCAATAAGAGCGATTTCTACCGTAGAAATAAAGCTGAAGCTTGTTAGTCGCTATCGCGAAGAGCTGAGGGTTCTTGGCAGACAGCACAAAGTAAGACTCTACTGGATCCATATTAGTAAGGTCTGTATCATGCAAACGGGGTACTTTTCGCTGCTGAGGGTCTTTCTTGTTCTCGAAGTGGAACGGTCGAGTTCTGGTGAGTTTTTCTGGCTGCGATCGAAAACGGAATTTTAATGTTCGAGGGTCTAATCAGCGAAGCGTCGGCGCCGCCACAGCCACCGAAAATAAAAAGAGAAACGAAATAAATCTAAGTTTCTTAAACCACTAAGAAGGGGTTTTTGCTTGGGAGTACAACGAACCGAAACAAGCTTGGATGCTTTTGAGATTTTGGAATTTCCTTAAAAAAAAAAACAAAAAAAAGCTAAAATTGCTGCTTGAAACGCACAAGGTTTAGAAGTGTCACTGACGCACTGGCAGGTTTATCTTAGTAGTCTCCCGAGCCTACTCCTTCATCTATTTTTCAGCCATCGTAGGTGAAAATGGATGTATTGTCCAGCGCTCTGCCAAATACGATTCAAGACCCTAGGAAGGCACTTCTTTCAGGATCTAGAAGAACTGTCCATCAAGTCTGTGGTCAACATACACAGATTCGTCCGCGCCTCGAACTGGAACATAGGCTTATGGTTGCTAGTAAGGGGGGTTGAAACTAGAGATGCCACGAATAGTGATTTTGCCGAATACCGAATATTCGGCTAGGCTTTCGGCCGAATACCGAAAAGTTGCCGAATATTCGTGGCATCTCTAGCTGAAACCCCTTGGGTACCACAATAGTTCTACATCGGCATTAATGTGACGGAGAAAGGACTTCCTCTAGGCAACCCTATTACCTAACCTAACCTGACCTATTGTCCCAACTTTCTCTGAATGAAAAGAGTTATTGAACGTCTTGGAAGTCAGTTTATGGCGTTATGTAAGCAGTGTTTGTTTGCAGCTTCGCCATTTGGCCCTTATTCCAAAAGTTGGATGTTTGCTGTTGCAGGGCGCTCCTTGCTTAAAAGTTACGTGTACTGTGTACATATACGCATCTGCTATACATTATAAGAAACGATGGATTTACTTCTTGCAACAAATATGTAAAAGTCGACCAACAGGTATCACAGGCCATGCTCATATAGATGTTGAACTTAATTTTCATTGAAGTCCATCATAAAGAAGAAACCTCCAATTTGTCACACTAAAATGTGATAAAACATGACCCCTAGATGTCAATTTAGATTAGAACGGTATACCCTATCGATTATATTCTTAGACAATGGCCACGGAAGAAGACAAAATATATAATAATCTCTCTTTCTCTCCACCACCGACACTGCCGCCAGCGAATACCGAAAACAAAAACAAGAACGAAAAAAAAAAACTCGTATTCGTAATTTGATCGCGATGAGAAACAAAATTCCCACATAACTCTCAGATAAAACATTCGTATACGATTTCTTCTTATTTATGTCATCTATTTTTGGAGTTTTAGCAATAGATCTCTTGCTTATATGTGCGTTCATTCCATTAAGTAGGACGGAAACATTACTGGCATGCACTTAGGATTCAAAATAACAAATCAGCATCAGCCATGTTTGTGTATGTTTTGATAATTAATTGAAATTGTTTTAAAAATTACCAACATGGTCACACGAATAAAATAAACAGGAAATTTGAAGCAAATACTGCATAGAGTTGCGACAAAATTTAGGTTGAGCGTGTGTCAAAATAGCAGCACGACCGAAACAAAACAAAAAAAACGTCCCAAGTTATCAGTCATAGAACGGTAAGAGGTGTGCTTTGTGGGGACGAATAACGATGACGATGAGGCGTAAACGCGTGAAAAATGTCATGCGTTCGATTAAAACTAATACAAAGTGATCGTTTGTTGTCCCTTTTGTGTTTGCTGCCGATCATATTTTGCGATTATGTTCGTATCGTTGCAGATACCCATAACCGTGGAGAAAAAAAAAAACATAAAATGATGGATACCTTCGGTAACGAAAGAAACCGCAGTGGTTGGCAAAACTTATTTCTCATAAAGTTAATAGAAGTTCCAAAACTGATTAAGCGGATTAGACGATGGCCATCCACTATGGACGGATCTGGAAACAGTAACACACACATGCAACACGATTTCGTGTTCAGTTTAACCCGACCGGCAAGCGATTTGAAGTGACAGTTTAATTTTATGGTTTGTCTGTGATGATCAGCGGAGATTTTTTTTCACAAGAAAATATGAGGCATTCTGTTGTGTGTGGATCTGGGATACGTGGATGTGGACGCGGTGGTAGCATCCGAACAGACTCACTTTTCTTTTGTATCTTTTCTCCGCTTTTTTTTTTTATGACATCACACATTGATTTCGAATGTTGGTATTTCTAATTAAACAGGCGTGTGTTTAGAATGTTAATGGAATTCGTCCTTCTGGTGGCTAATTTAATTTTCCTAATGATAAGGATATGATGTTTAAATGTGAATGATAATCACAGATGGTCAAATTTTGATTTAAAGGTGACAGGTAGAAGAGAAACAGTTTGAAAGGCTTAATAAAATGCATCTACGTACGAAGAATTCATTGCAAATGTCAACATTGTTGGGGCCATCTATCTTATGAATCTGTAACTTATAAGCATGGAGCGCCCTGCGACAGCAAACATCGAACTTTTGGGACAAGGCCAAATAGGTCACACTAGTGTCGCTACATGGGCGAAGCTGGAAACAAAAACCGATTACATAACGTCATACGCTGACTTCTTAAACGTTCAAACACTCTTTCCATTCAGAGAAAGTTGGGACAATACATTTATTTTCATCCACAAACGGCTCAAAAATGGATGAAGGGGTAGATTCCGGAATCGGTCAGTGAAACTTCCAAGCCTAGGGTGTGCCAAGCAGAAATTTTAGATAGAAAGGATATCTTTTCAGAATTGTAGAAACAAGAGGAAGGATGAAGGAGTTTTAAATACCCGTAGGTAGGTAGGCAGGTTGAAGAGGTAGGTGCATCGCGTGGTGCAGCCTTCACTCGGGTCTCTACGTATCCATTTTGTTCCTCTGACGAGGAATGTCTGAAAACACAAAAAAGGGAAAGGTCTGGGTGAGTGCAATTACGACCGTTCGGGCTCCCTGAAGCATCCTGAATTTGTAGTAAATTTTAGGGAGTGCGCTCTATTTCTCATCAGCTTGTCTTTGGAAGTCAAGTGCAGTGCTAGATTTGAGAGCTAGGAAGGGCAGTACTGAGTCGTCGACCAATGATAGGTCCTGTTCCGAGCCCTGACTTATTCATCCGTCATTTCATTCCCGTGGATACCTTTGTGTCCCGGGATCTACCAGAGTGTTTTGAGCTCGTCACGAGAACGTTTCAGAATTTTTGACATAACTACTGTGGACGAAAACGCTTTGATAGCTGTCTTTGTAAATTTCGATACTTTTCCTAGAGACTAGCTTTATTGATAGTTCACGGGCTGCCTCGGCGATGGTTAGCACTTACGCTTGGAACACACTACTGTGGTTCGGAAGTCTTATTGACCGCTTTATGTTGGGTTCTAGTGAATAGATCCCAGAGCCTACTCCTTCTTCGGTTTTTGGCCCGTCTGTGAAAATCGTTGGGTTGATAGCCTTTCCGCTCATTCCACTCATCTCTTGAGGGGATGATCGTTTTTATGCTGAAGCTGAAATCAGGAGATGGTGTCAGATAGTCCGAGTCGATTTCTAGTTTTGCCACTTTCCAAAGATTGGATTGTTTTAAACGCAGGGCACTTTTCGCCACGGTTTCCTTTAGATAGAGGTTTAATGGAATCAGGACGAGAATAGTTTCCAGGGCTGCAGTTGGAGGTGTTCTGATGGCGTCAGTGGTGTCTATGTATGCTAGTCGTTGTATTTTGGTAAGAGCCTTGAGATTTATTGTTTCCTCTGCTGCTGGTTACCAGATTAAGCATCCATAGGTCGGGATGAACCTGACAATATAGACATCCAGTGGATGATCGTGTGTTTAGGACCCCATTTCTAACTCGTAGGTTCTAATGTTGTTAACAAGAACATACTAGTTACCATTCTCTCCTGATCATTGTAGGAGGAAGATGTATTTCTAGAAAAGTAGTTGATCCATTTTTACACAGACCCGGATCAATAACGAATGACAGGGTAGGTGGAGGTGTTTCCTTTGATAGGCCTAACCTCAGCCTAAATTTGCATTGTAACGCAACTTTTCTGACAGCATTTTCTTTAAAGCTCTAGTTCTAGATTGCCGAACGTCTCTAGCAGAGATGGCGGATCAGTTCAATATTCACATTTGTTGGGTGCCGAGGCATAGAGACATTCTAGGGAACTGTAGGGCTGACAAACTCGTGTCAGATATGGAACAACTACGTTTGATAAACCGAAAGCTACATGTTTATGGACAAGTGTTGCAAAGTGTCTTGCGACAAAACATATTTAGCCAAAGCTTGATCTGAAACGCTCTATGAATTTAATTTCTCTTAATAGATTGCATATCAGCACCATAACAGGCGTCATTATAGGACACTGTATGATAGGTAAGCATGCCATAGGTTTGGCGTGCATTCAAACGATTTTTGTAGAAGCTGTATGGACGAAGTAAGAGAGTAAGCTATTCCCCACCTTCTCAGCTTTATTTAGGAGAATATCACTATAACAACCTAGACGATCTGATAAACACAGGTGTCAGGAATCTTCTAACTTTCATCAGAAGCTCCAATTGGTTAAACGAATAGGTAAGGTGAATCTTTTCAAGATACAAATGTTACCACAATAGACCTATCATTGATCTAAATGTGCTGGCTTTAGCTGGCCATTTCAACCTAATCCAAGCTATGGGTTGTAGTGATGAGAAAATACGCAGCTTGAAGATTATTCCACATTCGTGCTGTACGACTTATGTATGTAGGAACTATATTTGACATTAGTTATACATTTGAAGCATTTGAAGTATCAAATGTATTACCAGTGAAGAGTTAATGAGGTTAAGGACTATTTCTATGAAACACTGTTTGTGGTAGAAACGATAAAGTAGTGGGAAACTGGAGTCTTCGTTTATGAACTTCGCAATGTCACTGAACAATAACAATAGTCTCACCAAAGCCTCGTTTTTGAATTCGATTTAGAATGTAGAAGATAGCTTTTGGTGTACCAGACCAGATGTCAGCGTTGTATGTACTCGAGACTTACCCAAATGAACGTCTTGAAGACTGAGGCTGGATCAAAAGGGAAAGAGTAGATTTGTTGCATCATTTTAGGAAACCTAAACTTCGAATAGGGGGGCGTTTCACAGAAGGTTGTTTTTGACAGAAATACCGCGAGTGGAACGTATTTCGATTTTGGCGATGCAAGAACCAATCAAGTACATTTCGGGTTAACACTTGCCCTGCACACTATCCATTCGAGAATGAGATTGATGAAGTTGCATCCCCTTGCCGAAATCTGGTCCATGTTCGAAAAAGTTAAAGTGAGCAACACAGCCGGATCAGCCATCGTCCTATAGAGCTCCAAATAATGGTTTGAGGTTTCGCTTAAGTGTCAGAAGACAGAATTGGATTTCGTACGCATAATGCTGTTGTTGACATCGAAATTGAATGAGTTTGACATAAGCTGCCGTTCCTTTTCTACGTCTGAGAAGGAATATGAGAAACTGGTGGGTACTGTCATCAGCATTCTCTTTCCCTTAAATTGCATAGTTTTTTACACCGAAAATTGGAATGAGTTCCTTGCAATGTTTGCTAAAATAGTTTTGAATTCCGACAGAATGTCGCGTGGAGATATGGTCCCCTTCATGCAGTTTTATCTAGACAGAGGCACGAGGGTTTTTTTTAATAAGTTTTAGGTTATAAGAAGGATACATTGAATTTTTGCTGTTCTTGGATTAAAATTGAAACTGTTCAGAGAATAAGAGCTGTAAAAGTCATGAGTGTATGATGTATTCACTAAAAAATAAGAATTGGCCCCTCACACAACTCTAAGTTTTGTGGAACGTAAGTAAAAGTGTTTTAGATGTGACCCGCATCAGTTCGCCTTCGCCTTTTAAAGTGCTCCATACTACAACTAGATTTCCAATTTGAACAGTTTACCAACTACTTGTACAATTTATGATCGCATTCGAGGTTGGTTAATTGTAACGCAATGTAGCGCGGGAAATTAAAATGCACTAAAAACTGTAGCTTGTGTGGAACAGTTGGTAAGTTGGTGCAGTAAGCTGGAAAACCTAGATTGGACAATTAATTTGAACATCAAAAAATATTGCATATCAATTTTCTAGACAAGAAATTGAGGAAACGCAATGTTGCAAATTTATAAACGCTCTTTACAAAGTATTTCGTTCAGTAATGGAACTTTTACTATTTAATAGGTTCACGTAAGTAAATGACTGCTACTGTAGTTATAAATTTATAAATCTGCATATCAAAGATATTAAATTGCGTTTCTAGCAGTGAAACTAAAACTTAAGCTTCACAACTAAGTTTTAAGGTCACCAACTACAGTGCAATGAAATTGCCTTTCCAATTTCCCACTGTTGTAAGTAAGGCTGTACAATGGTAAACTTAACTTTTGTTTGGTGTCTAAGTTAAGTTTTATAAACTCTTCGCAGTACCGCAGGAAGACAGAGATTTCAATAAGAATCCTCACAAGAATGATGGAGCAAAGACAGCTACTATAGCATTCTAAACCTGCAACAAGATATGTAGTCTATGGCTCTTTTTGACTATAGAAAGTGGCAGTGGCAGGCAACGTGCAATGACGAAGATTCAGAGAATAGCTTGCAGTGGTACCACTGGTGAAATGAGAACCACCTCAACAGACAGGCTTGACTCTATACTCAAGCTTTCTCCCGTAGAATTATTTGGGCAAGAATCTGCTGTATGTTGTGCTCTACGACTGAACCAATCTGAAAGTTGAAGGTCAGACTTTGTCCAGATGGTCCAATTTAATCAGACTCCCAGATCACAGACTCAGTGACAATGGCCACCCATTAAGCCACAATGAGGGCTATGGATTGGCAACGAAACAAGTAAGAATGGTTAGAAACCTACAGAGCACTTAGATATCCCTATCTGGTCTATATGACTTGTTCAGAGGTTGTGGTGATAAAGAGGTGCATGGGGATA
The DNA here is from genome assembly GCA_951813785.1 of Criorhina ranunculi. NCBI lineage: Eukaryota > Metazoa > Arthropoda > Insecta > Diptera > Syrphidae > Criorhina > Criorhina ranunculi. Next base: position 52,648,024 of record OX638381.1, on the reverse strand, counting down.
CTCCACATTTCCATGGCCACAGCCTAGGACTCCATCAGACGAAGATATAAATACTTAGGAAGACACTTCTTTCAAGATCTAGAAGAACTCTACTGCAAGGTCGTGAATGAATGGAGTAAGAGTTGGCGTCGTGTCGGCTTGAAAATCAAGAAGTTTTCTAAGTTCGTAGGTTGTCCTAATTTAGGTTTAAGGGTCCACCATGTACTCTTTTGAGTAAATTTTCTACTAACTGGCTTATCGGGCTCCGGACCCGTGAAAAGTATTTGCCTGCAGCCTTCTGGCATTGGCGATCACTTGATTTGCAACAGAGCACTGGTCAGCTTGAACCGGAGGAGTATGATTCAAAGAACCTCTAGGCTAGTGCATTGTTATCCATTCGTTTTAGTATTGTTGTCCATTCTTTTGAGCTTTGAATGAACTCAGATGTTTTGCCAAACCGAAGTAGCAGCAGTTTCCTAGAGTTATTCTTTGCCGAATCTCCATGATCTTGTGGCATGACAGTGACGTCCACCGTGTCCTATACTGTAACCTGATCATGCTTTGCTTATTGACAACATATGCTTGGATGTTCCCTCATTCACTTCAAGATTAACTTGTATTGCTTCTTCTTTAAATGTCGTGAAAGTTTCCATGAAGGCAAACTGGGAATGTCCGATGATGTCAATACTGTCTGCATATCCCAGCAACTGGATATATTCAGGAAAAGTAGTGCCTTCCGTATTAACACTCGCCCTGCACACTATCTAGTCGAGCATGAGATTGAAGAAGTCACATGAGAGTGCATCTCCTTACCGAAATCTGGTGCATTTTTGAAAAGCCATCAGCCATCATCGTGTAGAGCTTCTATGTTTGACTTGAAATTCGTGAAAATTTGGTTTATGGTCGATCTGTAGGTCCAAAAAATACACTAATACGTGCCAATTGGTATGCAACAAGAAGGCTTGAGAAGTTCATAAAATACATTGGATAAGATGTAATTTGTGACATTATGCTGGGATATGCCCCGGGCTCGGTAGTTCACTTTTTTGATGGAGCATATAGGGTCCACTTATCGAATATCCTTTCGTCGAGCCATAGATACTCTTGGTCGACGGCTCGGTGTATACACCTTACTAAGAGATCGCCTGCTCCAAAATGTCCGCTGGCAACCCAATGCTACCTAAACACGGTGCAGAGTAACCCACCCAGGTGGGTCAAAAGTCCACACGAAATTTCTGTGGACTTATGACTCGTCGATTGTGGTCTTATGGCTCATTGGGGTGGGTCATAAGTCCATAATTATTAACAGTTTCATAACAACAAAAACCTGTTGCTTCTCACCGATTTTGAACATAAAAGGACCGTAGCAGTGAAGCGGTGTGATACAGATTCCCAATATTTCAAAGTGTTTCAACGAACTCGCGACAGAATTGTGCACTTCTGACCCACTTCCTTTTTGACATTGTGGAATTATGACCCGAAATATTGTGGACTTTTGGCGCACTTAGGTGGGTTATAAGTTCACAATTGCTTTGTGGCTTTATAACCCACTCAGGTGGGTCAAAAGTTCATTGTGAACTTATGACCGTGCGCCCCTAAACACATCTACAATCCGTTGCGTTCGATGACTAGATTTTCCTCCCTTTTTTTAAGGACCTTCGTTCCTTAATTGACCCCAGAAATTGGAGATGTTGTTGCGCTCGCGAGAGTCTTCGACTTCCCTGAGCTTGGAATCCGCGTTGACTTGCTTCTTTTTAGACAAGATTATCATCTTTTTCCTTCTCCGGCTTCGATGCCCTTGTTCATTCAAGAATCCAAACCTTAAAGCTGGTTTTCTTTTTTATTAATTTTTTTTTAAGGTTATATCAGACACATCAACATTAAAGAAAGTGAAAAAAAAAAACAAATAAGAAAAATGCAACCAAGACAATAGAGACAAAGTTTAAGGAGCAAGCAGAGCAAATAATATTGAATCTATAAGTGTAGTTTTATGTCGCTTATTTGGAAGTGCCAATCCGTAGACATAAGTTCTCGGCCATCATGACATCTCTCCGGATGTTATAACCAAATTCTTTCTTTCCTTTTTTTTTTGTCATTTGTGGCCATTTGATTTGCGAGTCAATTCGAAAGTTGGCACAGGACTTGGGCACGGAAGAAGATGAAAACTCCATTGGGTACTTTGTCCCGTAAATCTCAGTTATATCATTTACCAAAGAGAATGGGGTGAATTGAAATACTTCTCCGCCAGGAAAAAGGAAAAGGAATGACATAAAGAAGTTTTTTCTGACATTGGGTCGATTATTTTTATAATGCGCTAAAGTAAGTAACGGTTCGTTGAATTTATATCGGATGCCATTCTTGTGGATCACAATTCACTTTAAAAAAAAATGTCTCGGCTTCTGAAAATGAGTAGAGTAGACATGTACCGCATACATACATATTTATACGTGTCCTATTGTCCTTTTTAATTTCCTCATTATTCACCTACGCAGGACTGCAGCATGTACTAATCGCTACGCCATTCTTTTTTCTTTTTCTTTTTTAACCGTGGTGAACTTGTTTTGACATTTACCTAAAACATCTGTCACTTTAGTTACTGTGCATGAAAAATATACACACAAACAAAGGCAGCTAATTTAAGATACCCTTTCCATAAGCCGATGATATTCAGGAGGTTTTTTTTTTTTTTGTTCAACAGCTCAATACAAATGTGTATGGTGATCCCCTCTTTAAATTTAAATGTCGTCATGTACGTATAGTTAGGGAACAAGGCAACGTCAACCATTCGTTGATCCTTAATCAGGATATGATACTGTAACACATTGTGTATGTATTGAAAGGATCTAAGCGTAAAGTGTAGGGTTTGCCTGACGTAGAGATAGGGTATTTTCAACTGAAAAGTGTGACGAATAGTTTTATACAAGGGTTGCTATTTTGGTCATACAATTGTGAAAGGGTTTGTCAAAGCAAAGAGGGGTTGATAATACAATATGGACACCATATTCATTATTAAAGAAAAATGAAGGTAAATTGTAATCATTGGGTATGCCCAAGAAATAGATTATGACTAACAGTGTGCTAATGTAGCTTCAACTAATGAAGGTGGACTGTATAAGACTGTATAAGAACGCGTTCTAAAGGAGAATTTTGTTAAGAAATGCAGTGAAAGCTAAGGCTGAAGAAACGTGTGACTTGCCTCAGCACTTACTTACTTAATTATGAGGCCAGCGATCCTTCGAGGGTCTGAGCCTGAACTAATGCCGCTTTCCATCCGTCACGGTCCCGGGCACGCTGCTTCCAGTTGACTAGGCCAAGGTTTCTGGTGTCCACGATTACCTGATCTTTATGCCTCAGCAGTACAGGTGCGTTAACAACTTTTCCAACAGCTGTGCTTCAAAAGACAATTATGGTATGCAATAAGCCTAAGGCTGACAAAAACTCACAAATGGTGTGAAAAAAACGTGGGACATGCCAAAATCTTTTTGTTTCACCAGAGCCTTCCTAAATCAACTGCCATGCTGCCCACTGAAAAATGACTTCTACATGAGCCGCAAGCACAAAACGTGAAGTCTATTTCTATCGTTTTGGAAGTCTCTAAGACACAAGAAGGAGTCGGTGCCGGTGTCTATTTAGAACATTCATCATTCCTTCAGTCTCCGTTGTCACTGTTGTGTTTTCCAAGCCAGATCCACGCACAGATATTGTGACTAATATCGACAACTAAGCTGCGGTCAGATCACTTGTATCCAACATAACAAAATCTAGGGCAGTGAAGGACTGCTGCGTTTCTCTTAACGATATCGCCAACCAGTATAATGTCACAATTTGTTGGGTTCCATGTCACAGCGACATTACAGGGAACTAGACAAGACTCTCAAGGAACAGACTGTATGAAGCTCGATGGTGAGTCGAAAGCAACATATTGACTATCGTAACAATGTTAGGCTAATCTGGCCTATCCTCGATGCTTTGAGATCGAAAGCGTTAATTAGATCAAAGCTAACGTCCTAACAGGGCACTACATCCTAGGCAGCGTTTGGTTATTGTATGCAACGACTTCTAAAGGAGCTACAGTAATGGGGAAGAGGGAGAATCTATATTGTGCTCTTCCTCTGCACGTTTTTCCTCAGGAAAGCCACTTTAAGCGATGAAAAGGTCTTAACTGCCAGCACGGCCGATCTAAATGACTTCGTTTGGAAATTTAAATGGTTTCAGGAGTAGACTTGAGTCCTAGCAGTGACAGTGGAATCACAATGCACCTACTTTTGGTCTAAGAATTCAAATTCTCTCGGCATCTCGCTTATCAGAACCGTAATCACGCGACACTGTCTAAACGATTTTTGTAGAAGTGAAATGGACATAAGAGGAGGAGGAAACTATTCCCCACCTTCTCTGCAGCTGCCCAGTTCTCTTCCACAAAAGAAGGCTCCACCTACGAGAATTCAAGTTTTTTTTATTTTTATAATTCACTAGCGCTAAAAGGCTTATGAATTCCCTAATGATGCTAATTACACAGCGCCAGTGTTGGTGTAGTGATTTGGAAACTCGGGCGGTATTAGATTTCCGTCTTTTCGCTCCGAGGCGATCTGATAAACACAAATGTCAGCTTCATCAGAAGCTCCAATTGGTTCAATGAGCAGGCAAGGAGATTTCTCTAGTTCCATGTGGTATCACAATGGTCTAAGTGTGCTGGCAACAACTGACTGCCACTTCAACCTAACCTCGGTCTAAGTACATATCTTCTCAGAGAATCTCTTCGAATTAACTAACTAACTTTCGATAGAATTTATCAATGTGTTCGCCATCCGCTGGACTGCTAAGCAAGAGCACACCAAATGATCGGCACCCACCTCTTGGCAGACATGACTAACCTGCAAGAGTATAATCTGTCATGAGAAAGCTTCTCAATCCGTCGTTCGGAGTCGGTAACAAAACTGTAGGTCCCTTCCATTCGTGCGAAAAATATAACACACACAACATGAGCTCTCTTTGAGTTGTCATCTATACATTTCGAGTTGATTCCGCCGTTAAAATAATGCCTAACGCGGCCCAATAAATCAAGTTTTCCAGTTTCTAGACGTGTCCCCTTGAACTTTTAAATTCTTCTGTTCACTATCATGTATAAATAAAATTACAAAACTAAAAAAAAAAAAAAACATATTTAGGTCATAAACTACCCCAAAGTACAGGATTTTACCTGACAAAGGACCCCGTCGCCACAACAAACACCATTTGATAGTCATACCGAAACTAATAAATTGCGAAAGTTTTTCCTCGACATCATCGTTGTTGAAGGGCAATTAGTTTTACCGGAAGCATAACCAAGCATGATCCTTATAATGAGCCAGAAAGTCATGAACATTTTTTTTTCCAAAAAAAAAAAACAAAAGAATTTAAAAAGAAAACTAAAATTCGAAAAACAAAAAAATTGGGGTAAAGCAACCGGTAGTGCAAAATATAAATTACAACAAGTGTACCCACTATTATACTAACTTGGAGTGTTGTCCTGCGGATGGACTCCCTGAGGTTTTCAATTTTCACTCTCGCTTAAATGTTAGCACAGTTAGTTTAAAAAAAAAACGAAAACCCAGCATCCGAGGGCATTTTCAATTTTTCTTTTTTTTTTACTCTTTTATGTTTTCCTCTCTCCCACCATTTGACTTTGGATAGCGTGCCAAAGGATACCCATCACAAGGGGAACACCTGCTAGTAGTAGATTTGACCTGTCCTGGAGGAACCGTATGATAATAAAAAAAAAAAAACCTCCGAAGGCTTTAATTAAGCGCCACCACAGGATTTCTTTTCTTTTGCTTTTATTTTGCATTGCGGATTTTTTTTTTTCGTTTGCTCTTTTGTACGTTTGAATATTCCCCTCAACTCCTGTGACGTGAGTTTTGTTTGTTTTACAGATGAAAAATTTGCGTTTGTTTTTTATATGAGTGATGGAATATTTTTTTCTTCTTCTACATTTCAAGTAATTAAATTAAATGCCAAATGAAATCAACAACACGACGTGCAAAGCAAAAGAAGAAAAAAAGAATTAAAATATACTGTGTGCTTAGCATTTAAGAGATACACCCCCTTAACACACTCAGAATGTATTGAGGTTGATTAGTGTGTTTCACAGTACTTGTCTATTTTTGAGATGTATAAACAGTTAATGGCCCCACTAGAGTGAAATGTTAGTGGGCATGCACAGGGGGTACTTAAAGAACCACAATTTATGAGCTTAAATTTTTCAGAGTGAATTGAAGTGTTATAGGATAGATTAGCGATAGATTTTATGTGGATAGATACAGTGATGCGAATCAGCAAGGGATATAAATTACTTTTATGAAATTCCCCACCCAAGAGTTTGCTCGTTAATTTAGTGATGTCAGTGGCAAAATATGTCAAAACTACATAAAATCAAATTCAAAATTGGATTATTGTTTTAGAGCTTGTGAAATCGCCTTTTAAACCAGAAAGGAAATTAACTGTCTATCGTCGAAGCTTGTAAGTCGCTGTCGCGAGGAGCTACAAGTTTTTGGCAGACAGCACAATGTACGACGATGCTGGGTTCCAAGGGGTGCCTAGAAACGAGACGGCTGATGAGCTGGCAAGGAAAGGATCTTCATTAGAACCCGATCAAGCCTTAACCACCGCTAAAATCTTACCCTGTGTGGCTGAAGGAATTGGTTAAGGACGTTTTGCTTGTGCTCGACGAGCACGAGTTTCGCAGGAAATAAGGACTGCTGGCAATAAATGGAATACGCTCAGCTTCTGTGTTATAACTAAGAAACTATGGCTATTCTACAGCAAACAGAAAAACAAAAGAATCCTGAAAATGGAAAAAACAAATCCCTAATGGGTATCCTCACCGAGCATAACATGCTGAACTACCATTGCAAGGAGACTGTGATTGAACACGAATGACCTATCCAGGGAATGTGGTAACGAAGAAGTAGCCTAGGACACTCCACACTTTCTCTGCCATTGTCCAGCACTCTGCCAATTAAGATTTAAGTTCCTAAGAAGACACCTTTTTCAGAATCTAGAAGAACTGTCCGACAAATCTGCGTTCGATATACACAGATTCATCAGCGCCTCGGGCTGACTTGATAGAGGCTTATGGTACCTTATAAGGAGTCTGCAATCCTAGGGTACCACAATGAGTCTACATTGACCTAAGTGTGACGGGCAAAATACCTCCTTTGGGACTCTTGATATGATGAATGAAATAAGTCGTTGCTCTGCCCACCTTCATCCTAGCTGCCGTGACTTTTCATTTTGTCCTTCGCCATGTATGCTTTAGTCGACCAGGTCTTCTTCCGTGGTGGGTTAGCAGATTCCATTGCTTGGCAAGCAGTGTAGGTGTCGCTTTTTCTAAAAATATGTTGTGACTTCTATGGAATTATGGAATCCATTTTTCATTATTGTAAACTAGGGTAGATCCACGGAGGCAACTGAGGTACAGGTGAGGAAGACGGCAGCACGCTTGTCATTGTTCGGATTAGCTCGTCAGGCGGGGTTAGTTCTTGCCAATCCCACCTTGTACCACCTGCTTAGAAGAAAGTTCCCTAAAACCAACAGACGGACAAAGAAGAAGAATCGAAAGAAAGAAAGAAACCTTTGTCCAGGACATCTGGCAATACCCAGGAGGAAGACTGGAGAAGAGTTTCGCAAATCTAACCTAACTAGCTTAAACTAAACCAGATCAGCAAATACGAAGGATGTTTTGTAGACACCGATCGAGAACGTTTACAGTTTTCTTGTGATAGTGGTAGACATTTACTAGGTGCTACACGCATATAATAACACGGATTCAACATAAGATCGAAACAGCCGTAGCTGATAGCATTCCTTTTCTATATTTTGGATAACATACTCGTACCAAAAGCAGCATTAGCCTTGTTTCTGCGTTTGTTTAAGCCCGCCTCCGGTCGACATGATATTCCCAAAATAATTCGAACACTATACCCTCTCTAGCAATTGTCCTGCAATACTAGTTTGTAAGGATGATGTCGCCTTGGCTTAGTGGTTAGTCCGTTGGACACAGGTTTGATTCTCAAAATCACTAAATAATTATTTGCGGCACCACCTCTTCGCAGGCACGACAAACCTGCAAGAGTATAATGTGTCATAAAAAAGCTTCTCAATCCTCGTTCAGAGTCGGCAATAAAACTGTAGGCTCCTTCTATTCGTGGTTGTGAAAAGCTAGGCCTTGGCTCTCGATGAGCTGTCGGGCCAAATATTTGTATTTGTACGGATGAGGTAATCCCGTGGCTGCTCTCCTCTCCGCGTCAGCTGTTATTTGGTGGACGCCCATTATTCTATGCGATAGTAGACAAACGTGATCAGTGTAATCGAGATGTTTGAGTTTAGATCTAAATGTCCATCGAATTCCTCCAGTACCAATAAGAACACACTTTTTAAAAAAATCCTTTTCTACGGCTTTAATTACATACTAGCTTTTACCTGCGGCTTCGCCCACCTATAATCTGCGAAGTTACACTTTAATAACTAGAAGTAGCCTATACTGTGACCCGAGGTACAGCCACTCTGTGTGCAAAATTTGAAGTTGATTGGTTTCGTAGTTTTCGTGTTACAGAGGAACAAACAAACAAACGGACAACGTTTCACTTTTATAATATTAAGTAGGATGTCTATCTATATCTGCGATACATTTCGCTAATGACAGTTAGCGCTTTTTCTTGTTCACCCACAAAGAAGAGGAGACGAATTTTGCCACCAGACAAAATGCAAATCGTCGAGGACACAATCAGCGAAGCGACGGTCTTTCGGCTTAAGCTCTTGCAGATTCTATAAGGGCGAACACCTAAGTCTTTGTGCGATGTTTTCATTTTACCGAGTGTTGCAATTCTTCACATGCAGTGATTGATCCACCACAGGACCCCGATGGGACAATCCTGTTGACCAACATTTTATCGTAAACTATGCATTTTTGTGATGTAACCGAATAATTCCTACACAAAGTTTGATTGTGTGCTTTTGCCAAACATAGCCGATGGATACATTCAAAGACTTATCGCCGCTCGTTACAGATGTTGCTTATTGGCTGCTCCGTGTACTTAAAAAGGCTTTTTGATGTTTTTTTTTAGAATGACACAACTTTTGCACTTATCTGATGTCTAGACAAGGGAAAGTCAAGTTTTTTTTTTTTTTTTTTAAAGACCGGCCTCAGCGATCTCGATCATCTTTTTAACGGCCATTCGTTCCAATTAGGTATTCAAATTGAGAAGCTTCGATTGCTGACCGAGTGTGGGATTGGGTGATTAGTTTCCATGTCATCTTTCATAATTGATGTGAGAGCTTAGCTATGCATACATACATGATGTATTTTAAAGAAAGATGTAACACGGTATACATACTAGGAAAAGGGTTGTAAAAAAGGAAACATACAGTGGAATCCGTTTACTACGACTTTGCTTATAACGACTAACCGCTTTAAGCAACGTGACACAACAAAAAGTTAGCTTTGCATTCAATTGAAAAGTTAAGATTTTCACTTCGTTTTGTTCGTCGTCCTGTTAGAACGACGCGTCGGTCCTTTGATCGTCGCTATATCCGACGAACCAATTTTGAACGGAAAGTGCCTTAATATTTCATGTGCCATAGCTGACATTTTAACTAATGTGTGTTTTGGAAAATCATTTACTAAAGTCGGTCCTACACTACGTCCGCAATTGATTCAATCAACTGTGCTCAGTTGTTTATTCTTTTCAACAAATTTTAGAGCCTCGTTCAACGCAATTCGACTAAAAATTGAACATGTTCGTGTTGAATGCGTTGCCAGTCCTGAACAGCAAATTGATCAACTCATTCAATTGTTGAATAGCTTCGTACACCTCGATGACCAACTTGTATGGTTTTGGCAACTGCGCTTTCGGTGTGGTCGCTGAAACAAGTGATACACGCCTCATATACTTAACCAAACATTGGACGTTGAGCAACGCGTTGAACGCACTAGGCAGAGTCTTGTCACACAAATCCACTGTCATTTCGGTTGTCCCATTCTCGCCTGTCATCCCTCGAATACAGTACAAATTCTTTGTTTAATTCTAGTGGCATCAGTGGTGTCCTCCAGATGGACCATCAGCGCTAGTTAAACTGAAAACTATTTTTCTTGATCCATGCTTAGGAGGTCCAAAATAGCTCGTAAGCTTTAAAGATCCCTACTGGATGAGCATGTTCAAATACAAATATTTGGCGCGACAGCTCATAGTGACCCAAGGCCAAGCTTCTCACAACCATTCATATTGTGCGCTAGTACCCAAGCTAAGGGAGCGCTAGATTCTGAACGCAGCTCTGCGTGTAACGTGTTTTATGAAAGGGTGAACACCAAAAAGAGAGACAGGGAGGGTGACAAATTTATGCTTACGCCCTAGAATGACATATCTGCCAAATGGGACAGATATCTCAATCAGCTGCTGAATGAGGAATTCACTTAAGAACCCACGGTCTTTTTCAATGCCACGCAGAGCTCAATATAGGAAATATCTCAGACAGACGCTATAGAGACAGAAGACAGAGTCAAATTCGGGGAAAGCAGCTGGTCCGGACGGTATTCCAAGTGATATTTGCAAAATGGTCGAGGAACCTGGTATCCAATGGCTTACTTCTATCTTTAACAAGCTAAGACTGGAGACCACGTACCATCGTGCCCATATTCAGAACAAAGGCGACATTTAGAAGTCTCAAAACTGTGGCGGCATCAAATCAATAATCCATATGTAATGGAGATGCTGACTGGACGACGCTCAGTGTCAGGATCAGGATGCCTGACTGTAAAATGTAATATAAGACGATCGTACGGCCAGTAGTGATGAATGGACCCTTCACACGGCAGAAATGTGGATACTAAGGGAGTCTAGTGGCGTTACCCTTGTGAACAAATTAAGAAATACTCACATAAGCGGGTCGCTCAAGGTAGAGAAAGATTTAAAAAACACAGACTACGATGGTGGGGTCATGTATCAAAAAGAGAAGGCTCTCACTTCGTACAGAAGTCCCTCAAAATGGTAGAAGGACCACAAAAAATAACTAGGCTCAGCACAGTCAAACGTTGTATAAGGGAAAGCGGGTCTCCAAGCCCCGACCCCAAATAATCTGGGAACAAGAGCAGAAACAGACATTCGAGCACCTTATTTTAATGCTAATTCGTCACTTCATCAGGAACCTCTAATACAATATTTATTGCTTATTGAATTTTATTGCTTTGAAATAAACGAAAACACGCCATAAAACAACAATTAGCGCGTAATTGACTTAAAAAGGGCAAAACTTATGGTGTGCCTTTTCTGTTTCTGTTCTGTTTCGTGTACAGCGGTTCACTGAAAAGCCGAATATTCAATATTCAAATGTCAATTTGTATGTCATTTACCGTGTGGTTTACTAGCAAGTCCTCGAGTAAACTTTTAATTGACAGCTTGCTTTACATTTGACATTTGATTTCTTGATTGAACAACAAATGTCATTTAGGTGTTGTATTAGCCGTGTTTTTTTGAGAACTATACTCACTTCAATCAAAAAAACGATTCATACTCAGCAGCAGCCGCATCAACCAATTGGTTTGCGGCACGAATTTTTTTCTTTATTTGACAGTTCTTAAATGTCAAAACCGAGCAAAAGCAACAAATACGATCGGCTAAAAGCTAATTTATGAGATTTTTCGCGCTCTGGTGGTCAACTTATGTAGTTCTATCCTCACTTGCTGCTACTGGGAAAGTTATCGCCACTTGGTATGTTGTTATTGCTTTGTGTGTAAAGTTCTACTGGGCTGGGTATACAGCTCCCTAAAAAACACGGCTATTGGCACAATTCCACTTAAAAAATAAAAATCTAAATCTGTTCGAATATTTGAATAAGACCTTCTGTGTATCTTGTTTCACACTCGATTTGTTTCTATTTCTTAACTAGGTTAGGTAGTAACGTTTTCAAAGTGCTTATTGGGCTTGAGCGACCGGACACAGAATGGAGAAAGGAAACCTAAAGCGCCACTTTCAACCTAGTTTTGTCTGGAAATGCGCCTATACTGTGTGGAAATGTCATGGGAAAAAATACGCGAGGTATTAATTAACACGTTTTTATCCGTTCATCTTGAGTTCTATCTACAAAACTCAGATTGATCCGTATTATAAGCTACATGTGGTTATTATTCTACAAAATATTATTCCAACAATGCGTAGAAGATTAACTCAACCAGGTACGATGGAAAGGCCTAGAAAAATCTCTAGTTGGTATTCAGGTTAGGTATATACTTCAAGTATTTACGTACGGGGGTAGTTTGAACAGTTTCCGATCTTAACATGAAGATGGCAGCACTCGTCAACAATAGTTAGGGAATGTGTTTGTACATCTTTTGAAAGGTACTCACCAAAATGTCAACCATTTTGGACGCGCAATTGTTGCTGTTTGACAAACGTTTAAGTGAGTCGATGTGAGTGTTTTTGTGAAAATGGAATGGAGTGCCGAGCTGTCATTAGATATTTGTTTTTCAAAGCCAATACGCCTGCGCAAATCAAACAAGACTTGTATGGTGACTCTGCACCATCATTAACCACTGTGAAATTTTGGGCAGCTGAATTTAAACATGGCCGCATGAGCTTAGGAAATGATGAACATTCAGGACGTCCAAAAACTGCAACCTTTGACCATAACATCGTTCAAGTTCTCCAAATGGTGCTAGACAACCGTCAAATCAAAGTAAGAGAGATAGCAGAGGCTATGAAAATATCCAAAGAACGTGGACGTCACATTTTAAATCACGATTAAGGCATGAGAAAGCTGCCTGCCCATTGGGTGCCGCGTATGCTTACGTTAGACCAAAAAACGTGTTCGAAAGAACATTTACAACGCTCTGTTGATGCAGTTTAGGCGCAATAAATCAGAGTTTTGGCACCGATTAATTACTGAGAAAAAATATCTTGTATCTTCATTAAGTCGGAAACTTTTCAGACCACCCTCGCAAGTCCAACTCTCATTCATAGTGACACTACGAGCTGGGAATAGCTTTAAACATTTCCTAATACACAGCTGATGTTCGAAATCGAATATGTTTTTGATCTAAGTTGAACCTCCTCTATCTTACTTTCTAAAGATGACCCTCCAGGACTATTCAAACAGCACCTTCAGAATGTTTTGAATTTGGTTTGTCATTTGTGTGTAAAGAAAACAATAAGGTTAGGTATACGTTTTTAATTTCTAAGCCAAGCTAGTGCACGAAAGATAACGAATTTTTCAACAAAATTTACTAAAGAGACTCTCTCCTTTAGGTTGAATTTAGAGACGTTCTCTTGAACACAGAAATAAAAGGTATCCCACAATTGACGCAAGATTTGAATTTTGCAGTAAACTGTTGCCAACGAACAAAAAAAAAAAATACAGCGTGACAGCTAACAGTTCACGGTTATTAAAAATGGAGAGTTGCGCGAAAGAACAATGCGTTTTAATTGTTGAGCAATATTTTAAAAAATTATGAAGGTTTTCCAAACAAAATCATCTTGATGGCTTTGTTAATCAAAATTGTCAAGTTTGCGCTTCAGAAAAACCAAGAGCGATTGTTGAGAAACAAATGCATCCACAACGAGTCACTGTTTGGTGCGGATTTAAGGCTAGAGGCGTCATTGGACTTCATTTCTTTCGAAATGAGGAAGGAGACAATGTTACCGTCAATGGTCACAGGTATAGAGCGATGTTAACCGATTTTCTGTTGCCAGAGCATCGACATCGATATATCCGAGCTGTGGTTCCAACATATCACGGCGAGCGTTCATCAATTGCCCGTCGCGATCATTTTCTCTGGGGCTACGTCAAGTCGCTAACAAGCCAACCACTGAAAAGTTTACTGAAACCCTATTCTCCACTTAGTGCCCACAGTGGCACATTATCAACGCTGTTTTTTTGTTTCAATATTAAAATATACACACATGCATTGTATAGACAAATAATTTATTAAATTAAATTTAAATTTAGCGCGTACACAAAATTGAAACACAAACAAATGTCTAAAATTGTGCGCTGTGTAGATACGAATGATGGAAAGTGTACACGTTGAAGAAAGTTTCATAGACTTTTAAAAAAAAAACCAAAGAAAAAGCCAGCAGTGGGCTTACGAATGAAATTGTAAATAAAAAGATTGTAGGGATAGATGGATAGACCATCATATGACGGATAAATATCTAGATTTTCAATCGCAAATCTAACAACAGAATTAATATGCCAGATTTTTACCATGTATAGTGCTCACTCTCTGTCAATTGAATTGGAGTTCACGCGTTTTGTTAAACACCAGAAAAAAACATTAACAAGGACTTGTGGATATTTTGAATAATTTAAGGATACGATTTATAGATTTAGCAAGGAATCTGGCAAGAAAATCGTCCATGAACACAGAACTTTCTGAAAAACGCAAACGAAAGTTTAAAGCAATGTTCGACGAAATGGCTAGGGATGATGCCGCCGTAATAATTAAATTTCAGAAACTTCACTGTGTACTGGACTGGACACACTCATTCAGCAAATGGAATGAAGATTTAAAAACATTAAATCAGGCAGATAACCTTACCTTACATTGCTCTTCGGAATTGTCTTGAAGAATATGATTTCAGTGACCAGTGATCCCAATGTAGAGACAGCACTCATCGAGCATTGACAGTTCCTGTGACTTGTGCCAGCTGTCCATAAAATTCATAAAAAAAAAAAATTACCATCGCCATAGGTAGGTACTATCGATCATCTTATTTGGGTGCCGAAGGAACATAGGCAACATTCCAGGCAACTGCATAGCTGATGAACTCACCAGAAAGGAGACAACTCTACCAATTCTTTTGGAGAAGAGGAACTTAAGCATGCCTCTCGCCATGTGAAAATTGCTACTTAAAAGAAACGCGATCGACATCACCAATCACAGATGGACAGAGGGTAACACCTCCCTTATGACCAAGCAGATTTGGCCAAAGCTAGATCTCAAACGTTCCCATCAGACGGAATAGATTGCTAATAAGCACCCTAGTCGGTGTCATTACGGGACACTGCACCATTGGCAAATACGCCTATAGACAAGACCTCTTTTACAACGATTTCTGCAGAAACTGCATGGACGAGGAGGAGGAGGAGACGATTCTCCACCTTCTTGTACCTATATGTCCGGCCCTCTTAGCTCGAAGAAGAGTATATTTAGGAGCCAGTTTCTTTCACAATCTAAGCAGCCTCCAACGCTTCATAGCAAAGTCCGGGTGGTTGGACGGATAGTATTTCTGGTGAAGTACAGATCCATGTGGTAACACAAAGGACTTTATTTGGTCTTAGTGACGTTGCAGACTGAAGCCTGCCACTCCAATGTGATTGACAAAATGGGGTCAGAGATATCCAGAAAAGTACATTGTTAACATAATCCCACATTTCAATGCTTTATTTTTTGAATGTTTGAAAAAAATTTGAAATAGATTTTAAAATTGTTGTGTTGTTTACCTTCCTACAAAATACGTAGGGACGGTAAAGTTTTGGTGAAGCAAAGTTCATATCTTGCGCTGGGAGCTCACGACTCTAACTATGACACTACCCGTGTTTTTTTTTTTTAATTATACTCACTTCACCCAAAAAAACCACTTAAGCTCACTTCCAATTTTATTTATTTTTTTTCAATGTTGGCATAACCTCATTAATTGGAGCAGTAGCAGCCGCACCAACCAATTGGTTTGCGGCTCCAATTTTTTTTTTTTTTTTCCTTGACAATTTTTAAATATCAAAAGTAGTCTGGCGATTTCAAGTCTCACTTCAGATTGAACCGATCAACTGTTTCCTTTAACAAAATCTATTCCTTTTTGACATTTTCGCTTTAAAAATATCCTACCAACCTTAAAGGAACAAATACAATCGGCTTATAGCTAATTTATGTGATTTTTCGCTCTCTAGGTGCCAATTTATGTAGCTGCTATCTTCACTCGTGATTACTGGGAAAGTTATTGCCACTTGGTGCTTTGTGTGTAAAATTTTACTGAACTGGATACCTATACAGCTCCCAAAAAACAAACACGCCCTCCGTATCCACTTCTAATAAATCAAAATACTAATGAGAATGGCATCATCTGTTTGAATTGATTTAAAGTGCGTAGACTACAATTTTAAGTATAAGCTTCGTTTTTCTTTTAAAAATGCGTTAAAAAAAATATACGTAGTCAACATAACGTATGTACCTGGTCCAAAAGAAAGCCTAAAAAACGGAGGCTTTAACCCCAAAATTGCACTCCATATACGCTGATGGAAGAAACCAAAAAAAAAGACAAGACAAGCCAAGCTCAATAAACTCCAAAACTAGCCTGTGTGTGCGCAACAGGGACACTGGGCACAACTCTAACCGCAGCATTAAAAACTCTACCAAACCTCCTATCTCTTCACCTTCTCCTTAAGAAAGTAGGTTTGAACAACCGACGGTTTTTCGATGCAGTACCTCTTTGCAGAAGCTAAGCTCTCTATGAGCTGTCGGGCCAAAAATGTGTACTTTTTTGTAGTTTTTTTCATCAATATCCTACGCAGAGTTTCACAAGCCTTAATTTAACTATTGGCGACTTCAGACAGAGCCAACGGCCACCTTTCTTTTTTTATAATTCACTAGCGCTAAAGGAGTTATGAAAACCCTTATGATACTATTCACACAGCGCTAGAGTTGGTCTAGTGATTTTGAAACTCAGGTTGCATTAGGTTTCAATCTTTTTGCTCTGAGGTTGGTGTCCAGAATGACTGGGGAGAATTATTGGTACTGTTGCCATTTGCTTATAATTCACAGTATTTCTTTCGAACATTAGTATATCGATGTCATTAGTACAATCAACACTTTCAAGCCATATGACCACCCTACTGCCAGTGTTATGCCTATGCAGTAGAGTTGACGTCGGCTTTTCTCGCAGTTGATTGACTTTTTTTGAACCTCATTCAGACATTTAAAGGGTTAAGGACTAGCTAAAATATTTCTACCAATCTCTTTCCAAAAAAAGGACGAAACAACTTTGACAATTCACTAAAAGTCACATTTGAACAGTAGTAGCAAACTTTCTAACCGGACGTTGCTGGCTTAAAGGGGAATAGCACAGGATAACACATTCAGGATATGCAACAAAAGAAGAAACAACAGAATGTCACTGCAACACGTTATCATTTTCTGTGTAATTATAACAGAAGGCGGAAGACATCACCACCAACTCACCCAGATTAAGATACACAGACTCCGGCATCATGGATGAGCTCGAAGAAAGAGGATATCACAATAAGCCCACAGGAGGCCGCAGTGATAAGGAGCCAAGTCCCAATTTATTGATCTATCAATTGAAATAGAATTTGCAACGATCTAATCGTCAACAACAAATATTTGATTTATTTACCGTCAAACAAGAGAAGATGTTTGAGTTTGACAGAGACAATTCACAATAATATCTGTAAAATTGTTTTCTTTATTTAATTCCGTTAAAATGTACAATCACTTGTTCACTCACTATATATGTACAAAAGTAAATTAAGTTGGTGTATCCAAATTCCGAAACAAACAAAATACAAAAGTAGGTAGATACTCCTACCTACAAACATTAATTTCTTTTTCAAACAGTAACTCTACTTCATGTTTCAATTTTCCATTTAACAAATCATTTTCTAACCTAAAAATGTGCAAGTAATTGTAGGTATACACATCCATCCATCATTGTTCGTACAAATACATTTTAATTACTTTCAAATCAAATCCAAAAAAAAAAGGGAAACAACAAGATAAGTTGATCGGATGGAACAAAAAAAAACAAAAAAAATCTGAGTGAGGTTTACAAATTTAGGTGTAATCCAAAGGAACACCGCTAATTAACTGAGAGATAACAATAATAAACCCTCATCGGACACTGAATAATATCAGTTCGCGTCCAATCAATCCGATCGCGATATCGCATGCAATCCGAAAGCAGTAAAAAAAAAAAGACAATCTGACGGTTTTTTTTTTATTGGTGGTCAATTATATTTTAAAGTTTACGATTCCTCAGTTAAGGCATCACACACATACAAACAGACAGTGTACCCTGTACCTGTAACCCATGTGAGATATGAAAAATTTGATTTTTATTGTAATTTTTTTCGATCGTGAATTCATAATCATGTTTTCGTTTTTCTCCGTGTGTTTCGGTGTCTGTGCGGAGATAATTAAAATATATATTCACGGTTAATCGGTATAAAGAAGAAGAAGAAGAAGAAGAAGAAGAAGGGGGGTCCAGACCAGGTAGACAAAGATCTCACAGAGGACTCCTCCATGCTATCTCAGAATATCGATTATATTGTGAACTGCATTTAATCCATGCGTCATCTTTATATCGTTGGGATTGTTGTCATAAAGATAATCTTAAAGCGAATTTAATTAATTATGAGAAAATCTCTGGCAGGCAATTCAAAGTGTCAAGAGTCCTCGTAGATCGTTTAAGAACCAATTTCGAGGAGAAAACACACCAGGAAATTGCGCTCGAATCTACTCGGCTCATTAAACGCCGACAAGAGGACATAAATCTTGGTCTCGGTCCTTGCATTTGGGGTGTGAAAACACGTGTCTGTTCGAAATCAGAGCATAATTTCAATCACACACACACTCCACAACAAAACTCAAGTATCTATGTACATCTCAAGGGGGTGTTCTTGACTTGTGCGTCATTGTCGTGGTTGTCACTTGAGAAACAAACAAAAGTCATAAGCGGTGACCTGGGATTTTCCGATTTTCAAGGAAAGTTTACCCGTGCATTCATTCATACTCATATTGGGGGTGGGACAAGGATAAACAATGGTTGACCACGACTGATGGTGAATTTTTATGGCACTACCTGTTTAAAGGGAAAATATTTGCAAATGTTGATAAAGACTGCAAAAGGGTTGGTTGACGGGTGGGTGTTTTCCCGCGAGGCGTTGACGGTTATAAAAGTATCTAAACTCACCGGTGTGTGTTCGTTTGTGGATTTTGAGGTTCTCGCTGCGTGCAAATACCTTTCCGCATCCAGTGAAAGGACAAGCGAATGGTTTTTCGCCTGTGTGGACACGAATGTGATTGACCAATTTGTATTTGGCTTTGAAGGGACGTCCGTTGCGACTGCATCCGATCCAAAAGCAGGCGTGCGTTGTGCACTCAGGACCACCGACATGCTCCACCGTCAGATGGGTGACTATCTCGTGCATGGAATTGAAAATTTTGTTACAAGTCTTGCGACCACTTGCACTCGCCGCCTGTTCGGGGTCAACCCAGAGGCATTGCATTTCCTGTTTAATGGCCGACGCGGAGGTGGGTTGATGTCGCATGTACCTAAGAAAAGCACCAGCCCCGGCCGGATTCATTGACATCGGATGGTGCGGATGATGGTGATGTACCGACGGGAAATTCGCCTGATGATGCGTATGCGGATGATATGGATGGGTATAGTCGGCAGCCGATGCGATACCCATTCGCATCTGATGCTGATGATGATGGTGGTGTGCATGGAAGGGATGGTTGCCAAAGGGTGCAGCGGCATTATCATGAATCGCATGAGAATGTGGGTGGATCGATGAGAATAGCATTGAGTCCGCGGGTGTTGCGCCACCCTGAACACCGCCCGAAGCGCCAGTCGATGTCATGTAATCATTCTCCCGCCGCAGGAGAAAGTCACGCGGTGAATATGAGCCCAATTGGCTGTTCAGATGACTCATGTGGCCGTATCCTGAGTTCTGGTATGCCACTTCGCTGCTGGCTCCCATCGTTCCTGGCATATCTAACTGTTGTTGCGACTGAGACGATTGCTGTCCCTGTCCTTGTTGCTGTTGCTGATGCGAATTCCCATCCGAATGTGACTGTTGCTGATGGGATGACGGTGACATTCGAAGACCATATGACGCCAGATGATGATGTGAAGGCGTTGGATCGATAAATGCATTCATCATCATTTTGACAACGTGCCCTTACTCTATCTCAGATATATTTAAATTTTTATTTTTTAATTTATTAACACTTGACAAGCACTTTTCACTACAATTGGCATTTCATAGCCTCAACACTTGCAGCACATTTCCGACAATTATATTTGAAATTCAATTTTTCCGAACTAGTTTTTCAATCGAATCTAGATATTCTCGAAAAAAAATGCACCGTTTCACTAAAAATTAATCCACAGGGAGGAAGTTGTATCTAAAGTTGTTTAGGATTTTTTTTTTTTTTAATCGCGATTCTTTTCCGTACCGATACACTCTACGATCAACGAAACAGTATGCAAACTCTCCATGCGAGGCTCGCAGCAGGACTGGAAACTCCTGAAATCCTACCAACGGTTTACCTCCGTACAGTAAGTGTGTGCAGCAGCAGGGAATCGTGTGCCCCATACAGCGTGCACGAATTGTAATGCGTCTCTGATTCGAAGAGTCCGCCTCAACTTTCCACAAGCCATAGTGTGTTTGTTGTGTTCACTCCTCGTGTCGTGGTTCTGTATTCACTCGACAGGTATACACGTACGGTTAGAGTGGGACAGCCATTTCGTGTGGTTGTACCGTTCGGCTGGTTTGGTTGGCTGACAATGGTTCCATGTGTAGTAAATATGGCCACCAATCGTCAGAGGAATGAAGGTGACAGCGATAGTTGGAAGCAAATTCTTATAAGAAATAGCGCAACGAATATGGTTTGCCTGCTCTTTGCAGAAACGAGTTTAATTTTTAGACGGATAGGGGTGTGACATTCGCCTTTGCAGAGGGCATTGGGCGGTACTTAGTATTATTTTAAAATAATTCGGTTGGATGCATTGGCAGAGGGTGGGGCGTGTGTATATGTCTCATGAGCGCATGCCGGTTTTCACACTTTAACCACTGACGGGGCATACACAAGTCGTTGGTTGGTTGGTCGACAACCAACCAATTGTTGATGACAATATGGACGTTGGATGCTGATGTTGAGTTGGTGTTGCATACTTTGGATTAATCAAAAACCATTTATTTAGGCGGTTGTTAATTAATGAGACTGAGACGACTAGAAGTTTGCGTGATTTGTTGATTTGCGAACACACATGCTTAATTGAAGTTGTTGCCTCCGCTGTGAATAACACTTGAGGCGTGACATAGCTGTCTCGTCAAAAACCGGAAGTAGAATTCTAACTATGTAACCTCAATCCCATGAGAATATGTTCGAAAACGAGTTGTCGTACCTACAGACAGAACGGTCTTCAATGTTTACTTCACAAGACTGGCTAATTTTTTACACCGGAGCAGCCGGGCTACGTTTCCTACTTGTACAAATATTTATTAAAATTATATTTGATTTATAAATAAACAAAATGGTTATTTTTGGAAATGTTGCGTGTTCTCTTCTCCTGCAGCGCTGCGAAAATTTAAGTTTTGTTTATTGAAAAGTTAGCTAAGACTACATTTTCTGGTTTCTGATGCTTTTGAAGTAGAGGAGCTTCGTTCTTTGCGATGAATTTAATGTCAGAGAAGGTGAAATCAGGGGTCGAATTACGGCATCAGTAATCGAGTAACTCGTCACGTAAAAATGAGCATTATTACGTATAAACGATCATTCCGACGTAATAATGTTCGTTTTTACGTGACGAATTATTCGATCACTGATGCCGTAATTCGACCCCAGAATTCATGTAGTGATTTGTGGATTTTGTTTTCAAAAATTAGATTGACTTGGCAATTCTGCAATGTGAAGCGTTTCAAAACATCAATAGGTTGGGGTGTGCAATCGCATCTAGTACTTTTTCAATACAATCTAAATATGTTATTACGTTCTAGATAAGCTTACCTACACCTATCTACTACTTTTTTTCGTTAAGACCCGGTGGACCCGGGCCTTAACCAACATAGCATCTCCAACCAGCTCTATCCTTAGTCAGCTGCATTTAGTTTCGCACGCGAAGTTGGTTGAGGTCCCTTTCCAATTGTGTGATGCGCCACCTGAGTGGCGGTTTTCCTCTACTGGGTTGTCCCTCAGAGGTAGATTTGAAGATTTTGAGGGCTAGAGCACTAGTGTTGAGGATCATTTCCACTGGAGGGCGCCACCAGAGTTGCGGTTTTCCTCTACTGCGTTGCCCCTTCAGAGGTAGATTTGAAGATTTTGAAGGTCAGAGCACTGGTGTTCATTTACTCTACCTACACGCCCCAGCTGCCTTTGTCGTTTGATTTGACCACTTCGTTCTGTCGCTGTACAGTGTTGCCCATACAGTTCGTGGTTGTATCTTCTATTTCATTCATCGTCTATGCAGACGGGACCATAGATGATCCGAAGGACTTTTCTCTCGATACGACCTAGGGCGACTTCAATTTTTTTTTCACAAAGTTCATGCCTCTGCGCCATTGAACAGAACTGGGATGATGAGGGTCTTCTGTAGTGTCACTTCAGTTGTTCGAGAAAGGGCTTTGCTAGTCAATTTCTTCCAAAAACATGCGATTGGGAAGAGTAAGTCTTAGGAGCTTAGGTATAGACAAAGTTCCTTCGGTAACCTTTTGTCCAAGACGTCGGTGTCGGGTGTCCTTCTTTGTTGTTAAATTCATCTTGGGCGCTTCCGTCTTAACACCCACGAATGCGCTACTGACAACAACATGTGTTTTTCCGATTACAGTGAACATCAAGGAACCGGCGACATTAAGTCGTTCTGACCGGACGACGCACAAAACGTTATATTTTTTATTGTATGCGAACATGTTGTTGGTCGTTATAAACGAAGTCGCAGTAAACGGATTCCACTGTTCATCAATATCGTCGTCATATATGTACCTATACGAGCAATTGCACGAATTTTTGTAGGATTAGGGTAATTGCGGGAGAGATGCCGCGCTTTTTTAAAAATCGATGTAATTTTTTTTATGATATTAAAACAAACTTTAATTTTCAAAAAACTTAAAGATGGATTTATTTTCTACCATAATAAATAAATTAAATAAGGAAATACAACTTTGTTCATAACTATTAATAGAAAAATAAAATATGTTAAGTGTGCCATCTCTCCCAACATGTGTGGGAGAGATGCCGCGTGTTAATTTAATTTAATTTTAACGTCTAGCTACTATGTTTTTTTCGCTCCTCGTCACATCTGCAATCTGTACAGAGGGAGGATTCTGGTTTTTTGAAGCGTGTGCAGTTTTCATGTAGCCATTTGCTACCTTTCGCGCATTGGATCCAATCCTCCCGTTTTTTGGTCGAAAAATAATTTTCCCAACATTCGGCACAAACGTTAGGATTCTCAGCCGGCTCAATCTTCCTTTTTGAAGCCCTTTTTTCTGGTTGGGTTTTCGAAGACTTGGCGTTCTTCTTTTTTTCAATTGAACAGGGTGATGTTAAGACCTCAACTTTGTGCCTTCGTCTTGAAAAAATTTTTTTTTCGTACGTTTTCGTTTGAATACCTAACGGACTAAAAGCAAAACTAAATTTTTTGCGCGGATGACTAGATGTATGAGTTTGGTTGGGTGCGGCATCTATCCCGACGCAGCATCTCTCCCGCAATTACCCTATGCCTTAGCCTCTGGTGTTAGCGTGTGGCGCACACACAATACGTCAGATGAGATCTTGTAAGCTATGTTGTGGAGACTTTTACCTCAATAGTTGACACAATTTAAAGGGTTTCCTTTCTTGAGGATCAAGCAAATAATGCTGTGGTTCGATTCATCGGGTATGTTCTCATCCGACCACATTTTGCAGATGAGTTGGTGCATGTTTCTTACCAAGTCTCCCCCGACTGCTTTAAATAGTTAGGCAGCTTATTCGTCAGCTCCAGCAACTTTGTTGGACTTGCTTGTATTTAGAACTATTTTTACTTTTCCCCCCCTCTCCCTTGAATATCATAATCTTTGACTTGTTTAAATTGACGATCAAGTTCTATAAACTGCAGTAATCATGCAGTCTATTGATCATGAGTTGTAAGGATTCAGCTGATGGCGGGCGCCAGCTGAAAGAAGTGCTTTGATGAGCAGCCCTGCATATTCAATGTATAGTGCAAACAAGCTGGCACTAAGGGAATATCCCTGCCCTATCCCCGAACACGACTGGAACCATACTGACAACTCCTCTCTATTCCAAACCGCTGACTTGGTATCGGCATACCGGTTTTGGATGACCCATCCAAACCTCATCGACATGCCCATGCAGTAGAGTTTATAGAATAAAACATTTCGGTCCACTGAGTCAAAAGCAGACTCGAAAGTCAGCAAAGAACACGAACAGTTTTTTACCCCCCTTCCAATAAAAGGCTCTGCAATACTCCTTAACACAAACATTCTTCATTATCGGTTGCTTCAACGCCTACAAGTTGTAGTTGTAGTTGACATTGACGACAAAACAGTAGTCTACGCGGAACAATACTGCGTACAACATTGCTTCCCGATTCATGATCATCCCTCCTCCCTCCGTACGACACGGTTCGACTTCGAGATTGACAGGACACAAGAGTTTCGGTACGCCGTTCAAGATTCCGTTCGCAATATGAATGAATTTAGAGCGGACTAGGATAAAGAAAGAGGTTTCTCTGTATATTCATGGTGCAATGGTACAATTCCTATATTTAATTAACCATATTCGTTACATGAAGTGGATGTGAATTCTATTTTTTACATAAAATGTGCTTTTGTTTGAAAAAGCTCTTTTTTACATAATAAAAATGTGCTTTTCGTTAAGCAAGTTCTGCTACAAATCTAAATTTTGCTCATATTTAACCTTTTTATCTGTCAAAATTAATCTTAAGATCACTATAGCCTAATCTTCATAAAATATATTCACAAAATTTTATTTTGTTTATTTTATTTATTATATGTTATATTTGGCTATTATTAACAACTTTTTGATTTATTCAGACATCTAAAATACATAATGTATCTTGCGTCATCTTGAAAACGTTTTTACGAAAACTGTAGCCTTATAAAAGTTGCTTAAAAAAAGGGCGTTAGATTGTAGATGCAATGTGAGATAGTCATGTTTTATATTTCTTTTTGACAGTAAGGTCATATCATCGAATCTGACAACTCTTGAATTGCAAAAGTTACAAAGCGTTTGGTGCATAAACAGGGCTTTTGTGATTGATACAAGTCCTAAATTATTTTACATAACCCTTTTCTGACAAATTTTTACATTTTGTCATGTAAAATCTTAGTTTTAAGATGACCCTAATCTCCCGTAATATGGAACCTGGTCGTGGACGAGCTCCTTGTCATACTAACCAGCCTCGGCTTCAACTGTCGAGTTTTTTTTTTTTTTTTGTAAGCAAGGTGGAAAGCATCGAAAGCCAGAGTGTAGGACTTTAACCCAAACTAAAACCATCTCTGCGTCTAACCCATGCTTCCCCTTGGTACCCCCATCCCGGCATTTCATCCTGGGGGGGTTTTCAGCGGTAGCTGCCTCCTGTCGACAAATTTGTGTAAGTCCGTACTTCTGGGGATGTTTGTGCATTGCACGAAAGGTATTTTTAAGTCTATAAGGTCTATAAGTCTGAATGCTGCTGTGTGCGCATGCAGCAGTAAGACGGCGCTGATCTGCTTCCGGACACCGACGACGGTAACTCGTCGTCAAGCATATGCCACCCGGTTAAAACCACAACAAAATACTTTACGGAAAATTCAATTCCCACGCTGACAACATCCTGAGAAGGGCCAATTATGCGTTCCATCTAGTCCATGCGCTACTCAGGAAGCGGAACGGGCTTAGCCAGGAAAGTAAGTTGCTGATTTACAAGCGGCTCATCAGACCGGTCACCACGTATGACTTCCCAATTTGGTTTGCCATTTCACCTTCCATAATGAAGAAAATCCAGATCTTCGAACGCAAGATCCTAAGAACCTGTACTGGACTTTGGAGACATAAAGACACACGCAGATTCTTCAACAACAGAATAATCTACGAAAGCGCTGGACTGATCCCAATTGAAGAAGAAGAATACATGTTGCAACTCTCAACACGACTTCTGTACAATCTTGCTGACCATCCAAATCTGGAAATACAGGAATTGATCCAAGAAAATATAGAACTCTCTCATCTTCAGTTTCTTCTAAAATAAAGGATAATAGTTCTGTCGTTTCAACCCCTAAAGGGTGGCCATGGTTAGTGGTTGCAAAGGTTCCAGGTTCGAATCCCGATGTCCAAAAAAAAAGTCGACCAACTGCGGAAAAAAGCTGACGTCAACTCTACTGCATAAGGCATAACACTGGCGGTTGAAAGTGTTGATTAATGACATTGGGATGTTCGAAAGAAATACTGTGAATTATAAGCAACGGCAACAGAATCAATAATTCTCCCCAGTCATTCTGGACACCACCAAGACTAAAACCTAATTCTACCTGAGTTTCAAAATCACTACACCAACACTAGCGCTATTTGAAAAGCATCATAAGGGTATTCATAACTCCCTTAGCGCAAGCTATTATAAAAAAAGAAAATGTAAATAATTTTGATAATTTTTTTTGTCTTAATTTTTAAACGTAAGAACGCGTATTAGATAGACAAACCAGAGTTAGATTGAGAGAAGTTATGTCGCAAACGAAGTATTTCGCTGGCAAGTTCTTAACAGAGACCCACATATATTTAGGAAATGTTTTTACGAGTGTTTGCGAGCGTACCTACCCTTGAGCCATATTAAACCCTTTCTTTTTGTGAAATAGGGCTAGTCTGTGCCGGTAATTTAGTATAAGTACATATGTAGACACATTTGTGCTACGTTTAATGTTTAATATTGTGTCATGCTAGCATTCTTTACGCTTGTCAGACATGAAAACTTCATAATGTTACGTAGTGAACGCTTACGAACAAATATGACTTTGCTTAACTGTTGGCTTTGTTTTGACTATTTGGATCTCAAAGGATCCATTGAGTTCCCCGATGTGGTATGGGGTTACCTAAAAATAAATGGAACACGAATTATTATTATCAATTGGCCTTCCTGAACCAAACCGAGTTGCGAAAGAATTTTAGGATGGTTTTCGGTGGCTTGTCATTGAAGTCTTTTCCGAGGGTTGACTTTCTGTTTCTTCTAAGGCTTGGACATTTACGTAGGAGGTGGAATGTGTCCTCCTCGACGTCTACGTCGTCACATCCTTTGCTAAGTTCATGGTACTCAAAGACATTCTCTTTAGGTGGGCCGCGAGCAGGTTGTGACCTATCATAATGCCTACAAGAAGTGATAGCTGACTTGAGTTGAGTGCAATGATATTTTTTGTTTTTATTTAATTCTGTCCAAAGGATTCTTTGGGGGGGGGGCGGAGGGGCAGCATGTCGTAAGTAAACTCCATCTCTTGTTCGTACTTCCAGTTCCAGGCAAATCTGAATTCGAAAACTGCAATAGGAAGATGGATGTCTACACTTCAATTATAGATTTCTTTATATGTAAAGCCATCAAATAGAACTAAGGTAGTCCATTTTACCGTTAGACATAATTCTCATATATTCAGTTTGAGAGTTCGACCATTGTTGAGATTCCCTAAGTCTTAAATCTACCTTCGAGACTACCAACTTCACATTCATTTATAGTTCACCTGCAAAACTCGGTGCTTCTTGCTTCACTCTATGACGGATCTGCAGTTTGCAACCTTACTTAGACCAGATAAGATCTTTTGTCTCTTAATACTAGCTGAACCAGCCGGAGCTTGCTATGAAGCGTTGGAGGCTGCCAATGCTGATGTCAGCCAGTGCTTTAAGATTGTAAAGGAAGCTGGTTCCTTAGTTTGCCCTTCTTCGAGCTGAGAGAGCTGGACATTTACAAAGAAGGTGGAAAATTGTCTCCTCCTCTTCCTCGTTCATGCAGCTTCTACAAAAATCATTGTAGAGGAGGCCTAGCCTATTGGTGTGCATGCCTATGGTGCAGTGTCCCGTCGAAATACCTACTAAGGTACTAATGAGCAGTCTGATAAGACAGTGAGAACGTTTAAGATCCAGCTTTGGCCAATTCCGCTTGATGATAAGGCAGGTGTTACCCTCTGTCCATCTGTGATTGGTGATGTCGATCGTGTTTCTTTTTAGTAGAAATTTGAAGGTGGTGAGAGGCATGCTTAAGTTCTCTCTTTCTGGAAGAATTAGTAGAGTTGTTCCCTCTCTGGCGAGCTCATCAAGCTGCATCAAGCTGTAGAGACAAGCGGCAATTTAGGGCTGAGTTAAAGGCGACAGATTCCAGGGATTTGATCGCGGCCCGACTATCTGTATAAATTGTGATATCCAGAGGGGACAGGTCCAACGATTGAGGTGGCTGGGTCATGTAGAGCGGATGGACACCAATGCTCCGGTCCGAACAATTTTCGCATCCGCCGCCGAGGGACAGCGCAGAAGAGGAAGACCGCGACTCAGGTGGCGCACGCAAGTTGAAGGGGACCTCAACGAACTTAGCGTGCGAAACTGGAGGCAACTAGCTAAAGATCGAGCTGGCTGGAGACGCTTGTTAGTTGAGGCCCAGGTCCACCCCGGACTGTAGCGCCACCTTAAGTAAGTAAGTAACAGTGGATAGAACATTATGCCTCGACCACGATAGGGCTTCCTTAATTGCCATAATCTTGGCTTGGAAGACACTGTAATGGTCCAGCAGACGGAAAGAGATGCTTACGTTCACATCCTTGGAGAATACACCCCCGCCCACTCCCGATTCTGTTTCAGAGTAGATGGATCCCTTTCGTTGTAGCTCCAAACTATCCTTCCTGTCAAAGCTAGAAGGGATAGTGGTAACGAAATTGTTATCGAATAGTAGTCATTGGAGGTTGTAATGGGTGCTTTGCGGAAGGAATTCTAAATCGTTGGCTGCAGGTAACGTTGTTTTCTAGGCTCAGCGCCTTAAGATGTGTATGATATGGCATAGTGTGTGATTTCAAGAGCTAGCTCAACACTTTCAGGACAACTTTTCTTTACCAAAAATTGAAAATTACTGCAAATGAATGAAAATGAATGCAAATGAATGGAAATATTGACTGCCATTCATTAAATGCAAAAATTGAATGCTCATTCAATGACTCCAAAATGAATGGTGATTTAAACTTATAAGTCATCATTCAAAAATGAAGTCAATGAAAGAATTCATTTTGCATGAATTCAATTGGGTACATTCAGTGAATGCATTCCCAAATGAATGCATTCTTTTACAACTCTGTCGTTCAGAATGGTAGAGTGTCCGACCCGCAGGTTGGACCAATGGTGAAGTTCTTGAATGCGTATGGCTGCGCTGGCTACCACTTGCTTACTAAAGACATCTTAGCAAGGGCGGATCCAGGGGAGGGGGCACAGGGGCACGGGCCCCTCCCCCAGACACGATTCAGATAAAACAGACCAGCCGAAAAATCACTAGCAATTAGATACCAACTGCAGTATTTCTGCATGTCTTCCTGGAGTTCTGCAGAAAATGGTTGATCAAGGAGACAGTCGCACTACACCTTCGTTTTTACTGTTCCAAGCTATAATGTCATCGGAATTTCTTGTGAGTTTGGTAATCCTCGCTGATATTTTGGGAATCACACTCCCTTTATCTCGATCATTACAAGCCATTAAAGTTGATGTTGACTTTCTGCAACTAAGCTCGTCGATACGACCACAACCAGCTTCCAGAGGCAACGAGATACTAGCACGGACGCATTTAAAAAAGGACTATGCTGCTCCTTGGAGCCGGTGAATTCCGTGAAAACGTATTTGCGAAGACCGAATGCTTTACAGTACGTAGCGTTGTATATTGCTTTAGCTTATTCGCGATTGGGATTGAATTATTTCGTATTTGCTTGGAGGAACCATGCATTGTCAAGGACGATGCTTATTATTGGCTATACTCGCATTTAAATTATACGTAACAAAATTAACAAATCTTTTTCGTGCCACGAAGTGCCCAGTTTCTTTTGAGGGACTTCTAGTGGACCCAGAAACTTGAAATTCGGTACATAAGGGAATTTTGGAATATAACAAAAAGCAAATTACTGAAAACTCCAAACTTATAACTGCAAAGTGGCAAAAGTGTAATTTTATTGAAAAAGAAGCAATTTTCCCTCGATTATAGGGAATATTTGAATTTTTTGGGTATATGTGAGGTACGACCTACCTGTACACCAAATTTCAAGTTTCTAACGGTACCGGAAGTCCGAAATCTTTTTTGTGTCACACTTTGCCATTAAATGCTCTCAGTAAAATGTTTTCACGTTAAAACTTTTCGATAAGGTTGAGGCCCTAACGCTAACGAAATTGGAACCGAAATCACAGTCCGTAGAATAACTGGCCGTCAAACTAATAGATCGAATATTCAGACTCAATCTGTTGAAGAATATTACCGACTTATAGTGTATATTCCTTTTCTTGATTAGGTATATATTAAATGAAATGTCTTCTAGGTTTCCTAGAACTCAGCTGCAAAGAATAGGAAAGCTGCAAAAGTTACTATCCCATAACTTAAGTGATGATGATATATATGAAGTTTTTCAAGGCGCTGAAGTATATAGATCTACCTTGTATTTTAGCTTTGAAGGGAAAGTTACAAATTTGGCAACAGATGAA
Source organism: Criorhina ranunculi (assembly GCA_951813785.1). Lineage (NCBI taxonomy): Eukaryota > Metazoa > Arthropoda > Insecta > Diptera > Syrphidae > Criorhina > Criorhina ranunculi. The sequence continues at coordinate 52,617,582 of OX638381.1, read as the reverse complement.
AGAAAATATTCCTAAGTCACCAGCAAAAGCTTTTAAAAAAACAACGGCTCTGCCAAATATAAGAACCCCGTGTCAATTATTGTGCACATATCCTGTGGCAACCAGCACTGCCGAACGATCTTTTTCCACCTTACGGCGGTTAAAGATATATCTTCGCAGCAATATGGGAGAAGATCGCTTGAATGGACTAGCCTTAATGCATATCCATCAAGATGAACCCTGAAGAAGTACTGGATATCTTCAGCAGAAAACATAAAACAAAACTGTCATTATTAAACAGGTAATTTTTCATTATTAAAACTTTATAAAAAGTATTTTTTATAGTTATTCTTGTATGAATATAAAGAATGAATCGCAGAGACAAATTGCAATGCAATACTATGGGGTACACTCTTTACCTATCTGGCCTTTGTGTCACTCCCAGAACTAAATCCTGGATCCGCCCTTGCATCTTAGGGTAACAGATGGAACGGTGTATCTAGAGCCGCCGTTGGCTCTGGTTCTGAGTGCTCTATTGATACATATGCAGGCCGATCTTTGCACTTTGTACAGATGGTGACGATTGACACAACTCTTTTCTCAAACATGTCTAAGTATGTAGAGCCTGGCTAAGTGGAATACCTCTATTAGCAAGACTCAAACGAAAGGCCCAAGGAAAGGTTCACTTAACCAGGTTCGACTGTACAGACAAAAGAGTGTCCAATGCAACTGGTTCCTTTGGCATCTTTTTATTTGCATCAAATAGTCGTTCACAGATCGTCGTTTTTTTTTTAAACCTATTTCATTGGTCTAGTCCATTTCCTTATCCGGCAATAAGACATTAATTTTATCACGACATTTTACAAAGCTTCCACTACGTAGCCTCTTCTAATTTTCTTTCATTTGCCAAACCCCGCTTATGAAATACCATGTCTGGTCCGTAAAATCATTGCTTAAATTGATTTAGCCATCAAGCCTTCTGCGTAATTAATTTACAAATAACCATTATAAATTATCGAACTTGTTACACTAACATTGACTTCGGACTTGTGGAAGTGATAAAAACTGATACAAAAAGCCAGTCCACAGTCAACCCTATTAAAATTCCCCAAGCAATTAACTTCAAAACGACTTTTCATAAAATTTTGTTACGTTAATATTGTTACAAAAAAAAGAAGAAAAGTCGCTTGGCAATATCTTAGTATCCGCGCTGTCCGGCTATAAAGATGAACACTGCTCTGAATCTCCGTTGATCGAGAAATCTTCCTCTGCACTGAATTTTTCATTCCAAAAATGCCAACGCTGATATATTTTATAGGATCGCGAGTATAATTTAATATTTAAAAAAATATTCACAGGCGCCCTTCATGAATAAATTTAAAAAAAAATAAATAAAAAATTAACCTTATGGGTTCTTGTTTCACTAATTTAAAAAAAAAAAATCATAATCCGGTGTTTTAAGCTGGAAAAATTAACAAAACAAGGAATGAAAAAAAAAAAATTCGAAAGGAGAAACAAACGGAAAAGAAGAACTAAAAAAAAAAATCTCTAAAAACATGCGAGGCGAGAGCAATGAAGACGAAGAAAGCTTGATTTATAAATAAAGTATTGAAAAATGTTTAAGAGAATAAAGTAACAACACAACTACAAAAATAAATAAATAAATCGACATCACTCTCAGCGCACAGCGGTTGGTCAATGTAAACATGCACGGCAGGAATGTTCTTATGTTGGGAATCATTTCTTCACAACGATCTGAAAGGAAGTGGTGTCTGTGTAGGGGATGGCCAAAAAAATATCCATACAAAACGGGGACAGAATGCAGCAGCAGCAGCGCACATTTTGAAATAGTTTTCGACCGCAACGAATCAATTGTCACCGTGTCCTGTTAAATCTGTGTGATCTGTGAGCTCTGAGCAAACAAATACAATTTTCTGGTTATTAAAAGTGTCCCATGGTTGGGCACGAGTTCAAAACAAATTTATTTTGGATTTCTTCTGTAGTGGTTGTTGAGTATGACTGATGGTGAGGAAAGGACAGACAAGGACCAAGAGGGACTTTATTGTTCTGAAGAAAAATAAATCAATTATGTGTGTAGACTTAGCTAGATTTTAGGAAAGTAAGTGCTTGTACAAGCTTAAAAGATAGGCAACTGACTGGACTTAGTCTAATTAAGTACTAGCTTCAACCTCGGATATATTTCAAATGCTTGGCGGGAAGTTAATATAGTTTTTATCCCTAACCTAGGTTATAAGTCCTGTGAAGCAAAGACAAATATATCTCGCCTACAATAAAAACGGAACGAATGACTTAATCAGCAGAACCTGCACCAAGCCAACAAAAATCACAGCAATAAGCACGGGCCACTGACCAGTTGGTCTACACGCTGCCAGGTTAGGCATCCCGTTCAACCCTCACTGCTGTAGTTGCGACAATTCACACGAAAGGGAAACTCTATTCCACTTTCTGTGTGACTGCCCGGCATTAGCCAGAACCAGGCATCGCAGGCTTGGTATACCCTTTTTTAAAGAATCAGCAGAGATTTCTGACATCAAGTTCTGAAATATTATTAATTTTCTGAGCTCCACAGGATTGATCTGAAAACCAATCTGTCAACATCCAGGTCACATGACTTGTGGTATCACAACGGCGCATACGCACTATTTGTGTCTCTGGCAGGTTCACCAGTTTCAACTACTTTTACCTACCTACCTACCTAGGGTAAAAGTCCAGCGAACATCCTAAATCTTAATGCACTTAAGCCCAACATATAGGCAGTTTATGGTACGAAGGAGATCGCCATTGAGGGTGCTTTGGATAACACTAACACCGTCTATGATTCAATTACCAATGCTCTTGTCGGCATGGACATTGATGAACCCTCAAACCAGTAGATAAGGACGATGCTTGAAAGTCGGAGAATGGCAGCCAACCTTTTGGTGAAGTCGCAGTGACGGTATCGGTGATTACATGCTAAATAAACTCCAAAAAATACGACTACAAAGGTCATCATGTCTCGGTATCACTGGAGTTATGGCATCTTGCTCTATGATGCCTCCTGATGTACATATTGGACTTACTCCTCTGCACATCTTTGTCAAAAAAGTGTCAACACGTGGTACATAGGAAAGCAGATAGTTGCGCCACCTGGCGATTCTTTCTGACTTTCCCAAGCTAGAAATGATCAGCATGGCATCAGGCTCTATGTCCAAATCTGACGATCATTTGCTGAATATCCAAGGACCACACTAGGTATAGTGATGGTTTAAACTTTCAAAGATGGACTCTGGGGTTGGGGCTAATATCTCGAATGCATGTCTCAGAGACCGAATATTTCTTTTTTTTTGCGTTGGGAGGTGGGAATCTTTTAAAGACGAAACTGAGCCCGTATCCAGTAATAGTGTGGAATTTCCACCCACTAGACCCAACTCCCCTTCTTTGCCCTTTATCCTCACGGTAACGCCGTCTTGGCATTTCATCGTGGGCGGGCGAGCAGCACCACGTGCTCACAATCTTGTTGGGACTTCTTCACTTTGTCGCCTTTCTCGTTCGAGGTGTCTCAGCTGTGTCATAATCTGATTTGCACAGTTGCTTACAACGTATGTCTCCTGTGATTGTGTCATATGTCGTACTAAGTTTTCGGGGATTAGTACTTATTTCCCCAAGTTCATTCCTCTGTCTCTCGATTTCAAATCGTGGTCATCCCTCCTGAGCTTCGATCCAATACGGACAATACGGAGAGTTGTCGTGCTTAAAACTATATAGATACGTGCGGAAACATCCATATCCGCTTTGTAGCTGCGTTATGTAGAAGTCTACTTCGTCATGCTTGCGGCTTGTCCATGTCTCAATAAGTGGTATAAGTCGATAGGTCCATTGGCCTTTACTCGATACGTTCCATCGCTGCTGCCATTTCGCCATTTCGCTGGTTGCTCTCTCTGAGGAGTTTACTTCCTTGCCGGTTGACCCCGGTTCCTGGTTTCCCCTTCGCCAATATGAATTTCGATACTGGCAGTACCTACTCTCTAATAGCAAAGTAGCAATTGAATCACTGCGACGAAGGCTTCTTCAATAGTCTCGAAAACTTATCTAAGCGAATTAAACTGGTGGGTATTGGGACATATAGGCATTGAAGGTAATGAAATCGCTACCAACTAGCTAGAAAAGGTTCCAATGAAAGATGCCTGCGAAGAAGTGGTGCCGCGAAAAAAATGTTGCTCATTTTGAAGATCGAATCTGTGTCCTCCCGCTAAGTAGTTCAATGCACTAACCACTAAGTCACGACGACTTAGGAATGTCAACTCTGGGTGTGTGGCTCTCTGTTACATCAGCAAGCGCGTTTTTCTTAAGAAAATCTTGAATCCTGAGGACATCAAAAACTCCTAGACGGGTGATATCCTCAACATCATCAGGAACATCGAGGAACTGGCTACTGGCAATGCCTCCTGTTTTAGAAACAAATTAGCATTAAACAAAGTGTGCACCTAACCTAATTAGAAAAAATGTTGCTGGATTGGTTGGTAACGATGGTGTTCCTATAGTTAGGGGGTTTATACCCAACTAGAACTAAATGCGTCGTTTTAATACCACAACCTCGAATTTAACCACAACAATTGTAACGTAGCGTCAAAGGAAGTGAATGGGTTCAAAGCTAAGGTAAGTTACTGAGCGCATGTTTCAGGGTTGATTTGTTGCAGTTTAGGTCAAATATATTGGGAAAAATGTTTGCTTTATGGAGCATTCTTGTTAAGGGTTCGTTCATGCCATAGTCACAACCGTGATGAGGAAGGCGGAATAAGGGAACAGTTCTTAAACAGCGAGGGTTAGTGATGAAGCAGATAAGGACAATCTGTTTTCCTGATGTGCAAAAAGACATCACGACGAGTCCTTAGTGCCTGTAAATTATGTAACTTTAAACAATTCTCATAGGGAGATAAGTTGTGGGGCTATCCTAGGACTAGGCTACGCAAGGCAAAGTGAATAAATCTTTGCTGGATGGCTTCAATTCTTTGAATTTGGACTTCATGGTAAGGTGACCACACCTGACTGGCATATTCGAGAAGTGGTCTTAGTTGTCGATGCCAAAATCACCACTTTTGAAACGACCAAACCAGCGTTCACAAGTCCTTTGAGTTGGAGCATGTTCACCATAAGCTTCCATTAACAATCAATTTTCTTTGAAAAAAAAATTAAGTACTAAAACTGCCCGCAAATGGCCCTTATCTGGCACAAGATTCGACATTTTCAAGGCGACAAAAAAAAGTTTTTTGTACAATCAGAACCTATGACTGGATTTTTCTGGCAGATGTTAACCCTCCAAAACACAATATTTGTTATCATTGACACAAACCTTATGCAGTCTGTAAGTAAAATCTTCTTTCATATTCATCCACCTACTAAGTACCCTTTTTAAGAGGAATCTGACCAAGGATAGGCCTATGTGATTTCGGCTTGCCAGTTCTCCTAAGTTATTGAGGAAGGCTGGCCTTCTGGCCAAAGTCAGAGCTGGAGCGTGTGAGAGGGTGATCCCCAATTTCCTTGAGTGTTTCTCAAATGGGTCCGTGGCTATGGCAATGGCTATGTCCTTACGTGCACTGTTTATAAATTCAGTTGCCCGTACCAGTTTGTAATTGTGCCCAGGACACAGTTGACAGGGTAATTGAGAGTAGAGTTATTTTGCTAGATAAGGAGAAGAAGCTCACTTTTCATCTCTCTTTCCACGGTGGTGCTGCAAAAGATTGGTTATTCTGAACTTGAACCTAGGCTAGCTTGTACTACAGCGACCACAGGATGATAAGAGGCTCCTCAGAGCCTTATTCTTTTATCCCCGAAAGGTGTCTTCAAGTATCTTCTGATAGGAAGTGTGTAGAAATCCCACTCCTAATCACTCCCAGTGGAATGAGCACAGATTCAGCAAGGAACTCATTAATGGTGAAGCCATTCCTCGCCAGCTGGTATAAGTACGTATTGCCTGTAAGGTTTCCACATATCAGAGTGACGTGAAGGTGGCTGGTGACTTGTAACTCAAGGCATTGATGGCCGCTTGGTTATCTGTGAATATAGCTGAAAGACCTACAGAATGCTGAGCTGGGAAACTTGGTCAACACGGTCAACTTGTCAATCAACTGGAGCAGTGACAACTGTCACAAAGCACACATGATCTTAACTTAACCAACCATTGTTTTGAAAACCCCCAGACCATGGATGGATTTGTCTTGATCGATCGTCGATTTGCCAGACTGAAAGTCGAACTTGTATTTCCCGATTGTTTTGGAATTTGGAATTGCGAGTTTTCGCGGTAAACAATAACAACAATAACCTCTGAGAGTATGACCCTTCCATTTGTGTGAAAAAGATAACAAGCACAGCATAAATGGGTTTGAAAAGCTATGACAATGACATTCTTAGGCCTGTCACGCCAAATATTTGCAAAGTGGTTTAAAGTGCTGGACAAGATCCTACAAGTGACGCTTAGCAGGTAAATGACTCGATAATTGTTACAAGTCGACACGTAGCGTATAGAGCTGATACTCCAATCGTTGAGGATATTTCCATTTCAACATTCTGATGCATGTTTACCAACATATCACATCCACGTTTGAATACCTCAGTTGGCAAGTCTTCCAAACTTGCTTCACTAAGCCTAAGAAACTGATGGAAGTCAGTCAATCGTTTGTGTATTTCGGATTCGATTGCGGTTACAAGACCCTTCGATATCCTTCAGAAAGGTCTTTTTTCCAATCAACTGACTCGACACTTTCATAAAGTATCTAGTGGTTTGGATAAGTGAATCATTATCTGATAACTTGGATAGAAAATGAGTCTCCGATGGAAGGCTAAAATTCTCAGCTATCGCCTCGGTAAAGATTTCCCTTTTCAAGAAAAAGTGTCGATTGGTTATGCCGAGTCAACGATTTCAATCTTTTTGCAAAAACTCTAAGCGAGACTCTTGTTCTTTATGTTCGGACTAAACAATTTCTTAGAACTCCCCCCAAAGACAGAAGCTTTTCATAGAAAAGTGTTCATTCACCGGACACGTCAATTCAAAATACATTGACAAAGTCAGATAAGTTGTTTAACCGCGATTTCGACAGACTTGTCTGAGCCCTCTCTTAAGCGCATCCAGTTTGTTCTTCTTCTCCCGCTAAATTTGATGAAACTGTGATCCAATATGTAAACATAAAGTCAGGACAACATTGCTTTTGATGAGGTCAGACGATAGTGTAAAGTCCAGAAGCTGAGTTTCTCTAAATTGCCTTTACTACTGGACAAGACTGTACCTATGTTGAGCATTAGACTCGTAACAGTCAATAAGATCTAGCTTTGTAGAGAAGAAGCTCCATTTTATATTCCGTCCACTTGGGACCTTTTATCCAACAATACATATCTACTTTTCCATTTGAAACTCTTCAACGACCATGACCATTGTTCTAAATTCTGACAAGGTTCCCTAACAATTGGAAAACTGAAACAAAACAATATAACATGCGACTTATCCTTACAATTTAAACACATGTCACCACGTGAAATCATTTTGATTTACAACTTGGGAAAATTAGTAAAAAAAAAAAAGTCAATTGCATTGTTTCAGAACATAAAATACTTTGCGGCCTAGAGTCATAAGTCCCTTTTGCGAAACCTCATGACAATTTCACAGGATAAACATAGTTTTAAAAGTCAATCGCTTTACAACTAGGAGTTTAGTTTTTGTCCTTTCTACAAAAATCCTAACAAGCATAATGAACCGAAAATAGAAATTTTGCCAAGGTCATTGCCGATACCTACTGACTTTCTATCCCTTTGTTTTTGGGATGGAAAAAGATAAGATTTACGATACTGAGATGCATCTATCAATCTTTTTTTTTTGTGTCTGTTCGTCAAAACCTCATCGACAGTCAAATTTAACAAGATTAGTCCTTTCTGTTTCGTTTCCGAGTATTGAAAGAAGATTTACAATGTATACACATGTACAGAGTATCCTTCCAGCTATATCCATGGCTGGAACGAATCGGAAAGTTATAAACCACCCAATTCATCAACTGTCTCACTTTGACTTTTCGTTCGTTGTCGGTTACAGAGATACCTGAGTTGGTACTTTGTTTGTTTACTTATACAGAGAGAGAGAGCCTTCTTCGCCTGGACGAAGGTACATTTTTTTTTTGTCTGTAATTGAGGTTCACCAGAAGTGAGATGACTTTATTCATTGGGATTTAAATAGAAAGGAAAGGTATCCTTACTTGTACCTGACAGAAGAATGCTTACGCAAAAAATCCAATCGTCATGGCAGTATTTTACGCTCACTGAAAACTCAAGGACATGCAACATCAACAAACAGAAATATTCAGTACAATATGTTATAAATCTTTTTGTTGTATCCATTTCGTGAGTTGATAAGATACAGCAACCCTTTGATGTTCCACAGAAAATTCGATGTAAGGGTAGTTGTTTGCTATCCCTGCAATTGTTGATACTTTAAGAGTCAGTAACAGTTACAAATTCGGTTGCTGCTTTTGGCATCAGTTCTCTCCGATAGCGTCAGAGATAATTTAGTTACGAAACTGACTGTGTGCTTCAACCAGTATAGGATGTGTCCAATAGTAATGCTATGCAACGTGATGTGCAAATAAGCATTTTCAAAGATTTTTGCAATGCAACAAGGAACGTATCGATATGTCTTTACAAGTCTTGGGGCTTGAGTCGAATTATATTGATGTGTTCAATGTACCGACGGTATTTTTACTTTCGTCAGTCGATTTTGATAGGACTCCGGGAATTGTAGTGTATTTTGCACTTTTGTAGAGGGTGATCTTTACGAGTCAAGACTTGTTTTCGTTTGAAAGATTCTCCTCCCTAACCATACGAACAAGGTTGGATTTTAACAGATTCTCATCCCGAAGTAAGAAAGTTGTCTAAGGTGACTTTCCTGATTCAATGTTTCGTCCTTGAAGAGCACATATTGCAATGATTTCTGAGTCTGATCGTCCTCAGATGTTCAACAGAATCTTGGTTAATTTTGGGACTCGAAGCTCTACTTACCGTTACGGACGACGCTACTAAATAACCAAGTATGAACTGCATAGTCTTCAAAAGGTTGATAGATAAGAACTGTTCATCACATCAAGACCCGAGGATATTAAGAGCGGATTGCATAGGCTCACAAAGTGACGGTCAGTCGGCAACTCTCAGGGTTGATTCATTAGATTTCATAGAAACCTGAACAACCAATCACAGATGGATGGAGGGTAACACTTGCCGTATCACCAAGCAGATTTGGGCAAGGCTGGATCTTAAACGTTCACTGTCTCATCAGACGGAAAAGACTGATCATCAGCACCTTAGTATGTGTCATACTGAGACATTGGCAAGCACGCCAATAGGCTAGGCCTCCTCTACAATGAGTTTGTATAAGCTGCATGGACGAGGAACAAGAGGAGACAATTCTCCACCTTCTTTATATAAGTCCGGACCTTTCAGCTGGAAGAAGAGCATACTTAGGAGCCAGCTTCTTTCACAATCTAACCTCCAACGCTTCATAGCAAGCTCCAGCTGGTTCTGCGGGTAGTATTTCTGGTGCAGTACAGATCCATGTAGTAACACAGAGGATCTTGTCTCCTGCCACTCCAACCTAGTCTAACGTACCTGAACAACGGAAAAGACTCAGTCTTTTCGGATTTCCAAGACTCTTTCAATGTCCAAGGAATCAACTTACTTACTTTACTCATCAGGCCGGCGACCCTTGGAGGGTCTGAGCCTGAATTAATTCCGCTTTCCATCCTTCACGGTCCCGGGCACGCTACTTCCAGTTTACTAGACCAAGGTTTCTGGCAGGAGGTTCGGTCTTCTTTGGCCGAGCCAGTGCAGTTGACGGATTTTTGTCTTCCGGACTACATCTACATCCTTGTACAGCTCGTAGAGTTTGAGGTTATATCTTCCTCCTTTCACAGACAGGACCAATTATTTGATGTAGAATTTTTCTTTCGAAGGATCCCAAGATCTACTCCACTGTCTAACTTACCGTCCAACATTCAGCTCCATAAAACAAGATTGGCAAGATCAGGGTTGTTAAGACCATAATTTTGGACCTTCGAGTTAGCAGTTCCAATGAATCAAGAGCATATAACTAGATCTACGGATTAACTAGGTACTCGGCTTTGTCCACTTCCTTCTCTGTTGGCTATCGTGCAGAGGCTCGAAACTGAAATTCTTAATGCTGAGGTTAAAGACCTACAGGAAGGTCTTAGGCTCTATTACACAGCCTTAGCCTTTGAATAATACGTTCCTTCTTCGTTTTATTTCTTTCACTTGTCCCTGTTTAGGAACTTGCATCAAAGCTTGGCGATTTTGCATTATTTATTCCATTTCCCTTCGCTGATTCTGTGCTGCCCGAGCCCAAGTGCAGGTATGCAAGCCAGATTTGATGATGAGTCTAGCTGACATGGTTTTATCTAAACAAAATCGAACTAAGTACCGAATCTGTTTAGATACTTGACCTCCGACTTTTAGTTAAAAGAAAAATGAAGTAATTTTTCCATTTTAGAAGATCCTTGTGAATTGGAAGTTGAGTTGAGCCTCTTTGTGGGGATCATTTTGAGCGAGAAGAAATCCTTGAAGGGAACATTTGGACCTCGCCGTACATCTTTGACGAAGTGGATTGTTAAATTCGGATTTTTTTGTGATTTCTGCGATTGGAGAGAGTTTTGAATGTCGTAAATGCGCAAATCTTGACAGCGTATGAACATATCGAGGAAAACGTCATCTGGCTAGTCTGAGTGCTTGTGGCATCGACAGAACTTGCGGATTGCTCCAGACCACTTAAGCCTTCATATATATTACGATAATTAGAAGAGAACTATGAATTTTGTTGGATGAGCAGGGTGTAGAGCTGGCATCCACATAAACAACTAAAACTCTGAAATGCTAAAGAAATAATCAAACAACTATGGTCACGGACCCAGGCGAAGTATTAGGTGTCGTATATGAAAACGTACGACATGGCAGCCAATGTGTTAAACGACAACGAAATTTCCCCAGCTTAGAGGATGGGATTGGAGCGGTATACCAGTATCAGCGACACAACACGCTGATGCCATTGTCTTCTTTTCCAAAAATCATTGTTCTTATAAAGGGTGCCATTACTGTCAGTAAGGTAGTCAGTTAGTCAGTCAGTCAGTGACAGTCAGTCAACCAGTCGGTCAGTCAGTTAGTTCATCAGTCGTTCAGTTAGTCAATGCGTCAGAAAGTCAGTCAGACCGCCAGTTATTCAGATAGTCAGTCAGTCATTCAGTCAGACAGTTAGTCAGTTAGTCAATCAGTCAGACAGTCAGTCAGTCAGATAGTCAGTCAGTCATTCAGCCAGACCGACAATCAGTTAGTCAATCAGTCAGTCAGTCATTCAGTCGGACCGTCTGCCAGTTAGTCAATCAGTCAGACAGTCCGTCAATCAGTCAGTCAGAGAGTCCGTCAGTCAGATAGTCAGTCAGTCAGAGAGTTAGTCAGTCAAACCGTCGATCAGTTAGTCAGCCAATCAGTGAGTGAGTTAGCCAGTCAGTCAGTTAGTCAATCAGTCAGTCAGATCGTTGGTCAATCGGTCAGAAAGTCAATCAGTCAGACCGTCAGTCAGTCAGTTAGTCAATCAGCCAGTCAGACAGTAAGTCAGTCAAACCGTCGATCAGTTAGTCAGCCAGTTAGTGAGTGAGTTAGCCAGTCAGTCAGTCAGTCGGTTAGTCAATCAGTCAGTCAAACCGTCGGTCAATCAGTCAGTCAGTCAGTCAGACAGTCAGTCAATCAAACAGTCAGATACCAGTTAGTCAATCAGTCAGATAGTCAGTCAGTCAGTTTTTATTCTATTTTTGCGGGACGGCGTTGGCAATACTGTTACTGTGACTATTGAGTGCTACAGACCAGTCCCAAAAATTTGCCATGGGCAAGGCAGTGCCGTCGCCCTCTGCCGGCATAGTGCTTCCACCTTGAAATTTATTGACGAAGCCGCATTTCCCAACAAAAGCACCAGGAAGTTGTATGCAGTCTTTTCTACCGGGAGACAGCAAGAATACGACGGACTTCTTACAGACGTTAAGGGACCCACACAAGGCTTCGCAGATTAAATTTTCCAACTGAATTCAATCTAGTCCTGCATACTCTTGAACTATTTTGAAACCAGTAAGAGGATTGATCAATGCCTTAACCGCAGCCTGACTGTCGCCACAGATGCAGATACTCCGTCCCCTCCGCTGGTTTTTCACAATATAGTTCGCAGCCATAAGAATTGCAATAGTCTCCGCTTGGAAAACGGATGCATAAATACCTAGGGGAAAGTGCAGTCTAATGTTGTCGCTTTCCACAAAGACTCCAGCACCTGAGCTTTCACTGATCTTGAAGCCATCTGTGGCTTAGAAAGTGGTGAAAACCACCCATGTGCACAGGGAAAGTCGACCGTAAATCTACACAGTAGTTTTAATTCCGGAACCATTGCGTCAGATGGCATGTCCATAAGATTTGAGTCAAACGATATTCCTCGCGCAAGGTCCTCAAAACTCTTCTTTTTAAACGGAAGATGGCTCTGATCGTTTCGTCCATGATGTAAACATCAAGGGGTGATAAATTGAGCAGAGCCAGAGGTGTTTGGAAAAGCCCCGGTGCAGCCGAGACAAACCGTTGAGAATAGCAGTCCCGTTTTTGCGTGAAAGCAAATTCCACCATACAACCGACGTATATGCTAAGGGAGGTCTTACAATCGCTTTATAGAGCCATAGGACTCTTTTCGGTGATAGACCCCATGTCTTGCCCTTACACTTCCAGAAAGCTGGTAATGCTCGAGCCGCTTTAGACTCTCAATGTGTTTCGACCAAAGAAGTTTCCTATCCAAGATAAGACATTTCACTTCGTTTGCGAGTGGGATTCTGAATTCTGATGCCTTTGAGCTCGGGTAGAGTCAATCCAGTCAACTTCCTCTTCCTAGACACGAAAAACCTACTCCACTGAAAAGTCTATTAAACAAGTGGACTTGTTTAAAAGTCTGGCGCTCGAAATCACCGTCTATCTTATTATCTTGATTTCTGTGGTCGCCCCCCATTCCAGTTCACAAGTTGGGTCTTTATCTCTTCGAATCGATTTTTTTTATTTTTTATAATTAATTACTCGAGACATTTATCACATTATTCCTCTTCTCAGTTTCGTTTATCATTTTCTCTTTTCGAAAATCATCATAAAATTCCAATATATCCAGAGGTAACGACGATCACAATTAACTAAATTTTCTTGAATATTTATGAGCAACGGGTTTGACATTGAAAAATTCACGCGACTAGCGGGGTGGAAAATCGAAGAGAATAATGATCATAAATGGTTTCATTTATTACTTTTTCTTTTTTTTTAGGAAGAAAATTAAATTTTTATGTCTTGTATGGTTTTTGGATTAATACGAGTGTTATTATTAATGTTTGTATAATAGCGTGGTCAACTCTAAGAATAGCTTTTGCGATTGTTGTCAATTTAAATTGAAACAACTGTTGGATAACAAACTTTAAATATGGCGGCGTGTTGACATTTGTGACAGATGGGGTGAAATCACCGACGCTAAAACTGTCAGAGCGTAGGAATACCATACAAAGACATGTTCATTGTACTGCCAGTACACACAAAGTTGGACTGTGGTGTCGGGGCCGGTGTCCACTCGGAGTCACTGAAAATATCAATATCATACCGGTTGCCGGATTTTTCTAACGTTTTCCAGGCGGAACTACTGGCAATCCGAGAGGCTTGCACGCAACTCGGACGTGACACAACGCACGAACAAAACATTGCTATCCTTGTAGATAGCCAAGCCGCTATCAAAGCAATTGACTCGGCTACCATGTCCTCCAAACTGGTGCAGGAGTGCCGGGGCGCTTTCTGCACAACATCGGATCAGGCAGCTTGTTTCGTGGCAGGAATGCCAGCGATCGATATACTGTCAGAAGAACTACTGAGAAAGTTCCTAAACCTAAACCAACAGGTGGTTATTATCCAGTGATGCGGACACAACAGAAAGGACCACAAGCGTAAGTGAGTGGCAGCAACGTTGGAATCTTTCGTCTAAGGGCCGATGCATATATCGACTTATTCCGGACATCGAGACTTGGATAAACCGCAGACACGGCGAAGTAAACTTTTACATTACACAACTGCTAACGGCACATGGTTTTTTCTGGTCATATCTACACCGGTTTAAAAATGACAACTCCTCCACTTGTCCATCTTGCAGTGATACTCCCGAGGACGTAAAGTATGTATTCTTTCACTGCCCAAGATTCCAGTCACCAACTCCTGAGAACATTGTGCAGCACATGCTAGACTCGGAAAATAACTGGAGCACAGTGAGTTCCTACGCCAAAGATATATGCAAAGAGTTGAGACGACTAGAGCGAGAAAGGAGAAACATAGACCTTTTGTGCAATGCACAAACATCCCCAGACGTACAGCGTCACACAAATCTGTCGATAGAAGGCAGCTACGACTTCTTCGACGACCTAAATGACATCTCGAGTAAAGGTATGCGAGATATAATCCGTTTTCATAACTCCACAGGCTGGATCTAGGCACCGACTGTCTCACATCCACAACAATAAACATTACCAACCAGGTCACACGAGTCGTGGTAACAAAAAGGCACATCTCATGCTACTTGCGTTCATGTTGAACCACCACCTCTAACTGCCTACCCTACCTACCTACTGCTAGTACAACCTTTTTACTTACTTTGTTCTTTTTTTTTGTTCAAGAGCTTCAGTGATTAGAAGCTTAGGCTACCGGCACTCATCACATCAGCTCACAAAAAACTGCAACCTGCTACGAGTAAAGGCAGGACAATCACATGGGAAAGGTTCCGTAGTTTCATCGCCCTCTCCACAGATATTGGTGTCATTTAGTCCAAACACGTTGCGATGTTTGCCAAAGGCATAGTGTCCTGTTATAACGCCCATAGGTTGTCTGCAATCTTTTTTGCCATCTAGAAGGTACAAAGACTTGCTTACACTGGCCCTACAAGTGCAATGAGAACAACACTCACAGCGGCGCTCGAGGCTATCCTTAACCTGCTTCCACTAGTGTTTTTTATACAACTATCAGTGGCCAATAGTGCTTTAAGAATAAGCCAATCTGATGGCTGAAATACAGTTAGTCACACCACGATCCTCCAAAAATTATCTAGGTAATGTGCCTACCACTGACCAATTTTCAATCGGATGTGGCTCACAGGTGTGGATTCCTTTTCAAAATTTCCATATGTGGTTTCCATGGCGACTGCCATATTAAAGCCATCCAAACTATTTTCGCCATAGAGGGACTTCCAAAAGCTTTGGTTGCTGACAAAGGCAGCCAGTTTACGGCACGGGACTTTGAGGATTTTTACGAATTTCACTCTATCCATCACTGGAGAATGGCTCCATTACATCCAGCTTCGAACGGTCAGGCAGAAAGATTTGTTCGTACATTTAAGGAGTCATTCATTAAATTAATAGCGGAGAAGAAGAACACTGATGGATGATACACTCAATGCGTTCCTATCAACTTGAGCGATCTCTGTTACGCTCAAGTCACCAGCAGAATTTCTTCATGTTCGTCAACACAAGAATCTTTTGTCACGTTTTATTCCAGAGAGTAAAAAGAACTTACCAAAACGAGCTCCTAAGTTCCACATTGATCGGGAGGTCCTCATCCTTATACGAGGTCTAAAAGTGGTCGAGAAAATTCTTGGTAATAATATGTATGGTATTCGAAGCAGTGAACAATACCTTAGACGCCATCAAAACCAGTTACGGTTGATTAAGCATCCAAAGGTAGCAAGTTGGTCTGAAACTGTTTCAAACGGAGAACAGCAGAAAGGTAATTCTGGTCACGGTATAAGTAATAATGATTCTCTTGTGTCTAGGGGTCCTATTGGAATAGAGGCGAACCTTTTGTTTTTGCAAATCGAAGATTGGAAATGTCAATCTCAGATAGCGACTCATGTGAGGCTCAAGAAGAATTCAACGTTGATGGTTCACCAGGCAATACTCGTTCGACACAACTTCGGTCTAAAGATGCAACCAGCAGCGAGGACTCCCTGACTAGACATATCCAGCCAGCACTGCCGCCTATACCTAAGATCCGCGGGTATCAAACAAAGGAATGTGCGGTTCCAATAGTAGCTTTGGAGTTATTTGATAATTTGTTATGTATCCAAATAGTGGCCGAGGAGATATTGCAATGTAACCTCACCTTAAATCTTAAGACTTCTACGTCACATTAGATTTTAATTGGTTTCGATGAAATATATTCTAAATATGTCAAAATAATTCTCCCCTTGATTCTACCTTACCTTGTCCATGTCTTTAACTCTGTTTTAACCACTAGTGTTTACCCTGTACAATGGAAAACTGCAATAATCGTGCCTGTTCTTGAAAGTCCTAACAGTTAAGACTTTCGGCCTATCTCGATTCTACCTTATTTGTCCATGGTGTTTGAGAAGGTATTGCAAAGACAAATAAACTCACATATTCATTTGAATAATCTGCTCACTCGAATGGTCCCACAGGGGTCGATTCTGGGACCGCTTCTCTTTTCTCTGTACGTCAACGAAATTCCTTCTATTGTCTCGTCATATATGTATGTACGCTGACGATGTCCAGTTGTACCAAAGCTGCTCCCTTGGTATCATAGAAAACTGCGCAAATGCGATTTATATTGATCTGGAGAGGTCCACCTGGTCCACGAAGAACAGGCTATTTCTTAACTTTCTAAAATCCAAATGCGTCGTCATTAACAAGAAGCCCCTGGGTCTTCCCTATTTTCCTGACGTCACGCTTAGTGGAACTAACATTGATTATGTTGACACTGCCAGAAAGTTAGGAATGTCTTTTAATAGGACACTGACATTGAATAATCACATTAACGTGAAGTGTATAGTGTCCTACATCAGCTACGGATGTCGCTTCAATTTACCCCTCTAAAAACTCGTATGTTGCTTGCAAAAACACTTATTATTCCTATTCCTAGCTGTGATTGCGAAATTTTTTATAGCTGTGATGCTGCTTGTAAAAGAAAGCTTAATGATACCTTAATATTACCTCCCGTTATGTTTACAACCTAAATCGCTTCGACAGAATCTCCACTTACTCTAAACAACTTTATAACTCTTGACCACCTTCTTCGTTACAGATCTCTAATTTTGCTCTACAATGTGATTCAAACCAATCAGCCTAGTTATTTGTTAAACAAGTTGGGCCTTGGTATCTCTAACAGATCCCAACAACTAATACAGCCCCGGTTCTGTTGTCTCACATCTGAACGACAGTTTTTCGTCAACTCCTTGCCTCGGCGGTTACGGACCAAACTTAAGTCGACTTTTTCTCAACTTCTCCGACCAACTTTAACTTATACTCTTTGGTTCTTTGAATTTTAATGTTCATACAATGGACAACCTCAACACCCTAAAAGAACTCATCCAAAGAGCTTTAAATAATCTACAACCCTGTGCAAATTAATCTGAACATACTATATTTTTCTTAATTGAAATGGCAAATAAGGTAATTTGTTGTCACATCGTTGCTGTATTTGTTCAAATAGTAGATATTCTTAAACTAGAACATATTTAATAGCTCTCTGAGAAAAACGTAGTTTGCATTGCTTTCCGGAATATTTTTGAATTTAAATTTTTGAAAATGCTAAGCAGGCAGCGATTTGCGTAAACAAAAAATAAATTGATGACAAGTTTATTACTGTTTAGAAATGTGAAGTAATGTTAGCAATCCGTACTAAAGTAGTAACTTTGGTTCAGCATACCTCGAAAACTCAGAAAGAGATAGCACAAGTGTGTGGCATATCGTTAGGGTCGGTAAACAACATCATCAAATCCTATAAAATGAACCGGGTCGATTTTACCGCAACGAAAAGGAAAATGTGGTCGAAAACGTAAAACCACCGAGAAACAAGACGATTTTCTACCCTAGTAAAAGCAGTGGCGACCTACAAAAAGAACTTGCAGCTGTAGGAACAGTCGTGGATGCCTCAACAGTTCGGCGACATCTTCTAGAGGTTGGAAGAAAAGCAAGAAAACTCTAGACAAAACAACTCTTGACTGGTGTGATGAAAAAGAAGAGAAAGGCTTGGGCTCGAAAATATAAAGAATGGACAGTGGATGAATGGAAAAGGGTACTATTTTCGGACGAGAGTCATTTTTTCGTGCAGAGTATGCAACATCAATATATCCGAAGATCCGATGGTGAGCCAATTTCAGCAGCCCATATCCAGCAGACTGTAAAACATTCTGTGAAGCAAATGTTTTGGGGTTGTTTCTCTTATTTTGCCACAGGATCGTTAGTTCCAATAACAGGGATGATGAACAGTGAGAAATACATCGAATTATTGGAAAGACATCTGGTTCCTGAGCTGTCGAAAATAAATGCAGAAACCTCAATTTTCCAACAAGACTTGGCCCCGTGTCATGCGTCAAAGAAAGCTAAAGGTCCGGCAATGTGCCAGACCTTAATCCCATCGAGAATTTGTGGTCTATATGTATAACTAGGCTGAGGAAAATGGACTGTAGGTACAACCAAAACGAAGCTGATTGAGACAGTTATTCAAGTGTGGTACCGGGATCCAAAAATCGTTGAAAACCGTAAAAAAAACTGGTATAATCCATGCTAAAACGAATAAAAATTGTGCTAAAACCCAAGCCAAAATTTTGAAAAAAAAAGTTTGTGCTCATTAATTTGCACAAGGGTGTAGTTACATGGACAGCAAAACCGAATTGGTACTCTTCTCTAGGAAATATAAAATTCCAGTCATTGACCCTTCTTTCCTTTATGGTATAAGCCTAACTTTCTCTAAAGAAGCAAAATATTTGGGTCTTATTTAGGATACAAATTTAAGCTGGAAACGTAACATCCAAGAAAGAGTAAGGAAAGCTTGAATATAACTTTTTTAATGCAAAAAATCCATTGGGAACAAATAGGGTTTACAACCTCGTATTACTCACTGGCTCTACACTTCGATCATTAGACGGATACTCATGTACGGGGTGGCTGTCTGGTGGACCGCCTTGGATAAGGCTATAAACCGAGACCATCTAAGTAAGCTCCAGCGATCAGCATGCTTGTATATAAGCGGGGCTCTTCGTACGATACCCTCCGCAGCACTGGACATTTTGTTTCATCTGACACCCCTCGACATCCTTGGCAGACAAATAGCTGCTAACTCAGCTGTGCCCCTCAAATCAATTTCACAGTGGTCTGCCAAAGATTTTGGTCACGCCTCCATTTTGAACAAATTCAAAATCTTTCCTGGAAACATAGACTTCACCACACCCAAGCTAAATTTCAATAAAAGCTTCCTTGCTACCATTCCCTCCAGGTCACTCTGGGAGAATGAGTCATTTTTGCAGGACAATTCGATCCATTTTTACACCGACGGATCTAAAACCAATGAGGGTGTGGGTGGTGGTGTTTGCTCCGATAGGCTTAATCTCAGCCTCTCTTTCCGTCTTCCAAATCATTGTAGCGTGTTCCAGGCGGAAATATTGGCGATCAAAAAAGTCTTATCTTGGCTGAAGAAAAACGTGATATCTTCCACAGATATACGTATATTTTCAGACATTCAGGCAGCGATTAGGTCCCTGGAATCAATCTCTAGCTCTAAATTGCCGATCATCTCTTATAGAGATGGCGGAGCAGTTCAATATTCACCTTTGTTGGATGCCGGGGCATAGAGATATTCCAGGGAACTGCAAGGCTGATGAACTCGCCAGGTATGGAACAACCCTTCCCGTGCTCACAGATAGGGACACCCTGAGTATACCGATCGCTACATGTAAACTTAAACTCAAGATAGATGCTATTAAGAAAACAAATTCTAGATTGACAAATGGTATGACGTGTCTAGCGACAAAGCGGATTTGGCCAGGGCTGGATCTGAAACGCTATAAGAATTTGATTTCTCTCAACAGATCGTAGCATACTCGACATTACCCGCTGTCTCTTTTACTACCTTGGCAGTCTCGAGGCACATTTAAATGAAAACGATTTCAAAACTTGCAGTGCCCGCCCCGCTCTGAAGTGTGAGCCCGTCTTCTCGAAAAAAAACGGAATCTGTGGAAATATAACTTAAGTTCCCTCAATTAGTTTATTTAAGCCGACCCTTATCCAAATGATAACCCTCATTAATTTTATTCATTTAATTAAAATTACTATGTATTACATGTGCGACCAATTTGTAGCGTCCATCAAGGAACAGCAACAGCTACACAAAGGCATTATCATGTCACAATACACACTTGATTGTTATCCAGACAAATGTCCATCAAATTATGTTCCTGTCCGTAAACGGAACAAGTATTTAGGATAAAGGCGGCACTATGGTGGTGGTGGACACATGATTATGGATAACAAATGATGGCGCTTAACTTAATCGAAGCGCCATCTGATTTAAATCTTTCCCATTTCATGTCTACTCATCTTTCCATCCTCCTTATCCCGTTCTTCATCCTGTGCTCACAAATGAACAAGGTCTTTTGTAATAATGACTTCTTAATACTCTTGGGTGAGTTTGTTGCTGCTGCCGCAATATCTAAACAACAATCTAGACGGAATATCTTAAAGCGTATCATTAATATTCTTTCCAAGCGGGACGTTGACTACGACAAAAAGCGACAAACAGACGAATGAATTATAAAAAAACGAAAACCGAAAACCGAAAAAAAAAAAAATAAGGAACGTCCAAAACGTTTGCCAACAACTATCTGAGCTCAGATCTTTGGAGAACGAATCAAACATTAAAATTCTTGTCGAACGCGAGGAAATTACCAATACCTATGTTGTGCTTACACATTTAATCTGTGCATACCTGTTGGAGGGATGGCGGGGAAAATTAATACAACCTAATTTATAACCACATAACAATACATATACATATGCCGGGCAACAATGCTACAAGTGGTCTCGTGCCTTCATTTGTGTGTTTGCCTTTGGGGGCTTATACCTGTGCGATGATGTCTCAGCCGGCTATAATGTCGTGCTGCGGCCTAGGATCTTCAATAAATTTTGTCACTAAGAGCGTTTTGGTATCCATCCACCATTCACCATCCGGGATGGTCCTCCTTCTGCGTGCTGTGTTCCCTCTTCTCGATCACACGGAGACACAATTATAGCGTCGGCGACATTGGTTTTCGGAATGATGCGCAGCGGCGGCGGCGGCGGTCACTAAACACAAGTGTCACTCGCCTGGCCCGCTGCATCTTATCTTGTACTTTTTGTTATAGTAAAGATATCTGATCATTGGATCGTGGGAATGGTGTTAAAAAAAAAACCTGTCGTGTGTCTGATGTCGCCGTGTAATTAAGTTTAATTAATTCGGCTAATTTAATAGCAGCGAATGACACTTTTATTGAAGATCGTTTTGTTTGAGCACGGTCATCATCACTAAAGACAACTTACTTAGGCTAATAGCCCAATTCAGCACACAACAGGTTGTGAGGTTGTGAAAAACGCCCCAAGCAATTATTCTCGTGTCCTCCTAACGTATGATTATCCTCGGTGGAAGCCTGGCCGATGTTGGTGTTTTGTTTCTTCATTTGCGCACTCCAAAATTGAATCAATCGCGCGAGCGAGCCTAAGAACAAAACAAACATCAATCATGAGATTGCCTTTGGCCAGAGTCATCGTTCTGGTAGGCAGAAGGGCGGCCAAAAGGCGTAACCGAATTTCATGGTTTCAGTGCTAATTAATTAATCAACTCTCGAGGTAGTTCGGGGTGGAATGCAGCACTACATGCGATTCCCGTCGAGCATTTGAATTGTTTGCGCTTCTTTCACTAAAATTAGGGAGCTCTTGTTGGTTGGTTTTCGGTGGTTCCCTTCCTACGTTGGTTGGTTTATTTTTCGGGGTCAAATACGTAACACCTGCTCTGAAAGGAATCAAACTGATTAATTAATTGATTGAGGGAACTCCCAGGTTCTTGGAATCGTTTTCATCATATGTTCTGCTGATAGGAAAACTTCTTATGACCATTCTCTTACTGTTCGATACAAAGGAATAGACTAAATTGATCACTGATCGCGTTGATCCTTGCGAGATCCATGGAAATTGATGACGAGTTGTATTCGGAATTTAAGTTGATTTATGCATTAACAACAATTTATAATTTATGTTGCTCTCGAGTGATTAATGAATGAAATAAATGAGAGAGGGGCAACACGAGATCATTATGGCAATCTGTTATTTCATTTTTGTGTTGCAAAACCAAAAGATATTGAACCGGCCAGTGAGTTAGAATTGAATTCGCTGAATTGCTGTATAAATTGCATCGGTGAAGTGAAGTAATTCATTGCATAAGTAAACATACTTCTTATCGCATGATGTTTAGTTGAAATTTATGACGGCTGTCAGCACTTAACATGGCCACGGTTCCGTGAATATGTTCACGTGCATGTTGTGCATAACTCGCTCTGCCTATCTAATGGTGATAGTCATGATCATAATGAGTGAGTAATTATGCTTCAAGTTGTGAATGCAATTCAGAATCACAGTGAGTTGCGGTGATTAGCAACACTAGCGAATTAAGACAGCACCCTGCCTTTCGTCAGTTGGCCGAAGGACCAATCAAATGAACTAAGGGAGGTACACATCCAATATCTAGCTGTGATAATTTTTTCCGCCCACCTAAAGAGAATGCGTTTAAGCACAAAGGAACTATGCAGAGGATGTGGCGTTGCAGACACTGAGGACGACACTTTCCACCTCTTATGCGAATGCCGGAGCCTTAGCAGAAACAGGAAGACAAGCCTCGGAGAACATTTCATCAGTGATCTTGGCGAACTATCAAGCAAGCCACCGAGAACCATCCTACAATTCCATCAGAACTCGGGTTGGTTCAGGGTAAAAATAATAATCTGTTCCATCTATTTTAGGCATCCCATCCCACACCACATTGGGGAACACAATGGATCCATTAAGATCCGAGTGAGGTTGCACATAAGTGCAGCCACCCCGACAACCTAACCTAACCTTGTTGCATTAAAAGAACACACCAAAAGCTGCGGTTCTCTCCATCCCTCCGCTTCACTCCCCCATCACTTTTTCGCACTTCTCTCTCTTTCTATTGTTCGTTGTCCTCACGGGACTATGGCTTAAGGCGTTTACTGGATCACCATAGCCAGAGCCAGACTGATGGTCTGGAAACTCTGAATCGGATGGGCTGTCCGCACATATGAACGTCCCCAGGAAGATAACCCTAAGCTCGGAGGCCGCGAACCCAACCTAAAAGTATTGTTTGTTTGATGACCAAAAATACATTTGTAAGCCCCCAACATCAAATGATGAGACCAAAGTCAAAAGGTAGTCAACTCCACTTCTAGTCCACCCCACCCACCCATCGTTTCACCCTTCTTCTCTCTCTTCTCATTTTCCCTCCCAAACAATCCCAGATCAAGGTGTTACATGACCTGTGTCGATGATCAACCTGGCTAAGGGCCCTAATGCTCAATCGCGAGCGGAGTGTCCTTATATATATATATATACCAGGTACATAATGCGGGGTTCTGTGTGGACGGACTACCTCTTTCCTAGCAACTCGTGGGAATTCTAATGAACATAAACAACAAATAAAAACGAAGACTTAGCTGATGACCCAGCAGCAAAAGGGTCGATGAAATGTTAGAGGACCTCCTCCTCGAAGATCTCACAATATGCCTTAGTTCAGTAGAGTCCAACATACCGGAGGATAAGTTGGTAGACTCCGAAGAAGGAAGGAGGATTCTAGAAGAGGATGACTACCAATCCTATACTAGCTCTGACTGCGACGACGCCACAACCATACCACACCAACAAGCTAGCGCAGTCACACCCGCAAAAGATGTAGATGTAGTCCGGAAAGCAAAACTCCGTCGACTACACTGGCTCGACCACATCGAGTGAATGGACTAAGAGAACCTCAGCCACCTGGTCTACGAAGGGAAGGAAAGTTGAATCTACGGCTTAAAGATGAAACGATCACAGACACTAGAAACTTTAGAACCTACTAAACTGGTGGGAGGAGGTTCGCAGACGAATTATGCGAGCTGTTCAACGACATCGACCTAGTCAAAAAACTACGCGTTAGTCATTTAAGATGGCTAGGACTCCAACGCTACAGCACGAAGAGTCTTCGAACCCAACCCGGAGGGAAAACGTAATTAACGAAGACCTCGCCTAAGGTAGCGCGCATAAGTAAAAGGGGACCTCAACCAACTTGGAGTGCGTTCCTGAAGGCGGTTAGCTTCGGATCGGGCTAACTGAAGAAGCTTGTTGGTTGTGGCCCAGGTTCACCCCGAAATATAGCGCCACCCAAGTAAGCAAGTAAGCAGTAAACTGAAAGCAGGGTGCCCGGAACCATGAAGAATGTTCAAGTTCTGACCCTCCAAGGGTGTTAGGCAAGATAAGGTACGAGGGCCGGCGACGAGGAGTTCCTCTACGCCACACTCAGGTCTCTAAGACTCATTGTGATATCTATAGGGGGGAAATCGTACCCTTAAACGCTACCCGCATAAAAAGTATACTGTCTGCGTCTATGATACAAACCATCCCGTGGATTTGATAAAGTTGATCAGGTCGTTCACTGGTTTGCCAGATAGTTCTTCGAGATCCCGGAAGAAGTATCATCCGAGGAATATGTGTCTTAGGTGGTAAATAGTAGGTGCGTTTTTTTTGCAAGCGCATATACGCTTAAATTATAAGTGCACAAAAAAACGATCATCGGCGCTTAATAATTCATCTTAAAAAACTTGGCAGCACAGATGACATTTATGACATTTGTGACAGTCAGCTGTTAAAAAATTGAAAATAATTGGAATTGAACATAATTTGGATAAAATACAAATAAGAATGTAAAATACAGAGAATACGCACATCTAATAAGTGTGCATTTTTGTTTTTCTTGTACCCATGTGTATATGTATGTACATACAAAAATTAAAATTTTCCATTTTTTGTTCTCAGCCGTTTAATTTTTTGCCAGGCTCATATCAAAGTTTTGACAATTTTTAATTTGTTTTTTTTTTTGTGTGTCAATTGTCAAATAAAATGAATTTATGGATGAATTTTATGACGTTTCGTAGCAAATCATCGATAACACATAGAAAATAAGGGTTGGAAGCATTGTTTTTATCCGCGCTTATTTCACAAGCGGCGATAATTATCCCCGTCTAATTAGGCGGATATAGGTTTTGTTGTTAGTGTATTTTACATGCAAATTGAAAATTGAGCGTATATACGCTTGCAAAAAAACGCACCTAGTGTTGGTTAAACATCGATAGTCTATCGATAGTATCGATAGTTTTTGACTATCGATACTATCAAATTATTTAAAAAACTATCGATACTATCGATTTAAAAAAAAAAATTATGTATTTTTGTTTGCGCATGCAGGATTGTGTGGTATTAAATAAATTATGGTTAGACTTTATTTGCTGTAACATTTTATCATTTTATTTCAGGCTATTAATGCAACTTTGGTAGAGAACAATATTCGCGAAAAAGTTGTAACGATAATCACCGACATGAATTTTCACGGCAGATATTTTGAAAATTCGTCACCTTCCGTGTTTTACTCTTAGTTTTAATTTAACTGTCCAAGATTGCCTTAAAGTGGATTCTTTTGCTTCGATATTAACAAAGGCAAAGCCTATTACGACATATTTCCAGAGCACTACGTTGGCGAGCGATAAAAGCGCAATAACAAAGTAGAACTAAAACTTGTTCAGCAAATACATACTCGCTGGAATAGTTCTTACTTCATGTTAAAGCGAATTTCGGAATTCATTGAAATGGGGATAAAAATGCAGCAACAGCAAGTATTAACACTTCAAATGTGAATCAGTTTTTGGGCAATAGGGCATCCTTCAATTACAAACCACTGTTTCCCTACATAAATAACGAAACAACAGAAATAGGTAAAATGGATAACGTTTGCATATTTTGTAAAGCGAAAAATTAAGTAGCATATGCTGCTCTTAAAGTAAAATAAAGCTTCCACCTACAGCCGAACTATCTTAGCCTTTACGAAGTATGCTATTTGGATCTCACCACCACTCCAAACATTTCCTTGATAATGTGAGGTCATATCATACTCTTTTCCAAATGACATCTTTTGGTTGAAAACAGATAAAGGAAGGAAACTTCATGCCGACTTTTAAAGTGCAAGGGCAAATATACCACCTCATCGGAAGCTTGCTCCCCCAAACAAGCAATCCAAGCTTCCTCCAAATATACTTCATTTCAGAAGCGGATCAGATCTCTTTGCGGCAAAACATGGCTCCTCATCTCAAACGGGAGATCATAGAAATACTTCAAGGTTTCCTAAATAGTCAAAATGAATATAAATCCATTTTCAAGACCACCATGGACAATTCCCCTCCAAATTTGTCGGACCTCAAAGTTATTATTAAGGCTGACCATAGACCTGCAAATGAACATCGTGGCCGCTTTAATTCTCCAACAGCAAATTAAATTGCCGTGTTATTGTTGGAAGAAGATAAGAGTCCCCGAGACATTGTTTTACATAGAAGAAATGGACACTTACACCGTATTTCGGAGCTCCATTAATCAGATGACCCACTCCTTTACCCATTAATGTTCATTCGCGGCGAGGCCGGCTATTGCATAGGGATTCCGCAAATTAACCCTGCAACCGGCCAAATAAATTCAAATAAAACTGTATCTTGTAGGGAATTTTACGCCTAAAGATTGATGGTAAGGGAGAATGAGACAAGCTTTTGAGTCAGTTTGTGGTGGATATGGCAGCTAAAATGATAACAGAGAGGCTTATTTTCATAAGAACTCATCAGCAGACTCTGAAAGCTGATAATTATATTGATCTCAAAGACGCTGTAAGCAATGATATTAATGTTAATCCTCGGAATATATAAGGCAACATATATTTTTGCCATTTACGTTCACTTGATCACCAAGGTATTTTGACGAAAAAACTCAAGACGCAATGACATATGTCAGAAAACATGGTCGGTCAGATCTCTTCATAACTATGACATGCAATCCAGAGTGGCAGGAAATTAAAGCTGAGCTTCTTTCGGGGCATGTTATATATTTTTTTGTTTTAATATTATGTCAAAAGAAGTTTTTCTTATAACTTCGCGAAGCAACGCGAGCACGAGTCTGCTAGTAATATGTATAATCGTATTAAGGGCAGCACACAGAAAAGATAGAAAAAACTATCGATAATATCGATACTATCGAAAATGGAAACTATCGATGTTTAACCAACACTAGTGGTAAAGACCGGGGCAGTGACAGAGGAAGTGGGTTGTATCCTCATGAACTTCCTCGTCGCTGAAACCCTTACTCAGGTCCTTAACACGGAGCTTTTTCATGTGGCACCGCAGAGTATTATGTCCCGTTATCACACCTATAAGGGTGGAGAGTGATTTTCTATCCCTTTATATAAGTCCTAGCTGTATCAAACATAGGCCATAACTTCCTTGCGATGCCTTAAGCGTCTAGTGAGGACCATCTGTTATTTGCCTCTCCTAGAACGTTGTTCCCTGCTTTGAGCTCAAGGTGGGATATTAACGGAGGAGGTGGCTTGCTCCGGACTTGCTCTTCTAGCCAATTTGTCAGCATTCCCGTTCCCTGGTATGCCCTCATTCCCAGGCACCCAGCAGAGCATAACCTTCCTTGAGCTTTGATTTCACATTTATAGCAGAAATTCTCCAAGTGTATTCCTTGTGCCACTCAAACTGTAAATCCCTCACCACAAACATAGAGAAGCCTTTGACCCACTATATGCGGATATATTGTTCTGTCATCGGGATCGACGGGATTAAAATCCAGACCAATCAATTATTGGCTCTTTGCAACATTTCCCAAACACACCCACACATGCATAACACACAAAACAAACTATAGTGCGATAATAATCGAATAATATTAAGAATTTAAATTTTGTTCATTTTTCAATTGGACTCCTTCCACATTCTTTAAGACAAATTACCCACGATAATTTATAACAAAAAAAAACCTACACATACGCAAAATGAAGAGAAAAGAAAAAAACAACAAAAAAGCCTGGACTTCCCGCAGGCAATGAAGAATTACATCTAAACATGCGATTTATTTGAAAAATGGAAACGCCATAGAAACTGTTGAGCAAAGAGGAAATCCAGCAAAACCATTCGACAAAGGAAACATCGATTGTATACACATGCACCACCCACCAATACAACTGAATTAATATTGGGATTCATGACATATTGGTACCGCACATTGTACGTTTGAGAGTTGCGTTTTCAGATCTCATAATTTAATGAAAACAAATCAAAACTATGTATCTCACCTCCTTGTGGTTGCGGTAACCTTTCAATGATAATCCTCTCGATGCTTAACCCCACCGCCGCGCCGCGCCGTCTGTGTAATAATTTACGATCAAGTGCTTGTGATGAATCAACGTGCAGAATGCATCCCCCCCCCATATGGGTATGTGTATGTAAACAAATTTTCAAATTAGGAAGTGCCCCTATATTCGTACAGCGAAGGGTAGTAAATTGAAAAGTTTGTTGCTTAATAAAAGACAATTGTTCATTTGATTTAATTTCGCTCGATGGCCGACCCAAGAGTGGAGATTTCCTTTGACTTGTTTCGAGCGGGTAATAGGTGAAGTGGTTCGGATTATTAGTTTTGTAATTTGTAGTGGCTTGGATGTTGGATGTATTAAGGCCAGTAGTCGGCTTGATTATGTAAGCTAGGATTTAAATGATATGACGCATGCTGGTATAGGATCTGTTATGGGAACTTTAAAGTGTAAGCACTCTGGCAATCATATTTTAGGTTACAAAAGATTGTGCTACAGTTCAGGGTAGGTAGCTAGATAGCTGAGTTGTGTGTATGCAAGTCACTAGTTACGTTAACTTACTTACTAGGTTAGGTTTGGCGGCTGTCCCCACTAAGCAGGGATCCACTTAGGTCAGAATGAAGGCCCATTGTGATACCGCGTGTGGAAACCAGAAACCAGACTCCGAAACCTCACATGCGAAATTCCCTATAGAATAAAGGAGTATAAGCTCTGGGTAACCGTATCGATGTAAACCCTATACTGTGCTGCACTAAGTGCAGAATTATTTAGACTCACATACAAAACTCTTAATCCTAAAGATGTCGAGTCTGGCTAAGTCGTTAAGCTCATTGAAGTAGTACTCTCCTAGTGTTTTCCTCCTCAACCTTGATAGAGCAGGGCACGTACAAAGAAGGTGTGCAGTCGTTTCTTCTTCTTACTACTACTACTACTTACTTACTAGCTTATCAGGCCAGCGACCCTTGGAGGGTCTGAGACTGAATTAATTCCGCTTTCCATCCTTCACGTTTCTGGGCACGTTGCTTCCAGTTCACTAGCAAGGTTTCTGGCGTCCGCGATTGCCTGATCTTTATACCGGAGGTTCGGTCTTTCTTTTCTTCGTGAACCAGGTGGCTGGGATTCAAAGATTCTCTTAGCTGGAGCATTCTCGTCCATTCGCTCGATGTGGCCGAGTCAGTGCAGTCGACGGATTTTTGGCTTGCGGACTACATCTACATCTTTGTACAGTTTGTAGAGTTCGCGGTTATATCTTCTCCTCCATTTGCCCTCCTCCTAGGCAGGATCCCTTTCTTTCGAAGGATCCCAAGATCTGCTCCCCTGCTGTCTTACTTATCGTTCAGCATTCTGCTCCACAAAAACAAGACTAGCAAGATCAGGATTTTGTAGAGCATGAATTTGGACCTTCGAATAAGGAGCTTGGACCCTAGTTGTTTGGACAAATCGAAGTAGCAGCGGTTGCCTAAGGTTATCCTTCGTCGAATCTCCACTAGGGTGTCATTTGTGGAGTTTATGTTTGCCCCGAGGTAGGTAAACTCCTTCACTACCTCAAAACTATAGCTGTCAATTGTTAGGTTTTGACCCAGACACTGTTCGACAGATCGGTTTTTGGTTGACAGCATGTACTTTGATTTATCCTCGTTCATCATGAAACCAGCCCGTTCTTCTATTGCCGTAAAAACTTCAATAATGGCGCGCTGGGAACGAGCGATGATGTCGATATCGCCTGCGTATCCCAGCAACTGGATGAATTTGTTGAATATAGTGCACTTTCTGCTCCATCACAAGATTAAAGAAGTCACACGACAGCGCGTCTCCTTCGAAGGTTCTGTTCCCAAACTGCACGGTGCATTGCGAGTTCTCTAGTGTGACGTGACACAACCGGATCAGTTTTCTCGGGATCCCGAATTCGGCCATCGCGTTCAATTCCGTGCGATGAATACTGTCGTATGCGACTTTGAAGTCGATGAAAAGATGGTGAGTATCGACTTGGAACTCGTTGGTCTTTTTCAGGATTTGCCGCAATGTGAAGATTTGGTCTATCGTCGATTTGCCGGGCCGGAAGCCACATTGTTAGGTGCCGATGAGTGTGGTGCAAAACGGCTTTAGTAAAACACAGTACACTGGACAGGATCTTGTAGGCTATATTGAGCAGGGATATGCCTCCGTAGCTCTTGAAAGACATAGGATCGCCTTCCTTGACAAGGCCCGCGACACCCATTTGTTTACATTGTTGTATTTGTACCGCCATCTTGCTTTTCCTCGCAAAAATTTCGTGTCTGTGAATATGTGTAAGAAAATGCAACAAGTCCGGGTGGACTAGGGCTTCAACCAACAAGCATCTTCAGCCAGCTCGATCTTTAGCTAGCTGCCTCCAGTTTCGAACGCTAAGTTGTTTGAGGTCCCCTTCCACTTGCATGAGCTACCTGAGTCGCGGTCTTCCTCTACTGCGATGTTCCTCGGGGGCGGATTCGAAGATTTTTCGGACCGGAGCATTGGTGTCCATCCGCTATATATTGGATTTTCATTCTTCTGGCTAAGTCGATGTCGCTACACAGCCCGTACAGTTCTCCTCCTCTACTCACCGTCTATGCAGACAGGATCGAAAATCACCCCAAGAATTTTCCTCTCGAAGCAGCAAAGAGCCCACTCATCTAATTTTTGATAAAATCCATGCATCTGCACCGCCATAGAGTAGGACTGGGATTATTAAGGTCGTATATAGGGTCACTTTTGTTTTTTGAAAGAAGGCTTTGCTAGTCAATTGCCTTCTTAGCCCAAAGAAGCAGCGATTGGCAAGAGTTATTCTTCGTTTGACCTCAGCGCTGGTCCAGGTAGTCCTTAACTACCTCAAAGTTATATCTATCGAGAGCGACGTTCAGGGATAGAATTCCCTCCGAGTGAACCAAAAGTAGCCTTTACTGTGAACCGAGGTACAGTGAAATTTGAAGTTGATTGGTTCCATGGTTTTCGTGTTACAGAGGAACAAACAAACAAACGGACAACGTTTCACTTTTATAATATTAGTAGGAAGGATAGAGTACTGGTCCAAGTACGCTTCTTTGGGGTAAACCTGCTTCAGTTCCGAATACGCACTCTGTTTCTTTATACGAAAGTATCTGCCTATAATATACGACTCCAGAATCTTTGTATGTTTTTTGGGAAGAGCCTTTTTCAGTTTATAGAGCAATCCTTCGTGCCAGACTTTTTCGAATGCTTGCGCTACATCCAGGAAGACTGTAGAACAAACTTTTTTCAATAACATTAGTGATCCGGTGGACCTGGTCGATTGTTGAATGTTTTTGCCGGAATCCAAACTGATGGTTGGGAATAATTTAATTTCGCTCTATGAAAGTTGGTGGTACATTTTGTTTAGCTAAGACTTAATAAAATATTTCCATTTTGTTCTTTATTCTCGTCAGAAGTATATATTTGAAGCCTTAGAACAAAATATACAGAAACTCGTTTCACTAAAGCTGATGTAAACATGATAGCAAAACCTGGGAAGCCACATCATCTAGTACATATTATTATTTCATGTAAACATAAGAAACCTTAAATATTTCAAATATAATAGGACGCAAGTCTGCATACAAAATTAATGATACAAATTACATAAAAAAAAAGAATGTAGGGGCACGAGTACAATAACTTTGGCGCCAAAAATTGATGACGGTTTTTGTAGAAGGGTTAAGAACAAGCATTTTTTACTATTTCGCCCCGTTTAGGAGGTAGGGGCAATTTTAGAAAAAATGACTTGAAATTAAAAGAAAATTATTCAAAAACAACGGCAACACTTACAATGAAGTACTTTACCGGTTTTGAAAGTCAGAAAACCATTCTTTAATCCTAAATTTAAGTTAAATTAGACCAATTTTTTTCAAAATTGTAAAATGAAATTCTAAATTGGCTTTTTGTAGTCAATGCCTATTCACAATTTCGGCACGAATATTTGCCTAAAGCTCATCAATGGTCTGACGCTTACTGACGTACACTTTGCTTTTCAAGAAACTCTATAAAAAGAAGTCCGGAGGGGTGAAATCTGGAGATGTGGGTGGCCAGTAAATGTCGCCATTTTTTGACAGCACACGTCCAGGGAATTTTCGTTGCAGAAACTGCATTGTTTGATTTGCAGTGTGGCATGACGCACCGTCTTGTTGAAACCTGTAACCATCCAGACCTTTTTCACACATTTGTGGGCAGACATAAGGAGCCAACATCCACCGATATCGATTCTCATCGACTGTTTCGCCTTCTCTGAAGAAAAATGTTTTGACGCAAACGCCGGCCCAAACAGTTACTTTTTGGTCATGTAATGGTGTTTCATGAATCTCGTGTGGATTCTCCGTTTCCCAAATGCGGCAATTTTGCTTGTAAACGGCGCCAGAGAGTGTGAAATGGGCCTCGTCATCAAAATTTGCTTCTAAAAATCAAGATTCTCTGAGTCTGATAGCACTACACGAAATGATGTATTTGATGTGCAGGTCCAGGGGCAGGATATGGAGGAGCACGTTAAGAGTTTCTGACGGGCTCGATCGAATCGCTCCCAATACCAGCTGTTCGTTGGACTCTTCTCTAAGAACATATGACTCTGACTGCATTTTTCTGTGCTAACTTGATCTGACATTTTTCAAAAATTTGCTCTGCTCTGCTTTGTCATTGAACAAAGCTATCCAGATATATATTGACAGAATTTTGCATTTATTTTTTATTTAAAGTTTGCGTTCAAATAAAATATTTAAAGGAATACAATTAAATTCTTATTGGATAAGCTCCCCCACATTTTCCAATTAATCTGACACTTAGTCCGATTTAAAGCGTGAATATCTGAACTGAAGCACATTTGTAAAGAGAATGGAAGGAGTATGGGTGAGCTCTAGTTTAAGGGTAGTCATTATCACTTTAGTGCGCGCTAATTATTAAAAAAAAAAAATAGCATAGAAAGTTGAGTATCTACGGAGTTATAACATATCTCTGGTCTCAGGTCTTTTGGATTTATGTACATGAAAACATTTAGCAGCTTTAAGAAGCAAAACTAATCAAGGATAAAATAAAATTTGGATTGCATTCTGATGATTTTCCTGGAAAATTAATTCATTCATTGACGTCATTTTTGAATGATGCCTTGTAAGTTTAAATCATCATTTACTTTGAAGTCATTGAAATGAGCATGTACTTTTTGCATGCAATGAACGAAGTCAATATTTCCATTCATTTGAAGTCTTTTGCATTCATTTCCATAATTGGCTTTAGCAGAAGTTAGATTAGTTTCTGATAAACTTCCAGAGAGCGACGATCAGTGCTCAACAGTTTTGGAGGAGGTAGTTCGGAATCTTACTCGCTTTTCTACGAAATCTCAGCTCAGCTCACCAATGAATGAAAATGAATGAAATTGAATGGGAATGGCAATTGAATGCAAGAGACTTCAAATGAATGTAAATGAATGGAAATATTGACTTCATTCATTGAATGCTCATTAAATGACTTTAAAATGAATGTTGAATGAAGTTAAGGAATGAATACATTTTCCATAAATTCAATTGGGTGCACTCAGTGAATGCATATCTTTACAGCTTTGGAAAAAATCATCATCCTGTATGTTGACAGCCAGGTGGCCGTTGGCTCTATCTGAAGTTGCCAAAAGTTAACTTAAAGCTTTTGAAACTCTGCGTGGGTGAAATAAAAATTACGAGCTGATGAAAAAACTAGTATGTACAAATATTTGGCGCAACAGCTCACAGACAGCCTGGGCTTAGCTTCTGCAAAGGGGTAATGCCAAGAACAGACTCGAACAGGTATCCTCCCATATAATAATAACACTAGGTTTGACATCAGCTTTTTCGTAGCTGATTGACATCAGGAATTTAACCTGGAACCTGGATAAGCGATAATGCTAACCACTTAGCTGGTCAGCGCCGAGAATAAAAAGTCTTTTGCAATATTGAATTGCGCGACCTTTTGAGACTTCTATATTTATCTGAGGCTTCCTTTTTTTGGGTCCTCATCACAGTGATTAATGAGCAAAATTGACCCCACAGTTGGTCTACAGGAGCAACGAGTATAATCGCAAGATATCAACTCCTCTAACCTATTTCAGCAAATAACGCAGGTTAAGGTTTTTTTGGCTTTGTTCTTTAAAGTTGCTTAAGATATCCCGTCTTGGTGTTGCTTTTGTATGATGTGGTCATAGTCCTTAATGAGTTTGCTTTAGATGTCAATAATTGAATAAGTCCTAGGTATCGACACGTGATTAGTATTGGATCTTTAGCCACTTTTTCGTGGGTGCTTCTTTGTACAGTCGGCTGAATCAGCTCATGGATAGACCCAACTAAGTGGGAATAACGACATTAAAATTCATAATTTCAGTGAAAAAAAAACCCTTTATCAACGTTTGACAAAGACTACAAACAAAATAAAGACCGTTTATAATATTATTTCATTTTTATTGCGGCCAGAAGACAGGACAAAATTTAGTATCTTTTGTTCGCCAATCAACCTAAGATATATTGCTGTAATATTAAGAAACTAATTTATGAGTTTCATATGATATATTAACGATTATATTAACAGATATTCATTTTTATGGTTTCGAGATACCACTCTCCTGCGACGTTTACAACTGCATCACATGGGGGTGATGTCACGTCGAGATGTTTACTTTAATTTTAACATGAAAGTGTTTTTCCATCATCCGGTAAATTGGGTTTAATTGGGATATCGCTTACATACTTTTTTTTTTTGTTCCTTATTTGTGCCACACAGAGGACAATGGGATCGTTCCCATGACAGCGGGGGTCAAGGCAAGATGAGCATAACATTCTTTTTGCCACCTTTTATTAGCAATGTCCCCGTACCCTTATATTGTCAGCACGAGCTAATGAAAGAAAGATACGAAATTTTGGTTTGACTAGTTTCAGATAACAGTTAACTGCCTGGAGAGGTATATTTACCTAAGCGATGTTAGTCATGTTGTAGGGGTTCAATCCTGACACCATCGGTCAGCCACAATTCAGGGAAGAAGGTGAAAAGGAACATGTAAATGTGATTCTTATCTTCAGCTGCTCTTCCGAAAATTAGGCGGATTTTGTTTGAACAGCGGTATTTGTCAGTTTGGTTGTACATAATTGATAAAAAAAAAAACCGAAGGTAGATGCTTTCGATTGACCCTCAATTATAAAGAAAATCAACTCATGAATGAGCAGCATTTTATCCTGAATTCTGCAACGCGTTTAAGCTCTATTCAAGATCCTGGAATGTTTCTTAAACTTTTGCGTGATTGAATAAGTGGATTAGCAACGAACTTGCCTTCGAACAGTAAAGTATCATCAATCCACAGCCTCTGTATTGGCCCATTCTCCTTTTAAGACGCGACTTGGTCGTCGGATAGTGCGAAAACATCTGTTTATGTGCTCACTTTCCAAGTATTACACCTTTTTACAAGTGCTGACTCAGCAATATTTAGGTTGCTGGTTAGAAATACTCAGGGCTTTTGTTTTCACCGAGCTTATTTGCAGTACTCTTATGGTCTTATAAGGATCAATTTTTTTGTATTCGGCAACATCTAGGTGTTTTTGTTGCAGTTCGCAAGCTTCCTCGGTCAGCGCGGTACGAAGCGGCGAAGGGTCACAAGTCCAAAGACCAAAAGTCCACAATGTACTTTTGACTCACCTGGGTGGGTTGTAATGCCACAAACCAATTGTGAACTTATAACTCACCTAAGTGGGCCAAAAGTCCACAACGTTTCGGGTCATAATTCCACAATGCTAAAAAGGAAGTGCGCCATAAGTGCACAATTCTGTCGCGAGTTCGTTGAAACACTTTGAAGTATTGGCAATCTGTGTTGCACCGCAACAAGGACCGTAGCAGCGAAGTGGTGTAATACAGACTCCGCTCAGCTTTGCTGCTTAGGTCCTTTTATGTCGAAAATCGGTGAGAAGCAACAGGTTTTTGTTGTTATATTCATTTGTTGTTACGAACTTTTAATAACTATGGACTTATGACCCACCACAATGAGCCATAAGACCCCAATCGATGAGCCAATAGTTCACAGAAATTTCGTGTGGTCTTATGACCCTGCGCATTACGAAGCATATTACAGAGAACAGTGCTTAAAGTATGCAGCGCTGCCGCACTCCACCTCTAAAATCAGAGTTCAAAAGTTCAAAGACTTGTGACAACTTACAATGTTGGCAGTTGGCAAGACCCGATATAACTCTCCAGTTTCCATACTCCATCCGGTTTTAGGAGTTTGAAAACAATGCAACCATGTGCATTCATATGTCAATTGCATTATGATCTCTTCATTTCTGGGAGGTTTGGTGCAAATTTTGGAATTTCTGAGCCGGTCTTATTGTTGTTTGAAGCTCTCACCACCTATTAGCTCCTGTTGTCGCACTTGTCGCATTGATTTGTTCCCTTTTGTCACGTTTCACACTGATTTTCTTTAATTTTTATAATGTACTGGGATTCAAGTTCCTTTTTCTTTACTTCTGAAGTGGACACAGTTCAAGCCTTAAGTGTTAAACGTACAGGTATCCATAGACATCCATGTTCTGTGACTTGTCTGCCTTTTACCAACAGAAGATGTTCACACGTATGTGCTCTAGTCGTGAGAATCACCTTTACAACAATGCATTTTTTGTCAATGTTGATTTGTTCATGGCTTCAGGTCCTTAAAGTCCTCGATTGCTGACGCACTAGATTAGATTAGATTAAGATATGAGGTAGGCCTTAGTCCTTTGTCACTGCGGCCGCAAGTGTGCCTATTGTAGAGCTCTTTAGAGCTTTTTTAGAGCACTTTCATGATTCCAGAATGAGTGAGGAAACCGGCGATGTCTTTGGATGAGCTGGTGGTTATATCTTCCGCCATAAGGTTGTAGTTACTTAGAAAACGATGGCGAGTTCTTATGAGACAGTTACAGTGACATAGTATGTGTTCTGCTGATTCTTCGTCCTTGTTGCACATCCTACAAGTGTTGTCTTGTACTAGTCTGATAGCCATGAGATGCTTTTTTAACTCGACAGTGTCCGGTTAGGAAGCCTGTGACGATTTGAATCTGATTTCTCATTAGTTGTATAAGTTGTTGCGTTCTTTTTTGGGAAAAGGTTGGTATAAAGGCTTGTCTGTTACCTTCCGTTTCTGACCAATAATGTTATGCTTTGTCTTTTAGCCAATTGTTTATACAGGCTTTCGCTGTGCTTGTTGGGAAGCCGCAGAAAGGTCTTGGTACTTAAAGGTTGATGCAAAGCCTTTTCTGGCTAGTTCAACTGCCTTTTGATTACCTTCATATCCGCTATGACCTGGTACCCAAATGAGGTGAACTCTGTTACTGCTTGCAAATGGTATTAGTAATTGGAGGCAGTCCCAAACAAGTTTGGAGGTAATTTCGCAGGGGTTTATTGCTTGCAGAGCGGCTTTGCTGTCAGATAGAATGTAAATGTTCTAATATCTGTTTATATTCTCTCTGGGGCATAATTCTATTGCGGGAATCTCCGTCTGGAATGACGTACCAAAGGCCGTTGCTAATGAACCAAGTTATGTGTCTGAATTGATAGCAAAGCCTAAGTAGACAAAGTCCTTAACTACCTTAAACTTATATCTGTCTGCGGTGACGTTCTGTCCGACACGGCGGTGTTGAGTGTCCTTTCTTGTTGACAGCATATACTTGGTTTGACCCTCATTTACCGTCTGGCATTACGCTGCTTTCTTCTGATGGGCGTACGCGAGTAATTGGACAGACTTTTGAAAGATTGTGTCTCTTGTGTTGGCACGTGAGTTTTGCACTATTCCTTCAAGAATGATATTTAAAAAAAATCGCATGACAACGCATCGCCTTGTTTTAATCCTTTTTTGCCATAAAAGGTCTCGGTGAGTTCTTTACCGACCTTGATGGAGCAGTGTGCATTCTCTATCGTCATCCTGCACAAACGGACGAGTTTGGCAGGGATGCCAAAACTAGACATAGCTCTGTATAGCTCGTCGCTATAGATGCTGTCATACGCGGCCTTAAAATCGATGAATAGATGGTGTGTATCGATTTGGAGCTCCTGGGTTTTTTCCAAGATCAGCCGAAGTGTGAATATTTGCTCGTTGGTGGATTTACTGGCCTAAAGCCACACCGATATGGACCAATCAGGTTGTTGACGAACGGCTTCAAGCAAATAGGATCTTGTAGGCGATGTTAAAAAGACAAATACCTCTGTAGTTAGTGCAGTTCACAGGGTCTCCTTTCTTGAGGATCGGACAAAGATCAGTAGTAGGGTTGACATCAGTCTCTTTTCGCAGTTAATCGACTTTTTTGACATCGGGAGTTGCAATTGATGTGGCAAGCACTACAACACGGCCAATCCTAACAATGTCCTCGGTTTCTAAGTCTTAAAAAGTGTCTCCTCAGTTGATATCGTCACCTTCATCAGGAAGGTCAAACATCTAGTGGCTTAAAATGCCAATCGTCGTACAATAGACCTTTTAAGTCACTGTGACTTAGCAATTGAAAGAAACTGTGTATGGATTCTTACGTTCCTTTGCTCCAATCGCTCATTCTGCTCATATGTGTGACCAACCATGTTGATGTTATCTTCAAATTCAGCTGTGGAGTCCTTTTTACTTTCAGCTTCACCACTAAGGGTAGATTTTTTTTTACCGTGTTACACTTTGTTGAACATTCAAAATAAGTCAAATATCACCACCAAATTCTTAGGCACACATATCTACACAAAATTGGTGCTTAGAATTCCCTGTGGGTACTCTTCAATAAAAGATCGTACAAGGACCCTAGTGTGCTCTCAAAGAAATACTCAAGACGCTATAATTACCAACTTCATTTGTTGATCAGTCATGCAAGGGGGAGGGGGCTTACTCGCAATCAGTCATTAGTTCCTGTAAAATAAGCATCAACAATACCGATCCGCGAATCCTTCAATAAAATATAATATGTCGCAGTTTGGCAAAGTCCTTTAGTGTGTGCGCCTTTTAGCCGAAGGGCACACGAAACACAAAAACACATTCTGGACCATTCCCAGCTAAAGAAGAAATCAAAGAAAGCAAAAACACAATGGCACCGCCGCGCCGCGCCGTGTCCTGACAAATTTTCAATTTAAACGATAATTATTGTTATTACAATCGCTGGCAAGACGGGCAGGGATCGCCTGTCGAGCCATTCTCAAAGATTGCATTGAAGTCAACCATAAATGTCGGGCATAAAATGACTTCAATTTTTGGTGTGCGCATATGCCTTTCTTTTATGTTTTAACCTTCGATCATCCGTTGAACCCAAGTCGGAAATTTGATACGTTCGGCCGGAAGTTGTGCGACAAAATAGAGGCGGTTAAGATTTTGCAAGGCGCACCCTTAATTTCGGAAGGAATTGGGTGGTTGTGTGTTTTAGTTTGCCCTTTCCAGAGCTGCGAGGAGGACTAGAGTTAACGACTCTGTAATTACAACGAAAGGATATTCAAAGGCCAACGAGATGCAATTGAAAGGAGTGCGAGGGAATTTCTTTTGCATGTTCGGGGTTGATCGCGGTGTTCTAAGGAGGGTTGGAGGATGAAGTTGTGTTCCCACGATAAGAGCACCGTATACCGTGGAGGACTTTTTGACGTGTCCACATTGCATTGTATTAGGGAACGAATAAAAGAGCTGTTTGCTGTTTCGCTATTGTTCGAGGTGTTGTAGTGGAAAATTTGAATCCAAGAGAAGGTCCTTTATTTCGTGAGCAAGAATTGGAACGTCTTGTTAATTTTGAACAATGGTTGCATTGCTGGGCACATCGATAGCCCATAAATGTATTTCGAATGCGTGTCATTTGTTTGTGTTGCCTACATTTGATTTCGATCACGTTAGGAGCTAGAACTCGCTTTAGTACACGATCTAGGAGTTGGAGTTAATACTTCTGTGACTCTCTCTTCGCTTCTCTTCCAAAAGTTGAGCTGAAAATCTGCAAATGACAGGGCTCGAGAAGTTGCAGTGGTACCTCTGCTAGGCTGTCGAAGGGAAAATTTGTTGCAATTACATGTGAAGAAGATTATGTCAACCAAAATCTGCCAATATCCCAAAAAGACGGCATTGACACCGAGCATTCTCTGTGTCAGAAGCGTATGAGCGCCGCATAGCTAAAACCACTCCGTCCAGTGGTGCTGTTCATATCATGTGTGATGTGTGAACAAAGTTCGTTCATTATCTCGTCTTTAGTTTTCATCCAGTGGAACGTTCAACTCTCCAGGGCTGCTTCTGTATTTGTCAATAGCAGACTCGCCGCATGCACAACACATCTCTCTAGGAGCCGTGAGTGTGGAGTCAATGCATCTGGGATCTAGGGGGTGTTTGTAACGATATTCTATGGCACGGATTCTGGGACTTGTCTTGTTCCATCGCATCAACTAAACTTGGACAATTCTGTGGTCAAGATTTAGTTTATCCAGTGATAAGATACAAAACAAATGGATTTTAGGAAG
Organism: Criorhina ranunculi; assembly: GCA_951813785.1. NCBI lineage: Eukaryota > Metazoa > Arthropoda > Insecta > Diptera > Syrphidae > Criorhina > Criorhina ranunculi. The sequence goes on along the minus strand of OX638381.1, from coordinate 52,576,803 downwards.
GATCCTTTGCGTCAGACTACTACCTATCGCTGCCTCCACCATCGAAGGCTAAAAACTCGGCTCTGCTATCTATTGCGATTCTAATGCTCAGCATATAGTCCGGAGGAGCAGAAATAGTAAAAGAAAAGTGCTGGATGCTAAATGTTATGCAAAGAGGATCCAAACTTCCTTATCGCTGTTCTCCTATGATTGCAATCCTTAATCCAGATTCTGCGTTGTTGCAGAATCTGCAGCCGTCTCTAATATACGCATTTTTAGATGCTCTTTGAGTCTGCAATGATTCGTTAGGATGCGCAACTGTTTTTTTTTTTAATGTAATAGTTCCCGAGAAGTTACTTCGCCTGCTTTTATCTTATATTTTAGCTTTTTATTTAGCATTCTTCCACTTTCGGTATAGTTTCTCTCGAATTCTATGAGGTGAAACAACTTCTAGGAACGGAACTAACTGCCGTTTGCCTGACAATGATGTAGAGAGGTGTCACAGAACGTTCAGTGCTGAAGAGGATGTCTTACGAAGTACTCCGCTTATCTCGGTTTATACAATTAAAAGGGGGTAACCATCAATATATTTACCGATTGTCAAGCAACACTCAAAGCACTGAGTTCTCATTTCTGTAACTCAAAAGCCATTTCAGACTCTCCAAGACCTTTCAAAGTGGAATAAAGTCAAGGTATGGTGGGTACCAGGACACAGAGGCATTGTTGATAATGAAATTGCAGGTCAACTTGCCAGAAAAGGTTCTTCAGAAACATACATACATAGATGCTGAACACTTCTGTGGCGTCACTAATTCCGCGATCAGAACGAGTCTGGACGGCTGGGGAATACTGAACTTCTTATCCTACTGGAACAACATTCAGGGACTTAGACAGGCTAAAAGGGCCATCCGACCCCTAAACAAAATCACAAGGAATATTCTCAACCACAAAAGGGACGATATCAGAAGGCTTGCCGGTTTCCTCATCGGTCACTGCAGCATAAGATATCACCTACATGAACTAAATATAGTTCAGGAATCTGAATGCGGGCTCTGCTTAGAGAAAGAAGAATCAGCGGAACACGTACCATGTGAGGCTCTCAAACAGAATTGGGAGTGGGCAGAGGTGTATTCTCCAAGGATGTGAACGTAAGCATCTCTTTCCGTTTGCCTGACCATTGCAGTGCCTTCCAAGCCGAAATAATGGCAATCAAGGAAGCCCTATCGTGGCTGAGGTATAATGTACTACTCCTCGATCAAATCCCTGGAATCTGTCACCTTTAACTCAGCTCTAAATTGCCGCTTGTCTCTTAAGATGGCTGAGCAATTCGAAGATTCACCTTATATGAGTGTCGGAGCCCAGAGACATTCCAGGCAACTGCATGGCGGATGAACTCGCCCTGGAGGGCACAACTTTACCAATTCTTTCGGAAAAGGGGAATTTAAGCATGCCTCTCGCCACCTGCAAACTGCTACTTAAAAGAAACGCGATCAACATCGCCAATCACAGATGGATAGCGGATAGTACCTGCCTCATAACCAAACAGATTTGGTCAAAACTGGATCTCAAACGTTCCCACTGTTTCATCAGACGGAAAAGATTGCAAATAAGCACCTTAGTAGGTATCATAAGAGACACTGGCACCATCGGCAAGCACGCCTACAAGCTGGGCCTCCTCTACAACGACTTTTGCAGAAGCTGCATGGACGAAGAAGAGAAGGAGACGATTCTCCACCCTCTTTGTACATGTCCCGCCCTCTCAGCTCGAAGAAAACCATACTTAGGAACCAGCTTCTTCCACAACCTAAGTGAACTGGCTAACATCAGCATAGGTAGCCTCCAGCGCTTCATAGCAAGCTCCGGCTGGTTCTGCGGGTAGTATTTCAGGTGAAGTACAGATCCATGTGGTAATACAAAGGACCTTACCTAACCTAACCTAACCTAACCTACTTCCAAACCACACCCAACTGTCCTTTAGAGATCTTTGTAGGAGGTTGCTTCCAAAGTTAGAAGTTGTTCGTTAGTCACCAAATCCCCACCCTTGTATGGTGCCTCTACTGATAGATCTTCTAGCAGCTGAGTGGGATAGCTATGAGTTAATAGTCCTTCTAAAAAGCAGACAGTAAATAAGTAAGTGCATCTGAGTTTGGTGATGTGTTGACGTTGTTGAAGGCTCCTCCTTTTGTACTCCTTATCGAAATTTAGGTACTAACGTATGTAATGCCGATTCCACTGATTGCTAAGCAGCTGACAGAAGTTATGTATCAATAGCAGCGTAAATGAATACCAATCAGGCGGTCCAATGTTTTTAGAAGGAATGATGATAGACTAATAGGTTTAAGGTCTTTTAGCCTTACATGACAACATGTACCAGCTTTGGGTATGCAAACCACTTTAACTTCAAGTATCAAGTAGCAAATTAAGCTATGGCGGATTTAGATAGATGGATATTTATTTCGTATAGGACAGTTACCACACATTTTATATTACAGAGATTTGATATCATATAATTATATCTTTCTACTGAAACATTATTTTATTTTTATTTTACTATTGATTGCTTTAGAAAACTTGATTTAAATTTAAAGGAAAATACGATAAAAACCTTCAATAAAAAAAACAAACAATAAATATATATTTTTTTTTTTTTTTTTCCCCGAGGGTAGGTGAAAATCTTACATAGATACTATGAGGATAGTGTCTCATAGTAGTGTCAGATTCCTACTGACTAAAAACACCTCCCTTCGATTTAAATTCGTTCGATATTGCAACTAAGTTAAAACTTATCAAGCAATTTTTTTATCACGAAATAAAACGTTTGGCAGGTTACTTTCCAATGAAAGATCCTGCATGTTCCGCAATTTAATCGCGGTTAGTCCTTATCTCGCCAAGTCGCAAGGTTTTGTTCTTTGTAGTCGGCGAAATAAGTTGTTATCGTCCAAAATTGCTAGGACTGTATTGTTAACATGTCCCATTAGTCGGTTTCTATGTTTTCGCGCGAAGCTTCTAGTTTCCGCTTCGATTGCAGGAATTCCGAGATCTCTGTGGATATCGTCGTTTCTGGAATACCACGGTGCTTGGGCAATTTCTCTAAGCACTTTATTTTGGAATGTTTGTATGATATTCGCATTCGTTTTCTTGGTACAACCCCAAAGTTGTACACCGTAGGTCCATACCGGCTTTAGCACTTGCTTGTATAGAAGCAGTTTGTTCTCGGTACTGAGCTGGGAATGTTTTCCGAGTAACCAGTACATTTCTCTATATTTGATTTCGAGTTCTTTGCGTTTCATTTTCACGTGGGAATTCCACTTCAGTTTTGCGTCTAGTGTCATTCCCAGATATTTGGCTTCGTTAGCAAAGGGTATTTGGGCCAAGTTTAGAAAAATTGGCAAGTCATTCGTTTATTTATATGTGAAGTTCACGTGGACAGATTTAGTTTCGTTGAGGGCAATCCGCCAGTCCCTCGTCCATTCGTTAACTTTATTCATGGCGCTTTGCAGTTTTGCAGTCGTTTCTTCGACTGTTTTACCTACTGCAAGGATAGCGGTGTCATCGACAAACGTAGCAAGGGTGGTGCCATCTTCTTTCGGTATATCACGAGAATATAACAGATAGAGAAGCGGCCCAAGAACGCTTCCTTGAGTATTCGTTTCCATGTCTAACACGGAAAAGTCTATTCCCGAGATACGATTTTAGAATATCGTATAGGCATACAGGGAGAACTTGTCGTAGTTTGCATTTAAGGCCATTGTGTCACACCTTATCAAAGGCTTACGAGACGTCCAGAAATACACTTGAGCATATCTTTTTTTCTTCTAGTGCTTTCTCGATTACGTCAGTAATTCTATGCACCTGGTCAATCGTCGAATGCTTACTCCTGAACCCAAACTGGTGGTCAGGGATAAGACTGTTTCCTTCTATAACCGGTTGAAGGCGCCTTAGTAATATCCTCTCGAAATTTTTGGATACGATTGGAAGAAGCGAAATTGGTCTGTACGATTTTATCTCATTTGGCGATTTTCCTGGTTTTAAAACCATTATAACTTCCACAAACTTTCCATTGGCTCGGCACGTGTTTTAATCTGAGTGCGGCATTCATTATATGGAGAAGCTTGATTAGTGCTTTCCTAGGTAAAGCTTTGAGAATTTCTCCGGTGATTAAATCATAACCAGGAGCTTTCTTAGGTTTTAAATTCACGATCTCCTGTTTAAGTTCTATTAGCGTTGCACTTCTGAGTATTAAATCGTCAGACGGTAATTCCGGCCTGTTAATGTCGTCGTAAACCACTTGACCATCGTGCGGTTTGAAGGTTTCTTCCAGATGAGTGGCAAAAACGTTCGCTTTTTCTTTGATTTATTTTTAAAGGCGGCTAGGGGATTTTGGGCCTTTTGGTGCCTTTTACAGCTTTCCAAAGTGAGTAATTGGAATCTTTTTTCGCTGTAAGACTTTCAAGGTAAGAGCCTATCGCACGGTTCTTAAAATCCCCAATTGTCTTCTTCAACAAATTGGACAATCGATTCAAATGTGCTTTGTGTTGCGGGGCACGACTCTGTTGCCATTTTTTACGCGCTTTCCTCTTTTCTCTGACCAAATCAATTATTTCCGGAGAATATCGTAAACCGAATTTGTCCGGCGTTTTCCTTGGGTTGGGCGTATTATTCCAGGATGCAAGCTGTATGATCTCAACGAAGCGGTCAACTTCCACCTCAAGTTCATAGGGTGTCGTGAGTGGAACGCTCAGTACAGTATTCTCTTCAGTTTCGTTCTTAAAGCCTTCCCAGTTTGTTGTTCTACCAGTAAGTCTCGCTGGCTCTAGGTTATAGGCTAGTTTTTCGCTCAATGTCAAAATAACTGGGGAATGATCAGACGACAGATCAAAGCTCTCTTCAACTTTTATGTGATTTGTAGATATTCCTTTCACAACGAAAAAGTCGATCAGGTCAGGTATTTTCGAAGGATCAGCTGGCCAGTAAGTCGGTTTGCCCGTCGAGTGGAAATCACAGCTGAACTCCATACCTGCCCCATAGAGTATTCTTCCTTTTTGCGAGATGTATCTAGAACCCCAGAACGTATGTTTCGCATTAAAATCGCCGCCAATAATGAAATTAGGTTTCAGCGATTTAAACACATTAGTAAAATCACTTTTTTCTAGCGTGTAACGCGGAGGACAGTAGATAGATGCGATTTTAAGAGTACGCTGATTGTTTTTAACTCTAATTGTGCACAGTTGCAAGGTTTCAAGCTCTATCTTCAGGTCTTCGAATTGTTCGATGCAGTCTTTAATATACAAAGATGATCCGCCTCTCGCTTTCCCCGAGCGGTGACAAGCGTGGAAATCATTATAGCCTTTGATTTTTAAATGCGATCCATTTTTCACGTGGGTTTCAGTAATCAAGCAAATGTCAATATCTTTTTCACGCATGAATATTTCCAATTCATCGAGTTTTTGCAAAAGTCCCTTTGCATTCCAAGTACATATTTTTATCATTCGTTTTTCATTCATATTCTAGTTGAAGTACGCGTTTTCCGTGAATTACTTTCGAGCTTAACTAACCTATCGAGAATAATTGTATTTATTTTGCTTTGCTCTTCAAGTTTGGACAGAATAACTGAGAAGACGTGAGAAACAGGGTCTGTAGAAATTTCGGCGTTTTTTGGTTTTTCGGATGCCGCGGCCTGAGCGTAAGTCTGCACTCCTGCTGTCCGAGGACCATTACCCGATGGCTTTTCTAATGGTAACTTTCCAGTACCGTTTCTTTTCGGAATAGGTGTCGAGGACTTTTCTGTTGTCACTCTTTCTCTCACCTTTTTGCGCTCAGAACCCGGTGGTTTTGGTTTGAGTACTTTCTCCTGAGCGGTCTTACGCTTTGATTTAGTTAGCGGTTTTGTATTCTGAGGCTTTAGGAGCGCATCTCTCCGTTTTTGCAACTCCTTAGCTACTTCACAGCCTCTATAATTTGCCGGATGCTTTCCCTTACAATTCGCACAGGTTGCGGAGGTTTGTTTGTTTACTCCACAGTCTTGGGAGAGATGATTTCCGGCGCATTTAACACATCGCGGTTCTTTTTTGCAATACATTTGCGTGTGATTAAATCCTTGGCAACGTTTGCACTGCGGAATTATTCTTATATTTCTACGCATGGGCTCAATTTTGACCACGATATTTAGTATAATTTTAATTCGGTAGATATCGTCGATATTATCAGACTTATCGAAGGTAAGCATAAAAAGCGGAAGTCCACGTCTTATCAAGATGTCCTTGTCTATCTCCGATTGTTGCTTCTCCTTCTCGATGATATTAACGGCATCAAGAATTTTAAAGCCTTTGGCTTGAAGGTCGTTCATAACTTCTTCTTTGGTGCATGAGGGGTGGAGTCCCCTTGCTACAACACGATGTGGCCTTTCTGACTTAATTTCGAAGCTATACCACTGGATCTTCTCGGTATTAAGCTTTTGGGATACTCTGCGGTAGTCGTCGTGGTTATCGACGTTAATTTTCCACGCATTATTCCTCAAAGATGTAACCCTAAATTTCGACGTTAACGTTTCTTTGAGGAGGCTGTGCAACATATTATATTCCGCTATCCCGACGACGTTTATTGGTGGCGGTGGACGAGATTGCGCTCGAAGTTGTTTTTCTTGCGGTTCTTTATGATTATCTTCTCTAAGGGGTTCGACTTCGGGCGAAGAACCGGCTCTTCGTTTCTTACTAGGTCTTTTCTTTGGGACCCGATTCGTTTCGCGTTCTAGCTCTTCTTCGTCGGTGTGGTATTCCGGAATAGCTAAGCGTGTTGGAGTACATTCGCGTTCTTTCTGCAAATGTGTTTCCCTCAGGAACTTATTTTCTTCTTTTAATAAGTCTATCTCTTTCTTAAGATCTTGATAGAGTAGATCCATTTCGTTAAGCTTGTTTCGGAGTGCTTTATTTTCTTCCTCGAAGCTTTTATAATTCTCTGAGTCCCGTTTTTCGCGCGCTGGCGCTCCCGGCGGACTTCTTTTCCCGGAGTTATTCGATCTTGGTGGAGGAGATCGAGATACCCTTGAGCTTTTTGAAAAAGGGTCATTGGATTGCAATAAGTGGCTCTCCCCAGAATCCGTAGAGCCGACCTCCGAAGAGGGTGGATTTTCCAGTAAAGCTGGACTGCCACCTGGGGTATTATATCTTTTCGTTTTGTTCATTGCATTTTTTGTATACACTATATACTCGGTATACGGAGATTGGATTTTAGTCGCCTCTTACGACAGGCATGCCTACCTCGGGTATATTCTAAGCCCTACCCGAAGGGCATAAACAATAAATATGACGTTGGTTTAGTTTTAGTTTAGTTTAGTTTATTTAGTTTCGTAAAACCATTTTCATTTACATAAATTTAACATTAATGGTCTACTTAATTAATAATTTGACTTAACAAAATCTATAACATTTCTTTTAAATATATTTTAATTAGTTTCATTTTTTAATTGATCATCTAAGCTATTATAAAGCCTTTGTATATAAGTGAGTTTTGCGTATTCGAAGTTAGAAAATTACGTAGTCTTAAATCATTACTATTTCTTAAGGCATATGGTTGCAAATCTCTAATAAATTGAATATAGTCAAGTAGGTATTTTGGCATTAAATTTTTAATTATCTTAAACACAAACATTAAAACATTCATCACAATTCTTTGCTTCACAGATAGCCATTTTAACGACTCTAACATAAAACGAATGGACACTTATCTATTGCACTTTATAATACATCGCATTGCTTTGTTTTGAAGTTTTTGCAGCCTTATAATTTTACTCTCATTACATAAAAACAAAATTGTTGAACGTTATATATATTTATTGCACAAATAGTCGAAATTTGATTTCTTATCCTTCTTAAAAATCCTATTTTTTTAGCTATCTTTTTACAAATATAATCAATGTGACTTCCGAATAGTGGTTTCTGGTCTAAAACTACATCTAGATATTTTATTTTACATATTTTTTCAATTCTTACGCCATCTATTGTAAGGCCATTGCCATCACCTCTCTCGTTCAGCACCATCAGCTTTGTTTATCCAGTATTCAGTTTAAGCTTATTTTGTATAAGCCACGTGTTGATGGAGTCTAAATCCTCTTGAATTTTAGAGTAACAGTCACTAACATTATCACCCGAAATATAGATGACTGCATCATCCGCGAACAAAGCCACTTTGCTGTATTTGATAGCACATTTAAGGTCGTTTATGTAAATTGTAAAAAGAAGAGTCCCCAGAACAGACCCTTGAGGGACACCAAAATCTACTTCGATCGCATCAGAAACTTCTCCGTTAAATTTAACTCTTTGTCTTCGATTTTTTAAGTAAGACTGGAACCACAATAATTCATCATTTTTAACATCATATTTATTCTTTTTCATTATTAAAATATCTCTACTAACAGTCTCAAATGCACGCTGGTCAACAAATGGTACATAAATAGCAAGTCAATAAGTATCTCTATGTATAATAGAGAAGAAATGAACAATAAATAAATAAATAAAATAATAAATAAATAAATACAAGCAATACGTGCGTAAACCAATAATCAGATGTATGATTAAATTAAATGAAAAAAGGACTAATAAATAATAGATAGACAAATGAGTAAGTTAGATAACAATAAATGCAAATTGACAAATAAATAAATAAAATAAAATAAATAAATAAATAAAAAGAAAATAAATAATTAAGTTAAAGGAAAAAATAAATAAATATATGTGTACCTGTACAAATAAAAGAGAAAAGCAAAAATTAAGCGGATTTAAACCTTTTCAAAACAAATCAACTCATTGTGTTGCACTTTTTCCGTATCCCACCCCAATTTTCACCACCATTTGTTACTTCTTTTTCTCAAATATGATCAAAGATCACCAGCTATGTAGAGCCTCTCTACTCCTTTGCACCCAATCCACCATACCATGCTTCCTCTCCATGACATGTCTAAATACAACGATTTATGAAAGCCGAGAATTTTAATTTGCACCAACGAGAATCTAGCATGCGGGAACATGGTATCTCACGGCATGAGGTAAAGTTCAGGTGGTTATTTCGTGCTCTGTGTAATGAACATTTTCTATCCAGCAGCAATTTAAGAAATGTGTACAGCGAACAGGAGCAACAAAAGAAAAATATTACCAGGACTTGAACTCTTTCCATGATGACACCCAGGCAAGGTAGCCCCAGTCTTACCCACTTTTCGCACATGCTCGTGCGCCCGATTTCCGTCTGCGACGTTAAACAGAAGCCATTACGGACGTGTAATTAATTGTTAACTGGGTTTTTTTTTTTTTTTTGCTTTTCGCTACTAATAATAATTAAATTTCTTCAACAAGCTAAATATATTTAGAAAATTTATGGTTTCATTTTTTAAGATGCAATCCGCCGCATGCATCCTTTTTATTAAGTACGCCATTCATAACAGTGTTATGTTACTCGGTGTTGTTGCTTTGTTGCTCTGCACTTGATACATGAAGAATTTACGAGTGTGTGCAGTGCATACATATGTGCAGATATCTGTTTCATATTTAATCAACCAGTTTTGATAGATGGAAGAGTTCAGTTTCACCATGTTGAATGGTTTATGAATAGAACGTGATATTATTGAGGAATTGCCTATAAAGCGGCAAATTTATTGCTTACAACGTGAAAGCATAGACGTTTGATGATTGATGCGCATTTCTTTATTTTTCATCGAACACGATTTTTTAACGCAGAAACTAGTGAGCGATCAGAACCACGATGAACGAGTGGAAAACTATTGCGAATGGTGGGGTCAACTTATCAGCGGATTAATGTAACTTTGAGAAGATTTGAAAACCTTAAGGCCCAACCATAATAGACTTAGATGAGCTTACGCCAGCTTAATGAAATGTCCCATTACATGCAAATCGTATAGCATACCCATAATGCGATTATTCACGGTTTCGTCAAGTTTTCGTTGACTTTTGTGGGCTTACAGAACGTCTCAATGGAATGAGACATTCCGTACGGAAATTTGACAGATGACAAAAAAATTTAAAAAAATAACAAAAGAACGACGGCAGTGGAAATTACTTCTGAATACGACTTTTTAACTGTTTTAATTCCACTGGTAGAAAGAAAATATGTCTTTATGAAACCAAACCGAATGAAAACAATTTGACAGATCACGAAGTTTGCTCAAGTTCATTATGGGTATCTTAAACGTTCGGCAGAAATTGAGTGGGCTTTTCGTTCGGTTTTGACATAAGGTTAATCCCACTAAAGTCCATTATGGTTGGGCCTTTAGGTCGTTGAGACAAGTCAAGATTTGCATGTGTGCATATTAATTTGTCGTTCGGTTTTTCTTCACCAAACCCCACTCCATCTTCAGAACCAGGCTCGGAACTGCTTCTTACTTCAAGATGGGGTCACTTTTCTAGCCTCTTTGGGTTTCTTAATCTTGACGGATTAATGTCCTATTCTCTTCTCTTTATGTTCAGCACTTTCTCGATGTAGAAGCATACTCGGTTCCATTTTTTCTGGCTCGTGCACATTACCGTGACGATACCATCGTTTTTAGTCTTCTTCTCTCTGCAAGCCATCTGGTGTATTCGAAGAATGTAGGTTTGAGTCGAATACTACTGAATATTGCTTCAACAAAAACTTCTCAATAGTTACCTCGCCAAAAGAGGCCTAGGTCCTAGGAGGACCACAAACCTCAACCATCACCTTCTGACCTCATCTCGTATACGAACGGATCCGAAATAAAAACAGGACTCCGAAATTTTTAAAGAATCATCATGTGCGAGCTTCTCAGTCAGCCTTTGCGAATTCTAGTCAATATTCCAAGCAGAGGCCTTTGCCATCAATCAGTGTGTGAGACTCAATCAGTCCTCCCACACCACGAGGAACAGTCTCTCAAACAGTCAAACTGCTCTAAAAACGCTCGACTCGCCTGTCATCAAATCCAAACTAGTCCTAGAAACACGAAATGTAATCTCAGATCTTGCTAGAAACAACATGGTCATTCTTCACTGGATTCCCGCGCATAGTGGACTTGCGAGCAATGGAAAAGCCAACTTCCTGGCAAAAGACGACGCGTCAACAAAATTCATTGGAAACAAACCCTTCTGTGGGGTAAGCAAATCACTCTTCGCCAGACATGCAACAATCCAGAGAAGCCTGGCTCAAAACACCATGACAAGCGTGCTCACAACTGCTTTTCCCGTCTTAAAGAAAAAAAAAGTTTCATTGTGAACCTCGGTAGGAGTTGCCTCGGAGCCTCATAGGATTTCTCAGCGGTCACTGCCGCTTGAACAAGCACCTACATTGCATGAACCTTGCATCAAATTCAAGTTGAAGACTCTGTCTTTCAACTTAAAAAGAGAATCCTCGGCGAAGAAGTTGTCCCTACGGAACAACTTGCTGCCATTCACCCAGAGAAGTTGCTTAACTTCCGGACATCATAAACAATTCTTCTAGAAAACACTAGGGAAGGCACAATAGGATTCGTCAGAAACCTCAGTTCAGAGGTTAATATTAAATCGAGTCGTCTTACAGGCATGCTGGGCAATGCTCTTTTTCCTACCTCCTGTAGATAATCAATAAGGAATTGTGTGAGTTAGAAATACACCTCCCCGGTGCTCCGTCCCGATGCCCAATTCAATGAAGCTAGTCTCTAAGAAAACCATTGATATTTACATAGACAGTCAAGACGCTATTAAAGCTATTTCATCCACAATCGTAAAGTCAAAAATTCTAAAACGTTGTCGTGACGAGCTTAAAACCCTCACCTCGTACCATAACGTAACACTCTGGTGGATCCCGGGACACAAAGGGAGCCACGGGAATGAAATGGCGAATGAGTTAGCCATGAAGGGCTGGGAACCGGACCTATCACTAGTTGACCACTTGACTTCCAAAGATCAGCTGATGAAAGATGGAGCGCACTCTTATTATACCGCATTTCCAGGAGACTCTAGACAAATATCAACAAGATAAAAACGAGGCACATTTTTGCGCGAAACAGATCAAACTTCGCTCTCTTCACAGGGATCATCACAGGCCACAACCTACTGGCGGTCCACCTAAAAAGAATGCGTTCAAGTACTAGTTATGCAGAGGTTGGGAGAATACAGACGTGGAAGAGAACACAACCCACTTCCTATGCGAATGCCCCAGCCTACATAGAACATGGAAGATGGTCCTCGGTGAATACTTCTTCAACGAACTGGGCGACCTGTCTAAGAAGCCACCAAATTCCTTTCGAAAATTCACTAGGAATTCAGGATGGTTCAGGGAGGCCGAACGATCGTTATTACACTCACCTAGACCTTTCCCCTTCTTTTTGTCTTTTCAGACTGGACATTCCGCATCAAACGAACACAATGGATCCGTAGAAATCCGAGTGAAGGCTGCACCAAGCAATGCAGTCACCTCTTCAACCTACCTAGCCACTGTCTTGCGAGGAATAACTTTAAGCAGTTTAAAAATGACTCCAGTTCGCCTGACTATATCGAATGCTGCTGGTACCCATCTCAATGTAAGAAGTTAAGGCCAGCACCTGATTGGCACAACTGCGACCCAAGCGAAACCCAGCTTAGTTGGTACTTTTGAGGTCACTTCTATCCCTTTTCTGTTGTAGAATAAGCCTTTCCAGTAGTTTATAGGCAATAGCACATTGGGCGGAACTCCGGATGAATTTCATTGAAACCAGCAGCCTTGACCGATTTTATTTCTGCATCGATGTAGTTCCATGGCGAAGAAGTCGCTCGAGTACCTTGGAATGGAACATTTAAACACGGCACTACTGTCCTGCATCTTTATTACAATTTTTTTCATAATTTTTGGACTTTTTTTAAAAGACTTGACTGTATTTCAAATAGTTTAGATTTTGACACATTTTTTCTGACACCGAACTTTCATTTACAACTTAATTATGTTTCTTTTGTTTTTAAGGTTAAGTTTGCAATAATTCTTCCCACTTACTCGTAAATGCCACAATGTGGCAAATGTTTCACAATGTCAAAGGACGAAACTGCAATCTAAGTGTTAGCTAGAGCTAAAGTGTAGTGCAAGCCCCCTGTAGTTTGTATGAGTGGGGAGTAAAACTGAAACCTATTCCCAAGATGATATTCATAGCCAATGAGGAATAAATTCAATTATTAAGGGTATTAAACATGTGGGTGTTGTGTTGATACTTGAGAGCGATGGGGAATGGTCTAAATGGAATAAAATTATAAGGGAGGGTGGAATGTTTTGTGTTAAAAGAATACATACGTATAAACATTGTAATGCCTAATGATAGTAAACAAATGGATTAAGTGTCTTGCTTAAGAATATCAACTTTTGAGTGCTCTTTTATATTCTTCGTCACAACAAATGATGCAGGACAAGCAATATGTTGCTTACGCTTCACAGTAATTATGTAATTATAATAAATAACGTTACAATTACTATATTTACGTCATATGCTTGAAATATTCAACGTTTACTGTGTTACTTTTCACTGCAGAAAAAATGAGTTCCATGAAAACGTCTTAAAGAAGACCGAATGGTTTCAAAACGATGATGACATATGCAGGGGATGCGATGATGAGAAGGCTCATTCGTACACGGCCCATTTCCTCTGTCACTGCCCAAACCTCTGCCAACTGAAAAATAGAACCCTGGGCAAATTCTTCTTCGAACACATTGATGAACTATACGATGGATCACCATCAGACCTGCTTAAGTTTGCCATAGTGTCCGGATGGTTGGCACCAAGACACTAGCACCACGGGAGGAAACACATTACGGATATCACAATGGGTCACATGGACCTAAGTGTGATGAGGATATAACTTGAAATGATCAGCACGGTATCCGACTTTATGCCTAAATTACTCTGTTTTGGCAGAAAGTTCGAGATTGAGATCCCGAATCGTAATTCTGGGGAAACTGGAGATCCGTTGCTGAACATTAAAGGACTAGTGTGGTATACTGATGGTTCAAAGATGGATTTCGGTGTTGGTGCCGGTATCTATAGTCCAAATCAGTCTCAAAGGTACTTAGAATGTGCCCAGAGTCTTTCAGGCAGAACTACATACCATTGTTACCTGAGGGGGTAATTACTGTATCTCAAAGGCCGTTTCAGGCTGCTTCATTGCTCTCCAATACCTCTCAAAGCAGAATAAAGTTAAGCTCTGGTGGGTACCAGGATACAGAAGCATTGAAGGCAATGAAATTGCACATCAACTTGCCAGAAAAGGTTCTTCAGAAAGATACATAGGTGCTAAACCCTTCTGCGGCATCCCTACTTCCGCATTCAAAACGAATCAAGACAACTGAGAAAAACAGAACTTCTTATCCTACTGGAACAACATCCAGAGACAGGCTAAAAGGGCCATCCGACTCCTGAGCCCTGAACATAACCACAAGAAATATTCCACAAAAGGGACGATATCAGAAGGCTTGCCGGCTCCCTCACCGGTCACTGAAGCCTCAGATATCACTTTCAGAAATCTGAAAGCCGACTCTGCTTAGAAGAAGACGAATCAGTGGAACACGTACCATGTGAGTGCGTGCCTGTCTGCAGAGTCAGAAAACGCTTTCTCCTAACACCGGAGGACATTCGTCATGCCTCGACTGGAGATATCCTCAACTTCATCCGATCCTTCAGGTCGAAGTGCGATATGCGTCTGTCGCAGAGCTTAACTAATAATAATCATCATCAATTCAATACATATAATAAAACAGTAGAACCCGGTGTGTCTGTACATTTAAGAAAAAGTAAAAAAAAAGAAAGGGAGCGACTATAGAAGAGTAATAGAACACAAATTAGCGATTTCTAGAATTCTTTTCTGTCTGTCTGTCTGTCTGTCCGTTTGTTTGTTAGCGCACATCTCCGAAACTACTGAACGGATTTTCATGTAGTTTTCACAGGTGGACAGACCATAATTTGGAGCAGCATATAGGTTTTGTTTTATTAAAATCAGATGTCGGAAAAAAAAGTTATCGTCATTTAAAGATTTTTGGAATTTACTTTTGTATGTTAAAAAAGTTAAAAGTTAAGGATTGAATGCCTATGGACGTCAGGAACGATTGTTTTAAAAAAAACCAGAAACCTTTGGTTAGAATTATAGAGCGTATAAAATTTAGTACATAAAAAATCAACAGGTGGCGCTGTTCATTATTAGAACGCGCTATAGACATTTTTGCAGTAATAACCAGAAAATATTCCACTCTAACCTCTCCAAAGGGGGTATAATCGGGGGGAAAATTGCTCCCAAATGTGATAAAATAGCAATTTGATAGGTGGCGCTGAACACTCACGCTGTTAAATCATAACGATCCGTTTTATTTTGTTGGCCAGTGTGTAGGTCTTGCACAATCTTTGTCCACGCTGGGTATGTATATGTGTGATTAAAATCGGCTCTAGCAGGGCTTCAGTTCACATTTAAGGTTTCTTCGTCATAACTTTCAACAAGTCCCAAGCCGCTGATTGAAGCACTTGACTTGGAAGCTGTTAATGTAGTCTTCCGGCAGATTTAAATTGAATATTATTTAACGCACGCGGAGCTGCGGGTACAGCTAGTATATAATAAATAACTATTCTCGTCACCCCACAAACCTAACCTAACCTAACCTTAAACGTTTCTGATCCAGCTTTGGCCAAATCGGTTTAATCGCTGGACAAGTTGCATCACTTGTCCATCGGTATACTCAAGCTACCTTTATCTGATACAATGGGTATAGTTGTTCCATATCTGGCAAGACCGTTAGCCTAACAGTTGTCCTATGCAGGGGATGCGGTGACGGGGAAGTAGATGAGGACACTCCACACTTTCTCTGCCACTGTCCTGCACTCTGCCATACAAGATTTAAGATCCTAGGAAGGCACCTTTTCCAGAAAGAACTCTTCAGCAAGTCTGTGTTTGACCTACAGATGCGTGCTGGCTTGATAGAGCTTATGGTTCCTAGTAAAGGGGCTGCAACTCCTAAGGCATCACAATGGGTCAACATTGGCCTAAGTGTTACGAGGATAGGACCTACTTCCTCGTCAACCCTCCTACCTAACCTAACCTAGCCTTACAGTTCCCTGAAATGTCTCTATGTCCCAGCACCTGAGCAGAGGTCAATATTGAACTGCTCCACCATTTCTGTAAGAGACCATCGACAATCTAGAGCAACTATTGAGTTTAGAGAAAATGATTCCAAAGACTCGATTGGTACTTGACTGTCCAAAAAGATGCAGATATCTATGGGGGATATGAAGTTTTTCTGTAGCCAAGATAAGACTTCTTTGGAAGACGGAAAAAGAGATTGACATTAACCCTACGAGACAAAACACCTCCACTTTACCCCGTCATTGGTTTTGATCTGTCGATGTCGGTGTAAAAGTGGATCGACTTATCTTCTAGAAATACATATTCCTTCCAGAATAGCCCGATGGGCATGGAAACTAAGAAGCTTTTGTTAAAATGTAGCTCGGATGTGATGAAGTCTGTGTTTTCTTGGCACTTAGTAAAAACCAAGCTCTTTGCTAATAAAGATTTCCTTGGACAACTTCAGAGCTAAAAACCGTAATTTTACGCATAACTACTGAGAGATCAAGGAGGACATTTATCCAAAATTCACTTTTCAAAAAATGTTGGTCTTTTGCTAAAAAAATCCAAATTTTACCTCCATTTTGGACCGAAAGAGCGAGGCAAATCTATTTAATTTTAAATTTTAAAATAACGTGCATATTTTTTGTTATAACATTAAGATTAACTGTACTAACATAAATAAATTATGATCCAACTAATAACGAATTATTCTCCCACACACACGTATGCGCATATTTAACAGAAACTTTTTCTAAACACTCTTTTTTTTTCAATTAACCTGTTTGTAATCTTGTTTGTTGTTTTTTTTTCGAAATAAAACATTGCATTGTACATTTTAAATTGTGGAAGACCCCGAGCAGTAAGTATAAACAAAAAAAGGTTCTAGGGGATCCGACCATAAATTAAAAACCAAAGAATTTTAATCGTCGAAAATTGTAAAACTAGAAGAGTACGCGAAGTAATTAAAACTTCTATCACACAGCGCGGTTAATTGAATTATGTGGTGACTTTTTATGTTTTATGTTATTTTGTTGCGCGTTTCACGCCCTCCTTGCGATGCGCGTTGGCTCCTTTTAATTATATTCCGTACTTTGATTTAATTAAAACAAGAACATTTATTTTCGAAATGGATTTTCCATTGAAATGTATTATCTCAACACTAATATTAATTTGTGATTTTTATACTGCGCATAATAATTTAAGGATTTGTATTTAAATTAAATCACTTATTTAGAGTTTTGTTATTTATTCATTTTGTGTTTACCAGGAAATGAAGTACAGAAAAGTGCTTAATAGTATCGAATTTATTATGTGCTTTAAGGACAAAGTACAGTTCGTCTTACCCACTACTTGAGCGTAAATAATGAGTGGACAAAGAACATTCCGATTTAGATTATTGTGGGATTCATTTTTCCATCTTAAAAAAAGGCGACCCTAACCAAGCTGAAAACTACCGAGGATTAGCGTTTTTAAACTCGTCTTTAAAAATATTAATGAGTTTTTTGGCTAGACGTTTCTAAATGTGGACTTCGCAAAATCACCTTCTAAGTCAGTTCCAGGCTGGCTATAGGGAAGGAAAGCTACTCAACCATAGATCAAATTTTCATCTTAACAACTATGGCATAGAATTTTATGTGATTAAAGAAAAAACTATATGGATGCGTTCTTTGTGGATCTCAAAACAGCCTTCAACACTGTAGTTAGGAGTGCACCTTTCTATAAACAATGATATAAAGTCGCATAGACCTGCGACTTCAGAAAACCCCACAAGAAAAAGTCGAACGGGGTCAAATCGCACGATCCTGGTGACCAGTTGCAGTTCACATTACCTCCACGTGAGATGACCATGCCCTCGAATCGATCGTGCAGTATTTCCAATGTAGCGTGAGCTGTGGGCACGTAGCGCCGTCCTGTTGAAACCACATGTCGTTGGTGTCCATTTCATCCAATTTAGGCCAAAAGAAGTTGGTAATCATCGACCTATAGGCTCGGCCAATGTCGTTCTCAAAGAAATATGGACCGCCAGCCCAAAATCCACACCAAACAGTGACTTTTTCGGGTTGCATTGGACGCTCTCCGATGTCATGTGGATTGGTATCGTCTCAAATTCGACAATTTTGTTTATAACCAAGGTCGCTCTAGAAAGTTTGGAAATCGATTATTGACTTCAAATGGATCATTTTTCTGTTATCCACTTACTTACTTACTTATCAGGCCCTTGGAGGGTCTGAGTCTGAATCAATGCCGCTTTTCATCCTTCACGGTCTTGGAGGGTCTGAGCCTGAATTAATGCTGCTTCCCATCCTTTACGGTCGCGGGCACGCTGCTTCCAGTTTCTGGCGTCCGCGATTCCCTGATTTTTAAACCAGATGTTCGGTCTTCCTTTTCTTCGTGAACCAGGTAGCTGGGATTCAAAGATTCTCTGAGCTGAAGCATACTCGTGCATTCGCTCAATGTGGCTGGGCCAGCGTAGTCGACGGATTTTTGTCTTCCGGACTACATCCACATACAGCCCGTAGAGTTCGCGGTTACATCTTCTCCTCCATTCGCCTTCCTCCAGGGGCATGATATAGAGGATCACATTGATAGCTTCTGTCGGGCTCGATCGTATCACTCCTGTGGCGGAGCTACATACAACATCAACATATTTCATTGACAAGGACTCAATCCATGTTGATGCAGTGGAAATGACAATTGCAACAATTCACTAATCTGTCGCGTGATACTCTCGATGCTGTTGGAGCACCCCGGCTGCATATCTGAGACCGGGAGTAAGCTTCCATCGAATTGGAAGCTCCATTCTACCCATTCGCCGAAGAATTTTAGAGAAAAGACGAAAAAAATGACGTGCTCTCCGAGCAGGACTGGGGTCAGTGGGGAAAAAAAACGTTTTTTAGGTGTCTGCTGCGTTTTTGGCAGACACGCTTAGAGATTCGACATAACGAGCAGTGACCTTTGCAGAGGTGACTTTTAGTTCACCAACTCTCTGGAGAAGACTACATTTCTCTTCTTCACGGTCCATTTCAGAGGTATTCCTCAAGCTGTTTTGGAATACCTCTTAGACAATCTAAGCAATACCGAACCAGAATCAATAACTTGGATTGAAATATGTACACGGTACTATCAAACTGAATTAATAAATGTATTTCGGTTCGAAGTCCTCTCTCTACCTGTCTATTTAATGACAGCACTATCACCTTCAATTTAATTCCTTCAAAAGTCCTCAAACCAGTTATGCAACTAATAATCCCAGACTGTGACGCTAAACACAAAGCATAATTGCAAATATTTCCAGAATCATGTGTAGAAAAACATTCCATATTGCATGCATTGTAAATTGGTTTTTCCTTATTATATCCCGAATGCATAATAACGGAAATTCATAAGCTAATACTGACTTTTATTTTGTGTTGCAACACCATAGCAACGCACCAAGGTTCCAGTCATTTCAAATGATTTTTCCATTGTTCATCAAGTATGTCTGTGTATTGACGGCAGTACAATCCAATCAGGATCAACAAATCAAAAGAGTGAGGTTATCTCAATGCCATTACATATGTTTTGCCACCGATTTTTGTGTGTAGATAGAGGTTAGCGCTATGTTCGTTGCAAAGGCCCCCAATGGCGTTGGTGAAAGGAATTCAATGTTAATATCTAGGGAGGAAATAGTTCACCTGGGGCGCGAAGAGCACCCCACTCCTTAAAACTGTGTTTTCAATAAATAAACTACTATTACACTCTGCTCGTATGTAGTAGTTATGCAATGCGAAAAAAATAATGGAAAAATCATATTAGTTCGGTTGTGTAAGGACTTTTAGTTGAGTTGCTTTTTGAGTATATCGCAGAGTGTGCGTAACTGACGAAAAAACGTTACATAACATTGCAAAGATTTGCTGTACTCACCCCTAAAAGTATGAGAGTGCCCCTTAAAAAAAAATTTCTTGATTATAGGTTACGCCGCTTGTATGGATTGTAAACGGGTTACGGGACTATTAAATGACAAAGGATTTTCACAATAAAATCCACGCTAAGTTCTGCTATTTCTGAACAAATATTGATAGGATCTTGAAATGGAATATGATTTGAGACTTCCCAGGCTTTGTACTTGACTCTATCACCTCTTATAGATTCATTTGTACTTCACATGTCGTTGAGAGTGCGTGAAAAAAGCGGGATATTTATTTTGAACGGAATCGCTATTCTTTAATAAAAATATTTTCTAGCTTTTAGTTTCATTTTTGGTCGTTAATTAGACGAGGGGTGGTATCATTACGCAAACTCCAACTTTTCCAACTCTCTTCTTGCGTCTTTGTTGCATGGCTTCTTCCCTGTTCATTTCTCATACTCTAGCTCCCCAATACACAGCGGCTCAATGCTACATTCATACGTCTGACCCTCCTCAAAGGGTCTAGAACCTAAATACGCCACAGCTTGGTCAGCAGTACTATCCTGTCTTTTAAGGCCTGTGGAGGCCCACGACAAAATGATTGGCAACATCTTTCTCTCGGCCGTTCCGTGATTAGACTTTGCTGGGAATTGTATGGCTTTAGGAAGGATAAGGTATATACCGTCATGGCATGTCAGATCATAACAGAGACGTGTGCTAAATTTTTATTATAATTTCTATCCAGGCTTATAATCCGGATTACTAACACAGATTCCGCTATATTGGTTTTAGAATAAACTCACGTAGCTAATCGTATTCTACTAGTCAAACCCTTTCATATGATATCCATATCAAGGGGGTCGTGAAGAAAGAGGTTCAGCTGCCATCTTGGGACGTCCGCCATATTAGATTTAGAATAATGCCACGTAGCTTATCGTATTCTACTCGTCAGATTCTTTCATTTGATACCCATATCAAGGGGGTAGTGAAGAAGGAGGTTCAGCCGCCATCTTGGGGCGTCCGCCATGGATTTAGAATGACATTAGATACACTATATTGCATTGTCATTCAGTTCTGAGCTATGTTTTAAGTTTCAAGCCTCTTGCTCATCGATTGCTAGATTTGAATCAACCCCTTTAAAAATTCAAATATCCGGTGCGACAGCTCTTAGAGAGGCAGGGCTTAGCTTCTCGCAACCATTCATGTTGTGCGTATTATATTTTTTGGAAGGGACCTACAGTTTTTTTGCCGACTCCGAACGGCTGATTGAGTGAGAAGCTCTTTCTTCACAGATTATTTTTTTTGAAGATTTGTCATGCTTGTAAAGAAGTGATGCTGCTAAAACACGTTTGGTGGTTTAAGGCCTCGAACCTGTGCCTTCGCCCCTTAGCAGTCCAATGCACAAACCAATAAGACATGGTGACCCACAGCTGACAGAAAAAAACCTCAATCAGTAACAATAGCCGTGTACGTCAGCTAATTTATGTGATTGTTCGCGCTCTAGGTGTCAATTTATGTAGCTGCTATCCTCACTCGCTACAATTCGGTGCCTTGTTATTCCTTTGTTTGTAAAATGTTGCTTGGGTATACAGCTCCCAAAAAAACACGCCTAATTCTATATTTTAACTGAGATACCTAAAGAGATATATAAGTTTTCGGCCTGAGATAGAGAGGGCGCTTCAATCGGAAAGTTATTTGTACTAATAGGACAATATGTCAGATGATATGTCACCAAGCGCCACTTTTCTTTTTGTAAAATGAAATAAGTTACAGTCCATTGAAAGAAGAGGAGGGAAAACTTCTAAAAGTAGTCAATAGGCGCTTGTTTATGGGACCAATGTACATTCCTTTTTAATAGTTCAATTCTGGGTACGGCAATTCAATGGAGGCTCCCTCTTTGTCTAGAAAGAAGACCATCGTGAAATCCTTGTTCTCAAAAGATCTCTCGATGGTGCCTACCAGTGAGTGTACAACACGTTCTACAGATTTTCCCTTGCAATATGCATGCTGGGAATTAGATACAGTGCTCCCCAGATAGCTGCCTTGCGAGTTTTTCTAATTTATTTAGGCACTTAAGAGGGGAAGTTACCTATCTGTACCCGCTTACATTCCTGACATGTTTTGAAGCCTCAAATTGTTGGTTAGCAATGCGGGTAACGCAGCTAAGCAAGGGGGTACGTATCCGTGTATCAGTGTACATATAAGGTTATAGTCCAGTTTGGAACATATATGAGTGTCGATCAGCCCTTCTAGTGTCTTTAACAGAAAGGAGGATAGGCTAATCGAACGAAAGTCTTTAGGAGATGTGTTTGAGATCTTATTGGATTTCGGTATAAAGACAACTTTGACCCTCCTCCAGGAACTAGGAGTGTGGCCAAAGGTTAGACAGCACCTAAAAAGACTGAATGAAGCCAGGGGCACAGAATATCAAAGCCCTCCTGCAGCTCTACTGAATAGATTCCATCATGTCCAGGTGATTTGAATGGTTGAAAGCTGTGCAGAAGCCGTGTAGTTTACGGGTGGTGACAGTATCCAAGAGCATCACCCCTTCGACTCTCCTATGACATTCTGCAGGATAATCTTCTTCTGTCGTGTTTCCAAGAAAATGGACGTAAGCTCTACTGCATAGGTATAAGATTGGCAGTAGGGCTTGAACATCGGGATGTTCGAAAGAAATACTATGAACTATAAGCAATGGCAACTGTACCAGAAATTCTCCCTAGTTATCCTGGACACCACCCTCGGAGCAAAAAGACTGAAACCTAATACCATCTGAGTTTCAAAATCACTCCACCAACACTAGCGCTGTGTGAATAGCATCATAAGAGTATTCGTAACCCCTTTAGCGCTAGTGAATTATAAAAATTTAATAAAAAAGCTCCAAGGTCTCCTCACTAGACACGGTCCAGTTTTTATCTGGTTTTTTGATAAAGTTGAGCATGGGAAAATTATACTTTCAGTCAGCGAAGACAGAATGGATACATAAACCATGTGTGAAACCCTAGAAATCCTGGACAATAACACTTCCGATGCAACATAGGTTGCATGCATCTCACTAGACAATTTTTGTGTAGCCTCTCGAAGCTCTTAACTCCATTCATTCCGTTAACCCACGTGTACGAATTACAGAAAGATGAATAAGTTATTTAAAAGAATAGTATGTGTTAAAATTTCACCACGGTCTTGTAAATATTTGATAGACTTTAACAACTTTAACATGCCCTTTAATATATAGGATATGACTAGCTAATAAATAATAATAATGTTGATATGCATTTTTTTTATTTTATTACATAGTTTACAAGACGCAGTGGGAACACTTTTAGGACCGAAAAAAAGAAACTAAAAGAAGTGACAAATTATTTTCATGGTAATAAATTTAAATGTAAGTAAACATTGTGAGCGTTCTGCAGTTGGCCTGTTTATCATTTGGCCATGACAACTTTTGTTTCTATTTCGGAAAAAAAAAAAAAAACTTCAGCTGGAGAAAAACCCGCATGACGCCACTTTGTCAGCATTAAACTAACCCTCACGAACAAAGGACACAGCCAGCCTTAATTTATTTATTTTTTTTCTTGTAATTGATAGCCTAAAAGGGGTATGGCTCAAACCTAATTAATTATAAAACAAATTGAAGAAGGTTGCACATAATGTGTGATAGAATTAGTTTGTATTTATAGAAAAGTCCATTTGATGGACCTACAAATGACAAAACAAGAGCTGTCCATGTCCATTTAACTATAAATGAATTTCATAAATGAGAGATCGCAATCCATGAATAGCAGGACGTCTCACTTAGGTCACGGATGTAGGCTGAACACAGAACTACCTGACGTAGGACAATCAGATAAATATTTCATCCTGACCACGAATTGTGATTAAAATGCAGCCAATGTGACCGCAATCTATTCCAAAGAACGGTGGTCGGCTCATTATGGAATTTTGTGGCTTGTAAATGTACAAATAATTTCGATTTAAATTGCAATTGTAACTTAAATTACATGTGCGGTCAAGCTGTGGATGCGATGAAACCAATTAAAAAAGGAACAAAGGGATTGAATATGTTGTTTGGTTTGTATATTCCGGATCTGGTTGGTGTGTTATGGGTTCAATTAATTTGTAATGAGGAGAAGGGTTGATATATACATACATTTGTGCATTCAAGAAGGCGGGGCAACCAAGCAGAGTACACTAGGCCTAGCTCCAAAATCCGCTAAGAAAACAATACAATTAGAAAGTCGTTAATAAGATTCATGAATCTCCTTGTGTCCTGGTCAACAAGTAGAACTTCAGCCACTCTTCCTTCCCACCTCTAGTGAAAAAGGACGATGAAAAAGTGGATCTTTCTGAATTAGAAATAATTAAATACTTACAAGACTACGAGACATGAGTGGGCAAAATCGTATCATCATCTCCTCGCGCTGCCTTCTGGAGAGCTATCTGATAGTGAAAGGACGATGAAAGTATACTGAGTTTGTTGGATAAGCGATGGAGGTGGATCGGTTACTGACGTTTGTATACCCGACCCCTTGTTCTTAGAATCTGGCTCTTCAGGTTTAAGCTTATTCCGTCGGCTATGGATAAAACTCCGTCTATACGGATTTACTGTTGATAACCCTTGCAAACGAAACAAGGACCTTCGAATCCGTGTGTAGAATGCAAGGCTCCTTAATATCTAAACAAATATCGGAGGCCATTGACTGGTCGTCGTGGCCTAGTGGTGGTTAGTGCGTTGGACCGTTGAGCGAGAGGACACAGGTTTGAGCTTCCAAACTACAAAACGGTTTTCACGGCCCCACCTCTTCGTAAGCATGACAAACCTACATTAGTAAAATCTATCATGAAAAAGCTTCTCAATCAGCCGTTCGGAGTCGGCAATAAAAACTTAAGGTTTTACCTTCAACCTAACCTAGGTCCCTTCCGTAACATAAATGGTTGCGAGAAGCTAAAGCCTACCTCTTTATGAGCCAAATATGTATGTTTGTATAGACTGCTGCAAAGTTGAGTAGGTTAGGTTAGGTTAGGTAGATAGGTGTCCCGCACGATTTTACTAAATGGGATTTGGCTTAGTCTTCTTGGAGTCTTCTTCTACTGTGAGAAAGCGTTGGACAGTGGCAGAGGAAGTGAGTTGCTGTTTCCCCCTCCTCCTCATCTCTACAGCTTCTGCAAAAATGATTGGAGAGTCCCTAATCTTCTGCCGTGTTGCCTAGTAAGCAACGGCCTATTATATCACCAATAATGGTACGAATTTGTGTTCTATTGAGGGTCGTCAATTTCAGCCCATATAAGACTGGTGGGGTGACACGTATGGACATTTTTAACCTGGAGTTAGTTTCTCTAGTTTGTTTTGTTTGTGGATGAGTTTCACTGTACTGTTAGGTATACCTACATCGTTGGTATGAGAGGGAATCACTAACGTAGTACCAGACCTGGCAAGCTCGTCAGCTTTTCAGTTACCAGGGATGGCACTATGTTTAGGCACCCAACGGAGGTGAATGTTGAATTGCTCAGTTCTTTCGTTAAGAGACGATAGGCAATCGAGGGCTGTCAGAGAGTTGATAGTGACATTTAATAGGGATTTCAAAGCTGCTTGGCTATCGCTGAAGATACAGGTATCTGTTGCAGATATGATGATCCACTTCAGCCGTGATAAAGCTTCCTATATCGCCATTATTTCCGCTTGGAAAGCACTACTGAGATCGAGAAGGCGGAACGCCTGTTTAATGTTTAGTCCGAATGAGTGGATACCGCAACCCATACCTTCATTGGTTTTAGAGCCGTCTGTATAAATCTGAATCTGTTTATTGACAGATTTCCTGAAGCTATACCAGTTGTCCCGTGTGATTTCTCATTGGATGCAAAATTAGGCAAAATGTCTTGAGTTTCAGACATGTGAAGGAGCATTTCATAAGAATCAGTATGAAGGCTAAATTCACTAAAATAAGCCTGATATACGTTCACTCCTCTACTAAGGAGAAATATGATGACACCAAAGACTAACGAGCAGTGCTATGCTAGCTACAACACTAAAATTGTCTTGAGCGCCTTTAACACAAAGTTAAGAAGAGATAGCATGCAAAGATGCTCGACAGTTCTGCGAGCAAAAGAAAAGAGACGGACACCGTCTTCTCAGAAAGAAAAATGAACTTGAGAAGTGTGCTATAAAATAAATAACGATATGCTACTACAAAAATGAGGTTAGAAAGTTCACCGAAGTGTAAAAAGAACATGTCAAAACTACAATAGCAAAGACGAGCAAGAAAACATAGTGAGAGAGTCGCAGTCATGGCTCAGAACTATTTCTGCGCACCGTCAAGTAAGGAGGCCTAATTCTCGTAAGCCAATGTTGCCTTCTGGCTCAGTCCAAGAAAGTAGCAATTCTACAACTCAATTGGAACACCTGATACATACATTTTTTTCTGTCTTGGTGTTCGAACACCACACTGGAGCTCAGACACAAAAACAGGCCCATTTTACTACCAACAGGGTACTACCCTTGTACTGGGTTTTCTTCGCCTTTCTAAGAAAGTCGAGTAAGCGCTTCAGTGATAAGAAGCTTAGGTTACCAGCACTCATCACATCAGCCCCAAAAATCTTACACCTGATACGAGCGAAGGCAGGTCATTCACATAAGAAATGTCCTGCAGTGTCGTCGCCTTCTCCACAAACGTCACAGATAGTGGTGTCACTTAAACCTAACACGTTGAGATGTTTGGCAAAGGAGAAATGCCCCGTAATAACGCCAATCAGTTGTCTGCAGTCTTTTCTGCTGAGAGATAGCAAGTCTGCCTGCATCCTGAAGAGTCATGCCACCTTAAGTTGTGCTTGCTAGAAACCCAACCATCAATAGAAGCCCTAACCAAAGATACGGGCAAACTTAAAGTGGGTTCAGGGCCGGAGAAGTTCTCTTCTGAATCTTGCCTGGCAAGCTCATGGGAGAACTCATTTGCGGTAATCCTGCTGTGTCCAGAGACCCAGGCAAGTCCAAGCAAATTCAGTCTTCCAATCGAATTCAAACTAGACATGGATTCTCGAACTATTTTGGATCTAGTAAGAGGATTTTACAAGTTCTTAAGCGCAGCCTAGAGATGCAGATACTCCGTCCCCTCCACTGGTTTTTCACAATATAGTTCGCAGCAATAATTATTGCAAAAGTCTCCGCTTGGAAGATAGTTGCATAAATACGAGTACCTAGGGGAAAGTGCAGTCTGATGTTGTCGCTTTCCACAAAGCTACAGTATGTAGCTTCGAGATAGTAAGGGATTTTATCTACCTTGGCTCTGCTATTATTTCTAAAAACAACATCTCATCAGAAATTAAACGAAGAACAACTCTTGCCAATCGCTGTTTCTTTGGGCTGAGTAGGAAATTGAGTAGTAAGACCCTTTCCCGAAGAACAAAAGGAGACCTTAATCGTCCCAGTCCTTGTTATGGACTACATCGAAGGCTGATACTCTTTGTCAGTTCGATAGAAAAATTCTTCATTCATTCTTCGGTCCTGTTTGCGTTGACGGGCTTTGAAGGAAGAGATTCAATGACGAATTATACGATCTGTATAGCGACATCGACAAAAAACTGCGCATTGGTCGTTTGAGATGGCTTGGACATGTACGGCGAATGGACACCAACCCTCCGGCTCAGAAAGTCTTCGAATCTTACCCGAAGGGACAACGCAGTAGAGGAAGATCTCGCCTAAGTTGACGCGCCCAAACAGAAGTGGTCCTCAACCAACTTAGAGTGCGTAACTGGAGACGGTTAAATAAGGACCGGACTAACTGAAGGGGCTTGTTACTTGAGGCTCAGACTCATCGTAATCTTTGTAGCTTCACCTTAGTTAGTATGTATATTGTTAGTCCTTTCGCAGTTTTTCAATAAAAATTTAAATTTTTCGCAACGGAAGGCGTACATATTTGCAAACCCAAGTTCAAATTTAGAACTGTTCTATTGTATTTGTTGTACATTGTATCGCAATACGTCATCTCTTTGACAATTAGTCAGATAATCCCCTGTCATTCCCTTTAAAACAATTAAACTGAACTAAAAATTGGCTTCTTTGGTGCACGATAAATTTTTTTTCCAGACGATAATTTTTATTTGTTTGGGAAATATGCTCCACACAGCTCGATAAAAATGAAAATGCCAACACAACGACAACGACAACAAGAGCAATATCAAAATTTCCGTGTCAATAAAAAGCTTTTCCACAAAATGCTGAATACGTGCCCATGCTGGGCGCAAAATTGATCAGAGGATTCCCTGCCGTTTGAACTATGACGCGATATGTCATCATATTTCTCCGTGTGCTTTCTTACCGCACAGCAGCGTTGTTAGCATGTTGCTATGCTCGTACGTGTGTGTGTGTGTTGTGTTTGCATGCAGTTTTGGAGGTTGAGTATTTCCCCCCTTTTTTCAGTTGGGGCGGTTGCATTTAATAAAATCCCTTGGAAGCAATTACCCGTGCTATCCAAGTTATAATGGGCTGCCAATTCTGCTACCAGATGAGAGTCTGACCAAAATCTTTATGTGCAATATACAGTTGTGTGCACAAGTGTGTGTGTTTGGTAATGTCTGCTTTATCATGTTATCATGTTGTGATATGATGAGCATCACCTCCTTGGCCACTGAGGCAAAAGAAGAAGAAATTCCATTTAGAAGATCCAGGATTAATGTCGTGCATGTTCATACACCGCCGGGAGTAGTTTCGAGTGATGAATGCTTAGCTGGGGTTCTGGGTGGACACAGGGTGTGGTTTGACATACAATTATAGTGAAACTCAATTTTAGTTAATATTTGTCAAGGAATGTCATATGTGTGTAGAGCTGGATTATGGATATGAGCTTAAAACTCGAACACGAAATGCTAATTACGCCGTTAGATTGATTATTCTATTCAGCATGTCAAAGTTGTTTACGAATTTTCCTTTTTCCGAGTCGCAATTTGGGAAATTGGATTGATTGTTTGTTGCCAAGAAAAACCTACTGTCGTCTGTTAAAAGATATGAATAGCAACTTTGATTGCCGAGCACATGGGGTGGATGTTTTCCTTTTAACAATAAGCGCAGAGTGTATAAGTGCTTTTATTCGTAATTTGATTACTTAAGTGGAAACCTAATTGGTTTAGTTGAGCAAGTTGTTTGGCATTAATGATGTGACCGAGATTCGTAGTTAAGGGCGCTACTGACATTTAGAGTTCCTCATCCAAAAATAGGACAGAAAGGGAAACAATTTATGTAGCTGAGCAGCTCGACAGAGTCGTAGACTTGCAGAACTAGCGACGACATGGGCGTAGAAATCCTTCCAACCCTTTAAATCAACAGGGAACGGTGGTTCAATTCATATCTGACTCAAGGCAGTCTTAACCATGGGATGTGTTCCAGATAAGCTGGGAAACCTACTCTTAGCACAGCTAAGGACTGTAGTTTTGTTTTCTGAAAGCAATCAAAAGACTGATAAATCCTCAGGTATATTTTTACTTATTTATTTATTTAATTATTTATAATTAGCTTAATACTAGCTACATAGCACTTATGTTGAACGAGGTCATTTGCAGCAGTGCGGGGCAGTCGATGTTACCAGCTTATAACTGATGGATAAAGAGTATATCGGCAACATCACGACGGTAAGTCGAAATGGTCGACCCAAGGAAGGCTGCGTAAGGCAAACCGAATGAACCTGCGCTGGACAGCTCGATTCGCAGAGTATGGATTTCGTAATACGAGGACCATACTTGGCTGGCATATTCAAAGAAAGGCCTTACGAAAGTGATGTTAAGGGATTTAGTGACGTAAGGATCAAGGAACGTTGCACGCTGAGCTGCAAGAAATTTGTGTGGTATCACACTGAGAATCTATTTGAGTAATCTTGGAGTAAATGAGAGTCAGCGAGGTATGATATGCGCTTGCGGATTTTCATATCGTCAGCGTAGATCGATATGAAAGAATATTTGATGATACAGTTAACATCATTTATTGACAGGAAAAATATTATTGGTCCAAGATGGCTGCCTTGCGGGGGTCCTGAGGTGGCTTTAATAGGATCGGACACGGAAGATCGAAAAAGGACTTTATACCGGCGATCTATCATGCAGGATTTGATCCACATAATGAACCACGAAGGAAAACCGAGAGCCTTAAGTTTTAGGAGAATTATGCTGTGTGAAATTTTGTCGAACTCTTTACTGAAGTCGGTGGTAACAGCATCAACTTCTTTGCCATCCTCCAGTGCAAATAGGGTTCGAGATACGAATTCTATGAGGTTAGTGGTTGTTGATCTACCCTTAAGAAAGCCGTGTTGGTTGGGAGCAAAGAAAGATTTGCAGTGAAAAAACATTGTATCATTGGCAATACTTTCGAAGAGCTCGGGTGTCCAAGAAAGTTTAGCGATGGGACGATAGTTGATACTTCATTCTTGCGACCATTTTTGTGGATAGGGATAGTCTTTTCACATTTGGGGAAAACGCCCTGCGAAATGAATAGTTAGAACAAACCTGTGAGGAGTCGAGCCAGATAGTTAGCAGTCGTGATTCGGTTCGAGGACGTGGTCTGAGAACGATTGGTTGAAGAATTTAGCGAACAAGTTTGCTATTGTCTTGGGGTCTTCTGAAGATGTATTGAGAAAACTTAAAGGGCGTATGTGGCAGCAGAGTATATAGAGGTAGCGTTTGGAGAAGATCACTTTTGCACAAATTAACTCGAAAGCAGCAGTGTGCGAGGTTTTGAAGAGTGTTGAGTCGTTACAATTATGGATTACTCCTCGACCTGTAGTGTCATCTTCTTTCTCGAGACCATCATCCCGAAAGACATTAAAATCTGAGGTAAATAATTCATTAATCTTAAAATTGGAGGACAGATTTGTTTCGGTTAAATCGAATCATGTAAAAGTAAACCTGTCCTTATAACTCGTCCATTTCAAGGATGCACTACAGCGCTACATGATGTAACGAGAATTTAAGGGTTTAAATTTTCATTGGGAAAGTATCGGAAAATAAGAGCACAACCAAACTTCGTCCTAGCTGCTGTGACTCCTCTTCAACTATCCTTTGCTAGGTAGGTAGGTAGAGGTGGCGGTTCAACATGAACCCAAGTAGCACTAGATGTGTCTTTTTGTTACCACGACTCGTGTGACCTGGTTGGTGATGTGTCTTGTTGAGGATATGAAACAGTTGGTGTCTAGATCCTGCCTGTGGAGCTAAGAAAGTGAATTAGATCTTGTATCCCTTTACCCGAGATGTCAGAAGAATGGTTGGTTTAGTGTACGCAGTCTGACTCTTGCTAGTGGCTGATAATTGCAGAGGAAATGGGAGAGAGTTTCCTTCTCATTTTCGTTTTCGTTTTCGGTTTTTGGTGCACCAGACCAGATGTGAGCGTTGTACTCAAGCTTTGGGCGAATAAACGCCTTGTAGATTGAAGCCAGATCAGAAGGAGTAAAGTATTTTTTGCATTGTTTGAATAAACCTAGACATTTCGCAGCGTTTTTGGCAGCATGCTGGCAAGAGATCATTTATAAAAATGAGAAAGAGAGTCGGTGACAAAACGGAGCCTTGGGGCACACCAGCATTTATATGGTAGATTACAGACTTGAAACCATTCAAAACAACTTAAATTGAAAGGTAGTTTCTAATCCATTGAAGAAGAGATACATCGATGCCATATGCACGCATTTTCGACAAAAGAGCTTGGTGCCAAACTCTGTCAAATGCTTTTGAAATATCAAGCGCAACAATCTTACTTTCACCAAGGTGATGTAGAGATTGGTTCCACTTCTCGGTGAGATAAGCCATCAAATCACCAGTGGACCTGTTGCTACGGAAACCGTACTGCCGGTCATTGAGGAGTTTCCATGAGTCGAAATGTTTCATAAGCTGACGATATGTCAGCGTTTCCATGACCTTGGAAAGAAGGGACAAAAGTGCAATGTTAGTTGGAAGTTGAAGAAGATTCGCCTTTTTTGGGCACGGGGTGGACAAATGCAGTTTTCCATTTACTCGGTAACAGACCAAAGGAGTAGGATAGATGGAAAAGCTTACGCAGTGGTTTTGCCAGCGTGGAAGAACACTTCGTTAGAACTATGGGTGGAGTACCATCTGGACCAGTGAATTTGTGAATGTAGAGACTGGAGACCTGTAAGTACTCCTGGTACTGTACGAGGCCGAAAGTGGACTTGTCCCATGGAGAATCAGACGCTCTCGACAGCTGGAATGTCATTGTAAATGAGCTTTGGAATTGATGATGAGGCACAATTCGTCGACAAAAGTTATTAAACTCGCAAAAGTTTGAAATACATCTCCGAGTGAACAAATCGGCCCTAAGGATTCTAAATTTTATTTTACAAATAATTTCCATAAAGACAAAATATTATTTGATTGCAGAAAAGAATCAAATTGTAAAAATTTAAACAAAATTTATTAACAATTTGTAAACGCTTCAGATACTTCGAAAAAAAAAAAATCTTTTGAAGGGATCTACCCTCTTGAACATTCGAGTGTGGCCCTCTTTACAGATAATTACTTTTCTCGGATAATAAGCGCTGTGCTGCGTGGCATTTTCAATAGGTTCGCACGATATGACGTCCACTAATAGTTTCTAAATTAATACAAAAAACCGCTTTAAGTGTTCGACTTAGTTCTATGTTTTGAAATTACAATTTCGTCAGCAGGTGTGAACCCATTGCATGGTACATAAATACTTATGTAGGTTATTTTTAATGACTACGGCTAGTTACAAAAGGATTGGATTGCTTTAAGCCAGCACAATAAATGAATAACCATCGCAGATGTGATACAATGGACAGGCATTCTTCAATTTCGATCTATTGTTGGAATGGAACTCAATTTATGTATCTGTTGTGGGTAATTACATTTTTTGAAGATTCTCTTTTGCTTTTTTAAATTTGTTTTGGAAGTGAAAAATGGTTTATCGAAGATGGAAATAAAAAGCATTCGTAATGGATCAAAGTTATTTCGTGAAATTCATTGGCAACAAGACTACAAGAAGCGTATGTTGAAGAAGAACATTGGATACGAACATTACTTTGCAGGAAAGAAATATAGATTTAGAACAAGAGCCAGGAAGGCATCCGTAGACTGTGCGGATAAGTGCGGACCCTTAGCTAAGATCACTGGACAATCTTCATGAGTAGGAAATCGCAACAAAAAGATTCACCGCCTCCGGTCTATGATCCGAACAAATCATGTTATATCACGGTCATCAGTCTAGCAGTCGCGGAAGACTGACTTGAACTCTGTGCCCTCATTGGTTTTCGGAACACGATGGCGATTCAACATTTGGTCAAACTTTCAATCTCGGTCAGTCTAAGTCAATTTGTTTAGGTTAGGTTGTAGGGGTGGCTGCATTTATGTACACCCTCACTCGGGTCTCAATGGATCCATTGTATTCCCCAATGTGGTGTGGGATACCTAAAATAGATGGAACAGATTATTATTTTTATCAGATGGCCTCCCTGAACCAACCGGAGGATGGTTCTCCATGGCTTGCTTGACAGTTCGCCCAGATTACTGAAGAAATGTTCTCCGAGGGTTGTCTTTCTGTTTCTGCTAAGACTTGAGCATTCACATATGAGGTGGAATGTGTCCTCTTCAGAGTCTGTGTCGCCACATCCTCTGCATAGTGCTGTTTTGCTCAAACGCATTCTCTTTAGGTGGGCCTAAAGCCTATCACCTATAGGAAGTGATAGGTGACTTTTGTTGAGTGCGATGATTTTCTTTATTTTTCTCTTCTGTCCAGAGTATTCTTGAGGTGCGGCATGTTGTGAGTGAAGTCCATCTCTCGTTCGCGAGTTTTATGGATTTCGTTGTGATGCTGAACTTTTGAAGTTCTAGTGGGGGTAGGACTGACTCATCGGCCATTATCAGATCCATCTCAGAGCCTATTCATGCGAGCTCGTCCGCCTTTTCATTTCCATGGATGCCCCTATGTCCCGGGACACAGATGAGTGTGACGTCGTGATTAGCGCTGAGTGCCTTATCTCATCATTGCAACTTTTCACAGTTCTCGATCTGATTGTTGTCAATGTGATGGCTTTGATGGCTGCTTGATTGTCTACGTATATGACGATGTGACTTCTTGGGAGTAACTGTTGTGATAGTTCTCGCGAGGCCTCGGCGATTGCTGGAACTTCAACCTAGAACACGCTGCTGTAATTCGGAAGATCCCGAAGCCAACGCCCTCATCCATCTTTAACCCATTCGTGCAAATGGAAATGTGGTTGGGGTTAATGACCTCTCCTTCTGTCTAGCTTTCTCTGAAGGGCATTTTTAGTTCAAGGTTTAGGCTAAATTCCAAGTTAGAATATCATATGCCATGTTTAGGGTGATTAGTCGGTAGTAGGCGATATCCAATTTCAATGTTGCATTTGTGCAGTATACCGTGTACTGGACTCTGCTTTCTGGACTCGATTACGATCTAAAAATTATTTGTTATGATCCTTCAAATGCATCTAATTCTAATTCTAATTAGTGACTTGAAGGAAGCTTGTTTGCTTTTTTTTCCAAATCCCAGGAGCACTCAGACTCGTTTCGGTCCATTTTTTATGTAGCGCTTGGAGAAACTCAGACTTTGTTTTTTTTTTTTTTTTTTTTTCCGATGGATGTTGCTGTTCCCCGACCAGGCTCGAACATAAAGGAAGTGGATCAATTATGGAATACGCTACTAATATGGAATAATGCTATATCTTAGAACCAATGTCACGTATATGTTTACCAATTTCACATAAAGCTTTATATAGATAAACAAACATTTGAATGGACCATTGTTTTGGTGTTTAGGATAGAGGTCTTGAAGAAGGCATTCAAATTTTTTGAAAGTTGCGTCGTGAGGACCTCTGCAATAGGTTAGGTAGTATTTTTTCGAAACCCACCTAAAAAACAGATTGGTGCTCTGACATCAGCCGAAAGGGCTAAACCAACAAAAAAGAATCGTGTCCTACTGATTAAAGATGGACATTACAGCCATTCGCACAAAAATATTGTGTTTACCACCCCATTTTACGCACAAAATGCAGCCTTTGGATAAGAAAATTATGGCTCATTAAAAAGTTATTAAAGTGAGAAAATTCGGCAGTGGCTGTAGCATGCCGAAAAGCCTGTGAGCAGCTATAATATTATGGAGCTGTTTGGAAAAGCCTACCTACGAATTCAATCCGCTTTGCTGGCCGGTAATGGTTTCAAAGCTACTGGAATCTATCCTCTTAACCGGAACAATTTTACTGGAGTTGATTTTGTAGACGAAGAGCAGACTAGTGAACAGAAACAGGTATGACCGGTGGAAGATACAAGCACTTCCAGCCCAAGCCCCCAAAATCCTCAAAAGGCCCAAAGGTATTTTATAAGTCCGGAATCTATTTCACCTTACCCTTCTCTTGAGAAAAAAATATCAATTAGGGGAAGGAAATCAGGCTTCAGCTAAGCTGGAGATATAATATCTAAAGCAACACAGCAGAAAGAGGACCAGGCTAAGAAAGGATCGAATATATTTGAACAACCATCAACGAGCGTCTAAGAAAAGACAGCTTCCTCATTTGATTTTTTGTGTTCAAGGACGAATTCATGTTTTCCATAATCGGTGCACTTCCTCTATTATAAATTAAGGACCGCTCTGTGGATCATAGGAATCAACTATTCCTGTTGCTTAAAATATGCTACATTGCATGCCCTGATGAGAAGTAGCGCACTTGTGCCTATATCCGCAAAACTATCGGCAACAAGGCAAGGTATACAAAATAATCATGAAAAGGTTGAAGAGCTTGAGAACACCATCGCTTATATTCACAATGTTACATTGTTAGGAGCCTATTTCCGCAAAAGGCAGAGCCATGCAAACGACACTTATTCCCA
The DNA here is from genome assembly GCA_951813785.1 of Criorhina ranunculi. NCBI lineage: Eukaryota > Metazoa > Arthropoda > Insecta > Diptera > Syrphidae > Criorhina > Criorhina ranunculi. The sequence continues at coordinate 52,541,028 of OX638381.1, read as the reverse complement.
TGCCATAGCTACACTTCGGAGACTGTGAAAAGTTTTGAAAGCATCAACGCTTGTCACGCTGAAGTTTTTAGCTTCAAGTTCAACTCCTGATGCCAAGAAAGTCGATCAAATACGAAGGCATAACACTGGCAGTAGGGTGGTCATATAGCTTAAAGTGTTCATCGTGCTGAGTTGTAATAATAACTTCAGGAAGTTCAACAACAAAAATACTGCGAATTATAAGCAATGGCCACAATACCACTAGTTCTTCCTAGTTATTCTTGACACAGAAGGAACAGAAGATCTCCAACCCAACGGAGTGACAACAACAAGAGGAAAGCTGCAGACAACTGGATGGACCTGGCACAAGATCGAAGCTAATGCAGGCATTTAGAGGAGGTCTTTGTTCATCAGTGAACACAAGGGGCTGATGGATGATGATGATGATTCTGGAAACCACCCTTGGAGGAAAGACTGAAACCTGAAACTACCTAAGTTTCAAAATCACCACACCGACACTAGCGCTGTGTTAATAGCACCAACCCTTTGAGCGCTAGTGAATGATGAATGGAATAGGGAAGTTACTTCTTTCTCTACTGATCCGGCTTCGGTTGACCTTGATTAGTTCTTTAGAGTCAAAAACTTCTTTGTAGGTATAGAACAGCAGTAGGATCAGCTTTATCGTGGGTATCTTCATCGTTTCTTATTCCCTGTGCATCATTTAGATGACAATCGTTTTAAAGGTTACATGACGATATTTAGCACCCTCGTCCCTTAGATTTTTTTGTAAATTAAGTACATCACACAGTAATCAGTAATCTCATTGAGTGTTCATACTCACATTCTTGACGAATAGTGCCGTCGAATGTATAACCGCATCCTGTTGTCGAAAAGGAACAATTGGGTTGACTTAGGACTTGAGCCGCGAACACAGCACGAGTCAAATATTATTAAATTATTACTTGGCCTCGTGAATGGTGGTGATACAGCAGAAGCAGAACTCAACGGAACAACTTCCTGTTCCTGATAATAAAACCGAGAGTTAATGATTGAAATAAAACAACGTTCCCAGTAGTTCTATGCACAATACAAATAATGAATGCTTATCCTGTGCAATTTTGAAGATCGCGAACTGGTAAATATGAGCGCGTGCTGAGGTGCCACAATAGGAGGGCTAACAAGGTATCCAGCGGAGCCTTATAGTTTTATTTTTCAGCTTGCGTTCAAAGTCATCAATGCACGACCTAGTGACATTCACTCTTCGGTATTCATCCGTTTTTTTTGGGCACATGTTGATGTGGAGTGTGGTTTTCGCTGTTCGTCTGTGAAGGCTTTTTATAATTTTTTAATACCACTAGTATGGGTTGACGAAATGTTGTAGCAGTCGTTGGTGTAGTTATTATACAATTATGTCACGGGGAGTTCTGGTGCTGATGCTGACTGCTTGACGGGCCTCCTATGGACAGCAGCGCTTTTGAGCCACCCATGCGGTCTGCCACTGAAAAAGAGCTTGTTTCCTTCGGATGTTTGTTGTTTCTATGGGTTGCTCTTATACCCTTAGTTCTTGTTCAGTGATTGCTGACGTTGGGGTGCGTATATATGTACTTTTGACGGGACACTTTGACATTTGTCAGTTCTCGCGCTTGATTCGTGATTTAGTTGTGCGCATATTTTCATTCAAGTTCAGCTCTGGGGGTCTTTTGTGGATATTTAATCGATTATGCCTAATGAAAATGGCACAGGATGCCTGGATTGTTAAGGCAATGCAGTCTGCCTATAAACAAAAGCGCATTATGCTTATTCATTCGAAATCTGAAAGAGAACAAGTCTCTTGAATGGATGAGAATGAGTTCGTTTTTCCCAAAACACTAAATGAACAAAGTTTTGATGTTTCTTTGACGAACAATGGAACTAATCGCTGTGAAATTTGCCATAAAACAATCGGTGAATTGTTTTTGTGGTCCTTTTATTGTTCATTTCATATTTTAGGGGTTTTGATACTGTGAATAGGGTAGCAATAGCAATGAGCATTGCTTGTCACTTTGTGTTGAAGTTGTTGAATGTTTGCATTGTTATGCTTTGCTCATATGGTGATCACTGCAAGCTTTCTTTGAATCTTAAGATTGTTGTATTCTTAGTTCCTGCTATTCTATTGTTTATAAATGGGAATACTAAGCGCCGTATTAAGATCAAAGGTAGCCGAATCGGTGAGTGTCTCAGTGCCGTGTCAATATTCCAACGAGATGTGAAGAAAAAAAAAGTTGCTCCTGGTTTTATACGATCAGGAGAGCCGTTGTTGTTAAAAAAGTAAACACTCGAACTATCAGACATCAGATTACAAGGACAATCCCCCCCTAGTTAGGACAATCATCTGCGGTTTTTTACTCCTAATCCTGCAAAATGTTAGAAATTGGTGTATAACCGACGGGCTAAGTGTTGACTGCATAAAAGACATCATAATTCTTTTAGAGGCTTCAAAGTGTCGATCGTACTAATGTCATCGGGATGTTCGAAAAAAATACTGTAAATTAAAAGCAATGGCAACAGCACCAATAATTCTCCCCAGTCATTCTGGACACCAACCCTTTGGAGCAAAAAATGATTGAAACCCTATACCACCTGAGTTTCAAAAAAATCCACAACACCAACACTTGCGTTGTGTGAATAGCATCAAAAGGGTATTCATAGCCCCTTTAGCACTAGTGAATTATAAAAAAATGAAAAAAAGAGTTGCTTCAGAATTCCATAATTCTTGACTTGGTAGGGTCCACACCTTATTTATTAAGAGTTTAACGATGTCGTCAGCATACAGAAGCAGACTTATGAAGACAATATTAAACACGATTCCTCCTAAAAGAAAGGTTGTCAGACCGTTCAAATAGATTGAAAAATGCAATGGGCTAACGAGGCAATCTTGCTTCATTGTCCTGTTATCCTCATAAAGATTTCTTATAATCTATAGAAGTTTAGACGAAACTCCTAGACTACTTAGCTTTTCAAAAAGAGCACCCCTGTTAATGGAATCTTAACCCAAAACTCACATGGGAAGCCCACCTCAATAAGGTCATAGACAAAGCCAGGACCTCACTATGGACCAGCAAATGTCTCCTAGAAAAGAAATGGGGCCTCAACTCCAAAATGACGCTATGGCTGTACACAGCCATTGTCAGACCTATCCTCACCTACGCTGCACCGGTCTGGTGGAAAAAGACCGAGCAAAAGACCGCACAGGCAAAAGAGTAGCCTGTGTGTGTACTTACAACAGGGGCGCAGAGTTAGTAACATTACTTAATCTTCCACCTCTTCACCTTCTCATAAAGAAAGAAGCAATAGTTAACGCCTATATGCTCATCACCAGGGCAAGGATTTTAATGTTAATACATATTTTTTTTTGGATAAACGTAGAAGCAAACAAATAAGATAGTTTTTCGAATCAGTAAATTTCCTTTAAAATGGCATTTAATCGTTAGAGCATTTTTTTGCATATATTACTATAAATGCATATAAATGCATTTTTTGGTTTATTGAACATATTTTTAAAATAAATGCATATTTTTAGTTCATATTTTCGTAATCTTTAAAACACATGAAAATTTTAAATAAAAACGAAGGGTACATACAAATTAAAACAATCTCAAATATATTGACATTGAAGAGTAACGAAGAAGAGAACCTGGAGAACTATTCAATAAGTGAAATTCTTTCATTCAAGAATGCTCCAGTTACATCTGCTGACGTTGAAAGATCATTTTCAATGTACAAGGTGGCGCAAAATTAGTCATCCGATGTTCTATGGCTGTAATTTTTTTTATGAATGAAAGACTTTGGTTCTGCTGTTGGATTATGTTCACTTGATGTCTTAAATTTTTTTCCATTTAGTCGAGAAAATGATATTGGCTAAGTCGCCGTCGCCAGAATTGATGAACATTCGGGCCAAATTTATGGCATTCTTCAACACTCTTGCCAGAACATCCAGCGATAGGTCCTCGCATTCTTGACGGATATTCTCTTTAAGAGTCCGAGGCTTGTTGACATGGACTCGTGACTTCAAAAAACACCACAAAAGGAAGTCTGGAACGGTGAAATCAGGCAATCTTGCCGGCCATTGCAAATCGCCAAAACGAGAGATTAGGCGACCCAGAAATGCAACCCTCAGAATTTCGGTTGTGGCTGGTGCAGTATGCGCTGTTGCTCCATACTGTTGGAACAACATGTTCTCCAGTCCCAATTCATCCAATTGAGGCGACATCTTCAACCACAGCTGCGATATTCTCAGCAGAACGGCTGCTCCGGGGCCGGCCAGACCTGACAGCATCTCGAGTTGTCCCATACTCTTCTAGGCGAGCGGCTAAACGTCATAGTGTTTGCCCAGTTGGTGTCTGACGACCGGGGAAAACTGCGCCGAAATTCACGCTGCGCCAACGACACCGACGAAATATTCCGCAAAAAAATCGAAACAATTATTTCGCGCGGTCCTTAGGAGTATAGCGATTCATGTCTTGCTGACGTGTATTTTGTATCTGTTTATTTTACAAATGTCAAAGTAGAACTCACATTTGCCGCCATTTGCAGAAATTATAGCATCTTCCGATAGGGTGATTCATTTTGCACCACCTGTATAAGAGTTTTTTCCGACCAAATAGACAGAGTTTTCTTTTTGAAAATTTAAAAAAAAAATTGAATGGTATATGTAAACAAGGCATATTCAATGAATTTGAACAATTAGTACCTTATTTAAATGAGATTGAAATGTAATATTATAATTTTCTTTTCAATTAAATGAATTTTTGAATTTTTTTTTTTGTTATTGTAAAAGACTGCATTTTTAAAAATTTTCAACGGTTTTTTTATTATTTTTCAAAGCATATTTTTACTTTTTAAGCGCATATTTTCTCATTTTATGTGCATATTTTATGCGCATATTATGTGTTTTTTAGCGCATAAAAATCCGAGCCCTGCTCATCACAGAAGATGAATCCAATTTCACACTAATTGATTCAAACATTACTCAAATAATAACAACAAATGAACTGCTCGGTATAACAATATCGGACAGATGTCTAGCAAGATTTAACTTCAGCAAAAACTTCAAGGTTACATTTCCAGAACATAACAACTGGAAACAGGCTAAACCAACATTTGTAAACGACTCTCACAGATGGATGAAAAACAGATGAAGGAGTTGGAGCTGGAGTTTACGATCTATACACCAAAACTTCTCTTTACATCAGTATGGAGACGAACAACTCAGTATTCCAGGCGGAGATCCACGCTATAGAACTATGCATCAGAGAAAATATAAACCGGGGTCGAATTACGGCATCAGTGATCGAGTAACTCGTCACGTAAAAATGAGCATTATTACGTATAAACGATCATTTCGACGTTATAATGCTCGTTTTTACGTGACGAGTTACTCGAGCACTGATGCCGTAATTCGACCCCAGATCAATATGAAATAAAAAACATTTACATTCTATCTGACAGCAAAGCCGCTGCAAGCAATAAACGCCTGCGAAATTATCTCCAAACTTGATTGGGACTGTCTTCAATTACTCCGTACCGGGCCATAGCGGATATGAAGGCAGATGAACTAGCCAGAAAACGTTCTGCATCAACTTTTATGATTTCAAGACCATTCTGCGGCCTCCGAACAAGCACAGCAAAAGGCTGTATAAACAATTGGCTAAAAGATAAAGCAAAACATTACTGAACAGAAACGGAAGGTAACAGGCAGGCTGAAGCATTTATGCCAATCCCCTCCCAAAAAAGAACGAAACAACTTCTACAACTAACAAGAAATCAGATTCAAATCGTCACAGGCTTCCTAACCGGACACTGTCGGGTTAAAAAACACCTCATGACTATGGGAATAGCACAAGACAACATATATATGTAGAATGTGCAACGAGGACGAAAATCAGCAGAACCCATACTCTGTCACTGTAACTGCCTCATAAGAACACGTCTTCGTTTTCTAGGTAAACACTACCTCGAGGCGGAAGATATAACCACCAGCCGGATTCATCACACACTCCGGCATCATGGAGGAGCTTTAATTAAGAGGACATCACAGCAGTGATAAGGGACTAGGGCCCACCTCAATGTATAATCTATCAATCTAATTGAATCTAACGAGACCTTTAAATTAATGACAAAATGCCACCAATGTAGCTTATCTACTAGGTAGCCACTGAGAACTGAATTTATGAAAGTAACGCAGCCAGCTTACAGTCCACTCAGGGGCTCTCACAATCAAAAGAATCTCCTCCGACAGATAGTTGAACCAAGACCTTCTTTCAATGAGTAAGTTTGCCTAATCCAGAGGACTGTAATGCTGACTGACAGAAGGCAAACGTTATCGGCTTAGTATAAGTGTTTGGAATAGGTTGTAAGCACTTCCTTGTTCATTGATCACAGCCTTAACGAGTACTGTTTCGAAGCTACATCTTAACTTGCCTTCATCATAGCTACCTATTTGTCCAGGACACCTTTCTTAAATTAGGCACGCCACAGATCAACTTGTTATGTATGCAACTTATAGAAATTTGCTCAACACAAGAAGACCCGCCCAAAAAAAAGATGACGGATGCTGTCAAGTTGTTATTTAAAGAGGTCGAGAGCTATTTTGGCAAGTACCCTTTCAATTCTCACATCACTCTGTGGAATTCTTTCCTTAAGAATCCCAGTAGACACAGGAAGTCTGCCGATATTGTTGACGACGCGGTGCCGGCCGCTTTGTTTAGGAGTTTTATTTCGGGAATACGAGTCCACCCAAATCATTGTTTAAAACTGTGAAACAATTGCCCCTCTATCTTCTGAACTGTTCTTTACCCAAAACCAATAAGGAACCATTTTTTAAACTCTTCTTTGGATGTTGACGTAAGCTGAAAGCAGTTATTTGGTGACTCTATGCATTATTTGTGACTACAATACATCATCACATACGCTACGTTTGACTTTTCTCATCTTCATACGGTACTGGGACTTGTGTTCACTTCTACCTTCGAACGGAGGGTGGCTACAATGTGTCGGTTAAGTTACTTCTGCTCATCGCTTCGGTCAACATAATTTGAAGACAACTCGGAACTCTTTTTCGTTCGAGGCCCAATGGGGTCCTTTTGCATTGCGTCACTGTACCTGGATGTAAGAAGCGTTGTGTTCCCACTGCTTCGACCGGCTGCAGTACGAAAACGGATTTAACCTACCTTCTTCCATTTCAATAGCTTAACACTGAATTCTAGTGTAATTTGTTACTATAACCCTAGTTCAAGGTCTACACCAGCCTAACGTAGGTTTCCGAACTGTTCTGAGTAGAGCGCGTCAATATTACGTGTTACTGATTGGAATTCAATTCCTTGTTGAAGGAATCTAGAACTTTCTTTGTCAGAGTTAAAGGGGCTCAGTAGTAAATACTCTTTATCCGAGTACGGAGCTAAAACTCGTCAACATTCAAGTGGCGAGAGGCTTATTATGTGCCTGGCAAGCTCGTGGACCATGCAGACACAAGTGACAATTTAGAGCTGTTTTTGAGTTAAAGATTCCTCGCGGTCTGAGTATCAGTAAAAATTGGTGATATCCCGTGTAGATATCACATTACAACTCAGCCACGATAGGGCCTCATCCTATCGCATATAGACCCCTTTGTATGCTGGACACCGCAGGGAAACTCTTAGAAAAAAGCTAAAACCAAGAGTCACATCAGTGGTACAGACTGCAGGAGATCTCTCTCGAAAACAGCACGGTTTCAGAAGGGGACATTCTATGATTGGGGCAGTTAAATTCGTGGTAAGGATCGCCCAAAACAGCTCAAGTGGGCAATCGCCATTCAAAAAATATATTACTGCTAGCAACTCTGGATGTGCGAAACGCCTTCAACTCAGCCAGCTGGGATGACATGCTGAACGCGCTCTAAAACACTTTTGATATTCCCGAGTATCTCCTGCGGATGATGAAGGACTATCTCGAAGACCGATAACTGCTACATAACACCATAGACAGGGCTTGATCCTGGGACCCAATCTCTGGAGCATTTCCTACGATGCCATCCTACGCATGGAGATGCCCGAAGACACTTTCCTGGTCGGGTATACAGATAATATCGCCACAGTGATTACGACTAGAAACACCGATAGTACGCAAAGAAAACTCAACGAGGTCATGACACGGGTACTTCTCTAGATAGAAGAACATGGTCTACGTCTGGCCACAGAAAAGTCGGAGATACTCTTTCGGAATAGGAAGAGGATTCCGACTATCGTCGACTTTCAAGTTGGGTCTGAGGTGATAAGCAGTAAAGTACCTGGGGCTAGCTATTAATGCAAAGCTCACTTTCTGGCAACAGATAAGGTTTGCATGTGAACGAGCTGTGAAGATCAGAATGTCGTTGAGCAGATTAGGTGAACCCACAGCCAGCAAACGAAGGCTCCTAATGACAATTTGTCACGCCATCCTCCTGTATAAGTGTGAAATATCGGCCGTTGGAAGCAAATGACGACAATACAGATACGCGGAGCCCTACGAGTCGCAAGTTCACCAGCCATCCTCGTAGTAGCGGAAGTGACCCCTTATCGACCTCCTGGAAACAGAGAGAAAGTACGTCTACGACGAAAAGACGGAAGTTGGAGTAGAGACGGCTATAGAAAAGGCAAAATAACTTACAAAACACCAGTAGCAAGAGGGATGGAGCTCAGAAAACAAAGGACGATGAACCGCGAGGCTGATCCCAAACGTTGCTGAATGGAAGGGACGGAAACATGGTGAAGTAAATTATTACGTCACCCAGTTTCTAACCGGACATGGGTACTTCAACGCATATGTACCTCCACAAGATGGGCAAAATAAGCAGTACACCTTGCCAGTATGGCGACTCTCAAGTGGACGACACAAACCACACGTTCTTTGCCTGCAGTAGATGGGAGGCTGAAAGAAGACCACTGGAATCAGTGATTGGCATTATAACCCCCGACTATATAGCCGCAAAATTGTTAGCGGATGGCCAGAATGGAAAACGGTTCTCAAAACAAAGACGAGAGAAGAAGACCAAACATACCCTCACGAAACAATACAAATCTTATAAATTCTTAATTTTTGAGAATGGTAGAGGGCCAAGCATGCGGGCTGACGAAAACTAACTTCTTTGACTTTGTCATTAGGACATCCCCAGAAAAGTCTTGTAGGTAGGTAGTTAGGTTGAAGAGGTGGCTGGGTCGCGTGATGTAGCCTTCACTCGAATCTCTACGGATCCATTGTGTTCTTCTGATGTGGAGTGTCCAGTCTGAAAGGACAAAAAGAAGGGAAAGGGCTGGGTGAGTGCAAGTACGATCGTTCGGCCTCCCTGAACTATCCTGAATTCGTAGTGAAATAGATTTTGCTGGCTTCTTAGGCAGGTCGCCCAGGTCGTTGAAGTAGTATTCAGCGAGGACCGACCCAGCATAGGACTTCGCATAGGAAGTGGGTTGTGTTCTCTTCCGCGTTTGCTCCCATAGCCTCTGCATAACTCGTCTGTGCTTAGACGCATTCTTCAAAGGTGGACCGCCAGTAGGTTGTGGCCTGTGATGATCCCTGTGAAGAGTGCTAAGTTTGATCTGTTTAGCACAAGAATGTGCTCCGTTTTTATCTTATTGATTTGTGCAGAGTTTCCTGGAGACGCGGGGTGATGAGAGTGCACTCTATCTCACTGACTGAGTGGTCGACCAGTGATAGGTCCTATTCCGAGCCCTTCCTGGCTAATTCATCCGCCATTTCATTCCCGTGGATATCTTTGTGGCCATTGTCGCCCGCTTTCCAGAGATTTGATTGCTTTAAAGGCAGGACACATTTCGCGGCTGCTTCCTCTAGGTAGTGGTCTCATGAGGGCGAGAATAGTTTCCAGGGCTGCAGTTGGGGTCATTCTGATGGCACCAGTGGTGCCTTTACGTGCCAGTTGTTGTATTTTGCTAACTGCTTTGAGATTAATTGTTTTCTCTTCTGCAGACCACCAGATTGGGCATCCATAGGTTAGGATGGGCCTGACAATGGCAGTATACATCTAGTAGATGATGGTTTACGACCCCATTTCTTACCAAGCATTTTGCTGCATGCGTAAAAGTCGATTGACGCTTTTCTTTATGCGTTCTGAGATGTTCTCTTTCCATTTCAATTTACGGTCAAGGATGCACCCCAGGTATCCCGCCAGTCCAGTCTTAAGGGCCCGAATGTAGGTATCGTTATTTTATTTGTAAAGAGAACTACCTCTGTTTTTTTTGGGGCTTGAAGTTTAGTCCACATCCCTTAGCCCAGTTGTTCAGGGCTGACTGTAATACCTCGGTGATAGTGTTCAAAAATTTCCCGGTTACCAGGATGACAACATCGTCAGCGTTAGTCTTGTAAAAAATTTACTTCCGTGTAAATCACACAAAATTCCATGCGTTACATGGTGTAAAAGGTTTTCTCTCTTAATCTTGTCTATAACAACAAGCTTTTCTGATCCTTTTGAACTCCGAATCACCGTCGCTTTAACACCCTCGTAAGCAGATTAACTTAACAGCTTCATTCTCTCTGCCAACAGTATAGATACTCAACCGATTTTTAATGAATTTTTAATTTGTTTTGAAAAGCCGTACCCGCCCGTCTGTGAAAGGGAGCCAACAAAGAAAAATTAAAATTACCTTAGCAACCCCCTCGTTGACCTGGACAAACTCTACAAAAAATGTATCCCTATTGTGTGCTATCCAGAATGATCCGAACGCGTCAGAAAGCGCATACAGGAATAATTGTACTAAGGACAAAGCTATAACCTATACACTACACACCCCCCCATTGCGTTCAATTATCGCAACAATATTGCACAAGGCATCCACATTTCACAGTACAAAAATGATGAATCAATAGACTAAGGGAGTAAATTGTGAGTGCGGCGGATACTGCAGACTCTATCACGCTGGGTAATAAATATGTCATTTCATCTAATAAAGAGATTTATCTGCATGGAAATGGGTGCCGCATTTCCTTTTGTTTCCCTTGTGTAATTGGCATCGAAGGACCAAAAACAAACTCTCTCATTGAAATCCATAAAACCAAGAAGAGAAAACCCAATAGTTCACAGTGATTTGAATGCCACTTCCATGGAACCCACAGCACACTTCCGGTGAGGAGAGTGTACACATTTTTCTTTTTATATACAAATAAAATTTAACACCTTGTGCAACAGCTACACATCTGTTTTATTTCCCAGTAGGGCTGAGACGGCATGGGCAGAATAAAACAACGTCAAGATTATCAATTCAATTCAAGGCTCTCAGACGTTAGCTAACACTTAGCACAAAGAACTGTTGAAACGCACGCGCCTCATTGCGGGAGTTTAATGTTATTGTTCATATTTGCTGGTCGCCTGAGGTTATTCCTACTGTTCCATATCCGATATTCTGTGGCACGCCGCCGTATACCACCGACTGAGGTGTAATTGTATAGCTTATCTTGTCCTCGCGATACAATACCATCGTTGAATTGAGCAGAAAAACCTAATGGGTGATTTGTTTGTCGGCTAATAAAGTACATTAATAACTTTCATTCATAGAAGTTTGTCGATTTAGCATCCCTATTCATGAGGTGTAATTGCATGAAACGCAATTGTTTAAGTGATGTTCTTCGGTATTGGATAACGGTGTAATTGTTTCCAAGTGCGGTTTGTCCACGAAATCATCGAAAAATATCTGAATGTAAGGTTAGAGGGCTTTTTTTCAAACAATGTTGAAGGGAAGTTATTATTATTAACTTGCAAGCTATTTGTCTAGCCTTTAGGGCATTTAAGGCATTCGGCCAACGAAGGGAAGCTAAAGTACGTAGTTTGTATACCAAAAGCCACACAACGACCAAGGACTATCAGCCTTTACTCCTCTCCTAAGAACCCTTGAGAGAACGTTGAACATATACATACACAGACCAGGAACTCAGGCCCTTCGAAACAGTGAGGGTAATCTTGTCACCGACCCGCAGGGAATTTTTGATGCATTTAAGCCGCATTTCCACCAGCTGGTTGATGGGCATGACCAGGAGAGAGTGATAAAAAATGACAGTCGATGAAGTAGTTCTCCCACCCGGCCCAGAGGAAGTCGGCACAGCCATTAAAAAGCTGAAAAACAACAAGGCCGCGGGCTCGGATAGATTAGCGTCAGAGATCTTCAAAGCTGGTGGCGATGTTTTGGTACTAAAGCTGTTTTGCACCACACTCATCGGCACCTATCAGTGTGGCTTTCGGCCCGGCAAATCCTGCAAAAGACCAACGAGTTCCAAGTCGATACACACTATCTTTTCATCGACTTCAAAGCCGCATGCGACAGCATTCATCGCACCGAACTAAAGGGCCTTCCAATGGGGACTTCCCAACTTTGACAGTTGATATCGGCCATATTGTTGAAGCTACATCTGTCAAATTGGCTGTCATTTATTAAGTTTGTTGTGCCAAATCACCATGGACGGATATAGCGTTCAACAACACGTGCAAATAATAAAATTGTTTTATCAAAATGGGTGTTCTGTTCGGGCAACGTTCCGTTCGAAAAATCATCTTCAGGGATGAGGCCCATTTCTGGATAAATAGGTATGTCAACAAACAAAATTGTTGAATTTAGGACGATACCAATCCACATGACATCCAAGAGCGTCCAATGCATCCCGAACAAGTCACTGTTTGGTGTGGATTTTGGGCTGGCGGCGTCATCGGTCCATATTTCTTTGAGAACGACGTTGGCCAGGCCTATAGGTCGATGATTTCCAACTTCTTTTGCCCTGAATTGGATGATATGGACACCAACGACATGTGGTTTCAACAGGACGGCGCTAAGTGCCACACAGCTCACGCCACAATGGAATTTCTGCACGAGCGATTCGAGGTGGAGGTGATGTGAACTGGCCACCGAGATTGTGCGATTTGACCCCGTTAGACTTTTTCCTGTGGAGTTTTCTGAAGACGCAGGTCTTCAGAAGCCGCGGCGGACATTTGAACGATGTTATATTCCATACATAATGGCATCGATAGGCCTTTCAAACGAATAAAAAATGTCGATGATATCTCACACACACACACAGGCCGACCAGCAGACGTGGTTACCGAGGAAATCGTTGAAAATGTCCACAACATGATTCTCGCTGATCGCCGAACTAAACTGCACGAAGTAGCGCAAACCATAGGCTTGTCGAACGGACCGGCAATAAATATCTTACATGATAAATTAAGTGTGAGAAAGGTATCGGCCCGATAGGTGCCGCTATTGCTCACGATGGGCAACAAGCGGATACGGCTGTCAATGTCAAAAATTGCATGAAGTGCGTTACGAATTGTTGCCTCACCCATCGTTCTCGCCTGACCTGGCTCCCTGTGACTTCGTTCTATTCCCCAACATGAAAGCATGGCTTGGGAAGAAATTCAGCTCAAATGTGGAGACTATCGCCGAAACAGAAGCGTATTTTGAAGAGGTTAGAGAGGGATATTTTAGTATGTCACAATTTTTTGGGAACATGTGAGGTAAGACCTACCTGCACACCAAATTTCAAGTTTCTAGCTGTACTGGAAGTCCGAAATCTTTTTTGTGCCATAGAATGCCCCCAGTAAAACGTTTTCACGTTAAAATTTTCAAAAACTTGCGTCTTAATTTCTAACACAGGTACTTGATTCACCCTCGTACATTCGTTAGGGTTAAGTAAGAGGCGTGGCGGCTTGATGTTTGGCGCCGCTATACTCGGATCTTCATGGATCCAGTGTGTACCTGTTTGGAAGATAGAACGGGTCAATTTGTATGTATGACTCGCCTCCCTAAACCATCCTGGATACAGCATGAATTTTAAAATGTTCTTCGGTGGTATGGTTGACAGTTCGAACTGGTTGCTTAAGAAGAAAGTGCCTAAGGTTCTTTTCCCGGTTCTGATGAAGCTTGTGCGAAAAAAGAAAAGAGCCATCGCAGTCTCCCAGCTCAAGGATATCGAAGAAGGCGGGAGGAATAACAAAATACGAAGCTTTTATCAAAAATCGAAAGCCTGGCTGCAGGTTACAGACCAGGAACTCAAGTCCTTCGAAACAGCTGCTTAATGGGCATGACCAGTAGAGAGTGATAGAGTATGAAGATAACTCAACTTCAGTCGATGAAGTAGTTCTCCCACCCAGCCTAGATGAAGTCGGCACAGCCATTAAAAAGCTGAAAAACAACAAAGCCGCGGGCCCGGATGGATTACCGTTAGCTGGTGGCGATGTTTTGATAAGGAGTATGCACCAGATCATCTGCAAAGTATGGGAGGACGAAAGCATGCCCGACGACTGGACTATCAGCTCCATCTGCCCCATCTTCAAGAAAGGCGATCCTATGTCTTGTAAGAACTACCGAGGCATATCCTGGCTCAATGTAGCCTACAAGATCCTGTCCAGTGTACTGTGTGAACGACTAAAGCTGTTTTGCACCACACTTATCGGCACCTATCAGTGTGGCTTGCAGCCCGGCAAATCGACGATAGACCAAATCTTCACACTGCGGCAAATCCTGAAAAAGAACAACGAGTTCCAAGTCACTACTCACCATCTTTTCATCGACATGCGGCTTTGAGCATACGACAGCATTCATCGCACCGAACTATAAAACACTGGCCGAATTCAGGATCCCGAGAAAACCGATCCGGTTGTGTCGCGCCACGCTAGAGAACTCGCAATGCACTGTACAGTTTGGGAAGAGAACCTCCGAATTATTCAAAACATGCACCGGATTTCGGCAAGGAGACGCGCTATCGTGTGACTTCTTTAATTTTATGCTGGAGCAGATAGTGCGAAAGGCCGGCGTAAACACAGAAGGCACTATATTCAACAAATTCATCCAGTTGCTGGGATACGCAGACGATATCGACATCATCGCAGCGTGCGATTATTAAGGCTTTTACGGGAATAGAAGAACAAGCCAAAGGAGTTGGTCTCATGATGAACGAGGATAAAACAAAGTACATGCTGCCTACCAAAAACCGATCCGCCGAACACCGTCTAGATCAAAACCTAACCATCGACAGCTATAATTTGAAGGTAGTGAAGGAGTTTATCTACCTCGGGGCAAATATAAACTCCACAAATGACACCCTAGTGGAGATTCGACGAAGGATAACCTAAGGCAACCGCTGCTTCTTTGATTTATCCAAACAACTAGAGTCCAAACTCCTTATCCGAAGGTCCAAAATCAAGCTCTTCAAAACTCCAATCTTACCAGTCTTGCTTTAAGGAGCTAAATGCTGGACGATAAGTAAGACAGCAGCGGAGCAGATCTTGGGATCCTTCGAAAGAAAAATCCTACGTCGAATATTTGGTCCAATCTGCGAGGAAGGCGAATGGAGGAGAAGATGTAACCGCGAAATCTACGAGCTGTACAAAGATGTGGATGTAGTCCGGAAGGCAAAAATCCGTCGACTAAGAAGCCACAAAAAGCCATTCAAAAATCACTACGAATTCAGGATGGTTCAGGGAGGGCGGACGATCGTACTTGCACTCACCCAGACCTTTCCGTTCTTTTTGTCTTTTCAGACTGGACATTCTGCATCAGAGGAATACAATGGATTCGTGGAAATCCGAGTGAAGGCGACATCAAGCGATGGAGCCACCTCTTCAACCTAGCCCAAGTCAACTTAATTTCAAGTCAAATGAATGGGTTTGCGTTTAGGTTAGGTTAGGTTGAGTGGCTGTCCCTACTAGGTTAGGTTAGGTAAGTGTGGCAGGCTGCAATCGCAACCTCACTTAGACCAGATGTGGTCCATTGTGTTACCACCAGGATCTGTATTTCGCCAGAATCACTACCCGCAGAACCAGCCGGAGCTTACTATGAAGCGCTGGAGACTGCCTACGCTGATGTCAGCCAGTTCACTAAGGTTGTTGAAGAAGCTGGCTCCTAAGTGTGCTCTTCTCCGAGCTGAAAGGGCCGGGCATGTACAGAGAAGGTGGAGGATAGTCTCCTCCTCCTCCTCATCCATGCAACTTCTACAGAAGTCGTTATAGAGGAGGCCCAGCCTATAGGCATGCTTGCCGATGGTGCAGTGTCCTGTAATGACACCCACTATGGTGCTGATTAGCGATCTATTCCGACTGATGAGACAGTGGGAACGTTTGAGATCCAGCTTTGGCCAGATCTGTCTGGTGATGAGACAGGTGCTACCAACTGCCCATCTACGATTAGCGATATCGATTACGTTTCTATAAAGTAGCAATTTGTAGGTGGCGAGAGGCATACCCAAATTCCCCTTATCCGGAGGAATAGATAGAGTTGTGCCTTCCTTAGCGAGTTCATCCGCCATGCAGTTGCCTGGAATGTCTCTGTGCCCCGGCGCCCATATAAGGTGAATTTTGAATTGATCAGCCATCTCGTTAAGAGACAAGCGACAATTTAGGGCTGTTTTTGCGTTGAAGGCGACAGATTCCAGGGATTTTATCGCGGCCTGGCTATCAGTAAAAATTGTGATATCCCGAGAGGATAGTACATTATACTTCAGCCACGATAAGGCTTCCTTGATTGCCATTATCTCGGCTTGGAAGACACTGCAATGGTCAGGCAAACGGAAGGAGATGTTAACGTTCACATCCTTAGAGAATACACCCCCTCCCACTCCCGATTCTGTTTTAGAGCCATCTGTATAGAAGCAAATGGATCCCTTTCGTTGGAGCTCAAAATCATCTTTCCAGTCAAGTCTGGAAGGGATAGTGGTAACGAAGTTTTTGGCAAAGAGGAGGCGTTGGAGGGTGTAGTCGGTGCTTTGTGGGAGGAATTCTAAATCATTCAGAATGGTGGAGTGTCCGACCCGCAGGATGGACCAATAGTGAAGTTCTTTGATACATATGGCTGCGCTGGCTGCCACTTGTTTACTATAAATATCTAGAGGAAGCAGATGGAACAGAGTGTCTAGAGCCGCCGTGGGGGTGGTTCTGAGTGCTTCACTGATAACCTATACAGGCCGACCTTTGCACTTTATAAAGATGGTTACGATTGGTGGCTATGTCCAAGGCTTTCCACCAGACAATTACGCCATATGTTAGGATTGGCCTGATAACAGATACATAAAGCCAATGAGTAATGCGTGGTTGTAGGCCCCATCTACTTCCTATTGCTTTTTTGCTGCAGTACAGAGCTGTAGTGGCTTTCTTTACTCGCTCGAGGATGTTCGGCTTCCAGTTGAGCTTTTTGTCGATAATGAGACCCAGATATTTAGCTTTGTCTGAGAGTACCAGACTAGTACCGCACAGTTTAGGAGGGTCGAAAGGGGGAATTTTGTATTTCCTAGTGAAGAGGACCAGTTCCGTTTTATGTGGATTGACTCCCAGGCCACATTCTTTAGTCCATTCAGATAACTTAGAGAGAGCGTTCTGCGCGTTGAGGTGTTTGCCTGCGACAGCTTTATTACAAAGCGAAAAAATTTGGTCAACCGTAGAGGAATTCTGCTTAAACCCAGCTTGGCATTCATGCAAGCTCTGTGGACACGAAAATACCTTTAAAAAATGACGTGCACTTAAAACAAATTGCACTTTATACGTTTTGCACTTATCCGTTTCCGACTGTATCATCCCATGGTAGTGCCTTCATTGCAACCTGTTGGGCAGCTGTTGTCACTGCCAGGACCTTCTCTTGGAAAACACTGGTGTAGTCCGGCGGCAAAAATGTCCACTTTCTTTATGTCTCCCTTCACCCTTTAGTGCCTTTTACAGCTTTTCACATCCAAAAGTAATGTAACAAATTGAACACCAAATATTTATTTTAAATCGAATGCAAGTCCGTTTTGCAGTCCTTGGTCACAGCATTGAATGTAGGAAACCAATCTGTTAGCAATCAAACGGAGACACAATTGAATAATTGCCAACACGCACGCAATCCAAATTCTGTTTTTTTTTTTTTTCAAAACCATTACCCTATTCCAGGGTTGAAATTAAAAATAATAAATATTTTAATTTTCCTAATTTTTCATCGTCCTTTACACGAATCTCCCAACATCGACACACACACACAAACCAAGTGATGAGCACAAAAATTTATTAAAAAAAAAGGAAACCAGCAAAAAGGGCAAATTGAAAGAAAAACATGCATTTAACACCAACAGTTTCCATCGCTGATTCCTTTGGAGTGTGTATTAGGAAGAGAAAAGCAGAGACCACTCTTATTCATACCTGAGGCATCGGAGGAATCCCTGTTCTTTATGCCAATGGACTGTCGATTCATGAGGATTTCAGGTTTTTTTATGTTTTTTTTTTTTTTTTTTATTCCATTTGTGTAGGATAATATTGTTGGTTATTGATGAGATACGGCCGTAGGCGCCATTGGGGGCAGATCTCAAATCGCACCACAAAATTATTAAAATGTGACAGCTGAACGATTATGAATAATCATTTGGAGTCTCGATCCATTGATTTATGTAACGTACCTTAGACAAACATATTTCAGGAATGATTTTTTCCTATTCAGGGTTCTTCGTTGGCAAGTGGTATTTTGTTAAGTTTTGTTACGAGTTCCCATGGTAAGGAAGGATGACTTTGAGACTTATGGAGCCGGTAAAATATTAATTGTAATTGATTTACATATAAAATGTTCGTTCAAGGAACTGAGATGTACCAACAATTTGCAATAATTGAGACGATGAGATACACTCAAGTAATGTATGTATGTTTAAGTGATGGGCGGCGGATATGACTCCATGTTTTTGGTTTTCATCAAAGAGTTACGGAAGACTTCTGTCCGTGAATAGGAAATATAGTAGGAACCCTTACGGGGCATTGTCTAACTGGCAGGCATGCCAGCAGATTAACGTTTTTTGTAGAAGCTGGAGAGACGAAGAGGAGGAAGAAACGACAAACGCACCTTCTTTGCTCCTGCTCTACCCTATTAAGGCTAAGGAGAAAAACCCTACTTCCTCGTTGACCTCAATGACCTAGCTATGCTCGACATCTTTAAAATTAGGAAATGCTTATGTGGGTCTAATTGGTTCTGCACTTAGTGTGGCACAGGATAGGGTTTACACCGCTACGGTTACCCAGATCTTCAACTTTATTCTTCTTCCGTAAGGAAATTACACATGTGAGGTTTTTGATGACGGTCACCCGGTTTTTCTACGTGGTACCACCACGGGCTTTGTTCTGGCCTAAGTGGATCTCTACTTAGTAGGGACAACTGTGCGGTACAAGTCTGGTACTTTCTGACACAGCCAGATAACTGGGTCTCATTCTCGACAAAAAGCTCAGTTGGAAGCCTAATATCCTCGAGCGAGTAAAGAAAGCCACCACAGCTCTGTACTGCTGCAAAAAAGCAATAGGTAGAAGGTGGGGCCTACAACCACGCATTACTCACTGGCTTTACATATCTGTCATCAGACCAATCCTAACATATGGCGTAATTGTCTGGTGGAAAGCCCTAGACATAGCCACTAATCGTATCCATCTTTGTAAAGTACAACGATCGGCCTGTATAGGTATCAGTGGAGCACTCAGAACTACCCCCACGGCGGCTCTAGACACTCTGTTCCATCTGCTTCCTCTAGATATCTACAGTAAACAAGTGGCAGCCAGCTCAGCCATACGTATCAAAGAACTTCATCATTGGTCCAGCCTGCGGGTCGGACACTCCACCATTCTGAATGATTTAGAATTCCTCCCACAAAGCACCGACTACACCCTCCAACGCCTCCTCTTTGCCAAAAACTTCGTTACCACTATCCCTTCCAGACTTGACTGGAAAGATGATTTTGAGCTCCAACGAAAGGGATCCATTTGCTTCTATACAGATGGCTCTAAAACAGAATCGGGAGTGGGAGGGGGTGTATTCTCTAAGGATGTGAACGTTAACATGTCTTTCCGTTTACCTGACCATTGCAGTGTCTTCCAGGCCGAGATAATGGCAATCAAGGAAGCTCTATCGTGGCTGAAGTATAATGTACTATCCTCTCGGGATATCACAATATTTACTGATAGCCAGGCCGCGATAAAATCCCTGGAATCTGTCGCCTTCAACGCAAAAACAGCCCTAAATTGTCGCTTGTCTCTTAACGAGATGGCTGATCAATTCAAAATTCACCTTATATGGGCGCCGGGGCACAGAGAGATTCCAGGCAACTGCATGGTATATGAACTCGCCAGAGAGGGCACAACTCTTTCAATTCTTCCGGATAAGGGGAATTTGGGTATGCCTCTCGCCACCTGCAAATTGCTACTCAATAGGAACGCGATCAACATCGCCATCATAGATGAACAGCAGGTAGCACCTGTCTCATCACCAGGCAGATCTGGCCAAAGCTGGATCTCAAACTTTCCCATTGTCTCATTAGACGGAATAGACTGGTAATAAGCACCTTAGTGGGTGTCATTACAGGACACTGCACCATCGGGAAGCATGCCTATAGGCTGGGCCTCCTTTACAACGACTTCTGCAGAAGCACACAATTCTCCACCTTCTCTGTACATGCCCGGCCCTTTCAGCTCGAAGAAGAGCATACTTAGGAGCCAGCTTCTTCAACAACCTAAGTGAACTGACTGACATCAACATAGGCAGTCTCCAGTGCTTCATAGCAAGCTCCGGCTGGTTCTGCGGGTAGTATTTCTAGTGAAATACAGATCCTGGTGGTAACACAATGGACCTTATCTGGTCTTAGTGAGGTTGCACCTGCAGCCTGCCACTCTTACCTAACCTTACCTAACCTAATATAGCTCAGATCTATAAAAAGAGGCATACAAAACTGTACACTTTCTTCGTGGATTTCCGCGCAGCTTTTGATTCCATAGCTCAGGAAGCGTTATTCCACAAGCTTTACAAAGTTGGAATCTAGACTAAAATCATCAATATCTTGAGGGCTATGTATGAAAACAACCTAGCGTGTGTCACGGACGGAATCAACGTATCTGAAGAATTTGGAACAATAATGGATGTAAAGCAGGGATGTATTCTGAGTACATTACTCTTCATCCTATACATTAACGATGTTTCAGACGTTGTTGGAGGAGGAATCAAGATCAACAGAACAAGGATTCCGGCTTTAATGTTTGCAGACGCCATTGTCTTTCTTGCGGACTCTGTGGATAGCATGCAGCTCATGGTTAACAAGCTTGAAAATTACTGCAAAACCTGGAACCTATCTGTCAATTTAACAAAGTCAAAGATGGTGACAATAAGAAATAGCGGGGGCAGATACTCGCGAAATTAAAAGTGGACGTTTCAGGGAGAAAACATAGATATTGTATGGGAATACTAGTATCTTGGAATAACGATAACATCAAATTTAAACATGAACAAACATCTTCAAAACAAATTAACGGAAGACAAACGTGCCATTTCTTCAATTTGAAGTTCCTGCTTCGATAACAAATATATTACCCACGCATCCAAGCAAATAATATTCCAATCAACTGCAACCTCAATATGGAGCGCAAGTGTGGGGTTATTGTCCCTTTGAGGTCGTAGAAAAATTGCTCCGATACTTCGTCAAGCGAATCTTTAAATTGCCCACAAGTACACCTACCTACATGCTGTATCTCGAGACTGGTATCCCTCCACTGTTTTTGAATACCTAAAAGCTCCATTTAGACTATGTGGTAAGAGTTATGGCAATGGTTCCGGAAAGGATCCCAAATCTAGTGCTTTCGCACATGCTGTCGACTAAGGGAAACTGTTTTGCCGAATGGAATAAAATGGCAGCTGACTGTGACTTGGATTTACAGATTACATCCAATGAGCAACCCGTATCTTTAAAATACAAGTTCAATATCTTACTAGAAAAGATTGGTCATAGCATGTACGACAAATTTATAAATGAGCCTACTACAGCAAAATGAATCACTTTTTACAGGATAGAACATATTTCATGGCAGAAAATTCAACCGAAATGATAAGCGCGAAATTAAAATTAGAAGAGAGCTAACAAGCCTTAACTTGATACCACACCGTTCAGAGCTTCCGATTTTATGTGACCTCTATAACCGGAAGGAGCGAGAGGATATTTTCATTTCCTAAATGTTACTTAAAAGGATAACATAATTATATAATGTCAATCTGGTAGACGGCCGTTTAGACTAAGGAAAAAAGAAAAGAATAGTCAAACTGCGCGTTCCGGACCACCAACGGAACGGAACTGTCAAATTTGTACTGAGATGACACTAAACTGATTCGAAGGGGAAATAAGTGCTTTTTGAGAAATGAGGAGAAATTTAATCACAAAATTATTTGCTAAAGCGGAGAAAAAATAAAAAAAAAACATCAGAGGAGCAAAAAAATAAAAAAAAAGTTTATGTGTCAAAAAAATTAGTTGGGGGAAAAATTTAAAATTGTGATTTGTGCATTTGCTTTTTGTTTGTGCGTTTTTATGAAGAATATGTAAACGAAAAATGTCGGGAATCACATCCACATTTTATGTGGTTAAATACATATATTCTTGACTAAAATTTGTTTGGTTTTTCACTAAAAATTTGGACAACAATTTCGCGCCTCAAATTTTTTGTAAACAAACAAAAATAAATGGCATTCCTATTTCCAAAAAGCGCTTTTTATAATAAGCCGTTCCGGACAACCAAGGCAAAAACTGATTATTTAAAAAGCGCTTTTTGGTTGTCCGGAACGCGCGGAATAAAAACTTAAAACTAAACTGCACGTAATTTTGAACACTCAAAATATTTTGCTTTCCAAAAAAACACTCGGGGAGAGTACGATAACTTTGGCGCAAAAAATTAATAACGGTTTTTTGTAGAGGGGTCAAAAACAAGCATTTTTTACTAAGGGGGGGGTCTATCTCGCCCCGTTTAGGAGGTAGGGGGAATTTTAGAAAAAAAATACTTAAAATGAATAGAAAATTATTAAAATACAACGGCAACACTTACAATGAAGTACTTTACCGGTTTTGAAAGCCAGAAACCTGTTCTTTAATCTTAAATTTAAATTAAATTATTTATGTCAATAGTTTTTGAAAAATTCACATGCAAACTCAAAATTTTGATAAAAAAAATGAAAAAAAAAAGTTTAGACCAATTTTTTTTCAAAATTGTGAAATGAACTGCTGTAGCAGAGCTAGCTAAAGAAGCACATTTTTTCCATGTAAAAAACATATAAAATAGATTTGTACTAAAGCTTTTCAAACAAAAGCTCTTTTGATCATGTAACCAGATAACAATAATTCATATGTACTAAAGCTTTCCAAAGCACCCTTGTAATGTTTAAAATAAAATTCACATCCACTTTTGTCAGAAAATATAGTAAATAAAATAAAGGGATTATGCCATCCCAGGATGAATATCACAGGAATTTCCTTTCTTTGATTCGTCCTTGTTCTTTATATATTTTGGCTTGTATCTTACTCTAAGAATAGAATCCCGGACAACGTTAAGAATCTCTACTTAGTTTCAACTGTGCGTACGGAATCCTCGGACAGCAGTTAACAAACATCCATTTTTTATATTGGTAAGGAGGATTTCCCCTTACACTGCTAAATTGGCTTTTTGTAGTCAATGCTTATATCAATTCTGAATCGAATACAAAAAACCGAATCGTGTTACGTCTTCTAGTTTTTGAGAAAATTACTATTTTCGTTTTGTTTTTTTGGTATTTACGTGGTCTTCCTTTGAGGTAAGTGAATGAATAATAGATTAAACGTCTGGCAGGCGCCTATATTATCAGTTTTCTTAATTAACAGTACCTGGGTGGCCCACTTCGCGGGATTTAAGGGATTTAAACTCTCTTTTCGCATGCGGCAGGTCCCGCTCACGCAACTTCGTTGCTCCGCTCGGGGTAGGTGCTTTTCGTCAGGCGCCTATATCAACAGTTTTCTTAAGTAACAGCACCCGGGTGACCGCTTCGCGGGATAAAGGGAATTAAACTCTCTCTTCGCAAGCGGCAGGTCCTTTTCACAATTTTGAAAAAAATTGGTCTAAACTTTTTTTTTTCATTTTTTTTTATCAAAATTTTGAGTTTGCATGCGAATTTTTGAAAATTATTGACATTAATAATTTAATTTAAATTTAAGATTAAAGAACAGGTTTCTGGCTTTCAAAACCGGTAAAGTACTTCATTGTAAGTGTTGCCGTTGTTTTTTAATAATTTTCTATTCATTTTAAGTATTTTTTTCTTAAATTCCCCCTACCTCCTAAACGGAGCGGGATAGACCCCCCCTCCCATAGTAAAAAATGCTTGTTTTTGACCCCTCTACAAAAAACCGTTATCAATTTTTGGCGCCAAAGTTATCGTACTCGTGCCAAACACTCGGATAAGTGCACCATTTACATGAGAAATGTTATTCTCTTTTAAGGAAAAATTCACCATCTAAAAGCTACAACGACTTCAAAAATTAGCATATGTCGGCATCACCGGGGCTATGCGAACCTGCCTTACGACAGCCCAAGAGGCACTTGTTGGCCTTACTCCATTGTACATCTTTATCAAACAAGTGGCAATACGCAGTGCAGTTAACCTCCAACGCTCTACTGGAATCCAGCCAAGCAGACTTATGGGTCACGTGGCAATCCTTTCTAACTTTCCCGAGCTGGAAACAATCAGTACGGTATACGACTTTATGTCCAAATGACTCTGTTTTGGCAGGAAGTTCAAGACTGAAATCCCGAACCGTAGTTCTTGGGAAAACCGGGGACCCGTTGCTGAACACAAAAGGACTAGTGTGGTATACTGATGGCTCAAAGATGGACTCAGGTGTTGGTGCCGGTATCTATGGCTCTAATCACAGAGTCTCAAAGGCACTTGGAATGTGTCCCAGCGTCTTTCAGGCAGAACTATATGCCATCGATACCTGCGCCACCAGCATACTCGATTCCGGCATAAGTGGCGTCACCATCAATATATTCACCGATAGTCAAGCAGCGCTCAAACCACTGAGTTCCCATAACTGTAACTCAAAGGCCTTTTTAGGTTGCTTCAATGCTTTCCAGGACCTCTCAAAGCGTAATAAAGTCAAGCTCCGGTGGGTAACAAGACACAGAGACATTAAAGGTAATGAAATCGCAGATCAACTTGCCAGGAAAGGTTCTTCTAAAAGATACATAGGTGCTGAACTCTTCTGCGGCATCCCTACTTCCGCGTTCAGAACGAGTCTGGACGGCTGGGAATAACTATTGGAACAATATCCAGGGACTCAGACAGGCTAAAACATAACCGCAAGAAATATTCTCAACCACAAAAGGGACGATATCAGAAGACTTGCCGGCTTCCTCATCGGTCACTGCAGCCTCAGATATCACTTTTACATAAACTAAATATAGTTCAGGAATCTGAATGGCGACTCTTGTTAGAGGAAAACGAATCAGCGGAACACCAACTATGAAAGCGTAAAGTCAGGAAACGCTTTCTCCACAAGGAATTTCACAAGGGTGTCTGGAAACGAGACAGCTGATGAGCTGGCAAGGGAAGGATCGCCATTAGACCCCGACCAAGCTGATACCACCCCCAAAATTTCACCCTATAACCTCAAACACTACGTTGGGAGAAAAAATTCAAAAGAACTGCCAACGATAGATGGAATGCGCTCAGCTCCTATGTCATAACCAGGAAACTATGGCCATCCTACAATAAACAGAAAGAACCGAAAGAATCCTACAAATGAATAAAAAAAATCCCTATCTTCCCTAATAGGTATCACCACCGGGCATAACATGCTTAAATACTTTCCAAGAAGACTGGGATTGAACACAGGTGACGAGGAAGTAAATAAGGATACTCCTCACTTCCTCTGCCGTTGCCCGGCACTCTGCCATACAAGATTTAAGATCCTAGAAAGGCACCTTGCCCAGGATCTGGAAGAACTATCCAGTAATTCGGCGATTGACATACACAGATTCATCAGCGCTGCGCGTTGGCTTGATAGAGCTTAGGCTTATGGTTCCTAGTAAGGGGGTTGCAATCCGTAGGGCATCACAATGGGTGTACATTAACCTAAGTGTGACGGGGAAACGACTTCCTTCCCCGTCAACCCACTTACCTAACCTTACCTAACCTAGCCATTGACAGGTGTTGTCCTCATTGCATTTGTGGTGCCAATGCACGCCAATCTTTGTACTTTCGTGGTGCTTTTGCTGACAGCTTGCCACCAAATGAGGTTGTCGTAAATCAGTATTGATCTTAGACGTTATAGACGTGTTCCTGTACGCACAGGTTTGATTCTTTCGTTAAAGTTCATCCTTCAGTTAAGATTCTTGTCGGAGAGCTTGAGGAGGATACCTCCTACAGAAGGTATTACGAATTGTGGTATTTTCCCCTTGTTGATGCAAAGTAACAGCTCAGTTTTCTGAGGGTTAACCGTGAGTCCACATTTCCTGATCCAGGAAGGTATCTAATGCCTTAAATGCCCCTTCAATTTGCTCGCTAAAATTTGCGCGTGTTGCGCGTGATCCGCAAAATCAGGGTAAATCCATGCAGAAAATATGCTTACAGATCGGAAAAGCGGTTGATCTGTCAAGCGTACATATGTAAGTATGCTCTCATAAGCTACACGAGGTTCAAGGATAGCTAATAAGAGCATAAATCTGCAAAGATGTGATGAATTGTTACACCAGAATGCTAGGTGTAATTGATGGTCTCTCCTTTTCTTCTAGGAGAAGTTGCTCACCGTAAAACAGTCCACAAATGACCTAAGTAAGTACATTTTGTCTGTATAACATCCAGGACCAAGTCCCATTGCTGACCGAAGACAAAGATTAGGTAATGCATGCGCCATTTGCTGTTATCTCAGTTCTTAACTCTCAACTGGAGTCTTTTGGAAGCCTTGCCAGTCCATATAAAATTGAAAAAACGAAATGTGAGTCTTGACCTGTTTCGGACGCACATACCTGTTTTTTTTTTTTCTTTTGATGCGCTGGATGGACTGAAAATCCTTTATGGATACTCTGTGGCCCGCGCCATAAGTTGCACCTGTTCCTCTGTTCAGTTTGTCCCGTGCGGCATCGCCATTTAAGGCATTCCTTTGCAGGGGCCGTCACTTCTTTCTCAGCTGCCAGAGCTAGCAAATTCTTCATTTCTCTATGCTCTTTCCTCTCTATACGCTGTTGATGCACTTTGCTTGTGATGATTTAACTTGCAGTCTCCCAGCCTTCGCTCGGAGCCAGCATGAATATGATCAGGCTTGTGTACTTGGTCGCTAATTTCTCTTTCCAATGTGTTTCTTGGACTAATGCTATTTTGGGGGTTTCCCTCTGCAGCTCTAGCAGAATGGGTCATCCACGTGATTGTACTTGTAGAGGTAGATACTCTCAGAAGCATCCATGCTCCGAGAGGAATTGTGTTAGCAAATAGTTACCTACCCGTGCTTTCTGCTCATCCATTCAGTAGAGGTACAGGTCACTTCTAGGTCGATAGGTACACGGTCTGAAATAACACTTATCGTGTCCGCTGACACAGTTCTGAAGACGCAGCATACCCTTAGCAGCATATCCTTCTAATATAGGTATGTCTTATGATACGTCACTGATGCCCATATTGGAACGGCAGGCGGAGTATTGACTTGCTTACTTTCTAACTGGCTGCCTTAATTCTACAATATTTGACATAAGCCTCCAGTGCAGCTGCTGCCCGAGAAGCCTTCACGCTTGCGTGGTCCCTGAAGTCTCAGCGGTCCAGCAGTACTCCTAGGTACTTGGACGTAGGTACCTATGTACCTACGGTTTTAGTTTAGCTGTGGTCCTGGACATCCATCTATCATTGGGAACCTCTATTGCAACACCGCTAGCGTCCTATAACATATATAAATGAGACATTCTATTGTTTGTATTTATTTGGTTCATAGTAAGATCCCACGGGTATGGGGGAAAGGATGTCTGCCAGACCAAAGACCCCAGTAATGTGTAAAGGGCATCTGGAGGGCTCTGTTTGCGATGCTGTAGCATCCCCAGCACCATTCAGACCTCGACACGGGTCGCTTGACATCTTATCTTAGGGAGGTTTTTGATTCGGACACCTTACCCCTAGCTAATTTTGATCCGCGGGTGGTATTTTATTTCTACCTACCCTGTATTTCTACCGAGCCACCACCTGTTTATGCGCCCGATGGGAGACTAGCAACTCAACACGGGATATAAATGAGCCATCCTTCTGGGGGCACCACTGTGTTTCCTGAGCCCACAATACAAACTACTTATGCTTTAGCTTATACCTACCATTAATGTCAACCGGTGTTCCAATATAGATTCGATTGGACCTACCTAAATGTTCTTTTTCGTCTAACTACCTCAAGTCACAAAAGACGGCGGGTCAACAGAATTCATTGGAGCTAAACCCTTCTGTGGGGTAAGTAAATCACTCTTCACAAGACACGCAAAGGGTCTTTGCATGCAGGGATCTAGAGAAGTCTGGCTCAACACGCAGCAGGGCAAGCATGTTCAAAGCTGCTATTCCCTGTACCGTCACAAAGAAAATCGAATTTCATTGTGAACCTCGATAGGAGCAACCTTAGAGCACTAATTGGATTCCTCAGCGGACACAGCTGTCTGAACAAACACCTACATCGCATGAACCTTGTAACAGATTCAAGCTGTAGACTCTGCCTTGAGAGTGAAAAAACCTCTCTACACATCTTAACGGAATACCCAGCTCTCTTCCAACTTAAAAAGAGAATTCATCCCTACGGAACAACTCGCTAGGTACCATCCACCTAGAAAAGTTCCTTAACTTTCTGATATCCTCTGGGGTGAAACAATTCATCTGAGAACACTAGAAACCGCAGTGCCAAGGGCTGTGGACAACCCTCCCGATACCATAATAATAATCTTAAGTCACAAGAAGCTTACTCAAATTGGGACTACTTAACATTCTAAGGACCTTCTTCTTAACAATTCAATGTTTTGATTAAGGCGCCTATTGGACGCCTTAAAATTGATTACAAACTCCACTAAGGTCATCTCACTGTACAGCATTATGAAATCACATGTGTTAATGTATGTTCCTTCTACTCATACTTGACCACGAAAGGACATTTCCTTGTACACTCCTTGTGTTAATTTTTCACGCCTCAGTTGATACCCCTTCAGGCATAGTGCTAACTGTTAAGTGGCCAACCCACAAAAAGAAACACAAAAATGAGAGCATAAAAAAATGTAAAAAAATAAATAAAAAGGAATAAACAGTTGCCCAAGGAAGCACGCCACTTTTGGGAACAGCCAAGCACTGTCAACCGAAACTAAAAAAAAAACATTGCAGACAATATGGAACACCCACTGTGTTGAGTATCATCGTTCCACGCCCCATTCCGGCCTACGTAGATGCAACAACCGCAGGCGTTGTCATTCCTCCATATGTCCATCCGACAAACTATATGTTCACTACTAACGACGACAACGACAACAACCGTTAAGGCGCCCTACACTCACTTACTTACTACATGTACGAGTATAAGCCAGAAATACAGGTTGTGGCATTTCGTTACATTGCTTCGACGCCGGGATGTAACCTCAAGCACGAGGCAGACATCAGTTGCAAGGGTAGGTGGCCACTAAACTGTGGTAGTCCATTGTATATACCTATACTGTACTACACAGTGAAACGACGTCGACGCACGGCCCAAAGTGAAGTGATGCTCTTAAGTGCGCAGACATGTGCCATGAAGTGTTGGGATTGGTGGACGTTCTCCTTTCCATTCTTTGCCTGCCACTTGACGTTTTGATGGTAATTTAGGTAAACACGCCCAAAACAGTTGTTGCGCAGCATAACTTGCTATTGTGGGCTGTGAAATAACGTATCGACTAAATTGTGTGTACAACATGCAATCGGTTGGTTTGCAGTTATTTTAACGTAAATTGGTCACTAGAAAACAATTTTTTTTTGTTTTTAAATTAACACTCGTGTTTTGTTTGTCCGAAAAGTGGACGTCATTTGTGAAATATTTTACAAAATCGTGACAATAATGGACATTGTAAAGCTTATATAGGGTCTCTCATTAAGCGCTCCTGCCTTTAAATTTAATTAAAACAAAGTGTGTGTGAGATATCATCGACAATTTTTATTCATTTGAAAGGCCTATCGATGCCCTTATGGAATAAAACATCGTTCAAATGTCCGCCGCAGCTTCTCTGGGTGGTACGCATCCGAAATGTCAAATTTTCCATGACTCTTTCGCATAATTCAGGCTGAATTTGACCGATGGCATGGGTTATGTTGGCTTTGAGGACCGCTGTGGTTTGTGGCTTATTCGCATAGACCTGCGACTTTAGAAAACCCCTAAAAAAAAAGTCTAACGGGGTTAAATCACACGATCTCGGTGGCCAGTTCACATCACCTCCACGTGAGATGACCATGCCCTCGAATCGCTCGTGCAGAATTTCCAATGTGGCGTGAGCTGTGTGGCACGTAGCGTCGTCCTGTTGAAACCACATGTCGTTGGTGTCCATATCATCTGATTCAGACTAAAAGAAGTTGATAATCATCGACCTATAGGCCTGTCCGTCGTCGTTCTCAAAGAAATGTGGACCGATGACGCCGCCAGCCCAAAATCCACACCAAACAGTGACTTTTTCGGGATGCATTGGACGCTCTTGGATCTCATGTGGGTTGGTATCGTCCCAAATTCGACAATTTTGTTTGTTGACGTACCCATTCATCCAGAAATGGGCCTCATCGCTGAAGATGATTTTTCGATGAAAATAAGGGTCAGTTTCCAACTGCTCCAGAGCCCATTCAGCGAACACACGTCGTTGTCTATGGTCATTTACCTTCAGCTCCTGGGTCAGTTGCATTTTGTACGGGTGGAGGCCCAAGTCACGATAAAACAATTTTATTATTTGCACGTGTTGTTGAATGCTATACCCGTCCATGGTGATTTGGCAAAACAGACTGAATAAATGACAACCAATTTGACAGATGTAGCTTTAACAATATGGCCGTTATCAACTGTCAAAGTTCGGAAGTCCCTTTATATTCGCATAACAATAGAAAATAGCAAATGTATAGAAATACACATCCAATTTCAACTAATAATACGATTCCGAAAGTTTCAATAAATGTAAGGTGTTCCAACTAACACCGCTGCGCTTTATTAGGTACTTTTGTACAACCTAGTACTTAATATACCCGTATTCAGGTAGGAGAGAGATTTGACAGCTGTCAAGTGTGATAAAGTCGAGATTAAATTTGTATACTTATAATCTGTATCAACATTTTTAATTTCTGCGTGAAACTTACGAGAAAATCTACGGGATCAC
Source organism: Criorhina ranunculi (assembly GCA_951813785.1). Classification (NCBI taxonomy): domain Eukaryota; kingdom Metazoa; phylum Arthropoda; class Insecta; order Diptera; family Syrphidae; genus Criorhina; species Criorhina ranunculi. The sequence goes on along the minus strand of OX638381.1, from coordinate 52,509,905 downwards.
TTGAAGCATCGATTTCCTTATCAATCTCACATTTTAAGATCTTAAGACATTAAATTCACCCAGTCCATGAGAACCTTAGCGGTATATGTCTTCTTCGTAAAGAAAGCTTATTTTGGCTCAAAGTTATTTAACAATGGGAATGGCAGTTGGTAACATATCCGTCGACGATCTAAAATCGATCTTAGAAGAATACATCTCGAAAATGAGATATTTAAGCAATCACTTCTAAGATCCAGTTACTCCGGACTCAAAACTCTTTCCTCGCTGAGCGGTTATCTACCACCGAAAATTACTGTCAACTCATAGAAAAATAACTTGAGCTATCTACGCAGAGATTCACTTACAATGTTGTAGTCGTTCATTTTCCAACAGAAGGTAAAACCGACAAGATTGACTTTGCCAAACAAACCTGTCTTATCAGCCTCCAGTAATCGCAAGTGGGGATAGCAGTTCATTAATTGGCACCTAGAGCGCGAAAAATCTCAAAAATGACCTTTTAGCCGATTGTATTTGTTCCTTTTGCTTGCTTTTGACATTTAAAAAAAAAAACTTAAATAAAATTCGAGCCGCAAACCAATTGGTTGGTGCGGTTGCTACTGTGTATTAAGTGAGTTTAAGTCGTTTTTTTTTTATCGAAGTGAGTATAATTCTCAAAAAAACACGGCTAATATTGCAATAAGAGGTGTCAAATTGCAAATAAATTGCAAGGGCAATTGAAGTAGTAGTCAATCAGTTTAAATATTTAGGTCTTCTCATCTCTTCAAACCTTCATTTGAAGTGCGTGGTGGATAAAACGGCTGTAAACCTCATGTGGAGAAGAAGCTTCTTTGCAAATAAACAAATTGATAGTGCTTCGAAATTTAAGGAATCGCCCTTCAAACGCATGCGTCTGCTATGCCAATCAAGTTTATGGCTATCAATTCTTCGACGAGTGCGAAATTGTTCGACACTTTTTCTTCAAGCGCATTTTTAAACTCCCATCCAAAACTCCAACTTATACCATTCAGTCTTCCTCAAATACATCTACGAAACTTAAAAGCTAATGCCGACTACATAATTAAAGTGATGCGTAAGTCAAACGATAATCTCCAGAAGCGTTTAATGAAGTTTGCCCTCCAATGTAACTTATCGCCCTTCAAAGACTGGGATGAGCTTGCTTCCTCGCATAACATTATAATGAGTGGAAACAGAGCTGTAAAAGAATGCATTCATTTGGGCATGCATTTACTGAATGCACCCAATTGAATTCATGTGAAAGATTCCGTAGAAAAGCGAGTTAGACTTCGAACTACTTCCTCCAAAACTGTTGAGCACTGATCCACGCTAAAGCAAATAATAGAAATTACTGCAAAAGACTTCAAATTAATCCTCGGCGAGAACCGATTAGACATTCACTCCTTTTGCACACTTTGTATGTAATCACAATGAGGTTGAAGATATCTTTCACTTTGTCGCTTTGTTTGCTCAATTTAACTCGAGCTGCGTTAACTTTATTTCTCTAAAGTGTCTCTTACACTTGAGGAAACCAAACAAATCCTTAATGGAAATCTGGGATGGAATCTGCTCTTTCGGTTTTGTAATTCATGCCTTGAATTATGATAACAGCTTAAGTACTTTGTAACGCTGCCTTTGTATGTTTTGCACACCATTGTTTACACTGGTTTAGCTATGCTCCACTTTATTCTCCATTTTCATAAATATTGAATTTTAACGCAAAGATCAACCAGTTCTCCTTTGGGCCATCAGCTGTAGCCTCGAATCCGGACAAGACCGAAACGATGCTCTTAACCACCAAAACCAAAGCGTTTTTTTTTTTTTATATTAAGCGCGCGGTAAAGGGATAATGACTACCCTTAAACTAGAGCACGGGCATTAGGAAATCTATATTTGACAGTACGTCCGAAAGAAGGCTTAAGGGCAAACTGATGTGCATTCGAAGCATGACGAGTATTGAGGGTGAAATGTTGCAGGGGCGGAATGCAGCTGGCTATTTCGCTAGAGCACTTTTTTCTTAGAAGAATCGATCTGTGTACAAACTGAACAGTCAGCCAATCTCATTATCTTCCAGTTATCCCAGACCCAAAACTTAGCTGGAAACTTAACATTGACCTATATATCAAAGAAGTGGTGCTATACACTGCAATGCGGCTCAAGGAATCCGGGTGCTCTACCGCGAAGTCCTATAGTTAAAGTAAAGTCCTAGAGACGATACCTACCAAACGAGTTGGTGGCGTCCTCGACTGACTGACTGACTTTTAAGCAAGGCGCCCAACTAGGGCAGACCAGAAGAACGGGAACGCTATCAAGGATTTTGATATTCTTATCTACACGGAGTTGTCGCAAACATCTCCTCAGACAAGCTAAAAACATCGAAATCCTTCGGCCTACCGCACTTTGCCAGTGTCATGCGAACTAAGCTCTATACTTCCCGTGAAGCATGCCGCTCGGAAAAATTCTCCAACACATATTTACAACACTGCTATCTTTATCGTTAGCCAAGCCGCCATAAAAGCTATTGTTTCGGCCACTTCATTTTCAAAACCGGTAAAGCAATCCCAGAGAGAACTGAACCAATTAGATGTTCGCAGCTACTATATAAGATAGATGACAACGAAAGTGGTGAAGAACTATCCAGAAAATGTCAATATTCCACCAGGAGTTGTTTAGGGCAATCAAAAGTAGGATAGGCGAAAAAACAAACTACTAAGCAGATCAAGACCAGGTATTTTAAGAATCGTAGCCGCTTATACAGGCCACTGGCTGATAGAAGACCAAGTAGCTAAGCTCAGAACTCCTTCTGCCTTAGCTGCAAGGATAAGAGCGTAAGGCAATCTCTGTTCCACTCTTGGTGCAAATATCCAGCTCTGGCGGTGGTTAGACAACACACTCCAAGCACACTCTTTTTCGACGACCTCCAAGAGCTATCCAATACAAGGATTGGAGAACAAATTCTTTTCCTCAACTCCACCTATCAACACCCGCAAACAACCAGGTTTCATGAGTTGTGGTTTCAAAACGGCGCATCCTAGCGCTACTTATGTTCTACTTTGAACAGCCATCTCAACCTGCCTACCTACCTCCTTCGATTGGTATGCACGAGCACATGGGTCTAGACGGCTACATATTTGGTGCTATTCATCATGCCTTCGATCGGCTTCAAATATCCCTAAAAACATAACTTCAGGTGGGTGTTTAAGGCTTATACACACTTTTCATTGTCACTTCTACTCACGACACTTACCTGATGTCTCTGGCCCTCGAAGTGGCTCTCATTTTTTTTCAAGCCTTCGAAGTCTAATATGTATGCTTCCTCACCCATTGCAGTTTTTACTTCTTCATCAGTCAGATCTTGCTTCTTGCGTGGTCTTCTTGCCACTTTAAGAAGAGACCGTCGAAGAGTGCACAACTCCATCTGTACACCAGCCGACGCCAAGTCCCTTTGAGGATCGCCACTTTTCTTCCTCGGATTTATCACATTGTTTCGGACCAACATTTTGTCATCATGAGTCACAATATTGTACGACTACCCTTAAACTAGAGCAGGGGCCTTAGGGAAATTTGAGTAGAGGCAGAGGAGAAACCGAGGAACGTTGGTTTTAAACGCTTGCGGGTTATAGGTTAGGTAAGGTTAGGTTGAAGTGGCTTCCAGCTTATGCCAGCACACTTAGACTAATGAAAGGCCAATTGTAATACCATAAGGATCAGGAGAGATCTCTTTACCTACAGTTGAACCAATTGGAGTTTCTGATGAAGCGAAGGAGATTTCTGACAGCTGTGTTTATCAGATTGCCTAAGTTGCCAAAATAGAAGTCTCCTTGCGAGTTATAGTGACGACAAAACACAGAGTTACATTTCACATTCAAGCGAGTCAATTGACTTTGCAATGTCCCTCTCATCAATAAGTTTTAACGTGTTGTACTGTAGCTTTTAGCGAATGAACGCCTTGTAACTTGAAGACAGATCAGAAGGGGTTAAGTATTTTTTAGCATCGTGGAGTCAAGGAATGGACAACAAGCTCCTCCAGTCAAGAGGATATTTGAAATCCAAACCGCAGGCTCGAGATGACATGGATGACCGAACCCCCGTTACGAAAACGAAGAAATCACGGATTTCAGAAGACTTGGTAGAAAAAAGTGGAAGCCAGTGTCTCAGGCCGAGAAGTTTCAAAGATCCGGAGCTTGATACGTTAGTAGGGTCAAGAGGGTAATTTTTTTTTTTGTCTTACTTGTAGAATCTGGAACATCTATGTCGAGGAGATATACAGGGCATTACAAGTTCATCCATTCAAAATGACGGGCTAAAAAGATTAAGGTGAGACGACAAAAAGGTCGTACCGATGGACTTATTACCTAGCATCTTTCGAGAACTCAGTTCAATCATGTATGTAGCTACAAGCAAGTTGACAAGCCTTCTAACTTTGGCAGATGCAGAAGTCGTGAAATTGATTCAGTATGAAGAGCTTGTAGCGTGTTCCAGGCGGAAATATCGGCGATTAAAGAAGTCTTATCTTGGCTGTAATACCTTCCACAGATATATGTATCTTTTCGGACAATCAAGCAGGAGGCTAGAGGCTAGAAGACATTATTGGCAATCTAGAGCTATTAACGAATTTGGAAAGAATGACTCTAAATTCCTTAGTAGCTCTAGATTGCCAATAATCTCTTCTAGAGATGTTGGAGTCGTTCACTTCACTTTTGGGTGTTTGAGGCGATACGATGTTACGTAATGGTTTTTCCCACTACACCTTTGTTGGGTGCCGGGACATAGAGATATTCCAAGGAACTGTAAGGCGGACTTACTCGCCATATATGGAACAACTATACCCATTTTTCCAGAAAAAGGCACCCTGGGTATACCGATCGCTACATGTTAACTCAAACTCAAGCTGAATGCTATCGAGAGAACAAACTCTAGGCGGATAAGTAGTATAGCGTACCTAGCGACAAAGCAGATTTTGCCACGGCTGGATCTGAAATGCTCTAAGAATTCAATTTCTCTCAACAGATCGCATATCAGATCCGTAATAGGTGTCGTCACGGGACACTTTCTTATAGGCAAGCCTGCAATAAGACTTGACGTTCATTCAAACGATTTCTGTAGAAGCTGCATGGACGAAGACAAGGAGGCCCAGCTGCCCAGCTCTCTTCCGCAAAAGAAGGCTCCATTTAGGAGAATTCTGCTTTAATTCTGCACTTAAGCGATCTGATAAACACAAATGTCGCTTGCTTCATAAGAAGTTCCAATTGGTCCAATGAGTAGGTAAAGAGATCGCTCCAGATTCATGTGTCATCACAATGACATCTCACCTTTAAGCGACGGTGATGGCGAAAATAGTGCGAAACAGGTCAACACATCATGCACCATTTTCACAAGTCGATGCAAATTATCTTCGAAAAGAGAAAAACAGTCACCAGCGCCTTCAGATCCATCAAATTAGAAGCTGCTAAATGAGTCGGGGTATAAACAAGAAGAAGGCAACGTATATGGTGCCTATGAACAACACCGACGTCTTGACAAGAATGTTACAAAGGACAACTACGACTTTGAAGTTGTGAAGCAGTTTATCTGCCTATTATTTCTGCCAACGAAGTCAGCTTGGGGATCCAACACTCACCAATCGCTGTTAATTTGAACTTGGGAGGCAATCATCCAGTAAGGCCAACCAAGATCATCAAGGAGACGCTATACAAAACCCTAATCATCCCCATTCTGCTGTATCGTGCAGAAGCATGGACTTTGTCAAAAGCGGATCTTCTAGAGAAAAGTTCTACGTTCGATTTGTAGTCCTATCCGATTGAAGGTATAGGGAGCAAAGGATTCAACTACGAGCTATACGAGCTGTCCAGCAACGTCCAAAAAATACGTGTACAACGATTGAAGCGATTATGTCATGTAGAGCGGATGAACACCGATGCTTCCTGAGGGACTACGCAGAAGAGAACGTCCTCATCTTCGATGGCGTGCACAGGGAGAGGCTAACTCCCTGTATGCAACTTGAAACAGCTGGTTACGGATCGTGCTAACTAGAGAGACTTGTTGGTTCAGTCCCTGCTTCATCCCAAACTGTATAGCGCCACCTAACTAAGTGTGGAAGTGTTTCGACGTCAAAGTGCACAGAAGGCCGCCGAATATGATGACGTTTCTCTTGACAAATGGAGATGTCACTACATGTAAGTAAACAAATTGTCAAACTGAACACAACCATAGCCAACGCAGATAGAAAGAAACCCTACACTAGGTCAGTATCGACGCAATGAGTCTGCCATGCTTAAGAGATCGTATATCAGTCGCAGTATTATCGATGTCCTCACATTACACTGTCTGATATGCCTACACGTCAAAACGTAGACCCCTTTCACATGATTTTTGCTGCATAAAGATGAGGAAGAGGCTTCCTTGTTTTGCACCTGTGCCTGCGCCTGTCTTAAAGGAGACTGTACCTTTGGAAGCTCTTTTCTTCAATGACCTCGGTCTCTTTACGAATATTGACGTCAGAAGTACCGACGTTTAAAAACAAGCTCCAGCTAGTTCGATAAGTCCCTGAGTTATTTCTGGATAACTGATAGATCCTGTCCTAAGGCTTCGTCTTAAGTGGTAGTAAGTGAAAGTGTAAATATATAAGTGTCCTTTGAAAATAAATGAAACAGCACTTTCTTCCTCGCTGGAGTTTTGCAATTTCTGCCTGTCAAGTAATGATGGGCAGTCATCACCCTTTAATATTATGAATCGATAAAAAGAATCCGGTCAGTTCCGCCTACATCCCAAAAGGGCACTCGAAGTGATACCTCGAAATCGTTTTTTGGAGCAAAGTGAGCAAGAGTGCCATCCAACGCGCAGATAGCTTCTTCAGGCTCTCATGCTCAATTTGACTAATGAATGCATTCATTGAATGTGCCCCTAGCCTTTGTCAGCTCTCTAACCTCGGTCATCCGGTATAATTTGGTGAACTATTCCGATGTTATCGTTGCCTGTTGTTGAACATCCCAAACAATCTTCAACCAAGCTGGTACGACCACGATGCCAAATGATGGAGCAATCTGCGTAAACACTGTCCAATTCGGGTTTAATTTGCGCAGAGTGGAACTTAAGGATTCATAAACCCAATAAGTAGATTAGGTTAGGTTAGGTTGGGCGGCTGTCCCCACTAAGCAGGGACCCACTTAAGCCAGAACAAAGGCCCATAGATAGCGCGTGTAGAAACCGGAAACCAGCCTCAGGAACCTCACATGTGGAATTTCCTGTAGGAGAAAAGGAGTATAAGCTCTGGGTAACCGTATCTTAATTCGAAAGATGTCGAGTCTGGCTAGGCTACCGAATAAGTAGGTATTGCTCTATTATTGAAGTGAAACTTAAACACTCATCCATTCTCGGATATGTGTCAATGGCTAGCTAGGTTGAACGACCACATATTCGATGTCGCTAAGAACACTGCGAAATGCCTATAAGTTTCCTCACTTCCCCGAACATGAACACAATGCACACCTTCTGGATAGGGCTCAGAACCGTGAGCTATAGACTTGCTTGAACAATGTTAGTATTTTCTCCATAATAATTTTTGAACGAAGAAGCCAGTTCCACACCTTCAAGAAAGTTCCACCCATAGAATCTTTCCTGAGCCCCACGACTCTATTTTTCCACTTATTACAATCTACTAGCATTTAAAGCCTTGTAAAGCTTTACTATACGTACGCGATGTTCCTCGACTTTATAAGGACAGGCAATTTGTGTCTCGAACCAATGTCAAATCGCTTAGCAGTCCTACATACTAATAACTGAGCGTCGGTGACCACCCAGGGTATTGGGAGCCGTAAAATACTGCCGTGCATAACGTTCCGCAGCAGTAGACCTATCACAAAGCCCTACTTTAGTATTTGCTGTATTAGGAGCGGTTGTTAGTCTTTGTATCGTGGAAGCTATGCTTTCCGGTCAATCAACAAAATATATTTTCTCCATCGATGTTGGGATGAATCCCATCCATTGGATAAAATCCAAAAATACCATCCAGTACGAGTTATAAAATACCTCCTTAATTGCGTTGATTATAATAATAAAAGTGGCAACCCAAGTAACCATTTATCACCTTTAAATTTATCACTTTTGACAGCATCCTAACTTATGAGGACTGATTCTAGTTTTTAAGTTTCGCCCGGAACGTGCAAAGGATCGATCCGACTCTCAAATCATAATCCTTTGCCATTCTTAGTCAGTAAATGGAGTCAATCTCTCCTTCCAAAGCGCTCCAATTGATAAAACCCACCCACTCACCTATAAATTGCCATAAGGGAGTAAATGGACTATATTTCTCAATTTTTTAACATTTGCTTTACTTTTTTGCATACAGTTGAATTGGCATCACTACCAGCCATCCAGTTTGAATGCCACTGTTCGAATGATATATTTTTTTTATTACTCTACGATTTCTTAAGCGCATTTCAATGTTATATTTAAAAAAAAAAATTGCATATTAGCAGCCAGTCTCTTTTTGGGCTTCATTTTTGTGTGCTCCGAAGAATATGCAATGTAATTTTGTGGCAACTATTATACACAAAATAGAACAAACTCAATTCAACCATAATTATAGAACACTTTCGCATCAACGTAAATTAAGGTGGGTGTCTACACTAAAATGTAAGGAATGGAACGAAACTTCGAAAAACTCATTATGACAGTACGTTTGCAGTGCAAAACAGCACAAATTTGTGTACATTTCTGAAAAGTTCAGTTATTTTTTTCTTCCAGTCGGAGTGTTGGAATTGGAACAACACACTCAGACACAAAAACCAGTCCATTGTACTACCAGCAGGTACAACCTCCTTAATTGTGTTTTTTTCGTCTTTCTAAGAAAGTCAAGTAAGAGCGTCAGTGATAAGGCTACCAGTACTCATCACATCAACCCCAAATATCTGCTACCTGATACAAGCAAAGGCAGGACAATCCCATAGGAAATATTCCGCAATGTCGTCGCCCTCTCCGCAAGCATCACAGACAGTGGTGTCATTTAAATTGTACAAGTTGAGATGTTTGGCAAAAATGAAGTGTCCCGTAATAACTCCAATAAGCTGTTGGCAGTCTTTTGCTGAGAGACACCAAGAACTCCGCTTTAGTATGCCTGCATCCTGGAGAGTCATGCCACCTACAGTTGTGCTTGCTAGAAACCGAACCATCGATAGAAACCCTAACCGAAGATATGGCCAAACCTTATGTGGGTTCAGGGCCATTTCCGGAAATCCGGCTGTGTCCTGGAACCCAGACAAGTCTTAACAAATTCCGTCTTCCAACCGAATTCAAACTAGACCTGCATTCTTGAATTATTTTTGATCTATTAAGAGAATTGAGGAAGGCCTTAAGCACAGCCTGACTGTCGCTACAAACGCAGATACTCTGTCCCTTTCACTGGTTTTTCACAATATAGTTCACAGCCATAAGTATTGCAAAAATCCCTGCTTGGAGGACAGATACAGATAAATACCTAGGGGAAAGTGCAGTCTTGCGTTGTCGCATAAAGACTCCAGCAACTGAGACATGTATAAAAATTCGACTACATCCCTTACCCAGCTCTGAATGCAGAGGGAAAGTCGACCGTAAATCTGCACAGTAGATGGCATATCCATAGGATTTGAGTCAAACTATATTTCTCGCGCAGGGTCCTCAAAATTCCTGTGCGTGTTATACCAAAAGTCACTTCCAAATACAGTCATAGTTATAAGTAAGCTGTCAAAAATAAGAACATATGTTTTTCGTCCTTTGGGGGAGCTGATCATTACGATTTCGTCCACATCAAACAACTTAAAATCGAATTAATTCACAAACACCACTGGGAAAAATCAAATTTGCAACCACAGCTGACTTTGACGTTTCTTAAAAATCTGTTCTACCCTTAAGAGTAGGTGTAGAAAATCTGCTCAGAGCAGGGTCATCGCACACAAAGTAAACAAGAACTAGATAGAAATTTTTCTCATTGAACGCGAAAACCTGTAATTCTCTTGGTTTGAACTGAGCTGAGCAGCCTCGTTAAAAAAAAGCGTATGTGTGTTCTCACTGACGCGTTCGGTGTCCCCCAGTGCTACACTGACGACGCACTAATTCTGCTGCACTTTGTTTGATTTGGACGCTGGTTCTGCACTGAATAAATCTATTTAACCTCACATATTTCTTAAACGTTTTTACAGAGCAGTGCATTTTTTAACACGTTCGCGGACAAGACGGCATATGCCGTCAATGGTTGAGGAAAGTAACGGATCATGACGTCATATGCCGTCAAAGAATTTTAGGTCTGTTATGACAAGACGGGATACCCCTAGTAGAAATACATTATGTGTCCATATTCCAGCATTATTTGTCCTTCCTATCGCAATCGCATTCTGTACCTATCGATTTTCATCATTTTGGTCCAATCCCGGATAAAATATCTCTAAAAATGTCGGAAATATGCGTGTGTCATTCTAGCGTTCCTCACCGAAAATCATGTGTCCGCGAACGTGTTAAAGATGTTGGATTACTATTTGATGATTATTGATCATGCAATGACAAGAATCAATTCAATCTACTATTAAATTATTAAGTGTAATATCGCAATTCAAATAATTTAAAAACTTCTTTTAAGGAAAGCAATTTTGAATTATGATTCTGACATTGAAATGTTTTTTTCACGGGCATAAGTGACCGTTTCGAACATCTTTTGACAAACCACCAAACATCACAAATCATTTCTCCTTTCTATTTCTGTATTATTGCAGCCAGAGAGATCTTTTTAATTCCGATTACGATGATTTTACTAGAGAAACATTTCAGTGCTCATCAGAAAACTACTAGCGCACAGAGCGCTTTCTTATACAAAATGAAATGTAAATGGTGCTTAATTCAATTCATTCTACGATGAATGCTCTACCCAAGGTTAACGAAAACCTAATGAATTTGACGAACTTCACAGCCATTTTCTGCATTCTTTTCGTATCCTCAATCCTCAATTTTCTGCGTCAACTCATATTAACGTGTGAATTACTACTTTCTCAGGAAACTTTTACGTATATTAAATATTTTATGGTGAAAAAAAAAAAAAATAATTACTGCTTAATTTTGAACTTCCTGTGAATTATTATTTTCTTTATTAAATATACCTATAAAATCGTTATTAAGTAGTCGAAAGAACAAAAAGGGAAATCAGTTTTATTGATGCAAACTTGTACTCTGAGCTGTTGGGTAAGTAGCAAAAGAAACTATGTCAGACCAAGGAGAATCGGTAGCAAGTACCGTAACGCAGTCCAATGCTTCGCCATTAATTCCACAAATGCAGCAATTTCAACAAAATCAACACACAATTCCAATGGGTCTAGGACAGAATTGGGACTATTATAACACAGCTGGCGCGTACAAGAACGCCTATCAACAGTATTCCGATTATTACAATAATTGCTACATGCATTTCGGAAATATGCAGAACCAGACAGATGTACAAGGTCAAACAATAGCAACGCCCTGTAATACGAATATGAATACGCCACCCGGATATTCTAATGCGGTGACTCTTCCAAATGAAAATCAGGCCAATAAAAACGCATCGCAACAACTTTTACCAAATGCCATATCAGCTCCAAGAGGCAATAATTTTTCCAATGAACAAAATAAATTTTCATCATTAAACCAACAACAACAGCAGCAAAATAATCTTTTCGGTGGTATACGTTTCAATTTAAGTCAGCAAAATCGCTTAAGCAACGTCCACAATCCTCTAAATCTACTAACAAATACTGGGGGAAAGAAAAAACGGAAGCGTAACAAGAACAAGCAAAATCAAATGCATCATGTACAACAGAATAAGTGTCTAAATGTTAGCGTTGAACAGAATAAAACGTTTTTTGATCCAAGCATTCCGCCTCCTATTATTGCAGTGTCCCCAGATCTAACGAAACCCCCTCCGCCACTCTTACCACCAGTGGTCCAGGTCAACCAGCCAGCTACTCCGACCCTTAACACAAATCAACATGCAACTGATGGCGGTAATAACCACAATCATTTCAATCCTACAGATGCTTGGCCGGAGAGTTTGAATAGTTATGTAGCCAGATGTTATGCGAAATGTGTTACAGACTTGGACAAAGATCAAATTGATATTTGTCTCAAGGGAAAGATCACTGCAGCTGCCAATAAAAATGAATTATGGACCAGAGACTGGGACAACGAACCCATACCAAGTGTTCACAGCGAAAGCAATCTAATAATTCAGGCGAACTTAGCTAAACGCAGCAATGATCTGCATCAAACACGACCAGGTATTTCCAAGTGTTTAAACGCTCGTTTAGGTCAACGGTCCGTTTTCCATCAATCAACCAGTCGCTCAAAATCCAGATCACCCAAAAGACCAGCACAATCGCGTAGTTCGTCAACAAGTCCACGTAGAAAGACTTGTCGAAGTTCCAGTTCGGATTCATCAGAGAAGAAGCCATTGAATTACATACCCTTTAAAGCGAGGAACAATAAGAACCTAAAGAAGAAACACCAAGCGCAGAAAAACGTGAACAAAGTAGCATATTCGCTGTCTGTTGGAGGATCTGTTGAGGACGACTCACGACGACTTCAACAAAGAGCTGCACGCTTTGGTCAAGCTAATCTTTCGTCGAAAAAAAGTTTCAACTCGTTAAGTACTGAAAAGTTCAAGATGACAAGGGAACACAACAAACAATTCTACGAGGACTACGAAGTCGATAACTCTATGGACTTATGCGAGTTCCATATTGTAGGCACCAGTAGAGAATTGGAAAAATCATTTCTTAGGTTAACCAAAGCGCCATTGCCCAGCGAAGTCCGTCCTATCGATGTTTTAGAAAACGCCTTGCAAAATGTTAAAACCAAGTGGCGGACAAATCAAGATTACTACTACGCCTGTGACCAGCTTAAATCCATACGTCAGGATTTGACGGTGCAAGGAATAAGAGATAAGTTTACAGTTGAAGTTTACGAGACACATGCACGCATAGCTATGGAAAAGGGCGATCATGAGGAATTCAATCAATGTCAGACCCAACTGAAAATGTTGTACACCGAAGTAGGCGGCAGTAACATCTTGGAATTTACCTCATATCGGATTTTATATTATATTTTTACAAAGAACACATTGGATATTACCACCGTGCTTCGGTCGTTAACAGCCGAACAAAGAGCGAACCCAGCGATAGCACATGCTCTCGACTTGAGATCAGCATGGGCACTTGGAAACTATTGTAAATTCTTCCATCTGTACAAAGCCGCACCACTTATGTCTGGATACCTCATCGATTGGTTTGTGGAAAGGGAGCGAAGAGTCGCTCTTAAAATGATGATCAAATCATATCGCCCGTTCATCGGTATTGACATAATTACGCGAACTTTGGCTTTCAATTCGAAGGAAAAGTGTCACGAATGGCTTACAGCATTCGGTCTTCTGTTTAACGAAGTGGATGCTGAACAACTTGATTGTAAAAACAGCATGAGTGTTTTGCAAAATATTTAAAATAATGAACTTAGTTAAAAAAAAAAAAAAAAAAAACAAGCAAAGACATTAAAACAAACAAAAAAGTTGATCAGTGCGCACCTCTACAATAATACATACATATGTGTTTAGTTTAACGTTTGCATATATTACCGTGCAAACGTTTGTACATATATATACAGGATGTTATAACCGTAATTAAAAAAAACAAAAATAATAAAAGCTTTGCAAAGTGAGTGCTCATGTTTGATTACGAAACAAAAATAACAGTCAAGTCTGTCGGGCTTTCGGGATTCGATTTCTATTGACAGTCCTATATTCCGTTTCTTTTTTTTATTTTTAACAGCTAGACATTTATTTAAATTAAGCATCGTCGCATTCTGTACCTTTACTAAATTTTAAAAATTACGTAAGAAAATATTAGTTTTAACAAAATTTGTTGAATACTTGTTAATGTTTTCTCTCTTTTTTTTAAATTATTATTTATTACTTAAATTATAAATTTTATTTCTACATTTGCTTGAATTACGTTTACAGGTTTTCTGTTAATTTTACAAAATATTTCAATTATTTATGAATTTTAAAGTTTTCTTGTTATATACAGAGCTGTTACATTTCAATTCCGTGTTACACTGTTTCCATTTGGATTTTATTTTATTTTTTCTACCTTTGCAAAGTTTTTCATAATATTTAACGGTATACCCTGCTAAAATATATACGTATAACTAAATGATAAGATTAATAGATGTAACATTAACTGGGAGTCTTCTGCAGTGTATTTCATGGTAAGAAACAATTTTATTTATTGAAAGGTTGGAGTGTAAGTATCTGCACTTAAAGCCTATTTGCTACAATAATGATATGCGTCCATACAGATGTACAGTCGTATCCCTTTCACTCGAACTTATTCTAGCTCTTTTTTTTTTGCTCACTTTGGATTTTCACACAACAAATATCCTCTAGGTCAAAATCCCATTAACACGAATTGTTTTCTTCTGGAAATTCGAGTTAGAGAGATTCGACTGTATTCCAATAAGTTAGAGAAGTTAGTTAGTTTGAAGTGGCTTGGATCCCAGTTTACTCCTGAAATCATTTAGATTTCCTAACGTAGCAATTTAGATCGGTTGTTCTGGCGGTGTTCAGATCATTAAGATCGTTAAAGAAGCATTCACCTAAGATGGTTTTCCTGATGTTTGTAATAGCGGGACACTTGCAGAGAAATTGCCCTTCTCTTGCCGGCAGTGTCATGTAAGGATGTAAATTAGTTTTAAGAGCTGGTCTCTTTTGATTAATTCGGCATCCGATATATAAATCACAATATCTGTGCGTTATATTGTTTTAATCTCCAGCCAAGTGGCGATCTAACTAACAGCCGTAACTTCGACTTGGAACACACTACCGTGATTAGGGAGACTAAAGGAGTGGTAAATGTTAAGGTTTTCTGAAAAGACACCGACACTGACTGCCTTGGCTGTTCTAGAGTCGTCCGTCAAGATAGAGATAAACATTTAAGAGAACTTCGAGCAGACTCTGGTAGCTTCTGTCCAGTATTGATTGTTTGTAGTCCATGTTGAAGTCATTTCCAGTGGGCGGCATTTCAGTTGATTTAGAAAGACTCCTTAGTTTTCTAGAATCGGCCACCAAATCGTTATGCTCTTAGTAAGGATCGGTCTTACTACACTATATAGCTAGTGCATGATTTTAGACTATATGCCCAATCTGGTACCTACTGCTTTTTTGCAGAAGCAAAAGGCTACCAGGGATTTCTTAATTTTTTTTATTAATTTTGTTGGTTGCATATATACACATGTATGTATATCTTTTATTCAATTCTTGGTATTGATTAATTAGGCCAAATGGCCACCCCTTCGTTACTTTTACTGTTACGTCGTCAAAATCCTATTAGAGATTATGATCTCAATACATCGTCTCGTGTAGTGCTATCAGACTCAGAGAATCTAGGCTTTGGTCCTCTAAACCCTATGGTCACAGTAAGGCTCTTGACCTGCTGCCTAGGGATCTGGCTGCGATCATAACTGATTACACGACTCCTACACTCAAATTCAATAATAAGATTCAAGTTCTTTTTCCCGATAGGTCGGAATGGAACAACAATCTACCCCAATTAAATTACCAAGTATCGATCTTCACCGACGGCTCCAAGATGGAGTGTGGCGTTGGAGCAGGTGTCTTCTCAACGGAACTGAACGTATCCAAATCGTTCCGCCTCCCAGACTCTTCCAGTGTCTTCCAGGCGGAGGTACTCGCGATTAGAGAAGCCTGCAAGATACTTAGTCTCAGCTCCACTACCTCAAACAGCATAAGAATTTTTATTGATAGCCAGGCTGCTATCAAAGCGCTCCACTCACTTACTTCGTCGTCTAAAATAGTTGAGCAGTGTAAGGAAACTTTAACGCAGGCAAGCACTCGGTTTAATATCACTCTCCTCTGGGTTCCCGGCCATAGTAACATAGAGGGGAACGAGAGAGCCGACGCGTTAGCCAGATGTGGTTCTGCCCTGGATGTCTCCTTGCGGATTCAGTCTGCCCCCCCATGGGACTCATCAAGGTCAAAATTTTCCAACACTTTCTCGCTATTGCCATCTCTAGGTGGAGAAGTCTACGTACCTGTACCATATCGAGACAGATATGGCCCACCTATGATAAAAGCAGAATGAATGACCTCATTAATAGGAACCGCATTGAGACTGCAAGAATCACAGCAATTAGCACGGGTCATTGGCCAATCGGCCCCCACGCTGCCAAGTTAGGCCTCCCGTCCAACCCCCATTGTCGTAGTTGCGGCAATTCTCACAAAATGGAAACCATATTTCACTTCCTCTGTGACTGCCCAGCACTAGCCAGAGCTAGGCAGCACACACTCGGAAAACCTTTCTTCAAGGAACTATCCGAGATCTCCAACATTAAATTCTGTAACATAGTTAATTTTCTTAACTCCACAGGATGGATTTGAAAAACACAGTCTTAGCCACGCCCATCAACATCCAGGTCACGTGGGTTGTGGTATCAAAATGGCGCTTTCGCGCTACTTGTGTCTCTGGCAAGTTTCACCAGATTCAACCACTTCTACCTACCTGCCTACCATGATCTCAATGAATATCTCTGTCACTTTTGATCTTCCACGTTGTCTAATGCCTTTAGGAATTCATTCTAAAGCTTCACAGCGTATCTCCGGATGTATAATCAATTCAGCTCGATTTTAGTTGCTTGTTTTTTTGTTTTTGCTACTTAAGCTGTGCGAATTATTCTTCGTTTTGGTCCTTATTTTCTCTCTTTGTCGAAAGATCGGCACAAATTACGTTGCTCGAATATACCTTTATAAACGTGTAAACATTGTTAGAGTGACCAGTGTTGAAGTTAGTTTTGTGTTTAGTTGCATTTGTTTTTAAACTTATTTGTCTTAAAGCGATTGATTTGCATGCTAAATTTGCCTTTGTGTGAAGTTTACTCTGTTAAGTGTATGAAATATAGGGCGAACGTCAAACTCGATGCGACATCACTGCTTATTTGCAATGTAGATGCGATACATTGCTGATGCTGTTGATGTTGAAAGAATATTTCATTGACGTGTTAGAATGCATTGTTAAAACACAGCAGAAACTTCGTAAAAAAAACAACTTAAAACTCTAATTCATAATAGCAAACTTCCATATTTAAGTTAAAAAGTAGAATTAATTTGATAAATTTACATTTTTTCTTCCATTTTCAGTTGTTGTTTTTTTTTTTTTTTGATATGCATCAAGCACTTCTTTGATGCCTTTTTGCATAATTTTTGATCTTCTGATGCAATAAAATTTGCATAAATGAACGTTTGACATTGAAAGTGATACAAATTTTTGGTTTTATGAACGTTATGCAAAGTTGATGCACCAGTCATGTATTTCTGAATTGTTTTAGAAAGTGTGAGAAGTGTTAACTCCCGTTTGGCTGGTCCATCAGTTACATTTTCGTCAACTCTGACTGGGAACCAAGAGGAGATTAATTTAAGACCCATAGCCCAAACGGGCAAGTTCTTACAAAGTTCGCGACCACAGGACTTCTGCTAGTTGGCCGCTGCAACAAATTCTGTCAGTTTTTTCTTTGTTTCAGTTTTCACCCTTTCCTGCATAGCGTTCGTCTTACTCTTGCCATGTGTTTTATCCTGTATCCAGAGTTTGAAAAAAGAAAAACCCTACACTTAACTTATCATACCTAAAATTAACATAACCGCTACCTTACATCATAATGTTTGCGTATTGTATGTTCGTAATTCGGAATGTGTTCGCGTACATAAACACTAAAATCCGAAGTAAAGTTTGTGTTGAAAGAACCGAACACTATTGTTTGGTACTTTCCTTACTCATCATGTTCACCACGTAGTGATTATTATTTGTGCATACGTACGCAACTATAGGTAGTTTTGTGCGAGGAAGTAATTATGAACTATCTGTTGGGTATATGTTGGTGTACAGTTCTCGGAAGTGTATCGTACCTTAGTATTCGGTAACTTTGCTCAGGTCTGCCAATTTCACCTTGGCTTGATCGTGTTTAAACCTCTTAGAACCTAAACTGATCAGTACTTAACCTATTGGAGTTCAATTTTCTTGGTATAATTGGAAAACCATTCTAAAAATCTATGTATTTGTCATTAAGTGTCGGAGCCCATTTTCCTTTTTTCTAAATATTGTTTTCTATAACATTTAACTAAAGTAAACGTTCAAAATGTAATTTCTTTTAATTATAGATTCATTAAATTAAAATCATAACTCCTGAAAACAAAAGGATACGATATGGATCTCTCTGCACTGGAAGCATTGGGACATAATGTTTGTTGGAAATCCGCCCCAAAACAACTTTACCTTTTGGCTTTAAAACCTCTACTTGATTCAACCACACAGTACGACGTTCCACGAGATACTTTCTTTAAATCAATCCGTTCAAAGATGCTTCCAAGGAATCAATGTTACTGATGGCGTGGGATGAATAAGTTTGGGAAAACATCAACTTAAAGGCAGCTCCCAGTCCACAGAATGAATTTGATTGTTTACCAAAGTAGCATTCAGCATGGATTGAGATCATTGATAGTTTATTCGTCGGATCAGTTAGCAGTTGGAAAATATCGTGTTCCGGAAGACTATTGAAATTTTAACAATGAAGTTCGCATATTGCTGCTACCGAAAATCCCAATTTATTTCGAGTAAGAGAAAGAATGTGGAAACGGGGATTCTTCTACAGATTCTGTGGGACTATTTATAGCAATTAATAAAATTTAGCTTGCGAAACGGAATACGTAACGAGGTAACAAATAATAAAAACGATGTATATACATATAACAATAATGGGACACCCAAAGGTGACTAAACACATAGGTAAACACCGTCATCGTCGCCAGATGACTGACTTAACAAACATCTATAAATTATTTATCTTGTTCTTTTTTTTTTATATTACATATATATATATATATTTTCGTTTTGAATTTGAGATTTCCAACTCCTCATGTAGATTTAACAGGGTTTTTATTAACCGAAGTGGATACAACTTGGGGACGAAAACATAACGGTTTTAATTACCTCTTAAATATTAAGTTGAGTAGTTATAATAAAAATGGAACTTCGAAATATTTTTAAATGCCACAATATTTAGCTAAGTTCACTTATTACGTGATAATATGCAAAAAATTATTTAGAATAGAATAAATAAATGTTGTTTCATGGTTTGTAAAACCGTTTGTTTGCTTTTATTTGCAAAAAATCTAAAATAGCACACGGTAAAATAAGGTCATACAAATTAAGCACTATGTATGGTAGTTATAAAAATATATAGTATGAACACTACCATTTATAAGTTTAAAACCACCTCAAATTTATGTGTCAACGAAGTTGTATCAATAACACAACAGGTGCCATATATTGTCGCAAGTCGGCGGCAATCGACTCATTTGTTAACAGAACAGAACAGAAAAACATTCGGATTATATATGAAAAAGCACTTAAACTTTTACTTCGTTAAAGTATTTTCCTCGAATCTTGGTAGATTAGGTGGACAAGAATTGATTCCTCCCCATCACACTTAGGAATGTTTAGACTCATTGTGATGCCCAACTAGGGGTAGTTCTGGTTGTCTTCCTACATAACTCCTACAAACCTAATATAGTCTGTAAATGACACACAAGAATAGTAACAAATAAAGTAGGGCACATCCTCATGTTCTTCTTCATCAACGCAGCTCTGCAAAGGTCGTCATTTTTCTTCCTTTGATGGTGCCTCTTCACGGCTGGTGGCATTCCTGAATAGTTTCATAGTTGACATTCTGTACTAATCACATCCGTGTTAGTCAAGAGGAAGAGGAAAACAAATCATCATATTTCGGGAAACTCCCCAGCATAAGCTACCATATTTTCTTTATCTAGAATGTTTTTGGAAGATCTAACTGATATGTATGTACATACATAGCACGCCCCCTCGAGTGAACAACAAACGGACCTTCTCACACTAAGCCTACAATATACATTTAAAGATTTAGAAATTGATGTACCAACATAACAGTAGCAAGGGTTCGATTGTATCAGTCATCTACTCTAGAGTATGAACCACAACCATCTGTTGTTTTGTCTACACAATTCAACATCTCGAGACCTTGCTTGCTCCAGTTCAGGATTCGATTGAATCAGTTACCATAACCAGCCTCTCATGTCATCTCACCCAGAGATAATTCTGAGATTTCCAATAAACCGGAACTGTTTTCGGTCTATCTTAGTGGTATCACAATGATCCTTACTTTAGTGTGTCCCCTACCTTACCCTACCTTTATAAAAGCTGATACTTCTCGTTTTTCATTATATGTATGTACCCAGGTATTCCGTATTTCAATTTTTTTTAATTGTGTTCAAATTCTTGTTAGAGCCGCTGTTGGCTATTGTGTTTGACCATACAATTTCCAGGATCATTTGAAACAGCCCTATTTCAAAGGCTTCTGTTCTCTTCTGTGATGCTTTGAGTAGCGTCAATATCTTTGTTTCATGCTCTGACA
Source organism: Criorhina ranunculi (assembly GCA_951813785.1). Lineage (NCBI taxonomy): Eukaryota > Metazoa > Arthropoda > Insecta > Diptera > Syrphidae > Criorhina > Criorhina ranunculi. The sequence continues at coordinate 52,489,409 of OX638381.1, read as the reverse complement.
ACACTTAATCAGCGGTTATTGAAGGTTGCTGTTTCATAATATTTTTTATATTATTCGTAGAAGGGATCTACAATTTTTTTTTATTGCGACTCGGAATGGTGGATTAAGAAGTTTTTTCATCAAAAATTATATTCTTGCAGGTTTGTCATGTCTGCGAAGAGGTGGTGTGCGAAAAACGTTTGGTGGTTTTGAGGATCAAACCTGTGTCCTCTCGCCACGCACTAATCATTAAGACACGGAAACCACCCGTCGTCATTGCTCAGATTTGATTTTATTATTTGATTCTTACTAAAAAAAACATTTTTTTTTATATAATTCACTAGCGCTTGTCTTTTCATTACGTTCCTATTGTTTCTGTGACCCAGCATTTTTTTTTTTATTATGCTGCAAACCAAGAACCTTATGTTCTTAACGGTAACGCTCAATAAGCTCAAGCTAATTTAAATGCCGTTAAACTTCTTTAGAATTTGAGTAGGTCATATTCTTATTAAGTATTGATTACATATTTAAGTATGTATGAATACGTGTACATCCTAAAAAAATCTGGAACAATCAGCAAAACAGTGGTCTTCTTAAACTTATGAATGGTAGTGTGTTCACATACAAATTTATAACAATGTTAATAAGGTGCATAACGTCAGTTTATAATCTCGAACACTTATTTAATCATCATCGTGCAGTTGACTTGATTTAAAAAATGTACAAACAGATTGTAAAATTTCAATCGGAAAAGGGGTTCTGAGAGTTTATAAACTGCATAAATTCGCTTCCGAATGTAAAGGTCTTTACAAAGTCAATGTATTGTATATATATCCTAATCAAGTCTTAACTATGCGTTTCTTTGGCGTGCCGTTTGTTTTTGTAAGGAAAAGTAAGGCACGCTCTTATTAAAACATTTTGTATCGAACTAAAACTTCTTCTTTCCTCCAACTCAATAGTCCTTATTTATAATTTGACTCTTTAAGTTAGGTAAGATAATATTGGCAAAGTATCTAAGTATCGAAGACTTTTCTTAACTTGCCCACAAAGTTTTGTTGTCGGAGAGTTATAACATTCAATCAACACAAATTTGTTAACTCTTTCAGCGTAGCTGGTACAAAATTTGAACCACATTCTTTTGAAATTTGCGCAGCGGTGGTACACATTTTGAACCACAAACCTTCCGTTGTTTTGTAACTTTCGCAAACGTTTTATAGTGGTACCATGTATCCTATCAGCATTAATAACTGTTCTTTTCACATTCCCTTTGACTAGACGTTGTTTACGTTGTAAATAAGACGTCAATTATCGCAGTTTTGTGAAGGTAGTCGGATTGTGATGATAAATTACTTTTTGTACAGACAAAATATCTTGCCACATTAGGGGGTATATTTTTTCCAATTCGTCGTTGCTGGAAGTGTTAAACAAAAATCAACTCCAGTCCACATTGATGTTTTCTGTCTTGATTTCAACAATATGCATTATAAGTTAGATCACAAAGTTAACAATCTATATTTCCAGTTTTAACACAACCAGTTTCTTTAAATATATAAGTTCTGGCACTTCACAGGAGAGGTAGTCATTTGAGTTCTACATTCTTTATATTTTTTATACACGATTTATATCTGTAGTGTGCTTTAACATTCCAATTTTCATGTCTGGACACGTGTTACATTGGTCTTTGTCCAAATGGTCTTATTTAACACTTTATTATTGGACCAGCTAGTTTTTAAGTGCACGTAAAATACAGTGTCTTATAACTAGTTCTTACCTTAAAAATCTGCACGATAGCTATATAATTTACAAAAGAAAAATAATAGAAGGAACTGAATTCAAGACTATTGATAAACAAAAGCAATAATTATAAAGGAGAGAAAAAGTCTGTATCTAGTTCTTGTACATTGATTAACAAACTTGTTCGAAAGGGAAAACGGTTTTCCTCGTCTTCAAAATGAATGTGAATCTCATGTTAAATTCTTCTTGAAAACCACAACTAGATCCTCGAGATTTTAACACTCGTTAACGACATTCTTCGTCAGAGATTTCATAGCTCTATTGGGTTTGACAATAATCTGTTATTTTGTAACCAGCATGAAAGCCGCAGAGGTCATCAATAATGTAGTTTACGCAGTACTTGAGAAGAAAAATTCAACTCAACGAGCAGTCCACGATAAAAATAAGAATTTGATTTTGATATAAGGAAAATAAAAGGTAGCCATAGCCAAGTATGTAGATCCTTGTGTGTGACATCGCTGACTATAGACAGTAATTTCAACAAGTTATTATTTACCTTTATGGCTTGTTCGTTTGATACGATAACAATAGTTTTTTTCCTTAGCAGAGGAAAGGTTATGAATTCGGCGTATTTTTTTCCGAAAAAATCAACGAAATAAAAAGGTAACCTTTACTTTGTCTAAAGCTAGAAGTTAAATACTGTTAAAAGAGCTTTTATGCAATCGTTTTTGACTAATGCCAAATAGTTCAGGTGTTCAAATGATATAATTACTAAGATTGTATTACAAACATTTGGAATAGATCTAGGAACACACAACATAACAATTTTTTTGAATGCCCCCACGACGTCTTGATGCCACTTTGAAGATATGATGCACAGAGAAAAGCTTTGACGACGATATACATATTTATTGAAGTATGAAATGGATTTTTTTTAGATTATAGGTGAGTACTGTTACCAACTTAATTCGATAAATGAGCTAATAAGTACATTCTCTTTTTTTTTTTATAGAAGTACCTCTTTAAAAATACGAAAATATTTACGCCCATAAAAATGAAGATGTAAGATTAAAATTGCCGAATGAAGCGTGGAGCTGGAACTTAATTTCGAATACCCGACGTTTTAGGAATACCAAATGTTCGAAATTTGAATAGACGTGTAAAAGTAAGTTTTGTTCTTCTCTTTATGTATCCAATTAATCTTTCGATATTTCAGATTATTTAATTTTCGATGACTTCACATAAGCATGCATTAACCAACAAATCATTAAAATATTTTTCATCGCCATTTCACACGAATCTGTGCATATACTTGTGCTATAATGGAAATTGAAAAAGATATGAAGTAGCAGAAATGAATTCGTGTTCGTACGATTCCAATTGGCATTTATCAGGCTAAGCAGATATAGTAATTATGTTCTTTGTCTGTTTGTATGGTAAAATGTTGGTTTACGTATTATTCTAATTTATTGCTTTTACAAACAATTTAATACAAACCATGTGATTAAGACAATGAATGCACGAGCGAACTCCACAACAATGCACCGGATGGATGGATCTGTAAGACTTTGATTTACATTTTAACTTATGGTGTAAGATTTTTTTTTTATTATTTAAACTCGGGGAGAAGGGATTGGGTCGTAAATTTATTTTATACCAACCATAATACTCGCTTTCTAGGTTTCATTTCATTTTTAGAATTTGATGGATAAGTCTTGTAAAACTTTATACATAATATACATACAATTTATGTTTTAAAACGCGCTTCATAACAAAGATTCTAAGATAAGGTTATTAATTAAGATTATTATTATACTAAATGTTTTTTTTTTCACTTTAAAACAACAAAAGCTTTATGCTATCGGATAGCAAATGTGCCAAAGGCTTACCTGCAAGGACTACGATTTTACTTATTTAAGTATGTATACAAATTATGAAACATAGTATGTATTGTGATATTAAAATAATTAACGAATAAAATAAAATAAAAACGGTAAAAGCAGCTATTTTTATTGCAATTAAATCTTTTTTTTTAACTGGGTGTACATGTTGCAAATTATTTACGTATGAAATTGACCTTTGGTGTGTCTAACGTAAAAAAGCTCTAAATTCAACTTAAGAATGTTTTTATACGGCTGTTCATTTTGTGACTAGGGATGAAGAGGGAGACATCAATTTATCATTTTGATTAACATTCACCCCTATTCCGTAAGGCGTTTACGACAAAATAAAATACGACACTGCGAAATCGGTATTACGATTGGCGTTTTTATGTCGTTGAACGCCATGTGTCGTTGAACAACTTGTGGAACCCATTAATTAACGACAAAACGTCATGTGAGAAACCTCACTCTTATTCCGTAAGGCGTTGAACGTCACAAAAACGACAAAGAAACGACAGATACGTGGATGAATTTGTGATCGCCAGAAGTACAAATCGACTGAAAATGGAGCTTTCCTTAATTTTTTTTTTTTGTTTATTTAAGCAACTGGATTAGATTATTTTGATTTGGAGGGTCAAAATATGAAACCAAAAGCAATAAAAATGTCTACTGAAGCTAATGGAAAAACTATTTCTTTGGAAAATATTTTTTTTTATTTTTTTTTTTAGCTATTCATGTTTGTTTATTAGCGCACTTCGTTTACACAATATCCTTTTTAAATTTTAAATTTGGGAATTTCAAACCAAAATGTTACAATTCGTGAAATCGATCTGTCATTCTCAATGTGGAATGGTAAATGTAATGAATAAGGAGGCGTTTAAGTTACGGAATACCAATCCATAAACGACACGACACAAGAAACGACAATTGTCGTTTAAGATAAACGCCTTACGGAATAGGGGTGACTATTTTTGTGTTAGTCAATTTTTGCCGCTTCATAGCTTCTACCTATAAGAAATCTGCATCTGTTTGACATCGTGCAGTTATCTTTATTTGAAAAAATGTCGTTTTGCCAAGTGCATAAAATTCGTGCAAATTTTCCATGAGTACATGTAAAGGGTGCCCAGATAGCAATCATACTTTTTCCAATTGTTATGTTTCAGCAGCCGTCAAAGTAACCAATGACATCCCAGCTGTCAAAATATTCAGCAAGGTTTACCATTTCATCATGCATCATTTCACGCTTGCCGAACGTGTGGAAATTAATAAAAAATATCGAAATTCCGGCTCAGTTGTAACAACGCAAAAGTTTGGAGCAAACACATTCCACAAGTGTTCGACCAAGCATCAATGCACCCACAAAGATTGACTGTTTGGTGCGGTTTATGGCATGGCGGCATCATCGGACTTTATTTCTTTCGAAATGAGGAAGGAGACACCGTTACAGTCAATGGTCTCGGTTATAGAGTGATGTTAACCGACTTTCTGTGGCCAGAACATGGATATATCCGAGCTTTGGTTCCAACAAGCCGGCGCTGCATGCCATACAAGCGACGCAACGCTTGAAGTTGTGAAGGTTAAATTTGGCGACTGGGTCATCTCACGGCGAGCGTTCATCAATTAGCCGCCGCGATCATGCGACTTGACACAACTCGATTATTTTCTCTGAGACTACGTCAAGTCCTTACATTCCCAACATTCGAGAAGCTATTGCCGGAATAACACCGTACATATTGAACCGAGTCATCAAAAATTGAACCGATCGCTTGAAGCACTGCCAGCGAAGTCGAGGAGGCCATTTAAATGATGTGCTATTCCACACATAATGGCATGAATGTAGCTTTAAAATAAAGCCAGAATCAATTTTATACCTCACACCGTTGTTTTTGATCTACATTTTTTTTCTATCGTTCTTTTCTGGTCACCCTATACGATACCTACAGTGTTATATCAGTTTTGGGGCCAAATCGTCTCTTCCGTGATCGAATAACTCATCACGTAAAAACGAGCATTATTACATACAGAATGATCGTTTCTACGTAATAATGTTCGTTTTTACTTGACGAGTTATACAATCACGGAAGAGACGCCCCTGTTTTGATACAAGTCATGGTTTTTCAGTACTAAAAAATACATAAATTGAGGCCCGCCTGTATCACGATTCTAAATCTCAGTGGATAGTTACCAACTATCACCTTCGCGTGTAGTCAGAACTTCCTAAACTGTGGGTGGCCATGGTGTATTGGTTTCATCATCGCTTGTCACGCTGAAGGTTTCAGGTTCTAATCCCGATGCCAACAGAAAGTCTACCAACTGCGAAAAAAGCTGACGTCAACTCTATTGCAGAGACATAACACTGGGAGTTGGGTGGTCATATATGGCTTGAAGGTGTTGATCGTACTAATGACATCCGGATGTTCCCATGAAATATAGTAGAATCCGGATAAAGCGACGATCAAGAGACCGACGTTCTTCCGGACGACGCACAAAACCAGAGATATTAAACTTCCGTCCTTCTGACCCCGCGACACCCATTTGTTTATATTGATGTTGTACCGCCATCTTGCTTTTCCTCGCCGAAATCTTTTGTCTGTGAATACGTGTGAAAAAAAACAACAATTTACGTGAACCCTTATGATTATGACTTATCTCTGTACAAAACGAACTGAAAATCTTAACTTTTCTATTGTATGTAAACCTAACACGTTGTTGTGTCAGGTCGTTAAAAGCGGTTAGTCGTTATAAGCGAAGTCTTAGTAAACGGATTCCACTGAACTGTGAATTATAAGCAGCGGCAACATCAATACATATAATAAAACAGTAGAACCCGATGTGTCTGTACATTGAAGAAAAAGTAATAAAAATGATAGGAGGTGACAAAAGAAGAGTAATAGAACTCAAATTAACAATTTTTAGAATTCTTTTCTGTCTGTCTGTCCGTTTGTTTGTTCGCGCACATCTCCGAAACTACTGAACGGATTTTCATGTAATTTTCACAGGTGGACAGAGCATAATTTGGAGCAGCATATAGGTTTTATTTTATTAAAATCGGATCTCGAAAAAAAGTTATCGTCATTTAAAGATTTTTGGAATTTACTTTTGTATGTTAGAAAAGTTAGAAGTTAAGGGTTGAAGGCCTATAGACGTCACGAACGATTGTTTTAAAGAATAAAAACCAGAAAACTTTGGTAAGAATTATAGAGCGTACAAAATTTAGTAAATCACCAGGTGGCGCTGTTCATTATTAGAATGCGCTGTAGAACATTTTGCAGTAATAATCAATATATTGTGACTCCTTCAAATATTCCCCTCTAAACTCTCCAAAGGGGGTATAATTGGGGGAAAATTGCTTCCAAATGAGATAAAATGGCAATTTGATGAAGTGAGACGTGCACGTGAACCAAAAATATTCAAGTTTTCCGATAGGTGGTGCTGAACACTCACGCTGCTAAATCATGACGATACGTTTTATTTTGTTGGGCAGTGTGTAGTTTTTGCACAATCTCTGTCCACGCTGGGTATGTATATGTGGAATTAAAATCGGTTTAATAGTTTTAAATTCACAGCTGGTGTGTTGATGAGGAGAAGGGGTAGCACCATGTGATAGCAGGGCTTCAGTTCACATTCAAGGTTTCTTTGTCATAACTTTCAACAAGTCCCAAGCCGCTGATCGAAATTCTTGACCTGTAAGCTATTAATGTAATCGACCGGCAGGTTCAAATTGAATATAATTTATCGCATGCGGAGCTGCGGGTACAGCTAGTTACTAATATATCTCCCCAGTCATTCTGGACACCACCCCCGTAGCAAAACACCGAAACCTAATTCTACCTGAGTTTCAAAAATCACTACACCAACACTAGCGCTGTGTGAATAGCAACAGAAGGGTATCCACTTTACCACTTTCACACTAGTGAATAATAAAAAAAAAAAAAATGAAAAATTATTTTTAAAAAAGCTGACCAAAGGAGAACATGCGGTGTTCAATGTCCAATTGCAAGAAAACTAGGTGGCGCTCAGTTAACAAAAGCGATACGATTCCTGTCCGGACATTACTTTCTGAGAAAGAATGCTAGACAACTAAAACTTACAGACACAGGCGTATGAAGGTGCTTCAATGTCGGATCAGGATACATATAGCTCTAAAGCGTGGTTAGACCTCAGTAAAACAATCACAGGTTTTTTCGTGGCACTACCTCTCGTCGTACCTTCATATAATTTGTCATGAAAAAGCTTCTCAATCCGCCGTTCGGAATTGGCAATAAAACCTGCAGGTGCTTTAAATTCTTGCGAAAAATATAACACGCACAACAGTAATGGTTGCGTGGTTTCTAGCGAATCCTATTGTGCCTTTCCTTGTGTTCTCAGATGAATTGTTTCACCCCAGATGATATCAGGAAGTTAAGGAACTTTTCTGGGTGGATGGCAGCGAGTTGTTCCGAAGGGATGACTTCGTTGCCGAGAATTATCTTTCTAAGTTGGAAGAGAGCTGGGCAATCCGTTAAGATGTGTAGAGAGGTCTCTTCATTCATTCTCAAGGCAGAGTCTACAGCTTGAATCTGTTATAAGGTTCATGCGGTTTAGTGTTTGTTCAGACGGCAGTGTCCGCTGAGTGCTCTAAGGTTGCTTCTTTCGAAGTTCACAATAAAATTTGATTTTCTTTGTGACGGTACAGGAAATAGCAGCTTTGAACAAACTTGCCCTGGTGTGTTGAGCTAGACTTCTCTAGATTCTTGCGATTACATTGCGGGTTTCTAGAACCAGTTTGGATTTTATGACAGGCAAGTCGAGCGCTTTTAGGGCAGCTTGACTGTCTAAGAAGATGAATATGATTTTCCCCATGATGTGAGAGGACTGATTAAGTCTCACACATTGATTGATGACAAAGACCTCGGCTTGGAATATGAACGCGAATTCACCAAGGCTGACGAGAATTTCGCACCTGATGATTCTCCAAAGATTCTGGAACCAGTTCCTGTTTCCATTTTGGATCCGTCCGTATACCAAACGAGGTCAGAAGGTGATAGTTGGGGTTTGTGATTCTTCAAGTCCTCCATTGACGGGATAACTATTGAGAAGTTTTTGTTGAAGCAATATTCGGGTGGCATGTCGTCTGGAGGCATGCTGAAGGTCGTGTCTTGCTCCAGTGTTTCAAGAAGGGATAACTGTCCTTCTCTATAGGACTCTATAGGGTCGAAGTTGCTTAAACGAAAAAGTCGATGGATGCCTAATTTGGTTTCTATTCAAATACAATTTTATAGTGGTGGTAAACCCAAGATGACATTGAGTGCAGCAGTTGGAGTTGTTCAAAGGCATCCTGACACGTAGGTTTCGGCTGGGCATTGGACGCGTTCTTTTAGGGAATAGTTTATTTTTAGATTTCAGCTCCATTTTTAAAAATTCTCTAGTATCACGATGGGCTAATTATGGGACATAAGCTTGAATAGATCCGGTCTGAATGAAAGTTCTGATTTGAATTTTTTGGACATTAATCTTTTAAATTACGAAATAATTGTTTGATTTTAGCTTTAAATATAAAAGTTCGTGATGTGGAAGTAAATTCAAGTGCAGAGGTCGTGCATTTGAATGAAGAGCTAGAGAGATATAAGTTTTTCGATGAATGAGTTCTCAAGATCAAGAAAACGGAGAAATTCATTACCTTATAAAGGTTTTCGGTTTAAATTAATTGAAATAAAATATTGTAACTGATGCCTAGGCTAAATGGTGATTTCGAAGAGGACTACGCAGAATGGACATTCTACCTTCTGCAATGTATGCAATAAGCTTCAACAAATGTAGCTAAAATTTTGCAAAGAACTTCATAAATAGTATGTTTAAGTCCAAAATAAAGTACACATACTCAATTTTGAATCAATAATATCATGCATTTCGTCTTAAATAAGGTAATGGTTATTTATAGGCACTAGCAGATATAAGGCAGACGTAACTTAGTCAATATAATCTACTTGTATAAAATATGCTCAAGATAATCGACTTCAAATTCATACCACGCATTGTGTTTAAAAATTAATATTTATTTTATTCCTAAAATGTCTTAAAGCCGATTCCCTTTCAAGAAATACAAATAGATAGTAGCATACAGGTAAATGTGCATTCATAGTAAATCAAAGTGATTAATTGCGCATATTCACTCTTCGATACTATTACTCGTAAAACGTGTTCACTTATCTAATGTGGAACATGTCCCAACATTGCATATTGCAAATGTAACTTTTCAGAAATACTTATGAGGAAATGCGTATGTTTATTAAAGCTCAATGATGTATAGAGAAGAGATGCTTTGCTTGGCACAAGGATATCGTTATTAAATTAAAGATTATCGGTAAAAGCTGCTACCGCTGTCCCAAACTTGTTACACTATTTTAAAATGAAACTAGAAGCATTCTTTCCCCAGAAGACAGAAATCAAGTGACAAAGTTATAGCTTATCTCTGCTAAAGAGGCCACTTGCGAGCAAACAAATCGGGGCAACAAAATAACCGATGCACATCCTGAGAAAGTTCTCATCATAGATTAGGTTAGGTAAGGTATATAGGCGTCCCATGAGACTCATTTAGGCTCAAAGCCCGTTGCGATGCCTATAGAACTCTCTTTAGATGAATTCTACCCTTAAAACCATTTAGAGTTGTTGATAAATGAGAGGATCTTCCTGTGTAATTTAAGGCCACTGTTGTCATTGAAATGATAGTGCCCAAGAAATCTTCTTCTGCTGTGGGAGAGCGCTGGACAATGGTAGAGGAGATGAGTTATACTTTCCTCCTCCTCCTCATCCCTACAGCTTCTGCAAAAGTCATAGAAGAGAGCCCCTGATCTTCTGGCGTGTTGTCCTAGTAGGCAATGGCCTGTGATGACACCAATAATAGTGCGAATTTGTGTTCTGTTGAGAGTAATAATCTCCCTCGACTTATGGTCGTCAATTTCAGGCCATATAAGTCTGGTGGAGTGACACGTATAACCGCCTTTCCAACTGAAGTTAGTTTCTCTAGTTATATTTTGTGAAATAATTAGTTTCACTATACTGTTGGGTATGCCCAAGCCTTGGGTATAAGAAGGAATCACTAGGGACGCACCAGATCTGGCAAATTCGTCGGTTTTGCAGTTACTAAAGTTCTCATCATAGCCGTATGACAAAACATTACTATTGAATATTTCATTCTTTGAAATAGATAAGAAAATGAATAGCCCGTTAGTTGACACCCTGGGAAATAGCAAATGGCAAACACTTTACAGTTTTATAAATCACTCCTGTTTAATTTATAGAACCCGGAACTCGGATAACATTTCAACTTGCATAATGTCGATTTTAGTACGCTACCTCACTCCTTAGGGATTATCTGAAATTGTTGCGAACGATTTCAATATTGACAATTCTAGTTGGCTTCATATTTCTGGATAGACAACACCCAAATATTTGCTGAAAGAAAGCCAATTGCTTAAAGGCTTCTTTGGGCGTTTTGACTGTTAGTTATGATTCTTGAGGAACGAAAATGCATTGTAATTAGCACACAGTGCCATCTGGATAAACCGAAATGTGTATTAATGACCAATATTGGGCTCGTGTGGCCCATTATTCAAGTCAATTAAGCTATCTTCTCAGGAAGTAGAGGGCTAAGCAAAGGGCGCCAACGAAGAACCAATTTGAAAACCAAAACCGTGTCACCAGAGTTACCTTCTCAGGAAGTGTGGGACTCAACAAATAACGCCCACAAGGAACCGATTAAAGATCCAATTCACGTTGCACGCCAACTTCACCTGTCGGCCATGAATGGGGAAAAAACTAGTGATGAATACAAGACGAGCCACGGATAGAAAGACTGATCTAAATGTTGATGACCCAAGCAGGCGTATAAAGGAAAACGATTAAGGGAATGTTATTACTCTGAACAGATCGCGTGCAGTTATTGAATTAGCAGAGATCCTCGAATGCTACAAAGCTCTTGAGAAAGTACATTGAGGTGGACCGGTTATCCAGGAAACAAGAACATGCTACATTTATTTTGCATGGTCCCAGATAGTGGCTAATTGGATACGGTGACACTGACAGAGGTAGACCTGGGCCCCTTCTCTTTAGAATCGGAATACATAATAAGGGCCTTGAGCTTCCACCACGTAAGAGAATGAGTGATCACGATTCACAATCAGAGTTCAATTTCGTAACACCTGTCTTATTCCCCTTCACAGAAGAGAAAGACTGCCACCAAAAACTGTTTCTAAAAGCAACGCTCAAGTTATGACGCTAAAATCATCTTTGGAGATTTTAAGTCATTATCGGAAAGGAGGACATAAGACTATGGGAAGGCAAAGCCTGCAGGACACAACCTTCGAAAACAGATTCAGGCTCATTGACTCTCGGGCGGGGAAAAGGGTGAAAATATAGCACGAAATTCCCACATCTCAACATCCAAAAGCTAACTTGTAAATCACTCGCCGGAAGATACTCCTCCAGTGTATTAGATATAAGAACATTCCGTATCTTTAGAGATTGGCAACGTTGGCAAATAAGTCTGCTGCTCTGTACCATCAGAAGGTAAACCCAAGCCATGAGTAAACCAAGTACATAGGGAGCATTGGTATGTCGATTACATTTTTATTCCCTCTTCTACCTGTCTTGACTGGCTATTTAAAATCACAAACTTGAGTGGTCCCATTGGCCTTTTTATGTCCAAGTCTGTTACAGATGTCATGCTCTGGAAGGCTAGCAATTGTTCGAGCATTATCAATTAGTCGTTTAATTGTCAACTTGCAGTTCGCTCTAATGCTTCGGTTTAATACAGTTGACGGTTGATAGAGATTGGACGCGTTACTAATCAAACGAGTGCAATCGTCAACGATAAGTAGGAATAAGAGCATTTCCTCGCGATTCTTCCTATACGCGACTGTATGTCATATCCTTTTGTTTGGCTTAGTTAAATTGTCTTTGTCTATCAGCGTTCCGTACGGAATGTGCGAATGAAATCATTCTTTACTTACGGATCCAAATCCGCGTCTCGGACTGGTTCGATAGAACATAGGCTTATGGTTCCTAGTAAGAGGGGTTGAATCTCCAGGGGTATCACAATGGGTCTACATTGACTTAAGTGTGACGGAGATAGGACTTCCTTTCCCGTCAACCCTATTACCTAACCTACGGAACCAAAAGTTAATGAAAATGTGACTGAGCGAGTTAAAATTATGGTTTGGCGCTGATTGATTACGAAACGGATAAGTCTTCAATATAAAGGTGGTCATGGCGAAAGCATCGTTAGCTATAAAACAGTATGGAACTGGCATATTAATGCCGGAAAGTAACTTTGGATACATGGTCATTCGATTGACATCAAATACTTACATAGGTTTGTGAAAACGTATCTGTATGCGTCACACACATTTGGTGCAGTCTGACTGATGAAAATCAAACCATGTTTGATTTTGCATGACCAGCGTCTTGCTGATTGATGTGTGTAAGGGTTGGATTGACATAAATTACTTGTGTCGCGGAAAGAAAACATGTCTGTCGCTAGGGGAAAGTTGAGGGACGATGAAGGCCTAGCATTTTTATTAGGGTTCATTGGAACTTATCGTTTATTACTGAGTTGATGGGATGTAAAAAGGAAAGATTACCGCAACCGAAACCAAAAATTGAAACAGTATGAAGTTTTACTACAAAAATATGTGCAGTGCAATGAACCGTTTTATTCATCGTTCATCCGTACACCACGAAAACTCGCAATAAATGAAAATTTGACGTCATTCGATTGAACTGTGTTGTCAATCGAATGACTTTGATTACTTCCAACCAACCAATAACTATCAGAAAAATAAATTAAGTGGCTATGAGAGTACTATTAGGAAATTTACCCTCAGCGTTCAGCAAGGAACTCTCGAAAGTAAAGTTTCGAAACACTTTCAAAAATCTGTGACACCAACACTCCCGACAGAACAATGCAGTAGAGAAAGATCTCGAACAAGGTGACGTCCACAAGTAGAAGAGGACCTCAACCAACTTAGTGTAAAGCTGGAAATACACAATACAACCGTTGTACCGACCTGTGTTGCGCCGACGTCCAACGGCCCAACCGTTGTATGCAGCACACACATTATACAATCTGCGTGCGATTTACGTACAACCAGTCATTGCATTCAGTCATTTCCTAGAAATTCATGTGAAAATACTTTTTATGGCTGATATAAGTGTGCGGAAGAAATTTCTTGTGGTGTGTGTGTTACTATATTCCTTTGCATGCACATCCCACAAACAGGGGAATAACCGATATAGGCACATGAAATTCGTCCAAAAACTCTTTTCTTTAATTGAAAACATAATAACCCGCCATCAAAACAGCCAAAACACAACTGAAATCGATACAACAATAATTGTATGTGCGAATACACACCATACAACGTGCATACAATCTGTCGTATGCGTCAGCGGTTATACACTCAAGAGCATGCGACGGTACAATATCGGTACAACGGTCGGTTGTGTGGAAACACACGATACAATTGCCGCATACAACCGCAGATTGTATACAACCGGTGTATCGTGTATTTCCAGCTTAAGGCAGTAATGGGCAACTCTAAACTGAAACGTGTAAACAACTGCCAACTAAATTGTTTTACCACATAACACACCTGGAATATTAGGACAAGTCTCGGTTCAAGTGAATTGACATTTACACTCTATGCTACCCCTGATGTATTTCGTGTCCCAAACATTTAACTAGAGGATGGATGACATTCATTATGTGGATTGTGGAATATCGGCAAACAAACCATTTTCCACTTCCCCTCTTAATAAGTTTCCGAAGTTTGTCCTTGCTTCGAATCAAGAACTTGCGGAGATTTCGCAAAATTCAATGGAGCATCGTCTTCGGGTCTACTAACTAAACAATAATATTGGATCCCAAGCGGTATTATTATCTTAAAAACGGAATAGCAGTTCATTACATTTTGAACTGTTTGGTATAAAACGCAGTGATTTTAGAAAAGCAAAAATTTAATGGAATATTGACAGGTGACTTTGGCAGCTTTTTTGTTTGTTTTTTTTTTTTTTGCATTTTGCATTTTGTTTAGTGTTTGATGTAGTAAAAGTTCATGAATAGTAAAATGGTGTAGTCCCAGAATGTAAGTTTAATAAGGCTCATTTAAAAGATATTGATTTCAGAACAATATATTGATATGACGCAAAGATGAATTGTGAAATAATAAAAAAATATTTTTTTTTAGAATCTTTTGTGTGGACGTGGGAGTAAAAGACTCTCAAGATAACATGTTAGTTGCAAATCCTGGTCAGACGCCATATTCACTAATATCAAAAAAGCCTTGTCACAAAAAACCGGCTAGGAACAATGCTGTGGTTGGTTCATCTATTAAATATACCCCGTCTAGTTCCGCTACGATTACACCCTCAACTAGTAACATAGTTTCGAAGAAGATGACAGCGGCGACAACACTCCCTTCAAGTAATGATCCAAATACATTGAAAACACTTTCGATTCGCATAAGTCGCGAAACTGATTTGCTTAAGCATTCTGTGCAAAAGACGCTCATATCGAAGATTCCATCGCATTTCTCTTTAAGTTTGTATACCGTCCCGCCTACAAGCACCCATCGATTTCCAGAGCGTACAGATACACTCAGTGTAGACAGCCTGAGAAACGAGATGTGCCATTTTAAGCCAATCAGAACGGTGCCAACAACGCCTACTAAGAGGTATTAATGTTATTCATTTATAAATTGACTACATCATGTTTTAACTTATGCCTCTCTAGGTCGAAAGCAGTTATTATCAAAACTCCAAAAGCAAAGTTAGCCTTAAAGGAAGAACAGGATTGTGATGAAAAAGAAAGACCTAAGCCAAGGTTAGTACTTGTAGCCTTTCAATGATATTTCGGCGTTTAGAAATGATAGTTGTAAAGCGATAACATAGCTACCCGGTGAGAATCAGCTGTATACAATTGTCTATCGGGTGTGACCTTGAACTTAAGTTACCTTTGTTATCTTAGGAAGTTGATGCTCAGAAATCTTAACATTTCCCTCGATTAAACGACTGTAGAAATGAAATTATTTGGTCAATATTACCGGTAATGGAGAACTGCATTGGCGAATTATTAAGAGATGTTAATTTTTACAATCAATGTTTATCACTTTTTGACATTGTATTTCAATTGGACTTAGACGCGACAAAAGCCACTACGATTTTGACACGGTCGATCACTTCTGGCGACTATAGTCTCGTTGTTTATACAATTTTATGCTCTTAAAAGGGATTAAAGGGATGCAAGGTGGTGCAAAAGCCATCATTTGATGTGGATAGCCTAATTTTTTAAGTCTTGCGTCCTGTCTAAGAAAAGTCTTGACACACATTAAACACAAGATTTATTTATTTAGGCTTAAATGCCATGCATACCTTTGGAACCTTTCCTATTCCGGCCGGAGGAATTCTTTGTAAACGACGTTTCGGTTTTGTACCAGCATGACTAAGCTCTTAGATGAGCTGACCACCCTTGAGTACACCCGGACCACCAGAAGGTCTTGCTAGTTCCACTGGAAGCATCCAGAAAATGCCAATTGTATGACAGGAAATAGTTCACATTTAAGCAACCGTTCATTATCGGAAACTTTCCTTCTTAAGGCAACCGTACCGTAACTAATTTCTATCAGACAATCCCTGTTCGCCAGACTTTCAAATCTATCTGATTGAGGTAAATTATATTCTAATAAATGTTGTCCTGTTTTTAAAAGCAGACTCTAAATATCAGTTTTTACGTGTATAACATCTTAGGTTTTTGAGGCGATTCAAGTTTCAAAATGCACGATCCTATGATAAATTGAGCTGACCACAGTTAGTCGGTCACCTAACAGTTTTATACATATAGAATAGATTAACTCAACAATTGCCCAAATTGTCAAGAAAAACAGCGATAACATTTTTGGACATCTAAATCTATAGCAAAAACAATCATCTCTCATTAAAATAACACCAATCTTGTTTACTTTTGGTCAAACCAGGCCAAGCACATCAGTTTATCTATTTTGATTAAGTAAACTAAATAAAAAAAAGGGATAAAATTAACTTGCTGTGGATTGATTGTTTAACAAACTAACAAATGAATAAGATATTCAATGCTGTCAATTCACTGACGGATCCCTAATGTACATAAATATTGAAACTGGGAGTTTTCACATGGCATAACATACATATTAGCTCTCCGGCATCATGGAGGATTCGACAATTATAGGAATGCGGTCAACCTGGCAAAGTGTGAGACATCGAACCGCACTGCTTTTGAGTATATTTCTTTGTAGACCACTAGGCAATAATCAAGGCACTAGATCGTCAAACTCTAAACGTATCGTTCAATATTCACATTGTTCTCAGAAGTAACAAAGAAGAGATCAACATTAGGCACGGTAAACACCTACAAACTGTCATTAGTGTAGTAAACCAAAGGATAACCCTCACGGCGAAAGAACTGATCAACACTGGGCCGTATGCATAAAAATTAAGTAGATACTAGTAGTAAAAGGTCCTAGTAAATACTAGTACTACTAGTAGAAGCTAATATTTGAAGTATTTACTAGATTTGATATGCATAAAAAGTAGTTTTGACTTGCTAGCAAATACTTCTAGTAAATACTGGATTCATTCAAGTAAATACTACCAGTTTATTCAAAATTGCTAGTATGTACAACGTATTGCTTTAAAACTCTTGGCAAACGTTCGATTTCATATTTGATTGGCCGGTATATTTACGTTTCTGTAATTTTTGTACTGGAAACAATCTTTTTAGGCAACCCTTTTAAAGTTAGAAGTATGTAATAGTCGTGCCAAATATTGAAGCTTCATTCAAAATTGGAGTGAAGTTCGTGTTAATTTTTAAAATCCTCTATTAATAAGATAAAATCTGAATCGAACTATGAGCTTGCAGTTAAAATTCATGTTGCGCTGACGGACCATGGAACAAATCGGGAAAAACACTTAATAACATTATAACAGATGTTCATGTTCTTCACCTCCTAGCTAATTAACGCATTCTCCGTGACAGTTCAGTCGAAAGCTCGCGACTATCTTAATGCTACCATATTTGCCAAGTCCATCGCATTTTGCTTTGAACAGCTCTTCATATGTGATCGGAAAGAAATGTCGTCCAATTGTAGGTCTTATGTTTTTAAATTGTGAAACAGAATAAACGGCTGGCATCCTTCCTTTTCGAAGTTTAAGTGCTCCGCTTGTTTCAATTTGAAAACCTTAAAATTATGTATTCACAAAATAATTTAAAATGGTAAAGAATTTTAAAAGAAGTTTCAGGAAGTCAATGAACCTTTTTTTTATAATTCAATCACGCTCATTGCTTAAAATTCACAGTATTTCTTCCCAATTTCCTGATCTCATTGTCATTACTCAGCACGATCAACTCTTCAAGTCATATTACCAGTGTAATGACCACGTAGTAGAGTTGACATCAGTTTTTCGCAGTTGATCGAATTTCTGAATTGGACCTGGAATTTTCAGCGAGACTTTTTCGGAATTACTTATCTACCTATCAGGCTCTCGACCTGTGAATTCTCTGTCTGATATATTGCGGCCTTCCAACCACTTCAAACCCCGCCACCCTGCTTCCAGTTCTCGAGATTTTAGTGGAGGGTCGGGACCTAATATCCGACGACGAATTTTTCCCCCGCAGGAGTTCAATATCTGCTCTGCTTTCTTTTTTTTAGTATAAAGCACTCGGCGCAATAATATTAAATAAGCATTCTGTAGACGTAGAGCAACTTTGTCCTCTTTGACTACGACTACTTCAAAGTTGTAGTTGTCAATAGTGAAGCTCTTTCCTATTCCGTAGACTAATCCTGGTTTAATTTTTGACAACATATACTTGGCTTTGACCTCATTCACTTTAAGACCCAATCTTTTCGGTTCATCTTCAAATGCCATGAATGTCGAAATTAACACGTACAAATATGGCTATTTCAGTAAATTAATCGATTGAATAATTTGGGAATTATCAGAAATTTACGAATAAAACTGCAAAATTTCGTATTTAACATAGAAAAGTATTTGCTAGCAAAGTTTCAAGTTGGTATTCACCAACTTGAAAAAAGTCTAGTAAATACTACAAAAAATAAGTACTTACTAGTTTTTATGCATACGAAAAAAAGTATTTACTAGTGAAATTCATCTAAAACTAGTAAGTACTATGTCCCCTAGTAAATGCTTGTTCTCCAGCATTTACGTACTTTTTATGCATACGAAAATCAAGCATTTACTTAAAAATTGTCTAGTAGAAGCATTTACTAGCTTTTATGCATACGGCCCATGTCAGCATTTCCAGAGCTGTTTATGGGAATAAAAAGACAGCAATGAATGTAAAACTGTCGGCCAATAAGATAGAAATTTTCGGTGTCACGTTTTACGGGTACATTGATATAATTGCATAAGAGTGCAGACATTTGCTCTCTCAAGAAGACTAATTATAATTAATAATTATTAATACCTATACACCAAGAAGCTATTAAAGTTAATTGTAATAAATGAAGCTTTGCTTTGATAGACATCTAATGTTTTGTTTTTATAGAATAATAAGAGTGTTAGTAACACTTATATAATGTAGGTTAGACTGCAAACTTTTCTGAGTATAATTATTTTTGTAATAAAACTGTCTATATATATATTTTTTTAAATTTCAGATCAAATTTGACAACAGAGATTGTTTTGGCTTCTCCCAGAGTGTCGGCATTCAGTTATGTTGGGCTCCATGACAAAATATCAACTTATAAGGAAATAAAGCAACAGCATAAAACAAAAAGCAAATCAACACTTTCCAGTAGCAAGAAAATCGAAGAAAATCAGGGTTTTAGTAAGGACTGTACGCAACCACGTGTACAAGTCAAGCATTGCGCGTCGATATCTTCAGATTCCAAGGTGAAAGAAGAATTAATTCCTCCGATCTCAGTTAAGCGTCGTACACGTCGCTTTACAAAAACATCAACAACATCCGTTGTTGAGCAGAAAAACAGTCAACCTGTAACAGAAGTGAAAACTCGGCTAGCAAGAAAGAGACAACAAATGTTAAAAAACGAAGATGCTGTTCCAACAAAAACTACAAAACTATCAAAAGACTGCAGTAAGCCTACTAAGAGCGGAAAAAGTAAGTCTACTAGCACAGGAAGTCGGCGGCCGAGTCGACGCACTCCACCAGTAACGAGATCTCGACTGAAGCAAAGCATGATTCTAACGCGAAAACAATTTCAAAATAAGTAGTTTGATTTCATTATGTAATTGCGAGTGTATTTTTTTTTTTAACGATTTATCTATCTACTCTAGCAAAATTAAAATTGTTAGAAAAAGGCGAAGCTCAAGTTTGCTGAAGCTCCATCCTTGTCAAAATAAAATTTAGTTATTGTCGTTTATTTGTACTGCCGTTTTTAGAGTTAATTGATTTCCTTATTTTTATTTTTTTTATTTGTAATGTCTAATTAAGAAACAACTCCATAACACATTCCTATATATAAATGGAGGCCTATGTAATAATAATATATTTTATAAATATTTTACTTTGCAGATTTTTTTATTTCCTTCGTTCAATCGAATACTATGTGTTGTGATATGAACTATGATAAAATGTTTCTTCACTGTATTAACATGTAATGTGAATTCAATTTAATTTAATTAAAAAATAAAATGTATATTGTATCAACAGTATTACTTCTTTTTGCAAGAATTAAGTCTTTTAGTTTCTTACAGTAAAAGAATGTCAGAAATAATGCAATGCGGAGGAGCACCATTTCAATTGTGATGTCCAAAAACCGTCGAAAAGTATTTTTGTCCCTCAGGCAGTATTTTTTTTATTTAAAGTTTATCAATAGAATTTTGTCTACTTTATGAGTGTACATAATAAGATGGTTTCTTAGTATTTTAAGAAAGATTCCTCCACATTCTAGATATAATTCAAAAACGTGCGATAAAACTTATAGGTAACAGAAACATTGCAAAGTCAATTGACTCGTTTGAACACCGCAGAAATGTTTCCTGTCTCTCACAGTTTTATCGATTCTTCTTCAAAAAATGCTCTAGCTGCATTCCGCCCCTGCAACATTTCACCCACAATACTCGTCATGCTTCGAATGCACATCAGTTTACCCTCAAGCCTACTTTCGGACGTACTGTCAAATATAGAAGTTATTTCTTTAGCCGTACAACACGGATGTGGAATGATCTACACAGCTCTGTTCCCTCATCACTACTACCCACAAGCATTAAAGCCAACGTGCATCGGTACCCCCTTCGTCTCTCCTTTAATTTCCCGTATGCCCGTGCTCTAGTTTAAGGGTAGTCATAATCCCTTTAGCGCTCGCTAATTATAAAAAAAAAAAATACGCTTTAGCCATTCCTCCCGTTTTGCAGTTGCTTAGAGTGTCTACGTTATCTGGGACCCGGCTACAGTCCAATAAGAGAATCCTTGAATAATGCGTTTTCGTCGAACTCCACTTTGCTTTATGTTATTCCAATCTCCATTTATATTTTTGTATAATTCACTAGCACTAACCTTATGATGATATTTCCACAGCGTTAGTGTTGGTCTAGTGATTTGAAGCTCAAGTAGTATGTATTAGGTTTCAGTCTTTGCTCCAAGTGTGGTGTCCAGATTAACTCGAGAGAATTATTGGTATTATCATTGCTTATTCACTTGCTGATGTCATTATCACTACTGAGTACGATCAATATGTCAAGCTATATGACCACCCTACTGCAAGTGCAAGTGTTATGCCTATGCAGTAGAGTTGACATCCGTTTTTTCCTCAGTTGATCAAATTTCTTGACATTAGGAGTTGAACCCGAAACCATCAGCGTGAGAAGCAAAGATGTTAACCATCACACCGCAACCACAAGTAGAGCAAGTTTTTTTTTTTATAGAGATGAGAGAGATGGAAGTACGGATGCCTTATGAAAGTATGAAGATACTTACTGCAATCAATAAACTGCATTGGTTCAAAGTTTCATATTGGATCAATTGTTATTTATAATGCGCCTAATAAATGTCACTGATTCTGAGTAAATCACTTGGAAATTTATCTGATAAGTCAGCATCTCGTGTTTTTTTTTTTAATTTCTTCTACCAGAAGGTTTTTGTTTTTTTAATCTGTTCTATCCATCACTAGGCCCTATTAAAGGGGACGGTAAGGATGGTTTTGTAGAACAACAATTTTGTTTTTCGTATTAAAAGTGAGCACGGTTGTCTTGGCTTTGCGGAACCTTCACTAAGATGACATTTGTAGAGTGTATCTTTACTTCTAGGCAAAGCTCGAATTTCCTAGGCAGTGAACAAGTATCCCTTAAAAGCTTCTACTCATTCCTCTGCATTGTTGACTGTATTTGTATTTTTTAGCTTTCTTGTATATTTTTTTAAAAGATTGATCACCTTTGGTGACTTTTACTTACTTACTTAAGGTGGCCCTACAGTCCTGGGTGGACCTGGGCCTCAACCAACAAGTGTCTAGAGCCAGCTCGATCTTTAGCTTGCTGCCTCCAGTTTTGCACGCTTAATTGTTTGAAGTCCCCTTCAACTTGCATGCGCCACCTGAGTCGCGATCTTTCTCTACTGCGCTGTCCCTCGGAGGCGGATTTGAAGATTTTTCGGAACAGAGCATAGGTGTCCATCAATTGCTAGTCAATTGCCTGCTCAGCTCAAAGAAGCAGTGATTTGCAAGCATTATTCTTCGTTTGACCTCAGCGCCGATCTAGGTAGACAAAGTCCTTAACTGCTTCAAAGTTATATCTGTCGAGGGAGACGTTCTGTCCGAGACGTCGGTGTTGAGTGTTCTTTCTTTTTACTTATACTTGGTCTTGCCCCTCATTTACCGTCTCAATACTCGCGAACGCGCCACTGACATCACGCTGCTTTTTTCTGATCGGCGTATGCGAGTAATTGGACGGACGTTTGAAAGATTGTGATGGCGCGTGAGTTTTGCACTTTTCTTTCAAGAATGATCTTAAAAAAATCGCATGACAGCGCATCGCTTTGTCTAAATCCATTTTTGACATCAAAGGTCTCGGTGAGTTCTTTATCGACCTTGATTGAGCAGCGTGCATTCTCCATCGTCATTCTGCACAAAAGGACGACTTTGGCAGGGATGCCAAAACTAGACATAGCTCTGTATAGCTCGTCTCTATAGATACTGTCATTCGCGGCCTTAAAATCGATGAATAGATCATGTATATCGATTTGGAGCTCTTGAGTTTTTTCCAAGATCTGCCGTAGTGTGAATTCGGCAGATAGGATCTTGCAGGCGATGTAAAGAAGACTAATACAAGTAGTTGGCGCAGTTCAGAGGGTCTCCTTGCTTAAGGGTCGGACAAACAATGCTAAGGTTCCATTCATTTGTTGGATTTCAGCTTAGATATGGCTATCTTCAATTCATCCAGGTCGGGTGGGCGGAATTGTTGGTCTACACCGCCCAGGTGACTTGGCAACCTATAAATCGATGATATTTTATTTTACTCAAATAAAATAATTAAATCAATTTTTTGCCTTCCTTTAAATAATACTTAGTTAAGTTTATTTCAATATTAATTTAAGAATTTATAAAGCAGAAATAACATTATTTAACAGAATCAATTTAAAATTAATAAAGTAGCTGCAATCTATAGTTCTTAGGGAACTAGAGGCGAAAGCAGCAATACTAACATAACAATATAACAATAAAAAATACAGTATGGAATGAAATGAAATGGGGTCATAACAAGATTAAGTACACATTTTTTAAATAAGAAAAGAATAAAACAATTATACAGTTACACCTAATAAAACAAAAACATCTTTGTAGTTAAGGTCTAAAAGCCATAATTTTACTTTTTTGAGAAAATTGGATTCATTTCTTAAACTCCTTATGTGATAGGGTAGTTTATTAAAAAGTCTCGGAGCAGATGACGTGAAAAAATTAAAAAACATTTGCAGATTGTGATGAGGTACTAAAACAAGATTCTGATTATTTATTCTGAGATGATGGTTAGAAGAAAACCTATTTGAAAGATAGCCTGATCTCGCGAAGAATAACTTTAAAACTTTATAACAATAAAGATGTTTCAAAGATAGTACTTTGAGTCTTCTGAAGAGCATTAAACTATTAGTAAGGCGAGTTTTATTAAAAATTAAACGAAAAACGTGTTTTTGAGAAATTAGAATTGGGTACATCTTGTTGTAATACGTACCACCCCAGGAAATTATGCCATATTCAAGCTTAGAATGAACTTAGCCATAATAAATACACTTAAGAAGATCCCGTGAGCAATATTCTTTTAAAAGGTAAATCTGCCTGGTGGCAGCCATAAGATACTTCTTAAGTGCATTGGAATGGGCCGACCAGCTCATCTTCCAATCCAGCAGAACACCAAGATACTTAAAGGACTTAACACTCTCAATATTGAAACACTTGTCAGAGCACGAACGTGACTCAAAAAATGTCTGCGATTCCACTTCCGAGAAGCAAATATCCTTGCAATGTTTAAATTTGTTGCAGTTTGCACAATGAAAAAAGAATGATCCGAAGTCTGTTTCCTTGCCACTTGGACTAAAAAACATAATCTTAGTTTTATCGCTTATAACCATTTTATGCATTTTAAACCAATGGCTTAAGACTTCCAGGTCATGATTAATATCTGCGGAAAGATTTAGGGGAGAGTCACTATGAAAAGCACATGCCATGTCATCAGCGAATGCAATAACTTTGCTACGATATTTTTGGAAAAGCAGCGAATTAATAAAAACTAAAAAAAAGTATAGGACCAAGCACAGAACCCTGGGGAACTCCTATAGCGATAAGACTGCCAGAGCTTAGATGACCATTAACTTTAACCCTTTGCACTCTATTGGATAAGTAAGAACTGAACCAGGTATACATTACACCTCTAAAGCCACATTTGTATAATTTATCCAAAAGTAGTTTATGATCGACGGTATCAAAAGCTTTGGTTATGTCGATGAAGAGAGCCGCAGTTAAATTTCTGTTATTAAAACCGTTATAAATATTTAAACAGAAATTTAGGAGGGCTCCCTCAGTCGAAAAGCCGGAACGAAAACCAAATTGACCCTCATTAAAAAACTTGTTTTTTTCTAAAAACTTAACCATTCTATTTTTAACAGCTTTTTCGAAAATTTTTGAAAATACTGGAAGTAAAGAAATAGGTCTATAATTATTAATTGAAGTTTTATCACCTTTTTTAAATAGAGGTATCACTTCGGCTCGTTTTAAATCGGCTGGAAAAACACCCTTCAGAATGCTTATGTTATAGATATAAGCTAAGATGTCACATATGTTTAAAGCTATTTTCTTGACAAAATTATTTGAAAAACACTCAGTTGTTGCGGAGTTCGAATTCTTGAGAGATATAATAATTTTGTACAACTCAAAAGACGTGATGGAATCATAAAAAAAGCTCTGAGGGGATGACTCCTCATCAACTAAACACTCACAATTAGACGGACCAGAACAACTATCAGACACTATTTTAGTACCAACAGAGGCAAAAAAATCATTAAAAGTATCGGCTAAGACCTTGGAATTGGAAATGATAGCATCATTATCTTTCAACCTTTCGATTTGTTCGATTTGAGATGATTTGTTTTGTATTTCTTTGACTAATTTCCATTCTTTTTTAGAGTCACCTTTGATCTCACTAAACTTGTTTAAATAAAAATTGTTTTTACATAACATTACTTCTTTGGAGATATCTTTACATAATTGTTTGTAAGCTGCAGTGATACCAGCATTATTTGGATGTTTAACCTTTTTCCTATAAAGCTTATTCTTAACTTTAATTTTGTTAAGTAAATCGAAAGATATCCAGGGTTTTAACTTTTTAAATTTAGATTCTTTTTTCTTGACTGTTCTCGAACATTGCTGGATATACTTATTTAAAGTTTCGATAAAACTGGAGTACGCTCTGGAAGGATCATTTTCATTTCGTGTGATATCCCAGCTTTCAAAACGGAGAAGATTATTGAGCGCCACGTAATCAGTTTTAACGAAGGAAAAGTAGGAAGGCATTTTAGTAGAAGTTGTCGTTGAAACATTTTCCATGCTCAAACACGTCATGCAATGATCAGTTAACTGGAAATCCAGGACAGAGCTACTGAAAAGAATTTTTTCGGAGTTACGAAAACGTACCATTATATGATCAATGCAGGTGCTGGTTGAGTCTGAGATACGAGTTGGCTTATTTATACATAGCTCCAAACCGTAAGAAGACAGTAAGAATAAATAGTTGTCTACCAGAGTAGAATTATGTAAGATATCTATATTGATATCGCCCAACAAAATAATATCATTAGAAGACTCACTTGATAACAAGTTTTCTAATTCTTCATAAAACACGTTATTAGAAAGAGATAACTCATTAAATCTATAAATACATAATAAAGCTAACTTTTCGTTATTTACCTTAATTTTTAAAGCATCACAACTACGCAAATTCAAACAGGAAGCTTCAACATCAATCTCATTTTTAAAAAAAGAACTCTTAATAAAAGCAGCAACACCGCCGGCTGCATAATCATTATTACAGCATGGTATAAATTCATACCCTTCAATCGCAATCGTAATCCACGTTTCTGACAGAAAAATAAAATCAGGCTTATTCACAAAAGCATTTAGATGCACAAGGAAATTATCAAAATTAGTACGCATACTTCTTATGTTTTGGTGGATAATCAGAAAATTCGGTAGGTATTTTTGGTTAAAAACGAGATCATGAGATACAACGTCAACACAGTTGATAGAGGGAACACTTAAAAAATTTATTTGAGGATCTTGCATATTAATTTAATGATAAAAGGTCTTCAATAGACTTAATAACAATATAGTTATCATTATCCCTCTTGCGCATTAGTACTCTCCCGTTTTTAACCCAAACATACTTGTACATTTTCTCTTTCTTAGCTTTTTGTGCAGCATTCAACCGAAAATTTTAGAAGTTAAATTATTTTTTTTCATTATTAACTCTTTCTTTATTTTAGAAATAAATTTAACTACTAAAATATTAGATTTACTAGTATCCGCATTGTTGGATTTCTTCACTTTTTTTACGTAACAGTTGTCAATATCAGCTTCAGATATATCTGCGGAAACACCTTTTGAAAAAATTTGCAGAGCACAATTGAGAGCATTGCTATTGTTTACATTTGGTACACCCACTATTTCAACAATTTTTTCTCTTCTATTTTGCTGTAGGAAATTCACTTCTCTTTGAAGATCACTCACTGTTTTCAAGAGATTGTTTTTTTCTTCTTGTAAAGCTCTTATCAAGGAGAATGCATACGCATTTTCGGATCTGAGAGCAACAATTTCATTGTACATTGACTCTAATGTAATCACTTGATTGTTATGAGTAGAAGGCTGTTGAAGTTGTTGTTGCTGCCGCTGATTAAAAATCGGTTCTTGAAGTTGCTGGTGTTGATGTTGTTGTTGCTCCTGCTGTTGATTAACGTGTTGATGTTGTAGTTGCGACTGGTTCCGTTCTTCATTAGATTCAGTTGGGAGCGGCGACACAAGCAGCGAGAGACATCCTTTTCTTGTTGAGGTGGTCGTTCACCTTGCTCTCTCACAGGGGGGGGGGGAGAGCGAAGGGAGCCCCTACGTGCAGCATTACAACTCTTACAACGAAATTTTTTGTTCGATTTTTGCAAAAAATCAACGTCTGCCGGTTGAATATTTACACACTTGCAATGAAAAAATACACTGCAGTCCACACATTTAATCTTTGGCTGATTACGTTCAACCTTCACTTTACAAATACAACGCGTTTTTAATTATTTTATTCGAATTACTAAAGGAAAAAAGAAACTATGCACCAATAGATCACAGTACGTGTTGACCCCACGACACCACCTACTATTCTGACTTAGATGGCCCTGCAGTTCGGGATCAACCTAGACTTCAGCCAACAATCCTCTACAGTGAGCCTAGTCATTAGATAACTGAGTACCGCCTAAGGCGAGGTGTAATTCTACTGCATTGTCGTTCCGGGTTAGATTCAAAGACCCCTCGGGCTGGAGCGTTGGTTTCCTTTAAATGGATTTTACGAACTGCGTTTCAAATTGCAAATATTTCCGCTTTCGAACGATCCGAACTTTAGGGGTCCTGCACTATTTGCAGACTACGTTCAGTTTTACAAAATCCACACTTTGTTTTTAAATTTGTTTTCCCCTTATTTTTGCACATTCGAATAGAAACGTGTGTGAAAAAAAAAAGAAATAATTTAAACAACAGGTATTTTGTTTTACATAATTGTATGCAGAATTTAATGTACCAATTTCCATATTATTGCAATATTTTTTTTTATTCTTAATAAAATAGTAATACAACTTTTGAATAAAATACATATTTGCGATATTTAAACTAAATTTTAAGCCAGCCCAGGAGTGCCGATCGTAAATTGCGTACTCTCCCAATATCTACATCGTTATATTGTTCATCTATTGCCAGGCTACTGTTAACCGATGAATTTGTTATTGAACTATTATTATTGGTATTATTATTACCTCCAATAAGCGCTTGAACACCGGATGGATTTGTATGTCCAATTTTTTTTGCAGCTGCTGATTTGTTGTTGTCTGACTCTTTTCTTAACACGATATTCCTTTTGGTCGCTATTGAGATATTATTCTCTTTTTTGCCTTTGATGGTACGACTTGGTGATGTGATGGGAGAATTATTTACAATTGAACTTTGCATTTTATTCAATTTATTTTGAGCGATTAGCTGTTGCGATGTGGGGCCAGTTTTTAATAGTTCCGATTGGACCTTTTCATTTGTTTTAACACTATTTCGCGGCGGTGCTAAGTAATCTAACTGACGAACTCTGGCCGTAACTGAATCACGTTTTATTTTTGGCAGAGGCGATGTAATAAATACATTGCGTGGTGACATGATTTTTGGATCTGTAGAAATGGAAGTAGACGATCCACGGCTCTTTATAATCAGAGAATCTTGTCTATTTAATTTGCTTGCGTTATTTTTAAAAAAAATATTTCCTGTGCTGTAGCTAAGAGATTTGTGTATTGCCGTTAAGGGAGGGCTATTACCATTGGATATAAATCCAATAGTTTTAGAGGAATAAAGACTTTTTGTCCCAGGAAGTGGTATTTTGCTTGGTTTGGAACGTTTTGGAGGTTGGAATGTTTCTTGATATTCAGTTGAAGTTTGATTATCATTTTCTTGATTACGAACACAATCTCCGTAACTTTCACGTTGATGGAGGGGTTCATCTTTTTCAACTTTTATATTTCTTTCGGTGGTAAATTGCGCGGGTGAGCTACAAATACTACCACTTGTTCTAGAATTAGATACACCTTCCGATTGATGTAAGGAAACATTTTGCGACGGTTTATTTTTAAAACTTAGAGGTATGGATTTTGTTTCACTTAGCTCCAAACATGGTCTTCTCACCTATAAATAAATAAGAAGAAATATATATTTAAAGTAGAATATTACATTATAAGAAAGCTTTTGAAATTCACCATGCATAGGTAAAGAATTGGATATGGATTGTTCTTACCTGCAATTTGAAGCTAGCCATTTCCTCTTTGGAACCACTCAGTCGTTTTGCTAATGGAAGTTTTGATCTCAGTACTTCGTCCAGTTTTTGCATCAAAACCTATTTAAAGATATAATGAACACAAGTTATATAAGATGTAAAAAATACATAACAACTGCGAAAACCAATGAAAACGGCAATGATTCTGGACGATAGAGAAAACGTTTGTCTTCGCGTTTGTAACGCCACCACTAAGCGTAATACTGATGGAATCAAATATGCTGTAGTGTGATTCAATGCAAGCACACAACATACGAAAAAAACTATTACGTAACATTGTATCGCTCCATATATCCGAAAGTGTCAAGTGGCATTCGATCGGTATTGGCAGTGGTTTATGCTACGTAGAGGTTCATTCGGGTACATGTGTTTGTTATTGTTTACTGTTCTTTGCACTATCCAGGCAATATGTGGGTCAATGGGATCGGGTTCGCATATTGTATCATACTATTAGATTGAAACATTGGAACATTTGATCGGGTTGAAAAACCATAACACATAATCGGGTTGAAACATTGTATTAAAGTAGAGAGTAAGAATTCTGGTATAAATAGAAGAATATTTGGGAATAAAATTCAGTTTTGAACACAAATCTTGACTCTCACTATTGCGGCAGTAATTTGCCTCCATGACAGCGAGCTGCGCTTTAAACAGCAGAGAAGAGCGTGCTACGCTTAAATAGCTTAGGGTGGTAGGCTACGGTACCAGAAACCTTACAATGCAAACGAATTTGTATGTAACTAACTCAATCTAACAATATTTAAAGTCTACAAATAACCGTTTTCGTCACCCTGTTCCAGGCATATAACTTTATAAGCACAACGCGGATTCACAGAAGTTAAGCTTCCGATCCGGTTATAACTAAGTAGAAGTAACACAAACTTGTTGGAGTGTTACATACATGGTTTAGGGGAAATAACATTTTCATTCAATCAAAACTGCAAAAGTAGGATATCTCGTAGAAAATGCTGTGGTGCTCACGATTCTAAAAATTGTAAGGAATTGGAAAAATTAATACACACTGAGTTTCGATTTTGATGTAGATCAAAAATTCAGGCAAGTGTTATTGGATGCCGATAGCTTACTCTTCTGGATTAGTTAGTTTGTCAGTTTGGGGTGGTCATCTAGAAAAGAGGTACGCTTAGATGCAAATTAAGTTAATTGTGAGCGCAAGGATTGTTAACACCAATCTACTCCTTAAAGTATTTCAATTTCCCCACTTAACAGTTTAGATCGGTGGTCCTGGCAGTGTTCAGATTATTTAAATGGTTTAAGAGGTTTCTAAATTGTTTTTCTCTTCCGATATTGACAAAGGCAATACATGTGCAAAGAAAGTGCACTTCCGCTCCTGCAGAAATCGATGAATACAATTTCCAATCGATGAGCATATATGCCTAGAATGCAGTACGTTCTTATTATATTAGTTAGTTCCGAGAGGTCGTCTCTTTTTAGTCGAATTAACGTTTTCGATCTCTTGGCATCAAGGATTATCCAAATAAATTTGGAGTTGTTGCAATCATCGAGATGTTGCCACCTATAATTTGCCTTGGACAGAGCATCGGTCTATTTATGGCTTGTAGCAACATCAACTTGTAGATCACCAGCTAATACCGCCAGTAAAATTTTAATGTTTTGTGTTAATGACATACTGAGGAATTATTACTCTAAACAAAGAGTAATAGCAAGAAATAGTCAAGAATATCACAAAACTGTTGTCACGATCATATATATCTAAGCACGAGATTGATAAAAACCATTCAAGTCAAAACTCTTTATTAGTCGTATCCATCGCATGTTATCGTTGACAGTAAGGTCATTTTTAGTTTCTGTGTTACATAGACTTCATTGTCTATGTAAATAATAATATTATGTGCATAATTCGTTAAAGCAGCCCATAGATAGCCCAGATCTAGTTTCTTGTAAACTTTCGCGTTGTGCCTCGCTTGTTTTTTTTTTTATTGCCGAATCCAAACCACAAGTTGAGACATATTATATGCTCCGAAGTTAGTCGTTTCCTACTGAGCAAATGTGACACAAAAAGAAATAGAGACACATCAAAAATTTCATAACAATTGGAGTAAATGAATGAAAACGACGGTATTATAAAAATGAAGATAATAAATAATTATTTTCTCTCAAGCAAATCTAATTGCCAGGGCCGTTCTTGGGAAATTCTATCAAAAATTTAGAATGGAACGAAAGCTCTCCAGAGGTTTGATTACTTTTCATAGAAGTATTACTGTAGGCAGCTTGGACTTCATTTCTCCTGTCGGTTCTTAAAATATGCCGAATCCGAAAACATCGTTGATGTGACGATCTCATCAATGATTCGATGACCAATTGCATGGCTATGCAGCATTCAAATGTTAACGCATACGTTGCTGCACGAATTTGTGTGATTGAGATGACACTTAGTTTTCGGATTATTGACGCATGCGTTTAAATGTTTTCGATTTTTTAATCGTTGATCGTCGTAATGCAATTGAATTTTCGAAATTAAGCGTAGCTAACAAGAATTCGAGTTTATACATTACATATATGCAAGTGTGTTACTATCTTCAACTTATTTACCTGGTTTTGTACTGTAACTGTAAGGAGATGTCTCTGGAGTTCAAGTGTATTTGTTTCTAATAAAATTGCAGCGATTTTCCTGGAATCAGTTTCGCGAACTTTGCACAAATACTTCGGAGTACTAAATATGCCATCTAGTTTTCCCAAGCTCTTGATGTCATC
This sequence comes from Criorhina ranunculi, assembly GCA_951813785.1. NCBI lineage: Eukaryota > Metazoa > Arthropoda > Insecta > Diptera > Syrphidae > Criorhina > Criorhina ranunculi. The sequence goes on along the minus strand of OX638381.1, from coordinate 52,457,487 downwards.
CTTCATGCTTTTCGGAATAAAATCAGAACTATATTTTCGTGTTGACGACCGAAGCGGATGTACTGCGTCCTTTGTATCTGATAGCTCAGAATTAAAATTAAATCCAGAAACGATAGGCTCACTACAAGTAGAAAGTGCAGTTTTGTGTTGCCTGTGATTCTCCATATCTTTCATGGACGACATTCTCGAACTAAAACTGCTTATTTGATCGGTTCCTCCGAAGTTTTTACTTGAAACTAATCTTGGAGTATCACGCATTCCAGTCACTGAACTTGGTGATTGTAAATATTTTCGGCTGAAAGTAATTTAATTAAATTTGCACTAGAAACAATTAAATTTATACATTACCTAGGACTATCACTTCCACATTGCAATAATTTAGAATTTAATTCTTGGTTTTGACTTAACGCTATTCTTAATTGTTCTTCGAGATTATTATTTCCAGAAGATAGAAACTGCACTTGTTTTTCCATATGTGAGATTTTTATTCGACCTTCAAGCATTGCAGACTCCAATTCAGCTACCTTATCCAGTAATTTATCACGTTCTTTGCGCAAAATTACGATATTTTCCTTGGCTGGGTTATCTGTATTATACCGCGGAATTCTACGATGAAAACTACTGGAGTTCAAAATATTTGAAATTGAAGCCGATGAAATATACGTTTCATGTTTATCGCGTTCATAATTTTGCATAGAAGAGAATTTCTGCCGAAATCGAGACGTTTTGCGATATATTACATCAAGAAGGTTCAAAAGCTCATCATCTGAATCGTGTAAAAGACGATTTTGCATGGGTGTTCCCTAAAACAAACAAAACATAACACATGTAACAGATAAAATTGTGGTAAAACTATTGAAATCTACCTGCAAACCAGATGTTGAAGAAGCGCTATGACCATCTTTAGACGATGTTGTTTCTGTTGAAAATCCAGAGTCTTGTACCACACTTCCACTGCCCTCCCCACTCTTTGGTTCTTTTTTGCAACTATTCGAATTACTACGACTTCGTGAAACAAATGCTGGTGATGCTTCTCCGATTATAACTGCTGCGTTCAAAACTGAAGGTCCTTCTACGTTAAACGATGCATGCGAATCCTTACGCAACTTTTTCTTTTTTGTTTGACTTCTGCTATAATATTTAAAAAATAATTCAATAAATAAATAAGTAAACGTACATCGTTACATTAAGGCACTATAAATATGTAAAAACCCTTCAAAATGAGGAATTGCAATCGCTTGAATTACTACCGTAATGCAAAACGCATTAGAGGGTCCACTGATAAAGTCAAAATACATTTTAATAATGCATTTTTGTCTGCACAAACTTCGAAGAATTCCACTAGGTCTCTGACTCGAATTCGTACCTAAAAAAATATTATTTCTAACATACCAACGTTATTGGGTTAGCATATTTTTTCGGGTGATTTTTTAAGCGTCGGGTTAATTGGCCGGCTAGATCGTGCAATTTGACTCCTTTAGACTATTTTTTATGGGGATACGCCAAATCACTCGTATACGATAAGCCGGCGTCAATTGCACCCTTGGAAGACAACATTTTACGTGTTGTTAGCGAGATACCAGCCAATATGCTCGAAAAAGTGACTCAAAATTGGACTCGCCGTATGGACCACTTAAAATGTAGTTGTGGTCAACATTTAAATGAAATAATCTTCAAAAAGTAAATGGCAAGCATTGATTTATGAACTCAAATAAAAATTGTATACACTTTTGCAATTTTCCTGTGTTTTTTTCTGACAATTAAAAGCCTAACGCTTAAAAAATCATAGACTATAACCATATATTCATTACTGTATCAACCACGGACCTGTATTGCTCTGCTATAACCTAAAAGTATGTCAGAATTTCACCAAATTTAAGTGAACGCGACAAGCAAGAGTTTATAAGTAGTAACTACAGACTTTGATCAGTAATACGGGTTGCATATTTAAATGCCGGGAAACAATAGTTCAACTGCTTATGACACTGCAAACGTTAATTACAATCGTGGTGGTAATCTTATTAAATCACCTAGCTACTTTGAAATCACCGATTCTAATGTCAGGTAGGTGAAAAAAATGGTTACAACGCTACAAGTACGCAGTGGCAGCAGATTTGGAGAAAAACAGAAGAAGAAGGTGAGAATAATCCGAAATTAAGTGTAACTTTTGCTCTTAATAAAATTGTTCAAGAAGAAAGCAAGCAATTTAACGAGTTTTTTTTTCCTAAAGTCAGGAACTAAGCTTAGAAATGTGAGTTCGGTGGTCTGCGAGATAAATTTATACGTGACAAATTCGTAATTGGGCTCTATTGTGATGCAGTTAGGGAAATGCTATTAGTTCAGGATATACAAAATTATGAAGTCAGTGAAATTATTTCAAAACCATTAAAGCAGATAAATATGTCACGATAAGAAAGTTTATGAGGGGAAATAGCAATCATATACTCCCAGACACACATCTCAAAATTCAAAGACTTTTGGTTTAAACAGCAATGAATATGATTGATCGCGTTGCGATTCCCTTCATGACAGCAGCAATGTAATGCAACTTGTAGGCAGTGTAATAGAAAAGTGCATTTCGCAAAATGTTGCCGCTAGAGAAAGAAGGATAGCATATGAACCACTTGTAGCAAAAAAAAAAAAACATTAGATATTCTAGATCAAATGTTTTATTAACTTTATCGAAACAAACAAACCATAAACCTCTTAAATTAGCTTACCTTGGTGATGAATGTAGTTTACTATTATTTGCGGATATAGCTGCTGAAGACATTGATATAATTTTGTTTTTGAGATCAGGAAATGTTTCAATAACTAAGTCTCGAAACTCCAAAAGGGCATCTACTTCAATTTGCAGTTCTTGAAGTGACTTTGTCTCTGTTTGAAGGTTATATAGTTCGTAGTTAAATGTGGGTGTATCCGTTGAATTAACAGACTGACGGTATGAATTACTGCTTATAAATCTATTTTGGACAGTGCCAGTGCTTTTCTTTCTCCAATCACAGTACACGTTCTATAATAAAAAATAAAAAAAATCAATATGAATACTTTGTAGCATACAATTAAAACAAAAAGAAAAAATTGACCAATTGGGACATTTTTTGTATACAAAAATGATATTTCTCTCTACTAAAACAATGATGCCTACACAAAACGCAGTTATGTGTCACATAATGAAATCTCAGTTTCAAGGAAGCGAACAAACATGGTTCGCTCAACTTTGTTATTGCTTACCCTAAAATACATATGAAAGGTGAAGATCTTCTTCTAATTAAATGATTGTAAGCTTACAGTAGCCTTCTGTACTCAACTAAGAACAACCCTACAATTACCCATAATTTTTGCAGTTTTTAACCATATAGAGCACCCGAATGTAGTGGTATCTTCCCTGCATAACCCCAAAGAACCTTCCAAAATGTCAAACCCATTCTTGAGGGTATCCTTAGAAACTATCAAGCTGGCTAGGTGAAGGTAATTTTATACCCAAATCAATCTAAGGATCTCAGGCAGATTAAAACCAAACTTCACTCGGTCAACCTATCGAAAATTTAATCGGACATTCTAGATATTGAAAAAGTGTTTAATAATTTCGACACTCACAATGAGTGCTCTGAAAAACCTAAAGAATTACATATGATACACACATTCTTAATAGCAGGGTCAATAATGCTCAGGTCAGCTAGAAAAAAGCTGCTCATTATCCTTCCCAATCTCAATGAAAATCCTCCGAGTCTCTCACTCTCACCGAAGTCACAAGATTTATCCAGTATCAAACACAGATTTATATCGGCAGCCAAACTGCAATCAAATATCTCATATCCCTACTTACTTAAGCTGGCGCTCCTTACAGTCTAGAGTGGACTTGGGCCTCAACCAACAAGCGTCTCCAGCCAACTCGATCTTTAGCTAAGTTTATATCTCATATCCAGAGCAATAAAATCTAGGACAGTTATCTGTTCGTAGCAGATATCAGCCGCTAACAAGATTGCTAAAAAAAAACACAACGTCACACTAAGTTGAGTTGCATGTAATTACGATATTCCAGCGAACTGTGCGACTGACGAACAAGTCAGGAAAGGCTCTCTAGCTACAGACAGTAAGAATCTTGATCATGTCAAGACGCCTATGTTCTTCGCTAAGTGCTTGATCCATTTCGATGATCTGTCGAAAGCTAATAAAAAACGGCAACATCCTGGCGATATTTTCCAAACGTCGATCTAAAGAGGTCAACAGCGTTAATTCGACTTAAAAGAGAACACCTCTCCAAACGAACTAACGTCATAACAGCCGGCTGCATTCTAGGCAGACATTTTCAACGGTTTGTTTAGTCCGTAATGATATCTGCAGAAGCTTAAGAAATGAGGAAGAGGAAGAATCTGTTATACTCTTTATCTGCACGTGTCCCGCCCTTCCCCGACATAGCTTCAAAAGAAGGTATTAGGTCATTTAATGTATTTTTTTTTAGCAACGAGCTGCTCAATTTAATATACACAGAGACATCCTTGTTAACTGCAAAACTGACAAACTTTCCAAATCTGGGACCACCTTAGAAAATCCCTTTCATACCAGAGCCATGGGTATTTCAAAGTGTACAGTAAAGCTCATCATTAAACAAGTCATAACTAGAGAAATTAACCCCAGGTGGAATAGCAGTCATATGTCATTCCAGACTTCTCTATCCTGAAATAGATGACCAAATTCGCATCATCACTGCGCATTACAGGCCACTGCCTAATAGGACAACACGCCAAGAGACTATGAACTCATTTTAATAATTTTTGCAGAAGCTTTAGAGATGAGAAGGATAAGGAGACTACAAATCACCTGGTCTGCCACTGTACAGCGCTGTCTCACAGCAGAAGGCTTCTAGGACAATATTACTTGAATGATAACAGTGACATAAGGCAAATCCCCATACGTAAACTCCTAATCCGCATAAATAATTCTAAATACTTCTACGGATAGAATTTTCCCTCATAAGGAGTTTTATAGACATCACAATGGGCCTTGAGTCTATGTGAGTCCCATTCGGAACACCTATCTTACCCAACCTAACCTAGGCCGCTCAATCGCAGTGCACATGCACCGATATATTTAGAAGGCTGCTTTCGGGTGAACAGGTAAAATTTGAAGATCATGTTTTTTTTTAAACCCAATACGAATGTGGAACTGCTCGTCTCCTTCAATATTTCATAAAAACTCCCTTTTCTAAATATCTTACTTTCTCCATAACCCGTTCTTTTCTCTTCGTCATTGTCCTGTAAGCAACTTAAAGGACATAGCTTTAAGTGAATCAGCACGTTTAAACAGTTATTACATATGTATGTATATCCATATGTACTGGACATCGGGGACATTCATTCTTCCTCACCTCAATATTTAAGCGTGAGAATTAGCTTTTAGATATAACGATGTTTCCCCGCCCACCGGCAAATCGTTGATGTCATGTCGGTAGGTAGTGTCTTCCGACTCTATTACCAAATACGACCTTCCCTTCTTCTTGAATTTACCCACATCGGTATTAAAATTATAAAATCGACACCGATGTCAAAACACTATAGAATGATTGTTGAATTTTGTTTCCAGAAAATACTGTAAGATCCTGGCATAATTGTATGAGCAACTAATAGAACCATACAATATGCCACAATGGGCACACATAGCAAAAGTGAAAGTGAAAAAGTAACAATTTAGCCAGGGCTATAAAACAAAACGCTTAGCCATGCTATGAAGAGAAACTAATGAACTTTAAATGGAAGGGGGGGTGTGTCGCTGTCTGGCGAAGAACAGTTTGAAAAAAATACAGACATTTAGGTAAAAGCAATGTAGACGGTGAAGCATATCGCACGTGATGGCGCGTGGGAGTGGTACATGTTACACATTTTCTAAGAGAATTTATCGCGTTGAAAAATAAGTAACTTTATAAACAATTATATGCTTGGTGTATGTACATTTTTGTCCATAGTAAAGTATTCACCAAGAACTTATTCATGATCCAAATTGCATATCGAGAAACTATACCTAATGTCATTTCACCTAAATTTTTCGTTTGTTTGGTCTATAAGCATTTTCTTGTTTTGTTATTATACACTTGTGCCAATACGTTATGTATGTGCATGTATAAAACTACATTTTTGTTTTTAACATTTGCAATTTAAAGTAGACTTCCTATCTACGAGATTAAAGAAAAATGTACATCCGTATTTATCTACGGTTTTAATAGAGAAACTACATATATATACGTACAAATGTATATTATAATTCATTAGATTATAAAATGTATATATTTAAACTTACACTTGATATAAATAGTGGCAAAGAATTGCATCTCCTCAATACTTCTAGATTTTCCAAACTCGTAGATGGTACAATTCCTGGGACCGCACAGTTTTTTTCCAAAGATGTGGCATTAGTAATTCCCAAATATTCCTTTGCATGCATAACCACGTCTTTGTTTTTAATCATCTTTATTGATGTCTCTAGCAATATCAAATAGATATTAAGTCAATCTAAGCACTAAGTTATATACATAATCAAAATATACATATAAAAAAAAATATACACAAGACTCATTGAAAAAACAATGTACCACCTTAAAAAACTTTCGACAAAATTTTGCAGAAGGCGAGGCGTTAACTATTTCAACTTCTTACTTTCCATAGCGAAAAAGTTTCCATATTAAGTATTTCGAAAGCACAAAAACAATTAAAAGAAAATACTAATAGACACTTTTTGAACTTAACAAAATTTAGGCAAAAATGAAATGTTGGCCCACAAAACAAGGGCAACACGAACACATATTCTCGCGATTCACTTGACTGATTACGAACAAAACCACTTTTTCTGGAGAAATATAAAAATAAGTATTCCAAGGAAATGGATATGTTGTTTTTTTTTTTTTTTTAATAAATCTCTAAAGAAAAGCCCAGGATACTAATATCACAAAAAAAAAAAGAAAATAGAAACGAAATGAAATATTTTCATAAAAAAAAAACTTGACGTTTTAATTGGTTGGATTCAGTCAAATGTAGTGATTCAGTTAATTGAAATGGAAACTTCAAGGTATAAATGAATGACACCTTTCGCTATGACGTCACTACCATTGAATTTAATGTAATAGAATAAACATTTATTTCTTCATTCTCATCGGTGATCTCGTGTCTCTTTACATTTTTTAAGCACAGATCATCGGTGATCTCGTGTCTCTTTACATTTTTTAAGCACAGAAATTTGTGAAATTTGACGGATTTACACGAAATATGTAAATTTTAAGTTTCGACACTTTCGTGCGCACCAACAACTGTCAATGAATATCAAATTTTCGAATATGTATTTGAATTCAGCATTCGTCAATTCATTTGCTAATTTATAAAGTATCTCAAAGGCGTTTCTTTACTTTATCAAATTTGTTCCAGATATCTCGAATCACATGAATAATGTTTTATCCGAACTTGTTCGTCCCGACAAGCAAAAAACCGATTGAAAGTACTATATAGAACTGTTTTTTGGCTGGAAGACAATAATGGCCATGGACATATATGGACTGTTAGTCAACTGTAAATTGTATACAAAATCTGCTAGTAAAATCATTCTATTCTTTAACCGGTCGCTCGCCACTTAAGTGAATTTGACAGAAGAGAGAAGAGCAAGAAGATTATCAAAAGAAAACAAAATAGAAAACGAAATATCGAACGAGATAGATTTTTCACCGTTTTTGATCGAATTTAATTACAAATGTACAGGAAAAAGTTCGACAGATGCTTAAGTTGCATTAATTCTATTATGGGCAATTTCCAACTTTGAATCAAATTAAGGAAAAAGTTCGTTCGGTTTTGGCATCAGCTTAAGGTGACTTAAGTTTATTATGGTTGGGCCTTTAGTCATGAAGATTGGCATGAAGCAACTAAACAGATATTGCCATGCACATTTCTTGTCAAAAATACGTGACGTAAACATGGTGGATTGGTACCATGAAGAATTTAGGCTAGGTGTAAACAGGCACTAATAGCGGGTTTTTATTTTTTTTCAATTGTAGAATTATGTTAGATGGGGAAATAAAACACGTTTAAATTTTAAAATGTTTAATAATTTGCTTTGCATGTCTAAAATTAATTTCACTCACTTTGAAGGAAAGGAAACTTGATTTGTAATAATAAATAATCAAATCAGCAATTTTTCCAAATATTTATTTTTTGCCACTGAGCGCACTCCTTTGTTCTCTGAACTTGTTTGCAAAGCGCTAGTATCATCAGTAAGCTCGCTAGGTCTCAGACTTCCATTCCACGCGTTCCTGTTACACAAAAGCGCTAACTGAAATTCGATTTTTGTACCAAGATAATACAAAACGGCTTAGTAGGGGTAAATAGCGCCACCAACAATTCGCTAAACACAGAACAAAGCAACAACAGAACTGATGTAGTGCTACGCTAGGCGGGCATTTCTTTGCCCCACTGCCTTAAGGTAAGATTAGACTGCTTGCCAAGTTGGCAATTGAATGACCACAGGCGAATGACCAAATAATCTGTCAAATGACCAAAATGTCAATGTTGTCAATGTTCTATATTACACTATGTGACCAAATTTGCCACTGGTCATTCAAGGCATTTTGTTACATTTTTGAAAGTGAATTGTGGTAACGCTGTATGTGTCAAAGGGCACAACAGAAATAAAACAAAGCAGATAACAAAAAGGCAAACCACTAATTTTCACTGAACTGAACAATCAAATAATAAACAAATAACGAAAAAAACAATCAAAACCAAGAAACACGAACAAAAACATAACAAATGCAACAACGAAAACCGATGGCAATTGAATTATTGAATGCCAGAAATGCCATCACCAAATTTCAATGAATGGCAATTGGTCATGTGGTCATTACGATGGCATTCGTACTAATTGTCCGATTACACTACTTGCATTTGGGCAATTTTATCTGTCAAAACGAGTGTGGCAATTTATGGTCAAATGGTCATGTGGTTATTTGGGAATTGCCCATTACACTGCATGACCATATTTTGCCAGGAGAACTGTCAGAAATGGTCATTCAATTGCCAACTTGGCAAGCAGTCTAATCTTACCTTTAGACCGGGACTACATTTGACTTGAAATTTTGACGTGTTCTCTTTGCACTCATACTAACCAAAATTCTAACCGCAGACACAATTTGAAATGACAAATTCATGGACGTGCCCTGCTTGACTCCTGAGTTGATAATAAGCAAATAAGAAGGAATGGAGTAAATCGGATTTTCATATTTTCTTTCTAACTGTCGTCTTATTTCTCTCTTTACCTCTTTCGCCTAAAAAAAAACCTACTTCATGGCATGGTAAGCACTATTCCAAGTAGTAAGGCTCCAAGTCAAATGTAATCATGCTCAAATATAATCACGGTTATTGCGTTTGAATGCATTGTGATAGCGTTGAGTTTGATTGATTGATTGAAATTTTATTTAGGAATATTTAGCTATAATTTATAACAATTTATTATAATAAGACTACATATTCTCTAATACATACTTCCATTTAGCTCGCGGTATCTAATGTCTGTTGCGTGTTATGTTAAAAGTTTGAAGGCATTTTAGAAATGCCCAAAAACTTCAATGCGATATACTACGCAGACTGACGAGCTGAATCATCTAAAATTTTAGTCAAGTCTAGTTTTCGAACGTTTAAACTTACTTAGGATCGTTGTGTGGCCAACCGGATTGACCACATTGTTATTAGCCGGTGTTTTAAAAGTTGACGACATCGAAATGGTACGGAACCACATTTTTATGAAGCTCTTATAGGGGGTGCAGTAACATGCCAGTAAAAATTTATTAGTAGACACCTAGGGATTTTAACTTCGGATTGCAATTGCAGCAGCCTTAGTCGTAGAGAAGTCTGAACTTAAAGCCCACTACCACGTAAAAAAAAAGGAAGTACGCGGATTGATAAGCATATTCGCAATTCACGCTCAAAATTTCATTTGGTTATCCTTGCGTAGGGGGTGATTTCACAAAAACTCGTAGCTATTATTTAGGCTGCGTACCAAGGTGCTTAGTATCGCATTCTACACAATGGTAGGATGCTTTGAAGTCCAAAGTGGGGTACAGCAAGACTGCATACTTTCATCAATGCTATTCCATTTTATTATCAGTGATGACAGAGGACTGCCGAGGTATACAATGGATAATGACATCTTATTTGAAATATATTGAAATCACTGGCAATATCTGCCTGCTTTCACACAGGATTACTGGCCTATGTCAAATTGCTCACAACATGAGCAGAGGAGGGCTAAAGATAAATGCAGGGAAAATTAAGGACTTACGTCCTTAAAACTCAAACACCCAAATACATATTGGACAAGAGGTGTAAAAGTCCATTGCTTTCTTCATCGGCAAAGGAAGTTGCAGTGGATCACACCCTACAGTGGAAGGACAATTCCGTTGCGTGGTACATACTTCATGGAATCCACTCACCCAGTGAAGCGGAAGAGTGGGCCGCCTTAAGCAAACATAGTGCATAACAGTAGAGGAAGTCACTTGGATCAACTGGAGGCAGCTAAAAAACGTTGGAGAATTCCACACAAACTGGGGCGCAGGCATTATTGACGTCCTATGCATCAAGAAGAGTAAAGGCTTGTAGTATTATATGCGAAGTAGCATCATTTGCATAACAAAATCCAATCCTATTCGATACGAGGGCATTCACGGAGCTTGTATTAAAAAAATACGATTTTTAGAAATAGTGAATGTATAAAAATTCGTTCAGCATAAAATATAAAAAAGCAATGGCAAATTTTTTCTTATAAATTACTTCTGTAATGTTTCTTTAAAAAAAAATATATAAAAACTCCATTGCCGACAGTAAATTGCTTGAACTAAATTGTCATTCGACACTACTAAATCTCATTCCAATTCGGACCGTTTCCTTCTGCAGGGGTATCATTTTTGCGGTTTTTTTTGGAAAATCGAAAGGAACGAACAGAATTGTTGATAGCATTGGCAAGGTGGGAGGGAGTAGACATGCCAATAGACATTTCATAAGTCCGCGTTCAGGCTATTACTACTAGCTTGCATGTTGATAAAAAATATTATTTTAATATAACTTTTGATAATTCTTATCGTTATTAAATTTCAAAAATGCTATTGGGAAATTATTTACATTCAAGTACAAATAATGTTTTCTTTTAAGGTCATGGCTTTGATCTAAGCTGATGTTTATTAAGTATAAACATTGGTAAACATCATCTTAGGCTAACGATTATTGGTGATTGTTCGTGATTGACAGAAAATTTTCCAAAAGGGACTTAACTATTGAGTATAGAATTAATTATAAGCAAATGCTGATTCTATGTTAATGTTAAAAGAAAGGTCAGAAGTTTGTTCCGTACAAAATTCATTTTCGTTTTTTTGTTGGAAAATTGCTGGCTCTTCAGAAGATTTTCAAATTCACTTTAATGAATTATGAAACAGTAGCTTGTGTCTACGACATACTGTTTACGAAAAAGGAATTTATGACAAAAATCTTCCACCAAGTCACCGTTATGGAATTATTGTTTATTCTATCTGTCATAGCATATGTTGTTCATATTATCCAATTAGACCTACAGCGTATCAAAAAATAAAAAGTAAGAGTGCATTTACATTTTATTCGTCTAACGAGCGAGGTTGTCTTTTCAAATTTTCACGAAATCCGCAAAAACAGATGATGGGCAGATGGGTTTTTCGGGCCAGGTTTGATAATGGAAGCTTCATATTATGTGGGATAAAATGTTAAATACCCGCGTGATGTATTTATTTTTGTTGCTCCATCTCAGCACAGGTCCACGCCAGAGATCACGCATCCCAGGTGTCGATATTCAGACACTATGCTTGGCTGGTGCGTGTGATGTATGATCTCAAAAAAATAAAATAAGTTCGAATGATTTGACTTGTGTATCATAGTTGGTGAGTTTCAATGTTTTCAGGTTGAACTTTTCAAATGAGAAGAGAATTCGTACGTGGTGAACTCAGAATTGTACAAAATATATTTATCAAGAGAAAAAAGGAAGCTCTAGATTAATCGGTCTCTTAAATGTTATCAATTGTAAGTAAATACGATTTTACATTTTTTTGTTTGTAAGAAAGTGGTATAACAGTAGCTGTTTTTGTATTGCATTTAAATTCGTATATAATTGATATCTAATACACAATATTCTTATAGAAATGTAGTATGTACTCCTTTCCAATGAGTTCCAATTTGTATTGCTATTGAGCGATTTTTTTTGTATTTTAAACGAAACAATGTAGACGTGGTGTAATGTGAGAAGAGTGACAATGTCATACACTACCTTACCAGTGGACAACATTTTTACTCTACGTTCGGACGGAACACACCGTAACCTAAAACAATTTCACAATTGATAAAACCATATTTCGGAAAGGAAGAATTTAATTTTGGCTTTGTGAAGCGATGTAGGTTATACCCAATACTAAAATTAAATATCAGTTGTCATTGTTAATACGTTTATACATCTAAATTAGGATTATTGGTAAATTGTAGTTTTCTAGTCGGGAGTGCAGTGCACTTGGAATAAGTGGAACAAGTTGAAACAATAGCTGTATAAAGGAACAAAGAAATTTGGAAGAAGAACAGTGGAGTGGAACAGAAAATTTTCTCAAATATAGAAGTTTTCTGGATAATCGTTTTATTTTTTTTCCATCGCAGATTTATTAAATAATAAATAAATAACACACGCAAAAGTCTGCGGATATTTTTTTTGTTGCTTGAAATCAAATCAGTTGAAGTCTGCATAGAAAATGGCGTTGAAAAGAATCAACAAGGTAAGATGTAATTTTTCACACGCTATTCACGTTCACATTTTTATGTTTGGTTCGTAATAAATTTCATTATCATCTATAGTAACCAAATAAACATATTGATGTCGGGAAAAAAGGCGTGATTGCAGCCATTAAAGACGGCTCACTGTTGGTCGCAAATGCGACAGATATATACATATATGCCCACCGCATATATATATATATATATATGTACTATATATATGTGTAAAATGGGGATTTCTATGAAATTTATGAAGTAGATACACGTTCGGATAGATATATTTAATCCTGAGATGTGCTACTTGTATTCTCCTTATAAATTGCAAATCCAACTGTGTATACACATCAAGATAAATTTTAAAAGACATTTTATTTTGTCTGCATAGCAGCACACCATTGAACGTATGTCTGCCGAACGACATTGTGGTTGTTAGTCATAACAGAAACTTTACTCGGTCGAGACTCGTTTCAAATCGTACGAAAGTACAAATATCAATGACTTGTCTGCAAAATTAAGTTTCCCTTTTACGCTTTTCTTCTATTAATTTTGAATATTCATGCTTACGGCCACTTATTTCATTTGCAGGAATTACAAGATCTTGGCAGAGATCCTCCAGCACAATGTTCCGCTGGGCCCGTAGGGGATGATTGTAAGTACACACATCTCATAATGTTTTCATAATAATCTCCCACTTGAATAATTATTGATAAAAATGATTATGTTATGTACACATAAATGCCTATGCACATTACATTGGAATATAAATGATGAATTTATTTAGGTTTAAGGTGTAAAATTTATATTGTACCTACATGTACAACGTGTATGTATGTATATTCAATTAAAAATTCAGTCGGTTGGATAAAGAAAGAATTAATGATTTTCTTGAAAGAAAGAGCACAATTAAAAAGCAGAATCAAATATGCACAAGTTTTTCTATGTTTACCAAAGGCAAACAAAAATCGATAAAACATTTTTAGCATAAGAGGGTGCAAACAAACCCCTAAACATAAGTGATAATTTGCAGTAACGCGCTGATGCACTTCTTATACAAGTGTTAATCTTATTGGCTGCCAAAAATATTTTGTGCGACCGTAGTGACAAGAGATCTTATAAGAGTTTGGATGCGAGATCTATGTACGAGGTCTATCGTCAATTTTTGTCATAAAATTCATATAGGAAGTGGTTGACAACAGTTTGTTTATCGAACCTGAATGGAAAAGGATAATAAAACTTGAGTGAAAAGACATGCAATGACAGTGTCAAAAGTGTCATTTTTGACAGATTCATTTACTTGCGGTGTGCAGCTGAGATGAGGTCAATGCACCCAGTGTAGAAATCATACCGCAAGCTGAGAACTAACCCAATGCAAATGCTTAGTGTACATAGTCTAGATTAGGCATACTTTAACGATAATGCAATCTTTTATGATTGTGCTGGACACGCTTTTTTGTTTATATTATAGGTATGTACATAGTTACCTACATTACCCTTCATAAATACTCAGTTAACTTATAATTCGGGTTATAAAAAATCATTTATGTACATTTAATATTTTGTTAATTAATGACAAACAATAGTGTATACCTCGTTACACGTTCATTGGTACCTACATTAGGTGAAAATCTTATAATTAGGTATTCAGTTTAGACAATAGCTTCATTAATGTATAAGCCTAGTAGGTAGGAGGTACGCTGTTCAACATTAAATGCTTTCTTTTCCAAAGGTCATTAGAGGTATAATCCTGCAAAGGGAATGTCGTCGAAGTTGAATAAAACCACATCGCTTAAAAGCACAAGTCGCTTTTTTTTACCAAAGAACTCTCTTTTTCAAAGAACTCTCTAAAATGGATCCCCTAAATAGCTTCTCGCTTAATATCACAACCTGCATAATGTCATTCGAAAATAAGTGTAAAAAAATGATTTTTAATTTAATTTACCCATCTAGTCACACCTTTATGAAATAGTCTCACTTATGAATTATGAGAGTTTGTAATTCCTTTTTGTCTTGCTTTTTGTTTTTATTGTTTGCGTTTTATTGATTGCAATGATGTGGATGAAGCTTGATTGCTACCACATGCTACTTGAACCTGAATTCCTGTTAGTTTTTCTTTAGATTTTCCTATGCTATTTTTTCGAATAAAAGCATACGTGTTTCTACCCGCACGATGTGACTAAAAATATCCGGGTTCGACGTCTGTACACACATATCTGTGGCGTTTGTGAGAATTATGATTAAAGTTATTTATTGTATGCAACGTTTTCAGCAACGTTTTCCACATACTGTAAAATAACTAGTGACGTTAAACTATATGAAACAACTATAAAAACAACAGGATATACCGACATGAGGCATTAACCCTTTCCGGCGCAGAAATTTGGGGAAAAAATTGGCCGATGCGTCACAAAAACAAAAAAAAAATTATTTTATAAAAAAAGTACTCATATTTATTGGACTGGATAAAAAAACGAAAAAACAAATAACTTTAATTTTTTTTTACCTCTCTCTTCTTAGATATACTATAAAAACAGGTGGGCTAAATTTTGAACCAGCGCACCGCTAGGCCCAATTATTTTTTATGATAATTTGGAAGCAAAATTTGTTTTTCCCCAAACACAGAGGAACTTGGCGAATAGAACAAATCGAATTTGTCCTAACTTCATTCTTTACAGTGCTGCAGAAGGAACATCTTCGACAGGTACTGTCCGGATGATGAGCGGCAGACGATGTACGGATTTCACAGGGCACAAAAGGCTTATAAGCATTTTTAGCAATAACGCGCGATGATCCTTCCCAAGCGCATTTCTTTTCGATCAAATCGTTTGCAATTTTCCCATTTCTTGAGAGCGTTTCATGTCCATTTGCGGAAGCTTGAGCATTTTATACAGGCAAAAGGAATTGACAACTTTCGCATCTACAAAAAAAGAAAAATATCCAGTGCCACCAGTTCTTGCTTTTTCTGTCTAATTTGTAGACTGATAAATTCTGATCACACTTGTCTACTTAGTTCATAAGTTCATTGTAGTAAACATCTGCAGTAGGACACGATAGATAAGTGCAATTGTAATGGAACTTCCTGATCCTTAGGCTCTAAGTTGTAATCGGAATCAGATCCTGAGGGAAGCGAATCTACATCATCGTCTAAGGCTAGTTCTCTCAAAAATTAATTTAAACTCATGCCAATTATATTAAAATCTGGGTCATTTTATTCCGCCATGACTATAATATGATAATCAGAAAAAAAGTTACTTCAGTCTCAATGGGTCAAAAAACGTACCACTTACTTTCTTTTGAAATGTACGGGTTTTCAAAAAAATTTGTACGCTACTACAAATAAATTGTATTGTTGACATACTAAACACTTCGACAAATTATATGTTTCGATAATAATTCGAAAACAAGAATTTATTGCAGCACGAAGTTCAAGTAACTAAATTCCTACGTCAACTGTACAAAAGCACCATTACTTACTTTACCAAATAAAACAGGTTGAAACAAAAAAATGTCTATTGAAGTTTATGTTCAAACAAGTGTTCTGATTCTATGCGCTACAAATTTTCAACCTTTGATCCCGTTGCAGAAAATTTATTCTACATGGTTTAAAATTTGTCCCACCTTGTCGCAACGGGTACAAATTATGTGGTTCAAATTTTGAACCAGTGAGACGGAAAGAGTTAAACGACTTGCAAAATAAGGGTGATTGACGATTGCAAGTCCGAAATATTTTTTAATTATACCGATTCCTGAAGTTGTCAACGTTTTCTTTTGTTTTTATATGGAAGATCTAGTATAATTTCATCTCTTATGTTGTAGCAATAAGTTGCTCTTTATTTATTTGAAGAGAGTGAAACCTTAGCTCTAGTAAAACACTTTTACATTTTTAGCGACTTGCGAGTATTACCAGTGAATTGGGATAGTAAGGCAGGCTATTCAAGAAATTCAGTTTTTTCTACAAATTTTTCATCAGTTCGAATGGTTGGTGGCACTTTGTACTTTCTATGTTTTGATCCGGAATTCGAAAAAAAGGTATATAATTTTACGATCGAAGTGTAAATTACCAGTACTTTAGGAATTGTAGAACCCAAAAGAAATCAGTAGCAATTTTTGTCGCTTAGTTCTGGGTTGGCTCCAGGATCTTAATAAGTTTTTCTTTAAATAAAAATAAAATACTGACGAACACAGTCTCATATAACTTGGAAAATAAAGAAAAAGTGTTCCACAGTGGAAATAAACAAACAACGAATACTACACGTGATAAATCCGATTAACTACAGTTTAGGGATTGGAAACTACATTTATTTAATAGCGCCAGCACCTACAGTAACGACGTGGCACACTGAGTTTTTACATTTGCTTCCGGGAACATGTTCCTATCTTCAATGAATTTTCACAAGGTATGTTGTCGCGATCGTGTACTAGTATTCGTATCGTAGTAGCCATAGCCACTGGGTGTGTTTCATGATACTCCAAACCGTGGATGTGTGTGTGTGGATTCTGTACCCTCATCCATATAGTCAGTCTCATCGTTGGCGACGGAGGGTAGTTGAGTTTGTATGAAATTGGTTGGCGATTTGAATTAGAGCCAACTCAGAGTATTAGCGAAATCTCTCGCTTGCGAGTCTTGTATTGCACGTGCGAACATTTTGAATTCAAATTGGTTTTTCCAGTGTATTCTGTGCAGAATTTTATTGTACATATTATGTAATGTTAATGTTACTAGAACTTCTTAATGTTTAAACATGTTACAACTTAAAGAATTGTTGGTTTTGCGGCGCCAACTGAGAGAAATCGTCTGATGTCCTGATACCTATTTGGGATGGTTTTGAAAGATTGCTTAGGTAATTAATTGTCATCAGTGTTATTGAACCACACTTCTTAAATGATGTTCTTGAGATGATTTTTGGCCTTTTGCTTCGATTTTCTTTCTCACAACAGTCCATATGAGAATAAGAAAGAGAAAATGCTTCACAATGTGAGCTATGTATTCTTCGCTAGAGTGTTTCCCTTTTCTATTACCCCGTTAACATGAGGATTGAATTCGAATTGCATACTCAAACACTATCAAGTACACCTAGATCGAATTTAATCAGAATTACTCGATTTGATCGCAAAAATGTGTGCGATTGAATTCAATTTATTCATGTAGACCCAGATTGAAAATGGAGTTTGACAGGTTAAAAAGGTGGAGGGGATTTTTCTCGCAGTGACGTCAGGGAGCAATAAAATGTTGGTTTTACCCTTATTATCTCCAGAAGACGAAGAAAAGACTTCGATTTTTCCATTGCTACTTCTTTACTGAAGACAATTTTAAAAGAAAAATACGCATGGAAACACTCATTAAATCCTTTGTTGACGTCGTACCACAACAATGGCAGACAAGGGTACATTTTTTGGCGTAGCTTAGACTACGACAAAGACATTCTTTTGAATTCGGTGGAAGCGAAAATTCAGATTGAGATTCAATCCAATTGAATTCGATCTGCATGTTGTCTTCCCATTTGGTCCAATGAGGCTGAAATTGGATTCACCGGAGGACACGAAATTGGACTACTTTTCAACACTCTATTTCGAATTTCTTTAGCCCAGTTAATGTACGTTTTCTTTATTTTGCTATTCAGTAGTGCTTTTTTTCCTACACATCGAATTAAGGCGATTATGAATGGTTCTGACACTGACTTCAATACCAAGTAGCTTCGCAAAGGTCAGCCCCCAATCCCGATATTTCCGAACTGTGATACACGTCTTTAATCCTGAGCCAACTTTTCTCTCCAGACTGTGACTTTGACAATATTTGATAGGGAATCTTCATACAGAATTCTCATTCTTAAATAAAACCACGATTATTTTCTTCGCTCAATTGTACGCTTTAAACAACTCGATATTATTTTTTCACTGCCAAACTGATGCACGCACTGCAAACATTTATATAA
Organism: Criorhina ranunculi; assembly: GCA_951813785.1. NCBI lineage: Eukaryota > Metazoa > Arthropoda > Insecta > Diptera > Syrphidae > Criorhina > Criorhina ranunculi. Next base: position 52,438,748 of record OX638381.1, on the reverse strand, counting down.
GCAATATTATACACCCTTGTTACAAAATAAAATTCAAAATATTTATTAAAAATGTCCGCTTTAGCCTTTACTCAGGTGTTTAGACTGGCACGTATCTCATGTATTGGGAAATTAGCCACCTGATATTTTGACTTCTTTTCGCAGAAATGAGGTATTTGGCATCTCATTAAACAATGATTGAAGCATTTTGACATTTTGATAGTAGGTACCCTCATCTATTTCTTTTTTAGGTTAGCAGTAAACAAGTGTCCTTCCTGTGTGTCTTTTGTAGACCCTAATTCGAAGTTGCTAGTAGAAAGTCTCCATAACGTGAGAACATTTTGAGTATCTGAAGAGAATATCGATAAATGTTTGCCTTGACAGCTTTAGTTGTACTGTCTGCCGTATTTACCGTAGATCTTAAAGCCCAACCATAATTGAATTAAGTCTCCGTACGCTGTCGTACGTAATTATGGGAATACTCAGCATTTTAAATTGCACCCGTAATGTTCAATTTCGTTAAGTTTTCGTTCACTTTCCGAACGTAAAGAGCGATTTCATTCATTTGACAGATGAGGAAAATTCAATTGAGGCAGGCAAAAGGATACGACATACAGTTGCGTTAACTAAATGTAATTTTTTGTGCGCTGGTTCTTCGTTCAATAATGACACAAGCTGTCGCACACTTAATGCAATTATGGTTGGACCTTTAGACTTAATTTTTTTTAATTTATTCTACCAGTATCCAGTAATTTGACCGCGCAAATAACAAACACAACACACTTGAAAACCATACATACTTATAAGTACTGTTCGAGTCTGTTGCAGTCCTTGGAAACGAATTGCTGATCACTTAACAGTTTATGTGGCGTATGAGAAGTGATTAAATCTGGCTTAAACAGTGTTGCACTGCCATATTTCTTATTGAAATCTTTCCTAAACTCCTTTAGTACATTTTTCTGCAATTCTGAAAATTGAGCTCATCTTCGACGTGCAAATCCAGCTGCCCATTCTATACATGAATGTACTTAAATAAAATTGGTTCAAAAGATTATATGTACATATGTTTGATTATTTGTTCATAAATAGACAAAATACTTTTTTTTTCATATTCAATTCATACGAGCTCATTTTTAACAATGTTTCAACCTGTTGTTGGAAACAAATGTTATGATTGGACAAACATGTGATCGAAAGGAAGGTTAAAGAGAATGTGCACCTTGATGGTGTCTACACGGGGGCCTGTTGGTCCATTGTGATTTCCCTAAGAGTTGTGGTACCAATTCTGTTTCTAGTCGGTTGGTCCATATTCGAAATAACCTCCCAATAAATCGTATAAGTCCATTAGCGGAACTTACCCAGGTTCTCCCAGCTTTCCAAACAGTATGTTTCCTAAATGGCAGGGGCGACTTTGGTCAGTTACATAACAAGTGTTTAATAGTCTCTATCTTCTCCACATCTTTACAGCTCTTGTGAATTTAAACCAAGTCGTCCGATATTGCATATTTTCGTTTTCCCCATTCCTTAAGCTGAAGTGTGCTTTTTGCCGTCAAGTTTCTTGTATCTTGATCTCGATCTAAAAGCTTCTGTTGTTCGTATCTGGGTAATCTCGGGATGTTGGGGTAGCTGACTTCACCAACGCTTTCCACAATACGAATGATCTCCAGTTAAGAATGGGTCTGACTATCGCTTGTAGATTCAGTTTACAACTTGCGGCCACTTTCCCCAACTATTGCTGAAGGTTTTCTGCGTGCGTAGAAATCGTATAGTGGTTTTTTATTCTTTCCTCCTTTCATTCTTCGCCTGTGAGCTTTGAGTCAAGGATAATTCCAAGACACCATAGGTGGATAGTTCTAAAGTTCTCCCATTAAGTTAGGGGAGCGAGAATTTATTTTTATTTTTTTTATTTTTGTGGTAAATAAGACTTAGTTTCCACAGGGTTGACCTTTAGTCCGTTTGATTCTGATGACGACACCATTTAGGACAAATTTCCTGATGTCGTTGATGGTTGAAACGTGAAAAATTTGCTTATTTTATAAACTGTCAATGCTAGTTTTGAGGATTACCGGCCACAAGAAGCGACGGATATATAAAAAAAATTATATCTAAGCGATATATGCAGGGGATGTGGTGATGAGGAGGTTGGGAGCAAGAATCTTAAACCACGTGGTAGAAAAACAAATTAATTATCGTCATCAGCCTACCAGCCTAACATAACCTATAAACTCGCAAATAGGACCGAATATCCGACGAAATACTTTCTGGACCCAGTACCTTCTCCGATCTTTGATTTTCTACTTATCGTTCAGCACTCGACGCTACATAGCAGAATTGGTAGGAACAGTGTTCTATGAAGTATAATTCTTGCCCTTTGTGTGGGGACCTTTGACCCCAGCTAAAGGGAAGTAGGAGACTGAGCGAATTTCATTATTTGCCACTATTTGTCCTTTGAATGTTTTTGTCTACATGTCTTTTGTCATTGAGCATAGGAAATGATAACGATCAAATAGTGGCCTCTGTGTGCCGTACAAATGCGTACTGTTTGAATTACATATGTATTTGTTGTTTTTCATCACATTTTGGCTTGTTTCCAATGTGATTTCGTCACGAATGGTTGTTTTGGTCGATTGCCCTTGACTTGTTAGCGTAGAACTTGCCCATCAAGCACCCGTATAGGAATATTAGTATTTGGAGGCCGTTAAATCTGGGGATCGAGAAGGCCAGTCGATATCACCCAGCAATTGGATGGGCCTATGATAGATCGTGTCTGCCGTGTTGACGCTGGCCATATAGACTTTCTGCTCCAGCACGAGACTTAAGAAAATGTTCCTCCTTGCCGAATTCCTGCGCATGTCTGGAATAGTTCCGTGAGACAATGCGAAATTTATCGCAAATTCATTACCTATTTTTAGTTAAAGTTGGTCATTCTTATTACCCGATTCGATTCTTTGTATTGTGTACTTTCCTGATTTATTATTATTTAATTGCCAATGATTAACAATTGCTTAAAACTTATAAGATGCAAAATTGATTAGTACAGGTTATCAACTTGTTAGCACTAAGAGTATAAGTGTAACGAAATATGGGAGTCATTATGAAATATTTATTTTTATTTTGTATTAAATATAATTTTCAAGGTTTTTATAACTAATTTATTGTTTTTCGTTTTATTTCAGTGTTTCATTGGCAAGCAACAATAATGGGACCTGTAAGCCGAATATTTTAAGAAATCTAGTACAAAAAAAATTTACTTATTACCATTTGTTATCTTCTTTTTTTTTATACTCATCAGCCGGATAGTCCATATCAAGGTGGGGTGTTTTTCTTAACAATTCACTTTCCAACAGATTATCCATTTAAACCACCAAAAGTGGCTTTCACAACTCGCATATACCATCCAAACATTAATAGCAACGGTTCGATTTGCCTCGACATATTAAGGTCCCAATGGTCACCAGCACTGACTATTTCAAAAGGTACATTCATTTAAAAATACCCCCATTGTTGTCATACACGTTTTAATAATTGAAATCTTTTACAGTTTTACTATCAATTTGCTCTCTTCTTTGTGACCCGAATCCAGACGACCCACTTGTTCCTGAAATTGCAAGAATATATAAAACTGATCGAGAAAAATACAATGAGTTGGCACGAGAATGGACTAGAAAATATGCTATGTGATGCGTTCCAGTTTGTAAAACCGATCCGTCATGTAATACAAATATAAACGTTAAAATAAAAACAATTAAAAAATACAAACAAACGCTCTCCTACACATTTATTATTTTTGAAATATGAAAGAAAACAAGAGAAAAAGAAAATAAAAATAAATAAATTCATTTATTCATTATTAATAAACTAAATTATTATTCTTAAAAAAAAAGTACACGAAATGTTAAGAAAAAACACTCGATTGATATGCAAAAAAAAAATTAAACAAAAAAATAAAGAATGAAAAAATATTAAAAATACAGAATAATTTAAAGAAATATCCACATGGGTTTATGTCTTAGAAGTTTGTATAAGTTTCAAGCAAAAAAACAGTAATAAAAAGGTCAGCCGATTTTCTATATTGGATAAATTATGTTAACAAACATTTTATAGTTGATTTCGAGTGTGTGTCACAAATTTTAAGTATGTAAAACGGAGTGAAATGTGAAAATAATTCATCTTAAATATATAAAAAAAAAAGGAAAAGCCCTCAATAACTGACTCATCACTAATTTTGATTAACATTAACATGCTTATCGTTGATAGGTGTGTTGACAAATTTAATTATGTCCCACTATAAAAGATAACAACTCGTTTATATAAATATTTGACGAAATGTCGCGTTAGGTCTCATAAACTTTAATAAAATTTGATCGAAGCTAATGTAAGTTTAAAGGAAGATGGGTTTTGTTGATAAATACCAAAATATGCTTATTCGTTGAAAGAACGCAAGTTACATAAACTACGGGAGTTTTCATATGTAAATGAGTGTCAGAATGCAACTTGTTGATATCGTATGAACCTAATTCATGAAGGCTCAACCATGATAGATTAAGTCAAATCGAACGATTGCGGTGTCAAAAATAAGTGCTTATAATTGATATACATACCTATTACCTATTACAGAATAAAATTTAGTTATAGTTTGGTAGTAAACACAGTTAAGAAAATTTAAGCATTTGCCAACCATTGTCAAGTATTACTCTTTATTTGTGCCACTTTAAAATTTGAGAGATATTCGGTATTCAAAAATCGTCTCCGGAAATATTTATTACTTTGCAATTTTAAATTCGCCCGTTGTTTCTAAAGCGCATGCTCCAATTGTCGATGACTACACAAAGTTTGGGGTCTATCTATCTCGTCCATAAATTGGCAAATGTTGTTCGTAAGCGTTTGTGAGAGTTTGTGAATGGTTGGCATAGGTCGTAAGTGGCTTACCTTCATCATTTCCAAAGAAGTGCGCATTAGTTGGATGATCCTATACTTTTAACGAAATTAATAATAGAAAAATTGAATGACTAAATCGGCATTTAACCGTTTTTATAGGCAAAAGTCTGCTCTCATACCTACATTAAGGTTTTCCAAGCGAACAAGATAAGTCCACATTTTCAGAAAATTAAAATTTTGATTCAATCTAGCATTTCTAAGTGTTAAATGAAGTTCAGTTTTTGTAAGCTGTGGTGGTGTGTTGACATCGGTTAGATGGAGAGAAAATTTGTATGTTACGTTGAGCGATCGCTTCACTACATATTCACCCCTATTCCGTAAGGCGTTTACGACAAAATAAACTACGACACTGCGAAATCGGTATTACGATTGGCGTTATTATGTCATTGAACGCCATTTGTCGTTGAACACCTTGTGGAACCAATTACTTTACGACAAAACGTCATGTGAGAAACCTCACTCTTATTCCGTAAGGCGTTGAACGCCACAAAAACGACAAAGAAACGACGATATCTGTCGTGGATGAATTTGTGATCGAAAGAAGTACAAATCGACTGAAAATTTAACTTTACTTATATTTTTTTGTTTATTTGAGCAACTAGATTAGATTATTTTGATTTGGAGGGTCAAAAAATGAAACCAAAAGCAATCAAAAGGTCTACTGAAGCTAATGGAAAAACTATTTCATTGGAAAATAATTTTTTTTATTTTTTTTATTTACTTATGTTCGTCTTTGTCACTGGTCTAAATCATTACAGCTATTCATGTTTGTTTATTAGCACACTTCTTTTACACAATATCCTTTTTAAGTTTAAAATTTGTGAATTTCAAACCAAAATGTTACAGTTCGTGAAATCGAGCAGAAACCTCCTTCGCTTCATAAAAAGGTCCAATTGGTTTAACGAGTCGGTATGGAGATCTCTTCAGATCCAAGTGGTATCACAATGGACCTATCACTAGTCTAAGTGTGCTGGCAACAGCTGGCAGCCACCTCAACCTAACCTAAACTAAGTGGATCAAGTCACTACAATACTTGATATGTACTTGGTTTCCCCGACATTGCTCCTTAATTTGCACCTTCCATTTTGTCCTTTAACACTTCCAGTTTCAATCAATCTATATAATTTTGTCATTATTCAATCTGACAACTAAATGGCGTGACGACCATAAAAAGAAACCAAGGTATACTTATGGAAATATCTGATCGGAAGGCAAATGTTTCAAAATTCCTTCAATTTACTTCATGGATCCTTGTCCAACTTGTTGTAGGGCTTTTATAATTTATTTAACTTTTTTGAAGACTGGTGGGCGATGTACATGCATAGAAGTTTATATCAGATAACTTAAAATTTGAAATAGAATTTCTGGTATATTTAATAGTTGACATTAAAATGAATACGGAATTAGATGAAGTTAAGTACAGGGCTCCCACTCTGGATTGCGATTCTAAAGTTCGGATCGTTCGAAAGCGGACATTTTGTATGGATTTTATGAATTGCGTTTCAAGTTGCCCATACAAAATGTCCGCTTTCGAACGATCTGAACTTTGGAATCACAATACAGTAGGGGCCCAGAAAGATCAGGGGTCGAATTACGGCATCAGTGATCGAGTAACTCGTCACGTAAAAATGAGCATTATTACGTATATACGATCATTCCGGCGTAATAATGCTCGTTTTTACGTGACGAGTTACTCGATCACTGATGCCGTAATTCGACCCCAGTTGATGTGAACAGAGAGGAAGAAATTCAATTTTCTGGTGGGCAGGCACTCTTTTTAGTTGTGTTAGTGTTTCTGCTTCACAAATTATGTAGTCAATTGTTTAAACAAAAATATATGTATAATAAAAATGAGATGCCAGTTTTAGTACGGATGAATTCAGAAACGCATAACTTGCATAACTTTTTAAATTGGTTTCACGTCAAACGTTCCTTTTTTACAAATTTGTCGCATCCGGTGCGCAAAACCATGCAAAGTATTAATAAATGTTTCTGATGTGCGTAGGAAATTGTTAATTTTTGGATTTTTGAACGTTATGTAAAGGTGATGGCGCATTAATACAGTAGTGATGCGTTTCTGAATTCACCATACCTGTGCTAGCGGAGAAAACTTGGTATGTATTTCTCAGTTAAGACGATAGCCTTGCGGACTGTTTGTTAAATATTTGGCACCTGCGAGCCTAAAAGCAGCAACGAAAAATTTCCAGGCTAAACGGTGCAATGACTTCTAAAGCTAAAAATTGAACTTTATTCGTCGATATCTCCTAAACTAAGTCCAAAACCGATTTATTTTTAAACATATAACATTTTCTCGATGAGATCTAGAAGATTTCCGTCCGTGGCGTTAATAATTTTCAAACTTAGTTACTTAAAAGATAGTTAATAATTAACTAACGGACTAATGCCTTTTATGCCTAGCTCTGTTTGGAAAGCTTTGGTCAAGGTATTAGGCTAAGGTGCTTCTGTCTGATGAGACAGTGAGAGTGATAAGGCAGGTGTTACTTTCCGTCTTTTTGTGGTTGGCGATGTCGATCGGATTTCTTTTAAGTAGCAATTTGCAGGTGGTAAGAAACAAACTTGGTCAAGGGATTACAATGATCAACTTTTGTAATCTAAGATATGAGTTTTATTAAACGGTAACGGGTTATTGATTCCGGTTTTCGGATACTCCGGATGGACCTGGGCCTCAAACAACATGCGTCAAACAGCTGCGTCCCCGTTTCGCTCGAAAAGTCAATTGAGGTCTTTTTCCATTTGCGAGCGGCACTCGTCGTTGTATCTCCTCCTCCATTTTTAGTCTACGCAGACGGGACTGTCGATCAGTAGAAGTATTTTTCTTTCAAAACACCCTTATCTATTATTGAGAAAGTTGACTGGGATCACAAGTATTTAGTTGTTCTAAAAAGGTCTTTGCAATTTGATTGCCTCCTCAGCCCAAAGAAACAGCGATTGACAAGAGTTATTCTACATTTGAACTTAGCGCTGGTGGTAATAGCAAAATATAGGTCGACAAAGTCCCTAACTACCTCAAAGTTATACATGTTCAAAGTGACGTCCTGTCCGAGACATCTATGTTGGGTGTTCTTTTTTGTTGACGAAATGTAGTGTGTTTTGGCTTGTTTGATCGTTAAACCCATTTCAGCCGCTGCTTCCATTTCCCCCGATTATGTGATTATCACCAGCGCATCCGAGTAATTACATAGGCTTTTGAAAAAGTATGCCTATGGTGTGGGCGTTTGAGTTTTGCACAATTTTTTTAAGGACGATGTTAAAAAGAAATAAAGATGTTATGTCCTTTGGACCAATACTGGTTTCAGCCGCCATCCTATCCTAAAGAAATATATATTTTTTTTTATAATTCACTAGCTCTAAAGGGGTTATAAATACCCTTATGATGCTATTCACACAGCGCTAGTGTTGGTGTAGTGATTTGGAAACTCAGGTGGTATTAGGTTTCAGTCTTTTTGCTCCGAAGATGGTGTCCAGAATGACTGGGGAGAATTATTGGTTCTGTTGCCATTGCTTATAATTCACAGTATTTCTTTCGAACATCCCGATGGCATTAGTACGATCAACACTTTTAAGCCATTGCCTACCCTGCTGCCAGTGTTATGCCTATACAGTAGAGTTGACGTCAGCTTTTTTCGCAATTGACCGACTTTTTTTTCTGTGACATCGGGATTCGAACCTGGAAGCTACAGCGTGACAAGCGATGATGCAACCACTACACCATTGATAGTGAATCGTCTTTTCCAAATCCATTTTTGATATCGAAGGTTTCGGTGAGGTCTTTACCGACCTTGATGGAGTAGCGCGCATTCTCCGTCATTCAACCTGATAAGTTTGGCAGGGTTGTCAAGACTATTATGTGCCGTCGTACGTGGCCTTAAAATCGATAGAAAGGTGGTGGGTATGGATTTAAAATTCACGAGATCCGTCAAATATTTACACCATTTGGTCGGTGGTGAACTTTCCTGGTCTGCTATAGACCAAACAGGTTGTTGACAAAAAGCTCGTAACGATGTTAAGGAATCTTTTGTCTCTATAGTTGACATGTAGCGGGTCTCCTTTCTTAAGGATTGGGTAAACAATGCTGATGTTCCATTAGACATTCTTTCGTCCGAATATAGTTTACAGACGAGTTGGGGTCTAAAAAGTTTAGCTTCGCCAAAATTTAGAGTTCTCTGTGTTACATGGAAATACATAAAACTTCATACAGATATGTACATTCTCGTGCATATGTATTTCAAACCGGAAAGTTAAAACCGCATAGAAAATTAGAAACCCTAACAGATTTAATTTGTTTATTATTGCCCCTTTATTGGTTTTGCAGGACAAGGTTTATACATATATCGTAAAGGACTTTAATTATATGCTATGCAGAGGTTTATATGAAACATTAACCCTCCCTGTTTTATTTTAGACTAACAGTATGGAAGACGATTAAGCTGCTTTGTAGGTTATTTTGGTGTTGTGATTTTAGGGTGCATATAAATTTGATATTATGTCTGTATAATGAATAAATTGATGAATAAATTTCGCACCAGAATTACAATAATCATGAGAAATTGTACGAAAAATGGTGTATAATTATAATTTTGGGTTTCTGGGGGTGTTTAAAAGGTAAAACGGTTTTTAATTAAATCTTCTTAGCTTATTTCCTTTGTATTTTTTTTTAATTTTTTAATGTTTATTTGCTACTAAGTACAAAAAATACAACAAATTCGTTGCTTTAATAACTGTCTCTTAGCTCGATAAGACATATGTTCAAGTTAAATATGTATCATCGCCAAATCAAATAGTAATCTTCACAGGAAAACGATATATTGCAAAAGAGAACAATTAAGATCGACGCGATGGTGGGACATTTTACAGGATACACAGAACGGATACAGAACTGTATTAGTTGACACGGCAACCTGCAGAAACAACTGGGAGGGAGAAAGACCTGGAACACTTCCTTTGTCCAGCCACTGCAAGGCAACGTCAAATATTTCTGGGGTCTATCCGGACTACCAGACTTAAACAGCAAAATGATCGTTAATATCCTTGCATTTGCCAAAAATACTGGAAGATTTACCCGATTTCACAAAGAAGTAAGAGGCACTCCACAGTTTCTTTCTGTTATTACCAACCCTATCCTCTCACCCCACACAAAACTTTCTCCAACAGACGTTTGAGGTTAGGTTAGGCTGTAGGGGTGGCTGTACTTATGTGCAGCCTAACTTGGATCTCAATGGATCCATTGTGTTCGCCGATGTGATGTGGGATACCTAAAATAGATGGAAGAGCTTATTATTTTCATCAGTTGGCCTTCCTGAACCAACCCGAGTTCCGATGGAATTGTAGGATGATTCTCGGTGGCTTGTTTGACAGTTCGACTAGATCACTGAAGAAATGTTCTCCTTTTTGTCTTCCTTTTTCTGCTAAGGCTTGGGCATTCCCATAGGAAGTGGAATGTGTCGTCCTCAGCTTCTGCGACGCCACATCCTCTGCATAGTTCCGTTGAACATGAGGTGACTATGGTGTAGTGGTTGCATCATCGCTTTTCACACTGCAGGTTCCAGGTTCGAATTACGAAGTCAAAAAAAAGTCGATCACCTGCGAAAAAGCTGATGTCAACTCTACTGTATAGGCATAACACTGGCAGTAGGGTAGACAATGGCTTAAAAGTATTGATCGTACTAATGGCATCGGGATGTTCGAAAGAAATACTGTGGATTATAAGCAATGACAACAGTACCAATAATTCTCCCCAGTCATTCTGGACATCATCCTCGGAGCAAAAAGACTGAAACCTTATACCACCTGAGTTTCAAAAATCACTACACCAACACTTGTGCTGTGTGAATAGCATCATAAGGGTATTCATAACCTCTTTCGCGCAGTGATAGGTGACTTCTGTTGAGTGCGATGATTTCCTTTGTTTTTTTCTTATTTAGTTCTGTCCAGAGCATCTTTGTTGTGAGTGAGGTCCATCTTTCGTTCGCGAGTTTTATGGATTTTGTTGTGATGCTGGACTTTTGAAGGTCTAATGGGGTTAGGATTGAGCCATCGGCCATTATCAGATTCAACTCAGAGCTTATTCTTACGAGCTCGTTCGCTTTTTCATTCCCATGTACGCCTTCATGTTCCGGGATCCAGATGAGTATGGTGTTATAATTAACGCTGAGTGCCTTGAGCTCGTCGTTGCCGCGTTTCACAGTTTTGAATTTGATTATTGTGGATGTGATGGCTTTGATGGCTGCTTGACTGTCTACGTAGATGTCAATTTGACTTCTTGGGAGTGACTGTTGTGATAGTTTTCGCGAGCCCTCGGCGATTGCTAGAACTTCTGCCTGAAACACGCTGCTGTGATTCTGAAGTCTTATTGACCGTGCAATGCTTGGTTCTGATGCGTAGATTGAGGGGAGTTACAACGGGCCCAACCGTAAGTAAGTCGCTGAATAAAACAAAGCCAACGGCATATACAAGGCTTAAGCTGCATTTGCTGTGCTGTCGAAGATATGGAGAAGCAATGCTATTAGCTAAAAGACCAAGTTACTTTTGTTCCGATCCTATGTTGAAACTGTATTAGAGACTAGTTTTATTGATAATTATCGGGCCGCCTCGGCGATAGCTAGGACATTCATTAAATGTTGGGTTCTAGCGAATAGATCCCGAAGTTCACTCCTCCTTCTGTGAAAATCGCAATTGTATTCGGGTTGATAGTCTTACCGCTATCCCAGTCGTCTCTTGAGGGGATGGTTGTCAGGGAATGGTGTGAGATAGTCAGAGTCAGTGTCTAGTTTTGCCCAACTTTGGATCTTACGATGGCCCATATCGCTCATATGCCAGAAGTTGGAGGGGTTCTAATGGCGCTAGTGGTGCCTATGTGTGCTTGTTGTTGGACCTTGAGGGTGTAGGAATTTTCTGCCAGTACACCTTGGTATGACGACTAAAGCCGTTTTGCACCACACTCATCGCCACGGCTTCCGGCCCGGCAAATCGACGATAGACTAAATCTTCACACTGCGGCAAATCCTGGAAAAGACCAAAGAGTTCCAAGTCGATACTCACCATCTTTTCATCGACTTCAAAGCTGTATCGCACCGAACTATATAAAGCGATGACCGAATTCGGGATCCCGAGAAAACTGATCCGGTTGTGTCGCGCCATGCTAGAGAACTCGCAATGCACCGTGCAGTTTGGGAACAGAACTTCCAAATTATTCCAAACATGCACCGGCAAGGAGACGCGCTGTCGTGTGACTTCTTTAATCTTGTGCTGAAGCCGATAGTGCGAAAGGCCGGCGTAAACGCAGAAGGCACTATATTCAACAAACCCATCCAGCTTCTGGGATAAGCAGACGATATCGACATCATCGCCTGTTCCCAGCGTGCCATTATTGAGGCTTCAACAGCAATAGAAGAACAATCCAAACGAGTTGGTCTCACGATGAACGAGGATAAAACAAAGTTCATGCTGTCTACCAAAAACCGATCCGTCGAACACCGTCTAGGTCAAAACCTAACAATTGAGAACTATAATTTTGAGGTAGTAAAGGAGTTTATGTACCTCGGGGTAAATTTAAACCCTGCAAATGACACCCTAGTGGAGATTCGACGGAGGATAAGCTTAGGCAACCGCTGCTACCTCGATTTGTTCAAACAACTAGGGTTCAAACTCCTAACTCGAAGGTCCAAAATCATGTTTTACAAAACCCTGATCTTGCAAGTCTTGGTTTATGGAGCTGAATGCTGGACGATAAGTAAAACAGCGGATCAGATCTTGGGATCCTTCAAAAATGGGATCCTGTCTGCGAGGAGGGCGAATGGAGGAGAAGATGTAACCGGGAACTCTTCGAGCTATATAGATGTGGATGTAGTCCGGAAGGCAAAAATCCGTCGACTGCATTGGCTCGGCCACATCGAGCGAATGGACGAGAATGCTCCAGCTAAGATCTTAGAATCTTAGAATCCCAACCACCTGGTTCACAAAGAAGGAAGACCGAATCTTCGGTTTAAAGACAGCTACAGAAGAGGTCAATCAAAACAATAGTTCCACCTATAAATTGAGCAATTTTCAAACAGGAAACGATTTCAGTTGACAGGCTGCTGGTTTCTTCTAAATTTCCCTTATAAGGAAGGTTTGGGCAGCCGGAAAGGATGTATTTGGTCGTTTAACTAGGAGCACCGCATGTTCATGTCGGATCTGCTATTTAACCTCTTCTCGCTAAGGTACCATTGAGTCAGCTTGCCAGCTAAGAGAAAAAATTGTTTCATTTTTTTGTATGGTGGTGAGACATCTGTATAGATTCTTTATCTGTGATATGACATTGACTGTATTTTTCTGCACTTACTTGATCTGACATTTCTCACAAATTTGTGCTGCTCTGCCTTGCCTTTTTTCTTATTGAACAAAGCTAATATGGCCGCTATCAACTGTCAAAGTTCGGAAGTACCTATTGGAAGACCCTTTAGATATCATTTTCTGCCGATTGCAAGGTTTACAATATTTTAGCATTGGCTATTTGCCGTCAGTCAGGTTAAGCCGAGCAAAGTCTCAAGAACTGCGGTTGGAGGGGTTCTAATGGCGCCAGTGATGCCTTTGTATGCTAGTAGGGATTTTTTGCCAATACACCTTTGTATGTAGAGAAAGCATAGCTATGGGCATTACTTTGGAAATATTTTTAAAAAATGAAGTGTACACTGAAAATTATTACAACGAAACACAGTTGCTTAAATAAAAATACATTTATTTATTAGCCAACTTTACTTAGGTTTATTTTCTTATTTATTATCATCATTACTATTAATGTTGTTTTTTTTTTGGTTTATTTTTTCTTTAATTTCATTTATATTAATTTCTTTAATTATTTCTGTAAGACTAGACGACTGCTTAATAAATATGCAATTCATTATCAGTGCAAATGAAATATTATACTTAATTTAGGATATTAATTCCTATCAATGTGATACTTGGAGCGAACTCTTAAAACATTTGAAAATGGAAATACGTGTCTCTAATTGTTTACATTTTTAGCTGTTATTTCTTATTGTATTATTGTTTATAATAGTAAAAAACTGAAACTAATTAAACCGGCATCATCTAATAATGACGGAATTTTAAACAATAATATTGATAAACATATTCTTTCTCAAAGTACTCGTACACATTCAAACTTAATTGCTATTTTTTTCCTTTTTTTATTTTATCATATTTATTTTATAATTCATGTCAAATAAACATATTTTTAAAAATGTAAGTAAACAATTAATAATGCATTAGTATTAACTTACTAATGATGTAATAAGTATATTATGTAAGTGAAAAGCGACTTTTCCTAAATGACGTTGATTGACTTAGAAACTTAAAATTAAAAAAGTTAATTATGTAGGTATTTGCTTTTTGGTTTTTTTTTTCCTTATTTCTTTTTGGTTTCATATTATACAAAATGGTGTGTATTACGGGGTTTTTTTTTTGTTTTTTTTGTATGAATTGCACAAATTATAAACATTTTATTTTGAAAACGTTTTGATATATGTATGTATATATTTATATAGAATTTTTAAGTTATTATTGTTCTTAGTTAAAGGATTTATTGTATGTTAAAGTTTGTTTTTATTAACAAATTAACATACTTGCATATCAAGTTTTTTGTCCTCGGATTTAACTTAGCACACACACATTTAGGCATAAATTCATTCTGCAACTGTTTCGAGATCGTCGTTCGTATCGTTTGTATTGTTACCAATCATACTGTCGTGATCGTCGTTCGGTGATATCCTTGATAGTGAAAGATTTACATTGTTGCTGTTATTGTTTGTGTGGAAATGATGATGCAAATGGTGCTGATGTTGATTTAAGAAAGCCCCGAGGGCGTTTTCTCAGACTACGTCTGTAATACCCGTATACTGACAGGCGGATAAGCCTGCAGAATTAGATCTGGACACTGGTGATGGGACAGAGTACGGACTTGAAAATCCTGACGTGTGTTGTTTTGCCTTTAGTCGAAGGGTTGCAATGCTGGAGCTCATGGCAGCACAAGGCTCCGTCGTTGCCCTAGGGTGGTACATGTATGGATTGCTAGGTGCCGTATAGTGACACGGTGGTCCACCAACTCCAGATGCTGAACTTGAACCAGTTAATGATGAGCCCATGCCACTAGGTAACATTGTACCGGTATTCATACTAACCGCAACACTAGACCCCGTTGCATTAAAACAGTTCATTGAATTTTGATGATGACTAGATGATACGACTGATCCTAAGGGATTCACTGGCCATGGGAATGGTTTTGTTCCAAGAGGCGAGGGAACTTTCGTCCAATTGTTATATGGTGAATACGATGAATATAAGGAATCATCGGCAAAGGGTTGCATAAATTGCGTCCCAAAACCGCTTTTAAAATCAGCTGCAGCTACTGCGGCATTCATTGCATTACGTTCCCGTTTACGCCATTTTGCCCGTCGATTTTTAAACCAAACCTAAAAAGAAAAAAATAAAAAGGTTGGATTAGTCAAGAGTTAATACGTTTTAGTTGGGTGAGGGTTAAGTATCCATATAAAAGAAGATAGCATAAAAAATGTATGGTTGGATGCTTAGATTCTATACATAGCCAGTCATCTTGAAACGTAAGCACTTAATCTTTATTTCTTTAAGTGTAAGGATCATTTCCCTATTCTGCGTAGAGCACTTCCTTGCAAACAAATTCTCTGACTTTTTTTTTCTCGTGTCAAAATGTTCAGACTATTGAGTGAGCTTACTCTCGAGCAAGCAACATAGAATTGACGATGTAAAAACTAGTCCTCCCTCAAGTCCACATTTGTCTAACTTAATGTCGGTCCCTGTGATTGTCAAAAATTAAGCCTTAATGAGGAACCGCAATCTCTTGAAGTTAAAGGGGTATTCAGAGGTGTGTGAACACATCCTTTTTTGCTTTTACTTGCAGGCTGGTGCCATTGCTGTGTTTGGGCAGGTTAAGGTTTCGCTGAAACATCATTGGAGCATTCACGTTTTAAATATGCTTATGGACTGGAAAACTCGGTAGTTTAAGTACCTATTTAGAAATTCCTCATGAAAGATTACACTTGTTACTGAGTCTTCTGATTTGCATTCTATATTTGACCCTTCGAATGACTTTAGTAATACCTTTGATGGATTGGTGGCAGCTTGGTCGTTTTTAGGGATCAAAATAGCGCGCTCGCATAAGCATTCTAAAGTTTCATTATGGATGTGGGCCAAGTCAGAATGTATTCTGGTAATCAAATCTTCCGCAACTATATGCCTCCAGCATCAAATGTCGAGGACCAGTGGAAATATTGCCAACATGCCACCAGAACTACCGCAACTGATGTGCTAGTTTTCAACCGACCAGAATCAGAGTCGGTGCTGAGAATATGAAAAAACCACTTCTGCAGACTGTACAACGGCGACGAAGACCAAAATACCGCCGCCGCAGGCAGAACGAACCACTCACTTTAGACGATTGTAACAAAAACTCCCATTCACCTGATCAAAATGAAGTGCGGATAGCAATATTCAAACAGAAATCCAACAAGGCTGCTGGTTCGGACAGATTACCGGCCGAGCTATTTAAAGCAGGCGGGATTGACTTGGTAGAGAGTATACACCAACTCATTTCTAAGATTTGGTTAGACGAATGGAATCTTAGCATCGTTTAGCCGATCCCTTAAAACAGACCCTCTCAATTGCGCCAATTTTAGAGAAATCAGTCTTCGGAACATTGCTTACAAGATCTTCTTTGTCGTACTGTGTGAACGACTGAAACCCCTCGTCAACAACGTGATTGAACCCTTTCAGTGTGGGGTCAGGTTAGTAAAGTCCATAATTGATCAAATTTGACAACTTCGGCAGATCCTGGAGAAATCCCAAGAAGTCCAAACTGATAAACACCATCTATTTATCGATTTTAAAGCCGCCTTTGATGGTATTTATAGGGACGAGCTATATAGAGCCACGTCCAGTTTCGGCATCCCTGCCAAACTCGTCAGTTTGTACAGGATGACGATGGAGAATACTCATTGCGTCATCAAGGTCAGTAACGATCTCACCGATACCTTTGATGTCAAAAAAGGATTAAGACAAGTAGATGCACTGTCATGCATCTTCTTTAACATCATTTTTGAACGAATTGTGCGAAACGCTCAAGCCAACAACAGTGGCTCAATTTTTCAAAAGTTTGTGCAACTACTTTCGTACGCTGACGAGGTTGATATAATTGGCAGAAATCAGCGAGCTATTGAAATAGAAGCGGTCAAAATGGGATTATCGATCAATAAGGGCAAAACTAAGCATTTGCTGTCAACAAGAAGGGACACTCAACATCAATGAATCGGAAAGAACGTCACTATAGACAGCTATAACTTCGAGGTAATAAAGGTTTTTGTCTGCCTTGGTTCTGCTATCACTTTTAAAAACGACATCTCATCAGGAATCAAACGAAGAATAATTCTTGCCAATCGCTGTTTCTTTGGGCTGAGAGGGCAACTGAGTAGTAAGGCTCTTTCTCGAAGAACAAAGGAAACTCTGTATAAGACCATAATCATGCCAGTCCTGCTCTATGGTGCTGAAGCATGGACTTTATCAAAGGTAGTCAAAAAACTACGCATTGGTAGAGCGAATGGACACCAACGCTCCGGCGCGAAGAGTCTTCGAATTCAACCCGTGAGAAAATATTGAATGTCTTGGAACTGGTTTCAAGACATTCATTGCAGACCTCTTATTTTTATCGTTAATTGTTATTTACTTTTTCTGAAATCATATAAATACAACTTTAGTCAGTCAGTCTTTAAGAAAAAAGCTCTCCAACGGTAAAGAAATCATTCAAATGAATTTAGTTGTTTTTGAGATTATCTCGTACAAACAAACAAATTTTACAGATAACCCCCTTTGGAAAATCTTGAGTTTACCAATTCCAATCAACAAGGTCGTATTCTAATGTCATGGACAACAAAGTTCAAATTAAAACCCCCGACATTTAAGAAGTTCAAAATTGTTTGACATAATAACCAACAACCGATAAGTAACACGAAATGACAAAAGATATCCAGACGCCTACTTACAATTATTGTTTCGTGTATGTCCTTTTTTTTTAATTCATTTTATTCTTATAACAAGTTAAGTGCCTCCTCTGCCTTCTCATCGCATTTTTTTTTTTCTGACACATGTTTTTATATAATAGTTATGCGGTTTTTTTCTCCACACATCTGCATTATTTTACGTCGACAATTTAAATATGTACGCAAAACTGTAAGGGTAACCAAGGGACAATAACAAATATTGCTTTATGGTCCATTATATCTTCCTTCAAAAGAAATAAATGCGAAATTACAATGGATTATCATACGATGGTAATTTGTCAACCCCACGCTAAAACGTTGAAAGTTGTTAGTGTAAACATCTGTGAATTTACAGAGGGGAGAAAATGCATCAGTGGAAAATGTCATCTGTATTCCTTACCAGGAAAATTAGGGTTAAACTAAAATAATGTGGCACGTACATACACATAAAGGGGAAAAGAAAAAAACAAAAAAAAAAAAAAAGGAAGAGAAGTCATTTAAGGGAAAATATAATCATTGCAGTGCGGTGTGACTTTATCCTACGCCGGTTTCAGTGTAGTCATTTGGCCTATCAACTTAAGACCAAAGTAATTGTATAATTTGGATTTGGTTGGGTCGCATTAATCAAGTGAGGAAAGCAATCTATTTTGATATTATCATAATAAGCCCAGTTGTGTGATTTTACTGTCTACCAATATAGAATCAACCCCTAATTGAATTAATTACTTAGTTAGAGTTAAAACAAAATGGAAACATATTCTTTTTAAAATATTTTATGTATATTTTATGTTTAAGCTCTAAGTTTACCGACGGTACAGTTAAGTGTACCTAACAATTCCATAGCTGCTCTACAATCTTAACTGCTTTAGCGATATTCATCTTAAGTACTATAGGCTTTAGGACGTTATTGAATTTGTACTCCAAACAAATTGAGTTTGGGTAGAGAAGCTTTTCAGATAAGAAGACTATTGTAAGCTATGTGAGGATATGATAGTTGTATAAAAAGTGAGAAATCATTAAGAGGGAAACAAACAAAAACATATGTACATAGTGGCGCTGCAAAAAAGGGACGCAAGTTCTAGGAGCATAAGGAAGAACATCCGCTTCTCCAAAAGAAGAAGAATGAGTACAAGAAGTGTGAGATTTAAGATATTGAAGATGATTATACTCCTGAAACGATGTACGGAAGTTTAACTAAAATGTAAGAACGTGTCAAGGAAATAGAACTTGTACCGAAACGTGTAGAGATGAAGAAGAAAACCTTAAAGTCGGTGCTGAGAAATTGGAAAAACTACTTCAGGAGACTGTATAACGACGACGCAGACTAACATACCGCTGTAAGACATAACGATAGCGGATATGAAAGTAATGAAAAGGCAGATGAACTAGCCAGAAAAGGTTCTGCATCAACCTTCACGATGCCAAGACCATTCTGAGGCCTCCCAACAAGCACAGCTAAAGGCTGTATAAAAAATTGGTCAAAAGACGAAGCATAACATTACTGCTAAGAAATGTAAGGTAACAGACAAGCTAAAGCTTTTATACCAACCTCTTCTCAAAAAAGAACGAAACAACTTCTACAACTAACAAGAAGTCAGATTCGAATCGTCACAGACTTCCTAACCGGACACTGTCGGGTTAAAAAACATCTCATGACTATGGGAATAGCACAAGATAACACGTGTAGGATGTGCAACGAGGACGAAGAATCAGCAGAACACATACTATAGCCGTGTTTATTGAAAATTATACTCACTTCAACCAAAAAACGATTTGTACTCACTTCATACGCAGAAGCAGCCGCACCAACCAATTGGTTTGAGGCTCGAATTCGATTTAACTTGTTTTCTTTGTTTGACAGTTTTTAAATCTCAAAAACAAGCAAAAGGAACAAATACAATCGACTAAAAGCTAATTTATGAGATATTTCGCCCTCTAGGTGCCAATTTATGTAGCTGCTATCCTCACTCGCGATTGCTGGGAAGGTTATCGCCACTTGGTGCTTTGTGTGTAAAATTTTACTGGGCTAGGTACACAGCTTCTAAAAAAAACACGGCTTATGTCACTGTAACTGCCTCACAAGAACACGTCATCGTTTTCTAGGTAAATTCTACATCGTGGCGGAAGATGTAACCACTAACTCACCCAAAGACATCGCGCATTCCGGCATCATGGAGGAGTTCTAATGAAGAGGATATCACAATAGGCCTAGTTGCAACCGCAGTGATAAGGGACTGGAACCACCTTAAATCCTAATCTAATCCAGACAGAACGAACCATTTACCTCAAACGAGGATAGTTAAACCAAGTCCATCTGACCAAAACGAAGTGCGGATAGCTATATCCAAACTGAAATCCAACAAGGCTTCTTGATCGGACGGCTTGCTGGCTTGTTGGTTGAGGATCAGGTTCACCCCGAACTGTAACACCTCCTAAGTAAGTAACTATGTTCAAATACATACATATGTATATGTTTCGTATTTTAGACGAGATACTGACTAGGTAACTTGCAGACATCTTAAGCACTTCGAGTTTTGAAGTGATAAAGGTTTATAAACATCTTTAAAATTAAACAAAGACGGTTGTGCATGAGATGTCGTCGTGGCCTAGAGATTAGTTAGAGAGGACACAAGTTCGAGCCTTAGTAAAACAATTAAACAGTTTTTTGTGGCACCACCTCTCGGCAGGCAATGTCAAACCTCCAAGAGTATAATCTGCCATGAAAAAGCTTCTCATTCCGCCATTCGGAGTCGGCAATAAAAACTTTAGGTTCCTTCTATTCGTGCTAAAAATATGTCATGTAGGTCTTGGTTTTCTATGAGCTGTCAGCAAAGTATTTGTATTTTTCTTATGAGACTTCGATTGATACCAGAGCACTGAAAAGTAGCCTGGAAAGTTGGATATCTAGTTATGACTTATCTCCGATTGATATAATCTATGGCATGGTGTCTGGAATACAGTTCACATACGGAAAATTAAATTTTTGATGACTTTTTCACATGCATGCCGTCTAATATTCACCTTTGTTAGGTGCCGGGCGTAGAGATACTCCAGGGAACTGTAAGGCAGACGAACTCGCTAGACATGGAACAACTATACCCATGCCTTCAGAAAAAGGCGCTCTGGGTATACCGATCGCTACATGTAAACTCGAATTCAAGCTGGATGCTATTGAGAGAACAAATTCTAGGTGGACAAATGCTATAACGTTTCTAGCGACGAAGCAGATTTGGCCACGGCTGCTTCTGAAACACTCTAAGAATTAAATTTCTCTTAGCAGATCGCATATCAGATCCATAAAAGGTGTCATCACGGGACACTGTCTAATAGGCAAGCACGCAACAAGGGCTATTACAATGGACTTATCACTGGTCTAAGTGTGCTGGCAACAGCTGGCAGCCACTTCAACCTAACCTAACCTTTTCACATAAATGCGGCTCAATTCCATGAATGGCATTTGTATGATGTTAGCTTTGAGCTTTCAAGTCGTTCTTGATTCATTGGCGTAGACCAGCGATTTCACATAGATAAAACCACAGGAAGATATCTTGTGAATATTTCCTAAGATCTTAAGCGAATTGGTTTCCCCCCAATTCGGCCATTTTTTTGATTGACGAAGCCATTTGATGATTTCTTAGTGCCAAAATATGGACCAGTTTCTAAATGTTCGTGGGCTCAGTCAGCGAAGTGTCGGAACAGCAAATGGCCGTCTTAAGTTTTTGTATTAACTACATCCTAAACGGTTGGAGTCAGGTGAAAGTTTGCGAAAGGCTAAATTCTTGTGAACGTCAAGGATTTGAGATATTTGGGCTCTCATGCACACTTTTGCGAACGGTGGCAATATTTTCTTTTCACCGAGCGTTACGATGACGCACAGATTTGGGTTCATCCAGCACATGGCCGATTTTGTAGACATTTTTAACAGTGCGCCGATAGTTATGAATTCGAATAATAAATTTAACAAACCTTACAGATGATGTCTTTTCAAAAATGACAGCAAAATGTTTGTTAATTTAGACGATGGGTACACATTCCCCCATTGGGAATTCTGAAAGCTCTCAGTATTTTCCACTCGTTAACCCACCGAAGATTTTAGCTCTAAATGGAACTCTCTACGCCGCCGTCACTTCAGTAGCTAGATCTTAGTGAAAGCTCACTATTCTGGTTGAATGATTATTTTTTTAAGTGGCACTAATTGCGAAGCCAATAAAGTTAGAAAAAATAGTGCGGTGAAACTCATTCTATCGATAGACATCTTCTTTTTCACGAGGGCAATAGACTTAATGTACGAGTACAATGGGGTATTTGTAATAAAGTGTAAAGAACCTTACAAGTCTGTTTGGTAAATGATGTATAATTTACTCCGGCTTGGGGATTTTTTAACAGTTGACAATTCAGGGTCAAGTAAATTTCGATCTTTTTTAAATCACGGTTTCTAAGGTTCCCGTGAGGCTAGTTCGTTGGACTGCTAAGCGAGCTGACGCAGATTCGGGTCTAAGCTAAACAACCAAGAGTTTTACCTTCAAGGGCAAAATGAGAAAGAATCGTAACTTTACACCCCAAAGGATGTCATGGAACACATTTTTTAATATTTTGAAACTTTTTCGTTCCTTCATTTTGAAAACCCAATAGAGAGCTTGAGGGTCTTTAAAAAACTATTCACAGGATGCCTGATCGGTGAATTATACGGATAATGAGTCTAGATAGCTTTACGTTCTTCTAAACTGTATATTCACAGCATTTAAGATAGTTTTGGTAAACAAAAATTTGTACTAGAAGTCCTTGACACCGCTTACAAAAATGTTTAGAGGTTTAGACCGTAAAATATACAAATCAAATCTACTTTGTAATTGTCAAAATAAAGTGTTACATACCCTGACTCTAGCTTCTGTTAAATTAGTCCACATTGCAATTTCCTCTCGCGTAGACATGTCTGGATACCGATTTCTACTAAATGTGTGCTCTAACTCTTGTAGCTGTTGCGAAGTAAAATGCGTTCTCTGTCGTCGTTGCCTCTTATTTTTCTTATCGTTTTTTGTATCATCTTTTCCCGATATTACAGAGTCATCTTGTCCCATATTGCTTACATTCTCTGATTTTATTGTTGTGTCATTGGTTGATCGATTGCCTACAAAACAAATATGTTTATAAAAAATTTTTTTTAAATAAAATAACCTGCAATTCGAAATATGTAGAAACAGTTTCTTACCTTCTTTTCTATCTCTACTTCTTGTTCTTAATAAAGAAGATTGAAATCCTAACTGAGTTGGATCCAAGCTATTTGCAACAGCTGCCATTGAGCTGTGTGTCGTATCGCGGAAGTCTCCTGTTTCGGCCCATACTGAAATAAGACCCAAAAGAGAATTTTTTTTGTTTGTTATTATTAAATTATTCTTTTATGTTAAAGGTAAAGTTGGAAGAAGATGTAGACCAAAGTGTAGGCAAAGATTACCACCAAACTAATGGCCACCATGAAAGAGGGCATTGGCACCATCAGTGCAGAGAGAACAAGACCTACAATGAAGTACGCTGCACTGCAAAGCTGATAGGGTCACAAAGAAAATCTTGTTCCATTGTGTGAATCTTGAGAGGAACAACGTTAGAGTCATAATTGGAACAAACATTTACAACTCATGAATCTTGCAACAGATTCAAGCCTTAGACTCTGTATGGAGAGTAAAGGGTACTCAATACACCTTCTAACGGAATGCCCAGTTCAATTTTTAACTCAGAAAAAGAATCTTTGGTGGCGAAGTTGTTTCAACAGAACAGCTTGCTATCATCTCACCAGAGAAGTTCCTTAACTTCCCGACATGCTCTGGAGTGGAACAACGACTTTAATTGTGTGAATCTTGATAGGAACAACCTAAGAGTCCTAGTTGGAATTTTCAGCGGACTCTCCCGCCTGAACAAACATTTACCCCGCGTGAATCTTCAAACAGATTCGAGCCTGAAACTCTGTCTTGAGTGTGATGGGATCTCCCTGCTCTATACACCTCCTAACGGAATGGAATGAGACTTCCCCACATTCTCTGGAATGAAAAAACACATCTAGAGCACATATGACAAGTCGCAGAAACCGCAGTGCCAAGGGCTGTTATCAAGCTTACCGAACACACACAACATAACTTAGCTCGATGCGATCAATGCCGTCGTATGCGGCTTTGAAGTCGAAAAAAGATGATGAGTACCGACTTGGAACATGTTGGTCTTTTCCAGGACTTCCCACAGTGTGAAGACTTGGTCAATCGTCGAGTTGCCCGGCCGAAAGCCACACTGTGGTGTCGATGAGTGCAGTGCTAAATGGATTTAGCCGTTTAAACAACGCCATCAGCCTTGAAAAGCTCTGACGGTAATCCCTCCAAGCCTGAGGCATTGTTGTTCTTCAGCCTTTTAACGGCGGTATCGACTTCCACTTTCAGGGTAGCTGCAACAACTTTTCATCGACATACGTCTGGCTTCGATCCTGGTTATGCCAGTTAAGCAGCTACTGGAAATGTTTTAAATACATCTACAACTCCCTGCGGCTTGGTGATAAGATTGCCCCTACTGTTTCAAAGGGCCTGAGTTCCCGGTCTGAAGCAAGGCTTTTAGCTTGCTTGTATAAGCTTTGCGTTCGATGCTTTCTCTGGGGCTCTTCGCACATAAATTACTGATCTTAAACCTTAGGGTTACAGTGGCAAAACTTAGGACTAGATTTAAAATACATGGTCAGGGGTTAAAACTTAAAGCTAGGTCAAGAGTTAAAAATTAAATTAAAACTTAAGACTTCATTACTTAGGGTAACATAGACTAGATGGATGTTGGTCTTTGAAGGAGGAGTGCGTGGAGGATAGTCAGTGACAAATTCAGAAACAACAAGTGGTATTGTGTAGGGCAGCTCGGAGTAAATTTTTGCTGGTTACTTACTTACTTAAGGTGGCGCTATAGTCCGGGGTGGACCTGAGCCTCAACCATCAAGCGTCTCCAGCCTGCTCGATCTTTAGCTTGCTGCCTCCAGTTTCGCACGCTAAGTTCGTTGAGGTCCCCTTCAACTTGCGTGTGCCACCTGAGTCGCGGTCTTCCTCTACTGCGCTGTCCCTCGGGGGCGGTTATTTCGTTTGCAGGGGTTTTCAACAGTAGATCCGTCCGTATCCGAGGCTCTTGGTTGCTTCGTAACTATGTTTTTTTTCCATGGCCGGGCACCTGGTATTAAAGTCAAAAATGGATACGGTGCTATTTGCCTTGCGCAGTGTCCATGCCGCAGGCTCGTAATAACCATAAATAGTACGGTGTGAGGCAAGACGAAAGACAGGAACAGACCTAAGGTTGTTGAGGTTAGTGTTAAGGGAAATCATTTCCAATAGCGCGGGACAGTCAATGTATCCAGTTAAAAGTTGGTGGACAAAAAGTATGTCTGCAGTGTTATGACGTAATTCCAGGGATTGTAAGTTTATGAGTTTGAGGTGATTAATGAACGAGGGTAAGTTGTAGGTATCAGTCCAAGGCAAGCCGCGTAAAGCACTGCTTCAATTCTTATGCAGTGAACACTGTGATAGGGCGACCAAACTTGGCTAGCATACCCGAGGAGAGGCCTAACAAAGGTAGTATAGAGAGGTTTTGTAACCTAGTGCTGAGTTGGCTCTTCAAATGATGTTGTCGATGTGTGAGCGAAAGTTGAGTTCCCTATCGCAAGTAACACCCAAATCACGTACTGAAATGATAAAGGGTACAAGCTCGTTGTTAATGAAATAATCCCTGGGAGGTGGTGGGAGTAAATGAGTAATAGCAATTTTTCTGACACCAGACGAAGAACCTGTTCAAGTCTTCCTGCAGAAGATGAGAGTCAACCGGTGATGATTTGCGTTTAAAGATCTTCATGTCGTCCGTGTGGACTGAAAGATCAGAGGCCTTTATGAGCTGGAAGACTGTGAAGACTCTTCTCCTTTCTATGCCTAAAGTTGAATCTGCTACTTCCTGCTGCATTGTGACCACATATTGTTGGCGTTTTTGTTAGGCAACGACATTTGCTCTCTGTAGTCTCGGGCTTAAAAATCAACTTCAGGGATGTACTATGTTTAATATCATCACGATTTCATTTAACCTATAACAATAAATCATCACAACATTCTATTACAATCAGCCAGTCAAAATATTTTGCAAGGGATGCAAACATGTTCCGCCTATTCCAGTCAAAAGAAACTCCTATAGCAATAGTATCTACGTTCGAACAGTGTACACAAAAGAAAAGAAAAAAAAAAACGAAACGAAGCAATTGGCAATGTGTCAAAATGGTATCCATTATCCTTTTTATACCTTCCACAATGTGTAGAGACATACCAGTGCTATTAATGATTAATTTATTTGATTCGATTTTAATAGGGCATAAACACACATTGGTTCTTTTTTTTTTTTTGTGCAAAACATCTATTGTTGGAAAGTCTGTTTGGGAATCACAGTTATTGAACATTCATTTACTATGAAGCAGCAATATTTGTTGGCACTATAAATTGATTTGTGTACTTTTCTTCATTGATGTGCAAATATATCTTTCGAGGAACAGATGGTCAAATGGGAAAATATGTTTTTTTTTTCAGGATCGAAAAGGGAATCGTAGGAATGAAATATTTTGAAAATAGAAATAGGGTTGAGCTAATAGTTTTTTTTTTCCGCGAAATTGCTTGGTGAAAACTGACATTAATTGGAAATCAATGGGGTATGGAATATGGATAGGCCATCATTAGTGCATGTAAACTACATGACATTGCAAGGCGTCAAGAGAACACTTTTGATGGTCGCAGGAAGTGCCAAGAACCTATTTACAATGTTACTGTCTCCAAACTTAAGTTCCAATCATGATCTTATCCAAGATCAACGGTACACTGTACGTAGTGTTGGTTAAACATCGATAGTCTATCGATAGTATCGATAGTTTTTGACTATCGATACTATCAAATTTTTTTTAAAAACTATCGATACTATCGATTTGAAAAAAAATGTATATATTTTTATTTGCGCATGCAGGATTTTGTGGTATTAAATAAATTATGGTTAGACTTTATTTGCTGTAACATTTCATCATTTTATTTCAGGCTATTAATACAACTTTGATAGAGTACAATATTCGCGAAAAAGTTTTAACGATAATCACCGACAACGCTGCCAGTATGATTAAAACGGCAGATATTTTGAAAATTCGTCACCTTCCGTGTTTTGCTCCTAGTTTAAATTTAACTGTCCAAGATTGCTTTAAAGTGGATTATTTTGCTTTGATATTAACGAAGGCAACACCAATTGCGACATATTTCCGGAGCAGTACGTTAGCGAGCGACACATTGCGTGGTATTCAAAAGCGCAATAACAAAGTAAAACTAAAACTTGTTCAGCAAGTAGATTCTCGCTGGAATAGTTCTTACTCCATGTTAAAGCGAATTTCGGAGAAACGAAGTGAACTGGCAGTCGCTATAAGTGAATGTAAAAAAGCTCCTAATACTTTGACAGCTGAGGATTTCAAAGCAATAGATGAAATTTTGATGTTTCTTGAGAAAGTTGAACTTGCAACGGTAAAAATATCAGGTGAGAATTATGTCACCGCTTTACTTATAAGCCCGCTTATAAGAAGAATATCAGCAAAATTATCTAGTTTTGAGGCTATGGCTATTAGCTCAGTCAATAAACGTCTGAAGCCGTATCACATGCGATCGGCTCTCATATTTGCAACGGTTTTAGATCCAAAGTTTTAAAAAAAAATGGATTCAGAACTGAACAAGATGCCGATAGTGCAATTCAGCAGTTGCAGAAAGAATATTCTTTGCTTATTGCGTCTACACAGGAAAAAGTGATGACAGCACATGCGTCTACTTCAGCATCTATATCATCGCTTGCTTCGACGAGCAGTTCCGTGTTTCCCACAGCATCATCCAAGTTACATTTATTGTTTTTTCCAAGTAAGGATTACAACACGATTTACAGAACCAATAAATGATATCTGTCAATACTTGAAAAAACCCGTGATTGATAGAAATTCATGTTCAATTGAATATTGGAACCGATCAACAAGTCAGCTTCGAGAAGTTCAGTTCCTTCTGAACGAATTTTCTCCAAAGCTGGCGAGATAATGACTAACAGAAGAAATCGTCTTAAGGATACAAATTTAAATAATTTATTATTTATAAAACACAACCTATTGCTTTTGTTAATTACTCTTTTTGCTGTTGTTTGAACTTTTATTTCTGTTGCATGTTACTTTAAACTTTTTATTTTTCTTATGAGAATTTACTATCTTTTGTTCTTTTTATTGTCAACGATTTTTTTTGTTTTTTTTTTTAATAAAAACTAAAGTGGACAAATATTTTTGAATGTTGTCTTGATTATTTCTCTTATATGTAATATGTATAAACGTATTAAGGGCAGCACACAGAAAAAATAGAAAAAACTATCGATAGTATCGATGCCAAATATCTATGACTTATTTTAGACAGGAAGCTTTTACTTAACGTGGCGCTACAGTCTGGGGTAGACGTGGGCCTTAACCAACAAGCGTCCCCAGCCAGCTTGATCTCAAGCTAGCTGCCTACAGATTTGCACGCTAAGTTGGCTATTATTATTATTATTATTAGTAAGGCTCTGCGACAGACGCGTATGGCACCGCGACCTAAAAGATCTATTGTGCCTGGAGCCAGTTAGACAAGGAGATCCTCTATCTTCCTAATTGAGTTGAGAATGTTTCCAGTCGAGGCATTACGAATGTCCTCCGGTGTTAGGAATTCTTTGTGGAGACAGCGTTTCCCGACCCTGAAGACAGGCACGCACTCACATACATAGTACGTGTTCGGCTGATTCGTCTTCCTCTAAGCAGAGTCTGCATTCAGATTCCTGAACTATCTTTAGTTTATGTAAGTGATATCTGAGGCTACAGTGACCGGTGAGGAAGCCGGCAAGTCTACTGATATCGTCCTTTTTATGGTTGAGAATATTTTGTGTGGTTTTGTTCAGGGGTCGGATGGCTCTTTTAGCTTGTCTGAGCCCCTGAAGTTTCGATTTTCCCTTCTGTCCAGACTCATTCTGAACTCGGATGTAGGGATGCCAAAGAAGGGTTGTACTTTTCTGAAGAGCCTATCCTGGCAAGTTGATCTGCAATTTCATTGCCTTTAATTCCTCTTTATCCTGGTACCCACCAGAGCTTGACTTTGTTTCGCTTTGAGAGGTCTTGGAGAGTATTGAAGTAGCTTAGAACGGCTTTTGAGTTGAAGCAATGAAAACTCAGTGCTTTGAGTGCTGCTTGGCTATCGGTGAATATATTGATGGCTACTCCCTTTATGCCGGAGTCTAGAATAAGTTGGCTAAGTTCCCCTTCAACTTGCGTGCGCCGCCTGAGTCGCGGTCTTCGTCTACTGCCGTTGTCCCTCGGGGACGGATTCGAAGATTATTCGGACCAGAGCATTGGTGTCCATCCGCTCTACATGACCCAGCCACCTCAGTCGTTGGACTTTCAGACGGGAAGCTTTTGTGGAGAGAAAATAATGCCGAAGGTGCCAGGAAATCTCTGGTAGACATTTACTAGTGCAGAAAAGCAACAGGTACCAGATGGTGCCTACAGCACTGGCTGCACACCCTAGTCGCAAGACCGATCCTTACCTTTGGCATAATGGCTTGGTGGGTGGCTTTAGTAAAACAAACTGGCATTCAAGTTCTGGAGATAGCATAGTGTGTGGCTTGCCTCAGCACTACAGGTTTATTGAGAACTACTCCCACTGCTGATCACTGAAAATGACTTCAACATGTGCTACAAGCACAAAATCCTGGACTGTAGTGTCTAGAGTTAGTGTAAATTCCTCTTTAATGAGTTTACATATCTTCTTAAACGGCTCTGAAACAGGCCAAGGAGTCAGCGTCGGTATATTTTCAGAAGACTTTAACATTCAGCACTTCTTTAGTCTTTCTAATCATTGTAGTGTCTTCCAAGCGGCCTGTCAGGCCGCCGCACCGCTTGGCAAGATATCGATAGTCAAGCTGCGATCAGATCCCTTGTATTCAACACAACAAAATCAAGGGCAGAGAAGGACTGTCGTGTGCCTCTGAACGAGATCACTATCCAGCATAATGCCACACACTGTTGGATCCCAGGTCACAGCAGCATTTCAGGAAACTGTGCGGCTGACGAAACAAGTCAAACAAGGCTCTCTAGGTACAAACAGTAGGAAGTACAGCTTGTGTCGTTTGTTAAACACATGATTCACACCGATGCTCTGTCGAAAGCAAATCATAGATGGCAACGCCTTGATTATTTTTACAGCGCTAGGGTAATCTGGCGTATCCTCGATCCTAAGAGATCGAAAGCGTTAATTTGACTAAAAAAGGGACCATCTTTTGAAATTAACTAATGTCCTAGCAGAGCACTACATTCTAGGCAGGCATACTCAGCGTTTTTGTATTGTATCCAACGATACCCTAACGGAGATTCAACGAAGGATAACCTTAGGCAGCCGCTGCTTCTTCGGTTTGTCCAAACAACTAGGGTCCAAACTCCCAACTCGACGTTCTACATCACTCTACAAGACCCTGATCTTGCAAGTCTTGCTTTATGGAGCTGAATGCTAGACAATAAGTAAGACAGGAGGAGCATATCTTGGGATCCTTCGAAAGAAAAATTCTACGTCGAATATTTGGTCTTGTCCGCGAGGAGGACGAACGGAGAAGAAGATATAACCGGGAACTCTACGAGCAGTACAAAAATGTAGATGTTATGCGAAAGGCAAAAATCCGTCGATGGGACTGGCTCGGCCACATCAAGCGAATGGACGAGAATGATCCAGCTAAGAGAATCTTTGAATCCCAGCCGCCTGGTTCACGAAGAAAAGGAAGATCGAACCTCTGGTTTAAAGATCAAGCAATCGCGGACGCCAGAAACCTTGATCTAGTAAACTGGAAGCAGCGTCCCGGGACGGTGAAGGATGGAAGCCGAACCGGAAATGAGGTCTGCGATGAGCTTGCTAGAACCCACGTTAGGTTTACCCATATCTTCGGTTAGGGCTTCTATCGATGGTTGGGTTTCTAGCAAACACAACTGTAGATGGCATGACTCTCCAGGATGCGGGAAGACTAAACAGATCCTTCCCGAAGTCTGTAAGAAATCCGCGGCATTCTTGCTGTCTCTCAGCCAAACATTTCGCCTTTGCCAAACATCTCAATGTGTTAGGTTTAAGTGATACCACCTGTCTATGTCGACGCTGCGGAACGTTTCCTATGTGACTGTCCTGCCTTTGCTCGTATAAGGTGGCAGATTTTTGGTGCTAATGTGATGAATGCTGGCAACCTAAGCTCCTTAGCACTGAAGCTCTTACTCGACTTTCATAGAAAGAAAAACACAGAAAACACAGCAAAAGAGTTGTACCTGCTGGTAGTACAATGGTCCTGTTTTTGTGTCTGAGTGCTCCAATGTGATGTTCCAACATCTTGACAGAAAAAAAAAACTGGAAGCAGCGTGACCGGGACCGTGAAGGATGGAAAGCGGCATTGGTTCAGGCTCAGACCCTCTAAGGGTTGCTGCTGTCCTGAAAAGTAAGTAAGTATGTAAGGAGCTTCAGGGACAAGGAAGAAATAGAATCTATTGTGCACTTTCTCTACTTGTGTCCCGCCCTTGCAAACATCAGGAAAACTATAATACCTTATGCGAATATGTAATTCTTTGACGATCTCTAAAGGATCTGAGCACCGCCAGTTCGGCCGATCTTAATTGCTAAGTAAGGAAATTTTAATGGTTTCAAGAGTAGGCTGGGGTCCAACTATAGCTCTCACAGTGGTATCACAATGAACCTACTTTTGATCTGAGTTTATTTCTTCTCAGAGGACCATTGCAACTGAACTCACTTAGTTGAGTGAAGCCAATGTGTTAAACTATACAAGCATCCTTTCTCTATTGCTTCACCGACGGTATTTGTTTGATTGTCAACGTTTAAAAATAAATTTGTTGAAAGCTGTTTTTACAGCCAGTGTATACCTACCTATGTACATTCGTAACTACATATAACCTTTCCTCCCGTTCGAAAACATCAACCATAAACTTATTTCAAATTGATTGCAAGGACAGTGTATATATGTGCGAACATTGTTACAAAAAACATTGTCTCCTTCTACATCCATATAAACAAATTGAAAATGTCAACAAGCATGTCTGTTTTCTTTTTTGATTAAAAAAAAAATAACACGGTTTTTATTCATAGTTTCTAAACATACATACATATGTACACGTTGCTATGCTTTGGTTTCCTTTGATTTGTCATTTTGCGGATTAACTGGTCATTCTAGCATCCGGTGAAGTTCATTTCTAGACATCCCCCTAGAGCGGAAGACACTCAACATATTTGAAACACTCCTACAATCTCCCTCGTGATTTCTATTATCTACCTCAAAACAAACCGAAAACGATTGTGAAAATTATCACGAAATAATTTCGAGAGAGGAAATTACAATTCAAATTAGGATGGAGACCAAAATAGACTATAGAATAAAATCCTTAACTGCATCTTTAATATATTTTATATACCCTCATTGGTTATAAGTGTGTTCCCGACATCTGTCGTATACTTCTTCTTGTTCTTTTTTTAAAACTTTCAACTAAGCACGTTCCGTTCTTTTTTTAATATTGTTTTTGTGAAATCTTTTTTTAATGAGTGTTCTTACGCACTCGTTGTTTGTAGAAGGAGATTTAGATTTTTTTTTTTAGCTACAAATTAGGTATATACAATAGAAAATCTCTCAGGATAATAAAACAGTTAATGTAAAAAAGTCTGTACATTCAAGATATTGTTCTGGTGACGATAAATAATCTATAAAAAAAGAAATTAACTATTTTTGAAATGTTTGTCTGTTTAGATGGGGTTACTCACTATTATATAGCTTTTTGTGTAAAAAAGAAATTGAGGTATACAGAGTTTTTGCTTTCACACTCCTATAGTTGCAGGAGTACTTCGGTTAGGTTAGGTTAGCAGGCTGATGAAAATGGTTACATCCTCATCACCCTTCGGTCCATGTGGAGTCATTTTGATACCCATGATTTGTTTCCTACCGTGGTATTAACGTCTTGTTTCTAACCATCCGGACGCCCTGGCGAATTTGAGCAGTTTTGACGGTGATCCATCTGATAGCTCGTCGATATGGTCGAAGAAGAATTTGCCCAGGGTTCTGTTTCTGAGTTGACGGAGGCTTGGGCAGTGACAGAGAAAATGGGCCGTGTCCTCGTGGGCCTCTTCATCACCACATCCTTTGCAGATATCATCGTCGTTTAGACGTAATTTTTTCATGTGATATCCTAGCATATTGTGGCCAGTTCGCACTCCTATCAGTATTGACAGAGATTTCCTGTTCTTTTGCAGAAGTTTGCTGGTTTTCATTTTATCGTACTCTGCCCACAGCCTTCTTGATATTTCACAGGTGGTTAGTGATCTCCATCTGTTATTTGCTTCTATTAATGACTTTTGTTCGATTTTGACCTTATGATTACGGAATGGAGGTTTGACGTGCCATCCGCTTGTTCCCAGTCTAGGGCTGAGCTCTTCCTGGCCATTTTATCAGCTGCTTCATTGCCGGGTATTCTGCTGTGACCAGGGGCCCAGCACAGTTTTATATTGTGCTGCGTGTCAAGAACCTTAAGCTCTTCGCGGTAGCTCTTAACAAGCTGCGATGCTATCTGCGTAGCAGCTATTGCTTTTATGGCCGCCTGGCTGTCAATGTGAATTGTGATATCCTCCCGTGATATTGTCAGCATTGACGCCAGTTGGGCGGCCTTTGTCACTGCTAGAACCTCTGCTGTGATCTGGAAGTCGTGTGGAGCTGCTTAGTTTTAGTTCTTCCGCGAAGACACCAGCTCCTGTACCTGTGTCCATTTTTGACCCATTGGTTTAGATGGATTTGGAGTCCTTGGATACTTCATTCTTCTCCAACTGTTCCCCACTTGGAAAGGTCCACGAGAAGGGTCTTTCGAAGTCCAAGTATGGGACAATATAGTCTGAGGTGATCTTACCGCTAAGATAGTTGCTAAGCATCTTGACGTGTCCTTATATATTCGGTCTCCAGTGTTCTGACTGCCTGATTCTGAGAGCGCCTTTTGCTGCGGTCTAATTAAAGGTCTCAACATTTACAAATCCGCTGGTCCAGATGGTACTAATAGTTCTGAAGAGGTGTTCTTCTACGCTGGTAAGACCCTTGCATAAGCTTTTCCATCTGTCCTACTCTTCTCGTCTCTTTTCTCGAGAGAGAGAGAGAGATGCATTTGTCCAGCTAGTGCCAAAAAAAAGACAAATCTTTTTCTTCTTTCAAATACCGACCCATTGCACTTACTCCCTTCTCCCTTCTTTCCAAGGTCATGTAAACGCTGATAAGCTTATGAAATATGTATATCGACGCACGAAAACTTCTCAATGATTGGCAGTACTGTTTTCGTAGCACCAAATCCACTGGGGATTTGATGGCATATCTCACCGAAAAGCCGAACGAATCTCTCCATCACTTTGGTGGAAGTGACCTTAGTCAAATACCCCTACGAAA
This sequence comes from Criorhina ranunculi, assembly GCA_951813785.1. Classification (NCBI taxonomy): domain Eukaryota; kingdom Metazoa; phylum Arthropoda; class Insecta; order Diptera; family Syrphidae; genus Criorhina; species Criorhina ranunculi. The sequence continues at coordinate 52,404,243 of OX638381.1, read as the reverse complement.
AATCTTCTCATATTATAAACAACTCCAAATGGTTCCACGGGTAGAATTATCTCTAAGAGAGATTCTATAGGCATCACAATGGGCTATGAGCCTAAGTGGGTCCCACGGGACACCTATCTAGTTAACCTAACCTAACGTTGATGGAAGTAAGATTACTGCACTCGATATTTTCAAAGTATCATAATTGACAGAGTTTGACATTAAGGCGTTTTGGACGGTTTCAAGTCTGCAATTAATCATTAAAATGCTGGTGTTCCCCAAGACTCCGTTTTGTCTCCGATTCTCATTTTTATAAAAATGATCTCTTGTCTGCAACTTCTAATCAAATTCATTCCTTAGCTGATAACAGTAGTCTTAGGTTAGGTTAGGTTGAAGTGGCTGCCAGCTATTGCCAGCACACTTAGAGCAGTGATAGGTCTATTATGATACCACGTGGATCTAAAGATATCTTCAGAGCTTTTTATGAAGCAAAGAAGGTTTCTGAAATCCAGATCGCCTAAGTCGTTAAAGTAGAATTCCCCAAAATGAAGTCTTCTTTTACGAGAGAGAGCTGGATAATTACAAAGAAGGTCGGGGATAGTTTCCGCTTCCTCTTCGTCAATGCAGCTTCTACAGAAATCGTTTGAATGGACGTCAAGCCTTGTTGCATGCTTGCCTATTATACAGTGTCCCGTGATGACACCTATTTCGGATCTGATATGCGATCTGTTGAGAGAAATTCTTAGAGCGTTTCAGATCCAGCCCTGGCCAAATCCGCTTTGTCGCTAGACATGTTATACCATTTGTCCACTAGAATTTTTCTCTCAATAGCATCCAGCTTGAGTTTAAGTTAACATGTAGCGATCGGTATACCCAGGGTATCTCTGTTGGTAAGCACGGGTACGGTTGTTCTATATCTGGCGAGTTCATCAGCCTTGCAGTTCCCTGGAATATCCCTATGCCCCGGCACCCAACAAAGGTGAATATTGAACTGCTCCGCCATCTCTATAAGAGATGATCGGCAATCTAGAGCTACTAACGAATTTGAAGAGACTAATTCGAGGGACCTGATCGCTGCTTGACTGTCTGAAAAGATGCGTATATCTGTGGAAGATATCAAGTTTTTCTTCAGCCAATCGGCAATATTTCCGCCTGGAATACGCTACAATGATTTGGAAGACAGAATAAGAGGCTGAGATTAAGCCTATCGGAGAAAACACCACCACCTACACCGTCATTGGTTTGAAATCCGTCTGTGTAAAAGTAGATCGAATTGTCCTGAAGAAATGTTCGGTAGCCTTAGTTTTTCATATTCGTTTCCTAATTCATGTCCTTGCTATTCGGACGTACTCATTTATTTCCGACTTCGACAGCATGCACAACAAAATAGAGTTCTACAAATTGGAATTTAATGCTTGCAAAGCCCAATGCTGCCTTCTGTCACCGAAGTGAAACCCAAAAGTCGAAACATGAATGATACCTGCATAGCCAAAGCTGTAAGACTTTGGTGCTTGGTGTGTGTGTTATCGAAAAGCTCTGTTGAAACGACGGAGTCACCAAAAATGCTGCGAAATGTCTGCAAAAAATACTTTACCTCTACTGATCTGGCTTCAATTTATAAGGCGTTCATTCTCCCAAAGCTCGAGTACAACACTCGTATCTGGGCTGGTGCACCAAAATCCGTCCTGCACATCAAAAAACGCATGTTAAGACTTATTGGTGACAAAGGCGTTGCGAAGTCCTTAGACTCACTTGAACACGATAAAGCGTTATACTTCGAATGCTCATCAGTTTGCCCTTAGCCAGATTCTTTCATAAGCCGTGCAACACGAATGTAGAATGATCAACATAGGTCTATGTTTCTTCATCACTCAACCCGCAAGCATTTAAAACATATGTGCATCGGTATCTCCCTCGTCTCTCTTCTTATTTCCCTAATTCTCGTGCTCTAGTTAAAGTTTAACGGCAGTCATCGTCATCATAAAAAAAAAAAAAAACTAATGAGAATCGAGTTTTTTTCGTCATAACTCACACGATACCTACAGAATGTACACACTTTATATTTTTTAGCTGTGATTGCACGAGATTGGGGAAGAAAGCATATAGGGATGATAAGGGATGGGAAGCAGGGATTTTTACCGCGGCCAAAGTAGCAAAGCAAAAGCTAGTAACCAATAATGTCCGTTCTTAGATTCCAAATTATACAGATGAGTAATTTCAAAAGACAAACGAACGTACTCCCCACAATGAATATCATTGCTACCAGATACATATCATTTAATGTGCAGGGATTGCAGATTTTATAAATAGGAAGCATATGGGATCAGGGCTAATAAAATCAAACAACCCAAGAAGTCATTATAGTCACCCCAAATTAATGCAGATGAATGCAGGGGAACCACAAATCTATGTACGCTTATATACGGACTATCCCTGCCACCAACGATAATGGTATGATAATAATATTCCAAGAAATGAATAATAATCCATATGGCTCAACTTTGACAACTAGAAAAGGGTAAGTTTATTGTATTATTTGACATTTGGCAAAAAAGAAGATTTTAATACGTTCACATTAATTGTGGTTCCTTGTTTATTGATCTACAAGCCTTGGGTTGGTAGAGAATGATGGTAATAATGATGAACTAAGGGATACAACAGGAGGAACGAAATGTCTTCATGCTATTGTAAACATAGAATCAAAGGCATCGGAAATGTCTTGAAGAAACGAAACATTATGATGGAAGGGGTATCTATCGACTCGTAGCACTATGAAATCAGTTTAGGTGTTTAAAATATCTGATTCTATGAAGCAAGAGGACCTGGACATCGGTAAGTGAAAGTGTAAAGAATATGAGTACAACATTATCCTAGTTAGAACAGTCAGAGTTCAACAGCTAGAAAGTCTGGGACATCCAGTGCTCGATCCTGGAAACTTTTCAAATGAACACCAGTACGGCAAAGTAGTGTAAGACCGTAAGTGAAGTGGAAAGGGCTCTTGAACAACTTGGCGTGCGAAACAGGAAGCAGTTGGGTCGTGCTAGTTGGAGACACTTATTGGTTGATGCCCAGGTCCAACTCGGATGGTAAGCCCATCCTAAGTAAATTATAAGTTCTATTAAACTTTAAACAATTTCATCGGTTAAACCCTGAATGCGCTTATTCATTTGGAAGCAATTTGTTGGTTGTTGATAAAAAATGACACAGTTACATTGTTTTTTTTTATTTGACACTTTACTCATTAAGCAGTTCAAAGCTTTTTAGTTGGACCATAAATGCCAACTTCGTCCGCCCTCTTATAACCACCAGCTTGAATTTCTAAAATACACTAACTTTCCGATTTTTTACACATATAAAGGGTTTTTTCAAAAAGGACATAACAATTTTGTATTTAGATAAAAAACAGAATATTTAAGATTTCGAGCTCAAATTTATTCCAGACGTAGTACACATGGTAACTTTAAGTATAGGATTCGATCTCATTCATATGACCACCGCAAGCATGTTAGCAGCGATCGATTATTAGGAGCCAATTTTCCACCACTCTTCCATACTTATCGGCCGGAACGTTGGCACTAACGTCTTTGGCTTGTTGGCTCCAGAAAAATAAATCAAACGGCGTTAAATCGCATGTGTGAGGTGGCCATTCGAACCAACTATTTCTCGAGATTACACGATTACTGAACTTCAATAGATCAATTGTTTGATCAGCTGTGTGGCACGTAGCACCATCTTGTTGAAACCACATATCCCTGATGTCAAGTCCATCCAATTCTGAAAAAAATGGCCTTCTAACATGGCACGATGGTGAATTCCACTGACCGTAACATGGTGATCACACCTCCGGCATGAAATTCACACCACATGCTCACATTTTGTGGATGCAATGGAGTTTATTGAAGCACATGTTGCTTGAAGCATATTTTGCTTATTGACAAAGTCATTAAGCCGAAACTGAGCTTCACCGCTGAAGATGATTTTTAGATGAAATTTAGGATTTCCTTCAAACGTTTGCTGAACCCAATCGGAGAAGTTTCAGTGCTTCAAAGAATGCAGAGCCTTCAGTTCTTGAGTTAATTTGATCTTGTAAGGATGTAGGCCAAGATCTTTACGCGAAATGTAGACAAAGAGATTCCCAATTCCTGTGAACGGCGTGGAATCGACTGATTTGGTTCATTTTGAATTGAAATACTTACGGTTGCGATATTTTCGGTACTTTGACCGGTGCGTTGTCTCACTGCCACAGGAACATTCAATAGTGAATATGTTGACTTGAATTTATATATTATAGCTTGCACGGCCTATCTGGTGGGACGATTGTTACGACCGAAAATTGAAGTTAGCGCTCTTAAAGTTCCCAAAGTTCCCACCACCACGGTTGTAATTTTTAATAATTTCCAAACATTGCTTGTTCATGAACTTCACCATGATAAGAACATAAACCTTGACTGACGTTTTGACATTGATAGATCATAAAAAGAGTTTAAGGATGCGTTTGTATTAAAATACAAAATTGTTATGTCCCTATTGAAAACTCTTTTATAAGCAGCATCCAAGCTCCCGTTGGCTCTAGTCTTTCAATTTCCAAATTTGAATTCCGTGACGAAATTTTTCAGATTAACTACCCTCGCTTTAAAAGTTTGACTTCAGAAACATTTTACGGATTACGCTAATTGGGTGTCCTAAATTGTCGCTCTAAATTGTCGTTTGTCTCTTAACGAGACTGCTGAGCAATTCAAAATTCACCTTATATGGGTGCCGGGGCACAGAGACATTCCAGGCAACTGCACGGCTGATGAACTCACCAGAGAGGGCACAACTCTACAAATTCTTCCGAAAAAGGGGAATTTAAGCATGCCTGTTGCCACCTGTAAATTGCTACTTAATAGAAACATGATCAACATCAAAACCTGCCTAATCACCAAGCAGACTTGGCCAAAGCTGGATCTCAAACGTTCTCACTGTCTCATCAGACGGAAAAAATTACGAATAAGCACCTTAGTAGATGTCATTTCATAGGGCCTCCTCTACAACGACAACGACTTTTGCAGAAGCTGCTTGGACGAGAAGGAGGAGGAAACGATTCTCCACCTTCTTTGTACATGTCCGGCCCTCTCAGCCTGCCATCCTTACCTAACCTAACCTACCCTAATTTACAACTATGTCTTAATTTCGATTTTTTTGAAAATTCATACTCAAATTCATATGAAATTTTTATTTACAGTGACAACCCTACCGAAGAGGAGTCAGCAAGTTTGAAAGAAATACTGTGAATTATAAGCGATAGCGACAATACCATTATTTTTCCTAACTAATGCTGGACACCACCCTCAGAGCAAGGATAGAAACCTTATTCCAACTGAGTTTTAAAACCACTACACCAACAGTCAAAACCAGCGCTATGTGAATATCATCATATGGGTATTCATAACCCCTTGAACGCTGGTGACTTATGTATTTAAAAAATGGGTTTTTTAAGGGTCAATAAATATTTTTAGACTTTGCTGTAACTGGAGAATCTTTGTTTTTGTATTGACTTCTATTTATGCTGCCAAAGTTAAAATGGAAATTTTCCGCCTTCAGGCAGTTTAATATGTCGATCAGGACATTATTGTTTCTAGATTTTCCAACGCTTCTGTGTTACAACCAATCCCATTCTCCCCATAGCATTTTTACCTTTTTATTGTGAATTCTTGCCGTATTTCAAAAATCAAAAAATGCCCTAATTTATAAGACAAGTTCATTATAATTCGTGCGTTACTAAAGCTGGAATTGGTGAAAATTTTAAATTAAAACTACTCACTTTCGAAATAGCGGTTACAAAAAAGTACGTATTGTATCAATATAATTATGTTCTTCTGAATTACAGTCGACTTTCAAATGTATGTAAGCAAAAACAAAAAAATACAAAATAAATAAATACATTTTAAAACTCAAATAAAACACGGTTTATAGTGTCCACACATTCATACATACCTACATACATATGTACCAACGCAATAAAACACAAAAAGAAAAAAGACCAGCTGAACCTAATTTGTAATAGAAGGTGCTATATAATAGTAGTTTCGCCAAGTTAGATAAGATTGTTGTAAAGCATTTTATGTTCTCATACGACACGATTTTTTTTTTTATACAAACAAGGGCACATACGACGAGTATTACTTATCATTATTTGAAAGAAATCTCAAAAGAAGAGGGAATATTTGTTCTTTTTATTGCACCTAGATAAAGGAAATTAAAGTTGAAGTATACATTTGTAATAATTCCATTTTATCAGTGGTGAACATCATAATCTCTAAGCACCTTTTGGAAAAAACGTACATATATGTGACATCCCTCAAGACACAAACACTTTGTACATTTGTACATCCATAACAAAAAAAAACAAAAAAAAAAAAGATAAAATACATTTCCTAAGCTACTGCAAAGTCAGGTAATGAGATATCAATAGTATATGGACATTTTATGAACATGTCAATCGTTGTATCATATTTTCAAAAAAGAAATTGTCGCAAAACCAAAAACAAAAAAAAAATAAGAAAAGAAAAACAAAAATACACCGTCATGGGAGCCGGCGATATGTTAAAGCGTTTTATCCTTATTTTCCGGTTCACCCATAAAGTGTGTTTTGTGAGAACTCTGTGACGTGCCTGGAAATGAAAAACAAAGGCAACCATCCAAATGGGGATGATATGATACGTTACACTCTTGAATGAATCCTAAGTACCCTCTTCAAAATGTTTCCGTATGTTTTCTATGAAAGAACGGACGCGGACGGTTCCATGCTTTGCTTAAAATAAAATTATTACTTTTTCGTTTCTTGCTTCCGAAGAAGTGCTAGACTAATTATTCATTTTTTAATCCATGCAGCACGTTGCTGTCATTTGTAATAAAACTGAATATTTTAAGGTTCACGTTGTACATGTGTTTTCGACCCCAAATTGTTCCCTTCAGTGGATCTACATAATACGAGTATATATCTGTGTTTTTTTTTTTCTCACTTTCAATTCAATTTTTCTTGTACAAATAGCAAAAGTTACTCGTACACATACAGTAAAAGGTCAGAATTGCACAATTTATAGAGATCTGATAAATTTTTATCTTGCTACTGAAAGATACACATACCTGGTGAGCGGTGTGTGTACAAATATCTAATGTTTGTTGGCTTAGCGTTTCTTCTTGACGTTAGCAAATAGTAAAGAATTGTTTATAAAATCTAAATAAACTGAGTGGTGTCTTATTATTTTTTATTTTTAATTACATATATGCATGTATTTACGTATTTTTAAATTAATTACATATATTGTGAATAAAAGACACGTGGGGAAGGAGATATTTTTTTTTATTAAATCTATATATAGGTATACTCGTATTCCACAAACGTAAGCCACAATCGTCACTTAGCTTAAGAATAACCAAGGCAATCAAAATATTTTTGATTAACGAGTAGCAATTTGATGAAGAATAATGATGATACATACACACTGTGATCCTCAAGCAGTGTCAGGTATTACTAAAATGTGGCCAAGTGCAACCTTCAGGAAGTCGTTCCAAATCACTCCCAGATTTCAAATTTTCAAGGTTTGAAATCGAAGCTGCTCCCCTATCTGATTAGGGCATATCTCAAGGAAACCGTGCTTGAGCGAGGGTGCCCAGATAGATACAATACAATATTCCTTTACGTTACATCTCCTGAAAGGAGATCCCCCGGATAAAACAACAAGCTAAAAAAAATGTGCCGCAGGATTTAAGAAATTGCGAGACTTCTACAGACCTAGATGGCTTGATTGCTGAGAAGAGTTCAAATCACTTGAAATCCTTGTTGAAGATCGAATCATCCATAGGCAACCCACACGTCGATTTTCATATATGTATGTTGGCAACGCAACACAGTTGTCATCCTGACATTCTTTTTTTTTATTTCTTAGATTTTACCTTTTTCCACATGGTGGCAAATAACCCCTTTTCCACTTGAATTAAAACTGTTTCCCAGTAAGGTTATTAAACACTTAAACTCTTCATATATACTGCGTTTTATTTTTTTTCCTAACAGGTTATGGGCCCAGACCCAAAGCTCGTATAATTTATTATATCGCTTCGTAGCCGAATAAAAACGTATGGTTGATTGTGAGCAGAAATTTTTTGCCGAACAAAAGAATTTGTTTTTTGAGATGACTTCCAGTTCATCAAGTTCCTTGCGCATGGAGCTGCTGTCCAAAGAGAACTATGATACATGGAGTATGCAAGCTGAGGCCGTTCTCACCAAAAATGACTTGTGGGACTATGTAAATGGGTCGTGTGTGATGCCTGCAACGGATGATGCTTTGAAAGCTGCATGGTTGAAGCAAGACAGAAAAGCCAAGGCGGATTTGGTTTTGTCAATTCATCCGTCTGAATTGAAACAGATTCGTGGATGTGATACATCACGAGAAGTGTGGGTTAAGCTGGAGTCGATTTACGCTTCAAAGGGACCGGCAAGGAAGGCTACATTGCTGAAGCAACTTATGCTCCAAAAGTTGGACGATGGCCACGATGTTAAAGATCATATGGCGAAGTTCTTCGATGCCGTAGATAAACTTGAAAGCATGAAGGTGCAAATAAATGGAGATTTGCTTGCTATCATGCTGTTGTATAGTCTTCCATCTTCATATGAAAACTTTCGATGTGCAATTGAGTCGCGAGATGAGCTACCAAATGCTGAAGTGCTGAAAATAAAAATCATTGAGGAGAGCGAAGCGCGACAGCAAGCAACTGGGAGTGCTGTTATAGCCATGGCTGCTGGGAGCAGTAGGTACACGAGGTCTAGGCGAGACAAGACAAAAACGGCATCAAGAATTGGGGAAATCAAGTGCTTTAAGTGTGGCATTTTGGGTCATAAGGCGAACGTATGCCCGACGAAGAAGTCCGATGATGCTAGAAGAAAGCCGAGGTACTCAGCAAATAGTGTCGATGAGTCGTATTATGCTGTTACTCACTTGGTTACTGCAGATGCAAATAATGCATATTGTGCCGAGAAGTGCTTGACTAATAGGGCATGGATTCTCGACAGTGGATGTACAGCGCATTTGTGTGGCGATAAAGGTCTTTTCAAGTCAATGTTAAGTTCCCCGAAGCTGAGGTTGAACTTGGCAAGTAAAGCGTCAGCTGAAGTCAAGGGAAAGGGTGTTGTCCATGTATCAGTTGCGAATGACGGTGGTCATCGAAAGATCGAGTTCAAGGATACTTTGTATGTGCCTGACTTACGGACAAACTTAATCTCCGTTGCAAAAATTACGAACAAAGGTCATGAGGTGACATTTCGTAAGGATGACGCTTATATCCGTGATGAATGTGGAAATGTTTCGGTAGTCGCAGATCGCAGAGGGGGCCTCTATTATGTTCGTGAAAATACTGATTGTGCAGAAGCGGTTGTCCGATCTGAGTGCTCCGAACTGTTGAAGTGGCACGAAAGATTGGGTCATTTGAACAGCAAGGATTTAGTAAAGCTGGTTCAAATCGGTGTTGTACCCGCGGTTGATGTGAAGGATGCAGATCAATTATTACGTTGCGAGGTTTGCCTAAAAGGAAAAATGACTGCCTTACCTTTCTCTAAAGGTCGAGTGCCTTGTTCAGAGATATTAAAAATTGTGTACTCTGACGTCGTAGGCCCATTTCGGATGGAATCATCAGGACGTGCGAAGTACTTCGTGACTTTTATAGACGATAGTTCCAGGTGGTCTGAGGTTTATTTCTTGAGGCAGAAGAGCGGTGTATTCGACGCGTTCAAACTCTATCAGAATCTCGTGGAGAGGCAGACTGGGAGGAAGATAAAATATTTGCAATCTGACAATGGAGGTGAATATTGCAATTTAGAGTTCGACAGGTATTTGGCCGATCAAGGAATAGATAGGAGGCTGACGGTTCCTCGTACTCCACAACAAAACGGAGTAGCGGAGCGAATGAACCGAACTCTCTTGGACATGGCTAGATGTCTGTTGCTACAGTGTGGCTTAAGTGCATCATTTTGGTCTGAAGCTATTGCTACTGCCTGTCATATCCGCAATCGATGTCCTACAAGCAGTTTAGGCGGTGAGATTCCTTATGAGAAATGGACTGGAAAGCAAATAAAAGTGAGTTACCTTAAAACATTTGGTTCCAAAGTGCTTGTTCTGGACAAGGATCCTAACAAAGACAAACTGGCACAGAGATCTATCGAAGGCGTATTTGTCGGTTATCCTCGAGATAGAAACGGATATCGAATATGGATACCAAGTATACACCAGATCGTTCATGCCCGTGATGTCAAGTTCCTCGAAGAGACGTCAAACCCTACTCTTAATATGCAGGTGTTGGATCAGTTGCTAACAGCAACAAACAAGACTGAGGTAGAGGAAAGCGGGATGAGGTCAGTTGAATTTTCGCCCCGTCCATTGATGGATAATGGTGTTCCCGAAAATGTGTCAAAAATGCAGTCGATGAAAAGGAAACCTGAAGAAGAACTCAGACGAACTCCTGGAAGGCCTAAGTTGATGAAGACGGGTAGCAGAGGGCGACCGAGAAAGCTGTTTCGCATCACACGTTCTACCACCGCACAATATAAGGAGGATAAATCCCCTTCCCCACCTGATGGATGCGATTCTGAGCTTGATGACGAAGTTTTCGCTGGTGTGGCAGAAATTAGTACAAAGGATGCCCTGATGAGCGATGCATGTGAAGAGTGGAAGGACGCGATGGAGGCAGAGGTGATGAGTCTTATTAAAAACGAAACTTGGCAGATTGTAAAGAAGAGCTCTCGTACGAATGTTGTTGGATGTCGCTGGGTGCTTACAAATAAGCACGGCTCTGATGGAAAGGTAGACAGACGCAAAGCCCGGTTAGTAGCAAAAGGCTATAGTCAAAAATTTGGCGTAAATTACCATCAGACGTTTGCGTCGGTGGCCAGGTTGGAGACGTTACGTTTGCTTTTGGCTATAGCAGTTCAGTTTGGACTAAAGCTGTGGCAGTTTGATGTGGTGACGGCGTATCTAAACGGCAAATTGGATGAAGAAGTTTTTATGAGAATTCCTGAAATGTTAAACGAGATGTTAGAGAGGATAATTTCTAAGCAGGGTAAAAATACGAAGTTTGGACATCTTGCAGAAAAAATGTTGAAGGATATTCGTGATGGTGGTAACACATGCAGGTTGCAGAAGGCTCTCTATGGACTACGTCAATCTGGACGTCAGTGGTATTTAAAACTCTCTGAGAAACTTTTAAGTTGGGGCCTAAAACCCACAAAGAATGAGCCGTGTCTTTTTTATACAAATTGTGGAGATAATTTGCTGTTTGTTCTTGTTTACGTTGATGATATATTGGTTGCATCAACTGAGGAAAACCACATCATGGACCTACGTGACAGTCTGTTGGAGGAATTCGAAATGAAGGATCTTGGTCTTGCTAAATATTGTCTCGGACTAGAAATAAATCAAGGTGAGGGGAGAATCGAGCTTTCGCAGACTGGATATGTACTGGGACTACTCAAACACTACGGGATGGACAAGTGTAATCCCGTATCGACGCCTTCGGAAGTGAATAGTCGTTTTGATGATGCTGATAATCGTGAATCGCAGAATGACTGTCCATATCGAGAGTTAATTGGTGCTCTCATGTATTTATCAGTGGCGACACGGCCGGACATTGCGAATACCGTTTCGAGGTTGGCGCAGTTCACTAGCAAACCGAATAAGTCGCACTGGATTGCTGCGAAACGAGTTTTGAGGTATCTTGCTGGGAGTGCTGACATTGGATTGCTGTACAGGAAAACAGATGAGCCGCTTATTGGATACACAGATGCTGACTGGGGTGGCTGTGCTGTTGATCGTCGTTCTTACACAGGATACGTGTTCTTACTTGGTGGCGCTGCTGTAACATGGAAATCGCAGAAGCAGCGGACGGTTGCACTGTCGTCAACAGAAGCTGAATATGTGAGTTTAGCGGAGGCGGCGAAGGAGGCTATTTACTTGCGTAGCATACTATGTGAGCTCGAGTTACGTGAGTGGGCCGACACAATTATTTTCATTGACAATCGAGGAGCTCAATGTTTGGCGAATGATCCAGTTTTTCATGCTCGCACGAAACACATTGACATCAAACATCATTTTGTCCGCGAATCGATTATTTCTAAGATGTTTGTGCTGGAACATGTCCCTACAGATCAAATGGTTGCTGATGTGCTGACGAAGTCTCTACCCCGGATACTTCATGAACGATGCTTACAAGGTATGGGGCTTAATAGGCGCGAAGACTTTGTTGGTGACGTGAGGCTTGAGAGGGCGTGTTGAAGATCGAATCATCCATAGGCAACCCACACGTCGATTTTCATATATGTATGTTGGCAACGCAACACAGTTGTCATCCTGACATTCTTTTTTTTTATTTCTTAGATTTTACCTTTTTCCACATGGTGGCAAATAACCCCTTTTCCACTTGAATTAAAACTGTTTCCCAGTAAGGTTATTAAACACTTAAACTCTTCATATATACTGCGTTTTATTTTTTTTCCTAACAATCCTTTAGGAAACCCTCAATACACTCGCCACCGCGAATGGCGAAAGGAGACGAAGAGAAAGCGGAATTAGAAGAAACGTTCAAACTGTTCGATGAACAACCATTGATCGAAGATCCCAGTGTTGATACGGCATCCGACATTTTTAAAGTAAAAGCCGTATCCTTGTCCGAACTTCGAACGACAATGAGAAAGTTGAAAAATAACAAGGCTCGAGGATATGATTTAATCACTGGCGAAATTTTGAAGGAGCTACCGACAAAAGCGTTAGTTAAGTTGATCCACAACTTAAATGCTTCTTTGAAACTTTTATATGTTCTAAGGCAAAGAAATCCGCAAATGACAAGAAATCATATAGACCCCTTCCAAGGTCTTCGAGAAACTTCTGCTTAAACGATAACAACCAGGAATTTGAAAAAATAAGCTTGATTCCGGATCATCAATTCGGCTTTCGGGTCAAACATTGCCCAATCGATCAGGTGTATCGAATAACGAATGAAATCGGAAAAGCTCTAGAAGGGAAAAAGATTTGCTCCAGCGGTTTTCTCGACGTATCGGAAGCCTTCGAAAAGGCACGAAGGCCTTAGGTATAAGCTAAGGGTAGATTTACCGGAAAAATTGTACAGAATATTGGAGTCTTAACTTAAAAACAGACTCTTTCGTGTTAAAGACGGGAATGAATACTCGGAATTCAAAGAAATCTACACTGGTGTTCTACAAGGAAGCGTTCTCGGTTCAATTCTGTTCTTGCTATACACAAGAGATATACTACAAGATGAAGGGACTGTCGTAGCTGCGTTCGCAGACGATGAGTCAGTCGAATCATCAATGGGAAAACTACAACGAGCTTCAAACAAGGTATGTGAGTGGACAAAGACCTGGTGAATCGTCCTTAACGAGACCAAGTAAACGCAAGTCTTGCTTACCTATTTTGATTAGCCCATTCGTTAGGATTCAGAGAAAAATACTCGCAGCTAAGTGTAGCACCTGGGGGAAGTCGCTTAATAACACACCGGCCGCTGGCGCTCGTGTGAACAGCCCCATTGCTTTTCTGTATATTAATGCCGCACGGCCAAATGGGAGCGCGTCCAAAAGGAGCTGGTGTGGCACTGGCCTTAATCTCTACGTAGAATATAGGGAGACTCCGAATAATGATGATGTGGGTGAAAACTATGCGATTTTTAAATTTATGGCTCGATAGATCTACAAATGATGAAACAAATGAGTTCGGAATAAAAGATCTGGCTAAGACAATAATTATGGTTTGGCGGCAGCAAGCTCTGATTACCGAGCTGATATGGGTTCGAGTCTCATCAAAGCAATCGAACAGTTTTTTCGACGCATACAATAGCAAAACGAAGATGGGAACAAACTTCCTTAACCTTCCTATACCCGCGTCAAAAAAATAACATGTATACCCGCGCACGGTTTCTGGGACCGAAACTCAAGAGCCCGTAGTTTCTCTTCTACTTCGAATATTTTTATGAAAATTGTTTTAATCAGTAGAGTGATATATTGTTAACGAAAAAAAACAAGTTTATATTAGTTATTGTAATCTACCATAAAGTACACTGCGCTAAATTGCACCGTTACTAAAATATTTGCGAAAAAGTAAAATTTGACGGTCTCACAGACCAATGCGCGGGTATAGGAAGGTTAAATACTGAAAATTAAATACAGCGTACACTGCCCTATTTTTGTTTAAATTAGCACGTGATGAAGGGTTTATGACTACCCTTGAACTAAAGCACGGGCATAAGGCAAATTAGAGAAGAGACGAAGGAGGTTCCAATGCACGTTGGCTTTAAAAACTATGCCTTGAGAGTGATGACATTCTGACGAAATAGCAAGCTCTCTTTTATCTTAAAAAATTAATTAACGCATAACGAGGTTGTTTTAATGGAAAATTTCGCTGCATAGAAAGAAGAACGAATAAGCAGTCTTCCATCTCAAGGAAGTCGAAGAGTCTCGCAGGCACAGCAACATTCCGAGCTTCTACAAGAAAGCCAAGCAATGCAGGCTTTTTGAAAAGCGGTGAAAATCAAGTAACGGAGATTGGGAGCATTGTAGATGTGTTTAGGTAACATTTAGCGAGGCTATAAAGATGCTGAGAAAAATGCAAGGCCGCCGGCTGTCTCTGATGATTCGCCAGTGTTGAGGCATATGCGACATTTAGCAGCAATACGCCCGATATGTGAGAAGCTAGGTCTTGGCTCTCTATAAGCTGTCGCTCAAAATATTAATTTTGTATGCCCAACACTGGCAAGCCATCTTATCCAACGTGTTGTGTCAACGTCTTAAGCCTCTCGGCAGTACACAAGTCGGCACATGTCAGTGTGGCTTATTGCTTGTCCGATCGATCAGAGACCAAACTATCACACTGCGGCTATCCCTGGAAAAGACCAACGAAATTCAAATCGAAACTCGGGATAAGGGCTGATTTGGGTTCCGGACTGCTCGACGAGGTTGAAAAACACGCGATGCTCTATGCAATTCGGAAACTGCTCTGGATTTCTGCAAGCAGATAAGCTTTCCTTGACTTCTTCAATATCGTGGCTGGAGCAGGAAGTTCGCAGAGGCGTTAACACGGAAGGCACATCTGTCTAGCTGCTGCGATATGCAGACGATATTGACATAATCGGACAACTGAAGATGGAGTGAAACGTTGTACTCATATGAGGTCAATTAACAAAGCAGGATCAATCCAGTAAATAAGAATGATGAGGATGGTGAATAGAGGAAAAGATTAGATCGCGATCTCTATGACCTTTATCATGATAGATAAGTCGACTTTAATGACTCGGCCACATCAAGTAAATGACAAAGAATGGTCCAACTAGGAATATCTATAAATCCCAGTCTCCAGGTTCGAGACGCCAAGACCGGATCTCCGTTACAAAGACATGAATACCAGAAGGCTTGGTCTAGACAACTAGAAACGGAGCATCTAGTATCAAAGAGGATTGAAGATTGCATTGCCTCAGGCAGTGATCTTTCACTAGTCGGGACTTGGGATCCGCAGGAATAGTGCTGTAAAGAACAGTCCCGCGTACAATCAATTATTCTCTAACTCGTTCACAACAAAATCGAGCGTTCTCCGCGACGAGCACTTGGAATCGATTCTTTTTATTCTGCGCCTTAACAATGTGACGTTTCTTGTCGATTCAGATTCTCGGCAGGCTTCTTACTTAATTCAAGGGTACTAAAGGACTACCACTAGCTTCTTAATAAAAAAGATGAAACCGTTTGGTGTCCGGTCATTGCAACGTCAAGGGGAAATTGTCCAGCTGTCAATAAGGCTTGCATGTACTCACTTTTAATGGTGGTACAGTCCGGGGTGGACATAGAAATAGACCGCAACCAACAAGTGCTTCCAGCCAGCTCGATCGTTAGCTAGCTGCTTCCAGTTTCGCACGCTAAGTTGGTTGAGTTCAATTTCCACTTGTGTGCGCCACCTGGGTCGCGGTCTTAGTTAAAAATCGTCATTGTATTTGAAGTCTTCTGACTGGGTCAATGTCATTGAATAGCCAATACAATACGTCGTTGTATCATTTCCTCCACTCACCTTCTATGCAAACAGCAACATATATCACCTGAAGGACCCTTTTCTCGAGACTATTTCGGACGATTTCATCCGTTTTTAACAAAGTCCATTCCTAAGTCATAGAGCAGGACTGGAATGATTAAGATCTTCAGTCCTGCTACCTAAGCTTAAAGAAACAGCGATTGGCAAGAGTAATTTTTCTTTTGATCTCAACACTAGTGTCAATGTCTGAGTTAATAGCCGAGCCTAGGTAGACAAAGTCCTTAACTAAGTTAAAGCTATTTTTGTGAAGGGTGACGTTCTGTCCGAGATGTTAGTGTTGGGTGTCCTTTTTTGTTGATAGCATATATTATACTTTGTTTTACCCTCAGCAGTTGTGAACTTGGCATTGCAAGGAGACACGTGTCCTTCTATTAATCACATCAGAAGGGCAGTTTCAGTATAATTTCCCTTTAAGGATCTAAAGCAATTTGACAGAAGTACATAGATGGTTCCAAAAGTAGTCAAGGAAATTCCTGCTATCACAATGGACCTACTTACATATTTTGTCCAAAGGTCAACTCTCTAAGCGTCACTTTCTATTTTTATCGATGCATCTATGTTCTTGTATATAATTAAGTATATATGTACATATGTATGTATATTAATTGATTTATTTATTGAAATTTATCTCAATTAGCTTTAAATATGCGGTAAATTACAATTTGATTGATGTTGTAATACGATAATGCGATCAGTTGCATCACTAATCGTTACAAAAAAGCGAACAGGGGGGATTTTCTTGTTCACCAAAGGGAGGGTGTAAAAAGTATTTTCCTATAGCATAACTTTTCAAAAGAGGGTGTTCAATTAGTCGGAACATTTTTGTGTGTTCTCTTGAGGAGTGTGAAAGATCGGATTCCTATTGAAAACACCCCTTTCTGATATTATTCTTCCTTCCCCTGGCACATCCCTTGTGCAAGTGTAAGTGTATACAATACATTGTGTGGATTTGAATACAATTAATAAAATTGCAATGCCAAGTTATGCATGGATATCATAATGACAATGTCACAATGAATTTTACTTTTACAGTTTATTTTTCCTAACCTAAACCTGTCAAAGCATTAACAAATGAATTTATTTAGATACAGCAATGTATGTATGTACTTACTTTTAAGTTTCTCTAGTGGTTCGTGCAACATATTCGTTGGAGTGTGAGGTGGAACAATATGATGATGATGATGGTGATGACTAAGTTCTTGTGAAGAATGTTGAAGTTGACTAAGACCGATTGGCATTAGACCTGATATGGCCGCTGAAACACTAACCGTTGATCCCGAATCGTGTAAATTATGATGATTATGCATATGGTCTGCTGTTGAATTTGAATTTCCGTTGCCACTATTGCTTCCTGAACTTGAACTGGCATTGCCTGTGTTGCCATTCATTGTTGAATTTCCACTTCCAACTAAATCCTGAAGACATAACCCAGCTGAATCATTCATATTTTCCATGACATTGTTACGTTCCATAATTTAGTTACTTCGAATAGTGTGATTGATTTAACGGCGCGTAAAGGCACTTATCTGTAAAAGAAAAAAAAAAAGTGGAAATGTATTTATTTAGATATACATATAAAAGAAAACATCAAAGCTTTTTATAATCAAAAGAAAAATCACTTTCAAAAACATACTTCTTGTAGCAATTTGGGCGAATCCTGAGGAATCAAACAGAGTTCTTTGCTATAAGTGACAGGTTCTCATAAAAATCCTTGTACAAACATACGCTACTGTTTAGAACTTTGATTGTTGATTGAGATTGTGGACGACAACATTTTGATTCCATAGTTGGGGAGCATTTTGATCGAATAACTGCTAAACACTTTTAAGTATTTAAACATTGCGGTCTCTATGGATCATACATGTCTCCTCTTAAGAACAAATGGACCTTGTGGTACACCAGTGATTGGTCTCTGAATCCAATTAAAATTTACGTTTTTTCAATGACAAAAAGCAGGAAGTACGAGTAAATAGGTTAGGTTAGGTTGAAGTGGCTGCCAGCTATTGCCAGCACACTTAGACCAGTGATAGGTCCATAGTGATACCACATGGATCTGAAGAGATCTCCATACCGACTCGTTAAACTAATTGGAGCTTTTTATGAAGCAAAGGAGGTTTCGGATATCTATGTTTATCAGATCGCCTAAGTCGTTAAAGTGCAATTCCTATAAATGGAGTCTTCTTTTACGGAAGAGAGCTGGGCAGTTACAAAGTAGGTGGGAAATCGTTCACTCCTCCTCTTCGTCCATGCAGCTTCTACAGAATGGACGCCAAGCCTTGTTGCATGCTTGCTTATTAGACTGTGTCCCGTGATGACACCTATTTCGGATCTGATATGCGATCTGTTGAGAGAAATTAGATTCTTAGAGCTTTTCAGATCCCGCCGTGGTCAAATCCGCTTTGTCGCCAGACAGGTTATACCATTTGTCCACCTAGAATTTGTTTTCTCAATAGCATCCAGCTTAAGTTTAAGTTAACATTTTGTTGTTCCATATCTGGCGAGTTCATCAGCCTTGCAGTTCCCTGGAATATCCCTATGCCCTGGCACCCAACAAAGGTGAATATTAAACTGCTTCGCCATCTCTATGAGAGATGATCGGCAATCCAAAGCTACTAATGAATTTGAAGAGACTGATTCCAGGGACCTGATCGCTGCCTGACTGTCTGAAAATATACGTATATCTGTGGAAGATATCACGTTTTTCTTAAGCCAAGATAAGACTTCTTTGATCGCTTGTATTTCCGCCTGGAACACGCTACAATGATGTGGAAGACGGAAAGAGAGGCTATTGGACAAAACACCACCACCTACACCCTCATTGGTTTTAGATCCGTGGGTGTAAAAATGGATCGAATTGTCCTGAAAAAATGACTAAGTACAAGTAAATACATACGCATGTTTGCAGATTGGATTCAGTCAGACAATTCTCAAATTCTCCAATACAGTAGTTTTCAATCTTTTTAGAATAGCGACCTCCCTGAGCACATAAAGCACATAAAAAGGTACACGACCCCCTTTGAAAATTAAAAATAATAAAATATATAGGGCCATCCAACAAGAGGTGCCATTTTAAATCAATAGAAAAATGCAACACTTTTATGAAAAGTGGTGATATTTTCATTATAATCTGAAGTGCAAACTCTGAGGTTAGTAATGAAATACAATATCTGTTAAATGTCCGCCTCAACTCTGCCTAAAAATAGTCATTCTTTTGATGACATTTTTCATCACGTTTTTGCATAATTTCGGCGGTATTTCGCGAATAACATCTCTGATATTTTCTTTTAGTGCATGAATCGGTGGAAGATCATGGGCGTAGACTTCATCTTCGACATAGCTCTAAAGTAAGAGTTCTAACGGTGTGACATCGCACGATCTCAGGGGCCAATAGAAGTCTCCATTTCGAGAAATCACACGTCGAGGAAATTTGCCACGCAATAGAGCCATTGTTTCTCCAGCTGTGTGGCATGTGGTGCCACGTCCAAAGCATCAATTTCAGGCAAAAAAAAGTCACATCTTTCCACTTAAACGGTCGCACCAGCATTATTTTCGAGAAAATATGGCCGAATGACGCCGCCTCAATCCAAAAACCGCACCAAATTTATGCTTGTGGATGGAGAGATTGTTCCACTATTTCTCTTAGGTTTTCGGCGCCCCAGATGCGATTATTTTGTTTGTTTACAAATGAAAATGAGGCTCGTCACTCAGAATAATTTTGCGCCTCTTCATTCATTTCCAGCACCCAATCAGCGAAAGTACAGCGTTGTGCTAGGTCTGCTGGCTTCAATTCTTGTTTCAACTGGACCTAATAAGCATGTAGGCCAAGATCTTTATGCAAAATGCGGTGCAAAGTGGTTGGTGGATAGGCCGAATTCCTGTGATCGTCTCGAAATGGACACGCATGGGTTTTCAGTCACACTCTCAGCTTGCCGGACGAACACGAATTGGAGTTTTTCAACACTAACCTGTCCGCTACTTCAAATTTATCGATTAAATTTATTATAACTGCGCGAGAAGGCGCTTGTTGATGACTAAAAGCAGTACGAATTTTACGAACCATTTCCGCCATATTTTTGCCGTTTTTGTAGTGAATTTTCACTATATCAACACGTTGTGCGAACATGTATCGATCCATATTTCTAACCTTCTAGTTTTTTCTTATCAAGAGTCATTGACACCTGAATGTTGACAGTTCAACAATGGCGCAAAATTTGAAATGACACTTGTTGTTGGATGATCCTTTAGTCAAAACAGGCATCGGCTCACAGAAGCTTAGTGGTTAGCCCATTGAAATGCTACGCGCGGCGACATAGGTTTGAGCCTTAGGAAAACACCTAAAAGTTGTTCGGAGCACCACCTCTCGGCAGACAATGACAAACCTCCAGGAATATAATTTGTCATGTTAAAACTTCTTAATCCACTGTTCGGAGTCGGCAATAGACATTTTTTCGAGAGTGACAGGGCTTGAGGGTGTCGCTGACCTCATGCAACATCGAGTTTGGGGAACCTCGACACCTGCGACCGTGCATGTAGCCCGACGCCATGCATATGGGAGTTCGACGATAACGCCCCCAATTAATCTGCCAGAGAACTACTGGGAAAACAGGAGTATGACGAATGCCACTGAGCAGATCTGCAAATGAAACAAACTAAAGATCTGCACTGAAAAACGGTTCAAGCGATCGTTGTCCAGCTACGTGTCATCACAAACAGAAGACACACGCTTCCATGGCAATACAAATTGTATGTCTCTACTATTCATGCAAAAAATATAACACAAACCAGAGGACTATAGTGGCATGAAGTGAGGCCTTGACCCTTTATGGCCTCTCTCGCCAAATGTGTGCAATTTTTTGGTCAGATCATGATAAGTTGAAGGGTGTTGGGTCGTTGTCAATTTTTTTTTGTAAAGTAACACCCTGTCTCTATGAGCTATCGACTTATTCAGCTATGACCAGCCATCAATCGATAGCATGTTATCTACAGTTCTATTTCAAACTCGCTTTCTATGGCTTTTGCTATGTCCCATTGTTGACTACCGTTAGATGATGGCTCATAAAGACCGATAACAAGGGTATTTAAGACATGACACTAGCGAAAACAATTTCATGGATCTGTATGACAATAGCCGTGTTTTTTTTTTTTGAGAATTATACTCACTTCAGTCAAAAAAACGATTCATACTCAGTAGCAGCCGCACCAACCAATTGGTTTGCGGCTCGATCTCATTTTCTTCATTTGACAGTTTGTAAATGTCAAAACCGAGGAAAAGCAACAAATACGATCGGCTAAGAGCTAATTTATGAGATTTTTCGCGCTCTGGTGGTCAACTTATGTAGTTCTATCCTCACTTGCTGCTACTGGGAAAGTTATCGCCACTTGGTGTGTTGTTATTGCTTTGTGTGTAAAATTTTACTGGGCTGGGTATACAGCTCTCAAAAAAACACGGCTAATACAATGGTCACCGTGGCTTAGTGGTTAGTGCTTGGGCTGTTAAGCGAGAGTACACAGGTCCGATCCACCAAACGTTTGTTTGCGGCCCCACCTTTTCGCAGGCATGACAAACCTGCAAGAGTTATGAAAAAGCCTCTCAATCCGCCATTCGAAGTCGGCAATAAAGCTGTAGGTCCCTTCCATTCGTGCCAAGAATATAATATTCCCAACATGAATGGTTGTGAGAAGCTAGGACTTGGCTCTCTATGAGTTGTCGCGCCGAATATTTGTATTTGTTTGCATGACAATGACAACGTCCTTTTTAAGAAATCCGTCGGTTGTTTGGTGAGATAAGCGCTCCAAGCTCCAAAAAATAATAAGTTTCAGCTGTTTTGGAGCATTTGCCAGCGAGCTGCGCTCTGCTCAATATGCTTTGATAAACGTACCCCACTTGATATTTATATCGGAGTTTGCACTCGGAACCTTCAACCCCTTTCTCATATATATGTACATCATCTAATAATGCAATAACACCAGAATCAAGGCTACACCCCGACAGAAAAAAAAAAAGGGTACTGTCGGGATAAGCTGTGATTAGAGTTTAAACCTCGGAAGTTATATACTCATATGTTTATGGACGGCTTTATAATAGGACAGTGGTCTGGCGCTGGTACTTCCCTGCTCATGGCAACCATGCTCTACTAGAGTCGTGGTCCTACTCTACTGTGCATTGGTGTTCATCCGCTCTACATGACTCAGCCACCTCATTCGTTGGACCCTCACTCTTCTAGCTTCGCCATTGTATCTCTTCCTCCACTCCTCAACGTTTATGCAGACGAGCTGAAAATCACCCAGAGAATTTTGCTCATCCATTTTTGACAAAGTCCGTGCCTCTGCGCCATAGAGCAGGACTTGGATGATTAAGGTCTTATAGAGAGTCACTTAAGCTTTGCTACTCAATTGCCTTCTTAGTCCACAGAAACAGCGATTAGCAAGAGTTATTCTTCTTTTAATCTCAGCACTGATGTCATTGTCTGAGTTTAAAGCCACGTAGACAAAATCCTTAACTACCTCAAAGTTACATCTGTCGAGGGTGACGTTCTGATCGAGACGTCGGTGTTGCGGCTCAGTCCTGTAATCACTTCTTTAATTCGACCGAAAGGCTAAACTCGCTGGTTTGGATCACAGAACAAAATCGGATAAAAGAAAATGCGATCTTTAACGAGCTTGCTAGACAAGGTTCAGAAGAGGATTTTTCAAAAACTGAACTCAAGTTGTGCTTGTATCCGCGGTAACGGCTTCCATTGTCAGCTGCGTTTCTATTCAAAACAATAAAATGATGTAGACAAACCAAACGAATGCACCTCGACTTCTCTAGGAAATTTACGGTTTATAGTCCACTAAGCTCAGTGTATTGGGGCTCAAGCGACACCACTATCTATCATGAGACGGATTTTTAAAGCTGATGTAGGGAGCAATGATGACCTAAGCTCTTGATTACTGAACACATTAAAATTATGTTCTCTACTTTGAAGTGCAATCGACCTGTGTCTAGGATTATTTGAGAACATTTTTGGAATGCAAAAGCTTCATGAAGTCGGCAGTAAAATTTAAGAAATCTAGTGGTGTGAGGTGACTTCCTTGCTGTGTTCAAGTACGGTCACAGTGTGATGCCCTTATTTCAAGTCAAACTTATAAGACAGTTCAAGGTTCAACAGATCCTAAGGATTACGAACAATTCAAAAACAATCAAAACGCCAATCAACTCGGAAACAATATCGTCAAAAAAGCGGAAGCAGACATTTAATACCACTTGACGTTGCCGTATACTCCTCAAAGTGGAGAATAGAAATGAAAAGAAGATGGAAACCGAAGTTTTTTTCTCATTTTTCCACATTAAATACGAGTAGAAATGTATCTACATACATAGGTACGTATGTACTTTATTCTAAAGAAATGGTTATCAATTTGTGTGTCAACCTCGTCGCAGGCTACTTTAAAAAGTTCACGCGTTCAGCCAAGTAGATTAACCCTTCGCACTCAAAGGGTGGCGCAATGACAAAAACAAACAAAACTCGTAATGCATTTGAGAGATTATTTTTTGTAGATAATGCACCAATGGAGAGTTTTAAGATTTTTTTTTTTAAGGACTGAATAAACAACCGTACGTAAATACGAGCATGTAAATAAGTAATAGGTATGCCGGTATGCGCCTTCTTGTTTTTGGTTTGGTTTGCAGGTTGGTTAAAATAATTCTAAAAATATGTAGTCTTAGTTCTAGTGATAATACATTTTTTAAGATACAGATGTATGTATTTGCCTACATATGTGTGTATGTACAGGGCGCGCCATCTTTTATGTCGGTATGTAAACATTGAATAACTTTGACATTTATCAACCGATTGACTTGAGTAGACATGATTTTGAAACGTCAATTCAGTACAATTTTAACCATGAATCGCTCACACCGAAACAACGCGCCGAAATAGTGACGCTGTACATTAAAAATAGTCGTTCAGTTGTGTTAACTCAACGTGCACATTGTCGAAACTATCGTGGCCAACAAGCACCGTCTGACAACACTATTCGTCGTTTCTCTTAATATTCAAGGCTGATGCTAAACTATTAGGTAGGTCGGTTGAAGAGGTGGATGCATCGCGTGATGCAGCCTTCACTCGGATCTCTACGGATTCATTGTGTTCCTCTGACGTGGAATCGCCATTCTGAAAAGACAAAAAGAAGGGAAAATCTGGGTGAGTGCAATTACAATCGTCCGGCCTCCCTGAACCATCCAGAACTCGTAGTAAATTTTCGCCCAGGTCGTTGAAATAGTATTCACCGAGGGCCGTCTTCTTTGTAGGCTGGAGCATTCGCGTAGGAAGTGGGTTGATTTCTCTTCCGCGTCTGTATTCCCACAGCCTCTGCATAACTCGTCTGTACTTAAACGCATTCTTTTACGATGACCCACCAGTAGGTTGTGGCCTATGATGATCCCTATGAAGAGTGCTAAGTTTGATCTGTTTATCGCAAGAATGTGCCCCGTTTTCATCTTGTTGATATTTGGCCAGAGTTTCCTGGAGATGCGGCATGGTAAGAGTGCGCTCCATCTCTCATAAACTAGGTCCTGTTCCGAACCCTTCCTGGCTTATTCATCCGGCATTTCATTCCCATGGATACCTTTGTGTCCTTGGATCCACCAGTGTGTTACGTTGTGGTTCGCGGTAAGGGTTTTGAGCTCTTCGCGACAACATTTCACAATTGTTGCCTTAACTACTGTGGATGAAATGGCTTCAATGGCGGCTTGGCTATCTACGTAAATGTCGATAGTTTTCCAAGAGACAAGCTTCATTGATAGTTCACGGGGTGCCTCGGCGATGGCTAGTGCTTCTGCTTGGAACACGCTTTCGTGGTTCGGAAGTCTTGTTGACCGGTTTATGTTGGGTTCTAGTTAGTAGATCCCAGAGCCTACTCCTCCTTCTGTTTTTGACCCGTCTGTGAAAATCGATATTTTCATCCAGTTGATAGCCTTCCCGCTGGCCCGCTCGTCTCTTGAGGGGATAATCATTTTTATGTTAAGGCTGAAGTCAGGAGATGGTGTGAGGTAGTCCGAGTCAGTTTCTAGTTTTGCCCAACTTGCTATCTTTCGATGGCCCTTGTCGCCCGTTATTAATAAACTTCCTTACTGCGTATTGCTCATCAACAAGCTGGCAAAAAGTCCAACAGACGTTGCTTGGAAGATCAAAAAACTGTGGAGCACCTCTTGAACAAATGTCCCGTCATAGCTCAAAGCGACAAAAACACTTCAAACACAGGGTTACACAGTCAGTCATGGTGCTGTGAAATAAGACAAAGCCAAACGTGAAATAAGGCCGAATTTCAACATGAAATTTTGGACATAAAAGGACCAAAGCAGCGAACTGTGTAGTACTTTTGTTTGACCTTATTTCAACAAGCTGTTTGACAGTTTTGCTTTCTAAAAAAAGAAACAAAGCCAAATGTTGACATTCTGGCCTTATTTTACGGCATCGTATCGAAAACTTCTCGAGCCCAAAATCGATAGTTTTATTATGGTACGTAGGTACATAAAACCAGTAAAAGAAGCCTTAAGACCCTCATAGAGTATCTTGCATAGACAAATGGTCATCTCTGGTTAAAATCGATAGTGATGCAGTTTTTATCGATTAGAAATCTTCTCAAGTGTATACATAGGTAGTTTCCAGATATAATCATCCCTCCCCCCATTCAAGGAACATCTTGGGGGAATATTGTTAGGGGGAAAACCAACTAAACCAATTTGATTGCAGATTGAATCTTCACAAAACCAACACCATTATAATTTTATACCCATCACAGCTCAATATATAAGTGGACTTATGGATAATTCCACTCCACCGGTTTTTGTGTGTAACACCAGTGTGTAGTAGTTCAAACATATATATACACACATGTGCATACGTATGTATGTAAGAAAAGGGAAAAACGAACATTTTTTTGATTGGGAATAAGATTGTTTGATGAACATATCAATTGATCAGAACGAATCAATTGGGGGATTCTATATTTTTCAACATAGGGAGAGGCACTACTGTGCGTTTATTTTTTTTTACCTACACTGGATAGATACTTGAAACCACAGGTGAAATTGTGATTCATAGATTACATGCAATGTTCCAAGTGTATATGGCAGAGCTGATACTACCGCTGAAAGTAGGTCATATCGGGTTGTTTCACTATTTATATGACGGCATGCACTATTAATTTATTTATTTATTTTTTAATCTAGCCAGACACATTTCAATATAGCATTAATTGTTTAACAGAAATGTAATGAAGGACAATACCTGACATACAAAGCAAAATGTATTTTTATTTTTTAATAAACAGAGGTTAATCTTTTAACAACACTGTAACAATAAAACGGTCACAAATTGTACATGTAAAATTGCCTATCAGTGAAAAGTAAACTTGTTTATCTCCACAACTCCATTGTAAAATATTTGATTTTTCCCGTTAATTTCTTATCTCGATGTTTTACAGCACCCCTGCTATTGAATTAGGACCATTCTCTGGCTTAGTAAATCATATACGAATGCACCTACCTAGTACATCCATGCATAGGCAGGTTAGGTAGGTACTGTGAAAATGTGCGGTTGATTAATTTTATATAAGACATAATAAAATTAAATACTTAAGTTTAAAAACTGAAAAATACAATGTTTTCCTTCCCTTGTGCACTTTAGACAAATACGAGTATGATTGCCGTCGGCATGTTAAGTGTCGAAGAGCTTGAACTATACACTCGCTGCCACCAACCTTTCATCCGATATCCGATACCAGTTTAGATACAATACATGCCGCGTCTAAACTGGTATCGGATATCTAATGGAAAAATGCAAGAACCAATGCACGGTAGGCCTGGTTGACCTGGAGAGGGCCTTTGACACTGTATATTTACAGGGGCTCTTTTGAGCAGGTTGGGCATAAGCAAACCACTAATGTACATGCTAAGTAACATGGTGACCAGTAGACGGTTCATTGGGAAAAATGGCAATGTGACTTCTGCTGGTACATTCGAAATTAAAAATGGTCTGGTCGCCGATCCTGTTCAACATTTACACGTGCGATCTCGTAGGCTCTCTTCACTATGCTATTGCGTATGCAGACGACTTGATTGCGTACAGATTAAGTCCAAAGATCGAGGTCATTGTAACTCTCTTGCCGCGTCGATAAGATTCAGTGATATTGCGACGACTGGAAATTGAAGATCAACCTTCAGAAGTCAGAAACCATTCTGTTTAGGACGCCGTTGTCTGGGGCTTCTCAGGATACCAGACAGAATTGGCGAAAGTTCGCAATCGTGGGACAGCACGGGCAACCATTAGTGAGTCGAAGTGTAGTCAGAAATCTTGAGATCTGGCTCTATATTTGAACAAACATATATGTAGATGCAGCTCTGGCCTGAGCCCGAGTTGCTTTTGCCCTTACAAAGAGACTGTTCGGCATTAAGTCCGGAACAAGCCGACCTTCCGGTGAACATCCCGCCTAGCTCATTGAAGCTCGTAGCAGGGAATAAAGCTCTAGGAGAGGCAAACAACAGATGGTCCTCTCTGGACACCTGTGTCATCACAATGAAACTATGGCCCCTATTTGACAAAGCTGGGACCGATAGAAATATACAAAAAGATAGAAAATCCCTATCCACTCTTATTAGAAACAACAATCTGCGGTACTATATAAAGAAACTCCGTATTACGGAAGAAGACCTGTGTAGGGGCTGCGGTGACGAGGAAGTTCATGAGGATACTGTCCACTTCCTCTGTCACTGCCTCGGATGTCACTTCTTCTGGGATCTCGAGAAACTATCCGACAAACCGGTGAATGACCTGAACAACTTTATTAAATCTACAGGATGGTTTGTATCACAGCACACACAGTAAGCAAACTTAACAGTTTTATGCTCTTTAAGCGGGTAGGGTAAGATTTCCCCCTATGGGTATCACAATCGGTCTGTAGTTACCTAAGTGTGGCGTAGAAGCAGTTCTTAACCTTCGCCAAGAAGATGCCCAACTGTGTGATTTCTAAAATTCCTTGTTGTCACATATACTATATATGTGTCAAGGGCACTATCTTTAATATCGCGAATTGAGAATCGTTGTCAACATTTGAAGTAAAGGCGAGGGAAGTTCGTCTTAAGGTCAACGAAGATAAAAACAAATAAGCACATTCCGTGTAGTGAGTATCTGACAAAAGGTTAGAAAATAAAGCCAAGTTCAGCTACCTCAAAGTAGACACCTTAGTGGTGATCCGACAAAGATTAATCATAGGAAACCAATGCAAAAATATATAAATAAATTCAAAACTCCTAACCAAAAAGTTTAGCCTTACTGGTCAATGAGTCTGCCAGTCCACTGCTGTGCCTAGCAATAAGTAGGAAAGCAGAGCAAATACTGGGTGTTTTCAGGTGGAAAATATGATGCATGTTTGTTGTAAAGGATATAAATATGAACTCCATGAGCTCTTTGAAGATGTAAAAAAGTCCGAAAAGCTAAATCACGTTGACAAGATGGCCCACACGTTTGTTTAAAAAATAAGCAGTGTACACGCAAACAGAGAGTACAGAAGTCTGCCCTGTTTCGACAGAGGCTCTTCATGAGACCAGTGTCAGTCTAAGATTTGACAAATGCTAGCGTTTTTTGAAGTTTAAAAACTGTATGACGATATTTGAAAACTTGAAAACTCTAACATATTTACGAACGAATATTTGATGACCCATTGCATGGTGTAAGCACTTGGTAAATTCAATTACACAACAGTTGCACATAAGTGTCATTTTATTGCAATTGACAAACAATTTTGATTGTCTGTAAACTTTATGGTGGGTGTCACAAGACCACTTAAAAATAATGATAACTGACTGCGATTATAGTCAAAGTTTATGTAACTTGTAATGATATACACATATCCATACATATGTAGGTCATAGATTCGTACATAGTTGCTGAATTCAATGTTAAATCTCTACTGGATCAAAACTGAAAATGAATAACCATTTAAATCTACTACTTACATATATGTTGTTATGTACACCTACACACATATGTACATATGCAGGAAGTACAAACACGTGTACAATTTATGATACTCTATTTCCCTGTGTCAAGAAGTAATGCATCATCATATTGGATTGGCTAGGAGGCATCTTTGACACTTTTATGTATAAACACTTTTTTCTATCTGACACTTTTACCGACCTATCGAGGCAAACATTAACTGCCGGCGGTTCATTGAACAATTTAGATACTTTTCTTAGATATTGTATTTATTTGTGATAAATTATTGTATCCGTACATTACGTGCATATTTATTTTGAAATTTGTGTATATCAAGCTTTTGACAATAGGAGCAATCGAATTAATATGGAAGCAGTGACAGGTTTTTTTAAGGTTCAAGATAGCAATGAAGTAAATTAAGTCTAATGAACTTAGTTAAAGTTTTGGTTATAATTGGTTTTATTTATAGAATTCATTGACATTTTGTTGTTGCTATTTTGCTTATCGGGTTTCCTCTATCATTTTGTCGTTTATTTTAAAGAATTTTATACATCTTTGAAGAGTTTTACCACAATCCGTACCGATGTCTCAGTTACAAAGATTGGTTTGCTGAATGCTATTTCTAGACAAGACGAGAAATAAAATGGATGACGAATCAATTTACTTTATGTTTTCCGGCATTCAAAACACTTTCTATAGATACATTGTTGAAAAGTTGTATCTACTGCCAACTTTCACGACTGAGAATAACTGAGAATGTCACTAGTTTTAGCGTCCGAATTTTGCTCAGATCATGGATAGCACCAACAGCCGGGCATTAGGAGGATAAAAAGCTATGAATGCTGAAAATGGACATCACTTGGGAATTTTGATGCGAAGGACGCGAGAAGTTTTTAACTCTAGGCAGAGGAGTAAACACTTGATTAGAAGCTGCATGAAGGGTAAATTCCATAACATAAGCTCGATATGTGGTTACGCCCACATAGATGAGAAAGATGACACCAAAGACTGTGCCTACAAACTTCTAGATCGAGAAAGAATAATATTGAAATCTTAGTTATTGATTTGAATACTGAAATAGGCAAGGAGGATAGGCACATTTGGTTGGACGGTCGAAAAGCACGGCAGAAATTTTACAATTTTACAGACACAATATTGCTAATAGTACTACTGGAATATTACTTAATTACCTTAAAATTATATCACAGAAAATACTTTGAAATGTTTTGAAGGAAAAGCCACTAAAAACTTTCATTAAAAATACCTGGTGTCGTTGGAGGAAAAAGAGAAGAGGTTTCAATACTTGATTTCAAGCTGTGGAGTCACTTATTTAAAAATACGTATAGGTAACGGCATAATAAATAAATAAATTAATAAACAGATGAATAAATAAGTATATACATAGAAAGCTTCTTTAAACAAATAAAATGAAAAAATAAAAAAAAAACCAAAAAAACAAAAAATTAATAAATAAGTAACCAAAGCAACAAATGAATAACGAGGTAACGTAAAACAAATAAGTTAGCACTTTTGTGCGATGATTTTTTTATGACTTTCGACGTGAATTAAACCACCAACAGTGTGTTGATCAACTCGCTTCGACTTTTGGTGATGTAGCACCATCTCGAGCCTCCATGTTTCGCTAGTTTTCCGAATTCAGTCGTGGTCACACTTCGCTATAGGACAAATTTCGTGAAGGTCGTCCAAAATCGGTTGTTGTGCCAGAAAAAATCGATGCTGTGCCCGAACTGATGTTGGAAGATCGTCATGTGATATACCTCGAGATTGAGGTATGCTTGGGCATTAGTTCCATCAGCGTACGTTCAATATTGCATGAACATTTGGCCGTAAACATGATTTGCTCGCGTTGGATACCGCATAATTTGACAATCGTTCAAAAAAAGGCTCGTGTGCTAAGAAATGTTGAAAAAATGCAATCGCGGTGCTTCAAAAGACGTCTTTAATATCGTGACAGGCGATGTATATGAACCCGAAACTAAACAACAATCGACTGTATGGGTCTTTCAGGACGAGTCAAATCTAACTGGACATGTCACCACCGTGCCATTAGAGCAACGTAGAACGGTCAATTCTGAATGGTGGTACACCACCATTTGTTTGTCAGAAGTATTCGGAAAAATAAGAAGACGAATCATTCTCCACCACGACAATGCAAGCTGTCACACATCGGCTCAAACAAGAGAATTTTTGAGCATTCAAATAATCGAATTAGTGCCGTACAGTCCTGATTTGGTACCCAATGATTTCTTCTTATTCCCGCAGATCAAAAATTAAATGCGAGGTCAACGTTTTTCGACGTCTGAAGAAGCGGTTAATGCGTTCAAATCTCATGTTTTGGAGATATCACAATCGGAGTGGAAAAAGTGCTTCCAAAATTGGTTTAAATGCATGCAAAAGTGCATTGATCTTCATGGAGAATATTTTGAAAAACAGTAAAGCCATTTTCGATTATAAATATTTATATTTACACGTTTATATCAAAACTTAAGTAGCAACCTAAGTAGTTTCGAGCAGCCAACATAAACGCAAACTTAACATTTGAATGGGTGAAATTGTAACAGATTGCTAGGATCCTTCGCTAAGCGTGTATCCCGTAGTCCATCGAACAGCCCGGAGCTATTGCTTTTGCAACATTACCAATAAACTATCAGAAATGTTGTCGCTATTGGCTGGGTTTCACAAAATGATGAAGAATATAGCAGCTGCAGCTGAATATAGGAGCTGCTCATAATGCTTACGTTACGATACGGAAGAAACTCCAGCTTCTCAGATAGAAAAGAAGGTGTACAGACGTTGAATCTATTGAAAGATGCAACAAAAGGGGTGCTTTTCGAAAGATTTACCAGTTAACTAGAGCTCGTAATAGAGGCACAGTCACTGCTGACAATGTGAAAGGAAGAATTCAGCAGGTTATTAAACGGCGACAATAACCTAGAAACTACTCATTTAACCTGGACGATGACAGGCAACATTTCCACTCCACCCGACTAAAACAATATGGACTTCCAAACTGAAGTCCAATAAGATTCAATGTGTTGACTACCTGCTGAACTCTCAATGCTAAAGGAAAATACTTGCATACAAACTCATTTGTAAAATTTGGTCAGATGCCCAATCCGTAAAAAAAAAAAAAAAAACTTTTTGAACTTCCTCCAACTACATAACATATAATGTGAACGCCTTAAATCTTTCGTCAATACCCTGATTGGCCCTTATAAGAGTGGTTGTACATAGACAGTGAAAGTTCATCATCGACTAAATCTTTACATTTAAGCAGATTTTGGAGTACCTTTTTTTTTTTATGGAATTCAAAGCCGCTTGCAAGATCGTAAGTAGAGACGAACTGTACAGAGCCAAGTCTGGTTTTGACATCCCAACCAAACTCGATGTAGAATACATACTTCTCTGTCAAAATCGACAGGAAACCGCATAAAATGGATCTTCTAATGTCATAATGACATAATGGGAAGAACAGCAGTCTGTCAGCAGTCTGGAGCGTTTAGCAGTGCACGACATAACATAACTAAATACAATTTCAATTTGTAGGTATCCACATTAAGGTTTAGGTTCCACAATGCCCCTTTATTATTTTTTTAAAGTGATGTACGTAGGATTAGGTTAGGTGCGGTTGAAGTGACTGCCAGCTAAACCCAGCATACTAAGACCAATAGGTCCACATGAATCTTGAAGTGATCCTCACCTACTCCTTAAATCAATTAGAGCTTCTGATAAAGCATAAGAGGTTTCTGACATCTGTGTTTATCAGATCGCCTAAGGTCGTTGTAGTTTTCTAAGTTTTCTTCTGCGAAAGAGAGTTGGGTCCCTTTCTTGGTCCAAACAGGATCTACGAAAATTTTTTGAATGTACACCGAGCCTTGTTGCAAGCTTATTTACTAGACAATGCCTCGTGATGACACCTATTGTGGTGCTGATATGTAAGAAAAATTAAATTCTTAGAGCGTTTCAGATCTAGCCGTTTTGTCCACCTAAAACTTAAGTTTACATGTAGCGATCGGTATTCCCAAGGTCAAGGTGGCTTTATCTGGTAGTAGGGGTATAGTTGTTTCATATCTGGAATATCCCTATGCCCCGACACTGTTCTTGATTCCAAGGATTTGATTGCATTTTCGAATATCATGTTGTTCTTCAGCCAAGATAAGACTTCTTTAGCCGCCATAACTTCCGCCCGGAGCACGCTACAATGATTTGAAAGACGCGAACAGAGGGTTTTCACCTTTACCTACCCCGTGATTGGTTTTGATCCGTCATTCGTTGATGTAAAAGTGGACCGACTTATCTTCTAGAAATACAACTTCCTCCTAGAATGACCCGAAAGGAATGGTAACTAGAAAGTTTTTGTAAAAATTTAGCTTGAGTGTGGTGAAGTCTATGTTGATTATGACTATGAAATTGAGGCATGGCCAAAATCTTTACTGGATCACTGTGAAATTGATTTAAGGCGAACGGCTGAACTACATAGTTGGCACTTGCCAAAGATGCCGAGGGGGCTAGATGAAACAGAATGATAAAGGTACTATGTAGTCAACCTAAAAAGGTATAGAGTTGACACTGAAAAATCAAATGATTGACACTTCAGGTTCGTTAGACCAGATTTTCTCCTGCTGAAACGGTTACTCGATGTTGCTGTATAAGCTTCTTGCATGATAAAAATCTACGATCTATAAGGTGTTCATCGGTATGTGTATAGACTTACAAACCTTCTAAAAATACTGGTAGCCCGGGCTAATAGCATGCACTATTCGCAAACCTTAATAATGTCAGAAATACGCCTACGTATTAACCCACACCATACACACTTCAACCACTTTCCTCGCGGGACTGCCGTTGGGTATTAGTTCGCGGGGCTGGTTAGCAAATTATGTTCTGTTTTCCATATATGCGGCTGCTATTTGCCTTATTCTTTCAAGTTGTCGCAGCTCATTTGCACATTTATTACTAGTGTGCAGATTTGCCTCCAGTTGTCCTCCGAGCGCACCATGTCAATTTTAAAGGTTATTTCTCCAATGTTGAAAACGTTTTCAATAGAGCACTGCGTGCTCGGGATCTTCTTCTTCATCTGAGCATGTTGGGCGGGCTATCGTGCCCAAATCGGTGCAAAGATTTCCGATAGCCGCCGTGACCAGACAGGAATTGCGTAAGGTGATAGTTGCAGCAGCCGTGCGCTCGGTGTGTCCATACTTCGATGACAGGGATCGACTTGTAAGTCCATCTGCCTTTTGTAGAGTTGTCCCACCATGCATTATCTTCTGCGAACAGTAGTCCATACGTATTACAAAAATTTAAAAAGAACGCGCACTATCACCTTCATCGTTTTACCTCTACTCTTCAACTCCAGCCCCTAACATAGTCAGTAAGTGATACATTGCCCAAAGTCCTAAGTGATAAGTATAAAAAAGTCGACTTAACCCTTAGATACAACCGACCCAGAAGCAAATGATTTATTCATTGCTTTATAACTAACAGCTAACGAGCTTTAATTATTGCAGATGCAGAGCTCCTTCAAACTAAAAATACTCGTACGCACAAGGCTTCCCTATTGTGCGCATAGGGGCATCCGTTCGTATTCCGAACACATCCGAGAACATGCCACACACAACTGACCATACCGAGGCATCCGTGTATACTTAATCTACGCCAGCAATTTTCAGAGTTTGCGCCCGTGATTTATTAATAGTCATAGAGCAGCAAATGTCTACAGAGATACGCAGTCGTTTGAACTCGAACGGATAATCTGTGGGTATCATTGGGATTTGTTGGGTGGACACGAATTTTCCGGCCGCACACCGTGCTATTATTGCATCTATCAAATTTGTCCACACTCCGGTTTTTTTTTTTATGTTCATCTTTTTTTGTTGTTGCAGCCTCGTTCATGGTGCGGTTACCTGATGTGAGTTCAAGAATTCGATTGATTTGTTGGTTCATTTTTCATTCTTTTGTTTGATAATAGGTGTCCTTTAAGGGTTTGACTTTATTGTTTTTGTCGTGTGGACTTTTCTTTTGTAAAATCATTTTGAATATAAGTGGTTTTGTGATAGTGCTGAGTTGGTACACATGCTTTCACAAACAGTTAATTATTATAAATACATAGCGTACCGCACGTGTCACTTTGAAATAAACCATAAAAGGGTCATCACACTGGAAGTGTAGTCAGTTTTTTGTATAAATTCTAAACACAACATTAGCTCTACCTAACAAAATCAACGAGGTCAAGAAGGCTCAAGGCACAGCATAGATACTACAGGACCTTGCAGTGCAAATGGGATCATGTACAGCCGATGATCTTGCTGTGATCTGACACCTTCTAAAGGGTCTTTCATTAAACGCTTCCTATCTTTAAACTTAAATAACACAAAGTGTGTGTGAGATATCATCCAAGTTTTTTATTTGTTTGAAAGGCCTATCGATGCCATTATTTATGGAATATAACATCGTTCAAATGTTCGTCGCGGCTTCTCTGGGTGGCGCGCGTCCAATTTTCCATGACTCTGCCGCATAAATCGGGCTGAATTTGACCGATGACATGGGCCTTCATTCTGGCCTAAGTGGGTCCCTGCTTCTTGGGCACCGCCGCCCAACCTAACCTTACCTATGGGTTATGTTGGCTTTGAGGGCCGCTGTGGTTTGTGGCTTATTCACATAGACCTGCGACTTCAGAAAACCCCACAAGAAAAAGTCTAGCGGGGTCAAATCGCATGATCTCGGTGGGCAGTTCACATCACCTCATCGTGAGATGACCATGCCCTCGAATCGCTCGTGCAGAATTTCCAATGTGGCGTGAGCTGTGTGGCACGTAGTGCCCTCCTGTTGAAACCACATGTCGTTGGTGTCCATATCATCCGCCGTTGACGGTGATGGCCTGGCCAACATCGTTCTCAAAGAAATATGGACCGATGATGCCGCCAGCCCAAAATCCACACCAAACAGTGACTTTTTCGGGATGCATTGGACGCTCTTGGATCTCATGTGGATTGGTATCGTCCCAAATTCGACAATTTTGTTTGTTGACGTACCCATTCATCCAGAAATGGGCCTCATCGCTGAAGATAATTTTTCGATGCAAATTATGGTCAATTTCCAAGTTCTTGTGAGCGACGCGGAATCGACTGCCTCGGATTCTCCTGCACACTCTCAAGGACAGCGGCAATGTTTTTGGCAGATCTTGCGTTTCGTCGAGGAACGGGTGTTGGTTAATCGCTTACTGAACCAGTGGATCCAAATTTATCCACCACACTGCGAATAGTCGTCTCGAAAGGACGATTATGGCGACCGTAAAATGGGCGAAGCGCGCGGAAAGTTGCCCGAACAGAACACCCATTTTGATAAAACAATTTTATTATTTGCACGTGTTGTTCATCGCTATATCCTTTCACGTTGATTTGGCAAAACAGACTGAATAAATGACAGCCAATTTGATAGATGTAGCTTCAACAATATGGCCGCTATCAACTGTCAAACTTCGGAAGACCTTGTACCTCATATGTAATATGCCCATTAAAAAGGAAGTTTGTAGTGTGTAGTGCAATCAGAGTTAAATAATCCGGGTGCTGGTTCATTAAACTCTGCTGGACTCACAACCAGCAGGTTTGGTTACCTCTCCGACTGACTCCTTGGGAATCTCTCAGTCCACATTGTGGCGAATTTTGTGTAAAGATCTTGGACTACACCCTTATAAGATCAAACATAAATCAAGAACTGAAGCCTCTTGATCATTTGAAACGCCGAAACTTCTCCGAGTGGGCTCTGCAAAAGTTTGAAGAAAATCCTAAATTTCATCGAAAAATCATCTTCAGCAATGAAGCTCATTTTTGACTTGATGGTTGGTTGGCTTTCTCAATAAGCGAAATATGCGTTATTGGACAGCAACAAACCCACATGTGCTTCAAGGGACTCCATCGCATCCACAAATAGTGACCGTGTGGTGTGGATTTCATGCCGGAGGTGTAATTGGACCGTATTTTTTCGCAAATGATAATGATCGCCATGTTACGGTCGCTATCGTGTCATGTTGGAAGACTATGCTTGACCAGAATTGGACGGACTTGACATCAGTGATATGTGGTTCCAACAAGATTGGTGCCACATAGTTGGTCAAACAATTGATCTTTTTAAGGGGAAGTTCGGTAATCGTGTAATCTCGAGAAATGCTCCGGTCGAATTGCCACCTCGCTCATGCGACTTAGCGCAGTTAACGTTAGAGGAGCTCAGGAACAATACCGAACTCGAAATTGCCAACGTTTCGGCCGATATGTGTGGTAGTATGGTAAAAATTGCCTCCAAAGAATCGATCGCTGCAAACGTGCTTGAGGTGGTTATATGAGCGAGATCGAATTCCATAAATCTAACATATGAACTGCACCTGAAATAAATTTCAGCCCGATATCTCAATTATTCTGCGTTTTATTTAAATACAAAATTGTTATGTCCTTATTGAAAAACCATTTATTTACACTAACGGCTTCAAGATCAGATTGAATGCGGAGTCGATGCGGGAATTTACCCGGAAACGTTAAGTATTGCAAAGTCTTAATCGTCCTCAAACTTTGCAAGCGATTTCCCAAGCAAAGTTATTTGTACTGGCAGTCCGAGGAGTATCTTATACAAAAAATTGACGTCTTCATTGACGGCCAAGTCGCTATTAAAACCATTAATTCGGCAGTTGCATCATCAACATTAGTGGAACAATACCAATGATCCAATGATCCTTTGAACTGATTACTCTTGGAGCGCAATTCAGTGCCTATCTTTCTGTTATTCGTTGCAAGTCATAGTGACAGAAGGAAACGAGCGATTTGTTAAATTGGCTAGGCTGGACCAAGTGGAAAAATCTTTTAAGTCGCATTAAATCTAAGGATGGAAAGCCAAACCATAATACGTTAGATGCTTGACAGAAATAACGATGCTTCCACGCTAGAACATAGTTTCATAAAAGCTTTAGTAACGTATAGACTTAACGTCAATCCAACTAGTTCTGGTTCTTTTCACTAGAAAGTATATGGACCTATCCTTCAAAATTTGCTGTAACCAAGAATGAACACTCAAAAAAATCAACGAATTGGATACAACCTTACAGTGGCCGACTTTAACCTCTAGACAGTATGAGATTTTATCTTATTTTGTTGCGCTATCTGAGTAGGACTCTATCCCGAACAACTGAGGGGAATCTACACGAAACATTAAGACTAATCATCCGAAGCATAGATATTATCGGGCATGTCCCATAAATAATTGGTCCTGCAATTTTCGGTCCCGTTTGCGCTGACGGGCTTTGGAGGAGGAAATTCAACGACGAACTGCACCGCGGCATCGATCTAGTCACAAAGCTACCTACATATTATACGTTTGAGATGGTTACGATATGTAGAGTGAATAGTCACCAGCACTTCGGTTCGAAGAGTCTTCGAATCTAACCTGTAGGGATAACGCTATTGACTAAGAATTCGTCTTCGATGGCGGAAGATGAAAACCTTAATCAACTTGGAATACGCAGTTTGCTACGGACGGGGCAGGCTAGAAAGGTTAGTTGGTTGAAGTTCTGGGTCACTCTGAACTGTAACGCTACCTTACCACGCGAAAGAGTGAAGAAACTATATAACGTTGTCTTTTTATGAAAAATTGGGGGTTGAAAGCAGCAATGATGTACAATGATAGTCTGAAAAGTGAGAAACTATAAAATCCAAAGTTCAAAAAGCGTCTTTAAAACTGGAGGATACGTGAATATTTGTTCAATCAAACCGTAGCTACAGCTGCGGAATTGCTAGAGAGGTTATATCGATATTCGATAAGGATTAACAGTCAGGGCACACTTAGGGCCATTTTCTTCATCCAACGCTAAAATTTGAATGTGAATTTCTGACTTAACGCTTGGTGATTTAGCGTGAAGTCGGAACGCTACCAAGCCTAGCGTGTACGCCAGCTAAATGACAAATTTCAGGCCGCTAGAGGTGTTAGCGTCGGGACTTTTGCGAAAGTTTGCTTGTTTAGCATATATTTATTTTCTTCTAGCGTGAACGATGAGAATTGACGACAGTAGCAGCTGCGTAAAAATGGCTGAGGCCAAACATATTGCCGGAAGGCAACATATTTGGGGAGAATGGAACGACTTTGACGATGACGACGATGAAAAAGTGTTGGTTATGGAGCAGCGCCAATATGAAATGATGACGCTATTAAATATGGACAAATGGGATGGGATTGACTTCATGTATCGATTCCGTCTGACGAAAGCCACTGTGGCAAAAGTGTTTGAAATGATTCGGTTGTCGCTTGAATTTAAAGGAGAAGAAAGGTGTGATTTGTGCTATGAGATGATGTGTGCTAGGTACTTGTATAATGTGAACTTCTATATTTGTTCTAGACAGCAGCGATACATAAAGTCGATTGTACAATTGCACATTGCTCATCGGTTTTAAACGCTCGGTTCCATTCAACGAGCGA
Source organism: Criorhina ranunculi (assembly GCA_951813785.1). NCBI lineage: Eukaryota > Metazoa > Arthropoda > Insecta > Diptera > Syrphidae > Criorhina > Criorhina ranunculi. The sequence continues at coordinate 52,364,693 of OX638381.1, read as the reverse complement.
TTGCTGATTTTTCCGGGGCCCGCATTTCTTCTGTTTGCCGTATATTACGAAGACTATCGGGAGCAATTGGGCGAATGGCACCACAATTCACCCGGATGCCAGGGAATGGTTTTGAAATGTTGGAAGCGGCCAATGCAAAACGTCATTGGAACAATCGACTGCACTCATGTGCGCATTTAATCGTCGGGAGATGCCGAAAATTATCGAAACACAAAAGGCTGGTTCTCCTTGGACGTTCAAACCGTTTCAGCAGCCGACCTAAGAATCATCAGACATTCGGCTAACAACCGGTGCTACGCTGAATTGACATAAGAAAAAATAAAATCCGCTAAGAAGTTACCGACTTCTGCTGAAGAAGTCAAATTCTTAGCGTTGCCTCTAAATGTTGGTAGCGCTCACGTTTGCGTAAGCGCACAAGTTAAATTTAGCATTTACCGTTGGGTGATTTCTATAAGACTTGTTCCTTTTCATTGATCTTGGGACGACAAAAACTCATTAAATCCGATAAAATGGGTTTCAATTTATAGTCACAATGCTGAGGGTGTTCCAATGAAAACTGGAGTTCCAACTAGAGTAAGGACATCACCATCAACTATGCCATTTGTATTAAAAATCATTCAAAACAGCAGTAAACAGTTTTTTAACATGAAAAATGAAGCAGGCGTACACAATTTTTTTTCATTGAAATGACATAAGACACACTATGAATCAATCGGCATAAATAAATAGGATACAACCCCCTTTTTTATCGATTAATTAATCATTTTGTTACCTGTTCGTTACTCATTTCCATTTAAAAAAGTACACAGTGCCGAAAATAATTGCACAATGAATGGTTCGACAACGTGCATCAAATGACTCACCAATGAGGAAAGTGGGCGAAACAAATTGCATTTTTTTGAACATGTCTACTTTTTTTCGAATCCAATCATCTAAGCATACATTCCAGTATTTAAGCATTCTTCAAGGTAAAATTCCGTCGGCAGTATGTATCTCTTTTAACTCGAAAACGTTTTTCTGGGTGCATTCTATGGAAGAGTGTGACGCAAAAAAGATTTCGAACTTCCGGTACCGTGAGAAACTTGAAATTTGGTGTGCAGGTAGGTCGTACCTCACAAAATGCTAACTTCCTAAAATATCCCCCTATAAGCCCCCTAAAAACGGTCACAATCGTGTGACGGTAGGTCTTGCAGGTATTTGTTGATCTTGTTATCTGTAATTTTTGTTTTAATGCCAATACAGCCAATAATAAGCATCATCCTTGACTTTCGTTATCAAATGCAGCACCTCCAACCAATATGATTACCAAATAAATCAATCCCAATCGCGAATAAACCTACGCTACGTACTATAAAAACATTCTCGGTCTTCACGGAATTCACCGGCTCCAAGGAGCAGCATAGTCTTTTTTTCTCAATGAAACTTTTCGGCATTCAATTCTTTCGGAATGTCAATTTTCTGGCATTTCTTGTTTTCATAAACAAATGCATTCTTTCTGTTTAGACAACAAACGCAAGAATAACTGTCAAATGTTGGTTTTTGCTGTCAGAAAATAATATATGTCAGAACAGATGAATAAAATTGAAAAAAATTGTTTTGGAATTTTTTGTTTAATTTTTTGTTTATTCAATTCTGAAATTTTTTTTGAAACATTCTTTTGGAATTTAGTTTTCATATTATTTTTTCCGTTTGACCAAAAATTTAAATTTTGAATATAACATGCCTACGTACATATGTATGTAATTTGTTGACCTAAATCTTCAAATACGCTTTGATACACTTTTATGGGAACAAGTTTTCTTCACACATGCTGAAGGATCAATGATCAGCTTCATCATAGCTTGTAAATAGAGCACTTCGAACGACACCTTCTTTGGCAGCAAGCAGCAGCTAGTTCAGTCGTTCACCTTAAATCAATTTATCAGTGGTCCAGTAATGATTTTGACCACTCCTTCATTCTGAACAATTTCATAGTCTCCCCAGAAAACACAGACTACACCACATCTAAGCTAAATTTGAACAAAAACCCCCCGGTTACTATCCCCTCCAGATAATTCTGGAAAGAAGAAGAATGATATTTCTAAAAATTAAGTCGATCCACATTTACACCGACTAGACTACGGGGTGTTGTGTTTTCTCCGAATACTCTTTCTAGCTATTAACAACTGCTCTAAGCCGATGAACCTTCACTAAACCAAAAACGTGTATAATATCAATGAAAAAATTCTTATTCTAAATGAAAAAAATCATTAAAAGTGAGCTTAACATCACGTTCTTGAAATTAATGTATCCCTATTCATAAGTTTATGAATCCATTCATTCACTTATGAATTGTTCATACAAAGTAAGAACCTGTACATAAAATTAATGAATGAAATTCGTAAATTTTTTTATGTAATGAGTTATTGGATGTATGAAAATGTTCTTTAATTCAATGAATCGATTCATTTTTATCATGCCGTTGCTCATTTAATTCACAGTATTTCTATCGAACATCCCCGATGGCTGAGTAAGACCCAACACTTTCAAACCATATACCACCTCTAAACTCCAGTGTTATGCGCCTAATACAGTAGAGTTCACGTCAGCTTTATTCGCAGTTGATCGACTTTTTTTTTTACATCGGGAGTTGAACCTGGAACCTTCGGCGTGACAAGCGATGATTCAACCACTACACCATGGCCATCCTTCAAGATATACTTTCTTATTGGAGTGTATCTACTACTTTGTCTGAGATTTTTTATGAACAAATGCATTGAAACTAAGTATGGATTCATAAAAATAAACACCATTGCATTAAGTGTATGAATATTTACATTCGAAATCTTTGATTATGTATCTATACATTCTATATATGAACAAATACCTTATGAATCGGTACATGAATCTGTGGTCGATGAAATGTTTTCTTTAATTTATTGCGTATTTTCATAAATTCATTGTATTTATTCTTAAAAATCGTAATCGGCAGTTGTATGAATAGTTCATAAGTTTATGAAAAAATTCATTAAAATGAGAATCAGCGTTCATAAACAAAATTTCCCATACAAATATTTTTATGAATGCGAATTCATAGGATTAATGAATCGGTCATAACATCAGTATTTTTTTTAAAGAATTTGTACATAAAATCAATGAATTTGTCCAAAAAATTAATGAATTTTGCTGTATGAATGGCGTTCATTAATATTATGTACAATCATTTTTTCAGTGTTCAGTCTTATCTTCGAAACTAAGACTTTACTTGAAGGAGCCCGTGTCCCGACTTTAAGATTGTCTATGCACTGCTGGCAGTTGGTTGAATCGTCATGTTAAAACCCGTAAAAATAATATCGGAAACTACTATTTCCCGTTTTTTATGTCTGCGTCTGAGCACGGAGAAGAAGCATGAGAGTAGTTCTTTCGATGCGATACTATGTACATAAACCACGTGTGCATGTGAATAAGCTGAAAACATGTTCTTAGGACTAAGACCTCAGGGTTAGCTCACAGGATAACTTAATGGTAAAATGTTATTTTTAGTTACTAACTTATGTCCGGGTGGACCTAAGCCTCAACCAACAAGCGTCCCCAGAAAGCTTTTGTTTTTTTTAAAGGAAATTTCCAAATCCAAGGAGCACTCGTTTCGGTCCATTGTACTCCCAAGCAGAAACCCCTTTTTGGTGTAGTGGTTTGAGAAACTCAGATTTTGTTCATTTCTCTCTTTATTTTCGGTGGCTGTTGCTATTCCCTAATCGGGCTCGAACCTCCACAGGTCAGGTCACATGCGAACACACTATCCACTACACCATTGCCATCCTCCAGAAAGCTTAATCGTTAGTTAGCCGCCTCTAGTTTCGCACTCCAAGTTAGTTGAGGCTTCTTTCCACTTGTCCGCGCCACCTGAATCGCGGTCTACTTCCCGAGGTAGATTCGAAGATTCTTCGAGTCGGAGCACTGGTGTTCATCCGCCCTACATGTCCCAGCCATCTTAGTCGTCGTATTTAGATTCTCCTAGGTCGATGTCAATCCACAGTTCATACAGTTCGTTGTTGTACAAGCGCCACCTTAAGTAAGTTGTACGAGTATATTCTCCTCCACTCACCGTTTATGTAGATGGTACTCTAAATCAAACGAAGGACTTTCTCTCGAAGTTACCTAGGGTGAATTCATCTATTTTTGACAAAGTTCATGCCTATGCGCCATAGAGCAGAAGTGGAATGATCAAGGTCTTAAACTGGAAATACACGATAAAACCGTTCTACCGACTTGCGTTGTGCTGAAATCCGCTGTTTTATGCAGTACACACATTATACACTCTGCGTGCGATTTACGTACAACCAGGCAGACATGTGGCATGCGACAGCAGTTGTACACTTAAGGCCATGCAACCACAGAATATCGGTAAAACGGTCGGTTATGTAGAAACACACAATTGTCATATACAAGATCAGATCTGTCCAACCGTTGGTACAACAGTTCAGAGTTACTTTAGTTGCTTAAGAAAGGACTTAAGGTTTTGATTGAATAAATATGAAAATCAAGCCTTGCAACGGCTTGTGTTCAAAGACTCCGGCACACCTTTTTGCTCTTATGGCTATGTATCAAATAAAATGTAAAAAAAATAAATGCAAACCTCTTTCAATAAACGGCCTTGACTTGTATACATCTTTTCTTGCCAATAAAATGTATTAACCAAGAAACTTAAATGTCATAAAACAAAGATGTCACAATAAAGTTCAATGTGCAATAATAAAAGCAAACGTTTAGCTCAAAAGGACATCATTGTTTAAATTGAGAAGCTCTAACAGCAAATGGACATGTATAGGTACGAAATACAACGAGATGGATATTATTTTCAAATTCTATGACTGTTTTTAAGCAGTGACGTTTTTGGCCTACTAAATCATGTGTTTACTTTGGTTACTTCAAATATTGGCAGGCTATTTTAAACTCGCTTGGGTGATTGTAATAAAGCGAACAATGTTGACGTCTGTTATCGTTTGCAATGAGTGCAATCCATTCGGTTTAAAGATATACACTGTCTCGAATTCCTCTCACAAGTTATATTGGCAATGCATTTATTATTTCTTTCCGCACTAGCTTTTCCGGGGCAGAAACTTTCTTATGTCAAATTCATTTGTCAAACTCATCTGTCAAAATTTAACAAAGGTAGGTATGTATGTACATCTTATACAGTAATTGCACCAATTTAAGGTGAATTTGGTTTCCAGTTTGCAATACGCATGAGAAAGGTAATTTTTAAGAAGTTTTTGCAACGACAGTTGTTTACTTTTCATTTGACATTTTAATTAAAAAGCAAGTTTCATTAAATACGTGAGTTGAATTGAGTCTAAAAAAAAAAACAATATTGGAACAGTCAACTTGATGTTTTTGTTTGTTCAGTACGTTTTTTTGTTTATTTAACTCATAACACTTACTTAGATGGCTCTACAATTTAAAATAAATCTTTATTTCAACCAATAACCAGTTCACGTCGGCCTAGCTTATAACGGAGAAGATGAACATCTAGTAAAGTTTTTTTAAATCTTTTATCTAATGGAAGATACACTTCTACTGAACTGAAATGTAAAATTTCGTTGAAAAAATGTCAGGATTTCACTGTGTGCTTCCACCGAACTTTACACAAGTTTATCTGTCAAAACTTGTATAAATAAATTCTTTGGGAACAACTCTTGTTGACAACTAAATATTTGATTTTTTCGTCGGGGTTTTTAAAAATGACGTGCTTGAAAAGTATGTTCGATTTGACAAATTGCCAATTTAGGGATGAGATTTTGCAATTTGTAGAAATTATAAGAAAAAGATGGTCACACTATAGAGTCTATCTAGTCCAGTCTTTCGAGGTTAACAGAATTGTAAATTTTGCACCATCGACTTGGTGTTAAATGTAGATGGAGCCATCTGTTGGTTTCTTTTTAAAAAGGCTAGCAAAAAAACACTTTTCAATATTTTCCAACGATTGTTGTTTTTCTTTTAAAGAGTAATCCTTTTGATTAATTCTGGATGGCATTCAAATGGCCATACTGTCAACCCAAGTTCCCAATACATTTTCGATGGTTTCGGCCCTTAGTTCACGAATAGCTTGACCAATATTGTTCTTGAGCGCCTGAATCGTCCGTTGGATTGTTCGCATAGCATCGATCTTGAATGGCACTCCACAAAGAAAAGTCCAACGGTGTCAAATCGCAGCCAAGCTACATCACCAAAACGTCTGATTACACGATTATTGAACTAAGTGTGCAATAAATCCCCATCTTGCTGGTACCATAGCTCGCTCAAGTCCAAATCCTCAATTTCTGGCTACAAAAAATCGGTTATCATGCCTCGATAGCGCTCTCCATTGACTGGAACATTTCGTCCATTGTTGTCTTCGATGGAATTGGACTAATAATGACGACACCTTGTGCTTGTTTACGGAGTCGCCTCATCTGAAAAGATGATTTTTTGAGCAAAATTGTCGTCAATTTCGAGCTGCTCTAAGGCCCAAACAGAGAAGCGATAACGAAACGGGTGGTCATTCTGATTCAATGCCGGAGTCAATTCTACTTTGTAAGCGAATAATTTGAGATATTTATGCAAATTTCTCCTCAGGCTAGTGCGACTTTTGTTCATTTGCTGAGATCTTTAGCCCGACCTTTGGAGGTTTTCAGATTTAGGCGCACACTTTTCGCAACAGCAACAGCTGCAATATTCTCCGTTGAGCGCACAGGACGAACAGGGGAATATGTTCGGTTATCTTCAAAACTTGCGTACAATATCTGCAGTTGGTGCATTATTTCGATCGAAATTTCTTTTCAAAATTCGCACTGATTTGGCAACACAGCATCCACTTAGAAAGTAACTTTGCAATACTGCGTGTCATTGTTTTAAAGCATTAAAAAAAAAAAAAACTAAATAAGCTAGGTTCCATTGGGGTTTTAAATACTCCTGAAGCTGTGTGTTAAATTTGTCCGTAGAAAACCAAACGAACATCTTTTAAAAGACTGTAATAAGCCACAGTGGGCCAAAAACCAGGCTTCTCCGCAACCTACATTTTTTATTGGCGACTTCCGGAAGTTTTTCATTGCCTGCCGAGAGGCGATGCCCCAAAAAACGTTGGCAGTCGTCCTTAGAGAAATGCGCATGAATTCAATTAGCAGTCGTCCTAAGAGAAATGCTCCTGAATTCAATAGGCTTCTGTTATAGCTATCTTGACATACATATGTAGCAACATGCAGAAGAGGAGTCCAACGCGGTTCACTTTTTCTGCCCCACTCTTAGTAAGAACCGAGAAAAGAAGCGACATTTTCTAAATCACAATAACCATCACCTTCTAGTGTGGCTTCTGGTCCAGCAAATCGACGATAGACCAAATCTTCACACTGCGGCTAATTTTGGAAAAGACCGACTAATTCCAAGTCGACACTCATCATCTCTTTATCGACTTTAGAGCCGCATACGACAGCATTCATGGCACTGATCCACTCTCGAGAATTCGCAATGCACCGTGCATTTCTGAAACAGAACCTCAGAATTATTCCAAACATGCACCAGATTTTAGCAACGAGAGGCGCTGTCGGGTGATTTCTTCAATCTTGTGCTGGACAAGATAGTACGAAAGGCCCAGATAGTATTACATTTAATAAATCCGTCATCCCCCGGTGCCAGCATGCCATTATTGAAGTTTTTACGGCTATCGGAGAACAAGTTCATCTTATGATGAATGAGGAAAACACAAAGTGCATGCTGTCTAGTTAAGGAAAGTACAATCAACAGCTTTTATTTTGAGGTATTAATCCTCATCTACTACTCTACAAATGACAGCCTGGTGGGATGCAATGAAAGATAATATAAGGCAAACTATGCGAATTTGGTTTGTCCAAAAAGCTAAGGTTCAGACTCTGTCTGAACTCGAAGGACCAAAGTCAAAACTCTGACCCTGCCACTTTTGCTTGATGGTGCTGAATTCTGGGCGATAAATATAAGACAGCGAAGCAGCTCTTGGGATTCCTCTAAAGGAAAGTTATGCGGCGAGTATTTGGTACTGTCTGCGAGGATGGCGAATGCAGGAGAGGATATAACCGCGAACTCTATGAGCTTTAAAAAGATTTTGATGTAGTCCGTCGACTTCTACATAGTGCGAATGGACGAGAACGTTCCAGCTAAGAGGGTCATCAAGGGACCGAACCTCCAGTTTAAAGATCAAGCATCAAGCAATGGCGGACTCTAGAAACCTTGATCTAGTAAACTGGAAGTAACGTGCCCGAGACCGTGAAGGATGGAAGGAGGCACTGGCCTGATAAATCGAATCAAATCACAATAACATCGAAGAAGAAATCATTATTTATTTCGAGATAATAAAATTCAACTTTTAAAGAATCGACGGCACTTTTTATATCGAAAAAAAAAAGTTAAAAGTTTCACTTCAACTTCACTACACTTTGCACGCCAGGATGTGTAAAAATGTATAGAGATCATACAACTACTCTGCAGGGTATTAAACACAGAAAAGCTTTAAACATAAATCAAAAACATCCTTAAATGGGGTTTGTTTACTTCAGCTAGATGAATTATAGACGATTAAATTGATGAAGAGTTGAAGTAACTACTTAAGTAAACTGAAACTTCAGAGGAATGAAACTGAAAGGATTTATATTATCTTCCTGAGTTTCACGTTCATTTTAACATTAAATTTTGTTTTAAGTTTCGTAATGATTCGAACGAGTTGTGATTTTTGTTAGCTGCACAGATCTGCTAAGGAATGAGTGTACAATGTTTTAAAACATGGTCGCAATAGCTGTCCTTAAAAAGAACAAGAAATCTAAAGCCCGTCATTATTCCTTACCTTAAAGAAACTCTCTCCTATTTCCTCTGCAAATGTCCGGCACTAGCAAAAGCCAGACTGCGTGAACTAAATCAATCATTCTTCGACGACCTTAATGACATCTCGGGTAAAGGGATAAGAGATCTAGTCCGATTTTCTAACTCCACAGGCTGGATCTAGGCACCGACTGTCCAACATTCTCAACAACACATATCACCAACCACGTCACACGAGTTGTAGTAAGAAAAAGGGACATCTAGTGCTACTTGGGTTCATGCTGAATCGCCACCTCTACCTACCTACCTATTTCTTACCGTTGACTTTGACTTTGAAGCATAATCTCCCGTTGACATTGAAGGAGTACTTCTTCTATATAAATTTACAGAAAAAAACTCTATGGAACCATATCTGAGGCAAATATTTTCCCTAGGCGGAGGTAACAGCGACAGCGACTAGAGAGACCTGCAAGATACTTAACCTCAGCCCAACTACCCCAAACAGAATGGAAATCTTTATTGATAGCCAGGCTGCCATAAAAGTGCTCCACTCACCTACTTCGTCCTCTAAATTAGAAGTATGGTCTAATCTAATGAAACTCTAACACAGGCAAATGCTCGGTTTAACATGATTCTCCTCTGGATTCCCGGCCGTAGCAACATAGAGGGGAATGAAAAAGCCGACGTGCTAGCCAGATGCGGTTCTACCATTGATGTCTCTCTTTCGGAGTCAATCTGCTCCCCGATGGGAGCACTTTCTCTCTATTACTAACTCTAGGTGAAAAAGTTTAGAAACCTGTGCCATATCCAGACAGATATGGCCTTGCCTACAATAAAAACAGGACGAATGACTTCATCAATAGAACTCACACTGAGACAGCAAGAATCACAGCAATTAGCGCGGCGAGTTGGTCTACACGCTGTCAAGTTAGGCATTCCGTTCAACCTCCACTGCCGTAGTTGCGACAATTCACACGAAAAGCAAACACTATTCCACTTTCTCTGTGAAAGCCCGGCCCTAGCCTGAGGCAGGCATCGCACACTTGACAAATCCTTTTTTAAGGAATTATCAGAGATTTCTGACATAAAATTCTGTGACATTATAAATTTTCTGAACTCCACAGGATGGATCTGAAACCAACTCTTTCAACATTCAGTTCACGTGAGTTGTGGTATCAAAACGTCGCATCTGCGCTACTTGTGTATCCAGTTTCAACCACTTCTACCTACCTACCGGGTCCATATTGTTTGTTCAAGTGGCTATTTAGCGCTCTAATAAGCACAAATTAAGTAGCGAATTAACCAAATTTTCACTCAAGGACTTGTATCCTGTAACTAAGTAGGATGCCAAAACTTAAGTTGATTTTAATCAGACAGTTGAAGCGGGATTAGATACACCAATTTTGTCGCACCGATGCAAATGTAATAAATCACGTGTTCAATAAATTATCACCACGACTGTATTGGTATAGCAGATGTCAATTTTCGAAATATTTCGAAAAGATTTGCTCATGTCATGACCATCATTGCAAAAGCCACACGAAATACGTGGCAAAGGACCATTGTTTAAACCCACGTAACATACACATGTACACACATTACTTGGCCAATGGTTGATACCTTCATTTTATTGGGGAGGATCCAAGGAATGTATGTCACTAGCCCTAAGGTTCATCAAAGCATTGAGCCATTAAAACGTTGAACAATTTCTTTTGCAAAAAAAGGTATTTAATAGGGAACCCACTTAAACTTGGAATGAAGAGGCTTTATGGGCAGTAAAAGTGAGGCGATATATTCGAATTTAAACGACTTCCGGTGATAATAGCTTATTTGATTCTCAAAAACCTCTGTGTACCTGCTTATTAGGTATTAAACGCAATTACAAATGTGTGAAGGGATCAAGAAGTTTTCCAAAATAACCGGAAGAAGATTGATATTTTCCACGACACTGTGGTGAAAAACTTACAATCCAACACCTGAAGCACAATCTTTCAAAATTCTGTAAAAATACTTGCGTACACCGACGGTATTGACATTTCTGACAGACAGAACTAACTAATTTAGTGAGTTGTCAAAATTTGAAGTGACACCCAACGTCGACAAATCAAACAGAACGTGTCGCAGTAGTGGCAACTTTTGACAAACGACTTGTCATCAGAAATAAAAAGAAAAATGATTCTTGTCCAATCGCTGTTTCTTTTGGAATTGAAACGCATGGACTCTATCGAAAGCTGATGATGATATCCTTAGACATTTCGAGCAAATAATCCTTTTTAAAATATGTAGTCCCGTTTGCAGGAGATTACACGAGGTGTACAGCAAAATTGCCTTTAGTAAAGAGAACTGGTTTTAAGTGCCTGCAAAACATGTAAAGAGAATGGTTGCGAATTCTCCGAGACAACGCAGTAGAGGAACATCTCACCTTAACTGGTGTTTATGTTCATGTGTGCAAGCTGCACCGGGTTGCATGGTGTAGGAGCGCTGTTTGGAGCGAATGTAGCAAACGAGAAATTTGTTTCCCCTTATTATGTTCGAATTGACGGCGGCGGCAAGGTACCATTTCGAACATTAGGCTGGACATTTTGCACAAAGCGCGACGCCGTACGGCTGAACTGAAGAGGCTTATAAGGTCCAAGTTTACACCAAACTGTAGCGCTAATTCAATTTGTTAGATAGAACGTTTACATATTTTTTAAAATGCATTCCACTAACGTTTCTCTTTCTCACTTCAAGTTTCTGAATGGTGGAATGCAAACACACACAAATAACTAGCAACATTGAGGACTGCATCATAAATCATAGATAAAATGTTTGACATAGTTTTGGGGAACCCGTCGTCGATAGATACGTGAGTTTCAGGAAGCCGCGGGCTTTTCATGTGCGACAGATAAAAAAATAAAAATCAGTTTAGTAGGAAAAAAATTAAACCGCAGTCAATAAAAGGGTTTCCTTCCGATAAGGATGTCTGGATTTTGTTTTATTCTTTCAGCACGATTCTTAACCTAATTGTTACATTTCGCTAGTAACTTCAAAGTTAAAGCAACTAGGTAATTGTCCAAGCGAAGTTTGTTGAAAAGTTTAGGTAAATTGGGTCTTTTGTCGATTAACCAGCGCGTCTACATAATTGTAGACGTTAAACGAGAATATTGCCGTCGCCATGTCTGAATGAATCTTCGTCGTGCTTGTACAATCCTTCATTTGGCAAATTGTGTGCACAGACTTGAACCTACCCCCGGATAAGATCCAGTTAATACAGGAGGTTATGCCGAACGACTTTACAGTCGTTGACCGAGTTTTCAGTGACGATTCCCATTTTTAACGGTTTGTAACAAAATTGCATGGGCTGCAAATAATCTACAAGAGATCTTGGAGTTTGCATCGCACCAGGAACAAGTTACTGTTTGATGTGGATTCTGAGTTGGAAGCGTTATAGAGCCCAACTTCTTCGAGAACGTTGTAAACCAAGCATCATCCGTCAATGGAAGGAGGTTTTGATCGATGTTTCACGGCTTTTTATAGCCCCGTTTGGTTGTTATGAACCTCCATGATAAGTCTTCTCAACAAAACGGCGGCGGTACGTGGTACAAAAGTGGTGAAGCAATCGCTCTGTTCGATACGTGAAAAATTACCGGAACGCGTATTGGACACCAAAGATCGAGTGACTTGACACCTTTACACTTTTTTTGTAAGGATATATCAAGTGACGTGTTTATTCCAATAAGCGTAGAACAATTCAGAAGCTAAGGGACAACATACGACGTGAGATTGCCGATACAGATCTCTCTCTGTGGAGAAGAGGGCAAAACTAATTGCTTTACATGAGCACTTTGGAGAAGGCACAAGGCTATAGGTTCGACTGCGACCAAAAACGGCTCATAATGACAACATTTTAGTTCGAATATTGTGCCTTGTTCCCTAGTGTTTCTAGATGAATTATTTCACTCCAGAAGATATCAGGAAGTTAATGAACTGGGTGGATGTCAGCAAGCTGTTCTGCAGAGACGAATTCGCCGCCTAATATCCTTTTTCTGAGTTGAAAGAGAGCTGGGCATTCCTTTAGGATGTGAAGAGAGGTCTCCTTACTTTCAAGGCAGAGTTTACAGCTTGAATCTGTTGTAAGGTTTATGCGATGAAGGGACTTGTTTAGGTGGCAGTGATCGCTGAGAAGGTTGCTCCTATTGAGGTTCACAACGAAGTTTGATTTTCTTTGTGTACTGGTGTCGGGAATAGTAGTTTTGAACATGCTTGCTGGTGTATTGAGCCAGGCTTCCCTAGATTCTTGCATGCAAATACCTTTTGCGATTCTTGCGAAGAGTGATTAACTTCGCTGTAGAAGGGTTCGGGTCCAAAGAATTTTACCCGCAAATTCACTGTGTGCAGGGATCCAGTGAAGGATGACCATGTTATCGGAAATGACTAGGATACTGGGCAAATGTCGCGAGGAGAAGTGACAGTGAAAACCTGGGATAAAGTTATGTTTTAAAGGTTGTTTTAGGGTTTAAAGTCGATCGAAGGCATGATGACGTCCTGATCGTGACCCATATGTTCTTGCATAACATATAAGAATCTTCCCATTGAATTTGCTAGCAATTCTTCATGGATAACAACATTCATGTGCAGAAATAATCGGGTAACTCGGCTGACCTCAATCCGATTGAGAATCTGTGGGTCAATATTTGAGTGAGGCTCAGAAAAGAAGATTGCATGACAAAACATTTGTAGCGACAGCTCATAGAGCGCCTGGATCTAGCTTATCGCGTGTTAAATTCGTTCATACGAATTGTCGTCCCCGAATGATTTGTCATCACCTGCCATTGGTTGTTTTGCTGAGGCTCGAACCTGCGTCCAAGCACATTTTACCAATTTTTGAAGTATGGTTCCACAACGAAGAAATGGAAAATATGTACGAAATCCCTTTAACGTCCAACAGGGTGAATGAATTTATTGATGCTCGAGGTGGACATATTAAGTACCTACTGATCCAAAATATTTATAAACGTTATTTGAAAAGCTGTAAATAAAACAAAATATTGAACAGCACTGCATTTAAGGACTGGATGACACTTTTGGACAGCAATTTTGAGTTCAAAATGTCACTAAAAACTGACAGTTTGGTCAATAAAACTTAGTAAATTAGTACACTCGTTGTAGGTTAATTTCAAACGAATGGCAACACTTTTTTCACAATACAAACAAAATTGTTACCGTTAAAACAAAAGAAAAAACTTACCGATTGTGCTTATTGCAATTGCTTAGCACTTACAATATAGACACATGTATGTAGTATATCTCCGTCTTGAATTTTATCTCAAACTTTTATCCAAAAAAAATGCTTCACTTTTGAAATCTATTGAATATTTACTATAAGCATTAATTACACGCATCACTATCGTATTTCACTATACAACACATTTTTTTATAAATTTAATTTGGCACTTAATGCTCTTTAATTTCAATATTTTCAAACTTTCAAACCAACCGCATGCATTTTCTATATACTAAGTGCAGTTATATTTATTTTTTTTTTTAAAACCATGTATTTCGCAAAATATATAAAAGAATTAGCCAAATTGACTTCCTGTTGTCAAAGTTTATTAGCTTTTGTGGTTAATCCGACGGCTTTGCGTTTCGATATTTTAATCCACTGTAATTATCCAGCAGGGTATGCGCTACTAACTCACTCAAAAATAGCTCTCAGTTGCTCTGTGTGGTGTTGTTTGTTCGGGGAAAGCGACAAAAAAAAAAAAACCAACGAACGAACGAATTTTTTCATCCAAGGTTTTGACGAAAATAACCGCCGTCTTCGAAAGCAGCAACATCAACCGCACTGAATGAATTTTACGATATTAACAGGGAATAATCGGACAACACATTTGCCGCCTCTGCGTTCTTTATCAGAAGAAGAAGAAGAAGAGAAGCGTTTTGTGTGTGTGTGGTTGTTTTTTTTTTTTAAGAAACAAAAGATAACGGGGGGAAAAACCTAATAAGTCACACCCCTATACACGACGACGCTCTACCAGTGTATTTCATTGATATTGGGGGTTGCGTTTTCGTTCAATGATAATGAAGTGCGATTAAGATAGAAACAGAAACAGAAACAGAAAACGGAAGAGAAAGACAGACACAGTATGTTCGAAGGGTATGGACGGTAGAGAAGAGTACTCTCTACTCTGTTGGCTGTGCGCTGTGTACTTGGTTGGGTACGTGTAGTGCAAAAGTGGTTGTATTGCTTGCACGTGGTTTCTTTTTCTACTTTGTTATTTATATAAGCCCGAGTGATATAGTTAGCTGCTGTTGGTGCATTCGTGTGGGTGAACGTTTTTTGGTGGGCTAGATACTCGCTTCAGTGGTACTATGTGAGTTTATTTTCGTAGTGATTTTCTTTTTTTTTTTTTTTCATTTCCCATTTCTTTGTTCTGTCTTTCTTCTTCTTCTTGTTTTATTTGATACCTCTCTCTATACGGTATTCTAATGTAAAATCATATTGCTTCGTCACAACCAAAACATTCACAAATGCTTTTCTTTCATTTGATATAGATAAGTTAATATACATAAAAGCGCAAACACAGTTATTTATGTTCTCTGTAATGTCTCACCATTTCTAATGGAGTATATTTAAATAGATCACCCAGAATCGTTCCTTAAATGTGTATAAAGAAACTTTCACCACGACAATATAGATACCTACAGAGACGAGAGACAAAACGATGTTAACAAACATCACTTATTTTGGGGATCTGAAACGAAATGTCTTCTTCCTATGGAGTACTTGAGGGAGTTCATATTTTTTCAGTAAAAAAAAAGAAAAAAAAAAATTGCAAAGAAAACGGCCTATGTACAATGCGTAAGGCATATGGTGTATGTTTGCATGTCGTCTCTTCTTCCATTTTACCCGAATGGAAAACCCTTTTAGAATAATCATTGCTGGTTTGGGCTCAACCAACAATGAGAAATGGCGCACGGTAATGTTATGTTGAGTGACTGTAATGATTTTGATAAGAGTACAATGAATTTTTAATAACATCAAACGGGAGTTGGCATATGTAGCTAAGAAATAAACAAAACAAAATGGCATACCTGCATATTTAACTGGAAATGTAACTTCTTAAAATGGAGTAGCTACCATTTGGATATGCAAAGGTTCACCTTTTAAAAGAATTAGGTAAATACCTAAGTGAAGGATTAGATACCTAACAGTGTTTTTTATTTTAATGAAATAGGTGTGCAAGTCTTATATAGTATCCTACTTTGGTAGTGGAAAAAGGGTGGAATATGTTACAAAATGCGAGCTTTAGCGTTGAATAAGTTTGAAACGCCATGCCATTTATTTCATCGACACCTTTACGTAGCCTTGACAAGATAGCTTAAAGGCTTATCTAAGAACTCTTAAGAATAATTCTACCGTCGCCAATTTGTTGAAGAATGGTTGTTTTAGTGAGACGTTGGAGGTTGAAAAGTTAAGACACACTAAAACACATTTTGTGTGAATGCCAAACGTTGGTTTTAAAGATCAAGGTTAACATTGAATATATAGTGCAATGCAATTCGTTTACTACGACCTCGCTTATAACGACTAACCGCAACGTAGACACGTGTTAGATTTGCATAAAATAAAAAAGTTAAGATTTTCAATTTGTTTTGTGCGTCGTCCGGTTAAAACGACTTAATGTCACCGGTCGTCACTATATCCAGATTCTACGATCGTTTGCTGCACTCTAGAACAATGTGTTAGATAGGGCATTTCCGGTTCGGATTCTGTTGAATATCGACCAAAGAGTCGGGATGATAGGATCAAGATGGTGATATTATCAGCTTGTATTGATGCTGCCTATTCTGTTAACCAAGTAGGATTCAGGTTGAAAGCATCATGAGCTTTATGGTTGAGTGTCGAGCGTTCATTCTCTGCTAATGTGAAAAGTTGAGCGTTTGCATCGCTTTCAAAAGGTTTCCTAAGCAGTGTTCTTACATGAAGCTATCGTATTGCCGTTGATGTTATGGTGCTGGCTATGAGTCTCATAGTGTTGTTGAGTTGGTTGTCCACCTGGTACATATGGGCACTATTCAGTCACGCTAGAGAGCGGTATTCCATCGTGGAGTACACGTGCTCAAGCGCTGCGGTACGAAGCGTTGATGCACTTGAATAAAAGGTTGATTTTTGCGCGTTTTGAATTTTGCGGAAGCATTTGTTGAGTGGTCTTTATATCTAAGGAGTCTTTCTAGGATACTTCTATCAAAACTGGTCGTTCAATCTATAATTGGCTTGTAAGGGGTAAGAGCAAAGGAACGAGGACGGAGCCCTTTGTAAAACTTTCTCATTCTGCTTTCGTTATCGCAGATGAAGTCACGGATGCTTTCAGTTGCTTCCAAACGGTGTTGTACGCTGCGGTTAAGTCGACATAAGCCTTTCCTTAGATCCTGTATCGTCAATGATAGGTTAGATTATAACATGTGGTACTAGGGAGAATTCTTTAGGTGTTTCCTAGCCGATGGACTAGTTATTGCAACTGCTGTCCGCCTTCAAGTTCAAAGGGCTTCATCTGATTAAGGCAGTCTTCAGCCCCGATGTGATGAATAATTTGGAAGCTTCTTTATTTTGTGTGGTTCTGTAATCTCATTTCATGGACCAGGACCAGTGCTTGCAGCTGTAGGGCACGGTCAAGATCCTTGTTTCTTTTGTATCACAATGCGTCGACAATTCTACTGAGAACTTTATTTTTGAATCATTGTAGGTATCCTATAACTTGAATGTGATTTTGTTTAAGACAACCACAGAGTTTGATGCCGTGTGTCCGGATTGTTGGGTGTCATACCACGGTATGAAATTGGAATTTGTGTGTCGAAATAATGCAATTGGGTAATTTTGTTAGTAAATTCCAAGTTTTTGTCCAGGTCACTATTTTACTCTCAGCAGTTTACAGCTTCCGTTTCGAATCCTCCGAGGAATCCGCGACGGTTCAGGTGGATGTATTGTCAACAAAAGTGTCTGTTAAAGTATTTGCTATAATGCTAGGACTGATCCTAGCATGCTTCCTTTGAGAACATTTTCTTTCTTGGATTAGAGTAGGTAGGTACAGTAGGTACAAATCGTCTTGCTTAACGCGAAAGATAAATATGACTCCACAAATTGTTTTGGGAGGAGATATTTAAGCCTGTAAACGAGGCCTTCATGCAGTATCTGATTGAAGGCGTGTGTAACATCTAAATATGTATGATATTAAGTTTCTTCAGCTTCTTCTTCTTTTCTGGACTTTTCTGTGAACTTGGTTTACTTCTAAACCTGTATCGGTATGAGGTCAGTCTTTGAAAGAATTTCGAAATAATATTTTTTTAATTTTTTTATAATTCACTAGCGCTAAGGGTTTATGAATACCCTTCATCTTGTGATCTTAAAAAGTTAGGTTAGGTGATGTTAGGTTTCAGCCATTGCTCCGAGGTTTGTGTCCAAAATGACTGGTGAGAATTATTGATATTGTTGCCATTGCTTATAATTCACAGTATTTCTTTCGAACATAATACGACCCGAACATGACACGAGGGATGATGAAGTCATTTTGAATTTATTTTGTTTGGGTCAACTTAACCTTCATTTGGTGTATAAGTGGTCACCTAATAACCACAGTAACTTGTTAGACCTTATAGGTCTCCGATTGGTGGACATGCTTAGGAATTTAATGCTAGTCAGAGATTTTGTCGTTCGGTTCACAGATTCATTTTTGATTCCCTTTTTTCATTTTATCTTGGTCGGCGGGCCAATAAGTGGGTCTACCCTTTTGACATATAGTCACACCCGGTTTCTTGGACGGCCTTTGTATGGATTAGGACATATTGTTGTGGCTAACCCGGATGCTCATTCCGTATTCTTAAGGTTCGGACTTCTAGATCCTGTCAAAACTGATCCAATTATGCCGCGCAGCACCAAAAAAAACACTCAGTGCATTTCTGCAGCTTGGAAGATCTTGTCGGAGGCAAATCAAACGTGCACTGGATTTTGAGAAGAAGGCTAGTGCTGAATACGAAAGGCATTATTTTCAACAAGAAGTCGGTTCAACTGCTTTGAAATGCAGACAATATACGACACCAAGTGACCTAATTGAAGAAAAGATCCGGTGAGATTGGAAATCAATGCTACTTCGGTTTGGCAAACAGACTGGATTCAACGATTGCCGGATGCTGGACAATAAGCAGGAACGCGTTGAATATTTGTAGTTGTACGTGGTGAATAGGACTAATAGAGGAGAATTCTATGAGAAATTAGATTGGATACGTCGAACGACTAGACTGCTCGAGTCTTATCACTGAGGTTTTAGATTAAAACGGAGACAGACTTTCCGTTTTAAATATCAAGCAATAGTATAGAGCAACGGATCTCGGATTTTGTGTACCACTCAAGGGTACTACGGATCAGTCGCATACCACAGAACTTTTTAAAATGTTTAAGGTCCAAACATTCAGTGGGAAAGAGGGTGCTGTGTGCTTGAAAAAGTGAGAAGAATTCAGGTAGTTCACATAATGTGCCTCGTTTCAGTTTGATCGTATGAAATGTGTTTCATATTCTTCGTCTAAAGCCCGATTGTGAGAAATGTACATGTTTGGGACATTAAGCAGCTCTGCGTATCACATAAACGAGCTCTTCATACCCGCGTTTGAGAACCGTTGGTATGAGAATTCCAAAATGTTTGACCGAGTGCTATACAAAGTCAGTGAAAAAGGTTCAGTTTTTGTCCATGAAGTTTACCTTTAAGGTTTTAAAATTCATTTCATGGGCAAAGTAAAAAATCTTGGCATCTGATTCAATAGAACTTTTTAGTGCTATGACCTCAGTCATAGGTGAACTACATTATCTGCTTACGAAATTTATTTGTCACGAAATTTCACACCAATAGATAAGCTTCCAGGTTGACGTGTTTTAAGAACTTAATTACCTCAATTATGACAAATTTTCAATAGTTCAAGTGACGAAATCAAAAAGAGCTTACAGTTGGTATCGGCATGTCTCTTCTTACGATAGTCGATTGTATACCTGCCTACTTAACACATATGACAAATTGTCTAACGATATGTGGTGCCGTGAAAAAAAAAGTTTGCAGTAATCGCTGTAGTTGAATATTGGTTCAGTAGATTCCGAAATATCTATGAGTGACCAACAAGATGGACCAACTGGGAGATAAATCATCCCCTATTGCCGATGTTGTTGTCGACATTTGTCGAATCGAGTTGTTTTTAAGTTTGGTATTGCATAATTGAAATGACATCGACACGTTCCACACACATTCCACAGAATAATGTAATAGACAGGGAGAAGGACACATGCATGATCTCTTCGCTTTTACTCAACCCTTTGGTAAAAGATTTTGCCAACGGAAAGAAACATCTTCACCCAAACATATAAAATGCTTCTTATTTGTTATCTTCATTCTCTATAAAATAATAAATAAATGTTTATAACGTCTGATTTTTAAATAAAAACCAGAAGTACTTCATTCCTTTCGAATCCGAAACAGTCGACTGTACTGACGACAAAAGGCGTTCACAAACGACTTCCGCAATATGAGAGATACGTCAGGCGACAAGAGTCGCATTTTTAAATTACAAGTGTTGTTCAATCGATAACCGCAATACCGTATACGACATCGGCAACAGGGATGAATATGAACGTCGAAGCAATTTAAAGAGAAAAATCTGCCGACGAGAACTTCGATAAGTAGGTTAAGGATCCTACCTAAATCAGAGAAAGAGATTGTAATAAATCGCATGAATTATATGAAAATAGCAATACCTATGTATTTGAATGAAAACATAGAGTACTACCTTGATCACAAAGTTTCAGGAATTCATTCTTGAAAATTGATATTTTCCCCTTCCAAGTACTCTCCATTAGCCGTGTTTTTTTGAAAATTATACTCATTTCAGTCAAAAAACGATTTATACTCAACTTCATACTCACCAATTGGTTTGCGGCTCGAATTTTTTTTCTTTATTTGACAGTTCTTAAATGTCAAAACCGAGGAAAAGCAACAAATACAATCGGCTAAAAGCTAATTAATGAGATTTTTCGCGCTCTAGGTGCCAATTTTTGTAGCTGCTATTCTCACTTGCGATATCTGGGAAAGTTATCGCCACTTGGTGCTTTGTTGTTGCTTTATGTGTAAAATTTAACTGGGCTGGATATACAGCTCCAAAAAAAACACGCACTTATGCCAGCGCTTGATCCAATCCTCGAACAATTTTCTATAAATGGATTTTGGTATAGCCATCAGAGCCGTCTTAAATTTTTCTTTTATCTTCTCTCGGCTGCTAAAACACGTTCCCCGGAGCGGTTTCTTCAATCGATCGAACAGGAAGAATTCGAAGGGAGCTAAATCAGGCGAATTCGGTGACTGTTGGATGGTATTCATACTGTTCTTGGTCACAAACTCACAAATAAGGATGGTATTGTGCGGCGTGGTGCAAAGCCCACAAATTGTTTGCCCACAAATCCGGTCTTTTTTGGCGAATTGTTTCACGCAAACATCTCATAACGCCCAAATAATAAAACTTGTTGACTGTCTGATCTTGTGGCAAGAATTCATGATGTACAACACCGTTGTCCATGAATATCGTGAGCTTCATCTTCTTTTTCGATTGAAAAGGACAAGCTTTTTTCGACGGACTTGACTTGAAGCATTTGTGCCACACATAAACGTTTGTTTTCGAAAGAATATCGATGCCGAGACACTTCTCCAACATTTCCAAAGTCTAAGCACCGTTAAATTCGTTTTTAACACAACATTTGATGCAAACTCGTTGTTGATCCCATTTTTAAAATCGTAAAAAAATCGAAAAACAAATGGAGGCAGATGTACTTTCGACAGCCGTAGCTTTTACATATGTCAAGCTATGACGCTAAAATTTGGAGCGTATGTTAATGACAGATGTGTCAACCTAAGAAAGAAAACGCGAATCAGATAACTTAAAGGGGCACACATTGATCATTCCTGAAACTTTTTGATCAAGGTAGTATATAGAGCATATGGCGAATTAATATGCATCAGAATCCTATCCTACTATCTTCTAATATTATAAAAGTGAAACGTTGTCCGTTTGTTTGTTTGTTCCTCTGTAACACGAAAACTATGAAACCAATCAACTTCAAATTTTGCACACAGAGTGGCTGTACCTCGGGTCACAGTATAGGCTACTTTTGGTTATTAAAGTGTAACTTCGCAAATTATATGTTGGCGAAGCCTCGGGTAAAAGCTAGTACTAGATAAATGTCATCCTCGGCTTCTCTGACATGACACCATCATATTGTTCAAGCTTTCCACTTCATTTAAGCATAAATGGAGCGCTATCTATACCAAGCATGCGTCTAATTTCGACTTTTGGCTCTGGAATCATCTGGAAACTTTCATAACCCCTAGTAAATTAAAAGAAGAAAAAAGACCCAGAAAGATCCAGCTTTTCAACAAACTCATGTGCGTTTTCATCACCTCAAATGTTGCAGCAATGTCTCGTTAAGCTGGAAATTGACTTGTGGTGTGCTGATATCTGCTCAACTGTTGTATGCAGCACACACATTATACAATCTGCGTGCGATTTGCGTTCTACGTACCAGGAAAACATGCGCATGCGACAGCTGTTGTACACTCAAGACCATGCGACCATGCAATATCGGTACAACAGTCGATTATGTGGGAACACACGATACAATTCTCATACTTACTTACTTATCAGGCCAGCGACCCTTGGTTGGTCTGAGCCTGAACTAATGTCGCTTTCCATCCTTCACGGTCCAGGGCACGCTGCTTCCAGTTTAATAGACCAAGGATTCTAGCGTCCGCGATTGCCTGATCTTTAAACCGGAGGTTCGGTCCTTTCTTCGTGAACCAGGTGGCTGGGACTCGAAGATTCTCTTAGCTGGAGCATTCTCGTCCATTCGCTTGATGTGGCCGAGCCAGTGCAGTCGACGGATTTTTGCCTTCCGGACAACATTTACATCTTTATACAGCTCGTAGAGTTCGCGGTTAAATCTTCTCCTCATAATTCGCGCTCCTCGCAGACAGGACCAAATATTCGATGTAGAATCTTTCTTTCGGAGGATCCCAAGATCTGCTCCGCTGTCTTACTTATCGTCCAGCAATACGATTCTCATATACAACATGAAATCTGTATTGTGTATTTCCAGCTTTAAAACGGCTGTCCGAAAACTCACGAGGGAGCTTCTTATTAGCGACGTCAGTTCTTTCTAAATTCTACTCGGACTGCAATATTTTCCAAAAAATATGTGTTCTTCGACTGCCTACACAGCTTCATGACTATATGACAGCTGTCAAAAGTGGACATCATTTGTTTGACAGAAATAAAATGTAGTAGAAAGCCAATTCCACCTTATAACCTACTTTGGCTACCCTTTTTTCCTTTGGCCATTGCCCTTATGACTAAATGAAGTTAATTTTTGTTTCAAAACACTAAGAAGCATTATAAACTTATTATATAATAATTAGGCCAAATCGAAAGGTTGCGAAGCATAAAAAAAAGAAAAGATGCAGAAGGAAACATAAAATGGGCGCAAATCCTCCCCTTTTTTTTCCCTTCTACATCAGTAGGTATAAGAAACGTAAACACGTAAGGAACATAGGGAAAAGTTTCTGCTGATGCTTATTGCATGATAAACTGTGATCAAATTTAAGGGTTGCTAACGGGAAAAAAATCGATAATGCCTAGTTCGTATGGCTACGCGGCGGTGGCAATAAATCAACAGAGTAAAAGAAACTTAGAAGGAATGCTTATTGCATTGAGATACTTTGGAAATAAGTCAAGTGCGTCTTTGATTCATAGTTTCTTAGCGGATTGAAACCTTGGTGTTGGTTGATTCCTTAAAAGTCCATTCGTACTGTACCATAGATTGTCAAAGTTACTTAAAGGCAATGGCAATAGTTCTAAAAATTCTACCCAATCATTCTGGACACCACCCTCGGAGCAAAAGGACTGAAACCTGAGCTTCAAAATTACAACACTAACACTAGTGCAGTGTGAATAGCACCATTAGGGTATTGATAGTCCCTTTAGCGCTAGTGAATTACAAAAAAAAAAAAAAAGGTTCAATCAATGCAAATGCGTTAGTTACGCCGATAGAAGCGTCCAGTGCTGGATACAATACTATAGACTGAGCTAAGCAATGGAGAAGGCAGAAGTTGGAAAGGAAACGTTATAACATCAAAAGTTAAGGAGATCACTATGCGTCGCTGGCATAAGTGCTGGAGATGGAAATGAAGATTGATCAAAAATATAGCCGATTGGACGGAGCAAAAGTATGGACCAGTGAATTTCAACCTCTCGTAGTTACTTACCGAAGATTGGAAAAATGTTTGGCGATTCAAGACGACGCATATTCTACGTTTTTAAAATGCACTAGGCTTAGATTAAGACAGAAACTGAAAACGGAGGCAGGCGAAATCACTCCAGACAATAAAGTAACGGTAATGCGCATGGTTGAAAAAAAAATCTGGAACCAAGTGAGCTCCCACATCGAAGAAGTGCCCATAAAAGTTGTAAGCCCCATAACGGCTTAAGAAAGTGGCACCGGACCTTGAAGTAATGCAAGAAATAATCCCCGACCAAACAATTCGACTGAGGAGCCAGTCCTGTACTTCCCACATCGCATTGCGTTATATTACGGCGCAAATTGTTTCCATTATACACTACAACGTGCTCGGCAGATTCCAAGAAGTCCAAATCGATACACATCATCTATTTATCGATTTTAAAGCCGGGACGAGCTATATAAAGCCATGTCCAGTTATCTCCGTTTGTCGTCGTTTGATGTCAAAAAACGATTTAGACAAGGTCAGCATCATACTTGAACGAATTGGGCATAACGCTCAAGGCAACAACAGCGGAACAATATTTCAAAAGTCAGTGTCTCGCATACGCTGACGTTATTGACATAATCGGCAAAAATTAGCGAGCTGTCATCGGTGCGTTCGCGAGTTTCGAGACAGAAGCGGCCAAAATGGGGTACGCGATCAACGAGGGCAAAACTAAGTATTTGCTGTCCACAGGAAGGGACACTCAACATTGACGAATCGAACAGAACGTTACTATAGACAGCTATGACTTCGACGTTGTCTACCTTGGCTCTGCTATCACTTCTGAAACCGACATCTCATCAGAAAAGGAAGAATAAATCTTGGAAATCGCTGTTTCTTTGGGCTGAGAAGGCAATTGAGTAGTAAGGCCGTTTCCCGAAGAATTAAGTCCAGTCCTGCTTTATGGCGCTGAAACAAAGACTATATCAGAAACAGATGAAGATACCCTTGGTCACTTCGAGTATCTTCATCTGATATCTTTGTAAGATATTCGATCCCGTGTGCGTTGACGGGCTCTGAAGGAGGAGCTGTACAGCGAAATCGACCTAGTTAAAAGGCCTACGCATTGGTCGCTTAAAGTGGTTAGGACATGTACAGCGAATAGACACCAATGCTCCGGCCCGAAGAGTTTTCAAATCCAACCCGAAGGGACAACGCAGAAGAGAAAGACCTCGCTTAAGGTGGCGCGCACAAGTAGAAGGGGATCTCAACTAACTTGGAGTGCGTAACTGGAAAGGGTTCACTAGGTTAGGTTTCACTAAGCTAACTGGAGGAGCTTGTTGATTGAGGACCAGGTTCACCCCGAACTGTAGCGCCACCTAGGTAAGTAAGTAAGTGCTTGCATTGTCTAACCACAACTTTTTTAAAAACATGGCTTCTCAGCAATCGCTGGACCGATTTTGCTCAAAATCTCATGAGATCCCAGTTTTATCTTAAGTTTTCCGTTCTCCAGATATCGAAGGAGAAAGAATTGATTGCACGCATGCAACACTTCGAAAATGGGTGCAAAACGATTCCTAGCATGTCCATAATGTGAAACTGTGATCAAATCTCGAGACTTTTTTTTTTTCGGACCCACCCTTCTAGAGGTGGGAAGTAAAAAAAAAAAAAAACTTTCTTAAATGAACAGCAAAACTTCATCAATTTATCTATTGGAATAGAGTCGAATCTCCCTAATTTACATTAAAAACACAGTTTCCTATTTTTTTTTTTTTTCAATGCAGTGTCAGAAGTCAGAAACCTAGCCTTCCTAGAGGGTAGTTCCCACAAATGTTTACTTCTGTTTGTTTGTTTTGTTCGTTTATATTGCAAGGAGGTGTGATTCCAAATATTCTTGTTTCATTTTCATAAAGCCAGTCAAACTATTGTCATAAAGGTTTCCATTAACCGACTGAGGTTCAATAGATATCAATATATCATCGCCAAACAAAAGAATCCTAGTGCATCAAATGGTGTTTCCTTTTTTTGTGGTTACACAAAATATTTCAATGTACAGTGGCAATTAGGGGAATATCTCTACATACGAGTAGATGTGGAACACAACCCCTGTTTTGAATTTATTGCTTGTACTCAATTGGGTCGGAAAAAAAAAAAACAAACAAGAGCGTTTGAGTAAAGGTAGTTTCTGACCTAAATCACGTCCGCAAAGGCTGTATCTTCTCGGGCTAAACCGAACGGCGGACAAGATCGATGTCATGAAGGAACTCTAGGATCATTCTTGCAGCGTGAGTGGTTGATTATAAAACAAGACCTAAGGCGGGACATAGAGGTAGAGTTTGATGTGCAATTTCTTGAGCTTTTAGATAAATTCGGCAAGTTTCCGAAGGACATTGTTTCAGCTTATTGAGGTTGAGAAGTCCCTTAGAAACTTGGAGCTAAACCTGCTTTACAAGAGGTTTTCCTGATTTGTCTTATTAATAGAGGGATTGATGCATTTCTTGGCTTGGTTAAGCCTGGGCTACTCTAGGTGCACTCATGAGTAGAGTTCCATCTTTTTATAGCAATTTATTGAGAAGCCACAGGAAGGAAGCTGGAATAAAAGTGTTGATTGTGAGCCTGGTCTGATAGGCTCAACTATAATCTTGTTGTTCTCAGTGTAAGACCACTGTACTGTGGCTTCATTGTGACCAGTTATTGTTGCAGTAAAGCGGTCACGTACTTCCAGATAAGCAGAGACTTAAGCTCCGGGGAGAGAATGAAAATCAATTTTCTGCAAAGTGTACGTTTGATGCACTCTTTGGGACCTGGATACACAGACCTCTGACTATAAGGCGTCGATGCCCACTTCGACTCCGTTTTTCTTTTTTGTTCCGTCAGTATGCTCTGAATGTAACAGAAACGACTGAGTTTGAACAACCTGTAGCAGACCTCTTAACTTTTGTGTTGGCCTAGTAAAGTTTTCAAAGCTTACGTTGGATACATGTGGTACCTGTGATGCAACTGGGGAGAGCATTGTTCAAGCTTTTACACTGTTGGGTATGAAAAAACCCAACTTCTTTCCATGCATGCATATCCACAAAGTTGAGGTAGCTTAGGTTTTTTTTAGATTTTGACTTCAGCTATGTAGGGTAACGGCTCTAGTCGTCGGCCACTTAACCTTTTTTTTCACTTTGCTCTTCTCCAGTTACTAAAGTATTTGCTGGAAAACGTTTAAACAAAATTTTATTGAATGTCGAAACAAATATTAATAGATAAAAAAGAGAATTTTTAATTAAACTCTCACTGTTTTCAAGAAACTACCAAATTAATGAAAAAAGTCATATTGCGCTAGTGGTCGGCCGCCAAATTTTAGTGGTCGGCCATAAAAGTTCTAGTGGTCGGCCAGGTCCAATCAATAAATGGAAAAGAACATATTTAATGATCATTTAAGGGTTTATTTGAAAGCAAAACATTTAATAAATAATATTTTATTATTTTTAGTCTTTTCAACTTCCCTCTACGTTGTTTCTGTTTAAGAAGCTTCTTGGCCAGACGTTCTTTCTTCCGCTGTAATAGAGCTTCCTGTTCCAGTTGTTTTTTCTGCTCTTTGTTCAAAAAAATGTCCCTCAAACCTTGTGAGGATATAGCACTTGGAGATCTTGTAGAGTCTTTGGATTTCCTCTTGCTTTCAAAGCCAATTGGTTTGGGATAAAATAGGTGGGTCACTAGTGCATGTGATACGTCTGACCGTGCGCTTGGTGATGAAGTTACAGTGACATCTAAATCTTTTTTTCGATTTGTTGTCGTTTCAGCTATGTGTAATATTCCTTCGTTATCTATATCAAAGATGCCTGATGGTATTTCAATATCACCTAGTGTAACGTTCAAAAGCGAGATTGTTGATATGACATTTTCCTCCTCTTCATTGTCAGGTCTTTCTTCTGGAATGCAGTCTGATTCTCCTTGTATATGTTCTTCTGAGGTGTGGGTTAACTCCTTTTGAGCAGGAATGATTTTCTTTGGATCGCCTATTGGCTCTGCTGGCATATGAGGTTGAACTTCTGGAACATTAGATGAACTTTCCGGGTTGCGGGCCAAATCTTATCGAAAGCCTACTAGATCTTCGGCAAATGAACTTGCTCTCCTAAAATATTAAATACTTCCTCTAGGATATGTTTTTTGGAGAGCAAGATGATACATTTGGTATGGTCGATGCTTCAGTTATAAGTTTAACTATGTCATCAGGACTCAGTCCGCATTCACGAAATTTTGAGGAAAACTCCAAAATCACCTCAGCAGCAATTTTATAAATTTGAAGTCGAAGTAAATTAGACGAATAGGCCGATACCAATCGCAATTATCTTCAGCGGCCGAACACTAGCTTCGTAATTTCAATAATCGGCCTGGCCGAGCACTAAAATTTCTCAAACATTTGTTTGCTTAACGGTGAAATCACAGCAATTCATTAATAAACTTTCAATATTGTACGCCAAAAGATAAATTTAAGCTTTAGTGCATTTCTTTAGTGCTCGGCCATCCCTGGCCGAGGACTGAAATTCGCATTAAATTGGGTGCTAGTAGTCGCCCACCCCATTATTTACACTGATATTAATATTTTGTAATCTTTGCACCACTAAATACATACCTTATGCTTTAAAGAACAATACAAATTCATTAAAATGTTATCTTCCAAACAAATTGTAACATAAATTAACACTTTTGTAAATAAGCACTACTAAAAAAAAAACAAGAAATCACCACGTTTTTACACTTTTGCAAATGCGCACTGACTGATGTGTATCTACCAGCTGCTTGGCTTGTTCACATAGACCAACAACTTTTAAATACCACTACAGAAAATAGTCCAGAGGCGTCAAATCACACGATCCTGGAGTCCAAGCCACAGGTCCATTTTTGGAGATAATGTGTGTCATCGAACACTTCCTTCAATAACTCAATGGTTTCGCCGGGAGTATGACATGTGGCACCATCCTGTTTCGAAACAAAAGATCGTTGATCATGACTCTATACTGGGTGCCATTGACTGTGACATACCGATTTTCTTCATTTATGAAGAAGTACGACCCAATGATGCCCATAACCGCAACAAACAGTGCGTTTTTCGTGGTGCATCGGTAGCTGACGGATCACCTTTGGATTTTCCTTCCTGCAAATTGGACAATTTTGCTTATTAAAAAAAGCCACTGAGACAGAAGTGAGCCTCATCACTGAACCAAATTTGACGGTAAAAAAGTGGATCGACTTCCAACTGTTCAAGAGCCTCCGCCAGCAAAGTCACGACGCAAATGATGATCGCTTGGCTTCAATTCTTTCAGCTATCTTGTAAGAGTGTAAATCAAGATCCTTGTGCAAAATCTTCCACGAAGTCAATGGACAGAGACCAAGCTCTTACGCACGATGACGATTCGATGAATTGGGATCTTCCTCAACATCGGCACTCTGCGCATTCTTGTCAGTGTCTTGGAGTCCAAGAGACCCTCACAGAAGCAACCTCACTTAGACCAGATAAGGTTCTTTGTGTTACCATATGGATCTGTACTTCACCAGAAATACTACTCAGAACCTACCGGAGCCTGCTATGAAGCGCTGAAGGCTACCTATGCTGATGTCAGCTAGTTCACTTAGGTTGTGAAAGAAGCTGTCTCCTAGCTATGCTTTTCTTCGAGCTGAGAGGGCCGCACATGTACAAAGAAGGTGGAGAATTGTCTCCTCCTCTTCCTCGTCCATGCAGCTTCTGCAAAAGTCGTTGTATAGAAGACCCAGCCGATGGTGCAGTGTCCCGTTTGAACACCTACCAAGGGAGCTTATGAGCAGTCTTTTCCGTCTGACGAAACAGCGAGGAAGTTTAAGAACTAGCTTTGGCCAAATCTGCTGATAACTAAGACAGATGCCTACAGTCAATCTGTGATTGGCGATGTTGATCGCGTTTCTTTCAAGTAGTAATATGCAGGTGCCGAAAGGCTTGCTTGAATTCCCCTTTTTCAGAAAAATTGGTAGAGCTGTGCCCTCTTTGGCGAAGACTTGTTATAAGTCTTAGTGGTTAGTGCGATGGTCTACTGAGCGTTTTCCGTGGACAATAACAAACCTTCAAGACTGCAAAAGTTCCTCAATCTTCAGTTCGTATAGTCGGTAATAAGAGATCTTAAATATTTTTTTTTTTATAATTCATTAGCGCTAAAAGGGTTATGAATACTCTTATGATGCTATTCACATACTAGCGCTATGTTGGTGTAGTGATTTTTAAAACTCAAGTGGTATTAGATTCCAGTCTTTTTGCTCCGAGGGTGGTGTCCAGAATGACTGGGGAGAATTATTGGTTCTGTTGCCATTGCTTATAATTCACAGTATTTCTTTCGAATCTTTACGGACCCGAGCTTCTGGATGAATTCGAAACAGTTTGGATTGAAAGCAATATTGAATATGCATGCAAAAAGTGCAACTGTCGTATTAAATTTCTCCTTGTAGCCAGGGACAAGAGCTGAGTGGTTCAATAAGGTTGCACCTTAGAAAGTTAAATGAGAGCTGGCTACAGGACAAACACTGTCAGCTAAATGTAAAAGAGTACTAGGGGGAGTTATATATTTCAAACTACAATGATCAAAGTCTATCAACACAACATTCTTAGGTACGTTTAAAGTTCTTAGTCATTTGGTTTTGCAGTCTACATATTAAGAAGGGTCTAAAGTTATTAGTTGGGTGATTTTATTTTTGCTAATTTAAATTCAA
Organism: Criorhina ranunculi; assembly: GCA_951813785.1. Lineage (NCBI taxonomy): Eukaryota > Metazoa > Arthropoda > Insecta > Diptera > Syrphidae > Criorhina > Criorhina ranunculi. The sequence continues at coordinate 52,333,878 of OX638381.1, read as the reverse complement.
TAAAAATAATATGTAAAGTAAATTAATTTAATTAATTAGATTGTGTTCCTTAAAAAATAAGCCACAATAGCTTAAGATGATAAATCGATCGACTAAAGATATGACGTCAAGGATTTTTTGTTCTTCAAGTATGTGAACTTCATTTGCAAGTTTTGGAGTGTAAATTTAAAGTTTTTGTATTCCATTCTATCACAACGAAAATATATCAGACACCCCTCTCCATACAGAGCAATTTGTATTGACGGCTTTTTAACCATTAGGTTGCTAGTAGCGATCTTCGGAGTCTGTATACTTTTGAACCATGTTCCGCATACTTAAAGATCTGTTCGGTTGGTGCTTAAATCGAGAATAAGATAACGGGGCATCGAATTCGCGAAGAATATTCAACCAATAAGCTTAGCGGGTGATTAGGCAATCAGAAACCCTGCAGCTAAGACACAACACGCAACCGCGCAGTTGTAGAGATGGGAATGGTATAGAAACTCTTGCTCATTTATTTTAGAAAACACGTCTTCCACATCCACTTAGGGTCGTCCTGCGGATACCATATCAACAGCTTTTGGACCATCAATCATGATAGACGACTGCGCCTGTTTTCGTTCGTATATGCATGCGCCAATGGATGTGGAATCTTCTAAAGATACTAGTAGCCCGGGAATGCACGATTCGAAAACCTGAGTACTCGATTACAGGAATCCGCCTACGTACTAACCAACACCCTATACTCTTCAACCACTTTTCCCGCGGGATGGTAAGTTTGACGTGTCGTTTGATCTTGGTTTATACAGGGAGAGCAGCAGTGAAAACCAAGCGCAGACAACACGTCTAACTGACCAGCCCCGCAAGGTATGAAGATGCAAATGCTACGTACTTTACAAAAGTTGTCTTTCAAAGGAATTCGGAATTGAAAGCGATGCCGAGCAAAGTCCCCGTTACTATTTCTAATGATGATAAGTGACAGAGAGTCAACGTTTGCTTCAAAGATCTCGACAAGTCAAAGTCAAAGGAGAAATCAGTTCGATTATATGGGTGCTCCTAGTACCTGAAAGGTCCAAAAAAGAGTTGCAAACCTTTTTTTAATTTCTGTCTAAGAAACACACTGCAAGTGTCAATAGATCCTTTACACGGTGCGGAAAGGTGACAATTGCATAGCTAGCTTACCCAAGATGAAGGAAGAGTGGGTCACTCAAGAAATAAATGACACAGAACGGTCGTAGAGGAGTCAGGACAGTTGAAAAAGAGCTGGAGAAATTTGAGACTTTGAAGGTTAAAAAAGATAAAGCGACTCATGTCTTGGGATTTTTCTTTGTGGGTCATAGGGCCTCCAGCGTCGATTTCTGAAAATATCTGGTAGCTCTGCTCAACTCTGTCCTAGCTGCCGTGACTCTTCTTTGACTGTCCTTCACCATGTATGTATGTCTTGGTCGAAATGCTTTTCTTCCGTCCTTGTTTTTGCGGTTGGCTTTGTCTTGTTCGGCTCCACATCCGGTTGAGACGATATTCCCAAGACTAGGGCATTTGCATAGAAGGTGGAAAGTGTTCTCCTCAGCGTCTGCATAGTTCCGTTGTGTTCAAACGCATTCCCTTTAGGTGGGCCGCTCGTAGGTTGTGACCAAGTGATAGGTTACTTCTGTTGGGTGCGATGATTTCCTTTGTTTTTCTTCGTTCTGCCCAGAGTATTCTTGAGGTGCAGCACATTGTGAGTGATATCCATCTCTCGTTCGTGAGTTTTATGGATTTCGCGTGGTGATGATGGACCTATGAAGTTCTAATGGGGGTAGGACTGAATCATCGGCCATTATCAAATCCATCTCAGAGTCTTTTCATTCCCATGGATGCCCTTATGTTCCGGGACCCAAATAGTGAGTGCCTTGAGCTCGTCGTTGCAACGTTGCACAGTTCTGGATCTGATTGTTGTGAATGCGATGGCTTTGATGGCTGCTTGCCTGTCTACGTAGATGTCGATGTGACTTCTTGGGAGTGACTGTTGTGAATCACAATATTTTACTGGATAAACTTTATAAGGCTGGGTTCAGGGGTTCGGTGCATGATTGGTTTGCTTCATTCTTAGGAGGAAGACGTCAAAAAATTAAGCTCGAAGGCTTGTTTAGTGATGAGTTGGAAGTAAATATCGGTGTACCTCAAGGATCGGTTCTAAGTCCCATTTTATTCTTGATTTATGTTAATACCATATTCCATCAAAAGTTTAGTAGCAGTGTTACCGCATTCGCTGATGATATCGCATTCACTTATACTAATAATTCCTTGTTCGAATCGGTAGGAAACTTACAAAAGGACCTGCAACTTTTAAGGCAATGGTTTGCTAAACATGAGCTTGTAATTAGTGAAAAAACCAAACTTATGATTTGTAGTTTAAAGTACTCTGAGTTGATTGACTGTAACATACACTTTCATTCTACTGCTTGTGAAAAATTTTGTCTGTCTTCTCACACCTGTGGTAAAGATAATTATGATACAAATGCTCTATGTGCCACCAATTGTTTTAAAATAGAGTCAGTTGAGAGTTTTAAATATCTAGGAGTTCTAATTGACAAAAATTTGAATTGGAAGGAACATGCAGAAGATTTGAAAAAACATATGATGTCTGTGACTCGAAATATGTTCATGCTGAGACCATACTGTTCAAAAAAACTTCTATTAATGATTTATTATGGGCTTGTTAACTCAAAGCTACAGTATGGGTTATCTAGTTGGGGAGGGGCGTATTACAACACCCTTGAGCCTCTTGTATTAGCTCAAAAACATATAATTAGAATTATTTGTAAAAAGAGTAGGCTAACTAGAAGTTGGCCGCTCTTTTATTGTCTTCGTGTTCTGCCTTTAAAGCATCTCTATGTATATAAAGTCCTCAAAGTGTTCTTTATGCGCAGCGGTCATATTTCTACTGGCAGAAGCTCAAGAAGAGTGAATACTAGAACTCTAGTCAATGTGCCAGCTTCAAACAGAACTCACCATACGAACTTTTTTACGGTTTCAGTGCCTAAGCTTTTCAATAAATTGCCACACGATATACGAATTATAAATGAATGTAATCTGTTTTTAAATAAGGTGAAAAAATGGCTTTTCACAATGGATAGTTCAGACGTCAAAAATCTATTGGTAAATATAATTTAGGGAATTGAAGCATTAACTTTGAACAACTTTTTTTCTTATAATACTTTAACTTCTTTTTTACCTAGTTTGCATAAAATTTGTTTGACCCGTTTTATTCTTTTTTCCAATATATGAATTTTTGTAATAGAAATCTTGTCCTTCAAAAATAATAAAAAAAAAAAAAAAAAGTTCTCGCGAGGTCTCGACGATTGCTAGAACTTCTTAGTCTTATTGACCGTGCAATGCTTGGTTCTGATGCATAGATCCCGTAGGTTACGCCCTCATCCATTTATGACTCATCCGTGAAAATGGATATATGGTTGGGGTTAATGACCCCTCCGTCTGTCCAGCTTTCTCTGGAAGGTATTTACAGTTCGAGGTTTAGGCTCAATGTTCACCCACTTGGTGATAGCTTAGTGACCTATCAGACTTTTTTTCCACTGATTGGATTGTTATAGGCGGAGCGCACTTTTCGCGGCCACTTCCTTTGTGAAAAGGTCGACAGGTATTAGTCCCAGCATGTTTTCGAGTGCTGCGGTTGATGTTGTTCTAATTGCACTTGTGGTTCCTGCACAAGTCAGTCGCTGGATCTTCGTCAGGATGTACATAAGTAGGTGTAGGAGTGCATCGAAGTCGTCTAGTCACAATATGAACAGTATCGGTGAAAGGATACGCTTCTTCAAAGACTATAAATAGCAGGTAAAGTGGTGAAAATAACAACAAACATTATAGGCACAATCTTTCAAAAGAACGGAGAAAGCCCATTGTGATGGGACTCTTTAGAGAACTGTGTTGCGACTGAAAGTGACCAGGAGCTTCAAAAGAGTCACATTCTTTCTTAATTTTGATTGTAAAACTTTGTGTAACTTTAGAAACAATGAGGGAGTCAGGGAGTTGGTTGGACAGCCATATTCGCTGAGGTTCTACCCTACTCAGACTGTAGCGCAATGTGGACACTTTTCATATAAGACGTGGTACTGCTACATGAATCTAGACGGAATTGTAGGTGGAATTATGAGTTGCAAGAGGCTACTATCTCAACACCTTATCCTTATGTGTCCAATTGCAACAGGGACAATTTGGAATCATATGACATCTCAAGCTTTTCTATCAAGCAGCGTACTTTAGTAGAAAAATACTCTTTTTAATGGCCTGACTTATGCCCTCAGCTATGCGATAGGTTAGACGTGATAACTTTTAATTAAAAAAACAAAATGGAAGCACTTGTGTGTTTTAATAAAACATATTCAGAGTACCTACTCGTCACTTTATAGTTTTTAAATGAGAGTTGTTGAGAGTTGTTGGAATATAATCATATGGAGTGTTTGTCTCTTAGCCAAGTATGCCTTAAGCAAAGAAAGCGTATGTAGAAGTGGCGGTTCAAAGAACCCAATTGACGCCTATGTTCCGTTCTGATAACAAATCTTACGTGGCCGGGTTGGTGGACGTATTTTGTTGAGAAATTAGATGCGCAAAACTTCTCCGAAGGCAGCACCTTGTCTGGTTTTTGCTACTGTGGCAAAGCTGCAAAAGATATACGTAAGGATTTGTATCATACAGTAAAACCCGGTTAAATGCTTCGCGCTTAAGAACCCAAATAGCTTAAGTGTATTTTCAATGCATTAAGCGGGTTCGGATAGCTACCTCATCCGCTTAAGCGTCTAAAACAGATAACTATATCTGGGTTTAACTGTATCAGGATGCTTGCAACAATGGATCTGGCCGAGTTCTGGTTAGGAGATCAACAGTCTTTGGCCTTTGCGCTATTATAATTGGACCATATCTTTCTTGAAATGATGCAATTGGTCCACTAGAAGTTGACCATCTGTGGAAAATGTGAACAGTTTTGTTATTTTAACAGTTCCCAGTGAAATGTGTTTTCTCCAAGAGCCGAGTCTCTCTTGACTAGTTTCCCCCAATGTCATTGTGATCAGGAACCCAGAGGAGAGTGATTTTGAGCCTAGCTCGTTCCGGGAGTCAAAACAAAGGTTATAATCCGAAATATGGTAGGCTTTTGAGATGTTTAGCAATTTCGAAAGGACATCTCCACGAACAGTCCATCTTCAAACAGCGTACTAACAATTCCCTATGAGCTTCAGTGTGAGGCAATCAGTAAAAGGCTGTTCCATATATTGTTCTGTTTAAGCTGAAAATGTTGAAAATATGTTCGATCCGTCCAAGAAGTGACGTTGGGATTTTTCGCGAGTCCCTTCTTCGTTCCGCTCGACCCACTAGCCTCAATCACACACGCTCGGCATCCCATTAATTCAGCCACATTGGGGCTCAATCACGGCTTCATGTACAGCACTCCGGAAGTGTGTCACCGTTTTTGAACTTCTGCTGTGGGTTCATACTTGCTGAGTCATGAAGGTGAGTCTAGCAGTGGTCGCGTTCAGCCCCTTTCGCCGCTTTCTTTTACTCGTGCGAGCGAGCGATAGATTTTTTCTAACGGAATCTGGGCATTCTCCCAACATTTCACCGCGGTTCTATCAGGGGGTTTGATGGAAAGGCAGACTCGGCCGCCGTATTATCTACTATACTGCGTCTACCCGTTGGGACAAAGGAAGCAGTTGTTACTTCGCGAAACTATCTCACTCCGGTGGACTCTTGCGCGGATTTGTGGAATAGAGACTTCACGATAGTGTTTCTGAAGTTTTTACGGTGGGCTCTCTGCCATTGATGGTGTTGGAGACCGTCCGTCTTAAGCGTTTTTTTCTCTTTGCAGATCGTCTGTCGTTTTTTGTGCTTCGAGACCATCCGTCTCCTTCGAAGCTTTGGATGTGATTTTTGTTTTTCGTGTCTGTCACTTCGCCGACCGCCCGTCCCCCTTTGCGACATCAGGAATATTCGTTTATTTAAGGGACCGTCCGTCCCTTCGCAGACCGTCCGTCTGCGAGGCTTGGATTACGTTGGTTTACTGTCTAGAGACCGTCCATCTGCTATACTGCTATCCGTCTCTTAGTGTTGTTTGGCATCTCTTTTTTTTCTCCAAGACCGTCCGTCTCTTCTCTCTCTACAAGACCGTCCGTCTCACAGTTTGATTTGGGCGTTTCTTGTTCTCGAGACCTTCCGCTTGTTCTTTCTTATAGAGACCGTTCGTTTCTTCTCTGCTAATGGTTGTTCCTCCAAGATGCCAGGGGTGGCCTTTGCTGTGGTAAAATTTACCGCAACACATTCAATTTCAAGCACGATCTTGGGTTCCCCCATGAGCCAAGACTTCGATTTTGTTCTCCAGTTGGAAGACAATCTAGGTTGCAGTGCTTGTCTGGTCTTCATATCGTAAATGTACCTCAGAATAGGTGCCTTTTGTTCTGGCATGCGTTCTTTTTGTAAGCAATATCCCTTATCTTTTCGAACCGAAGTCTGCAAAGATGTACAAGGGAACCATTCAACCTAGACGATGTGAGCCAATAACTCTGTCCACCCGACCTGAACGATTTAACTTTATTTAAACTTTAATCCAATTCAGTCGGCGGCTCAGCTGTTGTTTAAAGCAGCGGGTTATGACTTGGTTATGAGCATGCACCAACTTATCTATAAAATATGGTTCAACGAAAGGATGCCCGATGAATGTATTGTTTGTTTGATCCTCAAACAGGAAGACCCTCTAGAACGCGCCACATGGAGAAGCTATGCAGCGCAATGTCCAGCTGTGGCATTCCTGCCAAACTCGTCCGTCTGTACAGGAAGATGATAGAGACTGCGTACTGCTCTACGATCAAGGTTGGTTGACACCCCACTGAGAGCTTCGATGTCAAGAAAGGATTAAAAACAAGGCGATGCGTTGCCACGTGATTTCTTCAACATTGTTCTTCAAAGAAGTGTCCAGAACTCTAAACGCCAACACCAGAGGCACAATCTTCCAAAAGTGCGTGCAGTTACACGCATACGCAGACGATATTGACAGAATCGGGAAAATGCAGCGTGATGTCAGTAGCGTGTTTGTGTGTATCGAAACGGAAGCGACGAAGATAGGTTTAACGGACAACAAGGGTCAACAAAAATGGGACACCCAACACGTCTCGGACCGAATGTTACCCTACACAGATATAACATTGTGGAACTTAAGGACTTGGTCTAAGCTCCGCAGCTGCGCTATTATTTCAGTCAACGGCACCAGCGTTGAGATTAAACGTTGTTTCTTCAGGCTACGAAGGCAATTGCGTAGCATGATGCTAGTCCTGCTCTATGGCACCGAGGTATGGACTTTGTCAAGAGTGAGGTTACACTCAATTCTTTTGACAGAAAAATCTTTCAGGTGATCTAGGGTCCCGTCGGTGTAGACGAAGCATTACATGGGGTGTTGCGTCTATAGATAGAACGACCTACCAGTGCAACATGGAAGGACAGTTCAATATAAGAAGACGAAGACCACATTACTGCAACTTGCAACTCAGCCTCTCTCTTTGGTGTCTACAATGAGTATTATTGACAAAAGGGCACATCCTAGTGTTACTTAAGTTCTGTCGAACCGCCACCTCTACCTACCCGCTTTTTTTTTTGGCTCTGGTGACGTTTGAGTATGCATAGAGGACGGATTCCTCTGCATTTAAGGTTGCTACAGCCACTGTAGAGTAGCGTTGGAACTAAACACATTCGTTCAAGCTGGGCGTACTGAAGGTTGTACTTTGTTTGTATAGCTTTTAAGGATAGCTAGTAAGGATAGTCCCTAATTTAATGATGATGACCCACTAAGTTGGGCTTTTTTTCTCAGTTGGTATAACTGAAACGATTAACTGAAACTAGGGATGAGTCATTAACATTGTCTACCACACTGAGATTAATATTTCAAGGTTGCACTGTGTGCAAGTCACAGGCCCTTCGTCGATGTAATAATGGCCGACGCGAACAATTAACGACTTTACTGTCAAATGTTATTCAACCCAGAGAGCACACTCATGTTTGCATAACTTTCTCTGAAATGGTGTGCACATTGCCGCCGATTGCCCCCATATTTTTCAATATTTGCTAATACTTTCTCATTAAGGTGTTATTGATGCTCGCATCCTTTCGAAGGGTTGAAAGCAATTGACCAATGCAACATACGTGCAACCACCAAACCACATGACTGTTGGCGGCGGACGACACAGAATTTCCTCTTTTTGGTTTAAATGTTAGCCTTCCTCTGGTTGTCCACAGCTTGGTCTCCCAACCAAAAGGTGTGGTGCATGGAGGAGTTTTCCACGGTGATGATTTCGTGTTGTGTATTTTTGTTCGGTGAGAAAAAAAAACGGGATAGCCATGGAGTAAGCTCGGTCAGCTAAATAAAATCACGGTTTAGATATCAATTGGAGCATCAGTCTTTTACACCAGTTTGGGAAGGCATGAAAGAAATTTAAGCTTCTTTGGACTATACGGCCTTTTGAGGTTGCAACTCAGATCGTTTTAGAAGAAAACCAACTTGAAAGGAGCGTGGTTAGATTAGGTTAGGTAATAGGGTTGACGGGAAAGGAAGTCCTTTCTCCGTCATACTTAGGTCAATGTAGACCCATTGTGGTACCCGGGGGTTTCAGCCCCTCTTACTAGGAACCATAAGCCTATGTTCTATGGAGCCAGTCCGAGGCGCGGATAAATCTGTGTATGTCGACCACAGACTTGTCGAACAGTTCTTCTAGATCCTGAAAGAGGTGTCTTCCTAGGGTCTTGAGTCTTACTTTGCAGAGCGCTGAACAGTGGCAAAAAAGTGTGGAGTGTCCTTATTTACTTCTTCGTCACCATATCCCCTGTATAGGTCATCCGTGTTCAATCCCAGTCTTCTTGCATGGCAGTTTAGCATGTTATGGCCGGTGATGATACCTATTAGAGAAGATAGGGATTTCTAATTCATTTGCAGGATTCTTTCGGTTCTCTGTTAATTGTAGAATGGCCATAGTTTCCTGGTTATAACACGTTGACAGTTCTCTTGATTTTGCTCCCAATTTCTTGTTTGAGGTTACAGGGTGGGATTTTGCCGGTGGTATCGGCTTGATCGGGGTCTAATGAAGATCCTTCCCTTGCCAGCTCATTAGCTGTCTCGTAGTCAGGGACTCAGCAGAGTCATACATTGTGCTGCCTGCCAAGAACTCGTAGCTCTTCGCGAAAGCGACTAACAAGCATCGACTTGATTTTTATGGCGGAAATCGCTCTTATTGCCGCCTGGCTGTCGATGAAAAAGGTAATATCATCCCGTGGTAGTGCCTTCATTGCAACCTGTTGGGCAGCTGTTGTCACTGCCAAGACCTCCGCTTGGAAGACACTGCTGTAGTCTGGGAGTCTGATCGATCCGGACAATCCAAGAGTCTCAGAGAAGAATCCAGCACCCACTCCAGTGTCCATTTTGGATCCATCCGTGTAAACGGAAGTGGTTTTGTCATTATTTAATACCTGAATGTCCTGCCATTCGTTTGTGCTGGGAAAGCAGGTTGAGAATGGTCGATCAAATTCATGTCGTCTGTGCTTACAGTATTGCCCACAAAATTGCGTAGGATCTGTGCATGCCCTGTCAGACTGGGTTCCCAGTTTCCAGATTGGCTTATGCGAAAGGCGCTTTTTGCAGCTGATTCTTGCACAAGTAAATCAAACGGGAGTAGATAAAGTATTGTCTAGAGTCCCGCTGTTGGGGTGGTTCGCAATGCGCGAGTGGTGCTAATGCAGGCTATCCTTTGAATCTTTGTTATTAACTTGAGATTAGTGGTTTTGCACAGTGCCTGCCACCACACCAGGATTGAGGCTACCATAGATCAATATTGGTCTTACTACTGCTGCGTAAAGCCACATGATTATTTTAGGGCTAGGACTTAAGGCTTTACCGAATATCCTGTTACAGGCGTAGAAGGCTACCGTTGCTTTCTTTACCCTCTCTTTAATGTTAAGACTCCAGTTGAGTTTCCTGTCAAGTACTACTCCTAGATATCTGGCACAGTCTGCATCTTTAAGCAGAGTACCATCAAAGGATGGCATCTTGAATTCCGGTACGGCCCTTTTGTTGGTGATTAAGACAAGCTCTGTCTTCTGCGGGTTAACCGCGAGTCCACAGCGCTTGGTCCAGTTATTTATTATTATTATTATGGAGTGCCTCTAGAGGCTGATACCTTAACTTGTGTACCTGTTGCTTAGCATGCACACTATCCAGTTGATGATGGTATTCTGTACGTTTAGATCTGCTAATGCTCTTTTTATTGCGTCTATGTGGACGTTGTTGAAAGCGCCCTCTATGTCCAGGAAAGCAGTGAGTGTATATTCCGTTACTCTCAGGGATTTTTCTATGGTGCTGACAACACTATGCGATACCTTTACCCCGGACTGTAGTGCCACCCTGAGTATGTATTTCGATTCTGGCGTCCAGTTTTAAGAGGGTTAACTGATCGTCCATGCCTAGTACACCACCCGTCTATCACAACCAGAGCAGACAATTCGCAGGGAAGACCCAACAGACAGTTTATAGCAAGTTTTTCCTTAGTTTACCTGACAATGATTTGTGCCAAGTGATCAAACAGTTTCCAGATGTGATCCAAATATCCATCCCATTACTACAAAGCTAATCCCGTTTAATAACCATAATGACATCAAAAGTATAACATCTGGTCCCGATACATATATGTATATGATTTTATTTATTGTTCTTTCTTTTGTAAGTTATGAACACCCAAAGATGCCATAAAAAGTGATTATCTTTTGTTTATGTCCTCGAAAATATATGGTGGATTTTTCACATGCCTTGATGGCTCATTCAGAGGTTGTAGATCTTGGAAGAGTCTGCCGAAACTATTGCATTTATTTTTGAACTTTTGTTTACATTTTTGTTTGCAACCGAACAGCACGCTTGACTTTTTGTGGAGTTTCGTATTAAATTTATATAATTGTTTAAATTAGACTTAAACTTAAACTTAAAACTAAGATTAATTGGGGCGGTGAAGAAGATCGGATTTAAGGCAAGAAGTGGCGCGGTTGAAGTCAAAAAAGGTAAGGTTAGGGTTAATCTTTCGTAGCATACGGGAGATCGGTTCATTCGAGCCATAGAATGTGTGGTGGGTTGGTAGATAGCAGAGACGAGGGGTTTGTAGATTACGAGGGTTAGTGTTGAAGAAAAGACAGTTGAAGTGACGCACATTTAATGTGACCTTAAAGGGGTCGATGAATGAAGAGAATGTCGGCTGCATCTCTGCGTTCCTCAAGGGTGTTTAAATGAATAAGGTTGAGGCGGTTTTGATAGGGAGGGAGAATAAAAGGGTCATTCCAGGGCAGACCTCGGAGAGCAAATCGAAGAAAACGGTGCTGGATGCTTTCGATTCTCGAGATATGCACACGATGATACGGGGATGACACTTGACTGGCATACTCTAGGAGGTGGCGAACAAAGGGTAAATGTAGAGAGACCTGGTTACGTAAGGGTTGGTGAATTCTTTGGACCACCGCTTTACAAAGCCTAATACAGATTTGGCCTTAAGGATTATTTCATCCATATGTGTACGGAAATTGAGCTCCCTGTCACACAAAATGCCGAGGTCGCGAAGAGATTGAACGGAAGAGACAGGTTGATTGTGCAGAAGGTAGAGTCGGGGAGGAGATCGGTGCCGCTTATGAGAAAAGGTGATGGATTGGCATTTGGCAATCGAAAAACAATCAAGGTCTTGTTGGAGGATAGAGTCTTGGTATGAGGAAATGGTTTTGAAAAATTGTGTATCGTCGGCGTAAAGGGAGACAGACGAGTGTTTGATGATTCTATTGAGATCGTAAAAAGTAAGTTTAAAAAAAGGAGGTGACCTAGATGGCTGCCTTGTGCAACACTAGAGTTGGTCACTTTCAAGCACTTCACACAGGGATATCTTTATAAACGGAAGCATTATTGTCCCGTCAGAAATGTCTGATTAACTAACCGTTTCCAAGCGTCATATATGTGAAGTTAAGCCTTGTAATTTGTCTTTCGTAGAGCAAAATGCGATATTTTCTCACAAATTTATTGACCGAATCCTTGAATCTGTGACATCGCAGCCTTTTATTCTTTTACTGACACTAGAGGTCGCTAGATATTTTGTCTTAAACTTGTGGGATGGTATTCGAAGACGGGACATTTTTTCTGCAACACCAAAGTGTTCAATGACGGTAGGGATTGGGTCTTGAAAGTCCGTCTCGTTGTATTTTCTCTTTCACTCACCGCCAGGACTAAGGATTACCTGAAGGGTTTTCTTTTAAAACAATAGAGGGCGAGCCCATCCATTTTTTTTTTTTTCAGAGTGCATGCTTCTGCGCTATAGAGGAGGAGTGGGATGAGTGTATGGAATCACCTTAATTACGTTCCTAATCCAAAGAAGCCTTTCGCATCAAAGAACTTCAACGCTGGTTAAGCCTTCGTGCTGGACCCTCCACTATTCTCAATGACTACGAGTTCCTATATTGACAGAATCGGGAAAATGCAGCGTGATGTCAGTAGCGTGTTTGTGTGTATCGAAACGGAAGCGACGAAGATAGGTTTAACGGACAACAAGGGTCAACAAAAATGGGACACCCAACACGTCTCGGACCGAATGTTACCCTACACAGATATAACATTGTGGAACTTAAGGACTTGGTCTAAGCTCCGCAGCTGCGCTATTATTTCAGTCAACGGCACCAGCGTTGAGATTAAACGTTGTTTCTTCAGGCTACGAAGGCAATTGCGTAGCATGATGCTAGTCCTGCTCTATGGCACCGAGGTATGGACTTTGTCAAGAGTGAGGTTACACTCAATTCTTTTGACAGAAAAATCTTTCAGGTGATCTAGGGTCCCGTCGGTGTAGACGAAGCATTACATGGGGTGTTGCGTCTATAGATAGAACGACCTACCAGTGCAACATGGAAGGACAGTTCAATATAAGAAGACGAAGACCACATTACTGCAACTTGCAACTCAGCCTCTCTCTTTGGTGTCTACAATGAGTATTATTGACAAAAGGGCACATCCTAGTGTTACTTAAGTTCTGTCGAACCGCCACCTCTACCTACCCGCTTTTTTTTTTGGCTCTGGTGACGTTTGAGTATGCATAGAGGACGGATTCCTCTGCATTTAAGGTTGCTACAGCCACTGTAGAGTAGCGTTGGAACTAAACACATTCGTTCAAGCTGGGCGTACTGAAGGTTGTACTTTGTTTGTATAGCTTTTAAGGATAGCTAGTAAGGATAGTCCCTAATTTAATGATGATGACCCACTAAGTTGGGCTTTTTTTCTCAGTTGGTATAACTGAAACGATTAACTGAAACTAGGGATGAGTCATTAACATTGTCTACCACACTGAGATTAATATTTCAAGGTTGCACTGTGTGCAAGTCACAGGCCCTTCGTCGATGTAATAATGGCCGACGCGAACAATTAACGACTTTACTGTCAAATGTTATTCAACCCAGAGAGCACACTCATGTTTGCATAACTTTCTCTGAAATGGTGTGCACATTGCCGCCGATTGCCCCCATATTTTTCAATATTTGCTAATACTTTCTCATTAAGGTGTTATTGATGCTCGCATCCTTTCGAAGGGTTGAAAGCAATTGACCAATGCAACATACGTGCAACCACCAAACCACATGACTGTTGGCGGCGGACGACACAGAATTTCCTCTTTTTGGTTTAAATGTTAGCCTTCCTCTGGTTGTCCACAGCTTGGTCTCCCAACCAAAAGGTGTGGTGCATGGAGGAGTTTTCCACGGTGATGATTTCGTGTTGTGTATTTTTGTTCGGTGAGAAAAAAAAACGGGATAGCCATGGAGTAAGCTCGGTCAGCTAAATAAAATCACGGTTTAGATATCAATTGGAGCATCAGTCTTTTACACCAGTTTGGGAAGGCATGAAAGAAATTTAAGCTTCTTTGGACTATACGGCCTTTTGAGGTTGCAACTCAGATCGTTTTAGAAGAAAACCAACTTGAAAGGAGCGTGGTTAGATTAGGTTAGGTAATAGGGTTGACGGGAAAGGAAGTCCTTTCTCCGTCATACTTAGGTCAATGTAGACCCATTGTGGTACCCGGGGGTTTCAGCCCCTCTTACTAGGAACCATAAGCCTATGTTCTATGGAGCCAGTCCGAGGCGCGGATAAATCTGTGTATGTCGACCACAGACTTGTCGAACAGTTCTTCTAGATCCTGAAAGAGGTGTCTTCCTAGGGTCTTGAGTCTTACTTTGCAGAGCGCTGAACAGTGGCAAAAAAGTGTGGAGTGTCCTTATTTACTTCTTCGTCACCATATCCCCTGTATAGGTCATCCGTGTTCAATCCCAGTCTTCTTGCATGGCAGTTTAGCATGTTATGGCCGGTGATGATACCTATTAGAGAAGATAGGGATTTCTAATTCATTTGCAGGATTCTTTCGGTTCTCTGTTAATTGTAGAATGGCCATAGTTTCCTGGTTATAACACGTTGACAGTTCTCTTGATTTTGCTCCCAATTTCTTGTTTGAGGTTACAGGGTGGGATTTTGCCGGTGGTATCGGCTTGATCGGGGTCTAATGAAGATCCTTCCCTTGCCAGCTCATTAGCTGTCTCGTAGTCAGGGACTCAGCAGAGTCATACATTGTGCTGCCTGCCAAGAACTCGTAGCTCTTCGCGAAAGCGACTAACAAGCATCGACTTGATTTTTATGGCGGAAATCGCTCTTATTGCCGCCTGGCTGTCGATGAAAAAGGTAATATCATCCCGTGGTAGTGCCTTCATTGCAACCTGTTGGGCAGCTGTTGTCACTGCCAAGACCTCCGCTTGGAAGACACTGCTGTAGTCTGGGAGTCTGATCGATCCGGACAATCCAAGAGTCTCAGAGAAGAATCCAGCACCCACTCCAGTGTCCATTTTGGATCCATCCGTGTAAACGGAAGTGGTTTTGTCATTATTTAATACCTGAATGTCCTGCCATTCGTTTGTGCTGGGAAAGCAGGTTGAGAATGGTCGATCAAATTCATGTCGTCTGTGCTTACAGTATTGCCCACAAAATTGCGTAGGATCTGTGCATGCCCTGTCAGACTGGGTTCCCAGTTTCCAGATTGGCTTATGCGAAAGGCGCTTTTTGCAGCTGATTCTTGCACAAGTAAATCAAACGGGAGTAGATAAAGTATTGTCTAGAGTCCCGCTGTTGGGGTGGTTCGCAATGCGCGAGTGGTGCTAATGCAGGCTATCCTTTGAATCTTTGTTATTAACTTGAGATTAGTGGTTTTGCACAGTGCCTGCCACCACACCAGGATTGAGGCTACCATAGATCAATATTGGTCTTACTACTGCTGCGTAAAGCCACATGATTATTTTAGGGCTAGGACTTAAGGCTTTACCGAATATCCTGTTACAGGCGTAGAAGGCTACCGTTGCTTTCTTTACCCTCTCTTTAATGTTAAGACTCCAGTTGAGTTTCCTGTCAAGTACTACTCCTAGATATCTGGCACAGTCTGCATCTTTAAGCAGAGTACCATCAAAGGATGGCATCTTGAATTCCGGTACGGCCCTTTTGTTGGTGATTAAGACAAGCTCTGTCTTCTGCGGGTTAACCGCGAGTCCACAGCGCTTGGTCCAGTTATTTATTATTATTATTATGGAGTGCCTCTAGAGGCTGATACCTTAACTTGTGTACCTGTTGCTTAGCATGCACACTATCCAGTTGATGATGGTATTCTGTACGTTTAGATCTGCTAATGCTCTTTTTATTGCGTCTATGTGGACGTTGTTGAAAGCGCCCTCTATGTCCAGGAAAGCAGTGAGTGTATATTCCGTTACTCTCAGGGATTTTTCTATGGTGCTGACAACACTATGCGATACCTTTACCCCGGACTGTAGTGCCACCCTGAGTATGTATTTCGATTCTGGCGTCCAGTTTTAAGAGGGTTAACTGATCGTCCATGCCTAGTACACCACCCGTCTATCACAACCAGAGCAGACAATTCGCAGGGAAGACCCAACAGACAGTTTATAGCAAGTTTTTCCTTAGTTTACCTGACAATGATTTGTGCCAAGTGATCAAACAGTTTCCAGATGTGATCCAAATATCCATCCCATTACTACAAAGCTAATCCCGTTTAATAACCATAATGACATCAAAAGTATAACATCTGGTCCCGATACATATATGTATATGATTTTATTTATTGTTCTTTCTTTTGTAAGTTATGAACACCCAAAGATGCCATAAAAAGTGATTATCTTTTGTTTATGTCCTCGAAAATATATGGTGGATTTTTCACATGCCTTGATGGCTCATTCAGAGGTTGTAGATCTTGGAAGAGTCTGCCGAAACTATTGCATTTATTTTTGAACTTTTGTTTACATTTTTGTTTGCAACCGAACAGCACGCTTGACTTTTTGTGGAGTTTCGTATTAAATTTATATAATTGTTTAAATTAGACTTAAACTTAAACTTAAAACTAAGATTAATTGGGGCGGTGAAGAAGATCGGATTTAAGGCAAGAAGTGGCGCGGTTGAAGTCAAAAAAGGTAAGGTTAGGGTTAATCTTTCGTAGCATACGGGAGATCGGTTCATTCGAGCCATAGAATGTGTGGTGGGTTGGTAGATAGCAGAGACGAGGGGTTTGTAGATTACGAGGGTTAGTGTTGAAGAAAAGACAGTTGAAGTGACGCACATTTAATGTGACCTTAAAGGGGTCGATGAATGAAGAGAATGTCGGCTGCATCTCTGCGTTCCTCAAGGGTGTTTAAATGAATAAGGTTGAGGCGGTTTTGATAGGGAGGGAGAATAAAAGGGTCATTCCAGGGCAGACCTCGGAGAGCAAATCGAAGAAAACGGTGCTGGATGCTTTCGATTCTCGAGATATGCACACGATGATACGGGGATGACACTTGACTGGCATACTCTAGGAGGTGGCGAACAAAGGGTAAATGTAGAGAGACCTGGTTACGTAAGGGTTGGTGAATTCTTTGGACCACCGCTTTACAAAGCCTAATACAGATTTGGCCTTAAGGATTATTTCATCCATATGTGTACGGAAATTGAGCTCCCTGTCACACAAAATGCCGAGGTCGCGAAGAGATTGAACGGAAGAGACAGGTTGATTGTGCAGAAGGTAGAGTCGGGGAGGAGATCGGTGCCGCTTATGAGAAAAGGTGATGGATTGGCATTTGGCAATCGAAAAACAATCAAGGTCTTGTTGGAGGATAGAGTCTTGGTATGAGGAAATGGTTTTGAAAAATTGTGTATCGTCGGCGTAAAGGGAGACAGACGAGTGTTTGATGATTCTATTGAGATCGTAAAAAGTAAGTTTAAAAAAAGGAGGTGACCTAGATGGCTGCCTTGTGCAACACTAGAGTTGGTCACTTTCAAGCACTTCACACAGGGATATCTTTATAAACGGAAGCATTATTGTCCCGTCAGAAATGTCTGATTAACTAACCGTTTCCAAGCGTCATATATGTGAAGTTAAGCCTTGTAATTTGTCTTTCGTAGAGCAAAATGCGATATTTTCTCACAAATTTATTGACCGAATCCTTGAATCTGTGACATCGCAGCCTTTTATTCTTTTACTGACACTAGAGGTCGCTAGATATTTTGTCTTAAACTTGTGGGATGGTATTCGAAGACGGGACATTTTTTCTGCAACACCAAAGTGTTCAATGACGGTAGGGATTGGGTCTTGAAAGTCCGTCTCGTTGTATTTTCTCTTTCACTCACCGCCAGGACTAAGGATTACCTGAAGGGTTTTCTTTTAAAACAATAGAGGGCGAGCCCATCCATTTTTTTTTTTTTCAGAGTGCATGCTTCTGCGCTATAGAGGAGGAGTGGGATGAGTGTATGGAATCACCTTAATTACGTTCCTAATCCAAAGAAGCCTTTCGCATCAAAGAACTTCAACGCTGGTTAAGCCTTCGTGCTGGACCCTCCACTATTCTCAATGACTACGAGTTCCTATAGCAAAACACTGAATTTATCCCACAATGACTCCTAATTGATAAAAATGTCGTTGCCACTATCACCTCCAGACTTGACTGGAGGTAGAGCTACAATAAAGGGGGCCATCTGCTTCTACACAGATAGCTCCAAAACAGATTCGGGAGTGGGTGAGGGTGTCTTCTCGAAGCATGTAAACGTTAACGTCTCGTTCCGTTTGCCTGACCACTGCAGCGTTTTTCAAGCCGAGATAGTGGCAATCAAGGAGTCTCTACCGTGGCTGAGGTATAATGTGATATCTACACGGGGTATCACCAATTTTACTGACAGCTAGGTCGTAGTCCCTGGAATCTGTCACCCTTAACTCAAAAGCAGCTCTACATTGCCGCTTGTCTCTTCACCTTATTTGAGAACTGGGGCATAGGGACATTCCAAGTAACTGCATGGCCGACGAACTCGTCTGACAGGATCCATCTCTTTCGACTACGTCTGACTCCACCTGCCTCATTACCAAACAGATCTGGCCTAAGCTGGATATCAAACATTTTTACTGCCTAATCAGATAGAAAAGGCTGCTTACTAGTACCATAGTGGGTGTTAAAACAGGGCATTGTTCCATTGACAAACTCGCTAATAGGCTAGGCTTCCTCGATAATGAGATCTGTAGAAGCTGGCATCTAAGTCTGCATCTGAATCCCAAAATGTCGAACTTAACGTGGAACATAAACGGAAATTACTTCAATGCGCTAAAGGGACAGATACCTCTTAAGGACGATGAAAAAGATACGTCAACTTGTCTAAATCTTTATGTGACATCGATGGTGTTAAAATCGATAAAAAGGTGGTGGATATCGATTAAATTTTCCTGAGTTTTCTGTACACACTATCTGTTCCGAGACGAGATTTAAAAAGTCACAGATGGTATAATACCAGGCTGCTGCTTAGACTGTGAACAGTAAATTGAATCTTCGAGCCTCCAATGCTGTAAACAACTTTATAACTTTAACGGTATAGATGTCGATTGGCTGATGGATTAAACCAATTCAGTCAAACTGGTGGTTTTGAAGTTCGCAGCTTGATCGCATTTAATTCTAGGACTCTTCGCAGTTGTTGGAGGCTCTGTTATGAGATGAGGATTTGGCTCGTTAATGAAAGCAGAAACAGACCAGCATTATGTTGCTCCATAAAGTAGAAGAACTGGTCTCATCGCTAGGCGTTAGATCCATTTTTTCGTAGCTTTCGTTACACAAAAACTCGACAAGACCGCTGAAATGGCAACGCTATTTGTGCTTGTACAAACAGCTCTCCTAATCTAAACAGTTCCAAATTCTCGGCTCAAGTTCGGGCTAGAATGTGTACAAGGATAGTCTGAAAAGTTTCTGATGTCAACACGAAGATGGCAGCACTCGTCAACGATAGCTAAGGAATGTGTTTGCCCTTCTTTTGAAAGGTATTCACCAAAATGCCAGCTATTTTGGACGCGCAGTTGTTGTTGGACGATGTGAGTGTTTTTGTGAAAATGGAATGGAAGGCAATACGCATACGCAAATCAAAGATGAGTTGGATGCTGTATATGGTGACGCTGTACCATCTTTTATCATCGTGAAATTTTGGGCAGCTGAATCAAAACGTTGCCGTACGAGCTTGGGATACAATGAACGTTCTGGTCATCCAAAAACTGCAACAATTGACCTTAACATCGCTCAAGTTCAGCAAATGGTGCTAGACAACCGTCGAATCAAAGTAAGAGAGATATCAGAGGCTATGAAAATGTCAAAAGAATATACCTACTATGTCACATATGCCACAGGCATGAGAAAGCTGTCTGTGCATTGGCCATTGGGTGCCGCGTTTGCTCACGTTAGACCAAAAATGGCGTCTCACGCCTTAGCCAGTTTCTATGGCGAAAATTCACAAATTACGGTTTGAACTTTTGACCACTCTCCTTATTCACCAGATCTAGCCCCAAGCGACCTTTTTTTGTTCCCTAAGCAGAATATAAAAATTTGGCATAATGACGCTTTTGAAAGTGACACATGGCCAATATAGCTTTATGTCGCCAATTCGTTGAAACACTTTGAAATTACTGCTACGGTCCTTTGGCTTTATGTCACTTTTCCAATTTGGCCTTATGACACTTTATCAAAGTGTCGTAATGCCAAATGCTAGAATTTGGCCTTATTTCAATTTCTCAAAGCGACATAAGGCCAAATTTAGAGATTTGGCCTTATGACGCTTGGCTTTATGTCACGCCACCGATGAATCTGCGATAGAGATATACACAGATGGATGTAAAACAGCGTATAGAGGCAGGAGTCTTCTCCAATGCACCTGACTTAAGTATTGTCAAGCAACTGCCGGATCACTGTAGTGTATTTCACGCAGAAAATACGGCAGTCCGAGAAGCTGCGGCTTGGCTTTCAATTAACGTTATTGTACTAGGTACATATATATAGATAGTCAAGCAGCGATTAAAGACTTGGAATCACCGACAGTACGATCCAAGTTGGTAAAGCAATGCCGCAGATATCTGAATGAGATCGCTGACAGATGCGATGTCTCCTTGTGCTGGATTCCAGGACAAGGTGACGAACTAGCAAAGGAAGGCGCGGGTCGGAACCTCTCTAGAAATAGAGGGGAACCGTTCGTCTCTCTAGAATCGATAAAGTCTCACCTTGATAGTGAAGCTAAAAGAATAGCTAATAGAAGGTGGAATAACATCAACATCTGTTGAAACAGATCTGGTCTAACCTAGATTTGAGGAGAAAAGGAGGAAGATTTCTGTCTGTGAACATGGAAACGGGGCATTGTCTAATTGGCAGACATGCCATCAGAATGGGTGTCCCTTCTAACGATTTCTGTAGAACCTGCAGAGACGAGGAAGAGGAAGAAACGACTACACATCTTCTTTGCACATGCCCTGCTCTATCAAGGAAAATACTTCCGAAATTATCTCAACGACCTAGCTGGGCTCGACATCTCTAGAATTAAGAGTTTTGTATGTGGGTTAGTGGTCTGTTTACGATTTACTGAGTACGATTATTCTGTCGAACCAGGGATGTTAAAAAAAAAAGTTCATCGCGAGGTTTTAAACCACTCATTACACATTTATGCAAAAATGATTAAGGTGAATACACATTCTTTACAAGCTTCAATTTTCAAAATATATTACAACAATCATGACTCCCTTCAATTTTGCTTAGCACTTTAATTAGAAAAACCATAAATATACCCATTTGTCCACAACGGTGTGATTTATATTCTCTCTATTTCAATTCAATTTTTATTTTTTTCAATCTTAAACAACCTCTCAACCTCGACTTTTACCTACCTAAAAACGAATCCTTTTAGCTGCAGTCAATAAACAGTAACAAACCAAAATGACATTTCTCAAACAATAATACACTAGCGCTTTATAGGTGATCCTATCTAACCAAAACAAATAAGAAAATCAAAAAATAATTGCCAAACGTACATATATACCTACACCTATCATATATATGTATATATGTATATTGTAGAGTAATGATTTACGAAGCATTTTGAATCATGTTTAAGAAATTAATTAATAAATACTGAAAATATCGATTTAAATTAATTTCCAGGCAATGATGTCAAAAAGGCAAATATGTTTCAACAAAAAAAAAAAAAAACCACCCCTCTAACAATAGATAGCCACTGATTGGTTATTCCAGAAGGCCATTGCCTGGCAACCAGGTTCCGCCTATATATACAATTTTAAATGAAAATAAAGACAAAATTGACTGCGTTACACATAGGAAACCAACACACAAGACCACCCATTGAACGGGATTTGTGGATAAGACAAGATAGGCGTGGTTACAGTTAGGAACACAACGCGCATGTATACTCTTTTTTTTTTTTTTTCCTGTTCTTGATTCCATCCATATTCGCTGTGTTTGTTTTCACAAGGGTTTCCATAGATACGAACGACTTGTGTCGTCGTATTCTGGTGTATTTTTGTAGGCAGTAGTTTAAAACTCCCCCTCGAGCATAGCACAGAGAGACAATTGATATTTGAAAATGAAAATACGTTCATGAAATATATTAAAAAAAATATTATACAGATAGAGCCACTGAGACTGAGAGAATCGAACGGTACTGGGGTACGTACGGATACGGACAAAGTATCTACATTGCAATAGGTTGCTCGAGAACTCATGAGATAATATTTGCATAAATCGTATGCATTTGAATGAAGCTGTCGTGTAGCTAAACTTATAAAGAGAATTAAATTTTGTTGGTTATATTAATGGTTTGTGGTGGTCTCTGTCTCTGTCTCTGTCACACTCTTTTTATTTTCTATCTCTTTTTGTTGCAATAAATCGATATTCAAGATATTTGTATCTAAAATTTCAAAGCACGATGATGATGATTAGTAGGAATAATTAAATTAACATATTTTTAGAACAATAAAGCAAAATTTATTGTGTGCTTGAACCCCTAACCGGCTGTTTTAGAGTTTTTAATTCCTATGGCATCGTATATGTACATGTGTGTTTGTGTTTGTATGCGTGGATACGTTTTTTTTGTCCTAATTTACATATGGTGTTTTATTTTAAGAAATGTAATTGTACGATTTTATATATACCAACACCTAATACATGGATATTCTTACTGACATACATACAGTTGATGGGAAGTATTTATAAGTTCATCTGCTGAATTGAGGGACTTGTAGTAAATAGAAAAGGGCTCTAGGATATAGAACTTATGATGTTGTTAGTAGCTAAAGGATTTATTATTGCATGTGAAGAAAAAAAACACCCCTGTTTCGTTCCTACTAGAACAGTAGAGGTACCTACAATAGATTAGATTTTAACTTAAAAAAATAAACAAACATAGCATTGGTTATCTTTGAACAAATGTTAACAACCGTGAAAATAATTATGTAGGTTACAATTTTTCTACTTAGGTAATAAACCATAAAAAAAAAGAAGCTGTAATTGAGAGCATTATACACTGGAGACTATTAAAAATAAGGTGCGTGATTTTTCTATGAAACACATGTTTTGGAGGTTTTATCTACCTACCAACGACGTTTAATATAAGCCAGAGTATAGTTGAAGTGATTATCTTAAGGTGTTTACTGACTTAGGTATACATTTGGCATCTGTTATGACTTTGGTTATAATTTATAAGAGCTGCTTTGAAGACATAAAGGGGCTTCCAGTAGGGACTTGCGAACTTTGGCAGTTGATAGCGGCTATATTGTCATCTGTCAAATTGGCAGTCATTTATTCAGTCTGTTTTACCAAAACACCATGGACGGATATAGCGTTCAACAACACGTGCAAATAATAAAATTGTTTTATCTAAATGGGTGTTCTGTTCGGGCAACATTCCGCGTGAATGTTCATCGAAAAATCATCTTCAGCGATGAGGCCCATTTCTGGATGAATGGGTACGTCAACAAACAAAATTGTCGAATTTGAGACGATACCAATCCACATGAGATCCAAGAGCGTCCAATGCATCCCGAAAAAGTCACTGTTTACTGTTTGGTGTGGATTTTGGGCTGGCGGCGTCATCGGTCCATATTTCTTTGAGAACGACGTTGGCCAGGCCATCACCGTCAATGGCGAGCGCTATAGGTCGATGATTACCAACTTCTTTTGGCCTGAATTGGATGATATTGACACCAACGACATGTGGTTTCAACAGGACGGCGCTACGTGCCACACAGCTCACGCCACATTGGAAATTCTGCACGAGCGACTCGAGGGCATGGTCATCTTACGTGGAGGTGGCCACCGAGATCGTGCGATTTAACCCCGTTAGACTGTTTCTTGTGGGGTTTTCTGAAGTCGCAGGTCTGTGCGAATAAGCCACAAACCACAGCGGCCCTCAAAGTCAACATAACCCATGCCATCGATCAAATTCAGCCTGATTTATGCGCCAGAGTCATGGAAAATTGGACATTTCGGATGCGCGCCACCCAGAAAAGCCGCGGTTGACATTTGAACGTAGTATTCCATACATAATGGCATCGATAGGCCTTTCAAACAAATAAAAAATTTCGATGATATCTCACACACACTTTGTTTTATTTAAATTTAAAGATAGGGGCGCTTAATGAAAGACCCTTTATAGGTGTATGTGTGAAGGATGTTTTTATAAGAGTTAGTTGCCAATTTATGTGGTCTATTTGACATTTGGTGTTCCATTTGACATTTATGTTTGGTAAACTTTGACATTGTGGACACTTAGGGAATGCCTGCATGGATATTTGTTTAAAAAGCTTACAAAGAACTTCATGAATTTTATGATTCACATTACCAATCATTGGAGCGTTCCAAATTATTTGCAACATACCTACATACATATGTACGAGGTGACGCAAAAGTTGTCATCTGATGTTCTTTGGCTGTCTTTTTTTTTATGAATGAAAAACTTTGGTTCTGCTTTTGGATTGTGCTTAGGTACCTATTTGATGTCTTAAATTTTTTTCCGAGAAAATGATATCGGCCAGAATTGATGACCATTTGGGCCCGATTTAAGGCATTTTCCATCACTCTTGCTAGAACTTCCGGCGATAGGTTCTTGCATTCTTGACGGATATTCTCTTTGAGATCTTCAAGAGTCTGAAGCTTGGTGACATAGACTTGTGACTTCAAAAAATCCCACAAAAAGAAGTCTGGAACGGTTAAATCAGGCGATTTTGCTGGCCAGTACAAATCGACAAAACGAGGGATAAGGCGACCCGGAAATGCAGCCCTCAGAATTTCGATTGTGGCTCGTGCAGTAATGCACCGTTGCTCCATTCTGTTGGAACCATATGTTCTCCAGTCCCAATTCATCCAATTGAGGGAGGAAAAATTCGTTGAGCATGACTCTGTGCGCTTGCCGTTCACAGTAGTCGTTTGGCTCGAAAAAAAAGGCCCGATGACGCCTCCAGAGTCAACAGCACACCATGCAGTAACTTTGAACGGGTGTAATGGCTCTTCGTGGGTTATTCTCGGTTTTTCGGTGCCCCAGAAGCGATAATGATGATTTTCGATGAAAAGTTGTCTCACTCGTGGTCGAGATTCAGGATGGTTTGAGCACGCGCTTGGCGGTCAACAGTTAACAGCTGATGCACTTTGTTAGGGAAAATCCTACAGCCTTTCATTAAAATTCTCTGTAAGGACCGCCAGGTGTGGCACGTCGTCTGGTCGATACTCTGGGGTCCTCTGTACAATGGCTGCTCCGGGGCCGGGCCGGCCACACCTGACAGCATCTCGTGTTGTCCCATACTCTTTGAGGCCAGCGGTTAAACGTCGTAGTGTGGTTGCGACAAGTGACTGACATATTTTTTTTAAACGCCATCTGGACCAGATACAACATTTTCATTTGGTTTAGATCTTAATGCGGGAATGTCAGCACATTCCACGTAAGTTATTTTCTTCCAGGTCAACGCCGTCAAAATTCCTCAGCGTCAAGTTGCATCCATCGCCGGCTGCAGTGCCATTGCATTCCACCGGTCAAATAACCCAGTTGTTTGTATAAAACGCGAAGCACACTTTATGTAGTAGAAAATTCGTGGAATCCTCAGATGATATGACACCGCTACGTCTTACTGCAATTGTCGTTGGCGTGTGCGGCGCCGAATATCAAATGTCGTGGATGCTTGGTACAGAGTGTTGAATCGGCTGAGTCTGTGGGAATGGCTGGGTTAGCGGTGGCAGAACTGACCTGGGATGGAGGAGATACAATGTGAAGAGGACTAGTTCGGTTGTTGATTTCGTACGGTGCGGTCCTGGATTAGAGTGCGGTCCTCTGGAAGAACCTTTAAATCTTTGATTAAGTTGTATTAAGTTGTCGATAATTTCTCTTAATTTCGCAAATAAGTTTCGCTGTTTTTTTTTTTTAATGAAAATGCAAGTTTATTGTGAAAAAATGGTTACAAATAAATCATTCAAAGAATTGCCAATCGCTAGCTACAACTTTTTCCTATCTTTCTGGCAGAGCTCGAATACCGTTACGGTAAAAGTGTTCATATTTTGAGGCTATCCAGGAATCAAGCCATTTTTTGATGCCTTCACATGAGCGGAACTGCTTATCAGCCAGACCATGTGCCATCGAACGGAACAAGTAATAATCGGACGGCGCAATATCTAGGGAATATGGCGGGTGGGGTAGGACTTTCCATTTGAGCGTTGAGGTAGATTTTAACGGGTTTGGCAACGTGAGGCCGAGCGTTGTCATGCTGTAGAATCACTTTTTCGTGCCCAACGCATGCAATCGCTTGGAAATGGCTTGGCGGGTAACTCCTAATGCTGAAGCAAGCTATGCCTTTGGCACGGATCCTCATCGAGCAATGTCCCCAAATCAGCGTCTACAAAGGATTTTGGCCTTCCTTCACGCGGACGGTCGTGAACATCGAAATCACCGTCTTTGAAGCGATGGAACACATCACAGCACGTTGTTTCACTTAAGGCAGCATCTCCGTACTTCGCACGCCAAGTTTGTTGATAACCATTTCCTCCAATGCGCCGATTTCCTGGAGGGGATTTGAATACACTCCACTCTCTTGGCCGGCCAGCTTTGGGTGTGCATCCGCTCTATATTTTGAACCCATCTTGGTCCCTTCTGACCAAGTCGATGTCGCTAAATATTCTATACAGTTCGTTGTTATGCCTTCTTCACTACTCACCGTCTATGCAGATGGGTCCGTAGATCACCTGAAGGATTTTTCTCTCAAAACAATTAAGGGCTACCTCATAAGTTGCCAAGGGCCTCGTATAGAACCATTTTAGTTGTTTGACGGCTTTGCTATTCGATTGCGTTCTGGTCCTTAAGAAACAGCGACTGGCAAGAATTACTCTGCGTTTGATCTAAGGACTGGTGTCGTTGTCTGAGTTGGGTATTAGTGTAGAAGAGTCCCTAACTATTGTCTATCTGTCTAAGGTGATTTCATGTTCCAAAAAGTAAGTTGAGTGTCCTTCTTTATTGACAGCTTGCACCATGATTTGCCCTCATTGACGGCTAAACTTACTTTCGTTGCTTTCGTCTCAACACTCACGATGGCACAACTAGCATAATGCTGCACTCTACCGATTATGTTGGTGTAGGTGTTGTAGGTTTATACAATTCTTTCACGAACGCTGTTTAAGGAGTAGCGCGTCGCCTTGTCTTAATCCTTTTTTGTCATCGATTGATTCGGTGAGGTCTTTACTGATGCAGCAGAGCGCACTTTCATCGTTCGTCTTGTACAGACGGGCGTGTTCGTCAGGGATGCAACAACTAGACAATGCTCTCTATGTATGTATGTATATTTGGCACGGCAGCTCATGGAGAGCCAAGGCCTAACTTCTCACAACCATTCATGTTGTGCGTGTTATATTCTTCGCACGAATGGAAGGGACCTACAGTTTAGTGCCGACTCCGAACGGCGAATTGAGAAGCTTTTCACGACAGATTGTACTCTTGCAGGTTTGTCATTCCTGCGAAGAGGTGGTGCCGTGAAAAAACTTTTGGTGGTTTTTGAGAATCGAACCTGTGTCTCTCGCTTAGCAGTCCAACGCACTAACCACTAAGCCACGGCGACCAATGCTCTCTATAGCCCGTCTCTATAAATGTTTTCATACTTACGTGGCCTTGAAGTCGAAAAAAGTGGTGGGTATATCGATTTGAAATGGCAAGGTCTGCCTAAAGCCTAAAGCTACGCTGATACAGATCAATTAGGTTGTTGACAGCATGGTTTAAGCGCTCGCATAATACAGTATATATACAGGAGACTTATGGTTCTATAGTTGGCGCAGTTAAGAGGGTCTCCCTTCTTGGAAATCGGAATGGAAATAGACGTTCCTACCCTATCGAAGAGAATTTTGCTGCTGTTCGTTAAAGTGCTATTCGTTCGGAGTAAGTTGGCACTGTCCGTTCACTACGAAACGAAAAGATCTTGGGCCACATCCTTCAAGGAATTTAAGTTACAATGCCGTCAAATGTCGTGCTGATGCAGCACCCAGGCTACAAATCTGAGGCCGGGAGTGAGTTTCCATTGAGTTTGAAGCTCCATTCTATCCATTCGCCAACAAATTTTAAAGGAAATGTTTGGGAAATGCATCTGGAAGAAATGTGGTTCCAACAGGATGTAGTTCCATTCACATGGCCACTGAAATTATTTTGAGAAATAGGCTTGTGAATTGGCCTCCAAAATCGCCTCTTTAACGTCTTCGGATTGGGATATTTATTTCTGTGGCCACAAGGACTTATGTTGTGTTGTGTTGTGTGTGACTTATGCTGTTTTTCTTTGTGGCCACAGATTTATGGTCACAAACCAGCAACAATTGTCGGAAAAGTGACACCAAATTGGACTGACAGGATGTGGTTTGTCAGCTGCGGTGCCCATCTGGCCGAAGTTATTTTTAAATTTCAATATCATTCAACGGAAGGATAGGGTCGACTACAAATTAGCCCTAAGTCTCATCTAGGAAGTGATTCCCGAGAATCCTTGACCGATACTAGTCCCCTACACCATGACGAGGTGTGTAGTCCCGTAGAAGAAAACTGATGAGAAAAGTAAATTCGTGGCCAAAGGGTATCGTTAGTACGGAAGTAGCTGCGACACCATAAATCATTGGAAGATCGATGTAGTTGCATGTAGTTTTGAAGGTTGAAAGTGCATAGGATTGATCAAGTTGTGTGCCTTTCGGAAAAAACGTTCCCATTTGTTCAACTCATACAGCAAAAACACATCTAAGCCAAACTTCAGTAAAGTGTTTGGAACTGTTTGAAAGTTTTTCACCGGATTTTATGCGACGATCCGTGGATAAGGATGAGATTCAAGCTCATGACTTGAAAACATCAAAAGAGTGAATTGGACAAAATGAATAAGTTCAGAAGACAATTGAAGGTAATAGCGCCGGCTAAGGTAGCTAAACGTGGAAATTCAAGCAAAACTCTCGAAAATGGAATAGTAAAACGCGTCGTTTCATTCAAATCCAACGTTGGTAGTCGTCATCATCTGTTTCCACGGCTTTCGATAGCGGTAACCCATATTTCTTATCTGACATGCCTTGTCAGGCATTCTCTTATACCGATTAATTCATTATTCGAGGGAGCTTGCATAATATTAAGGCGCCAGTGACTTTGAAGTCAAGAGTGCGACAGGTGCATTCTGTCACCAGTATTATCTGCTCTACTGCTTTCTGTCCGATGGAAGTCTTTGAATACAATTGATGTTGACATCTTTCCTTAAACATTGATGATGCTGGCTTATGGTTAAGAGTCTGAAGGCTGAAGCTGGAGCAAATAAAGTAAGATTGAGCATAAGTTCGGCTCAGTTCAGCAAAACATACTTAATCTGTCAGAAAAGTGGGTCGACCTAGGCAAATAAATGTCGAAGAACATTTGAAAGCGGAACAAAAATGACAGTTATGAGTTGGAGAGAGGTGAAACGCGTTGCGGGTGAAACAGTCCTGCACATTCTAGATTTAAAAATGCGTGTCAAGAGTTATAAGCGACAGAAACATTGCAAAGTCCATTGGCTCGTTTGAACACTGAATAAAGGTTCCTCATTTCTCACTGTTTTAACCTTTCTTTCCACAAACTGTGCTCCGTTCTGTTAACATTTCACCTGCAATACGCGTCATGCATCGAGTGGACATCAATTTATCCGGACTCGGACATAATTTTACAACCTACAAGTATTCAAAACCAATGTGCATCAGTATCTCATTCGTCTTTCCTCTAATCATAGAAATTGACAACCAAGACAATCCTTAAAATGATAAGGTTTGTGATAGGAATCCTATTAGGGTATTTTCTTCTGCAGAAATACGTCAAAAGGCTAGATATTACACACCCGGAGTTGTTAAGGAAATATAACGATACCTGCTGACTAAAACAATTATTACAATTCTACTGTAACTTTTTTTTTGATTCGCCAACGGCTGTCGAATCATGCCCCTCGCATGCACGATTCGCAAGCCTGAGTACTCGATTACAGGAATGAGCCTAAGTACTAACCTACACCCTGGGTGTCGCGGGGCTAGAGGGACGGAAGTTGAATATCTCTTTATAATTTATCTCTGCATCTGGGTTTGGTTTTCGCTGCTGCTCTCCCTAACTTGTTCCCATCGTCGAAGTTCCTTCATGATTGGTTAGGTAGATAGGGGTCCTGTGGGACTCTCTTAGGCGCATAGCTCATTGCGATAGTCGCTGCAACCTGCTTCACCGCATCTTATATTGTACTTGACCTTATCATGAGGTTCTCGACATTCTCGGGAGTTGGTCTTTCTTCAATTGCTTCGTCTTATTCTCTACGCTCTGTATAAGGGCACTGAAAAAATACATGCTGCGCATCTTCTCTTGCATCTCCCCACTTAAATTTCGTTTGGAGAGTCTTTGAGTCTAAACTTATGCAAGTACGCTCGAAAGCAGCCATGTCCGGTTAGAAGCTGGCTAAGGTAGAAATCTATTTCTCCGTGTTGCCGGTCTATTCATTTGTTAACATCCGATATGAGTCGGTGGGTCCACCTTCCCTTTGAAGATTGGTTCCATTTCTTCTGCCATGTTCTCATGTTTCGCTGTCTTTCTCCTAGATTGATACCTTTGACTGAGGCTTAAGGTTCCCGAATTTTGGCATCGTAGGTCCTTTTTAATTTGCTAGCCAAGATATTTCATAGTAGCATTCCCGCTATGACATAGATAGCATCATCTGACACTGTTCGAAATGCACAGCACACCCTCAGCGTGTTAATCTTTCTTGCGTAGGACTTAGCCTTCACTGCTTTGGCACATATTAGTGCCGCATAGATTGTGATGGACTGCAACACCCTTGAAAGCATTAGTCTCCTTTGTCATTATTCTGGCTGGCCCGAGGAGCTTTTTCGCACGTTCTTTTAAGGTGTTCCTTATACGCGAGCCTATCGTCGATCATTACACCTAGGTATCTGATAAGCGGTTTTGATGTTATATTATGCTCGCCTACCCTGATGGCTCCTTTCTAGTACCGCTTCTGTTTTGTGTTCTGCGAGCTCTAACCCAACTGATGCCATCCATTGCCTCACTTTTCGGATACAATCGTTACCAATGTCCTCTACCTATATCTTCCACTTCTGTAACTTGGAGGTTAAGTTCTGTAGGGAAATGAAGAGTTTTGTGAAAAGGATGTTTAAAGGACGGCGACTGAGTAAAGCCTGTCAAGTCATCCAATAAGCAAGCAGTACATCAAATCGCACTTTGTCTTAGCTAGTCAGGCTTAGACCATAAATTTAAGCGAAATGTTGTTCACAGCCTTTCGCTCTGCGATTTTCAGCGAATCCTATTGTGCCTTCCTTAGTGTTCCTAGATGAATTGTTCTACTCCAGAGGATATCAGGAAGTTAAGGAACTTCTCTGGGTGGATGGCAACGAGTTGTTCCGTAGGGATGACTTCGTCATCGCCGAGAATTCTCTTTCTGAGTTGGAAGAGAGCTGGGCATTCCGTTAGGCGTTAAGATGTGTACAGAGGTCTCTTCACTCTCAAGGCAGAGTCTACAGCTTGAATCTGTTACAAGGTTCATGCGGTGTAGATGTTTGTTCAGAAGGCAGTGTCCACTGAGAAATCCAATTAGTGAAGTTGCTCCTATCAAGGTTCACAATGAAATTCGATTTTCTTTGTAACCGTACAGGGAATAGCAGTTTTGAACATGCTTGTCCTGATGTGTTGAGCCAGACTTCTCTAGATTCTTGAATGCAAAGACCTTTTGCGTGTGATTTACTTACCCGGTTCGGGTCCAATGAATTCTGTTGACGCGGCGTCTTTTGCCAGGGAGGCGGCTTTTTCATTGCCCACAATGTGCAGGAATCCAGTGAAGGATAACCATGTTGCTCTTAGCTAGGTCTTCGGTTACATTGCGGGTTTCTAGGACTAGTTTGGATTGGATGATTGGCGAGTCAAGCGCTTTTAGAGCAGCTCAGACAGTCTGAGAAGATAAATATGATTTTCCCCAAAATGTGACAAAGACCTCGGCTTGGAATATGGACGCGAATTCACCAAGGCTGACGAGAACTTCGCACCTGACGATTCTCCGAAAATTCCGGAACCAGTTCCAGTTTCCATTTTGGATCCGTCCGTACACCAGACGAGGTCGGAAGGTTATATTTGGGGTTTGTGGTTCTTCCAGTCCTCCCTTTATGGGAAACTATTGAGAAATTCTTGTTGAAGCAGTATTCGGGTAGCCTGTCATCTGGAGGCATGCTGAAGATAGTGTCTTGCTACAATAAAACTTCGGGTCAAAGTTGCTTGAGTGGAAAAGTCGGTGGATGTTTAATTTGGCTTCCATTCGAATGAAATTTCGTCGTGGTGGTAAACCCAAGATGACATTGAGTGCAGCAGTTGGAGTTGTGCGAAGGCATCCTGACATACAGGCTTCGGCTAGGTGTTGGACACGTTCTCATTTCGTAACTGTGGTAGTTTCGTTAGTTTTTGTCCACCAGACTACGCTTGCATATGTAGATATGTGAAAGGATTTCCGATTGTTGTCGAGATTTGTGCCCGCCTTGGGTAAATATTTTACTATTACCCGTTTCCATGCTTCTGGCAAATTTCCAAGGGTTAAGCTGCAACTGAAAAGCTTAGATAGACTGGGTGTTATGATGTCAGCTTCCTCCTGCAGAAGTGCTGGAAAGATGCCATACTCACCTGCAGCTTTGAATGGCTTGAAGGTGGAAATTGCCCATTTAATTGCAGTGGGGTGGCAGATGGTTCTCGGAGTTTTCCAGTCTTCCCGTTGGGAAGACGGACTCGTTGTGAGATTATTTTTCGCCATTGAACCTGGAAAGTGTGTTCTAAGAAGGAGTTCCAGAGTTTTCTTTGAGTTTGAAGACCGTTCTCTTCGGTAAGTGTACCAAGGGTGACAGATTTGTCAGTGACAAGAACCTTATGCAGTCAACAACCTAACCATACATCGAAACGATTTAGAAATTGGTACCAGTGGCCTTTAATGATAAAGAATTTTCATGAAAAGCTGTGAGGTGCAAAGCAATGTAGGTTATTTTAGGTTAGGTAATAGGGTTGACGGGAAAGGAGGTCCCTTCTCCGTCACATTTAGATCAATGTAGACCCATTGTGATACCCTAGGGGACAAAGCAATGTAAAGCCTGTCAATTCATCCAATACCCCTGCACTTTGTCTTAGGAAGTCAAGCTTAGATCATAAATTTAAGCTAAGTGTGCACTTGCACTTGGCGCTAAAGTAAGGAGGCGCGTGGCTGTCCTTGGAAAACAAGTAAAAGAACACAATCTCAATTGTTCAAGGGCTCTAACATTGGACAGAGCACGTCGGTCCTGGCCTTTTTTTCTTCACTGTTTTCGATGGATACTTTACACTTATGTACTATATGCACTTGTTCTCCACTTCAAATTCATGGTTTGACAACACTTCTCTTCATGGATACGAGTGCAAAATGAACTTAAGTTACTTATTTGTGGTACCTATTGCCTCTCAAAAGGTTCCTTCAATTTTTATGATGATTTTTTCAAGTGGAAAGACATTTTTGCTTGCAATTTTATCCCGGAAATCTTAAAAACAATTAAAGTGGGCAATAAAATTTACCGTTGATAACAATCTTCAAATCTTTATTTCGTTACGATTGAAGCACACATTTTATATGTACGTAGGTGGGTACATATATTTATTCTATTATACGTCAAGTAGCGAAACTAAATTGATTGAAAAAGGGAACGAATTTAAAAAAAAATTTAGTAATTTTCTCTAAAGTAATTTTGGCACCAATTTTTATAGTGAAACACCTGCAAGGCACACAAACTAATTCTACTCAGAGTCCCCCAAAGTTATGGGTTCATTAACCAACCACGGTGAACATTTTTTCAATTAGGTACATCCTGAAAAGGAGACTACCTTCCGGAAAGCCACCCAGGGAGCAATGCCAAAAACAGGACACCTATTGTATGGGAATGTTTCTCCTAAACAAACACTTCACCCAACTATGTATCTCTAATATCGATTTCTTCTCTTTCGTTTCAACGAACATTACGTATAAGGGTAACCATAATCCCCTGGGAGTTAAGTTAGGGATAATCAAAAATAAATTTATTCACAGTCACCTACATTTTATAGGGTAAGTATGGACTTACAGTTTGCCACAGAGATTGAAACCGACGCAGAATGCAATTTGTTTCTACAAATGAAATAAAAATAAAAAAAAAAAATTTGTCTCCAACGACATGTTTTTGAAGTGTGCCATGCCAATGCCAACGTACAATACGTACACGATGTCAACATCCTTTATCCATTTTCAACTCAACGTTGTCGTCGGTTGCTTGTTTTGGTTATCAATGTACACGTTTCCAGGGTTATGACGCTATTAAATGTTTTTATTTTTTTATTTTGACTTTCGTGTAGGTGTTTCACCAAACGGGTAGTTGCAACAAAAACTGTGCTAATGTTCAATTCAAATTAATCTGCAACGACCAATGTTAAGTTCAAAATAAAAAAAAAAATAAAACACAGAAAGCAGGTCAATGTCCTGTTGGAGACATGCTGTATACAGCCGGGGGCTTATTACAACTTCATATACTTGTTTTAGTCGTAAATTAAAGGAAGGAAGGACAAAACTTTCGTAAATGTTAGTAAGCAACAGTTCAAGAGCTTGAAAAAAAGTCCGTAGCATTCTGAAAAAATTTTTTGTTTCTTTTATAATTCACTAGCACTAAAGGGGTTATGAATACCCTTATGATGCTATTCATACAGCGCTAGTGTTGGTGTAGTGATTTTGAAACTCAAGTGGTATTAGATTTCAGTCTTTTTGCTCCGAGAGGGTGGTGTCCAGAATGAGTGGGGAGAATTATTGGTTCTGTTGCCATTGGTTATAATTCACAGTATTTCTTTCGAACATCCCGATGGCATTGGTTCGTGAAAATCATAGTTGGTGCGGTGGGAAACAATGTGAAAGAGGGGTACGGACCTGAGGTTATGAGGATTGGTGTTGAATGAGAACATTTGCAGCAGCGCGGGGCAGTCGATGTTACAAGCTAATAACTGATAAAGAGTATCGGCAACACCAGGGACTGTTAGTTGATTAGTCTCAAACGATCTACATAGGGCGGTGAGTTGAAATTGTCGACCCAAGGAAGGCCGTGTAAGGTAAACCGAATGAACCTGCGATGGACAGCTTGGATTCGCCGAGGATGGATTTCGTAATACGGGAACCATAGTTGGCTAGCATGTTCAAGGATAGGCCTTACGAAGGTGATGTAAAGGGATTTAGTGGCGTATGGATCAGAAAATTCCTTAGACCAACGTTTCACAAAGCCAAGTGTAGAATTGGCCCTACTAATGATGTTATCTACATATATGGACAAGGAAATTGAGTTTCCTATCACAGATAACGAATAGATCGCATAAAGATGTGACAATGGGAACAGGTTCGTTGCAAATAAAGTAGGGTCTGGGAGGTGGTGGGAGACGCAATGGTGGTGGGAGATTGCTTTAGTCACGTTGAGCTGCAAGAAATTTGTATGGCACCACATTGAGAATCTATTTAAGTCATCTTGGAGTAGGCGAGAGTCAGCCAGGCATGATATGTCATCAGCGTAGATCGATATGAAAGAATCTTTGATGATACAGTGATTGACAGGATAAATATCATTGGTCCAAGATGGCTGCCTTGCGGGACTCCTGGGGTGGCTTTAATAGGGTCGGACATGGAAGATCGGAAAAGGAATTTGTACCGGTGATCTATCATGTAGAATTTGATCCACATAATGAACCACCGAGGAAAACCAAGAGCCTTGAGTTTTAGGAGAATTATGCAGTTAACCAATTTGATGAAAAGAATCCCCAAACCCATCGATAAGTAAAGAGATATAAAGGGCTTTAGAATGAAAGCTATTGGCGGTGTAAGAGGCGGTATTTGTGGTCCTTGATAGCGTCTTATAGGCCGAACTGCATGCCATTGATTCTTGGGCTAGCATCAATCTTGACTTTGGCACAAAGAGGAGAGGGTAGTCATCAATATAATCATCGATAGTCAAGCAGCGCTTTAAGTTCTCATTATTGCAACTATCAAATTGTAATGAAACTTAACTTTGATGGGTACTAGGAAACAGAAGCATTGAAGGCAATGAAATCGCAAACTAGCCTCCTCTGAAAGGTAAATAGATGTCGAACCCTTCTACGGCATCCCTAATTCCACGTTTAGAACGCATTTAGACTGAGGCTAAAACGGATATACTTCTCCTATTGGCTAAAATGGTCATCCGACCTTTGAACAAAACAACTAATCACACATCCTTAATCACAAAGGGGAAGATATCAGAAGGCTTGCTAGTTTCCTCTTCAGGTATCACAATGGGTCCTAAGTGCGATGAGGATGTAACCATTCTCATCAGCCCGCAAACCTATAACCTCCCTCTTTGGACACTGCAGCCTTAGACATCACTTACATAAATTGAACTGAACGTTGGCTTTATCTAGATTCTAGAGGAAGACGAAACAGCGGAATAAAACTTCCTGACTGGATACGTCTTCACTTTTATTAAGAAGATCGAGGATCTCTTAGGTTAGGTTAGGTACAAACTATTCCGTGGATTTGATAAAGTTGTATAAGTCGTTCATCGGTTTGCCAGAGAGTTCCTTGAAATCCCGGAAAAAGTGTCGTCCGAGGTAGTGACAGAAGAAGTGGATAGTATCCTCATGAACTTCCTCGTCGGCGCAACCCCATCGCAGGTCTTCTTCAGTTACACGGAGCTTTTTCATGTGGTTTCTCAGAGTATTATGTTCTCTAATCACACCTCTTCTCGACAGCACTTCACACGCTTCGATTTAATTTCTATTGCTACTTGCCTGTCAATGAAAATGGTAATATCATTGCGTGGTATAGCCTTCTTCGCAGTCTCACGGGCGGCTATTATCACTCCAAAGACCTCTGCTTGGAAAACAGTGCTGTGATTCGGAAGGCGGATTTGCTTATTCTAAGCGGTTCGGAGAAGACTTTGAGACCGGCACCAACATCGGAGTCCATCTTTAAACCATCAGTATACCACACTAGACCTTTTATGTTCAACAACGGATCTCCGGTTTAGCAAGATTTACGGTTCGGGATCTCAATCTCGAATACCGTGCTAATCATTTCAAGCTCAGAAAAATCAGTAAGGACAGCCATGTGACATGAAGGTCTGTTTGGTTGGATTTCTGTAGAGCGTTAGAGGTTAACAGCACTGCGTATTGCCACTTTTTTGATAAAAAAATGTGCAGTGGGGTAAGTCCTATAAGTGCCTTTAGGGCTGCCGTAGGGTTATACCGAGGCATGCTTTATTTGAGGTCGTTGTAACTTTAAGATTTTTCCTTCACATTGGCCCACCAGAGTAGGGAGGCGTAGGTTAAGATGGGTCTTACTGCCATATGCCAATATGTTACCCTGAGCTGTAAACCCTAGGTTTTACCATACAAACGGCAACATCTAACGTGAGGCCTCCGTCTACTGGCCCGAGTGTTGATGCTCTTCGCTCTTATTGCCGCAGTTATTTTAGTCGTTGTGTTCGGATGGAAAAAGTTTGTGGAAAGTAACACCTGCCTCGTTACCAAGCTGATTTGGCCAAAGCTGGATCACAAACGCTCTTACTGTCTCATCAGACAGAAAAGACTGCTCATAAGTACCACATGGCACCACAGAAGGTGTCATAACGGGTCACTGCACCAACTTTTGCTTAAGCTGCATGGACGACGAGAAGGAAGAGACTACTGTTCACCTTCTCTGCACGTGTCCGACCATTTCAGCTTGAAAAAGAGCATACTTAGGAGCCAGCTTCTTTCACAACCTAAACAAACTGGCTGACATCAGCATATCCAGCTCCGGCTGGTTAAAGTACAGATCCATGTGGTAACACAAAGAACCTTATCTGGTCCAACGTCCAAGTGAGGTTGCAATTTCCAGCCTGTCACTCCAACCTAACCTAACCTATACACGTCCCTCTTTGTCAAACGGATTTGCTGCTCAAATGCATTTTTAGCCTTAAGAAACAAAGGCTGGGAGAGTAACTTTATACTGAAGTCTAAGTAGATAAAGTTTCCAACTATCCTTTCACCATTGTTGACATATAGAATTATGCAAACGTACCTAATACAGATAAATTTCCAGTTCAGTTACCGAAGTCCGAAACAGAAAATGATCAAAGGTCACATTCTGCAAAAAAAAAAGGGAAACTCTCAGTTCATCACTACATTAATCATAGCTTTACGCTAACTTGAGATTAAAATGCAATGTGAAGTCGTCAATCTAAACTACACCGTTAAGGGAATACCTACCCCCGCGCAACAATGAGAAGTTCAATATGAAAATTTGTTGCAAAACCTCTTTTCGCCCTTTTCGAGTCTACATATGGTCTAATAACGGGACATATTGCCAAATGTTACACATTTGAAAACGGAGAGGAACAGTGATATATGTACTGCTATGTGGATATATGTACATACACGGATGCACAGCCACAATGATAAAAACAATCCACAAAACAGTAGCACAGATTCGAAGGGCATTAACGGGAGAAAATGTAGTGAAAAAAGTGTTTCGATAGGCAATATAAAACAAACCGCAAAAAGGGCGAAAAGGTTTTTATGTCCTGAGTAGCGGAATAGAAATAAAGTGCACATCTTGGTTGTACGGAAGTGCTCATATAAGTATATGTGTTATGCGAGTGTTGGGTTGCTGCGGTTTTAAAGTTTATACCGCTGATTAGTGTGCGGAATCAATTTGGTTAAGTTGGTGGTTCCTATGACAATCTAATTAGCCTTTTTGATACCACAAACTGTCGTGACCTATTGTACGGACTTGTATGTATCTATGATGTTCTATTACATTCTTTTATAGGCAGTGGCACCATTTGAAGGAAGGTTGCTCCAGTGCACGATGGCTGGTACTCTCTGGCTTCCTCCTTTCAATTGCGACAAAGTTGTTATATGTAGACCTTTATGGTCTCCGTAAGACAAGTAACCTGTGTTTATTGCAACGATTATGGCAATGTCACAGAGTTATTTTTTTTTTTTCTTCTTCTTTTGGTTGTAGTAAGGCCATGTCTTTCTTGAAACAGCAGAGTTTATCAGCCAAGTCCACCTTTGGTTGGCTACTTAAAAAAAAAGTGTGCCAAATCTTTGGCACCGCGCCGCGAGGAGCTAGTCCTCTCCTCATTGCCTCAATCGCCCAGGCCCCGCTTGGATTCACCCCGAATTCTACAGCCAGATTGCACCAAAAAATATTTTATCACCTACAGCGAAAGGACATCAAATCTTACTCATTCCATCGAGTATTTTAATAACCCGAAGGACAACGTAGTAGAGAATGATCCCGGTTTATGTGGCTATTAGTTTCAAAGGTAGAAGGGGACTCAACCAACTTAAAATACGCAACTGAAAAAACTTGTTGGTTGGGGCTCCGGTTTATCTCGAACTGCACCTACATACGTAAGTTAGTAAAGCAGATACTTTGCTTGCTTGCTTTATTCTGAAGGAATATGTAGAAATGTTTAATTAAACCCTGACTTCGACCTAAACTCCCAAACTCTCTTTCCATTAACAAAAAGTTGGGACGTCATTATACCCTTCATCAATTTCTCTAAAGTGGATGAACGTGTGGGCTCCAGAATCTACTGGTCGGTGAAACTTCCAAAACACGCCGAGGCCTCCTCAACAGAACATTGACATATACTTACATATACCGACAGAAGCTGTCAACTTGCTCCTTCATATCCTGCCCCTGGACTTGCACATCAAATACATCGTTTCGTGTAGTGCTGTCAGACTCAGAGAATCTGAGCCTAGCCACAGAAAGGTTCTTGACCTGCTCCTTAGGGATTTGCCCTCGACCATAACTTACTACACGACTCCTATACTCAAATTCAATAATTATATTCAAGTTAACCTTCCGGAAAGGTCGGAATGGAACAATAATCTACCCCTATCGAAATACCAAGTATCAATCATCACCGACGACCCCAAGATGGAGTATGGGGTCGGTGCAGATGTCTTCTCAGCGGAACTGAACGTATCTAAATCGTACCGCCTTCCAGACTCTTCGAGTGCTTTCCAAGCGGAAGTACTAGTGATTAGAGAGGCCTGCAAGATACTCAGCCTTAGCCTTACTACCACAAATAGCATAGAAATCTTTATTGACAGCCAAGCTGCCATCAAAGCGCCCCACTCACCTACTTCGTCCTCTACGCATCGGCGCTTCTTGTGTTTCTGGCCAGTTTCAACCAATTCTGCCTACCTACCTAGTACAAAGGTGCTGCGAGGAGCTTAAAATCCGAAGCAAAAGGTACAAAGTCTCACTCTGTTGGCATAGCGGCATCGAAGAACTGACAAGAATAGGATTAAAAACAATGATCAAGCACTCAGAGGTCCATTTGGTACCACCGACCTTTCCAGAGACTGTGCTGACAAAAGAGGATACAACTCATTTCCTCTATGACTGCCCGAGCCTCAGCAGAACCGGAAAAAACATCCCCATGCAACTTACTTCCTTAGGTAAGATTAGCCTGAAGTGGGTGCCAGCTATTGCCAGCACGCTAAGATCAGTGATAGGTCCGTTGTAATACCACCTGGATCTGAAGAGATCTCCTTACCTACTCGTTAAACCAATTGGGGCTTTTTAAGCAAAAGAGATTTCGAACTTCTCTAGGACTCGGGCAAACTGTTAGCCATGCCACCGAAGGCCATTCTAAAATTCATGCAGTCATCTTTGGAAATATTCTGACAATTTTTTCTAATATTTGCGTAAATAGATGCAAACGCCGCTCAGCACGTTCCTCGTGGTCGTATTTATAACTAGAAAGTATAAAATTTCCTGTAAAAACTTTACGAGCCCAATACATAGCCTTTCCAGGGGTAAATATGTAGGTAAACCGAGAAGACCTTTGATAAAAAAAATAAAAAAAAAAAGGTTAATGAAAATTCAATAAAACAGAAAACTCGAAACAGAATTCCAGAGCTAACATAATAACACTAATCCGAAACAGCAATACCTTAGTAAGGCGTTGGAGTTTAAGAAGTCAACAAGACCAGGTAAACAGAAATATCAACAAAAGTACACACAAGGGAGGCGCCTCAACAAAATGACGTGCAAGTAACGTATATGTATGTATGTACATACATATGTACATTAATAAATAAAAATCTGAGAGATAAAGAAGGTCAGTACCTACTCGTAATGCTGGCACATGGATAGTCGAAAAAATCAACCTGAAGCAGCCACATCTCGCAAGGTTAAGTACGAGTACAACAAAGCTAAAATCACCGTCGGGAACCCTGAAGTGCTTGTGCTATTCGTCGACATAGAACGTTGTATAACCACATGGACGAAGCAGTGTAATGCAAGAACGAATTTGAGTGAGCAAAGGGGTTGACAAAGAAAGGAAAAAGAAGTTAGTAATTTGCAAAGCATCATTGACCATTATGCTTAGTCAAAGGAGTAATAGGACTAATTTTAGTCTACAGGCTTCGGAAGAATGAAGAGAAATCAGTAGTGGTTAATGCGAAGGTCACTGGGATCACATTTATGGAAGGGTATTACATTCTTTGCGTTAGGATGATAATTGGGCAAGAATGTGGAAGTTTACATACGAATATGTCTGTACATAAAAATAAATAGATCCGGTTCAAAGAAGGACGCTTATAATTACTCGTGTAGATTAATGAAGAGATGTATAACAGGCAGTGGAGTTTTGAGGATCTATACTTTGATTTAAATCGTATGGATATCTGACACAATGGTTCCGGAATTGAAACTAACTGTGTCTTTTTCATTGGTTTCGTCACACTCTGGAATGTAAGGAATGGAGTCGAATTTTAACAGAAAACTCCAAAACTCAGGTGGAGTCTTTGTGGAAAGCGACAATAAGCGGAGATTTATGCAATATGTACTTATGGTTGCAAACTGTTTTGCAAAAATCAAGTGTATGGGACCGAGTATCTGCGTCTGTAGAGATAGTCAAGCTGCGCTTTAGGCTTTGCTCAATCCTCTTATTTACTTATTAGGCCAGCGACCCTTGCATGGTTTGAGCCTGAACTAATGCCGCTTTCCATCCTTCACGGTCCCAAGCGTGCTGCTTCCAGTTTATTAGACCAAGGTTTCTGGTGTCCGCGATTGCCTGCTCTTTAAACCGGAGATTCGATCTTTCTTTTCTTCGTGAACCAGGTGGCTGGGATTCAAATATCCTCTCAGCTGGAGCACTTCCGCCCAT
Organism: Criorhina ranunculi; assembly: GCA_951813785.1. NCBI lineage: Eukaryota > Metazoa > Arthropoda > Insecta > Diptera > Syrphidae > Criorhina > Criorhina ranunculi. The sequence continues at coordinate 52,291,758 of OX638381.1, read as the reverse complement.
TCGCTCGATATGGCCGAGCCAGTGCAGTAGACGGATTTTTATCTTCCGGACTATATCCACATCTTTGTACAGCTCGTAAAGTTCGCAGTTATATCTTCTCCTCCATTCGCCCTCCTCGCAAACAGGACCAAATATTCGACGTAGAATTTTTCTGACAGAGGGGTACATCTTCGGATCCTTGAAGATGTACCACTCTGTCTTATTTTTCGTCCAGCATTCAGCTCCATAAAGCAAGACTGGCAATATCAGGGTTTTGTTGAGCATAATTTTGGACCTTCGAGTTAGCGATTTTGGACCCTAGTTGTTTTGGACAAACCGAAGTAGCAGCGGTTGCCTAAGGATATCCTTCATCGAATCTCCAATAGGGTGTCATTTCTGGAGTTTATATTTGCCCCGGGGTAGATAAACTCCTTCACTACCTCAAAACTATAGCTGTCAATTGTTAGGTTTTTGGTAGACAGCATGTTCTTCGTTTTATCCACGAGACCAACTCGTGGAACGGGCGATGATGTCGATATCGTCTTCGGTGGTTACGCACTATTTGCCCCAGTACAAGATTAAAGAAGTCACACGACAGCGCGTTTCATTGTCGAAATCCGGTGCATGTTTGGAATAATTCGGAGGTTCTGTTCCCAAGCTGCATGGTGCATCGAGAGTTCTCTAGCGTGGCGCGACCCAACCGGATTAGTTTTCTCGGGATCCCGAATTCGGTCATCGTGTTAGATAGTTCGGTGCGATGAGTGCTGTCGTATGCGGCTTTGAAGTCGATGAAAAGATGGTGAATATCGACTTGGAACTCTTTGGCCTTTTCCAGGATTTGCCGCCGAGTAAAGATTTGGTCTATCATCGATTTGCTGGGCTGGAAGTCACACTGATAGGTGCCGATGAGTGTGGTGTAAACCAGCCTTAGTCGTTCGCACAGTACACTGGATAGGATCTTGTAGGCAGAGCAGGGATATGCTTCGGTAGTACGTACGAGACATTGGATCGCCTTTCTTGAAAATGGGGCAGATAGAGCTGATAGTCCAGTCGTCGGGCATGCTTTCGTCCTCCCAGACTTTGCAGATGATCTGGTGCATACTACCTATCAAAATTTCGCCATCCACGATTCCCTTCGGGTCGGTGATAAGATTACCCTCACTGTTTCGAAAGGCCTGAGTTCCTGGTCTGTAGCTTGCTGCCAGGCTTTTTGATAAAAGCTTCGCTCAATTCTCTTATTAGGCCCAAAACAGTTCACGAAAGACTGAGTCTGCTAAATCTTGTCTGGGGCCGTAGGCACAGCGAGGTTAAAAGAGAAGGTTTAGGTAACCTAAGCTACTTATCATTATCACTGAGAACACAACCCACTTCCTATGCGAATGCCCCTGCCTACACAGACAAAGAAATACGGCCCTCGGTGAATACTATTTCGCCCAGGTCACCCTTCTTAAAAAGCCACCAAACGCCATTCTAAAATTCACTAGGAATTCAGGATGGTTCAGGGAGGCCAAACGATCGTTATTGCACTCACTTAGACCTTTCCCTTCTTTTTGTCTTTTCAGACTGGAAATTCCACGTTAGAGGGACACAATGGATCCGAGTGAAGGTCACTTCTTCAACCTCCTGAAAGGTGTCCGTTTGAAGGAGCTATAACTTGCAGAAATAATAGGAACTGTAGGTACTTAACTTTCAATATTCTGCTCAGATACTCATGTACGCCGTTTTACAAAAAACACTTTACTTCACTTTATCAAAAGTCCTCGGATATTTTGGGACAAAAATTCTTTGAGATATCTTCTGTCCTGTAGATGAATGCAAGACGAAGTAGTTTCATAAATCATACGAATTGCACAACCAAATTGACTAAGATGGTGTAGACAATGCAAAGACAATGTATATTCACGCTCCGGTCCTAACAATCTGCGAATCCAAATCGGAGAGTAAGGTCTCTTCTTAACCAACCAATTCTATGCGCAACAAATGCAACATCTGTTGCTGTCGACCTTGACATCACTTAGCTAACGTGGCAGTTCTCGAATTCGAACGAATAAACCCCGAACGATTCAATAATTTGTTTCAACGGTTTATTTGTTTGCACTTCAAAACCTTCAAGTTTACTTTAGTCCCCTTCCGATGCGGGGACGTCAAAGTGAAGAAATATGCATTCCAGGCAGACATAGTCACAACTACGGTTCATACGTCCCTATAGCATTATGTCAAAGTCATTTTAGAGGATTTTCAAATTTAAGGCGACAAAGACACTACTTATGTCGGAACTATTGAGAGCTCAGTCTAGACGAAGCCCCAAATGACAACGATAATAACATGAATTGATTGATAATGTAACTGAAACTAATTGATAACCAGAGCATTCGGTTCCCACACAGTGAAATGCCGAAAGGTGTTTGGCGATAAGACGCACAGTCGTTTCTGATTGATGCACGACACGCTTTCAGTATTGTAGATACACCTTACTGAAGAAGAAGGGCAAATATAAGTTTTGAAGTTTCGTTTCTCTCTGGCAAATGTCAAGAGAAGACCCTAAACAATGAAAATGGACTTGACATCTAGTAGGTGTGTGTATACAAACGCACTTTTTATCAAAATACAAAGAAAAAAATAAAAAAAACAAATGTGTGATCATTCCGTGATCGTTGCGTTTAATTTTTATTAAAGTTCGATCACTTTTATCACTTTTTGAGGCAGCAGCTACTACTTTCATTGACCACATCCTATCTCATGTCCTTGATCTGCAATGCGTGGGCTTACTGTGTCCATACTTACTTAGATATCTGATGACATCGATTTGATCCACGGTTTGAAGGTGTTACCCTAGCAAGCAACAGAGCAAATCGGAGGTTGCAACTTGTAAAGGGTTTTTAATAGGGACATAACAATTTTGTATTTTAATACAGACGCACTCTTTAACTCATTTTATGATCTGTTAATGTAAGAACGTCAGTCAAGGTTTACATTTTTATCATGGTTCAAGTTCAAGAACGAGCAACGTTTGGAAATCATTAGAAATTACTTCAGAAATTCTGAGTCGGTAGTCGCAACTTTAAGAGCGCTTACTCAAATAATCGTCCAACCAGACAGGCTATGCGTGCTGTAGTGGATAAATTCAAGTCAACATATTCACTATTGAATGTTCCTGTGCCAGTGAGACAACGCACCGGTCGAAGTACCGGAGATATCGTATCCGAGGTAAATGAGCTAAATAAGTCGATTCCACGCCGTTCACAGGAATTGAGAATCTCTCAGTCCAGATTGTGGCGAATTGTACGTAAAGATCATGGCCCACACCCTTGCAAGATGAAATTAACTCAAGATCTGAAGCCTCTTGAACATTTGAAGTGCCGAAACTTCGCCAATCGGATTCTGCAAAAGTTTGAAGAAAATCCTAAATTTCATCGAAATGATCGCCATGTTACGGCCAAACGAGTTCGTGCCATGTTGGAAGACTATTTTTGACCAGAACTGGATGGACTTGACATCATTGATATGTGGTTTCAAAAACTTGGCGACACATGCCACACAACTGGTCAAACAGTTGATCTGTTGAAGGGGAAGTTCAGTAATCGTGTAATGTCGAGAAATGATGCGGTCGAATGGCCATCTCGCTCATGCGATTTAACGCCGTTGGGTTTTTTTTATGGGGTCACGTTAAGTCGTTGGTTCATACTTACAAGCCAACAACGTAAGAGGAGCTCAAGAACAATATCGAATGCCAAATTACCAATGTTCCGGTTGATATGTGTAGACGAATGGTGGAAAATTGGCTCCAAAGAATCGATCGCTGCAAACGTGCTCGCGATGGTCAAATGAACGAAATCGACTTCTTTATTTAAATACAACATGTGTACTACTCCTGGACTAAATTTCAGCCCGATATCTCAATTATTCTGTATTTTATTTAAATACAAAATTGTTATGTCCTTATTTAAAACCCCTTTACATTAGCTATACTCTACAAACCTCCGTTCATACATACATACACAAAACATGAATTACAGCCCAAAACATTCAAAAGAATATAACATACATATGCCAACACGCACATGTGTGAAGAAGAGAAGCAACTGCGAGAACCTTGAAATTGCAACTAAAGTACAAACATTTGTCTGTGCAGGTGTGTATAGTTTATGATGAATTAGTCTGTCGTTGACCATTGCCGCCTTCTTCATATAAAGATACAGTGGTGGTTTAGGTCTAGTGGTCTAGTACAACTGCCAGTAGGGGCAGTTTTCATTGCAACTGTTGTGCAAATTTTCACACTTCGGCAGATCCTAGAGAAAACCCAAGAAGTTCAAATCGATACACACCATCCCTGTATCGATATCAAGGCCACCAATGACAGCATTTATAAAGACGAGTTACATGTATAGAGTCATGTCCAGTTTTGCCATCTGTGCCAAACTCGTTCGTAGGTACATGATGACGATGGAGAATGCTTGCTTATTCGTTAACGATCTCACCGAGACATTGGACGTCGTAAAAGGAATTATGCAAGTTGACGCGCTGTTGTGCGACCTCTTCAAAATCATACTTGAACAGATTATGCTAAATTCTCAAACTAAGACCAGAGGCACAATCTTTCAAAAGTATGTGAAACTACTCGCATATGTTGACGATATTGAAGTAATCGACAGGACACAGTCGGCTGTCACCTGGGCATTCGCAAGTATTGGGACAGAAGTGACCAAAATGGGTTTAGTGATTATCGTTTACTCTTAAGCCTTCTTTCGGACGTACTGTCAAATATAGAATGATTTTCATAGCTCTGTGTTTCCTCATCACTACAACCCACAAGCATTTAAAACCAACGGGCATCGGTATCTCCTTCGTCTCTCCTCCGATTTTCCAAATGCCCGTGCTCTTGTTTAAGGGTAGTCATAGACCCTTTGCCATTCAAAAAAAAAAATGAGGGCAAAAATAAACCTAGGGGCTGCAGCCCCCTTACAAGGAACCATAAGCTTAAACTCTATCAAGTCAGCCCACAGCGCTGATGAATCTGTGTATGTAAAGCAACGACTTGTTGGACAGTTCTTCTAGGAAAGCACCTTTTCCATCTATTTATGTTGGAAAAGGTGCCTTCCTAGGATCTAGAAGAACTGTCCAGCAAGTCTTATATGGCAGAGTGCCGAAGTTCTAATTCTTCCACTCCAATGTAACCATACCTAAGCTTACTACTTTGACAACTTTAAAAAATATGCAGTTGAAGTAGGTACAGTATAGGGTCATTCCACAAAGGCACCTTTTCCAGGAACTTGCTGGACAGTTCTTCTAGATCCTGGAAAAGGTGAACTGTCCAGCAAGTCTTTATGGCAGATTGCCGGACAGTGGCAGAGAAAGTGTAAAGTGTCCTCATCTACTTCCTCGTCACCGAATCCCCTTGCATACGTCATCCGTGTTCAATCAGTGTCTTCTTGCATAGTAGTTTAGCATGATATGCCCGGTGATTAGAGAAGATAGGGATTTTTGCAGGATTCTTTCGGTTTTCTGTTTGTCGGATGGCCATAGTTTCCTGGTTATGACACAGGAGCTGAGCGCATTCCATCTATCGTTGGCAGTTCTCTTGATTTTGCTCTCAATTTCTTGTTTTAGGTTACAGGGTGGGATTTTGGCGGTCGTAACTGCTTTTAGCTGTCTCGTACCCAGGGTCCCAGCAGAGCCTTATGATGCCATTCACACAGCGCTAGTGTTGGTGTAGTGATTTTGAAACTCAGGTGATACTAGGTTTCAGTCCTTTCGCTCCGAGGGTGGTGTCCAGGTCTTACTTTGTGCAGTCTGCCAAGAACTCGTAGCTCTTCGAGTCAGCGACTAAGAGGCTTCGACTTTATATCTATGGCAGAAATCGCTCTTATTGCCGCCTGGCTGTCGATGAAAAAGGTAATATCATCCCGTGGTAGTGCCTTCATTGCAATCCATTGTCACTGCCAGGAGCTCCACTTGGAAGACATTAGGTACTGTGGCCTGGGAGTCTTATCGATCTAGACAGTCCGCGAGTTTTGGAAAAGCGCCCACGCCTATGTGCATTTTGGATTCATCCGTCAATGTACCTAGTTAATATCAATGTTTGGAAGCAAAGTGTATAAGGTTATGTTTCTCTTTAAAAATTAAGTGGAATCTCCAAACAGATCCAAATCAAATCTTGTTTACACACATGATGTAGATTAATACAATTATGATCGAAGTCCAACATGAGTAAAACTTCGCTAGAAGTTCATTCAAGCCCAATTGTGTAGCGTCTTATCTTCAAACATTGTATCACATTACGTTCAGCTGATCGAGATATAATTCAACTCGTCAACTTTTTCTCTTTCAAGTCCCATGATTGGAACTTTAATAATCTGACAGAACGTGTCGTCGGTATTAAAAAGGAACTCACCAAGTGCCAATTTCGATAAGCTACTGTTTTTCCATTAAAAAAAAAAAAAAAACCCTATCAAGGCAATCAAAATAATAAATAAATCTGTTTTTATTATCTTGGAGGGGGCTATATATTTATTACTATAACGGATTTTTATTTCGATTGAAACATCTTGTGAATTTTTTTTAAACTTAAATTGTGATTTTTTTTTTTTTAACTTGTGACTCATGAGCATGATACTTTCTAAATTTGTTGTGAAAATTTAGTTTTTGTTTTTTTGTTAAAATGCCGACGAGACAACTCGTAGTTGTACTCGTTTACCGTTGGCATCTGAGAACGGCATAAAAATCAAATTCTTTTCATGTATATTGTGCATTAATTGATTTTGTAGAACATTTAATAAATCACAGCCGTTTGGCGTCCACTTATCTACAGTAAACTTAGGGTGCCGCAATGTAAACTTAAGTAATCCATCAATTTTGGAAGATAAAAGCTCGCCGCTAATGTGTAAGTTAGATTTCGGTTGTTTATGGTAGATTATTTGGGATTAATATATCAATAATTTTTATTTGATTTTTAACGCTGCATGGTCCCGGTGACAGCACATTTTCATTCAAAATTGCCGAATAGCTTATCGTACGACCAACATTTTTGTATGACAACTCTTTTAACACACATTATATCGGTAGTTTTATTTTTTTATACTAACGGTGAACAATACATACTCAAGATATGACATACAGTCTTCCGTGGTATGTACGTAGATACATTTTTTTTTTATTATTCAATCAGTAAGATAGTGTGAAAGTTTGCAAACTAGGAAATTATCTGATAAATTGTTCGGCAATTTCGTCAAATAAAATGAAGGAAACCACATTGATCAAAGAATGCGAACTTGGTCCAAAAATTATAAAATGACGTCAGATATCGCATCAAAGATGGTGGGAGCAAGGTTTCTACTTATGGATGAGTGCTCCAAAATGACATACGCGAGTCATTGTCCTTTGACGCTTTCTCCTACGATCAGTCATCAGTGGCTATTGTGCAACTATATATGCGATTTATATAAATTTGACGCTCGAGTTGATGTTTAAATATATTGCAATTGTTCCAAAGACTAGCAATGGATAGAAGCACAAACTTGTCAAAGATACATAGGTTTCTAGAGGCATACTACAATACATTGCTAAATCTACGTAAAACATGAATATCAAAGAACGCAACACTGTTGAATGCAACTTGCAATTTGTTTGTAAGATTGTTGTAAAAGAACGCCGGCAGCATAAGTATGTTTAACAGCAACTAACGAAAGGATGTAAAGGAATTTTCAAGATCATTCGGCAAACTTCTTGATGTGTAAAGTGGCAAGATTGTTCGTAAAGAAACCAAACAACCTTCTGACCAAAAGGGTTCTAAGTAGAAGCAGAGAGTAATTAAAATTGACAGTGACGGTAAAAGCACAACATTAACCTCAACGAAAGCATGCAAAGGAAGGTCTCACTGACGCGGGAGAATAAGACTGCATTGACCATGTTCCGGTGGTCTCCTTGGCTTAGTTGTTAATGCTTTTGACTTTCAAGCGAGAGTACACAGGTTCGATCCTCAAAACCACCAAAGGTTTTTTCGCGGCACCACCTCTTCGCAGCCATGACAAACCTGCAAGAGTATAATCTATCATCAAAAGGCATCTCAATCTACCGTTCGAAGTCGGCAATAAAACTGTAGGTCCCTCTTATTCGTGCAAATAAGTATTACACGCACAACATGTATGGTTGTGAGAAGCTAGGCCTTAACTCTTTATAAGCTGTCGCGCCAAATATTGGTTTGAGCACTTTTTATGTCACAGAGGACCTAAGGTAATCGGTGATATCCATCAATAAAATAGAAAGTACAATTGTGTTAACTTCACTTTGTTTATATCCTTTCTAACACACATCCCTAACCAGACTTATTCCTACATCTCCGATGTAAAAAATGGGGACAAAAACGGGTCCAACTAAAACGAATTTAAGTGATCATATGCCACAACCTACTGGCGGCCCACCTTAAAAGAATGGGTTTATGCAGAGGCTGCGGCGATACAAACGAAAAAGAGAACACAGCTCCACTAATTTTCCTAATGCCCGTGCTCTAGTTTAAGGGTAGTCATAATTCTATTAGAGCGCACTAATTATATAAAACAAAAATGCCCCAGTCAATGCAGAATCAGAAAGATAGCCCTTGGTGAATACTAGTTTAACAACCTGAGCGACTTTTCTAACAAGCCACCAAAAACCATTCCAAAATTCATTACGAATTCAGGATAGTTCAGGGAGGCCGAACGATCACCAACATCCTTTAGACTGGACGTTGTACGTTAGGGGAACAAAATGGATGCTTAGAGATTCGAGTGAAGGTTGCATTATATGCATTCTATTACATTCAACCCTTTCACCTATCTAAGACCTTCACCTAAGAAAAAAAAACATCCTGCATCCCCTTTGTCTTGGAAATTGTTGTACAGATGGAGGATCCGTAGGGCACCACATGTTCTATCAAGCTTGGAAGATAAGTGATCGTTGCTTGTGAGTGCTTGGTTAAATCTAATACCTGGCCATATCAAGCCTGGATGCATGTTCTGTGCATACTGTGTGCATAATAGGATTCTGAAGAGAAGGCGAAGTGCCAGGGGTTGTAAACAATTCCACCGAACATAACATAATATAATAATACATAACATGACCTTACAAAGCATAACGTAATGCAACATTACATAACAGTGTGTGGGGAGCATTATAGTTGAAATACAATACAGTCGGTCGATCGCGGAGACCAGTCAACATCACTATTCTTCGAAATAAGCCGTCCGAGGAACAAATGACGCAATAAAGTGATCATGACTCGGGCTGTATGAGCGGTGGCGCTGTCCTATTGGAACCAAAAGTTATCCCTGGCGTTATTAGTCAGATTTGTTTTAAAAAAATCTATTATCAGGGCCCTATAACGCTCTCTATTGACGGTTACTTTATGTTGTCGCTGATCTCTCAACACTGGTCTGTACAGCCTCAATGTTCTCAACAGACCGCCTCGGACGACGCACGTCAGTCTTGATGACTGGCATTACCAAAATTGCCGGTGGCGATACATTTTTGGTGTAAACGTCTGATGGTGTGGTCCCTTCGATATTTTGCACGTTACGCACGTTGCGTTTTCACAATTTAGAACATGTTTTGATTGTAAAGTTGCACAAATTCCCTTGGACTGTCATAAGCTGATCTGAAAACAGATGTCAAAGTTATAGGGTTGCCAGATGTTAAAGGTTTAAATGGCCCACCTTGTACATTTAAGCTTCTCTCGATAAATTTCTAAGTCAGTTAACCAACATTGATGAAATGATGTGATTTTTTTGGTTCGATAGTTTTTTTTTTCCGTACAGGGTTCACTTAGTGGACTTAACAGTCCTCCCCCAATAAAATCAAGTACATAAATAAAATTAATTTTCTTTGTTTTAGTTAATTTAAATAAAAGAGTGTAAAATGTAGTTTTAGGAATGCGGGAAGCGTATCGGTTAATTATAGACTTTCGATGTACACATTGAACATTGAATTCAAGCTCGGAACAAAACTGTCTTGGAATAGAGCGTAAGGAGTTAAGAAATCAGAAAAATTCCACGGAAATAGCTTCTTTTTTTACATTTAACAAATATTCTACTTGCAATCCTTTGATTAAGATTTGAACTCCCAATGAACCCAAGAAATCTTTAAACTAAAAAAAAAAAAACAAAACAAAGCAATCTCAACTTTTCTAGCTAAAACTTACAATTTATTCGAGGCAATGACACATATTTATATACATACCTACGTACATATGTATGTATTCATTCAAAAGCATCCAGGTAATCGATACATTTGTGAAATGTTATAAGGGTGGATTTTCCCAAAATAAAACACAAATGTGTACAACTGTTGAATGTGTCGCATAGCCAAAGGACACACACGTTGTCCACTTTAACGAAAAAAAAAACTTAAATAAAAAGAGGAAGCTTAGTCGCACATCAGTGGGTGTTAAACGCGCTGATAATCATTTTGTTTGACATCTACCGCAGACGTATTCCATCATCGCACCAATTGTTATCGTAGGATTTCATGTTGTGGATGTTATCGGGAAACGTGAAAATCCAGACTTGTTAAATAATTAAATACAAATATGACTAAGGCGTCTAATTAAATGCAAGTATATATGTGTGATTCTAAAAATGCTTTAATGAGAATGATGCTGCTTCCGGGACTAGGTTTAAGTCTTACCTTTGTAATTGTTAAGAGGCTCGCTGCAAGTGTTAGTCTATAAAGATCGTATTGGAAATCCTTTATAGCTGCATAATTGTACATGGTTGGGCTTTTACAATCAATACATTCTAAAAGGAATGAGGACAAGGATCTTGAACTAGATGTAGAAAGTTCAGACACTTAATAGGGCGAAAACTTCACCGCCTCGATGCCAAGACACAAGAGTTAAAAGACACCAACACTCTTGTCCAAAAAGTTGATGGGTATGAGCAGGCTTTCTACGGACAATACAGTAAAGCAGCATAATAGCCTAGGTGGTACGCAGAACTAGAATGGAACCTCAACAAACTTTATATACGTTATATTGTTGGTTGAAGCCCACATCCATTCCGGTATCTGGTGCCTTTGTGTTCTATAGCACATTCATAAGTATTTGGTTACAATGTTAATGGATTAAGTTCATTGGACCCGATCGCTTCTGTGGGGTAAGTAAATCACTCTTCGGAAGACACACAAAGGGTTTTTGCAAGTATCTAGAGAAGTCTGGCTCAAAACACCAGGGCAAGCATGTTCAAAACTGCTATTCCCTGTACCGTCACAAAAAATAATCTAATTTCATTGTGAACCTCGATAGGAGCATCCTTAGAGCACTAATTGGATTTCTCAGCGGACACTGGCTACTACATCGCATGAACCTTGTAACAGATTCAAGCTCTAGACTCTGCCTTGAGAGTGAAGAGACCTCTCTACACATCTTAACGGAATGCCTAGGTCTCTTCCAACTTTAAAGGAGAATTCTCGCCGACGAAGTCATCCCTACGGAACAACTTGCTGCCGTCCACCCAGAGAAGTTGCTTAACTTCCTGATATCTTCTGGGGTGAAACAATTAATCTAAGAAACACTAGGGAAGTCACAATAGAATTCGTTAGAGATCGCAGTTCCAAAGGCTGTGAACAACACAGTTGAGAAAGCTGACTCAAGTTCGAATACCAGTAACAATCAAGAATTTTTTTCATGACACTATCAGCCTCTTGCCAAGCAGCGATAAACTTCCGTGGGTGGAATTTTTTATAAGAAGCTTCTCAATTTGTTATTCAGAGACTTCTCTTTCATTCCTGCAACAAGTATAACACAAGCAAGACCTTGACCCCTTGTGGTCTGCCGCGCCACGCTATTTTCCAATAGACGGTGCTAGCAATACCTGCTGGTCAGAAACGTCAAATCAGAAACGTCACATGGTAAGCTTGGGTATCTCTCAACAACTCCTCATTATTATATTTGTGAATTTTTATCGGCGTCATATATTTTTTTGTGCGTGAAAAAGTCGACTTTCAAGCCAAATAAGCGTCATTTGCGGGAAGTTTAGCTTTTCGCCTTTAATTCGAAAAAATTTGCGGCTGAGGTGCGTCGAATGATTATAGAGGTGAGGCTTCTTTTATTGAAAGAACGTGTCGCGAATGCTTAAAACCCTACAAGAGTAGTAATTTCGACGAAAAGACAAGAAGCGCCCCGGACCAGTAATAAAGTTTAAAGACGCAGAATCGGAGGCATCACTGGACGCATGTCAAATGCAACAAGAACTTGCAGATTCATTGGCCGTAACCCAACGATCCATTTCACATTGTTTGAAAGCCTCGGGAGTGGTCCAAAAACAAGGAAATTGGGTGCCATACCAGTTGAGGCTGAGAGACGTCGAACTGCGTTTTTTCACGAGCGAACTGCTGCTGCAGCGGCAAGAGAGGAAGGGTTTTCTGCATCGTATTGTGCCTGACGACGAAAAGTGGATTTATTATGATAATCCAAAGTGAAAGAAATCGTGGGGGCGCCGTGGTCATTCATCAACAGCGATGGCTAAGCCAAACATCCATGGATCGAAGGTCATGCTGTGTACTTGGTGGGACCAGCTTGACGTGGTGTATTATGAGTTGTTGCAAACCATCACAGGAACTCGCTACTGAACACAATTAATGCGTTTGAGCCGAGCATTGAGAGAAAAACAGCCACGATACAAGCAAAGACACGACAAAGTGATTTTGCAACACGACAACGCTCGGCCACACGTTCCTCAGGTCATTAAAACCTACATGGAAACACTGAAATGGGACATTCTACCCCACCCGCCGTATTCTCCAGACTTCGCCCTTTCCGACTACCACCTGTTCGGATCGATGGAGCATTGCCTGGCTGAGCAGCACTTCCGATCTTTCGAAGAAGCCATAAATTGAGGCGATTCGTGGATCGCCTTAAAAGACGAGCAGTGCCGTGCTGCCATCAAAGCGTTCCATTCACATACCAAGTGTTTTAAATTAGTAGAACAGTGTTAAGAAATTATAACCCAGACAAGCCTTTCGAGAAGGTAAAGAGTATAAGAGAGCCGAAGCCCTAGCCTGATGTAGCAAGTGATAGTTCACTTGCGAATTTGGTCTGCTTCCCGATCAGACTAATTTTTGGACTGAAAAACTGTACCATATCCAGAAAGATATGGCCCACCCTACAATAAAAAAAAAAGAAGTTACGCCCTAATCAACACAACCCGCATCGAGACAGTAAAAATTGTAGCAATTACCACAGGCCAGTGGCCAATGGGCTCACATGCCGCCAACGGCCAAGTTAGGTATTCCATTTAACACTTATTTCTGGAGCTGCAACAATACACAGGAAATCGAAACTCTATTCCATTTTCTCTATGACTAACCCGGCACAAGCTAGAACCAGGCATCTTACATCAGAGATCTGCTCTGACACAACATTTTGCAACATCATAAACTTTCTCAACTTCACTGGATGCATTTGAAAATTTCCTCTCTTAGTCACACCCATCAACAGCCAGGTCACGTGAGTCTTGGTATCAAAAAGCGCACTATTGCTACTTGTGCTTCTGGTAGGACTAACCAGAAACCTACTACAAACGACTGTCAAACAACAACTGATCATCCAAAATGGCTCCAGAAGTGTCTTTCAAACGTTGAAACTTTTCGAAAGACCCTTGTATAATAATTGAAAAAAATAACTTCAAAGAGTATCTCTGCCTAATTTCTATCGCATTTTATTTACATCCATTTGCCGTTGCAAAGTTTTTAAGCAACAAACACAGCACGTATTGTTTTCTTCTTGAATCAAAACAGTCAACAAAGGATATATCCAAATAATTATGCGATCACATACCTAATGCAAACAAAAGTAATCACGAAATAAAAACAGATGATGCTCCCCCTGTTTTGCAGAAAATACCAAATCTGATTACGATTACAATAGTTAACCTTTTCAACATTTAGCCTCACACCCTAACGAGAACGAGAACGACTGGTGTAATTTCAGAAGCACCCTCGCTCGACCCTGTGATGTTTATGTGTCATTTACTTCCCCTTGATATGGGTAACCTCATGCGTATTTACTAACCATCGAATAAAATTAAGAAACAAAGATGAGCAAGTATTTTAGGAAGTGGTTTGTGTGAAAGACGAGTGCTATGTACCGGGTAATGCGTCCGGCACGTGACTCCAAACAGAATCACAAAGGAGCAAATCAAACGTCAAATTCGCTTCTATTTAACCTTTTTTCCAGTGACTAGCAACGGTGCTGATGCTCTCTCACACAAATCCAATTTTACTTGGTGTGGAACTAACGAAATGAAAATATTTGCACATGGGTGGGCATCAATGCACGTGCATACTGAGGCGTGATCAAATACTTTATTCCGACAAACACGTGGCATAAATAAAAAAATACATACATATATATTCTTCCGCCTTATATTGCAACTTGTGTTGCTCTTTTTTGTCTTGTTTAAAAGAGTGTTAAAAATAAATAAGCGTAATAATGCAGAAAATTGATATCTAATTACGAATATTAAACTTTGACTGTGCGAGTAGATACAAAACGAAATGAACTAAGTTTCCGCATCGGTAAACGAGGCGAAGGGGGGCGGGACTGGTGTGGAGATTGATTTTCGTTTTTTCAGATGGATGGTTATAGATGAGGAACATTTCACCATAGTTGTAGGTGATACTCACAAATCGTTACTTACTTTGCAAAATTCACGTTTCACGAATTGTCCTAGATAGGCACTTGTATTTTTATTTTTATAATTCACTAGCGCTAAAGGGGTTATGAACACCCTTATGATGCTATTTACACAGCGCTAGTGTTGGTGTAGTGATTTTTTGAAACTGAGGTGGTAATAGGTTTCAGTCTTTTTGCTCTGAGGGTTGTGTCCAGAATGATTGGGGAAAATTACGGGTACTGTCGTCATTGCTTATAGATCACAGTATTTCTTTCGAATATCCCGATGTCATTAGTACGATCAATACTTTAAAGCCATATGCCTACCCTATTGCCAGGGTTATGCCTGTGCAGTGGAGCTGACGTTAGCTTTTTTTCGCTACACTTCACCATGGCCACCCTTTATGAAGGAACTAAACTGAAATTCACACATCATCATCATCATCATCATCAATACATATAATAAAACAGTAGAACTCGGTGTGTCTGTACATTGAACAAAAAGTAATAATAAAGAAAGGGGGTGACTAAAGAAGAGTAATAGAACACAAATTAACGATTTTTAGAATTCTTTTCTGTCTGTCTGTCTGTCTGTCCGTTTGTTTGTTCGCGCACATCTCCGAAACTACTAAACGGATTTTCATGTAGTTTTCACAGGTAGACAGAGCATAATTTGGAGCAGCATATAGGTTTTGTTTTATTAAAATCGAATGTCGGAAAGAAATGTTATCGTAATGTAAAGATTTTTCAAATTGACTTTTGTATGTTAGAAAAGTTAGAAGTTAAGGGTTGAAGGCCTATAGAAAAAAACTAGAAAACTTTGGTTAGAATTATAGAGCGTATAAAATTTAGTACATAAAAAATCAACAGCTGGCGCTGTTCATTATTAGAACACGCTACAGAATTTTTTGCAGTTATAACCAATAAATTGTGACTCCTTCAAATATTCGCGTCTAACCTCCCCAAATGTGGAAGAATCGGGGGGAAAATTGCTTCCGTATGTGATAAAATGGAAATTTGATGAAGTAAGGAGTGCACGTAAACCAAAAATATTCAAGTGTCCCGATAGGTGGCGCTAAACACTCACGCTGTTAAACCATGACGATCCGTTGTATTTTGTTGACCAGTGTGTAGTTTTTGCACGATCTCTGTCCATGCTGGGTATGTATATGTATAATTAAAATCGACTCAATAGTTTTAAATTCACAGCTGGTGGGTTGGTGAGGAGAGGGGGTAACACCGTGTGCTAGCAGGGCTTTAGTTCACATTCTTCGTCATAACTTTCAACAAGTCCCAAGCCGCGGATAGAAGCACTTGACCTGGAAGCTGTTAATGTAGTCTACCAGCAGGTTCAAATTGAATATAATTTAACACATGCGGAGCTGTGGGTACAGCTAGTTAATAGTAAAATTGCTAAAGCCACTTGCTGGGGATTGCAGCCCAAAATCATATACTGGATTTACACCATGATGTTAGACTTGTCCTTTACCTGCGCTTTTGTAGTTTGGACTAAAGCCAAAGAAAAAAAATTCCTGCAAAACAGCCTTGAATTAAGTTTTAAATGATTGGAGAAGTCTTATCGACACAAGACACCAAATTTATTGATCTTTAGCCAGCCTTTGAGACAGTAAACAGAACGATATTATTTTTAAATAATAAAATAATAATAACAAATCAACAAAGCATGGCTTTGTCGTCTGCCGATATTATTAAAAAAGCTGAGTAAGTTAAAAGAGGAAAGGAACTATAATGGTTTGGGTCGTACCTTAGCAGTAGAAAACAATGAAATGGATGTTCAAATAGGATTTCCGGAAGGATCAGTGTTGGGTACGCTGTTATTTATTTTTTATATATTTTTTCTTTTGCCTAGGAGGTGGTGGAGAACGCTAATGCGCACGAAAAATAGTCCCGCTCTGTTTCAAGTAGTGTGAGACTTGTTCCTACTCACTAAGAAACCACCTTTAACCCTTTTTTCACTTTTTTTTCACTCCGGGACCACTTTGCGCATTACTTCAAAGTGGTGTCGTTTTCTTTCCCCACTGGGGACCGGCTTTTTCATATTTTTTTTTCTCCTGTTGCGGGTTGACTCTTTCCTGCCGGTGAGGCTTTTCATCGGTTTGTATAGTTTCGTGAGGGTATGTTTGGTCTTCCTCTCCCATTTTTGTTTTGAGTACCTTTCCTGTGAAGGCGCATACTCATTTCCAACTCTGCTCATTCGCTAAAATGTTTGCAGATATGTTGTCCGAGCTTATAATGCTAATCACGGATTCCAGTGCTCTTCTTTCGGCTTCCCATCTGCTGCAGGCGAAGAACGTGTGGTTTGTGTCGTCCACTTGAGAGTCGCCCTTCTGGTAAGCTGGACTGCTTATTTTGCCCATCTTGTGGAGGTTCGAGTTGAAGTACCCGTGTCTGGTTAGAAACTGGGTGACGTAATAGTTTACCTCACCGCGCTTCCATCCCTTCCGCTCGGCAACATTTGGGATCAGCCTCGCGGTCCATCTCCCTCTGTTTTCTGCACTCCGTCTCTCTTGCCAATGCTGTTTTGTAAGCTCTTTTGCCTCTTCTGTAGCCGCCTCTACTCCTATTTCCGTCTTTTTGTCGTAGACGTACTTTCTCTCTGCCGCCAGGAGATCGATAGGGGTCACTCCCGCGACTACGACATTGGCTATTTTCGAGACCGTTCGGTATAAGCTTGCGACTCGTAGGGCTCCGCGTCTCTGTATTGCCGCCATTTGCTTCCTGTTTTTCTCTTGTTGCAGTGCATCGTCCCATATCTCACATCCATACAGGAGAATGGCGTGACAAATTGTCATTAGGAGCCTTCGTTTGCTGGCTGCGAGTCCACCTACATTTGCCATTAATATGCTCAGCGACATTGTGATCTTCGCAGCTCGTTCACATGCAGACCTTATCTGTTGCCAGAAAGTGAGCTTCTTATTAATGGTTAGCCCCACGTACTTTACTGCCTCTGAGCTGGTTATCACCTCAGACCCAACTTGAAAGTCGTCTATAGTCGGGATCTATCTTCGTCTTATCTGTGGCCAGTCGAAGTCCTCGTCTCATAACCTGGTTGAGTTTTCTTTGCGCACTAGCGGTGTCTCTTGCCGTATCACCGCAGCAATATCATCTGCATACCCTACCAGGAAGGTGTCTTTGGGCATTTCCATCCGAAGGATGTCATCGAAGGATATGTTCCATAGGTCGGGTCCCAGACTCGAACCCTGTGCTGCTCCAGATGTTATTTATTTTATTTTTTATATAAATGACATGAGCAGAGCAATGAAATATTCAGTTCTTCGATTGTTTGCAGACGATGCTTTGCTATTGTAATATCAACTGTATTAGCTACATTTGAATATCGATCAGCGACATCTAGTGGGGAGTAGTGCTGGATTTAGGTTCATTCATCAATTGTCAAAATCTTCGGGAGTTTTCTAGTACATGCCTCAGGTACATTCGAGAACTACGATATATCACTAGATGGTAAGATCGTCGCCAGGAAGGAAGATTCCAGATTCGTATCTCGGGTATAAATACGACGAGCTTCGACGGCAGAGACAAACTCCGATTGAGATTTCATTGGAGTAAAGTTCGAGCTGAGATTAAGCAGAGATACAATTGGAAAGAGATTTGGATAGTGATTTGGATAGAGATTTTAATAGTGAGACACTTGAATAGAGATTTAAGAAAAGTGATACTTGGAAAGATTGATGTTATCAGAGAATTAATTGCTTGAGTTGTTTGAATTAAAAGAGATTTGTGAATTGTTGAATTTAAAGAGTAATAATTGTTGGAATAAACGGTGATTTATGAACAGAGTAAATAACGATAAATAGAAGAGAAAAGAGGAAAAAGTTTTATCATTGCGAACCGGCAAACACGTATAAAACAAGGAAAATATATATGTGTTTGAAAAATTACTATAAGTTTATATAAGAAATGTTGATATGTGATAAAACTGAAGACATTTTATTTCTTGCGCTTATTGGATTTATTCCATTATACATCTTTATCAAAAAAGTGGCAATATGCAGTGGAGTTAACCTCCAGCCGAGTAGTCTAATGGATCACCTGGCTATTTTCTCTGGCTTTCCTGAGCTAGAAATGATCAGCACTTGCCAAAAAACGCTTTGCTTTGGGAGAAAGTTCGAGATTGTGATCCCGAATCCCACTTCTTAAGAAATTGGCGGTCTGTTGCTGAATATAAAAGGACACATGTGGTATACTAGGGGATCAAAGGAGGCACCTTTTCCTAAGGAAGATCAAAGGGCATAACCTGTATAAGAGCGAGGGACAATCATTTATAAGTGAAGTTCAAGGTATGCCTTCTCTAAACGACGGAAGAGTGGATGAAATGTGAACACGTCCCGTGTTAACACACTACCAAATCAACATCTAGGAATGCCAAAAATCCTGATGGCACAGGGAATTCGACCAGTCTCACGAGTGACACAACATCTGAAATTTCTACAACAAAACCAAGCCACTGGCAGCTGGCTTTAAATCCCGAAATACAGGCTCTTCGAAACAACAAATGAAATTTAGTCAGCGAGACGCAGAGAGTGGTAGTTGTGTTTAGGCAACATTTCCATCAAAAAGTTGACGAAGCTATAAAGGACCTTAAAAACAACAAAGCAGTTTGGTTCTTAGACAACGATAAAAAAAAATTGTGCGTTTTTTTTCTGCGACATTGGTGGTCACTTTTTGTAAACTTCACCTTTACTGATTGATTCTAGTGCTTATCCGACTAGAAGCAGCAGATTCGGCTGCATACATAATAATTGCATCTTCATAGTTTAGAACCGCCATTGACTGTAGCAATACTCTTAAAGTACTGAAAGTATTGTACTTATTCGAATTTTTAATCACAAATGTCGAATGGATACTTGTGCAGTTTAGGGGTTATGCATCCCTTCATCCGGTGGTCCTATGGTGTATCTAAGTTTAGGGAATAAGCAAACATTATTGGCGTAGTCGGCTTTCTAGCCATAAAAAAGTAAATACTATTCAACCTTGTCGGACATCGCTTTCAATTTAAAATTCATTCTACGGCCTTATTTTCGTTTTTCGCATCTTCATAACTTGTTTTAATCGCAGGTACGATCTCCGGGGTTAGCGGGGGTTCTAAACTTTAGTGACTCGTCTAATTTTTGGGGCGTCCATGACACCATCCACAATGAGGTTCAGAACCGTGGAACCCTCTATCTTATCTTCTAGGCAGCATTATTCAAAACTAGCTGGGGACAAGTTAGCTTCTTCACTTCGGTTGTTGACGTAAGCTACTAGCACCTATAAGCTCTTCAGTGTTTATGTCAATGGTGGCTCCATCTTTTTGCATCTTTGATGTTGGCGTGTGCCGTGGCCTTGCTCGGTCTTCACAAGCCTGAACGCGTCGTTGTCCTTACGCATCTTGACGATGAATAATTCTTTCGTTCAATACTGAACTGTACGCGGCACTTAGTTGTTTATGGACATCGTCTGTTTCTTCCTCAGTCGCCGACTTCGTTGGCACATAATACTGTGTATAGTGCATTGTTTAGAAAGATTCAGCTATCGTTAATATCCTGTCACTGCAAGGATATGCGATTTTTATATGCATTCACTGTCTCACGTGCACTTTGAGATCGATTATTCAAGTCGATTAGGACAGTGCTACGCTTACGTGATTGGAACTCAAGCTAATTTTGTCCGTTAACACAGAGTGTTTACTTACTTTGCCTAGCCTAGCATATAAATGGAAGTACTATTTTTTTTAAAATAATTAGTGCGCGCTAAGGGGATTATTACTACCCCTTAGAGGAGAGACAATGCACTTTGGTTTCATATGTACACTTGATAGCACTATAATGTCTTACTGTCTTCACTTGCATTTCTGGAATAAATACGTGAGGTTTAACACAATATAGTTGTTTGGGAGCCACCACTAGGCGGTAAAGCTAGCACTTGCTCCCGAACTTGATTGTAACGATTCTGGCTCATACACCAAACATCCCTGGAATTATGCTTTTGTAGGCAAAATTATGCGGCTTTAGACCAGGAAAGTCCACCATCGACCAAATATTCATAGTACGGCAGATCTTGGGAAAACCCCAGAATCTTCAAATCGATACACACCATCTATTCATCGATTTTAAGGCCGCGTATGACAGCATTTATAGAGACGAGCTATACAGAGCTATGTCTATTTTTGGCATCCCTGCAAAACTCGTCCGTTTGTGCAGGATGACGATGGAGAATGCACGCTGCTCCATCAAGGTCGGTAAGGAACTCACCGAGACCTTTGATGTCAAAAAAGGATTTAGACAAGGCGATGCGCTGTCATGCGACTTTTTTAATATCATTCTTGAAAGAATAGTGCAAAACTCACGCGCCAACACAAAAGGCACAATCTTTCAAAAGTCCGTTCAATTACTCGCATGCGTAGATGATATTGACATAATCGGAAGAAAGCAGCGTGATGTCAGTGGCTCTTTCGCGAGTATTGAGACGGAAGCGGCAAAGATGGGCTTAACGGTAAATGAGGGCAAGACCAAGTATATGCTGTCAACAAGAAAGGATACTTAACACCGACGTCTCGGACAGAACGTCTCCCTCGACAGATATAACTTTGAGCTAGTTAAGGACTTTGTCTACCTAGGCTCCGCTATCAATTCAGACAACCACACCAGCGCTGAGATCAGACGAAGAATAACCCTTGCTAATCGCTGCTTCTTTGGGCTAAGTAGGCAATTGACTAGCCAAGGAGAGGGCTGAATAACAAAAGTTAACCTATATAAGACCTTAATAATCCCAGTCCTCCTCTACGGCGTAGAGGCATGGATTTTATCAAAAATGGATGAGAGTGCTCTTGGCTACTTCCAGAGCAAGTCTTCGGGTGATCTTCGGTCCCGTCTGCATAGACGGTGAGTGGAGGAGGAGATACAACGACGAATTGTACAGGCTGTACAGCAGCATCGACTTAGCCAGAAGAGTGACTGAGGTGGCTGGGTCATGTAGAGCGGATGGACACCAATGCTCCGGTCCGGAAAATATTTGAATCCGCCCCCGAGGGACAGCGCAGAAGAGGAAGACCGCGACTCAGGTGGCGTACGCAAATGGAAGGGGACCTCAACCAACTAAGCATGCGATACTGGAGGCAGCTAGCTAAAGATCGAGCTGGCTGGAGAAGCTTGATGGTTGAGGTCCAGGTCCACACCGGACTGTAGCACCACAACTAGTAAAGAAGGCAAAATGATGCCTTCTGTGCCTACAGAATAATTCAATAGACAATGAAATCCGTAAATCGACTGATCTACATGAAGCTCTCCACTCAATTCAGTTGCCTATTGTTATCCAATATGTCAAGTATGTACTGCAAAATTTATGTAACAGAACTGAGAAATCGAATAGCGTTAAATTGAACAGAGGTCCGGTGCGTTTTTCTTTCAATCGTCCAATCGTCAATGGCGTGTTTAACATTATTTTCATTAACTTATTCATCGTGCGGTGAATACTAGGTGCGTTTTTTCGTTATCTGTACAGGCTTAAATAATATTTTCCATGTTAATTACAACAACAACAAAGCCTGTATCGAATTGCTAAATCTGGATAACTATCCAGCGTTATTTCCTTAGCCGCGATAAAAACTGTGCTACCAAACTGTTTTTTCTCGATTGTTATCGAAATGTTGCTATCGAAAATGTCAAAAGTGACATAAAAGACATTTGTAAAAAAAAATGCTAGGGAAGGAACACAAAAAATGAAAAAAAAGAAGTAATTAATAGAAAATTTGCAATAAAGAAATCATCTAAAATTAATAACTAGCCAACAAACATACGTTTGAGTTTTTTTCATCCACAATTTTGTTTACAATCCGCAATTATTATTTTTTAAATCAGCAAGAAATAACAGCTGATGCGTGTCATTTCACATAGTGCTGCCAGACTGCAATGATGGCATTCGTTACCCTCGATAGGCGTTTTTTTTGCTCACACTTTTTTTAACCTATATAGATAACCAAAAAAACGCACCTACTGTTTTATAAAATCAAGTGTCATGTCAATAATTCGATTTTAAGAAAGAAAAAAACTCTTGGTTATGACTGTACTTGGAAATATGGTTCCCGTCTTCACTTCATACTTTTAAAATTTCGTGCTGTAATGTTTAAAGAGCTTTCAAAGAGTGTTGTCCTTACTATTCGATTTAGTCTATACTTCAACCGGTGTGTTATTTTATTTTTTGGCCCAAATTTGAAAATGTTCAAATTTTTATACTTTTCGCTGAGCGGAGGCTATTGGTTGGTATAATCCGATACACACACACAAGCTAATTTAAATGTGTTGATACATTTACGGGATTGAAATTCAGCACTTCCTGCAAATTATATACACAAACCTTTATTGAATTTTTGAAAAGTTCATTTTAACGGGATGAATATTGAAATAAACTGTAAATTGAATACCGTTTGTGTTGAAAGTTTGTATGATGTGAAATTAGATTTTTGTTAAGGCAGATAATGGTATTATATTATTTACAATTAACGTTGTTATAGAATTGTTGACAGCAGTCTTTCTGTGACTACATGACAACATTCTGAGGCGCAAAGTATTTGAGAGACCAAGGAAAACACTCTCAAGAGAGTCTTTGAACTTATGCACTATCCTTAGCGGTCAGCGATGGCAGTTGGAAGAACTAGTAGTGTGACATGCGGGAGTGTAGCATTCAATTGAAGCGCTTCAGTAAAATGAATCACTTGCTTTATTTGCTTCAACTCACTCCTATACTTCAATTAATTTTTTTCAAAAAGGGTTTTATTTAGCTTCACTTGTCGTTTTGATTCAAATCTTGCAAACGATTTTAAACGCACTTCCCGATGAGCTAAAGTTCAAGTCTTTAGTTAAAAAATAGCTCGGAACAGGAAGACAATGCAAAATCCAAGATGGCTGAAGCCCCAAGTTGACGGCCAAACCTTTTTCTCTACGACCCCCCCTTGATATGGGTATCAAATGAAAGAATTTAACGAGTTAAATATGATAAGCTACGAGACGTAATTTTAAACCTAATACGGAGGACGCCCCAAGATGGCGGCTGAACCTTCTGCTTCACGACCCCCTTTGATATGGATATCAAATGAAAGTGTTTGACGAGTACAATATGATAAGCTGATAAGTGATGTCATTTTAAATCCAATATAGCGGAATCTGTGTTAGTAATCAGGATTATAAGTCTTAACTTAAATACAGTAATACCCGGATATGTACTCCCTTCTTAGCTGTGTTACCCGCATTGCTAACCAAAAGTTTGAGGCTTCAAAACTTGTCAGAAATGTAAGCGAGTACGAATAGGTAACTTCTCCTCTGAAGTGCCTAAATAAATCAGAAAAACTCGCTAGGCAGCTATCCGAGGTGCACTGTAATAATAACAATTTGCCACATGTCTCTGTTATAATCTGACATGCCACGACGGCGTACACCTTATCAATCCTAAAGCCATACGATTCGCAGAAAAGATTAATCACGGAATTGCTGAGAGAAAGATGTTGCCAATAATTTAATCGTGGGCCTCCACAGTTCATAAAATGCAGGGTAGTACTATTGACCATGCTGTAGCGTATTTAGGCTCCACACTCTATGAGGAGGGTCAAGCGTAAAAAAAAAAAATAAGGACACAAATCACCCAGATCCTTAAAGATTCATGTAAGACAGATAGCAGTGCAGTCTTCTCGAGTCGAAGGCCAAGGGCCACTTTTTGTCGCAATGTCAGCGGTTTAAGTAATCATCTGGAGCTTTCCTTAAACTTAATTAAAAATATGGGTCGATAGGCGTTTTCGACACTTTGGTTGATTTTCGTTGGATTTTTGGTTTTCATGCGTACATCAGTTTGTTTAGCTGCAAGTGTTTTCTGAAGACTAGCTATATCTGTCTGTGTTCAAAATTTAATGAAAATCGGCCAATCCATCTCCGAGAAAAGTGGAATGGAAGATTTGCTATTTGTGTAAGTGTCAGGAAAGATTCAATTGCCACGCTCGCTGCACTTCAATTATTCCTAGGCTGTCTCATATAGGGACATGTACTTATAATATTTTCAACACGTCCACCACTATCCACAATATAATGCAATTGCAATACATCATCAGCCCTTTGGCTCCATCGCCCCCTTTACTCTCAACAATACCACCACCACTATCCCATCACTCCAACATCTGTAACCAACTGTGCTACCACACTGTTATTGGTAATGAAGTTCAGGTTTTGAACAAAACCGTTTAGGGTAGCTTAACTCATATTCGGCGCTAACGAGGCTTACGGGTCTGCAGTCATTCTAAGCGAATTCTTAAAACCAGATACCGCCATAGATGGGAATGGTCACATAATTCAGCAAGTCTACACATCTATGGTCGGCATTCAGCAAGCTCCTCGCCAGCTGCTCCCGAGTTTTACTAAAACCAAATGTCAATGTTCAAAGTTCGATGCATTCCACCACCCCTGGCCCTCAAAATGACCGAGCGAATCCATACTTCTCCTCGAATGGAATTGAAAGGACCCGAAGGTAGATTCTTATCCACTAAAGAAGAGATACATCGATGCCATATGCGAGCATTTTCAAGTGGATTTGGTCCATTATGATACCGAGTGTTGGAGGCTTACGAAACAAGGAGAGTTCTACCTGAGCTTCCGAAAGACACATACTTTGAGCTAATGAACAACAACGCTTTGGCCAAATAAATTGTTTACTTCTAGCTAGTTGATTCAAGACGCCAACGGAGACCAAGCCTTAATTCCGAAGACCAACTCATTACGAAGGGAATTTGTCTACCTTGGCTATGCTATAACTTTTGAAAACGGCATTTCATCAGAAATCAAAAGAAGAATAACTTCTGCCAAACGCTGTTTCTTTGGGCTGAGAGGGCAATTGTGTAGTAAGGCCCTTTCCCGAGTCCTGCTCTATGGCGCTGAAGCATGGACTTTATCAAAGATTCTTCTTAAGATATTCGGTACCGTGTGCGTTGACGGGCTCTGGAGGAGGAGGTTCAACGACGAATTATACGAGCTGTATAGCTACATCGACCTAGTTAAAGTGCCTTCGCATTAGTCGTTTAAGATGGCTAGAACATGTAGAGCGAATGGACACCAACGCTCCAGGGTCTTTGAATTCAACCTGGAGGCACAACGTAGTAGAGGAAGACTTCGCCTCCTTAGGTGACGCGCACAAGTAGAAGGGGATCTCAACCAACTTGAAGTGCGTAACTGGAGGCGGTTAGCTAAGGACCGGGCTAACTGGAGAAGCTTGTTGATTGAGGCCTAGGTTCACCCCGAACTGTAACGCCACCTAAGTAAGTAAGTAAGCAATTTATCACGAATGCCAGACACGAAATCAATGAAAGAGTGCAGTCAATCAGGCAGAGTCCTCTTAGAAGTCTTATAAAGGAGCTAAAGGTAGGTGATTATTTCGACGTAGAAAGACCGCTCAATTAAGAGAAATGCTGAGTGAATAGTAGCCCCCATTCAATTTAAGTATTTTAACACAAGACCGGGCTTGTTATTGTTTTGTTTGAACAAGCCAAACCGACCGACCCACATTTATGCACATTTATGTAATAAATCACGATGCAGACTGCTTGCATTGCATTAAGTTGCCTTCTCGTGTTTAAAGTCACCCGACGGGAACTTCTCCGATAGTAAAATTTCGTCATCAATCGTCATATCAGTGACAAAGAAAACAATAAAACAATTCTATACATACACACGCGACGCCCGTGTGTAACACCAAATCCACATTTTATTTGCAAGTTCATGCAATTCAGACCTAGCACGTTGACCGAGACGAAGAAAACCTTAAAACGGAACAACAAAAAAAAAAAGTGACGAAGTAATCGCAGGTAGGTATCGTACTATCGTCATGAATTGGATCTTAATCCATGTGAATCGACTGAACTGAAAGCTTTTGAAAACTGCAAGAGTGTGGTGGTGGTGAATGGCAGCTAAATACGAGTATATTTGTCGTTATCAAATATTAACGAACAATACTTGGACTATCGCTAAAGTTACGTTCACAAATGTGTCGAATGTCAGCTTGATGTTGTCGTACGCGGAAAACCAGATGTCATTAACAAGTTCACGCTAGAGGCATTGCATGATGTTGTGGTTTTTTTTTTCGCCCACACCGCATTATGTAATGCACTCGTCGATCGTTATACCCTATCATAGGGTGTATTGTATTTGATTTATAATACAGAGACAGATTCAAGTTGTATTTTAATTTTTTATACAAAACATCATCTATCTTCAAACTATCCTTGTGAAATTAAAGGAGAGACGAAAGAGGTACTGATGCACATTGGTTTTAAATGCTTGTGGGTTGTAGTGATGAGAAAACACAGAACGATGTAGATCATTCCACGTTTGTCTTTCTCGGCTTAAGAAAGAATCCTTATATTTGACTACCTTCTTACTTATCAGGCCAGCGACCCGTGGAGGGTCTGAGCCTGAACTAATGCCGCTTTCCATCCTTCACGGTCCTGGGCACGCTGCTTCCAGTTTACTAGACCAATGCTTCTGGCGTCCGCGATTGCCTGCTCTTTAAACCGGAGGTTCGGTCTTCCTTTTCTTCGTGAACCAGGTGGCTGTGATTCAAATATCCTCTTGGCTGGAGCATTCTCATCCATTCGCTCGATGAGGCCGAGCCAGTGCAGTCGACGGATTATTGCCTTCCGGACTACATCCATATCTTTGTACAGCTCGTAGAGCTCGCGGTTATATCTTCCCTTCCATTCGCCCTCCTCGCAGATAGCACCAACTATTCGACGTAGAATTTTTCTTTCGAAGGATCCCAAGATCTGCTATGCGGTCATACTTATCGTCGAGCATTCAGCTCCATGAAGCAAGACTGGCAAGATCAGGGTTTCGTTGAGAATGATTTTTGCACCATCTGCCCAGTACAAGATTAAAGAAGTCACACGACAGCGCGTTTCCTTGCCGAAATCCGGTGCATGTTTGGAATAATTCGGAAGTTCTGTCCCCAAGCTGCACAGTGCAATGCAAGTTTTCTAGCGTGGCGCGACACAACCGGATCAGTTTTATCAGGATTCCGAATTCGTTCATCGCGTTATATAGTTCGGTGCGATGAAAACTGTCGTATGCGGCTATGAAGTCGATGAAAAGACGGTGAGTATCGACTTGGAACTCGTTGGTCTTTTCCAGAATTTGCAACAATGTCAAGATTTGGTCCATCGTCGATTTCCCGGGGCGGAAGTCACACTGATAGGTACTGATGAGTGTGGTGCAAAACGGCTTAAGTCATTCACACAGTACACTGGACAGGATCTTGTAGGCTACATTAAGCAGGGATATGCCTCGGTAGTTCTTACAAGACATAGGATCGCCTTTTTTGAAGATGGGGTTTATATTTGACAGTACCTCCGAAAGAAGGCTTAAGGGGAAGCTGATGAACATTCGAAGGAAAATACAACTGGCTTTTTCATTAGAACGATTTTTGTTGAAGAATCGATAAAACAGTGACTGACAGGGAACAATTCCTCGGTCTTCAAGTGAGTCGATTGATTTCGCAATGTCCCTATCACCAATAAGTCTTAACACGAATTTTTGATTTCTATCTAGACTGTGCCGGACTATTTTTTGGTGCATTAGACCAGATGTGAGCACTGTTCTCGAGCTTTGGGCAAATAAACTCCTTGTAGATTGAAGTTAGATGCCAGTAATGTATTCACATATGTACATATAAAGCGTGGGCCATCTATTGGTTCCTTTTTAAGCAAAGGCTATAGAAAACTATTTTTCAACGATTGTTGCTTTATTGAGAAGAGTAAACTTTCCGATTAATTGTGGAAAATTATTTCATTCAAATAACTGCCTTGGCTGGCTTGGTAGTAGACCATCCTGTCAACACAATTTTTCAATACATTTTCGAAGGTTTCGGTCCCTTTTTCAAGACAGTGTGCAATAAATCTATTGTTGGATGGCTTGTGTGGCACTTAGCCCCATCCTCAATTTCTGGTCATAAGAAATCGGTTATCATGCTTCGCTAGTGCTCTCCATTGACTGGAACGTTTCTTTCATTGTCGTCTCGGAAGAAAAATGTGCCAATAATGCCGCCAACTCAAAAACCACACTAAAAAGTCACACGTTCAGGATGCATTGGTCGTAGTCTCTATGACTACGTGTGGATTTTTCGAACCCAAAATACGGACTTTTTTCACAAACTTGCGTACACCAGCTGCAGTTGGTGCATTATTTCGACCGAAACTTCTTTTCAAAATTCGCATTTTGGAAGTAACTTTGCAATATTACCCAACGCTGTTCATGTGTTAATCGATCCATTTCGTACCGCGATATAATACTGAGTTTCTGTCAATTTTTTGAGCGCATAAGAGCTGTCAGTGTCAAAATAACGTATGATTCAAGAAGAAACTACCCTTTACACACACGTATTCCATTAAATGCCAAACTTGCATAAATATTGAGCTAGAAGGCCCTGTGGACCTGTAGTCGAATCGGCAAACACTGGGGTTTTGAACCCTAGATGATAATCTGGCTATCTAGTCTAACTTTTAGACCGATAATATATATCTTAAGCTTGTATGCGCTTGAAACTTTTGATTCGTTAAAACTGCATACATTGTAAAATGCTGCTTCGGTCAGCGTCCAATCTAAGAAAGTTCAAAAATTACAGCATTAATCTGAAATACTGTTGCATGTGGTCGCCGTGGCTTAGTGGTTAGTGCGTTGGACTGCTAAGCGAGAGACACAGGTTCGATTCTCAAAAACCACCAAACGTTTTTTCGCGGCACCACCTCTTCGCAGGCATGACAAACCTGCAAGAGTACAATCTGTCATGAAAAGCTTCTCAATTCGCCGTTCGAAGTCGGCACTAAACTGTTGGTCCCTTCCATTCGTGCGAAGAATATAACACGCACAACATGAATGGTTGTGAGAAGCTAGGCCTTGGCTCTCCATGAGCTGCCGTGCCAAATATACATACTGTTGCATGTAATCTACATAACGTCGTTATTGAGAAGGTTTAGGGTGCCATATAATTTTTCATAAATGGAAAACGAACCATCCGGTGTGTGTTTTTGTTTTTTCTTTCTGTTTAGTTACTTCAAGTCAATCAGTCAGTTTCTTTTATTTCAGAGTTCCGCTGGACCTACAATCTGTGTCCAAGGTCGATGATCGCAGAAGTAACTTCCTAACTGCAAATCGAAATCAACAAAAGCTTTAAAGCTTTACTAGTGTCATGTTTAAGGCAAAATGTCTTCAATACTATTCGCGAATAAAAATTGGCACGGAATTAGCATCGCCGGCGGTTTCCGTGATGATGTTTCGATTCGCCGTGTAGGTTCTTCAATTTTGTGTGGAGATTTTTAACTCTTGACTTTTTTGTTTGTTTATGGCTTTGGGTCTTGAACTACAGACACAAATTTAGTGGCATACAAGTGTAATCAGAAATCAGTAATGACCCATAGTCAAAAGGTTTCAAGGTTTGGAGGGTATTGATACTGAAATGGCATATGTGCAAAAAAGAGAAAAAAAAAAAAATTGCGATAATTAATGTTAACGCTAAAATTACAACAAAATCAAGTCGGAATTGGTCAGTAGAAACACATAAACATTTCGTTAACTAAGTGCTAGAGCTAGATAATTAGATTTTTTTAATTTTCGAGGGTTTTTGGTAACCTGGATTCGATAAGAATGGGCTTCAATTACTAGACAACTTATTTTTCATACTTGCTGCCATCTATTGGGGAGTACAAAAACTATAAACAACACTCCGTGCAAGAAGTAGATATCTCGATTGTACAACAATAAATCGACGTTGCTTTTTAATTCTTTACGGCAACCCTTGGTACAGGAAAAACAATCGTGTGGCTTGTGAAAAAAGTCTAGTAAATTGCAAGTCAATTTGTTTTTATCGATTTTCCGAAAGTGAAAAAAGTCAACTTACCCAGTTCTAGCACTCAAGTGACGATTCCTTATGCGAATTGGCTGAACTTTTCTAAACTGACACTAGGTTTTAGTTTTGCACTTAAAGGAGTACTTTGCGAATCTGCAGAGATTTCATTTCCGAACATTCTTCAAACACAAACCCGATTCCATGTGATAGTTCTAGGACAGTCTTTTTGGGTGATTTGTGGAAGCGCCTTAAATGCGTTCTGTCTCTCCATTTGCATTGAGTTTTATTGCAAACCACACTTTAAGATCTGACGTGTGTTTTCAAGTCTTTCATTTTCAACAACATAGACCACAGTCAAGCAGAAATTACTACACCTTGTTTCCAAAGTCATGGAAGTTTAAAAAAAATCGTCACTTACTAATGATGGTGGCGCTACAGTTCTAGCCTTTTCCTAAAAAGGGTGTCTAGCTGGTTGGAAAACCTTTTTTCGCCGCCTATTTGAAGTATTGTGCCTCTAGTGCTGACGTACATATGTGATTTGCATAATTCTTCAAAGAACGATGTTGAAGAAATCGGATGATAGCGCGTCACCTTGCCCAAATTTTATTTTGACATCAAAGGTCTTGTTGAGTTTTTTATAGACTTTGATGGAGTAGTCTCATGCTCCATTATCATTCTGCCCAATCGGACATAGATTTGAAATTCATGGCTTTTATTGAACTTGCATGGCCTAAAGGCACTCTGATATGGATCAATCGCGTTATTGACCTAAGACTTAAGGCATTAAAACAATACAGCAGATAATATCGTGTGCATACGCGATGTTGATTAGACTTGAACCTCTATATTTGGCGCAGTTTAGATGGTCTGTTAAGCATCGGGGATGCCTTTTTCCAACCATATTTTACAAATGAGTTAAAGTCAAGTTAACTCCCACTACTTTAAACACTTCTGCAGGTAGGCCATCAGTTCTAGCAGCTTTGTTCAACCTAAGTGTCAACCTAGCTATCACTACTTTGTCCAGGTCACGGAGACGGAAATTTTAATCCTCCTGTCGTTGAACTGCACTTTCCCCTAGTTGTACATATATATGCGTCTGTTTTCCAAGCGGAATACTTATGGTTGCGAACTTTATAGTGAAAAACAAGTTTGTAGCCACAGTCAAGCTGTGCTTAAGGCTTTGCTCAATCCTCTTACTAGATCCAAAACAGTTCGAGAATGCAGGTCAAGTTTGAATTCGGTTGGATGACTGAATTTTCTAAGCCTTGTATGGATCCCTGGACACGGGATTACCACAACAAAGAGGTCCTTTCTGACGTCTGTAAGAAGTACTCGGCATTCTTGCTGTCTTTCAGCAGAAAAGACTGCAGACAATTTATTGGCATAATTACGGGACACTTCCCCTCTGCCAAACATCTCAACGTGTTAGGTTTACGTTGCACCACTATCTATGATGCTTGTGAAGAGGCCGACGAGACTACGGAACACTTCCTATGTCATTGTCCTGCATTTGTTCGTATCAGGTGGCAGTTGTTAAGAGTTGATGTGGTGAACGCTGGTAACCTAAGCTCCTTATTTTCGAGTTTGTTTTTTAGAAAGACGAAGAAAGCACAGCAAAAGGGTTGCACTTCCTGTTTTTTTGTATGTGTTCTCCAGCTTGGTGTTCCAACACCCCTACAGAAAAAAAAAATGCATGTAACAGAATCTTTGGGAAAATATAGGACCAAGACCTGCCAAATCTACTGGATTTCACCGAAGGCTGCGGAATTTACTCAGAGGAACTCGGGTCTGTACGGTTGGCAAAATTCCCAAACCACGCCAGTGCGTTTCAAGATGGAGTTCTGGCGATAGCCGGGGTCTTAAGAGAACTATTCTCAGTAATAACTTCGTATTGTACATTGATAGTCAAGCTGCCATCAAAACCGTCTCATTCACAATACTAAAATCAAAACTATTAAAGAGATGCCGCAACGAGCTGAACCAAATAATGGTCGACCACTCAGTTCTGATCCCTAAAAAGACAAGACAAACGGTTAAACTTCTGAAAACTTGCCGATGGAAGATGGACAAACCCCAAGAAGATGTAACCACAACACAGTAAAAAGGAAACCAAAGAAGTATAATACTTACGCTGAAAAGATCGTTCTTAGCACTAGTGATCAGCACCCTCATAGGCCACTACCTACTGGCGACCCATCTCAACCTCAACCTGCAAGGCTCTGGCACCATAAGCACGACGCACTTCCTCAACGACTTCTCAAGCCTCAGCAGAACGAGGAAAACAACTCTAGGCATATTAAGGGGTTTTTTCAATAAGGACGTAACAATTTTGTATTTAAAAAAAACACAGGATAATTGAGATATCGGGCTGAAATTTATTTATATTTAAGTATGGAACTATCGATCTTGTTCATATGACCACCACGAGCACGTTTGCTGAGATCGATTCTTTGGAGCCAATTTTTCACCACTTTTTCACACATATCAGCCGGTTAGTTGCCAATTTCGTGTTCGATATTCTTCTTGAGCTCCTGTAACGTTGTTGGCTTGCTGGCATAAACCAACGACTTAATGTAACCCCATAAAAAAAAAACCCAACGGCGTTAAATCGCATGAGCGAGGTGGACATTCGACCGGACCATTTCTCGAGATTACACGATTACCGAACTTCTCCTTCAACAGATCAATTGTTTGATTAGCTATGTGGCATATGGCATCATCTTGTTGGAAGCACACATCACTGATGTCAAGTCCATCCAATTCTGGTCAAGAATAGTCTTCCAACATGGCACGAACTCGTTTGACCGTAACATGGCGATCATTTCGATGAAATTAAGGATTTTCTTCAAACTTTTGCAGAGCCCGATCGGAGAAGTTTCGGCACTTCAAATGAGCCTGAGGATTCAGATTTTGAGTTAATTTGCTCTTGCAAGGTTGTGGGCCATGATTTTTACGTACAATTCGCCACAATCTGGACTGAGAGATTCTCAATTCCTGTGAACGGCGTGGAATCGACTGATTTGATTCATTTTGAACTGAAGCACTTACCGCTGCGATCTTTTTGTTACTTCGACCGGTGCGTTGTCTCACTGGAACAGGAACATTCAATAGTGAATATGTCGACTCGAATTTATCCACTTTATCACTCACAGCTTGTTTTGTGGGACGATTATTGAAGTAAGCCCTCTTAAAGGTGCGACCACCGACTCAGAGTTTCGGTAGTAATTTTTAATAATTTCTCCATGTTAAAAATGTAACCTTGACTGACGTTTTGACATTGACAGATCATAAAAAAAAGTTTTAGGGTGTATTTGTATTTAAATACAAAATTGTTATGTCCCCATTGAAAATCTGGGATTTCCCAGAACAGACATGCAGGATCCCGTAATGGGAAATACAGTGGATCCATGAAGATCCAAGTGAGGCGTTATCTTACATCACACCGCCACCCGTCTTGGCTGCTACCTTCATTAGGAACCAGTTTACATTTTATTGCTGCACAAAATAATTGTTTAATTGCGCAGCATTATAGTTTGTTTTTAATTTTTTGAATAAATATTATTCAACACTGTAAGAATAAAAAAATAAAGCAATGAAACTGCAATTACTTAAATAAAAACATCTTAGCTTTATAATTATTCAGAAAATTTAAATTAAGTATCTAATAATAATAAAATATTAATTTTCATGTTAAATAATGACAACTGCCTTAGGATTAATACAAAATAAAAATAAAAAACTTGAATTTGAACACTAATTAAAAAATATAATAAAAATGTAATAACATATTTTTAATACTCAGAATAGAAATAAACAATTGCTTTGAATATAATTAATTATTTCTTATAAGGTTATTTTTTTTTCCAATTTGTTGGTAATAATGTCATGTCTACATTAGTTATCTCTCTATTTATATAAACAAATACAAACATGCGGTCGAATTGAATCTATCCAACCATATTAATTCGTTACGAGGGTACCACACATGCATGCAAGAGCTTTTTATTTGTCCCAAATAATGCTCATATACATATATTTGTCTTCCAAAATCTTGATGTGTGCGAAGCAGATAGATAGAACCCGAATGACTCCACAAATGCCAACGACGCGATTTATTTTTTTATACGGTGACCGTCAGCACATTCTTCTCTGACCAAATCAAACTTTATAGCACTTCTTTTAAATCTTTGAGCGGTTGTGGAGTTGCTATTAGTTGACTTTCGCTCTTCGTCTCGCAAATTGTTTTTTTTGTCGGTTGTGTTGCTTTGAAAATTTTTAGTTTTTTATTTTAAAATTTAAAATAAATTGTGTGTGCCTTTTTCCTTCACCGTTTTTGTGCGTGTTAAACGTCGCGTTCTGGTGAACAAAATATATCATCATGTCTAACATAGTAACTGGAAGTGTGATGTTAACAAAAATCTTGAGATACCTTTCATTTTTTTCTCCGGCAACAATAGTGCTAAGTGTTATTGCTGTGGCGTCTGTTTTTATTTACAAACGAAGAAGAGGCAGAATGGTGAAATTAATTGAGAAAATCCCAGGTCCGGCTTCATTGCCGATTCTTGGAAATGCAATTGAGATGAATGTCGACCACGATGGTAAGCATATATCCTTATGAATTTGCTTATATTTGTTACTAAACCATTTTCATACTAACTACATACTTTTTAGTGTCACCTGTCATCGCTTGTAAATACATCTTTTACACAACTTTTCTCTTTCATCTTCACCTTCAGTAGACGGATTTTTTAAATTTTATGAAAAAAAAGAAAAAATTGTTTAACCTGACCTTAATCTTGAAAATTTGTTTCTGCTTCTCCATTTCCGATCAGTTAATGAAATTCATTGACCTCTCCACACTTTTTTTTTTTTTGTTAAATATACAACAGAGTATCTTCTATTATTTAATCACACATATTTTACTTTCAACGAAAACCAGTTTCCAACAAGTTAGTCAAAAAAAAAACAAACCGACATTATCTAATTTTCGAAATGCTAATTTAATCGAGGTCAAAACTGTTTTAAAGGAGGAAGTGGAAGAAATAGTGTCAGTTAGTGTGCAACAAGATTTTTGATTATTATTTTTGACTGCAATTATGTGCTGGAAATAAACCCACACGAAATCACTTTCTCATGGTATTAATTATCATGAGATCCAAAAATGTTGGTGGATTGCAGAAAAAAAAAAAAAAAAACCCAAGCCATCTGTTCTTGCGGTTTATGAATAACAAATTTCGCGTGTCTTTGGTGTCTTTAAAGCGCATGAGAGTGTTTATTTCTTTTTCCTTGCTGGTCCATGGTTAACCACTACAAGAACGTACATTTCATCACCTGGATTGCCTTGAAATAAAGATGTTTGGGAATTAGAATTTCAAGCATTTTTCGTCGCTATAGTACGAGTATTTTACTTATTTTGTTTTCTATGTTTGGTGAGGCTATGCATTTCAGATTTAACCTTTAAGTTCTTTTTATTAGAGATTGTTGAATTAAGGCCGAATTTGATCAAATCAAAGGTTATTCAATGGATATGTATACACATCCATTAACATTTGTATGCAGAATGTTTTGGATTTTATAATTTGCCGAATGACTTCACTGTGGTGGCATACGCGGATGCCGTTGCAATTACTGTCTCAGGAATGCATCCTCAGGTTCTAAACGAACTGATGAGCAATGCCCTCTCTATTCTAACTACATGTACTAATAAATCTGGGCTCAATATAAACCCGCACAAAACAGAGATAGTTCTCTTCTCTGGGAAATACAAAATTCCTCTAACCAAATGCGGTTACATGCCCAAAGTTTCCTATTGGCTCTACACGTCCATAGTCAGACCCATACTTCTTATTGGAGCTTAAGTATGGTGGACTGCACTCGATAAAAGCTCATATCTTAATATAATAACCAGAGTTCAAAGGATGGCCTGTCCCTACATCACGGGGGCCCCAAGATCAACCCATTTGCTGCGCTAGAGACCAACTTGAACTTCACACCTCTGGATTTCCTAGCCAAACAAATTGCGGCAAACGCAGCAGCCCGTCTGAAAGCAACTTCGCTTTGGACCCAATTACCTTATGGTGGTGCCGTGAAATAAGGCCGAATTACCAAAGCGAAATAAAGCCGAATTTTGAAATTTGCCCTTATTTCACAAGTCGAGTCGGCCTTTTCACGATTTATGGAATATCGAAATATTAATTTCCCGAAAGATTAAATGGTTCTCGATTTCACCACAACCCATTTTGGGAATCTGTATTGCACCGCTTCGCTTCGGTGACGAGCCACAGGTTTTGTTACATTCCGTTGTTGTTGTTAGCTTTGCTAATTCTCTTGCCTTCTCTCTGA
Source organism: Criorhina ranunculi (assembly GCA_951813785.1). Lineage (NCBI taxonomy): Eukaryota > Metazoa > Arthropoda > Insecta > Diptera > Syrphidae > Criorhina > Criorhina ranunculi. The sequence continues at coordinate 52,254,908 of OX638381.1, read as the reverse complement.
AATTTGGCTTTATTTTGCAAACAATGTTCGGCTTTTGAAAGCGAAATAAGGCCGAATCCTAGAATTCGGCGTTATATCGCTTTCATAATGGGAAATAAAGCCGAATTTTGAAATTTGGTCTTATTTTGCTCGGCGTTTTTTCGCGGCACCCTTTATAGCCACTCTCGTATCTTACACAGATTCCACAACCTACCAAACAAATTTGATAGAACTCTCCCGTTCAACTCCTTTGGAAGGGCATTTAAAGTCACAATTCCCACACGGGACAATTGGTATAGACTCCTTAAATCCGTTAATACACAGATTCACATCTATACAGAAGGCTCTAAAACCAATGAAGGTGTGTGGGCTGCGGTATACACTCACACAAACTTAACATTATCCAGGCGATTCGCCTCCCTGATCACTGTAGTGTTTTCCAAGCGGAAGTAATGGCGATAAAGGCAGCTTTATCATGGCTGAAGAGGAAAATTGTATCTATTAAGGATATCTTGTATCTTCAGCGACAGCCATGCAGCTTTGAAATCCCTATCAAATGTCACCAATAACTCGTTGACGGTCCGCAACAGCCTATCGTCTCTTAATGAGATGACTGAGCAGTTACACATTCGCCTTTGTTGGGTACCTGTACATAGTGACATCCCTTACTTACGTACTTATCAGGCCAGCGACCCTTGGAGGGCCTGAGCTTGAACTAATGCCGCTTTCCATCCTTTACGGTCCCGGGCACGCTGCTTCCAGTTTACTAGACCAAGGTTTCTGGCGTCCGCGATTGCCTGATCTTTAAACCGGAGGTTCGGTCTTCTTCTTCTTCGTGAATCAGGTGGCTGGGATTCGAAGATCCTCTTAGCTGGAGCATTCTCGTCCATTCAGTCGATGTGACCGAGCCAGTGCAGTCGACGGATTTTTGCCTTCCGGACTACATCCACATCTTTGTACAGCTCGTAGAGTTCGCGGTTATATCTTCTCCTCCCTTCGCCCTCCTCGCAGACTGGACCAAATATTCCAAATAGTGACATCCCTGGCAACTGCAAAGCCAACGAACTTGCCAACTTGACCTTAGTCAAATACTCCTACGCAAAATCCTATCATTTATTAACAATTCCAAATGGCTCTTGGGGTAGAATTCTCTCTTAGAGTGATTCTATCTATAGGTACTACAATGGGCTATGAGCTTAAGTGGGTCCCGCGGGACATCTATCTTTTCTTTTCTTTTTTTTATAATTAGCGCGCGCTAAAGGGGATATGGCTACCCTTAAACTATTCTAGACTAGAGCACGGGCATTAGGGAAATTAGAGGAGAGAGAAAGGAGGTACCGGTGCACGTTGGTTTTAAATGCTTGAGGGTTGTAGTGATGAGGAAACACAGAGCTATGTAGATTATTCCACATTCGTGTGGTACGGCTAAAGAAAGAATCTCTATATTTGACAGTACGACCGAAAGTAGGCTTAAGGGTAAACTGATGTGCATTCGAAGCTTGACGAGTATTGCGGGTGAAATTTTGAAGGGGCGGAATGCAGCTGGCTATTTCGCTAGAGCACTTTTTGTAAAAGAATCGATAAAACAGTGAGAGACAGGAAACATTTCTTCGGTGTTCAAGCGAGTCTATTGACTTCGCAATGTTTCTGTCACCTATTAGTTTTATCGCGCGTTTTTGAATTCGATCTAGAATGTGCAAGACGGTTTTAGGCGCACCAGACCAGATGTGAGCGTTGTACTCAAGCTTTGGGCGAATAAACGCCTTGTAAATTGAAGCCAGATCAGAAGGGGTAAAGTATTTTTTGCATCGTTTGAGGAAACCTAAACATTTCGCAGCGTTCTTGGCGACATCGAATATATGGTCATTCTAAAGAAGATCGTTGTTAACACACATACCGAGGATGGAAAGTTTTTCGGTTTCGGCGATGCAGGTACCATTCATGGATAATGGTTCGAGATTAGGGTTTCGCTTGAGAGACAGTAGGCAGCATTGATTTTTGGAAGCATTAAATTCCACTCTATTTGTAGAACCCCATTTTAATATGCTGTCAAGGTCGGAATTTAATGAGTTTAACATACGTTGCCGCTCCACTACTACATCCGAAGAGCAGGGACGTTAGCTAGGGAACGAATATGAAAAACTGAGAGTACTGTCATCGGCGAAAGAATAAATTGGATTAGAAGTTGCAGACAAGAGATCATTTATAAAAATGAGAAGGGGAGTCGGAGAGAAAACAGAGCCTTGGGGGACACCAGCATTTATATGGTGGATTGCAGACTTGAAACCGTCCAAAACAACTTGAATTGAACGGCCCGAAAGGTAGTTTCTAATCTATTGAAGAAGAGATACATCGATCCCATATGCACGCATTTTCGACAAAAGAGCTTGGTGCCAAACTCTGTCAAATGCTTTTGAAATATCAAGCGCAACAATCTTACTTTCACCAAGGTGATGTAAAGATTCGTTCCACTTCTTGGTGAGATAAGCCATCAAATCACCCGTGGACCTGTTGTCACGGAAACCGTACTGCCGGTCATTGAGGAGTTTCCGTGAGTCGAGATATTTCATAAGCTGACGATTTATCAGCGTTTCCGTGACCTTGGAAAGAAGGGACGTAAGTGCAATGGGTCGGTAATTGGAGGGAGAAGAAGATTCGCCTTTTTTGGGCACGGGCTGGACAAATGCAGTTTTTCATCTACTCGGAAAGAGACCTGAGGAGTAGGACAGATGGAAAAGCTTACGCAGTGGTTTTGCCGGGGTGGAAGAACACCTCTTCAGAACTATGGGTGGAATACCATCTGGACCAGCGGATTTGTGTATGTTGAGACCTCTAAGTACTCCTGCAACTGTACGAGTGCGAAAGTGGACTTGTCCCATGGAGAATTGGACGCTCTCGAGTACAGGTGGAGACAACGCACAATCAGGGAGCGTTGAGCTGGCTGCAAAGTGTGCAGCAAGCAGATTGGCCTTGTCTGAGGAGCTGACAGCTGGAATGTCATTGTAAATGAGCGTTGGAATTGACGACGAGGCAGAATTCTTGATGTTTTTCACGAATGACCAAAAATTTTTACTACCCTTGGGACATTGTAGTATTTTTTGCCTCAATTTTTGGTCATAAAGGAATTTGACACGTCGAATGTGTACATTGCAGTCATGTCTGGCTTGCTTAAACTTTTGACGGTTTTCCTCAGAGGGATTGGCTTTAAAATACCGAAAACATACCTCTTTCTTCCTGATAGCCTCTTTGCAGCTCAGGTCAAACCACGATTTTTCCTTTGGTTTGATGCTCTTCATTCGGTTGGGAATAAAGGAGCTCATACCAAGGAGAATGATGTCAGTTATCATATCAGCGGCGGCATCCACATCGCTATCGAGGAAGCATAGCGACCAGTTAAAACTCCTAAAGAAGCTATTAAGGCTACCTATCCTAACCTAGCCTAGCATTTGCCGAAAACTGGATGACTATTGTGTTGCGTGTTGCGGTCGTCGTCGCTTAGTGGTTAGTTCGTTAGACTGCTGAGTGAGCGGACAAAGGTTCGAGTCTCAGCAAAATAACCAAACTTTGTTCGCGTCGGAGAAAAGGAAAAAACGTGGGTTGTATTCTCAAGTGCGTCCTCTTCATCGCAGTTTTTGCAGAGATTTGCAAAAGTATGTCGTAGTTTTTTCAAGGGGTACCGCAGCGTATTATACACTCTTACAAGGATCTCTTTGCCGGTTCTTCCTTTGTTGAACCAAGGCCATTATGCAAGTACTCAAGGAATTCCATCTACTGTCTGTTTCACTTATTCACAGATTTAGTGACAAGTGTTTCTTTGCTACTTTGTCAGCCTTCTCATTCTCAGTCAGGCTCACGTGTCCATGAACCCTTAGCACCTAATGAGTTTTGATTGCTTGGTTGTCGATATTGCATTCATCGCAGCCTCACAACTGGCTATTATTACAGTTAAAACCTTCACTTCGAAAACGCTACTTTAGTCTGAAAATCTGACTGTCTTGTATAGGTCCAGCGACTGTTCTGACAAAAAAAAAGAAGAACTTTGGCAGGGGATTTATTTTTCCAGTCATGGTCAACCAGCCATCAACCGCAGGCGATGACAAACCTTCAAGATTATAACTTGCCTTGCCAAGCTTCTCAATCCGTTCTTTGGAGTCGGCAATAAAACTCTAGATACCTTTCATTTGTTCGAAAAATATTACACAATTTTTTTTTTTTCGCTAAATATCTTCCATGACTCTCGTTGCACACAGTGTTCTTTTGAGTATATTTGCGCAGAGATGCCGCAACCACCACTAATCTTTCGTTGGATCATTGCCTTGAGTTCGATAATTGTTTGTGCTTAGCGTGTAAACACTTGAGATTTAGTTAAATCCCACACAACTAATTCCCACATCGTTGAATCGCACGATTTTTTTGGCCAATTGACGTCGATTTTTTGCGAGGTGATACGGGCTAGTAAATGTTGCCATAAAAAACTAGTTCTTTCTCTGATTGTGTGAAAGGTAGGACAGAACTGCGCTGAAACCACATGTTATTAGGATCCATATCGATCAGTTGTCACATGTTACATTATGCGGTTACGAATACCATAGCCTATCCCAAAAACTTCAACAAAACAGGGTCTCATTGGGAATGAATCGGTTTTTCATGAATCATTCAAAGATTATTTGTTCCCCAAATCCGGCAATTTTTTACATTCACGGTCTCGTCTAGTGCTAGCACTTTGCTAGGTAGATAGGTAGGTTAAAGTAGGATGACTACATCTCGTATGCTGAAGCCTTCACTCGGATCACAACAAGCCCATTGTGTTCCTCTAATGTCCAATCTGAAAGGGAAGACCAAGAAGAAAGGTCAGTTTCAGTTTGTTGGTGATCGTTCGCCCTCCCCGAACCGTACCGAATTCGAAATTAGTCTTAGAACGGTTTTTGGTGGGTTCTTAGACAGGTCGACCAGGTGATTCAATTAGTTGTCATCAAGTGCCATCTTTCTTGTTCTGTATAGGCTGGGGCATTCGCATGTGTCTGTATGTCTGTATCGTTGCATCCACTGCATTAATTGTCAGTAGGTTGTGGTCTGTGATAATTCTTATGAAGAGCGTTAAGTTTAGCGCAGTCCTGTTTCATTTTGTTAATGTTTGTCCAGAATTTTCTTAAGATGTGGCATGATGAGAGTGCGCCCCACCTCTCCTCAGCGTGTCTTTGAAAGTTAAGTGCTTTATTGGATTTGACGAATGCTTGGGGGGGAAGTACTGAGTGATCGATCAATGGTAGGTCCTGTTCTGAACCCTACCTAGCTATTTCAATTCCATTTCGTTCCAGTACATGCCATTGTGTCCCGGGACAAACCAGAGTGTTACGATGAGGAAAGCGGTGAGAGTTAAAAGGGCTCCTCATCATCGTTGTCTTAGTTGTCCCGAACTCAACTGACAGGCTTTGAGAATGGTCTGCGAATGGGTTTCTGAACCAACTTCATGATGCTAGGATGAGTTGCAGGTTTTCTGTGAGAGTTTGCTATAGGGAGCCTCTGTTGTGGACTTGTGTTCTCGGACTTCTAGAGATTTTTTTATTCAGGGCACTGATGCTCACCATCAACCGAACGGGACGAATATACACGCAAGTGATTTTTTTGATCTCCAAAGATCGAGCTGACTAGATACGTTTGTTGGTTGAGGCCCAGGTTCACCCCGGACTGTAGCGCCACCTTAAGTTAGATTTTTGATCCACAATCGGTTGGTTGGAGAGATGCACCGAAAGCCATTGTTAGATGTGACCACAGTCTTGAATCTTCTAGATCGAAGTGGTGACCACTGGGCAGAGTTGTATTATTACTTTCAAGTCATGTTGCTTTTTAATTCATTATTGGACATACCCTCAACCTCAACATAATTACTTACTTATCAGATCAGCGACCCTTTTACACCCCTTCCTGTTGCATAATAATTAGTTCCCTGGTTTCTTAAATCAAAGGTTTATTGCTAGTCTCAAGATCATTATTTTATTCTCGTATCAGTACACGTTAACTTATCGAGTGGTGTTACAAATCACCACAAGACCGGAAGGCTTTAGTTTGGCACGTAGACATTAGTTAAATCCTTCAAACACAGGTCAGGAACTAAATTTTAATTAGGCGATGAAGACGAAAGGTAAAACTAAAACAGGTTGGTTTTGCGTGGTTTATTTACTCACAATTCCGGCGTCTCATATTACCATCAATGACTTGCGATTTTTTTCTCGCGATAATAAATCCAAAATCAAGCTTATGGTTACAGTTGACTAATGTTCGAACAGTTTTAGTGCGTCTAAAGTTCACTGACCACAAAAAAAAAAAATCCAATTAATTTAGTGTTATCACCGTCCCTTTCGTCATTAGTTCGTTTAGCACTTCCCGCAGATAAATATCAGTGAGGTATGTTTAACCTCAAACTTATTTTAATGACTTTGTGTACCTCCTATTATTTTTCAAAGATCGGTATCAGCATGTAGCACTTATTTCACACTTGTAATTAGCAAGCGGTTGGTTCCTGCTGATTTTACATTGGACTCACGATAGCCATTTAAGATGAACTGATTCTTTTCTTCGATAAGTAAGTACCGAAAAACGATGCGAGCTTAAGGGAATCCATCCGCTTTAAATGGATCAATTAGGGTTCAATCCTTCGTGATTTTAAAAACCACTTTTATACTATCGATGACAGATGCGACGTCTCCCTATGCTGGGTTCCAGAACACAGGGATGTTACGGGCAACTGCAGAGCGGATGAGCTAGCAAAGGAGTGCGCATGTCGGATCCTTTCTGAAAATGGAGAGGAAGTGTCTACCTCTCTAAAATAAGATCTCACCTTGATAGTTAGTTGTAGTAGGAGCCTTTACGGGGCATTGCCTAATTGGCAGGCATGCCATCAGAATGGGTGTCCCTTCTAACGATTTCTATAGAAGCTGCAGAAACGAGGAGGAGGAAGGAACGATTACACACATTCTTTGTGCATACCCTGTCCTATCAAGGCTGAGAAGCAAAACACTGGGAGAGTACTTCTTTAATGACCACAACGACCTAGCCAGGCTCGACATCTTTAATATTAAGAGTTTTGTATGTGGGTCTAACTGGTTCTGCACTTAGTGCAGGCACAGTAAAGGGTTTACATCAATACGGTTACCCAGAGCTTATACTCCCTTTTCCTCTTAGGAAATTCCATATGGTTTTCTGGCTGGTTTTCCGGTTTTCTACACGTGGTATCACAGTGGGCCATCATTCGGGCCTAAGTGGGTTCCTGCTCAGTGGGGACAGCCGCCCAATCATACCTAACCTAACCTTAACCTAAAAAGACCATTCATCGTCTTGTTGCCACAGTAACCTCTTATACAACATGCAGGACCACCACAAAATCGGCACCCGTGATGTCTTGACAACATATGCACAGTTCCCATCGACTGTTGTCCCACCGAAGAACTTAATCGAAGATCCTCTGAAACGTGGCATATTGACTTTCTACGAGCACTTGACAAGTCACTATTGATTCGGTTAAAAGATTGAATTTTTCTTGTTTTGCTTGGGGCACAGCGCATAGGAAACAAGGGGGCTGTCGAAATTGAGATCTCCGATGAGGTTGCTACGCAAGGTTCAAAGTAGAACTTCTCCGCCCTACATTAGGTAAGCCCAAGTCTTCGGTTAGAGCTTCCACTGACAAACAGGTTTTCAGCAAAGCGAACCGTAGGTGGTGTATTTTTTTTCCAGTATTTTTTTTTATAATTCATTAGGGCTCAAGGGGTTCTGAATGTTCACACAGCGCTTGTGTTGGATACAGGCGGATAGAATACTTCCCGACTTCTGTAAGAAGTCCTTGTTGTCTCTCTGCAGAAAGGCCTGTTAGGCTTAAGTGACACCACTGTCAACGCTTACCAAGATGGTGACGATGCTGCTAAATGCTCCCTATGGATGGATGTTTTGGATTGGTATGGTGAATGGTGGTAACTTAAGCGCCTTATCCTGAAGCTCTTACTCTCACTCTTTTCTTCAAAAGACGAAGAAAAAAAAACTACAAAAGGGGGGTTATACCTGTTGGTAGTACTTTGTGTCTGTTTTTGTGTTTTAGTGCTTCAGCGTGGTGTTCCAACAACAAAAATACAGTTGTACCCATCAACTTTATGTCCACCTTACAACCACGCAAACATCTCGTCAAAATTCATTTTGTTTGCGTTTTAGAGTTCACTCCCAGTTATGTAAACTTTTGTCAATATGTAGGTATGTACCTTGCGAGTGTCCTGCTTTGGCTAGTAAAACAATTAGGACTCTTATCAGTCAATTTCTCGAAAAGTTGGAAGACTTACGTTACATTGAACTGATGAGGCTTCTGATGTTTTTATCTCTATTCAGATCGTCTTTACTCAGAGGTTTCTCTTTCTAGGTTACCAGACTAATAATTGATGGATCCAAATGTTGGTCTACGTGAGCAGCAACCTCATTCGCTATGCACTCATTTACGTAACCTAACCTAACAAAAAAATGATTTAATATTGAAATTTAATGCTTCTACGATAAGGTTCTGTTGGACTCCAGCTCAAATACATTTGCATACTGGTTTAAGTCAAGATAGGCATTTATAACTGGTTCATGACTATAATTAGTAAAGTGTCGAGGGATAAACAGAAAAAAAAAACAATCCTGGGCCCTGGGTATTAGACAACGAATTGGACCATTAATATTAAAGAGACACAATTGACACATCCCTTTGTTGGAACAAACAGGTTTGAGACTTATTAAAGCATTTTAGAAAGGGAAACGCAAAGTCCATATTTATTTTCGAAGAGTAAAATGACGCAGTGAATGGTGTTACAGAAGTTTTCTTTCCTGGGGCCTTCAAGTTCATTGTATCCCCTACCTACTAAATTTTAGCGGATCCCATACAGTTTAAAACGAAAGTGCCTTGATTGTCACTTGACTATCGGCGGAGACTGTAAATTTCCTATTTAGATTCTCCGAGGGTAAACAAAAATATTTGTTGGACTGTTGGCTACATTCTTAAGTTTAAAAAACTGCACTGTACCAAAAAGTTTGCTTTAAGTCAGAAGATGTTCAACCTTGACGATTCCCTATGGAAGCATTTCTTAAATGTAGTCCTTTCTCCATTTCAAAAGGCGGTAACTTAATTTGTAAATAAAAATAATTGGTTGTGTTTGTTGATCATGTTTACTTAGATGTTTAAATTTGTTTCTATTAAGTCGCGAAGATAAAATATCGGTGCTCGTTCCACAACGTTTTCCATGACTTTTGTCAAACTTTTTGGCATCTTGGTGGATGTTAGCCTTTGTGGCTCGTTCGTAAAGACCCTCAAAAATCAAAAGAAATAAATTTGGAATGGTCGAATCTGGCGATCTTGCGGGTCAGTGCAAATCACCAAAACGAGAGATTTCACGGCCGTTAAATGCTTGCTGTGCTGTGCCTCCGGTTGCACCATTTTATTCTAACAACATGTTCACGAAACCAATTTCGTCAATTTGCGGTAGCAAGAAGTCGTTGATCATGGCTTTGTAGCGCTCACCAGTCACAGCAATAGTGTGGGACGTCGTGGCCCTTCCTTTGTAAACGCCGCCGCACTAAATAGTGACTTTTCGAGGATGAGGTAAAAATGCACCTCTTCGCTCATGATGATTTTGCATGAAAAATTCTCCTCATCGCGGTCGAGATTAAATTGGGCTTGGCTGTAATTTGCACGCGATTGACGGATCTCTAGGCAATAGCTGTTGCACTGTTTGCACTTTGTAGGTGCAGAGAACATCTTCAAATTTTTGCTGCAAAGACCCTGTATTGATACCTAATTGCCAATTGGTTGATGTTTGAGCGTCCTCTTCGACATGTGACGACGACTAATGAAGTCGGGATGTTCGAAAGAAATACTGTGAATTATAAGCAATAAGTACCAATAATTCTCCCCAGTCATTCTGGATACCACCCTCGGAGCAAAAAGACTGAAACCTAATACCATCTGAGTTTCAAAAGCACTACACCAACACTAGCGCTGTGTGAATAGCATCATAAGGGTATTCATAACCTCTTTAGCGCTAGTGAATGATAAAATAAAAAAAATTCATGCACGGCAGCGGTATTCTCGACTGAACGGCTGTTTCCAGGCCTGCCCTGTTTGTTACTGTCCCGCGTTAAGAGTGTTACACGCTTCGGTTTTTGTCCCATTTGTGCCGCACGACCAAGAAATCGATGACGAAATTCACCTTAACTCAAAGCCACCTACCTAATAGGACTGTCAAAAACATTGACATAATTATTCTGGATTCTTGAAGAGTAACTTAATCCGTGTTTTATCTGCGTATATTCTGCTTCTGTTTACTTCACAAATGTCAAAGTTTCAGTGATATTAAGGCCATTTGCAAAAATGACAGCATCTTCCGATAAAGTGATGATTTTTTGCCACCGACTATTTTACTGTACTATTTTATAAAGTTGAATAAACCGTTTATTGTCAGCTTAATTACGTATGAGTAACACACGAAGCAATAGGACACAAAAAAACTTTTAAAAATCATAACAAAAAAAAGAAACTCGAGTTATATATTCGACACAAGTGACCAAAAACGTGAATGGTTTTGAAGTTGACAGAACACGTGTTGCTCGTTTTTTTTTCAAATCGCCAGTTTTGTGTAGGACAACCACAACGGTACCTTGCTCCGTTTTCGAAAAAAAAAAAACTGGCTGTACCACATTGCTCTCCTATACCACAATATCCGAACTTACTTTAGATTATACTGAAGCATGCTGGAAGCTGGGGCTCCCGATTTACTTGGTATAAAATACATTATTTTGGCCTCGGTGATTGCGTCCAAGAATTCAACCCAAATTTCATGGTAGGTACAGAATTAAGGTGTCAATTTTGACCCAAGTATGTTATTTCGCTGCGATCATTTCGCGTTTTATTAGTTTGCATTTCAACAACTACTCGCATTTTGTTTCTTCGCAGTTTTTATTTGGCACATTTTTATTCAGGTTTGTAATTATTATGTTTAAAAATAAAAATCCTGTTTAAAAAACAGTAAACAAAAAATAAATAATAAACATTAAAAGAAAATAGCAGCTACCGGGAAGCTAATACTCAAAATGATAGGAGTTTAGTACATACTCCCCACCTGATTGTTGTGACTTTGTCTTAAGAAACTATACGTCTCTTAAAGTCTTTGTCTCAGAGACAGACGTCAAGCAGCTGAAAGAAAATGAAAGAGGTCAGAAACGCCATTGCTGACTCCCTTTTTCCGATTTTATCCATCAAATGCTATATATAGAGACAGAATTTTTGGCGCACATTCCGGTTCCGTCTGTTCCAGGGCTGAGCTGCAGTTTAGCATGCAGCCTGGTCGAAAATTAGTTTTACCTAAGCTCTCGCGATTGGTCGCCACTTACACAGTGAAACTGAAAAACTAGACCAGGTAACAGAAATATGTGCCTTTCATCAACCGGTTCGACATTATTTGCCAAATATACTTAGATTTTAACAAATGCGTTCGCTTTAAACCAAAAACTCCTGTAGGCAATGACAAGATCACTGGATGCTAAATCAGGAAAAGTAAAAAAAAAAAATGCATGCTGAAATAAAGAAGCGGCTAAGTATGATAGCAAAGCGCGTATAAACGGTTTGCCAGATAAGCCGCGGAAAAAAAAGCAAGCCCGGTTGATAGAAGCGCTAAACATGGAAAGGCTAAAGAAGAAATGCAAGTTAATCCTGCAACGAGATGAATGAAAAACGAAATGAAAATTTTCCACATGACTTCTGCGAATTAGAAGAAATATATTTAGACAGTTTTTTTTTCGAGTTTCTCCATCTTAGTACGGTTCCGCACGTACCAGAGATAACACATCCCAGGTGACGATACCCAGTGATTATGCTCGGCTGGTGTGCGGGCCAAGTTCTATGCCTGTTGACAGAGATCCTTCCATACTACTGCGATCTAGTTACAAGCAATTTTTCCTATTATGTGTATAAAATGAGGGTTTGACCCACTGGCGTCTCACATGAGCTCACGAAAGAGAAGTTATGCACATACATCACTATGCGAATGGAACATAAGCGGGATTTAGACCACTCTGGTTGGGGGATAGAATTCACTCCGAGCGCCCCTACGCTCGTTGCTGTCGTTCCATAACGCTCGTATGAATGTGCATTTTCAAATTTTTACGTTTTCAGTGCTGCGCTAATTCAAAGGGTTTTCGTCTTCTCAATCACCTTACTAGGTTTGTGTGGTCTAAAAGCTGGAGATCCTCAGGGTTTATTGTGATGTCGAAGCTGCTTTTCATGTTTTTTAGCATGTCTTTAGATTTTATATTTTACTGGTTCCATACCTAAGTCTCTGCGCAGGTCCTTATTCCGCAAGTACCAGTGTACATGGAAGATATTTCTCACTACTTTGTTTTGGAATCTTGACAATCAAGTAACTTATTCCCTTCATTAATAAGTCTAAGATTATGGTGCCGATTTGACACAGTTGATCACTTCTTCTCGGATATAAAATATGAGGTCTTTTACCAGATTGTGGTCGCAGTGGCTTAGTGGTTAGTGTGTTAGACTGCTAGGTAGGTACGTAGGTTGAAGAGGTGGTGCATTGCATGATGCAGCCTTCACTCGGATCTCTAGCGGATCCATTGTGTTCCTCTGGCGTGGAAGGTCCATTCTGAAAAGACGAAAAGGTCTGGGTTAGTGCAGTTACGATTGCTCGGCCTCCCTGAACCATTCCGAATTCACTGTGAATTTTAGAATGGCTTTTGGTGGCTTGTTAAACAGGTCTACCAGGTCGTTGAAAAAGTGTTCACTGAGGGCCGTCTTCCTTGCTCTGTATAGACTAGGACATTCGCAAAGGAAGTGGGCTGTGTTCTCTCGTCTGTACGTAAACGCATTCTTCTAAGGTGGGCCGCCAGTTGGTTGTGGCCTTCCCTATGAAAAGTGCTAAGTTTGATCTGTTGAGCGCAAGGATGTGCCCCGTTCTTATCTTGTTGATATTTGCCCAGAGTTTCCTGGAGATGCGGCGTGATGAGGGTGCGCTCCATCTCTCATCAGCTTGTCTTTGGAAGTCAAGAGCAGTGCTAGAGAAGGCAGTACTGAGTTGTCGACCAATTATACGTCTTGTTCTGAGCCCTTCCCGGCTAACTCATCTGCCATTTCCGTCGATACCTTTATGTCTCGGAATTCACCAGAGTGTAACGTTATGGTTCGCGGTGAGGGTTTGACGCTCGTCACGACAACGTTTCAAAATTTTTGACTTAACTACTGTGGATGAAATAGCTTTAATAGCGGCTTGACTGTCTGTGTAAATTTCGATGGTTTTTCTAGAGACTAGCTTCATTGATAGTTCACGGGATCCCTCGGCGATGGCTAGGAGTTCCGATTGGAAGACAATTCCGTGGTTCGGAGGTCTTATTGACAGCTTTATGTTGGTTTCTACTGAGTAGATCCCAGAGCCTACTTTTTCTTCGATTTTCGACCCGTCTAATCGAAATTTTCGTCGGGTTGATGGCCCTCCCGCTGGCTCGTCTCTTGAGGGGAAGATTGTTTTTATATTTAGGCTGAAGTCAGGAAATGGTGTGAGGTAGTCCGAGTTAGTTCTAAGTTTTGCCTAACTTGGTATCTTTCGATGGCCCTTGTCGTCCGCTTTCCAGAGATTGGATTGTTTTAAACGCTGGACATTTTTCGCGGACTGCTAAGCGAGAGGACTAAGGTTCGAGCTTCAAAACTACCAAACGTTTTTTTTTGCGGCCCCACCTTTTCGCAGTCTTGATAGGCTTCGTTAGATTGAATCATAGCATCAGGATGGCTTAACTGATTTGCTTAAAGTAAGATTTGTCAATTAAATAATTCATCAGCGAAGATGTTATCTCCTGGTTTTTAGGAAACAAAATATGCGTGAATGGTGGGCTTTGATTATTTCACAGTGAACAACTTTGTATGTGTGAGCTGCGCATGTTTGCTCTTATTGCGCCTTAGTTAATACTTTCACTATCACTCGTCCGACCGCATCATACAATTTTTATAATTCTAAGCCCTCTTAGAACATAAAATTTAAAAAAAATGGTGGCCTATAAATCAAACGGAAATACCTAGAAAATACGGATCTTCCCGAGATTAACCGCAGCAAAAAGTGTCACCATTACATATTGTAAGAATTCTTGAAACCGGTTCAATAGCTCCAGAGATACTTAAAAATCCATCCAAACAAACTTTACAACCAAATCATCTGCGATAGTATTGTGAATATACTAGGTACGTTGTATCTCCATAGAAGCAAAGATACGACCAAAGAAGAATGAAAATATAAATAAAACTAGGCTTGCGCAACTGGGCAAAAAAAAAACAACACACGATCAAGAAGCGATTTGCCGCTGGCTACAGCTACGCATACTTTGAATCTGCAAATTTTAACACCTTGTTTCTTGGTCCAATGTTGTAATTTTGAGAAACCGTGAAACACGTTTTATGTCATTTATAGAATTTATCTATCAAATTTAAATTTCAAATTCCAATTTGAATGTTTTTTTCATACAAATTTAAACAGCTTATAGGACCTGGATTTCGAAAAATCCATGCTTAGCGGATGTCTAAGCCACAAAGGGAAACTGCTGTTAAAATTGTATGTGTCCAGCTCAAGAGGTTAAGGCTCGGCAATGATTAGTCAGTCAGGACAATCGATTTGATACAGATTGATTGTTTTTCCAAGTAGTTCACTTCTGTTTAGTTCTTGAGCAATGTCATGTTGAACTTATCTGGAGTTTGAATCATCTTCGACGATGAGCATGAAGGCATTGTCTATAGCCTTCATGATTTCTTTCTTTATATGAAGATGCAGTGCTGATAGGTCAAATATAACTTCCAACGCTGCAGTAGGGGTAGTTTGTCTAGTGTGCGTCTTTGTTTCCTACTTCCCACTATACTGTTGCTGTAGCCGTAATAATTGGTCTAGCTGTCGCTGTATAAAGCCAGAATTTCATTTTGGGGTTTAAGCCTCAATTTTTGGACTGGAAGACTCTTGTGGACAGAAATGGAAGCCACGGCAATATCTCCATCGACAGACTAAAGGCTGCTTATGCACACGAGGGTACAGAAGTCAAGTCTCAGGCTGAAGAGCAGACGAAATCGAAGGTCGACGCTCCAGTCATCGTAACCAGGTATGGAAGGAGTCAAATTTCAAAATATTCATGGTTGATCCAAACCACTGCAGGGGGAGTACTGTGGGGCACCCTGTATGGCAATTTGGTGTAGGCATAAAATACAAATCTAGTATTCAGGCTAAGTGCAGAGCTCTCCGCGTTTGGCTCTATTTCGACATCCGGTCCGTAGCTATATTCCACATTTTTTTATCGATTCTTCCACAAACAGGACTCTAGTGAAATAGCTCATTTCATTTCGCCTACTCAACATTTTCGAATGATCATAAGTTTGCCCTTTAGGTAGTACAATGAACCTGTTTTTGCGTCTGAGTGCTCCAGCGTGGTGTTCAACACTCCGACAGAAAAAAAAAAAAAAAACCCTTGAGCCTACTTTCAGACGTGCCGTCAAATATAGGGATTATTTCTATAGCCGTACAAAACGAAAATAGAATGTTCTATTATATCTGTGGTCACAAGGAAAAACAGCATAAGTCACACACAACACCATACGAATTATGTTGTTTTTCCTTGTGGCAATAGATATAGCGCTGTCTTTCCTCATCACCACAGTCCGCAAGCATTTAAAACCAACGTGCACTGGTACCTCCTTCATCCCTAATCTAATTTTCCTAATTCCCGTGCTCTGGTTTTAATATTAAAAATAATGAGAGCCTGACTTTGTCTATGGTTTCTTTAAGGTAAGAGTTCCAGTCCAATCTTCCATCAAGCGTCAAAGCAAGATGCTTAAATTTTTTGGAAATTATATAATTTCACCACAAAGTGTGGGTATTTTTAACCTTTCCTAGTTTCTTCTTTTGGTGAACACAATTATGGTGCTTTTTTTTTGAGGGTTGACGTTTCAGCCGACTTTCTTGCATCAGTCAGGCCTCTAGGGGAGGTCCAAGATTGTTTCTTTGAATTTGCCTCTGATAAGTATTGCAATGCCATCATCCAACGCTACGTACTTACCTTGGATATACAAATGTAGAAACCTTCATCGCTGAGTATTTTCAGTAGATAATTCACTCCGATGGACCTCGGGGCAACCTTTTGCAGCAGTGATTCTGATTTAATCGCTGCCTAGAGTGGTTTATATTTTCCTGTCCTCTGGCATACATTAAGTATTATCTACTCCTGTGTTTTGGAAGCCAATTTGGCCATATTTCCACTGCGGAAATGTCTATGTATGTGTCCATGATCATAAGTGCGTTTAAATGTCATTAAATTTTCAACAGAAGCCATTTTTCTCTTAACTTATCCACAGCCAGCGGACCACTTTCATCCTTGTAACTTATAACTAAGTTCGCTTGTCCTCAAACCGGATTTTAATTTATTTCCGCGAAATAGTTATGTATCTACACTCATAATTTAATTTGATCAAAAGATTAGCATTTGTGGTAATGAGCAGACAAATGTATTTTTTTTTGTTTACTTCAAGGTCACTCTTGTTATTATTTAATAATTTTGGCTATTAACTAAGCAAAATAGTTTTTAGATGTCAAGAGCGCCTGCTTAAAACATTTGAATCTTGCACTCTTATAACATAATATTCATCCATCATGCGATCTATCAAATATGTAAATATCCCGGAAGTATATAAATGTGAGCTTAAAATTAGCATTTGTAATGAATGATCACAGCTTTAAGAATAAATGTTGCGGTTAAATGGTTATGCATTTATTGTTATCTTAGATGTCAAGGTTAACAGTTACCGACAATGTCAAGAGCAGATGCATTGTATTATTTGAACTTAATCGATTCCTAAGCATATCAAACATACATTATATAAATAGATACATTTTCACATGCATATTTAATTTAGATTTCATCTATTTAGATGAATAAAACATGAGTAACCGAAGATTAGTTAGGAAGCACGTGTTCGTCAAAGTTTATTCATATACTAAAGCCGGTTAGGGGATTATAAAAATGTAGGTATACCTACTTGCATAGAACGACAGCGGTTTTTTTTTTTTGAACTTTTACCATCGGAAATTATTGTAACATTTTAAATTAGAATTTGGAAATTAATGTTTGATACTTACTAGCTTTTGCCCGCGGCTTCACTCGTCTGGACCTCGTGAAGTGAACTTATTTTTACAACCAATTGGGGTGAATTTTGAAGTTATTTTTCTAATACAATTCGTTTTGTTATGGAGCCGTCATGGTACTTTTCTTACACGACTACCTGTAATCCTTGTAAATCCTTCCCAAATCGTCCGTTTCAAATTTTCACCAATTCTGCTTCATATTCTCGAGGTGTTGTCGGATTTAAAAGGAGCAGGAAGAGAAAAGTAATAACAAGCCTCCAAGGTTCTAGCTAGAACCAGGCATCGCACAATTGGCAAACCTTTTTTTAAGGAATTATCGGAGATTTCTGAAATAAAATTGTGCAACATTATTAACTTTCTGAACTCCACAAGATGGATTTGAAAAACTTTGAGTCGTGGTATTAAAACGGCGCAACCGCTCTACTTGTGTTTCTGGTAGGACCTAACCAGACAGTCATTACTACCTACCCACCTACCTCAATGGTTCAAATATAATGCTTTGTTTCCGTTAGATTGGTTGCGTTTCGATTTCTAGATATCTGAAATTTCCGATACGGAACGCTGCAAAATAACTGAAAAACGAAAAAACGTCAGAGATGACATCTAAGTCAAAATTGCATTTTACTTTTTGTTCCCGCACAGTTGATTTGTAAATTGTAAATCTACACACAATAACGAAACGCGGATTAATCTAAATACTAAATTTAATGAAAGTAACACACTTATGCGATTTGCCAAAAGCAATTTACTCACACAATTATAAAGAGTGGGCCATCTGTTGGTTTCCTTTTAAAAAGGCTATAAAAAACGCTCTTCAATACTTTTCAATGATTGCTACTTAATTGAAAAGAGTAAACCTTTCGATTAATTATGGAATATTATTTCATTCAAATGACTGCCTCAGCTGGCTTGGCAGTAGATCATCCTGTCAATCCAATTTTTTAATACATTTTCGATGGTTTCGCTCCTATTTCACGAATAGGCCAATATTGTTCTCGAGTACCTGAATCGTCTCAAAATTGTTCACATAGTGTCCATCTTTAATGGCACCCCTCAAAAAATAAGTCCATCTGCGTCATATTACAGCCAAGCAACATCACCAAAACGACTGATTACACGATTATATAACTTAGTGTGCAATACATCGATTGTTGGACGACTTGAGTGGCACGTAGCCCCATCCTCAATTTCTGGCCATAAAAAATCGGTTATCATGCTCTCCATTGACTGTAATATTTTTTCCATTATCATCTTTTGAAAAAAATTATTGGATACACATAAATATATAGTAGTTCTGATATTATCTACAAAAAAACCTATTTTATAAAACACGCAGGAGTATTTTTATTATAAATTACTGTTCAAAGTGATGTTTATTATTTACTTTTTCTTCTAAGCATGACAGTTAAGGATCATCCAACAAAAGGTGTCATTTTAAATTTAGCGTCATTGTTGCACTGTCAACATCCAACTATCATTGGGATGACTTTTGATAAGTCAAGACTAAGAGGTTGTTAAAAATGGATCGATACACACTCGCACAATGTATTGAAATAGTAAAAATTCACTACGAACAAGATCATGATCTTTTACACAAAGTTATTCTGAGCGATGAGCCTCATTTCCATTTGCCTGGGTACGTAAACAAACAAAATTGTCGCTCCAAAAACCCAATGGCTAGCGGCGTCATTAGGCCACACTTTTTGCGTTACCGAACAATGTTGACTGACTTTCCTTCACCTAAAACTGATGTTATGGATGTGGGCGACGTTTATTTTAAGCAGGACAGCGCCACATACCACACAGCTGGTGAAACAATGGCAAAGGCGTGTTTTTTTGGGAGCTGTATATCCAGCCCAGTAAAATTTTACACAAAGAGCAATAATAAAGCACCAAGTGGCGACAACTTTCTCAGTAACCTCGAGTGAGGATAGCAGCTACATAAATTGGCACCTAGAGTGCGAAAAATCACATAAATAAGCTTTAAGCCGTTTGTATTTGTTCTTTTAAGGTTGGTAGTGTTTTTTTCATTTTAAACTGGAGCAACATTTTAGCGCAAAGATGTCGGAAAGGAATGCATTTTGTTTAAGGAAACAGTTGATCGGTTCAATCTGAAGTGAGACTTGTAAACGCCGCACTACTTTTGCTCACTTTGGACATTTAAAAATTGTCAAATTAAGAAACAACAAATTACAAAAAATTCAAGCCGCAAACCAATTGGTTGGTGCGGCTGCTACTGCTCCAATAAATGTAGTTATGCCAACTTTGAAAAAAAAAAAAAAATGGAAGTGAGTATAATTCTCAAAGAAAACACGGCTTCAAATTGCATGACAAATTTTCTGGACGTGTGATTTCTCGAAATGGAGGCTTCAAGTGGTAATGTGATTTTACACCATTAGACTTTTTCCTTTGGGGCTATGTTGAAGATGAAGACTGCGCCAATGCTTCTCCAACGATTCATGCACTGAAAGAAAACATTGGAGCTGTTATTCGCGAAATACAGCCGCAATTATGCGAAAAAGTGATGAAAAATTTTATCAAAAGAATGACTATTTGTAGGCAGAGCCGAGGCGGACTTTTGGCAGATATTGTAACTCTATTTCTAACCTCAAAATAAAAATGTTTCGTTTTTGAATTGCTTTAAAATGGACCACTTGTTGGACCACTCTATATGTATAAATAGCCTATTTAGTCCTTTCTTACCTTGTAGTTAGCTGTTTTCCTTCTTCAGAATGTGTTTTATAAAACACTCTTGTCTTATCAATGTTACTCATCCACTTACAATTTGTTAATATTTAAATCTTAGCAAATATTAATTTTCGTTTCCTTTTACACTAGAACTGTTCTCACGTTTACTTTCCGCTGGTGAGATTTTTAATCCTGGAGAGGGTATTATAAGTGGATGGCTCGGACGACCATGGGTCGTCTTATATAACCATCACACAGTTGAGGTAATTATTACACACATAACTGTTGTAAGTTTCTCTGTGCTGAAGTATCTTAAGATAATATCTTATATTTTCTAATAATTTTATTTCTCTCTATTCTTTCGTGTATGTACTTCACTCGCCGGTAACTTTCTTTTTCACTTGAGCCGCACCAATATTGTAGAATTGTGAAACCTGAGCGAAACGAAAGTAACAGGCGTACAAATCACATTGTTGAGTTACGATAAAAAGATATTTGTCATTGTAAATTGTTTTTTTTTTTTACATATATTCTTTCTGTGTATATACTTGCCTTGTACTTGTATGTTATGAAAGCTTTTCTGTTTTTTTTTTTAATTTCCTTCAACTGCAACAGCAAAGTTTCTCATGGTATTTCAAGTACATACTGTATTTTCTTTCCGTAAGAAGGTTTTGTTGATTATAATCACTGTACGGACGTAATCAGACGGAGTTTTTTTTACCATTACTGCATTTACAATGGCTATTCAAAGTTAAATTTTGAATAGTCATTGGGAAAGTTGCATTGCATTGAAAAGAGTTCATAAGAGGTTGAACTGCAGTTGGTATTGATATTAGAAAGGGTCATGTCATTGTGAGTTTTCAGTGCCCAACAACGAGACTTTGAAAAATTAACTTTTAACAATGGGTGGTAATTACTATTTCTCAAGTGGTAAATTTGATGTTTGTTTCTAATCTTTTACTCTACGGGCATTAACAGTATGTTACGAATTTATGGGTCGGATTTCGAAAGGTAAAAGATGGAAATAGATTAAATTGAGGTTACTTGATACGATAGCCGGTAACTTGGTACTTAGGTGAGGGGGCCTTTGATATGTGTAAACAATTAAGTAACGTGCGCTTAATTAAAAAAAAAAAAATACTGACAGCCTCCTCTCAGTCTAGGTAGGTTGGAGGGGTGACTGCATCTCGAACGATGCAGCCTTCACTCGCATCTCTATGGATCCATTGTGTTCTTCTAACGCGGTATGTTCAGCCTGAAAGAGAAGAGAAAGGTTAGTTTGTTGATGATCGTTCAGCCTCCCTGTAAAAGCACCCACCAAGAGCCATATTTCTCGTTCTGTATAGGCTCGGACATTCGCGTAGAAAGTGAGCTGTGCTGTCTTCTATGTCTGCATAGCCGCAGCCTCTGAATAAATCATTTGTGCTTACTTGCATTCCTTCTGTGCCGCCAAAAGGTTGTGGACTATAATAATCCCGAAGAAGAGCGTTAGCTTTGATCTGTTACGCGCCAGAATGTGCCCTGTTTTTATTTTGTTAATGCTTGTCTAGAGTTTTCTGGAGATTGTTTTGAAGTATTATTCTAGATTTGACGAGTGCCCGGGGGCAGTACTAAGTGATGGGTCCTATTGGAAACCCTCCCTAACTAGCTCATCCCCAATTTCATTCCCGTTGATACTATTGTTTCCCGGGACCTATCAGAGTAACACGTTTTGGCTTTACTAGTGTGGATGCAATGACTTTGATAGCAGCCAGCTGTCTAGCTTTGTTGATAATTTTTGGGCTGCCTCGGCAATGACTCTAGGACTTCCACTTGGAACATACTAACCGTAGTTCGGAAGTCTTATTGACTGAGTAATGTTGGGTTCTAGTGAGAAGATCCCGGAGCCCACTCCTTGTTCGATTTTTGATACGTCTACGTATAAAAGTCTTAATTTTGTTTCGGTTGATGGCCCTGTCATCTCTTGAGGGGATGATTGTTCGTATGCTTAGGCTGAAGTCAGGAAATGGTGTGCAATAGCCCGAGTCAGTTTCTAGTTTGGCCCAACTTGCTATTTTTGATGGCCCATTTCGCCCGCTCTCCAAAGATTGGGTTGTCTTAAACGCAGGGCACTTTTGGTGGCTGTTTTCTTTCAGCCGAGGCCTAATGGAATAAGGACGAGTATAGTTTCAATGGCTGCAGTTGGAGAGGTTCTAATGGCGTCAGTGCTGTCCATGCATGCCAGTCGTTGGATCTTGGTAGGTGTCTGGAGGTTTTCTTCCGCTGGCCACTAGACTAGACTGCTTTAGGTCAGGATCGATCTGATAATGGCTGCATACATTCGTGGATGATTGCGGGTTTAGGACCTCACTTTTTACCGAAGATTTTATTATACGCGTATTGTGCGTATAATAACCTACTTCCTGGCCTAAATTTGCCCCTATTTAGCGGGGGTAACCGCCCAACCTAACCTTATTTAACCTACTACACGCGTAAAATGCGAATGAAGCTTTCTTTATTCTTTCTGAAGTCTTGCCTTTCATGTCAGTTTATGGTCAAGAGTGTATCCTGGGTATCTCGCATTACTGAGACTTGGAGAGAAGTTCCATCGTATCATAATGGCCCAAACGTTGGTATCGTTCTTTAATTGGTGAAAAGAGGGGTTGACGTTCAGACCACATCTTTTAACCGACTGTTGTAGTTCGGTGAGGGTGGTCAGGAATTTGCCGGTTGCTAAAATGATCATCAGCGCAGACGACAATTTGGACCCCGCTGTGCCCTAGTTTCATTAAAATTTCATAAGCAGCTTAAATCCGTAGTAGGGGTATTCACCTTGGGACAAATGCATCAGATTGGCAGCCTTCCAGTTCAAAGCTTATCTTGTTTGAGCACGCACTCAACCCAGTCTGAGAGGGTGGGGTTTATGTTGGGTTGGTCTAGTGTTTATCTTCAGATTTAAAAGCTCCTTCTATGTCCAAAAAGGTAGATGGTAATGGTAGATTAATCTTTCGCTTGTTGGTTTCACTTCATGCAGGACTGTCTCAACTGAACGGCCTCTAGTTTAGGCGTGTTGAGCTGGTGACAGGTCTCTCGGACCTAATATGGAGCACATGTGTGTGTCTAATAACTTTTCGGAGGCTTAGGACCTGAAATCTTTGGGTTTAGTGTGGCTAGGTTTTCCTGCTTTTGGTATAAATATTAGTCTGACTTCTCTCCAGGCTGCGGTACTATGTACAATTTAGGTAACCCCGGAAAATGTTTGCAAGACATCGGGTGATATACTCACTAGTACTCTGACTGTAAAGTAAAGATAAACCTCTTTTATCCTGGGTGATGTTCTGTAAAATGCAAATAAATCTGCGTATACAGACCAGACATAACGATTAAGTTCATTGTGTGCGAAGGTTTTGGGGATAATTGAGGTCAAAGTTACAAATAAAAGTTTTGTGAAAAAATTACGGATAGTAGAGGTTTATCTGTACACGAAATTCGTGTTTAGGATTTCTCTTCAATCATTAAAAAAAAATGCGCACTAGTTATATCATTAAGCAAAACATATCCTTGGAGCCATTTTCATATTTATTGCACTCATTTACATACATATTAGTTTGCATGGGTTCACAACAACATTTCAAAGCTTTTTAAAATAAGGAATTAGCTATAGTGTATACATGAATGTTGTTTTTTGACTAAACTTTACTTTTGCATAATGCGTTTACAACAAAAACAAAAAAACAAACAACACATCCTTGTATTTGGATGCACATCAGAATTATTTATGCGAATGACTGGAGCTCAAAAATTATGGGGCACCCGCCTCGGCATCAATAGGGCCTGGCAGGGAGTAAATCCTTACGTTCTACTCTTTAATCCCGAGACTGTAGAGGTATTTATTTTGTTGAAAACAATTATTTGTGGTGAAGGGATTCAATTGATTTACAAATATTAAAATTCTCTTTCCTTTTTTTTTTGCACGTTTTTACTCACATTTATTTATTTGTTCATAATACTAGTATTTAACTTACGATTTTAATTCTTTATTCAAAAAAAAAAAAACAAAAAGCCGATTCTTAATACCTCAAAATATATTGACAAAAGTCAAGACTATGATTATCTACAACCTTGGCTTGGAACTGGTTTACTGACAAGTTTCGGTCGAAAATGGCACTCGAGAAGAAAGGTAAACGTATAAATATCATAAATTATATTAAATTCACATCGGCTCGGATCATTTGTGTAGATCTTAACACCGGCATTTCATTTTAAAATTTTGGATGACTTCCTTGATGTTTTTAACGAGCAAAGTGCGATTCTAGCAAAAAGGTTAGAAAAAGAAGTGAATTCGGAATCGTTTAATGTATTCCCATACGTGACACTTTGCACATTGGATATTGTTTGTGGTAGGTAGAATATAATGGGATTTAAATTAGTTTTTGTTTTAATAATTTTATTATTTTGCAGAAACTGCTATGGGACGATGCATAAATGCTCAAAGTAATAGTGAATCTGATTATGTCAAAGCTGTGTATGGGTGAGTAACTTTCATTTGGAAAATGTTTCTTATTTATGGTTAAAGGGGATGAATTTCATTCGTTCCCAAAAGTAAAACATATTTCTTCAGTTGAGAAAATCGTTTTGGGGTTTTTGGTGTCATCCTTGAAACACCCATTATCCCCTATCCACTTACATATTTATTTGCCAATCCTGATTCGGTTTTGTTTTATGTTCTTAATGCACCCACGCTGAAGGGATTATTGCGAGTCACAGCGCATGTAGAAGAGAGACAAAAGAAGTTCCGATGTAGAGCGTTACGAGGAGGAAAGATCTAACCAAATATGAGGATTGTACTCGAACTTAGGGTGAAAGTAAGCCTTTTAGATCGCAGCCAGATCAGAAGGGGCTAGGTATTTATTGCACTGTTTAAGGAAAACCAGGCATTTCACAGTATTTTGGCGACATCGAATGCGTGGTCGTTTCAACGAACGTCGTCCTTGATACACATACCGAAATCAGAAAGCTTCTCGGTTACAAGTGCTACTCATGGATTTAATAGCAGAGTGTTTGTGTGTTGTTTTAATGACAAAAGGCAACATTAAATTCTACACTGTTATTGAAACCCGATTTTATTATACTGTTATGATCAGAATTTAACAAGTTTGAAGACATATTTTATCGTTTTTGTTTCAAATGCGGGATCAGGGACGTGAACCGGAGAACGAATATGAAAAGTTGAGTATCAGCAAAGGAATGGATTGAATTAGAAATTTTATCAGGCAAGAGATTTTGTAGTCAAAACTAAGTTTTGCGGAAGGTCATCATTTATTCCGTGAATTTCAGGTCTGAACTGATTTAATACAATGAATGGCTTGAAGGGAATTTTTAACCCATTTAAGAAGAGATTCATCGATTCCAAATGCACGCGCTTATGCCAAAAGGGCTTGATGCCAAAGCCTGTCAAATGCTTTTGAAATAACAAGTGTAATAATCTTGCTATTACCAGAGTGGTGAAGAGATTGGTTGCACTTTTCGGTGATACAGTGCGAATACGCGTTAAAACCCGACGTTGAAGCTCCTCTTTTCTGCCATCTACTTATGAACTTCCTACCCCGTCATTTCATGTCGTTATAACTTCCGTAACCATCCCTTTTTGAACTTAATGGAACTCTCAATATGAACACAAATTAAACTGTGTAATCTCGTCTTTCTGTCCTTTTCGTACGACTGAGCATAACGAAAATTGGAACACACGTGCCTTACTTTTCTCTGTCGGAAGTAATCATTTTTTCACTCTCATATGCCTCTCATTGACGCACTAAGGGTAAAGTGTAGGTCTTTCTTTGTTTGCCATAGTTGTATTATAGTATTCAAACTCTAATGTGCTCTAATTTTTGCTTTTATTGAATGTTTCACTTTTCGTTACACCCCAGTCCTACTCTACCATGACAAAAGATTGGTACAAGGAATCATAAATAGCGAATAGTTACAGTTAAAAAGCTACCGTCAACGAGAAGAAGAGTGAATTTTAATTCAAAATACATTCTCAGAAATCCCGCCTAAAAGTATACCACCTGGCTTAGTTGCACTCCTAGTTGTA
Organism: Criorhina ranunculi; assembly: GCA_951813785.1. Lineage (NCBI taxonomy): Eukaryota > Metazoa > Arthropoda > Insecta > Diptera > Syrphidae > Criorhina > Criorhina ranunculi. The sequence goes on along the minus strand of OX638381.1, from coordinate 52,228,982 downwards.
AGCCATAAAAATTGGTTTTAAAAAAACATGGGAGAAAAATATTGCGTTCCAACACCCATGGGAAGACTATTTTTATCTCCTGTCAAACTCCTTTTTATAATCGTAAAGTTTTCTGTGGAGTCAGTAAAAGCAATTTAAAAGGTAACAGCGAGAGACCGCCTATAAAGCAAAAGCCCTGCGGCGTTGAAACTCATTTAGTGCAGATCAGTAAAAATTGCTCATTGCTCCTTGCATTAAAATCACTGAGTAGAATTTAAGAACGATATAAGGTTAGGTTAAGTTTGCGAGCTGATGAGAATAGTAACATCCTCATCATACTTAGATCTATGTGGTTGCGGACCCATTGTGATACCCATTTTATATTTCCTACCGTGGTATTGGCGTCTTGGTTTTAACCATCCAGACGCCCTGGCAAATTTGAGCAGGTCTGACGGTGATTTATCCGATAGCTCGTCGATGTGATCGAAGAGGAATTTGTCTAGGGCATTGTTGAAAACTAGGCTTTCAAATAGCGATTTGAAGTCAAACCTTCGGATTATATAGGTTCTTTCATCAAAGTCTGTATGTATGTATGTATATTTGGCACGACAGCTCATGGAGAGCCAAGGCCTAGCTTCTCACAACCATTCATGTTGTGCGTGTTATATTCCTCGCACGAATGGAAGGGACCTACAGTTTAATGCCGACTCCGAACGGCGAATTGAGAAGCTTCTCATGACAATTTGTACTCTTGCAGGTTTGTCATGCCTGCGAAAAGGTGGTGCCGCGAAAAAAATGTTGGTGGTTTTTGAGAATCGAACCTGTGTCTCTCACTTAGCAGTCCAACGCACTAACCACTAAGCCACGGCGACCTATCATCATAGCCTAGCCTTCGTAAAACTCTATGCAGCTTTAAAGTTTTTTTTATTTTTATTTACTTGAGCTCCGAATATGCTTTGGATACCCTACGGCTCCGGTTAAATGGCATTAAAAAGAGTTTCAAGTTAGGCAATCACTGGAGAGCCTTCATAAGGCTCTAAAAGCAACGCTTTGCTCAAAGCACTTGATCGCCATGTAAAGCCTAAGACATAGCTTATAGATCAAGGTTGTTTTTGAGTGAAGTTTTATGGCTCATTAAACAAGAGAGCTGCACATGGCGGGGCTCAGATCCCATCTTGGATATGAAGAGGGCGTTATAAACTTTCCTATGAATTTATTAATGTTCCAGTTCAGCTTTCTGTCCAACATCATGCCAAACAATTGTGAGAATTCCGGCAGGAAGAGCTCCATCCGCACAAGCTTGGGCAAGGTTAAGGGGGTAATCTTGTGGTTACTGGTGAAGAAAGCAATATAGATATCACATTCACTTTCACTTTCCTCCAAGTTGATGGTGTGTGCCTAACCTTTTTGTAGCATAATGCATAACTGATAGAATGCCATCCGGTCCAGTGGATATATATGGCGCAAAAGACCACGAGGCCCACCATGTGTCTTTTGCGGTCCACTTAAGGCGGTATCTCCTGGTGTTGTCATGAGTTTCAACTAGGGGTTCCAACACTTAACAGCTGCTTTCAACCCAAGTTAAGTGCCATTGCGTTGTTTTATGTACCTCCAAAAGCAAACCTCTTTTAAGAACATTTTTCCGACACTTCTGCGGTTCAGTCACAAGGTTGTTTCTAAGATTTTCTTGGGGATTGCCTATCTTTGCTTCAATGTATTGGTCCCATGCTACATGATAGACACTTCTTAGTGACTTTTAAGGGTTGACATCACTTGGATCGCCGGAAAGAATGATACATAGTCTCACCTCAAATAAGATGTTCAGTGTAACGTCGGAAGTGACTCCCGTTCAATGAGTTTTAGAGAACATTGCATTGGTTTACTATTGTGGGGTAAGCATCATCGTTTATGATAATGGTCTTTAGTATAGTCACATGGTATTGTATGCTTGTACTAGACACAGCGAGTTCTATGATTCTCTTTCAAGCAGACCGTCTCAGTGGTGATGTGATGCAGATTACTTTGTATCACCTCCATCGTGAATAATGGGCTCTTCTTTCTCAATGCTTTTGGTATCCAGTTTGATATTTTCTAAATAAGGAAACGATAATATACAAAGATTCAAATTCGGCTCCGTTGCAGGGACCTTTTAGTGATCAGTTTTAAGCTCCCTACTTTGTACAAGGAGTTTTTCTGCAAACGTGCGAATCGTTTGGTTGTTAGACGTCACCTTCTTGAAGCTTAAGTTTTCAGCCCATCATTAGTTATATTGGCTTATCCCCGATCATACTGCGCCCATTCTCCTTAAGTTCCTGGTAAAATATTCTTCAACTACCACAAAGGCTTCATCCTTCCGAATGACTTTTGCTTTGACTTCAGTCGATCATACCAACAAAAGATTCTTCGTCCAATTTGTTGCATTCGTACTGAATTTAACAGAATTGTGTCTACGCAAGACCTTGTACTATTTAGTTCGAAGTTCACTACTCAGCGGGCAGCATGTGAAGGTTTTGTTGATAAATATTTGACAGCCACACGCTAAGTAGTAAAGAATGACAACACAAATACAAGCAACAAGGTTCATTGTTCTTTAAGAATTTCTTTTCCCTAAATCCATTAATTATCATTATTAATTTAATTCATTAGTTTATGTACATAGTCTGATAGCACCTCGAAGAACTGCATTCTTATGCGACTTGAAGAATTTAGTTTATGCCTTGACTAGCTCTAGAAAGCAGTGCAGTTGAACTAGCAGTGTTTAGATCGTTTGAGATCGTTAACGAATTATTCGACTACGAAGTGGACGATGGTGTCTGCTTCATTTCAATCTCTGCGACTTCTACAAAAGTCGCCTATAAGTACAACACCATCTCTGACTTGCCTATTGTAAGGCGCCTCCGGTGGAGGTGGCGTACTTCACGGATGATATCTTTTTTTGTGGATACCATTAATGTACGCAATGAAAATTGTATTGTTTTGCCGAAGAAATCACAGGTGCAGCTTACAGCTTAGCTGTATTTCGCTAAACTGTGCCTACGGCGGTGTAGGTTCCATATCTTTCTGGAGATGCCACAATTCTTTAAACTGCTCTTCTTCGAGTTGGCCTTCAAGAGGAAGTGCGTAAAGATTTTCCTCTCCACGAGTGAAGAATGAACTCTCTTAGCGGAGGGCCTCGTTGAACCAAATCTAGCCAAGCTCATCCAGTGATCAGTGATCTTGAACTTAAAGCTTGCTCGGATAAGTAGCACTACGCTCTACCAGTATGGAAGATGAGGGGTTAGAATATTTGATTGCAGCTTCTCTGGTTCGAGTCTAGGTATCGTATACGCCTCTCTGATGACTAACTAGTCATTTCGCCTGGAACACACTTCATGAATTTTGAAGGCGGTATGATTGAGATACGTTTGGCGTTTCTGAAAAGACTCGTCTTGTCTTATCTGCAGTCATCAGTGAAGATTGCTGTTTCGAACTTCTTTATTACCATGTCGACAGTGAAATTCAAGATGTTGTCTCTGTAGTTCTGTAGTCAGTTGAGACTCATGCCAAATCCCTGGCTGCAAGTCCGGAATTTTACTATGACCGTAGAATCTTGCAGACTTACACTCAGATTCCCTGATTGCGCTTCATGATATGACTTATTTTAAATGCGGGTCCAGGACTGATCGGGCTTTATGGCAGAGCTTTTGTAGTGCCTGCACCAGCTGTTTTTGAGACTATTTTGTTGTTGTTTGTTTATGTCGAATCTTACACCTACATATGGCTGAAGATTGAATGTTGGACAACATTTGGTTTTTTTGGTAGGCTTGTCAATGCAGACTTAATCTAGAAGAGTTTCTAGGTCAATCGTTTCCCAGTTCACTTCCAACCTTCACATTTTTGCGTTTTTTAAATTTCTTCTTTGTCTTTTTATAAAACGCAGCGTATGAAGTTCAACGTTCTGCATCACACTGGTAACAGCAGTGATAAGGGTCTCATCTCAATAAACAATAACTCCCTCTGAACATTTTGAAAAAAGTATCCAAAAAGGTGGCTAGTTGTCTAGAACAGGGTTCTTCCCTTTTTTCTGATTTGTATGCCAAGTCAAGACGTCGTGATACAATGATGATCTCTCTAGCTCCCATTTGTACAAGTTGTTTGTGAGTAGAAAACGTGGAATAAAAAAAGCAACATTTTTGAAACTACAGCGGTTTCCTGGATACCGTCAAAGCAAATTTTGTCTAAGGTCTCCTCATGTCCCAAAGTGTCCTACTTTGGTGAAAAGCCGTGTTCTGGCGTCCCAATCGTAACGGCCATAGATGTCAAAAATCTTGTTTGTTTTTTTAATTTTCATATGTTTTGTGCCAAGAGATGTGGGATCTTCATCAATACCAGCTCTGCATGTTCCGTATCTTTGTCTTGGTACGGAAAAGCAGAAAAGTAAGCTCTTATCCAAATCAGTGTAGGCATTTGCGAGGGAAGTTACAGTACCCTATGTACTCGGTTGGTCCAAACCTAGATGATCGTTATTAACTTGTAGGTCCATCTACCTTTTGTCATGTTGCCCCATCGGGTTTGCAACCTACTATCGAAGATACCTTTCCTTCTTTCTTGCTCCTTTTGACCTAACCTTAGGTTCGGTTAGGTTAGGTTGAAGTGGCTGTCAGCTGTTGCATCACACCTAGACATCGTAATACTACATGGATCTGGAGACATCTCCTTACCCACTCGTTGAACCAATTGAAGCTTTTGATGAGGTGAAGGAGGTTTCTAACATATTATGTGTTTATCAGATCGCTAAAGTTGAAGTCTCCTAAATGGAGCCTTCTTTTGCAGGAGAGAGCTGGGCACTTACAAAGAAGGTTTCCTCCTCCTCTTCGTCCATGCAGCTTCTACAGAAATCATTTGAATGGACGCCAAGTCTCGTTGCATGCTTGCCTATTAGACAGTGTCCCGTGATGACACCTATTACGGATCTAATCGATCTGTTGAGAGAAATAAAATTCTTGAAGCGCTCCAGATCCAGCCGTGGCCAAATCCGTTTTGTCGCTAGACACGTTATACCACTTGTCCACCTAGAATTTGTCTTCTCGATAGCAGCCAGCTTGAGTTTAAGTTTACATATAGCGATCGGTATACCCAAGGTGTCTTTTTCTAGAAGCACAGGTATACCTAGTTGGCGAATTCGTTTGCCTTACAGTTCCCTGAAATCTATGCCCCGGCACCCAACAAAGGTGAATATTAAACTGCTCCGCCATCTCTATAAGAGATAATCGGCAATCTAGAGCTACTAGCGAATTTGAAGAAAATGATTGCGAGGACCTAATCGCTACTTCACTGTCCGAAAAGATACATATATCAGTGGAAGATATCACTTTTTTCTTCAGCCAAGATAAGATTTCTTTGCTCGCCAATATTTCCGCCTAGAACATGCTGCAATGACTTGGAAGACGGAAAGAGGGGCTGAGATTAAGCCTATCGGAGAAAACAACACCACCTATATCCCCATTTGTTAAAGATCCATCATCGGTGTAAAAATGGATCGAGTTGTCCTGTAGAAATGCCTCATCCTCCCAGGACGACCTGGAGGGAATGGTGGCAAAGACATTTTTATTGAACCTTTGAAGATTTAGAATTTGTTCAAAATGGAAGCGTGCCCAAAATCTTTTGTAGACCACTGTGAAATTAATTTGAGGCGAAAAGTTGAACTAACAGCCATTGTCTCCGAAGGATGTCGAGGGGTGTCAGATAAAACAAAATGTCCAGGGCTGCGGTGGGTGTCATACGAAGTGCCCCGCTTATGCACAAACAAACTGATCGTTTTTATTACACTTGCTTTTTGTTTATTTGAAGCTCTTCTGTTTTTTGTCTTTAGCTTCCCGTTCGCGAAGATGTCAATGGGAACTATTCCAGTTATGACATAAGCTGCTTTCCCCGAGATCGTTCGAAAACCGCTGATCGTCCTTAAAGTGCAGAGTCTGTATGTTGCCAATAATGACTCCGCGAAATAAGGCCCTATGACTTATTTCTTGGTGCCTAATTTCGCTGAGCCACCAATAACTGTCTCTTTATTTTCTTCGTCGCTAGTCCAAACCGGGGCAGCAAATAGGAGGGGCTAGCTTACCCATGTTTGGTAGTTTTCCAGAAAGTTTTGCCTGCAGTAGGGCCGCCTTTTTGCTCGCGCAGTCCACATGGGATTTAAATTGGAGCCTATTGCCAATCTGATGATTTGGCTGCCGATCCAAATATTCACATATTCTACAGTTTTTCGAGTGTTTATTTAGGCTTTGATTTGAACGATTGCTTCATTCGTGATTAACCCTTTCTCCCTCGTGAATGTGTTTCGCCACGGTAGCAATGACGATGCGAGTCAGCGAACATAGTTATTTTGACTCCTCGTCGCAGAGTTAGTCCCAAAATTCTGTCGTGCACGATGTTTCATAAACTGGAGTCCAGCACCCATCCTTTCAAATCTCCCTCAGAGACGTTGAAATACTTAACTTCGGTTTCGTGCCTCAACTTCCTGTAACCTGTAACTATCTTCAGCAAGTTGCATGGTGTTGCCATACTGATGAGTGATATTCTAATAAAAGACCAATTTACCGACATCTTTTTTTTTTGTAATTCACTAGCGCTAGAGGGGTTATGAATACCCTTATGATGCTATTCACACAGCGCTAGTGTTGATGTAGTAATTTGGAAACTTAGGTGGTATTAGGTTTCAGTGGTTTTGCTCCGAGGGTTGTGTCCAGAATGACTGGGGAGAATAATTGGTATTGTTGCCATTGCTTATAATTCACAGTATTTCTTTCGAACATCCCGATGTAATTTTCACTACTCAGTACGATCAACACTTTCAAGCTATATAACCACCCTACTGTCAATGTTGCGCCTATACAGTAGAGTTGATGTCAGCTTATTTCGAAGTTGATCGACTTTTTTTTACATCGGGAGTTGAACCCAGAATCTTCAGTGTGACAAGCGATGATGCAACCACTTCACCATGGCCATCCCTAAAAGAAATGTATATCTTCTATGCATGTAATAAAATTGTTAATAATATTTGTGGTTGCCCGTCTGTGCACGCATCACTCGGAAACTATTGAACAGTTTTTATAAAATTTGGTGTAGTAATAACCAAGCCATGAATCAACATGCAAGAAACTTTTTATCCCGCAAAATGAAAAGGTTCCTACAAGATAGTCAAAAAACCACGCAGACAAAGTTGCGGACAGCATCAACTAGTCTGAAAATAATCATGTGCACTAAAATAGTCGCATGTTATTGTCCTCACAATACCCAAATTGGCTGTAGCTGTATCAAAACCACCAGCTGTTTACAACTATGACGTCCTTATTTCGTGAAACCCATTTGAACGCAGCGTGCTTCACCGTTTCTTTCAATTTATACACGCTGTAGAAGCAAAAGGCTACAAAAGTAAAAGTTTGACACTTAGTTTATATGAATGTACACATTTAGCATACCACAGCAGTTCCCACGTTTCGAGCAAGAGAGCCAAAAGACATTTTCAGAATGTAATTCTAAGCATCCTAAAAATAAAAATAAAAATATAAATAAGCCGGCTTATCAAATAACTGGTTTACCAATATTTGAGTCCATTTGGCAGCGCAATGTTGAACCATTGTTTACTTGTAAATTTAACTTTCCATGTATGTACTAATGAAACTACATATAAACAACGAAAATATAACAGGACATCCATTATGACAAGCTTAAGAATTCAATTATCACTCCAAAGATGCAACATAAACTCTCATCCTTTGTTTCCTCTTTTCACGTGTTATCCAACATACTCGGAAAGCATACGTGATTCATATCACGAATCATATGTATTTCTTGAACGCATATCCAAATTTAGATTTACGCATACGTTGGTCGTAGGCTACTAAATCTTACTACCCCTAATGAGTGACCCACCGAATCTGATGTAAATGTTTAGCGATTCTTCTTTTCACAAATTCGCCTCAGATACAGGTAAAACCCAAGGTTAGCGCTGCTGTTAATGAATAAATTTGATGAGTCGGTGTCATTATTTAATTAATTAATTACTATCGTGACAAATGAAAACTCAATGCATTCAGGTTGAATTAGAAGTCGTAAAAGCCTTCATATTCATATTAGAATATATGCTCTTTGATATTTCAATAACAATACGTGCTGGTGTTTGTTTGTGCATGCAATATATTTTAGTAGAATAGTTCGATGTGTATGTTTTTTTAACGTCCGAAACAATGGGTGCGTCCCTATTTCTAGACATTTGTAATTTCTGATGAGCAGAGCGTTGTGATTGGTGCAAAAGCGTGGAATTTGACAGATACAACAAGACAAGGCAACTTTTTGTGGGGTAGTGGACTGGATTGTCAGTCTAAAAATGTTTGTCTTTATTCTCTGTCAGTTGAAAAATGTCATAAAACAGCTGACCAATATCTCGTTTTTCAGTCAAGTTTCAGCGTTTCGTATTCTAGTCTATTTGATATCGGATTCGTTACCTAATGGAATGGTCACGTTTCCAGCCGATTACAGTGGAATAAAGACGAAGTAGTGAAGAACTTTGACACGGTCATCTACACCGACGGATCAAAGATGGACTATGGTGTGGGGGCCTGTGTTTACTCGGAATCACTGAAAATATCAATATGATACCGCTTGCCAGATTTAGCCAGCGTTTTTCAGGCAGAACTGGCAATTCGAGAGGCCAGCATGCAACTCAGTCGCGACAAAATGCACAAACAAAACATTGCTATCCTTGCAGACAGTCAAGCCGCTATCAAAGCTATTGACTCGGTTACCATATCCTCCAAACTGGTGCAGAAGTGCCGGAACGTGGTTGCCCGCTTGGGTAAACACTTCAGAGTCACACTGCTTTGGGTTCCAGGGCACAGTGACATAGAAGGAAACGAGCGTGCAGATGAACTGGACAGGCAGGGCACAGCTTTACACGGCTCACTGCAAGGGTCCAATATCCCGCTAGAATCGGTTAAAAGACAAATCCATTCACACTTCCTGCAGAAGGCGAACCTCCAATAGAGAGGGTTAACCAGCTGCGTCATATCAAGGAAGATATGGCCGACTTACGAACCCGCCCAGATATCGCCAGAATCACGGCCATAGTCACGGGGCATTGGACAATCGGAGACCATGTGGCCAAACTAGGTATCCCATACAGTACCCACTGCCGCAGTTGCGGGAACGAAAATAAGAAGGAAACTCTCTCCCATTTTCTTTGCAAATGTCCGGTACAAGCAAAAGCCAGACTGCGTAGACTAAACCAACCATTTCTAAGCGACCTTAATGACATCTCGGGTAAAGGGATACGGGATCTAATCCACTTTCTTAACTCTATAGGATGGATCTAGGCACCGACTGTCTCACACACATTAACACACATCATCAACCAGGTCAGACGAGTCGTGGTAACAAAAAGGAACATCTAGTGCTACTTGGGTTCATGTTGAACAGCTACTTCTACCCACCTACTTAGAAATCGGAACACACCCGATATTTGTTTGTATTGGGAACGACAGGACCAAGGAGCTGTCTATGACTTTGTTTTAAATGGAGATTAAGTCTTGATTAGATTTGACTTATGTATGAAGCAAAACAGCTGCTAGATACGTCCCAACATATGTTAAGGGTTACACAGTCTTACTATTTGAAGATCAGGCTTATCTCGTAAACTAGTAATACTGCTGAATAATCTGTATATGAGCACATGTAAACAGATGTACGCTGTACTTACAGGAAACTTATCCTGTCGTCTTAACTAAAGGAGAAAGATATTTCTTTATACGTTCTTATATAATAAAATCTACTCGCTTTGCTTTTGATGGCGCTACAGTCCTAGGTAGATCAATGCCTCAACAAGCAAGTCTCCCTAAATGCTTCCATTTACGCACACTGAGTTGATTGAGGTCCCTTTCGCCACCGGAGGTAAAGTTTTTTTGTACCTCTGGGTCGGATTCGGAGACACTCCACATGGAAGCGCCCAAGTCTACATATTCTAGCCATCAAATCCTTCTGACCAGTTTTATGTCACCGTGTAGCCCATACCGGTCAACGTTAAATTTTCTCTTTCAAACTTCCTCAAAACCTTCAAAGAAGACCAAAACTCACTAGGAGACTTTTTCGCCAAAAGCCATTTTTATCCCCTTTAGATAGAGTCCATGTTTCTGCACCATAGACCTTATCTGGGACAATTTGGATTTTATGCAACATCCAAAGGAACATCGATTGACAAGAGTGGGTTTCATATAATTCTGTCGAGAATGACGTTCATGTTGAAAAAAACGCACCTTTCTTGACATCTGATGGTTCACTATCATATCCACTCAAAGTTGTAAGGGCGTTCGGATGGTTCGCAACAAGGAACTGAAACCAGCGGTAGGTAGGCTTTCATATAGACCTAAGTGTGATAAAGATTATTACCATTTGAAATTCTGCACAAAAGGACGAGTTTAGCAGGGATGTCAAAACTAGTATTTTTTTTTCATTTATAATTAGCGTGCACTAAAGGGCTTATGACTACCCTTAAACTAGAGCCCGGGCATTAGGGAAATAAAAGGGGAGACCAAGGAGGTACCGATGGACCCAGGTTTTAAATGCTTGTGGGTTGTAGTGATGAGGAAACACAGAGCTCTGTAACTTTGTTCAGCTAGTCTTTATAAAAATAGGTGGTGAGCATCGATTTGAAATTTCAGTATCTTCTTCGAGATCTACCGTAGTATGAACAGCTGGCCAGTCGATAATTTTCCTGGTCTTAAACCGCACTTTCGTCTTATCCGAATAGCAGATATAAGAACTTCGAAAAGTCCTTACACACTTCTAACTGAGAAGTATATCCGAATTGTCTTATTTATTTTCTTTTGTTTCTTTACAGAATTGGAGAGATAATACAAAACCGACAGTCAAAACTGTGGTTACAATGGGATACCATCTTTAGATTGACCAAGAACTACAATCTACATCAAAAGTACATCCATATTCTTCATGGATTTTCGAATAAAGTTATAAAAGAACGCAAAGAAGAGATACGAAATAATAACAATAATGGCAATGCGGACAGCAATTACCCACATTTGGTCGATGATTTTGGCAAGAAGAAGCGTTTGGCTTTTCTTGACTTGCTAATTGAAGCCTCTAAAGATGGAACTGTTTTAACAAATGAAGATATAAGAGAAGAAGTAGACACATTTATGTTTGAAGGTCATGATACGACATCGGCTGCTATTTCCTGGACACTATTCCTTTTGGGAAGTCATCCTGACATTCAAAATCGTGTAGTACAAGAATTGGACGATATATTTGAAAATGATAGAGACTGCCCAGCAACAATGGCTAATCTTTTGGATATGAAATATTTAGAGTGTTGTATTAAGGATGCACTAAGACTTTACCCAAGTGTTCCAATGATGGCGAGATCAATAACTGAAGACGTTCAAATAGGTAAGAGATGTTTTTGATGGCCTTGCGGTTCGGGGGAACCTGGTCTTGAACCAAGAAAGTTTCATTAGCTATAGCTCTATCTGCACTTTTAGTTGATTGTGTTCCCTTTACACTTGTTAGCGTCACTGAATTCACCGCGTTAGCTTCAAAAACTCTCATAGCGGAAGCCAGAATCGAATACTTCTGATTTTTTCCATGTATAGATAGAATACCGTTGAATCTTTTGCTGTAAACGTTTCTTGGATGATTTTTCGCTCAAAACGGATTTATTTTTTCAAGATCACAACTTAAGTGGTAGCCAATTAGTTTCATATGTTCACTTTCTTTCGTTTTTTGCGCTTAACCTCACTTATGATACTATTCACACAGCGCGAATGTTTGTGTAGTGGTTTTTGAAACTCAGACAGTATTAAGTTTAGATCTTGTCCAGAATGAGAAGCATTTTTGGTATTCCTGTCGTTGATTTATAATTCACAGTATTTTTTCCCAATTTCCTGATACGAACAACTCTTTCAGTCATATGACTGTCCTGCTCCTAGTTTCTCGCAGGTCGACTTTCATGACATCAGGAGTTAAACCTGGAATCTTCACCGTGACAAGCAATGATGCTAACCATTATCGATCATGATACTCAGCCACCCAAAGAAATGAATAATTGGTGAAGCCCCTTTGGATGTTGATGAAGCAATGAGCCTTCTGCGGTTTGGCCAAGTAATATGCTTCTGAAACACCGATGAACAAAAGTTTGCAACTTTCCTGTGGCATTTTCCAGACACTACACTGACGCCACGTACCGAGTTTTCATTTGGGAAGAACAATAACAGCTCGGTGTTTAAATTGACTATACTGGTGGTGGTCGCCGTGGCCTAGTGGTTGGTGCGTTGGACTGCTGAGCGAGAGACTCAGGTTCGATTTTCAAAAACCACCAAACGTTTTTTCGCGGCACCACCTTTTCGCAGGCATGACAAACCTGCAAGAGTACAAATTGTCATGAGAAGCTTCTCAATTCGCCGTTCGGAGTCGGCATTAAACTGTAGGTCCCTTCCATTCGTGCGAAGAATATATCACGCACAACATGAATGGTTGTGAAAAGCTAGGCCTTGGCTCTCCATGAGCTGCCGTGCCAAATATACGTACATACATACATACTGTTCTTCCAGATCTTCAATCCTATACAGTATGACTATCAACTGAAACAATACTCCTTAACTATTAGAGATCTTATGTGTCTTGTGTCAAATGTTAGTTAAAATCGTTTTAAAAAAATATGTGTTCGTGACAGTATACAACGTTGTTGTTCTACCGCTTCGAATAGTGGATTTTTACTTAACTCACTGCAGTCGTCGAAGGCGCTGCTTGCTCTTTATACAATAATCTGTAATGTAAAGGGTTTTTCTATCAGGACATAACAATTTTGTATTTAAATAAAACACAGAATAATTGAGATATCGGGCTGAAATATCGTCCAAGTACAGTTCACATGCTACATTTAAGTGTGGAATTCGATTTTGCTTATATGACCACCGCGACCACATTTGTAGAGATCGATTCTTTGGAGCCAATTTTCCACCATTCTTCCACACATATCAGCCGGAACGTTGGCAATTTCGCGTTCGATATTGTTCCTGAGCTCATCTAACGTTGTTGGCTTGCTGGCACCATCTTGTTGGAACCACATATCATTGATGTCAAGTCCATCCAATTCTAGCCGAAAATAGTCTTCCATCATGGCACTCCATTGACCGTAACAGGGCGATCATTTTCATCGTTGAAAACGCCTCCGGCATGAAATCCACACCACCCGGTCACTTTTTGTGGATGCAATGGAGTCTCTTGCAGCACATGTGGGTTTTTTGCTGCCCAATAACGTACATTTTGCTTATTGACTAAGTCATTAAGACAACAATGAGCTCCATCGCTGAAGATGAGTTTTCGATGAAATTTAGGATATTCTTCAGACTTTTCCAGATCCCAATCAGAGAAGTTTCGGCGTTTCAAATAATCAAGAGGCTTCAGTTCTTGAGTTAATTTGATCTTGTAGGGGTGCAGGCCAAGATCTTTACGTAAAATTTGCCGCAATTTGGACTGAGTGATTCCCAATTCCTGTGAACGGCGTGGAATCGATTGATTTGGCTCATTTTTAACTGAAGCACTTATGGCTGCAATATTTTCGGAATTTCTACCGTAGCGTTCTCTCACTGGAACAGGAAAATTCAATAGTGAATACGTTGACTTATATTTATTCAGCATGCACAGCCTGTCTGGTGGAACGATTATTACGACCGGAAATTGGAGTAAGCGCTCTTAAAGTTGCGACCACCGACTCAAAATTTCAGTAGTAATTGTTAATAATTTCCAAACATTGCTCGTTCTTGAACTTCACCATAATAAAAACGTAAACCTTGACTGATGTTTTGACATTGACAGAGCTTAAAAAGAGTTTAAGGGTGCGTTTGCTTTAAAATACAAAATTGTTATGTCCCTATTGAAAGCCCTTTATTTTACCTCCAGTTTCCATAACATTTCTGCTACTGTTGAATTGCACTTGCGATTTTTGTTCCGTAGTTGGATTTTCACGCAATCGCGCTTTAAAGGCTTCTTCGAACGATAAATTCCACACAGAAGTTCCAACACGTAGTCTTAAAGGAAGCCACTTGGATGCTTATTACTCGGAACTCCCTTGTGAGTGAAGAGTAGTAGTGGTTAAGACACTGTACGTCCAGTGTAGTAACAGTGCAGTAGGAAAGAAATTTAATATCACTTCTAGCCTTGCTCTACTTCTTTAAGCTTATCTTTGTACCTGTAAAGTTGTAAAGATACATAGCTTGTATTATCCGTTGCATTCCACAGGTAACATAAGTGTTTCTTCCATCTTCATACCTGGTCCCCCATTGATATCAGATTTTGACTTTGAAAATAACATATAACTTTGTTTCATTCTAGGAAATTACACAGTACCTGCTGGAACCACTGCACTTATTATGACATATATGTTGCACAGAAATCCAGATGTTTTTCCAAAACCCGAACAATTTAATCCTGATAACTTTTTACCCGAAAACTGTTATGGCAGACATCCGTTTTCATACATTCCCTTCAGTGCTGGACCCAGAAATTGCATTGGACAGAAATTCGCGATACTAGAGGAAAAGGCTGTTCTTTCAAAAATATTGCGTAATTATAAAATTGAAGCTATTGATCGACGTGAAGACTTGACACTTTTAGGAGAACTTATTTTACGGCCAAAGAATGGCTTAAAAGTTCGTATAACTAAAAGAATATAATCTCAATGTATTTATACACATAAAATGTTTGTAGTTTAAGGTAAAAATATTTTAAATAGATGTTCGTTTTTTTTTTTATTTGTACGATTTCTGTGAACTTAAAAATACTTATACAGGTGTCTTAACCTAGATATTATATGTAAGGAAATACATAGCTTTAAAAACGTTAAACAAATATACACTTTTAACAATATTATGAGTTTTATTTTTAATGCATGTATCACAGGAAATGTAGGAATTAACCGTCATCAAATACGGAGAGTCTGCTGACAGACTATGATGCCAATGTAAGACGCATGCTAAAGTGCAGCTAAGAAAATAATCAAAGAAGTCAGTAAATAGCACTCCAGCGCATAGTTTATTAGAGGTCGTACACTCAGAGGAAAACACTTTAAACTCCGGTACAAAAGGCTTTAAAATTAAAAGTGTTCATGTATGAAAGTGAAAAGTGAACGCTTTAAATAATTTGATTTCAATACAAACCATTTTAATTCAAAAGTGGAAACTTTTAATTTAAATATGGTCACACTTAAATCAATAGTTAACTTAAAAATTAAAAATAATCTCTTTCAATTCAAAAGTGAACCTGCTTAACGTTGTTTTAAATATGTCCAACTTAAAATTAAAAGTTTAAACTTTTAAATTTAAAAGGAACACTTTTAAAACATTTTTAAGATGTTTGACCTAAATCAAGAATGAAAACGTTCAACTCAAAAATGTACACTTTAAAAATGAATAAAAATATTTCACTTAAAATTCAAATTGAACACTTTTGAATATTATTTAAATTTAAGCCTTTTAAAAAAACCTTCAGAAAAATATACAATAAAACACAATTTCATCTTTTTTAAAAAATATTCAATTTATTTGTTATAAATTCAACAAATTTATAGATACACAACATAATTTTAAATTATTAAAAAATAAAATAACTAAATTAATAAAAATAAATAAACACTTGGACAATTTGTAAGACATTTGTTATTACGATATTCCAAAAAATTATTACTTTATTGAATTTGTAAGTTAGTAAAGAAGTTAGTTTTCGACTTTTGATATCAAAAACTGTATCTATTTGCTAGAATTGTTTTTGAATAAAAATCCAAGCGTTCAATAAATGGATCAAACTTATAATTTTTTTTGTCAAAATACACATAAAATTACTTAAGACTATCTGACGAGTTTCCTTCAGTTAAGCTATTACCATAGTACTTATCAATTAGCTCATTAATTTGTACTTGGTAATCATTTATTGAAACAAGCCAGGACAGAACTCTCATTTGCATCTTGTATTGTTGCTTTTTGTTGTTGTTCCCTTCTCCACTTTGGAATCTTGCTGAGGACAGCAGGATAAAATTAAGAAGAATGGCCAAAATTTAGTCTTCACAATATCAGAAAAATATATAAAAAATGGAAATGTGTTGAAGCGGTGAAAGAATGATTTTTAACAATGTAAAAAGATGTAGCGTAGGTGACAAAAAGAACAGTCAAGAACTTACCAAAACTTTGAGTCGTTTTGGCTTAGGCCAATAAGTCTTTTGAATGTGGATTCCAGATGTTCAAATCGCAGCATTTCCAAATTTTGCTTTTGTATATGTCCCACTTAAAGGAGATGATCTTTCTTAGGATAAAGCAGGTGAAAGCCAAGATGAATCTAAAAAAAATTAAATAAAATTAAATAAATTTCAAGCAAAGAAGAGGACGTTGTAAATGGCTTTGGTACCAAAAGAGGTGCTCTAAAATCTTTAAATTTTGGCCCTTCTAGTAAAAATTGGGCATTTGAAAATTCCATTAATTTCTAATACTAAAATGATGTCACGTTCTCGAAGCATCTTCTTGGTTTTTTTTTTATTCATATACATATCTCTTTTCCTCTTCTTACGATGTTAACACATTGACACTCCCTTTAACAAAAACGAAAATATGTACAAATACTGACGCGACGTGCAAACGTGCAATTATTATTATTAAGGCTCTGCGACAGACGCATATGG
The DNA here is from genome assembly GCA_951813785.1 of Criorhina ranunculi. NCBI lineage: Eukaryota > Metazoa > Arthropoda > Insecta > Diptera > Syrphidae > Criorhina > Criorhina ranunculi. Next base: position 52,212,286 of record OX638381.1, on the reverse strand, counting down.
CACTGCGACCTAAAAGATCTATTTTGCCTGGAGCCAATTAGACAAGGAGATCTTCTATCTTCCTAATGAAGTTGAGAATATCTCCAGTCGAAGCGTTACGAAGATCCTCCGGTGTTAGGAATTCCTTATGGAGAAAGCGCTTCCTGACTCTGCAGACAGCCACGCACTCACATAGTACGTTTTCTGCTGATTCGTCTTCCTCTAAGCAAAGTCTGCATTCAGATTCCTGAACTATATTAAGTTTGTGTAAGTGATATCTGAGGCAGTGACCGGTGAGATACCGGCAAGCCTTCTAATATCGTCCCTTTTATAAGTGAGGATATTTTTTGTGATTTTGTTCAGGGGTCGGATGGCTCTTTTAGCCTGTCTAAGCCCCTGAACATTGTTCCAGTATGATAGAAGGTTCCGTTTTTCCCAGCTGTACAGACTCATTCTGAACGTGGAAGTAGGGATGCCGGAGAAAGGTTCGGCACCTATATACCTTTCTAAAGAGCCTTTTCTAGCAAGTTGGTCTGCGATTTCATTGCCTTCAATGCCTCTGTGCCCTGGTACCCACCAGAGCTTGACTTTGTTTCGCTTTGAGAGGTCCTGGAGAGTATTGAAGCAGCCTAAAACGGCCTTAGAGTTGACGTAATGGGAACTCAGTGCTTTAAGCGCTGCTTATCTGTCCGTGAATATATTGATGGTTACTCCCTTGATGCCGGAGACGAGAATGATATGGACGCAGGTATCAATAGCAAATAACACAGCCTGAAAGACGCTAGGACACATTCCAAGCGCCTTTGAGATTTTGTCGTTGGGACCAAAGACACCAGCGCCAACACCGGAGTCCATCTTAGAACCATCAGTATATAATTATTATTTTCAATAGGTACTTACCTCTTTAAATTCAAAAGTATCCCCTTAAATGTTTAAAATCGAGACTTTTAAATGCGAAGTCATTCCTTTCAATTTTAAAGCTACCACTTTATGTATTAAAGTGTACACATTTGATTTGATTTTGTTTAAGAAGAGTAGCATCACCATTTTTTAACCATAAATCGAGGACTTTGAAATTAAAAGTCTTTACTTTAAGATTCAACTCATTTGAATTTAAAAAAGGTTTTAAATTAACGCTTTGAAATAAAAGGTGTTTTCAAGGTTCTATACGATTGAGTACTTACGATTTTTTGGAAACAATTTTTTACACATTGATCATATCGATATTTTTGTACTTTATTTTATATGACATTTGTATTTTGCACTATTTTTGGTTGAAAAAAACCATAAGCCAGATTCCGATAAATATTTTTTTTTTAACGACTAAACGGCTCAATGGGGGTCCTTTAGAAAATTTGTTTTCTATTATTCGACACAAAGTTGTCGACAACAACAATCTCTCTTTGGCAGAATTTAATGCATTTATAGCCAAAATCATTGCAGCAAGCATAGTCCAATGTACTTCACTAGCCAACTGCGGTCATTAATTAGACCCCTTGGAGTATCAGAACTGAGGAGTTGGAAGACAATGTTAAGTGATAAAGTCTTTGTTTGATACCTAAAATGCTAAATTAAAATCAGCAATCAGATTCAAAGATCGAAGGTTGAAATTATCATTGCCATGAGGACTAAATACGCACACCAAGTAGGGTAATGGAGCCAGTAGTCGGCCCCTTAACATTTTTTAAAGTTTAATTTGCTTTTAAAAATTCGTTTATATAATAAATAAAAAATAAAATATTCAGCATTTCTGATTAATTGGAATGTGTTAATTATGAAATTCAATTTACTACCTAAAACAAATTACATATATACAAAAATGTTAATGAAAACCCCATTTTTGAGTAGTCGGCCCCTCTTCTTCAGAAGTCGGCCAGTTACGTATTTAGTAGTCGACCCGAGTTTATACATCCAGACTTTCACTTTTTCAACAAAGGTTAAAAGTTATTTTTTCAACTATACAATATTGATATATTTCCTTTTTTTATGTTGCGTTTCCAGTTAATTTCGCACGCACTTGGTGAAGTCGATGGCGTCAGGGTTAAACGGATATATTCCACACTTGCGAAATGCTTTTTTTTACAATCTCTGTTCTGTCTGAGCTATCTAACACCATATTCAGAATTTCGCAAAAATTTATTTTGGTTACAGCTTTCCCTGCGATGCCCGGAATGTTCTGCCATTTATGTACAGTATTTTTGTATTCCTGTTTTAGCCTATGCGTCGTGTTGGGCAATAAGGCATACACAATGATATCATTATTCCGGCAAAAATCGCTCAGTTCCTTTGTCAGATGCGACTTATGGCCATCGACTGGAAACAATATTGGCTGTTTGATATCGTTTTCTGTTAACCAGTTATTAAAATTGTTTGCCACGTATTCAAAAAAAAATGTCTCAGAACGCATTCAGCCACTCTCTGACCTTCCCAAAATCCATTTGTCTGGTATACTCTGGATTAGAGCTTGTGGGGGGCGGATGTATGGAAACACGACTAAAGGGGGTAAAGTTTCACCATTAGCACAAAAAAGGAACAAAACAGTGACTGCCTCCTTTTCGTTGCCTTGGCTAACCTTATAAAGGTTTTTCCAGCCTTTAGGTGCCAAAACAGTCCCAGATTTCGGAGACATGCTGAACGATGTTTCGTCCCCATTAAAAATCCTGGAAGGGTCCTGCAGATAATTTTCTACGTCTGAAAACCACTTCCTGACCGACTCTTCGGTGAATATCGCCCGACCTTTTGAGAATCCCTCTGGTGTTCTGAGGGACAGTTCAGGATGGCGCTTTAGGAACCCGTAGTACCAAGTCTTTCCTGGTAGACCGTATTTGAATGGTGTTTTTCGATTTTCTTCTAAAATAATTTGTTGCACCTTGTTTAGCAGATCTGTTGGTTTTGGTGGAAATCCACATTTTGCTAAGTTCAAAAGCCATTCTACCAGGGTCTGTTCTTCTACTCCACTAAGCACAGTATCCGGCCTCATTTGTCTTGGCTTTTCCACAATTCTCCCATGAATTCGGTCTTGGATTGTTGTTCTAGGGACTCGGAATTCCTTGCTTGCTTTCCTTTTTGGCCAATTTTCCTCCTTGATCTTTTTCAAGGCCTCATTAAGTGCCTCTTCTGAGTACTTATGGAAAGCACGTTTTGGCCGTCCTTCAGATTTTTCACTTTTTGATCAAGCGTGAATAAACAATAGTTTTTTGAGCCTTTAATTTGCCCCGATCTACCTATCTATTATAATTTTTTTATCTAAAATATTGAAGGCTGACTGAACAAAACCTGTCTCCTAAAGTCGGCCTTCCATTCTTTCGTTCCGTTAACAAGGGGCCGACTTCTAAAAACAAGGAAGAAAACTCACAAATTTTATCAAAAATCAATCATAGCTGAAGTTAGCTTTGAATTTGGAAGCTTGTAAAAAGACAGATAATTTAGAAGTTACTTACACAGGGATAGGAATTTTACGAGTTTCCCGAAATCTGCGATTTAAAGGTCCTTCAGCCCATTGAAGAGGCGGTTTCTGTATACGGTGCTCATTCATTTACAAAGGACAAGCAATTTTGTCGCCTTTCTCATATCCATTTAGTATACATCTGGTTCCTGGTATTTAGCGGAAAAACACCTTGCTGACATTGGATATGTCCTTCAGTGTGTGTCTACACAGATTTATAAGTTTAAAATCTATCGATACTTTAGCAATGCCTTGAAATTCGACATTGGGGGCTGAGGGGTTCCTCAGATGATGCTAACAATGTCCGTGTACATTTTATTTGGTGCACATAGTAAAACTCATTCTTGTGGAATCAGGGGGCCCCAGGAAAAAGAAAGAGGAGAATGCGTTCCTGCCGTAACACTTCAGCGTACACAAACCTCCGCTTATAAACCTGAAATAAAATCTCTACTTCTGGGAATACTAGTAGAAGCTCTCTTTTCACGACGATAGGAACCTTCATAAAGAAGAATTCAATCTGATTGTGTCTCTCCTCTCTCTCTCTTATCTAAGCTCCTATAGAAAGTATTGAAGACGAGGCCTAGCCTTGTTGCGTGTTTGCCTATAAGACTGTGACACCTTATGTTGTGTTAATGTGCAATCTCCTAAGCTTGATGAAACTTTAGAGAGTCTCAGATTTAGATGGGACAAATTTACTTGGAATTCTGATATCTGTTACGGTGACATGGCTGAAGCTGGATCTCAAACGCTCCCACTGTCTCATCAGACAAAAAAGAGTACTTATTAGCACCATATTAGGTATCATAACGAGACACTGCACCATCTGCAAGCACGTCAATGGGCTGGGCCTCCTATACAACGACTTTTGCAGAAACTGCATGGACGAGGAGGAAGAAAAGACAATCCTCCACCTTCTTTGCACATGTCCAGCCCTCTCAGCTCGAAGAAGAGCACACTTAGAAACCATCTTCTTTCACAATATAAACGAACTGGCTGACCTCAACATAGGCAGCCTCCAGCGCTTCATAGCAAGCTCCAGCTGGTTCTACCGGTAGATTTTCTGGTTGAAGTACAGATCCATGTGGTAACACAAAGGACCTTATCTGGTCTAAGTGAGGTTGCTTCTGCAGTCTGCTACTCCAACCTAATCTAACCTATGGTGACATGGTCCAAGTGTACTGGGTTTAGTTGGCAGCCACTTCAACGTGACCTAACCTAACCTAGATGGCGATGGTGAAGTGGGTAGTGTGTTTGCTTGTGACCCGACCTCTGCAGGTTCGAGCCCGGACGGGGAATAGCAACAGCCGCCGAAAATTAAGAGGGAAACGAACAAAATCTGAGTTTTCTCAAACCACTACACCAAAAAGGGATGTCTGCCTGGGAGTACAATGGACGGACCGAAACGAGTTTGAGTGCTCCTGGGATTTGGAAATTTCTTAAAAAAAAAAAAAAAACTAACCTAACCTAAGATGGTGCTTAGTCTAATAGTTGCACTAGCTACCATTCGCTTCTTCAGTGAAGGCTAAGCAGGTTCCATTCAGGAAGGGTTGATGTTATAACAATCATTTCTAGTATCTTGTTAAAAGTTTGCTAAAAGTGGCTTAGTGGTTAGTCCGTTGGACTGCAAAGCCGGAGGACACATGTTCGAGCCTCAGCGAAAAAACCAAAAAAGGTTTTCGCAGCATCACCGTAGGCAATAACAAACCTCCAAGAGTAAAATCTGCAATGAAAAAGCTTCTCAATCCGCCGCGCCGTTTAGGGATGGCAATGAAACGGTAGATCCCTTCCATTCTTGCAAAAAGTATAACACGAACAACATGAATGGTTGCAAGAAGCTACATCCTGTCTCTCTACGAGCTGCTGCGCCAATATTTTTATTTGTAAAACAAGAGGAAAGAAATAGATTCATTCCATGCGCCGACGATACTTGTAAACCACAGCCTTAAAAAAAACGTATTTTCTAACTAAGACCAAGACTGGTCTCAAAAAGTTGTTTCAACTCACGTTGAATACAATAATTAACCGCATTCAATGTCACTTGACAAATCCAGACAAGGTATCCAGAAAAGATTGTGCGTAGTTTATCAGGTCATTTCAAGTGCCACGTTATATAAACCACTGGTAAGTGTAGACTTGTTAGCCGGTTATAGATTTGAAAGTGTTGAACCGGAAACACATGCTTAAAAGCGAAAACCTGATTAAAACGTCATATATTCAGAATCAAGCCATGAAATGAGAGCTGAATTACACACGTGACATGGGTCATAGGACCCATGGTTACATGTGCGGTCCATCGACATTAACCTGCCAAAAGGTATGAACACGCGATCATTGATGATCACGCGTACTATACAGAAGAAAACCTCCCCCTCCTATGTACACACATAGGTTGTAGCCCGACCTCTACAAGACCACCGATCATGCTGACGTTAGCACAATGTGTCATAACGCATTCCTTTAACTAATCCATATTCAATGTAGAAAATAACTGTTGCCAACCCACACACAAGAAAAACTCAACTGGTTCAGTTGTAAAAAAGAAAAAAGAACACAGTTTATTGCTTTCTAGACCTTGTTAAAACTGTAACTAAAGCCGTCCGGAGTACGGTTGAGCGAAAGCTTCCCAGGTGGTTGGAATCTATGTGGATTCTGAGTCGTTGGCTGGTATTGCTGTGGTGCTGGCTGGTACTGTTGTTGTGGTGGCTGGTACTGCTGTTGTGGTGGCTGGTACTGTTGTTGTGGTGGCTGATAGTTTTGGTTGTACGAAGGCTGTTGAGGAGCTGGATTATATGCTGGTTGAGGTGCGCGGTATGGTTGCTGGTCAAAGCTAGGACTGTTGTAGCGGGTGTCATAACTTCCATCATCATAGTCGTTATTACCCCTAGGTGCTTGATAGTTATTACTTGGTGGTTGGTATTGTGGCTGAGGTTGATATCCTGGAGTAGGTGCCGCTTGAGCTGGAGCTGGTGGAGCAACTGGTAAATGATCACCGCTTGGTTGGAAACTACAGTGAGATAAAAAAAAAAACCAAAACCATTACCATTTGCATCAAAATATTTTTCTTCTTGCAGCAATAACCGCAATCTTCATGCATCATTGCACACCATGGGTGTGGGGGGTTAGCCTAAGTTCATACTCAACCAATATGGGTGTGACGCTTAGTTACGCTACACATAATTGGATAATTTGCAATATTTACCCGTTCTTTCCAGCTGTATAAGAAATTGTACGACGTTGGCCAGTTGGATCAACGTAACTATAACTGCCATGACGTGTACCATCGGAATCTGTTTCTTCCTTAAAATTAATTCCATCCTCTTGAGTATATGCAGCACCGAATTTTCCATCACCGGACAAGTATCTTTGTTCGCTAATTATGGCAGCAGTTTGTGGGTTTTTGTGATATCCTTGACCCATGGCTACCGCTACCAAAGCGGATATAACGACCTAAAATTGTTTAACTCAAAATTATTCCAGAACCACAGAGAACACTTGTGTAACACTCACAAATCTAAACATCTTGATAAATTTATTTATTTTTTTTGCAAAATAGACTGCTAACACTTTATATCGTCGTAAGCCTCTATTTGCTGCTAAACAATTGTATTCCAGCAACCGATCCAACTGAACTGCCTTCAACAGTGTCAACACGATTACTTTTATACCGGAGTACGGAAAACCTTGGCAAGTCAACAATTTACTGTACCTACCTGCAAATTCGTAATGATATTACTCGTACACAAGTAGTAACCGATCAAGTATTTCTAGGCGTATAAATATCTCTAGCAGCGGCTTTGTTGGAACTTGGAAATAGCCGAAAGTAAGTTATGTATGAGAGTACCTCCCGGAATATGCAAAAAGGTGTCTACAAAAGAAAAAAAATGTACATATGTCTCGTCTGTAAACATTAAGAGGATAAAGTAATAAACCAGTAATGGTTAACAAAAATAAATTGAATAGAAATTGGGTTGTGCATTATCCGCGGTAGATTAAGCCCGTGTACACATACACACATGTACTTGATCGTTATTCCGGAATTAAAGTAAATATTTTAACGGTAATTATTCGCGCAGAGGATTTCAATTTAAGTTAACATTTTGGTGAGGTCGGGTGGCGTGCCCCGAACGTTGCAATATCTCTAGTCATGCAGAAAAGTGCAACGATTTTTTTTCCCAGCGCCAACAATCACTGCCACATGCATGTAGGTATCTACATAGTAAGTCTCATGGTCTATGTGCAATGGAAATGAAAAAGAGTGCAATTCTAGATCATGCAACGTGGGTGGTGTTTGTTAACTTGGAGTTGGTTTTTTTTGCAGTAAATTTGAAGGACTCATCTGGGAAATAAATAAATTAAATATGGTACCAACCTGTCTTCACATTTGGTTCGGTTACGGTTGAGCAGAATACTTGTTCCATGATTTTGCTTAAGAAATTGTAGATACATGTAGATAAAGGGGGTTGGAGCTGTTCAAAAAAAGCTCCAGTGGGTTAATAGGTTACTTTTTGCTCTCTGTAACAAAAACAGAGAGTTTTTTGTTTGCAATTTATGTCTTTGTGCTGTTTCTTTTTCGATTAAAATGTGTAAAGAGATTTGAAAGGTCATAGGTTAGGTTAGTTTGTAGGGGTGGTTGCACTTATGTATTATTTTTATTATTATTAGTAAGGCACTGCGACCTAAAAGATCTATTGTGCCTGGAGCCAGTTAGACAAGGAGATCCAATATCTTCGTAATGAAGTTGAGGATATCTCCAGTCGGGGCATTACGAATGTCCTCCGGTGTAAGAAATTAATTGTGAAGAGAGCGTTCCCTGACTCTGCAGATAGGCACGCACTTACAGGACGTGTTCCGCTGATTCATCTTCCTCTAAGCAGAGTCGACATTCAGATTCCTGAATTATGTTTAGTTTATGTAAGTGATATCTGAGGCTGCATTGACCGGTGAGGAACCCTGTCTTCTGATATCATCCCTTTTGTGATTGAGAATATTTTGTGTGGTTTTGTTCAAGGGCAGGATGGTCCTCGTAGCCTGTCTAAGTCCCTGAATGTTGTTCCAGTATGCATGAAGGTTCCGTTTTTCCCAGCTGTCCAGACTCATTCTGAACGCGGAGGTAGGGATGCCGCAAAAGGGTTCGGCACCTATATACCTTTCTGAAAAGCTTTTTCTGGCGAGTTGGTCTGCGATTTCATTGCTTTCAATCCCTTTGTGTCCTGGTACCCACCAGAGCTTGACTTTGTTCCGCTTTTTGAGTGGTCCTGGAGAGTATTGAAGCAGCCTAAAACGGCCTTTGAGTTGACGTAATGGGAACTCAGTGCTTTGAGCGCTGCTTGACTATCGGTGAACATATTGATGGTTACGCCCTTTGTGCCGGAGTCGAGTATGATGGTGGCGCAGGTATCGATGGCAAGTAATTCTGTCTGAAAGACACTGGGACACATTCCAAGTGCCTTAGAATCTTTGTGATTAGGGCGATAGATACCAGAACCAACACCGGAGTCCATCTTTTACCACACTAGTCTTTTAATGTTCAGCAGCGGGTCTCCGGTATCCCAGGAATTACGGTTCGGATCTCAATCTCGAACTTCCTGCCAAAACAGCGTAACTTAGGTATTAAGTCCGATACCGTGCTGATCATTTCAAGCTTGGGGAAGTCAGATAGGATAGCCATGTGACCCGTAGGTCTGCTTGGCTGGATACCTGTCGAGCGTTGGAGGTTAACTGCACTGCGTATTGCCACTTTTTTTGACAAAGATGTGCAGCGGGGTAAGTGCAATGAGTGCCTCAAGGACTGCCCCGGTGATGCCGAGGCATGCTAATCTTTGAAGATGCTGTAGCTTTAGGATGGTGGATTTTTCCTTGACTTTTGTCCACTAAACTACGGAGGTGTTGGAGGTATTGATGGATCTTGGGCCTCAACCAACAAGCGTTTCCAGCCAGCTCGATCTTTAGCTAGCTGCCTCCAGTTTCGCACGCTAAGTTGGTTGAGGTCCCCTTCAACTTGCGCGCGCCACCTGAGTCGCGGTCTTCCTCTACTGCGCTGTCCCTTGGGGGCGGATTCGAAGATTTTTCGGGCCGGAGCATTGGTGTCCATCCGCTCTACATGACCCAGCCACCTCAGTCGTTGGACCTTCACTCTTCTGGCTAAGTCGATGTCGCTGTACAGCCCGTACAGTTCGTCGTTGTATCTCCTCCTCCACTCACCGTCTATGCAGACGGGACCGAAAATCACCCGAAGAATTTCCTCTCGAAACAGCCAAGAGCACCCTCATCCACTTTTGATAAAGTCCATGCCTCTGCGCCGTAGAGGAGGACTGGGATTATTAAGGTCTTATATAGGGTCACTTTTGTTGTTCGAGAGAGGGCTTTGCTACTCAATTGCCTTCTTAGCCCAAAGAAGCAGCGATTAGCAAGGGTTATTCTTCGTCTGATCTCAGCGCTGGTGTGGTTGTCTGAATTGATAGCGGAGCCTAGGTAGACAAAGTCCTTAACTAGCTCAAAGTTATATCTGTCGAGGGAGACGTTCTGTCCGAGACGTCGGTGTTAAGTATCCTTTCTTGTTGACAGCATATACTTGGTCTTGCCCTCATTTACCGTTAAGCCCATCTTTGCCGCTTCCGTCTCAATACTCGCGAAAGAGCCACTGACATCACGCTGCTTTCTTCCGATTATGTCAATATCATCTACGCATGCGAGTAATTGAACGGACTTTTGAAAGATTGTGCCTTTTGTGTTGGCGCGTGAGTTTTGCACTATTCTTTCAAGAATGATATTAAAAAAGTCGCATGACAGCGCATTGTCTTGTCTAAATCCTTTTTTGACATCAAAGGTCTCGGTGAGTTCTTTACCGACCATGATGGAGCAGCGTGCATTCTCCATCGTCATTCTGCACAAACGGACGAGTTTGGCAGGGATGCCAAAACTAGACATAACTCTGTATAGCTCGTCTCTATAGATGCTGTCATACGCGGCCTTAAAATCGATGAATAGATGGTGTGTATCGATTTGGAGCTCATGGGTTTTTTCCAAGATCTGCCGTAGTGTGAATATTTGGTCGATGGTGGACTTTCCTGGCCTAAAGCCACACTGATATGGACCAATCAGGTTGCTGACGAACGGCTTCAGACGTTCACACATTTCGGCAGATAAGATCTTGTAGGCGATGTTAATTAGACTAATACCTCTGTAGTTGGCGCAGTTTAGAGGGTCTCCTTTCTTGAGGATCGGACAAACAATGCTGAGGTTCCATTCATCGGGCATACTTTCTTCCGACCATATTTTACAGATGAGTTGGTGTATGCTCCTTACCAAGTCATCGCCTGCCGCTTTGAAGAGCTCGGCAGTCAGGCCATCTGCTCCAGCAGCTTTGTTGGATTTCAGCTTAGATATGGCTATCTTCACTTCAACCAGGTCGGGTGGACGGAATTGTTGGTCTCCATCGTCCAGATTGAAAGGTTCATTCTGCCTGACAGCGGTATTTGGTTCGTCGTCGCCGTTATACAGTCTACAGAAATACTCCTTCCAAATCCTCAGCATCGACTGCGATTCTACTACTATGTTCCCTTGCTCGTCTCTACAGGCTTCGGATCGGGGTTTGTGTCGTTGACATGTATTTTTTACCTTTTGGTAAAACTTCCGAATCTCATTCCTGGAGTAGCATCTCTCAATTTCCTCGACCGCGCGCTTCTCATGCTCCTTCTTTTTTCTCCTGAGAAGCCGGTGCTCGTCTCTCCTCTTCTGCTCATAGAGCTCGTGAGCAGCTCTGGTCCTTCTATGCAGAGCCGCTTTGTATGCATCTTGCTTGGCTGCATGTGCTTGCCTGCACTCGTCGTCAAACCAGGGGTTTCGTTTTGGTGGCCGAGTGAAACCCAGCACATCAGAGGCGGCATCTCTGATGGCTTTTTGGCAGTGTTGCCACTGGTCTTCAATACTTGATGCTCGCAGAATAGGACCTCTTAAGAGATTGAGGGAGACTCGATCGGAAAAGGATTTGGCGATCTCTTGCGATTGTAGCCGTCCGACGTCAAACTTCCTCGCAGTATTAGCTTGTCTTTGCGTAGCTCGGGATATCCGCACCCGTACCTTGGCTACAACAAGGTAATGATCCGAGTCGATGTTGGCCCCTCGGAACGTTCGGACATCCATAATACTGGAGGAGTGCCTTGCGTCGATCGCAATGTGGTCAATCTGGTTGACGGTTGATTGATCAGGAGATCTCCAAGTCCCCTTATGAATATCGAGATGAGGGAATCGCGTGCTAGCAACGACAACGTTACGCCCCGCCGCAAAGTCGATTAGCCTGAATCCGTTATCGGAGGTGGTGTCGTGCAGGCTATACTTTCCGACAGTACTACCAAAGATGCCCTCCCTTCCTAGCTTGGCATTAAAATCGCCAAGGACAATTTTAATGTCATAACTAGGGCACTGCTCGTAAGTCTTGTCCAAGAGCTCGTAGAAGCTATCTTTGGTGTCGTCATCTTTCTCCTCTGTGGGGGCGTGCGCGCATATGAGGCTAATGTTGGCAAATTAAGCCTTGATACGGATTGTTACGAGGCGTTCGTTAACATGCCGAAAACTCAAGACTTCTTGCCTAAGTCTGCCTCTAATAACAAATCCGCATCCAAATAAGCGCTGCTTTTGCCGTCGATAGCAATCGCCGTAGTAGATGTCGCAGTTTTTCATCCTCTTTTTGTCCGGCCCATCCCATCGCATTTCTTTAATGGCGGTAACGTCTGCTTTGCAGCAGTCTAGGGCCTCCGCTAGTTGTTCGGCTGCACGTGGCCTATTAAGGGACCTAACATTCCACGTACAGATCCGAAGTTCGTTGTCCTTATTTCGTTTGCAGGGGTTGTCAACAGTAGATCCGTCCGTATCCGAGGCTTGTGGTTGCTTCGTAACTATTGTTTTTTTTTTCCATGGCCGGGCAGTTACCCCGGCGGCACAACCCCCAACCTGGAGGGCCAGTTCCATTTTAGAAACCCTTAGGACGAGGGGTCGGTTAGACCGAAGCCAGTAGCCCATTCGGGGATGTGAGCGCTGCCGTTGGTCCATTAAGGGCTCATCCGCCACCATCTCTTTTCCAAGACCCTGACTTAGTCTCGGAAATCCTTACCGGCCTGAGCTCCAAATATGTTGGAGTAGCCCGGATAAGGTTTTATTTTATTTGTTCCGGGATTTCTTCACCGTTGATTCCATCTGGGGAATTCATCCGCTGTCCCGTTTATAGTGCTGCTATTTTTGTCTGCTGGTCAGCACTCGCGCTTATAAGTTTGGCAAGTCGAGTCCGGATGGACATCGACCAGTACCCGACGGTTACCACTTGGAGGTAAAATAAGCACAATTGATGTGTAGAAACAGTTGACACCTCTCAGTGCCTACTCTATTTCTACAACATCCAATCTTACTACTATGGTGTAAATCCAATATATAACCTTGGACTGTAAACTCCAGGTTTTACCGTATAAACAGTTACATACCCACAGTGAGTTCCAGTTAAGCTTCTTGTCTAGGACAATTCCTTGATATTTCACTACATCTGAAAGACCGATGGGTGTACCATTTAGGGTAACTGTACCGAAGCTCAGTTTTCTTTTCCTAATAAATGGTACAAGAACTGTTTTATTGGGATTAATAGATAAGCCCTCAATGTCAGAGACAAACTGAAGGGCTTTCTGCATGTCCTCGCACAATTTGCGTTCATGCTTTCCTGTTTTGGTGATCACAAGATCATCAGCGTAGTCAATTACGCTGTAAACAAGGTTGCTGACTTTAGTGAGTAGGTCCTCAATGACGATTGACCATAAGAGAGGCGACAGGACGCCTCCTTTTGGACAGCCTTCAGCTGCTGAAATAGTCACTGAGATATCTCCAGAGGTGGCTGAGATTTTTCGGCTTTCAAGCAACGCTGTTGAGAAGCAATTTGTCAATCTAAAATGGTTTTATTAATATAACTTTATTTATATGAAAGAATGATTACAAATTAGTTTTTTTTCTATCTTCGTTCCGCGGTGTCACTCCTCCGTTGGTCCAACCAAAAAGAAAAAAACGGTTCCTCGCGCCAAGGCCAAGAACGTAGTGCGCAACTTTGACGTTTCTTTAAAGGGAAATGCATGCGCAGTCGAAGGGAAGTGCATATGCAGTTGAAGGGAGGCTATAACCTTGATGGTGCGTTCGCAACACCCCCCCTGGTATGGCCGCTGGCGGGCTTACCTCCGTGTCCTTCTTTACATCAAGGACAGAAAGTTTCACGGCAGGCCTCTCGAAAATACCCCACTGCGTCAGTACAGTTGCACTTCTTACCTGTCCGTCTTTGGCCAGTTTAGTTTCGATTACCCTTCCTTTCGGCCAGCAGTTACGGGGATTGCTGGGGTCAACGATTAATAAGATGTCATCCTTCTTGATTGGCTCTATTGGAGCGAACCACTGCGTCCGCCGAGTAATCGTCGGGAGGTACTCGGTTACCCATCGCTGCCAAAATTGTTGTGCGTACCTCTGCGAGTTCAGCCAGTTCCTCCGTAGAGCATCCTTTTCGTTGTTGAATTCGGCCCAAGGCTTAGATCCACCCGAGGATCCCAGAAGGAAGTGGTTCGGCGTAATAGCTTCCTCGTTCGCGTTGTCAATTGGTACGTATGTTAGGGGTCGAGCGTTGACAATGTTTTCCACCTCAAGAAGCATGCTCCTCAGCAACTCATCCGATGGGCTGCGGCTTGGAGTGATTTCATACAGGATGGTTTTCACGGAGCGGACTAGCCTCTCCCAGCTTCCGCCCATGTGGGGTGATGCAGGTGGGATGAAGGTCCATTGGGTGGTTCCGGTGGTAAATGCCTGCGCGAGCCTGTTGCTTTCGATGCTTTTGTAAGCCAACTTCAGTTCCTTTTCAGCCCCCCGAAAATTCGTTCCATTATCGCTGAAAAGCTCGATCGGTGTTCCTCGTCGCGCGATAAAGTTTCGAATTGCAAGTATGCAGGAGTCTGTGTTGAGGGAGTGCGCGATCTCTATATGGATGGCTCGTGTTGTCAAACACGTGAGCAGGACCCCGTATCTCTTCTCTGTTCTTCTCAGGTTCACCACTGACATCGGCCCGAGGTAGTCTACCCCCACAAAGGAAAAGGGGCGACAAAACGAAGCAAGCATGGCTGCTGGAAGCTGCGACATCATCGGTGGGTTTGGTTTCGCTGTAGCATTCTTGCCTCGTTGGCATTGTCTGCGTACCTTCCCGACGACAGTCCTGAGCCTTGGAATGTGGAACCTTTGGCGGAGTTCATTCACCACCGTCTCATGGTTTCGATGACGATATCGTTTGTGGTAATCAGCTACTATGAGAGTTGTAACAGGATGCTCACTGCGATTTTAGCTCCTATTTGGTCGTGGTTTTTGCAGAATCCTCCATAGGCCACGACTCCGGATCCGCTCTCAGGAATGTGGGACCATTGAACCACGGGCTTGGTGTCTCAAATTTGGGAGTTGTTCGCCACTTCGTTCCTTCATCCGCGACGTTAAGCTTGGTGGGGATCGAGCGCCAGTCAGATATATTTGTTGACTCGAGGATTTCGCTCACTCGGACGGCGACGAATTGTCGGTACCGGCGGTGGTCGGACCGCAGCCAACTCAGCACTTTTTTGGAGTCGGACCAGAAGTCCTGTCTCTGGAAAGTTATAGAGTGAGACTTCACGATGCTTTTGGCTAATCGAACCCCTAGGACGGCAGCTTGCAGCTCCAAACGGGGAATCGAAAGGCTTTTAAGAGGGGCAACCTTGGTGTTCAACTCACAAATTCTCAATTCAGTAAAGACCCCTTACCTCTGGTGGGGGGAAGTCTTGCAACGAAAACGAGTATTGTTGTTGAAGGCTCAATGAGAAAGAGAACCGTTTCTTTATTTCTAATGCTTTAAATACTAAAATTATGCTAACATTGCATATTATGATACATATTTACAAGATGTTCAGCCAGCAAGATGACACTTTTGTTATTGTGCTGTCTAGCTGGGAAAGGAATGTGAAATACAATATATGATATGAGAACAGGTAAGAATGTGGAATGTGAGAAAATTGTCTGATGATGCCATCACGACATACTGGGGCCTCCTTATGCTGATGTAACGCAGAAATCCAGATCGTTTTCGGCTGCACCTGCAGTTGGACGTCGGTTGCCTCTTAAAGAGATTCGGGCTGCTGCCTGTTGTTTGTTGTCCTCGATGGTAATTTTTTGACGATCCTGGTTGTTATAGTTTGCTTGCCAATTCGTTGGCTTGTACGTTGTCTATAGTTTCCTCATATCTTCGAGCAAAGCGTTGGTCTAATATTCCGAATAACTTATTAGTAATTGTTCCAACAAAGTCGAATGGCGAACGCTTGTATCGTTGGAGTGGCTCATTATTAGCATGCAGTAAAATATCGTTGTTTAGCTCAATTTGACTTAGTTGGCGAACAAATTGCTTTAACGTCACATCGCAGAGTACTTCATACGTTTCTGAGATATTTGTTGATTTGCAGATCTCTGTCATCCGCATCACACTCTGTTTGTACGTGTCAAACTCTGTCCAGTAATTTGTTAGGTTGAAGAAAACAATAGTCTTCCATGAACTGGCAATCATATTTACTCGTCCGACATCTTCAAAGAATATTCCAGGTTGACTTTTAAATTGGGTGACTTCTATTCCATGCTGTGAGGTAACTGCAGTTGTTAATGTTGCCTCCAGTTGGACCTATATTCCTGTCTTTTGTTCGTCCGCCAAATCTGGTGCTGGACGGTATCCAATGGCACTTCATACCACCCGTTGGCCCACACTTTGGTGGACTGTGGGAGGCAGGAGTGAAATCGATGAAATATCATCTCAAGCGGATAATCGGTGATACCCATCTTACATTTGAAGAACTGACAACACTTCTAACGCAGATAGAGGCATGCCAAACTCTAGACCTTTAATAGGAGTAGGGAATGACATAGATGATACTCCAGTACTGACGCCTGCTCATTTTCTCATTGGATCATCACTCAATGCTGCACCTGAGCCAATTATCGATGATCATCGAAGCTATAGATCCCGTTGGCGTCTAATACAAAGGATGACACAGGACTTTTGGAAGATCTGGTCAACCGATTACTTATCACAGCTTCAACAAGATAAGATGGGTATCACCGATTATCTGCTTGAGATGATGTTTCATCGATTTCACTCCTGCCTCCCACAGTCCACCAAAGTGTGGGCCAACGGGTGGTATGAAGTGCCATTGGATACCGTCCAGCACCAGCTTCCTTGCCGCATCCTTTTCTGCCTGATTGATTGTAAGTTGCTTCAAGGTTTGAAGCTCTTTATTGGCTCCGACGAATGTCGTTCCATTGTCGCTATACATATGCAACGGTGATCCTCTTCTACTTATGAAGCGTCGTAAAGCCGATAGAAAGGCTTCTGAAGTGAGATCACTCACCAGTTCGATATGCACTGCCTTTGTGGCTAAGCAGATGAAGATTCCTATATAACCTTTTCTTGTCCTGTGTCCTCGCCCCTTGGATATCAATACTTCGATGGGACCAGCATAGTCGACTCCTGTGTGGGTGAATGGTCGTGATGGTGTTACTCTTGCAGCTGGTAATGTTCCCATTATTTGTCTTTTTGTTGCCGCATTAAATCGGTGACAACGAATGCAATTGTGGATTACGTGACGTACCACCTGCTTGCCTTGAATGATCCAATATGATTGACGCAGCGTTGATAATGTTAGCTGAATTCCTCCATGTAGTGTTCTTTGGTGAGTATACTCGACTAGCAGTTTTGTAAATTTGTCGTTGCGTGGTAAAATGCACGGATGTTTTTCCGACTCTTGCAGTTGTGCATTTTCCAGTCTGCCTCCCACCACCAAAATGTTGTCCTTATTTAGGCGTGGTGCCAATGAGAGGATTTTGCTTTTGGTTCCGATATTAAGTCCCTTGTGCAGACGATCAATTTCTTCAGAGAATGCTCTTTTTTGAACGGAGCGAATGAGAGCGTTTCTGGCTTCATTGAGTTCCTTTACTGTCAGCTCTCCAACTTGCTTCTCTTCTCCTCGTGCTCTGCAGTTAAATGTAAATCTCTTGCAGTAACTAACTATCTTGAGCAATCTCTTATAGCAAGAGAATCTTTCAGCTATGTTGTATTTTTCGGGAGCCGTTATTGTTAGCACTACTTTTGTCTCTATCATCTGAGTTTCAAGCAGCTCTTCGTGCGGCCAGTACGGTGAATCTAGTGTAAGCCAATGCGGTCCATTCCACCATAAGGAATGGTCCTTTAGTAGATCTGGGGTTATTCCCCTAGATGCGCAATCAGCTGGGTTGTCAGTGGAGCATACATGTCCCCAACAACTCGGGTGAGTAACCTCTTGTATTTGGAAGACTCTATTTGCCACAAACGTTTTCCATTTGGACGGGCATCCTCTTATCCAAGCTAAGGCTATTGTAGAATCAGTCCATGCGAATATGCCATCCACCTGAGGCTCTAATATCCGTTTTAGTTCCTTGAGTAATTTCGACAGCAAATGAGCTCCACAAAGCTCCAACTTAGGAAGGGTAATTTTCCTTTTGATGGGGGCGACCTTTGTTTTGGCTATCAGTAACGTGATTCTGTAAGTCCCGTCCTGCAATCGTATTCTTGAATATACGGCTGCTGCATACGCTGCTTCTGATGCGTCACAAAACCCGTGTAGCGACTTATTGGTTCCTATCCATCTAGGAATCCTTAAGTCTTCAACTGCTGCAAGGCTGTTTTTGAAGTTGCACCAGGTTTGTTGTAATTCTGCTGTTAGTGGTTCATCCCAGTCAAGGCTAGACTTCCATAATTGCTGCATTAATAGTTTGGCGCAGATAGTAATGGGTGCCAACCAACCCAAAGGATCATACAACTTTGCAATTTCGGAGAGTGTTATGCGTTTAGTTGCTATCTGCTCACACTTCTGGTCGATGTTGGTAACCTTGAATTGAAAGGTATCAGCTGTTGGATTCCAGTGGATTCCTAATGTTTTGATTGTTTCTTCTTTGTCGATCTTAATATCACACTGATGTTGTGCCTCTGGCGGTATGTCAGTAAGCAGTTTAATGTTGTTGCTGGACCATTTTCGAGGGTTGAAACCAGCTTCCCTTAGCATAGCTGTTAATTGTGCTTGTGCTTCTCTGCAGTCATTTATTGTTCCTCGCCCAGACATCATATCATCGACGTAGAAATCTTCTGATACTATCTCGGATGCAATGGGATATCGTTCTTGCTCATCAAGGGCCAGTTGTTTAAGTGTTTTAATAGCTAGGTACGGTGCCGAGGCTGTGCCATATGTGACTGTGGTTATTTTGTAATCCTTTATTTGTCCGCTTACAGCGTCCCGCCATACTATGCGTTGGTAGTCTTGATGATCGTCACTCATTTTGATTTGGCGATACATCTTTTCGATATCTGCCGTAAAGACGTATTTATGTCGTCGCCAACGTATTATAATTGTTGTTTAATCTTCTTGAATTCTGGGCCAGACAAGCATCAGCTTGTTCGAACTCACGCCGGTCGATGTTTTCGCAGATCCATCAAATACAACACGTAATTTTGTAGTTGTACTATCAGGTTTATGGACAGCATGATGTGGCATGTAGTATATTTGGTGTTGAGGTTTACTACTTGGACGTACTTCAACCATGTGTCCAAGATCGATGAATTGCTTCATAAAGGTGGTAAACTCCTTCTTCAGTTCTTCATTGGTGCTGAATTTATTTTCGAGTTGACGCAGCCTGGCGATCGCTTTGTTTCTTGATTCTCCCAATTTGTACGTCTGCGTTAACTCTGGATTGAACGGTATGCAAACCACGTACCTGCCATCTGGATCCCGGTAATGTGTTTTTTCATATATCGCTTCACATTTCTGATCATCTGGCGTTTGATGATTTTGATCAGCGACTTCTTCCAATTCCCAAAATCGTTCGATTTGCTTCTCAAGGGATGTTTGCACTACCATTCCGGTAATTCTGTTGTCATCACTGGGTTTTGCTGGAGTTCGGCCTGTGATTAGCCAACCTAACTTAGACCTTTGCGCTAAAGTGGAGCATCTCGGGCCTTTCTTTATTCCATCTAGCATGATGTCACCATATATGTCAGCTCCGATTATCATATCAATACGTCCAGGAACAAAAAATTTTGGATCGGCCAATTCAAGATTCCTGAGCTGAATAGGAATTTCATTGATGTTGTTTTTATCGGGCATGAGTTTAGTAAGGTTTGGCAACACAAGCGCTGAGACCAACAGTTTGAACTCTGATTTGAATCTTGGTTCGATTGTGACTTCCACCTTACTGCGGGCTATTCCAGCATCAGTTGCTCCTAACCCACTTATTTCTGTGTAGATCTTCTGTTTCGGCAAACGTAAGGACTGGACTGCTTCTTCGGTAATAAGGGTCGCTTGGGATCCTGGATCTATGAGTGCCCACAATTCTCTGCGACGTCCGTCAATGTTGGTTCCGATAACGATTGCTGTGGCGAGTAGTACACTTTGGCTCTGATGACCATAGTGAGATTTAACTTGCTGCGATTGAGTTGGGACCGAGTAAGGTTGATCGATCTGTCGTCTTCCGGGGTAATTCTCCTGATGCAGCAATGTATGGTGTTTTTTATTACATTGCTTGCATGTTCGTAGACTGGAGCAAGGGACCTTTTTGTCATGTCTCAGACAGTTTGTGCAGAGCTTGGCCTATTTGACTTGCTCACATCTTTCCTTTGGAGTCCAGTTCATGAATTTGCTGCATGAGTAGATGTTATGATCACCCTTGCAAAACATGCAACAAGACTTTGCTGCTAGATGGTAGTTTCGCATAGACGTTTTACTTTCATCTCTATATGGTTTTTGTCGAGAGACCCCCAATACCTCTTATGCTTGGTATCTTCTTGCGAGGAATTCGAATAATTCTTCTTGCGTTGGTACCTTATTTAGTCTTTCTATTCCTTGTTCAAACAGATTTCTGTTCTCCGGATCCAGTGTCTTAACAACTTGGTGGACAATGATTGGTCCCCAAGAAGAGGTCTCAAATCCCATGTTTTTGAGAGCCGCAAGACCTTCTTTGTTCGCATCTAGGACGGCCTTCAAATGGCTTGCTGATTACTTGACTTGAACATCCTATCCAGGTGCATCGATACGATTTTCCTCTCATTGTCGTAACGTCTCTTGAGAGTTTCCCATGCACTCTGGTAGTTTTCGCTAGATATTGTGAAGTGCTGAATGAGGTGGAGTGGTTCACCTTCTAGATGAGTTTTCAGGTACTCCATCTTTTCGTTAATATCTAGCGTAGCCTTGTTGTGGATAATGGTTGTGAAGATGTCACAAAATGACTGCCACTCTAAATAGTTTCCTCTGAACGTAGGAATTTTTAGTTGGGGTAATATCGCCTCTGATGGCCTCGATGTGCCTGCACTTGGTTGATTAGTTTCCCTCAATTTAGACGCCATTCGGTAGAGACATTTATTGATGTCTTTCTTCACGTCATTGTACTCCCTTTTTGTCACATAGGGAGTACATAGGTCCCTTTCCGACGCTTGAGTCATGAATTCTTCATGAATTTCCGTCAGATTCCGCAACTGGTCCAGCAATATTTTTAGCTGGTAGTCGCAAACCTCTTTTGTGCAGTTGTCAAACGTCTCCTCAAAATCCTCAATATTGCTAATGATAGCTTCTATTTTAATTTTAATCTTGCGCAGTCTTTGCGTCTGGAGACTGTTCTCTTCAGGATTTTCGGATGTCCTTGATGTACTTGGCTGACTCGTTTCTTTTTCCGAAGGAACTATGCTGTCTAGCAGCAGTTTGAAAGTTTCATATATCTCCTTGACTTTCAGGAACGTATTTCCTTGTATGTATGGCGTCTCTGCTTTGACGACTGATTTTATTTTTTTGTGATTTTCACGAAATTCATCCCATATGTCTTTGGCACGCTGGAGACGTTCTTCCTTGTACTTCTGCGTTTTTCTGGATGAAGCATCCTTTTTAAAATTCCTAACTGCATTTTCCAGCTCCTCTGCTAGAGCTTTCTGTCTTATGACGATGATGATGACGTCTGTTTCGTCTGTCATCTTCACTGCACTAATCACTTTTCACTTCACTTGATTTTTGCTTGTACACTTTTACCAATGTCTGAAGCCTTGGTAACGCTTATTCTTTACCAGTGTTAGTAGCCCTGGTAACGCTTTGTTATTAGTCGACTGTTTCCTTTTTTTTTGCTTTTGAAGGCTTCGAAGGACCAATGTTCAACTCACAAATTCTCAATTCAGTAAAGACCCCTTACCTCTGGTGGGGGGAAGTCTTGCAACGAAAACGAGTATTGTTGTTGAAGGCTCAACGAGAAAGAGAACCGTTTCTTTATTTCTAATGCTTTAAATACTAAAATTATGCTTACATTGCATATTATGATACATATTTACAAGATGTTCAGCCAGCAAGATGACAATTTTGTTATTGTGCTGTCTAGCTGGGAAAGGAATGTGAAATACAATATATGATATGAGAACAGGTAAGAATGTGGAATGTGAGAAAATTGTCTGATGATGCCATCACGACACTTGGTTTTGGCTCCAATTAGTGAACACTCAGCTAAGCCGCCCACGCTGGCTCTGGCGTATGCTACCGCTGCGAACCCCTCGTCGCTGGCGTCGACAAAGACGTGCAACTGCATCTCAGGATACTCATTGAAGTTCTGGGAAACGTAACATCTTGCCACCCTCACATCCTCCAGACGTGGTAGAAGCTGAGTCCAGTGTTGCCATTTTTTGTGCTGCTCCTCCTCGATCTGCTCATCCCAGTCGATGCCCGTGCGCCAAATCTCTTGCAGTAAGACCTTGGCGTACATGAGAAAGTTGGCTAGCAATCCTAGCGGGTCAAAGATCCTCATCACGATCTGCAGCACCTCACGCTTGGTAGGGACTCGCACGCCTTGCAATACGTCTGCGTTCTTATGAATTGACGAAATCTTGAATGTGAAGCAATCAGCAGCCGTACACCACCACATACCGAGTACCTTTTCAGTCGCTAACTCCTTGTTGCTGTTTAGGTTGACTTCCTCTTTAGATGCCGATTCTAGGTCTTCGACCACCGCCTTGGAGTTCGAAATCCAGTTTCTGATGTGGAAGCCGCCCTGCTTGTGGATAAAGGCTATACTTTTGGCCAGACTTACCGCTTCTCCTTCGGTGTCCACACTGTCCATGAGGTCGTCCACGTAGTGGTTTTCACGAATAGATCTTGCAGCCCTGGGGAAGTCGCGTTCATAGTCCTCGGCATTCTTGTTCTTTATAAATTGGGCGGAACAAGGTGAGCAGGTCGCTCCGAACGTCATGACCATCATGACGTATTCCTCCACCGCGCTGCCATCTCGGCTGAACCACAGAAACCTTTGGTAGTTTTGGTCTCTCTTTCTTATTCGGATTTGGTGAAACATTTCCTGGATGTCGGCACAAATCGCAAAACGTCTTTCACGAAATTTGAAGATGACCGATGTTAAGGGAGTCAACAGATCGGGACCCTTCATGAGCATGCGGTTGAGTGATACTCCTCCAACTTTCGCTGCAGTATCCCACACCAGACGCAACTTTCCCGGCTTGTTGGGGTTCCTTACCGGAAATATGGGTAAATACCAGGAGTGCGAGCGTCTGGCATCATCTTCCGAGTCGGTGAGTTTTCGGGCGTATCCTTTGAGAACGTAGCTTTCAATTCGTTGGTGGAGTTCCTCTGCCAGACCTGGATCACGCCGCATTCTTTGTTGGAGACATATTAAGCACCGCTTTGCCATCGGGAAGCTGTCCGGAAGTTGGATTTCGTCAAACTTCCACAGAAGTCCTGTCTCGAACCGGCCCTCAACGCGTTGGGTGTAGTTTTGGAGCAGCTCCATGGCTCGCTGGTCATCTGAGGATTGTAGGATACTGATCGAATCCGAAGCTCCAAACTTCTCGGTGCACAGGAGTTCGCTGACGAATTGCTCCAGCAGAAAGTTGCTGCCGGTACTGCATTAACACATGTGGAAGCTCGCGTGTGAACTCGTTGGGTATTGCAGATCACGAGGGAAACAGCCATGCACTGTCCATCCCAGACGGGTCTTAGCTGCCACAGGTTCCTCCATCTTCCCTTCTTTACACTTGAGCGGAAGATCCAGCTTCCAGTTATTAAGACCGATGAGTAGGCGAGGTGCCGCGTTTGCATACGATTCGATCGGCAGGTAACGTAGGTGGTGGTAAGATCTCTGCATCCTTTCTGCATTTAACGATTGGAGCGGTAGCTGGAGGCTCTTTACCGTATGTACGTTCAGCAGGGGATACAGCTTGCTCCCAGCACCCGTGCCGGATATGTGGAGATTCATCATCCTCGAGTTGTCTTCGTACCTATGGGTGTTAGCTGTCCATTTAATACAAAGCGGATCTGGCTTACCTTCGACATTTAGTTGAGTTGCCAATTCCTCGTCCATTAGCGTAAGCGATGACCCATCATCCAGGAACGCGTACACTTTTATCTTGGCGTTATTACCATGCAGGATAACCGGAACTATGCGGTACATGACCGCTTGAGCGCTTTGAATGTGCGCATTGTTGGGATGTGACATCGATGGACCTGGTATTCCGGATGACTTCAGTACGTCCTTCTGGTCATTATGGAGCAGCCTGTGGTGTTTAAACACGCATTTGTTTTTCCCACATACTGCATCCGATCTACAGGAGAAACGGCTATGTCGCTTAAGACATCGGCGGCAGAGCTTGTATTCGCGAACTACTTCCCATTCTGCTGCATGACTTAGCTGCCCAAACTTGCTGCATTTATCTAAGGACGCACAGTGCCCCTTGCATACCGCACACTTATCTTCCGCTGGTTTGTCGTTTCCCCTCGAATACCCGCTACGGCTTGATGAGATTTCCGCGTGTGTATGCAGAAACCCTTTCTCCTTTTTACCTTGTCCGAGCACCTTGCTCCCTTCCATTGATGTACCCGGAACTATCACGTAGTTAGCGGCTTCTGCAACTTGGTATACCCAGGCACTAAACTCCGACAGGGTGCAGACAGATAGCGTCTGTTTGTAGATAGCCCAATTCAGCCGGATGGAAGGCGGCAGCTTTTCGGTTAGTTCCTGCAACAGCGTTGGATTATTCAGATGGGCAGCAAGCCCGGATGCCTCCAGCGTAGCACATAGATTTTGCACGGCGATCGCAAACTGTACGATGGTGTCAAGCCTTTCGACCTTCGGTGGTGGCGTGGCGTGGATCTTTTGGAGAAGCGAGTGGATAATTAGCTCTGGGCGGCCGAACATCATCTTGAGTGTAGCCATTATTCGTGGAACGCAGCTCGGGTGGTATAATAAGCTTTGGACAGCTTCTAGAGCTCTGCCTTTAAGGATCCTTTGAAGCCGAATTAGATTCTCCTCCTCGGAGAACCCACAGAGCTCGGTGGTTCGGTTGAAGCTGGATATAAACAGAGGCCACTCTTCAGGACAGCTGCTGAATTGTGGAAGCTCCTTCAATACCGATTGTCGTGCAGCTATGTGATTCCTAGTTAGCGGGGAAGCAATTAGCTGCGGATGACGGCTGCGCGTATCTTCCCTGCTTTGTGGCTGAATGATGGTAGCTTGCAATGGCTGGGCGTTGGAGGCTTCCCTCTGTGGTTCCTGGTGGGGAATTGTAGGTGGCATGATGCTGGTGGCCTCCTTCGGTTGCGCTGAATGCAAGGTTGATGGTGGCCGGAAGCTGTTCGACTCATCCAATCTTCTTTGACACGGAACCGATGAGTATCCATGTACTGAGCTGCCTGGCAACTCCGTCGAGTGTACGAATATTTGCTGTACGTTGCTCCTTGGCTGGTGCCATGGGCTCGGCGATTGCAATAGTCGTTGTTGCTGCTGCTGGTGTGTATTCACGTTAGCACCCAGCCACTTCGAGTTCACGTTCGTGTTGTGGCCTTCGGGGTTCAACAACTCTGGGACCATCTGGCAATCGCCCCCTTTAAACCACTCCTGCACCTCACTTCTATCATCTATTGACGCTTCATCGTCACCACTCGAGGTCTCTTCACTCAGCAGGCTTAGAAGGTGATATTTCTTGTTGATGTACTCTTGGTGCAGAGCCCGCTCCTCGTCTAACTTCTGTAACTCGACTTCCATTTGCCTTGGAGTTGAACACTTGGATCCCTTCGACGAGCACTTTGACCTTGTGCCGGCTTGTGGGACTGCCCCTTGGGCCGCGGAATTCCGAGGGAGTAGCTGATTCGATGAGGTAGATCTTACCTGCGAGGACAGTGGCTGCGTGGCATGCGTACGTTGAAACACTAGAGGGGATTCAGCATCCGTGAATGTTGGCAGGGGATTATTACGCCCTACATTCGCCTGGGGTAGTACTGATGGTCTCATCCCAGTTTGGGTACTGACGACAATGGACGTTGGCACGTGATTTGTGCAACCCAGGCGCGCATATGTTAATGGTAGTTGACTTTCACTGGTCAGCACATTAGGCGAGAAAGCGTTGAGGTATGCTGCGTGAGCCACACTCGCGCGTGATGACAAATAATTCTCCACCAATGACGCTTTAAATATTGGAGCACGAGAAGCACATGGCTGGAAGGTGTCAGCTTCGTGGTCACGTGGCTCATTGGCGACTACGGCAGCTGGGTCAATGGTGGTAGGCTCTTCTTGGGTACGATTGGGCGGTGCATCACTGGCGGCAACAGGCGCCAACACATGTGCATATGATGTCGACGGTGGAGCGTTGGTAGCAAGTGTGCACATCGAGGTCGTGGTGGCCGCAACTGGCGCTGTAGACAATGACGTAGTAGGTGTTGATTGTGCTGTCGGCGATTAGTGATCGACATTCGAGCACGCCGCACAGATAAAGTCCTGCTCACTAACACAGCTGTCCACCCCTGCGCATGTGAAGTGAAACCACAGGTCACATTTGTCGCATTCTACCATGTGATCAAAGGAATCCGACGAGTCGCACAATTGGCAGTTGTATTCCTTTCGATTGGGATGACTTGCCATGGTGGTGAATGTCGGCCAAATGCAAAATTAATTTGTAAGATTGTTGAGAAGCAATTTGTCAATCTAAAATGGTTTTATTAATATAATGTAATATCGACTGCATTAGCGACATTTAGTGGAATTGTTATATCAACTGTATTAGCGACATTTAGACATTTTAGATATCGATCAGCGACATCTATTGGGGGGATTAGTGCTAAATTTAAGAGCATTCAGCAATTATAAGAACCTTCAGGAATTTTCTAGTACTTACCTCAGGCACGTTCCAGAACTATCGATATCTCACTAGATGGGCAAATCGTCGCCAGGAAGGAAGATTCTGGATTCGTATCTCGGGTATAAATACTACGAGCATTGAGAGCATGGACACAGTTGACTTGAGATTTAGTAGAGATACAGTTGAAAAGTGATTTGGATAGAGATTTTAATAGTGAATTAAAATTACAGAAGAATTTGATTGAGATTAATTGTTTAAGTTGTTTGGAATAAAAGAGTTGTGAATAATTGGATTTAAAGAGTTGAATATTGTTGGAATAAATAAAAGATAATCAGTTGTTTGTGAAAAGATTGAATAAAGACAAATAGAATAGAAAGGAGGAAAAAGTTTTATCATTGCGAACCGGCAAACACGTTACATTTGGTGTCAGAAGTGGGATAAAACTTTTTCAGAGTGATAAAAACGTTCAAGAAACAGTTTCTGAACAAAAGGAACAGTGGTGTGATTTAAGAAGTGTTTGAAATTTGAACAGAAATGGGTCGCAAATTGAAAAATCTGTCCCTGGTCCAGTTGAAAGCAGAGCTGAGTAAGAGAAATCTTCAGACCAGTGGGCTGAAAAGCGAATTAGTGCTCCGGCTGCAGAATGCTGTGTTAGAAGACGGTGGAGACCCCGAAACTGAGCTATTTGACGTAGAGGAGGAGGAGAGTGTAAGTGCAACGATTGACATGGCCGCGCTTATGAAACTGCTCACCGAGCATAAGAACGCTCTGGAAGCCAAGTTAGATGAGCAGAAGATATCCCTATTAAGTGAGCAGAGCAAAAAGTCCGACGAACAGAAGAACTCTATAGATGCCAAGTTCGACGAGCAGAAGAACGCTCTGGACGCCAAACTCGATGAGCAGAGCAAACATTTCGAGAACTCTCTGGACGCCAAGCTCGATGCCAGATTCGATGAGGCCAGGAACTCTCTCGATACCAAGCTCGAAGAGCAGAAGCATGTTCTCGAGAGTCTAGAGGTCAAATTCGACCAGCAAATAGAAGATGTCGAAAAGAGATTGGAAGTGAAATTCGGAGGTCAGTACGAAGAAATGGAAAAACAATTCAAACATCTGACCAATGAACTCGACGGTGTGAAGAGGCAAAAACTTCGCGTGAGTTCAATCGAAGGTCCGAGAAGAAAGGAGATGCAGCCCCCGGTATTCGATGGTCAAACATCATGGCCTATATACAAGAAACAATTTGAAGCCGCCGCATTGGCCAACAATTGGGACGAGGAAGAAAAATCGATTGCACTCACACTTGCACTCCGAGGCTCAGCCGCCGAACTACTCCAAACCCTCGCGGATGACAAACATCGTGACTACGGCTCGCTACTGAAGGCCATTGGGATGCGATTCGGCGATGACCATATGCAACAAGTATACAGGGTCCAGTTGCGCCGAAGGGCTCAAATGAAGGGAGAGACACTGCAGCAGCTGCAGGCAGATGTGGAACGTCTGGCGCATCTGTCCTACCCCAATACTGGAAAGGAGATCATCAACGAAATGGCAACCGAAGCGTTTATCCAAGCCATTAACGACGAAAAACTACAAATGGCTGTTCGAATGGCTGGGAAGAAAACACTTGCTGAGGCTTTGGCTTTTGCCCTGACAATGGAGGCAGCAGATCAGGCCTCCCAGAGAATCCATCGTGTCAGGGAAATAATCACCGAGGAATGCTCCTGCCAGAGAGTGGACGTCGAGCGCCAAAATAACGCCGCAGAACGGCAGATTCGTTGCTGGAATTGCAACAAGATTGGACATCTACAACGGCAGTGCAGAGCACCACGAAGAAACGGAAGCTGTCCGCATTGTGCTAGCCGGAGACGCGACGAAGAAGCATCCAGCGGGGATAACATCCGTCCTGCTGGTCAAGCTTCTCATTCGGGAAATGCTTAAGAGCCAACTTCGCGGGGCAGAAGTTGGTTTCTGGAATCGATGGCCCCAGAACCACCATCCAAGTCTCCCAAACCAAGCGATGCAACAAAAGCTTGACCGTGGAAGCAATTATGGGCAACAACAAGTGCGTGGCTACCATAGACACCGGTGCCACGGCTTCCATCGTAAGGAGGGATCTCGTCCGGAATTCATGGCTACACAACACCAGTTGCTACTGCCTCAGGACTGCGACAGGAGAATCAGCAAAAGTCTACGGAGAAGTTCGCCTGAGAATACAAATGGCAGGCTTAACATTCTCACACGTGTTCCTGGTGGCTGACATATGCGACGACTGCATCATCGGGGTGGACTTTATGGAAGCACACAAGATCATCCTGGACATCGGAATGCAGGTGCTGAGGTATCGACATGTGGAGATTCCTATGGTGTACGGAAACAAAGGCACAGTAAATCTCAGGTCGGTAATCAGCAAGGACGACATTTTGCCACCCTCTGCAGAGACAGTTATTTGGACAAATTTGGAGGGTGATCCTGGGAACCATCGATTCTTCCTCATTGAGCCAGATAACCAAAAAGACTCCCAGAACTACATCGTGGGAAGAATTCTAGTGGAACCAAAGAACAACATGGTACCAGTAAGGCTCATGAACCCGAAAAACTACAGCGTCAAATTAAAGCGAGGGGAAGTGATTGGAGAATGCGTACCGATTTCCGCGATCTCAGCAGCAACCGAAGAGGAGCCTGTGAAGCCGGTTCCGTCATACAGATTGGCGGAACTACGGAAGACCATCTTTCAACATTGTGAACTTAATCAGGAGCAGCGAAGCACGGCAGCGAATCTACTCGGTGAGTTTGCTGACATATTTGCGTTACAAGATGGGGACCACGGCCGAACACACTTAGTACAGCACCGCATAGACACCGGGGATGCTAGACCGATTAGACAGCCTGCCAGGCGACTCCCATTAGCAAAGCAGACAGAGGTTGCGGAGATGGTTTCGTCGATGGAGAAAGAAGGGCTAATTGAAAGTTCCCAGAGCCCGTGGGCATCACCTATTGTACTAGTCAAGAAGAAGGACGGCAGCACCCGATTCTGCGTGGACTACCGCAGGCTGAATGATGCTACCAAAAAGGATAGTTACCCTTTGCCCCGGATCGATGACACACTGGACACCCTCTCTGGAGCCCAATGGTTCTCCACTCTCGATCTAAAGAGCGGCTATTGGCAAGTGCAGATTCACCCAGAAGACCGCGAGAAAACCGCATTCACTGCCGGAAATGGACTGTGGGAGTTTACAGTAATGCCATTTGGATTGTGCAACGCTCCGGCAACTTTCGAGCGTCTGATGGAACGCGTCCTGCATGGACTAACCTGGAAAACCTGCTTGGTGTATCTGGACGATGTCATTGTGGTGGGAAAAACGTTTGCGGAACATCGAGACAACCTAAGGGAAGTCTTCAAACGCTTACGCAATGCCCACTTGAAACTCAACTCGAAGAAATGTGCGCTCTTTAAACGAGAAGTGAAGTATCTAGGTCACATTATTTCGTCAGAGGGAGTGAGAACGGATCCGGACAAAGTTGAAGCCGTTAAAAACTGGCCAGTTCCCAAAGACAAACACCAATTGAGGAGCTTCCTTGGCCTCGCCACATACTACCGACGGTTCGTAAAGGATTTTGCCAAAATTGCGAAGAGCCTGCACCAGTTGACGGAAAAGGGAAAACAATTTAAGTGGTCAGGCGAATGCGAGCAGAGTTTTCGGCAACTTAAACAACAACTATGTGAGGCTCCAATACTGGCCTACCCCATCCCGGACAAGATGTTTATCGTAGATGCAGATGCCAGTAATGTTGGGATCGGAGCTGTCCTTTCGCAGGTGCATGATGGCCAGGAGAAGGTAGTGGCCTATTTCAGTAAGGTACTCTCCAAACCAGAACGGAACTACTGTGTAACAAGACGGGAACTTCTTGCTTTGATTATGGCGACGAAACATTTCCACAAGTACCTCTACGGTCAAAAGTTCCTCCTACGTACAGATCATGCAGCTCTAAAATGGTTGTTGCAGTTCAAAAATCCTGAGGGTCAGATCGCGAGGTGGACAGAGCGATTGCAGATGTACGAGTTCGAAATACAGCATCGCAAGGGAAAACTCCACTCAAACGCGGATGCATTGTCGCGACGACCTTGTAAAGCCAACTGTAAGCATTGTGTACGAAAGGAGGAGAAAGAGATCGTTCCCGTCCAAGTAGTTAGAGCTGAGCCCATCATCGGTTGGAGTACCGAGGAGATCCGGAACGCTCAAAAGGAAGACCCGGATATCGAGCCGATACTAGCTTGGAAGGAAAACATGGAGAAACCTGATGGTCGAGATATCTCCGATAGAAGCCCTACCCTCAAAGCATACTGGGCACAATGGGACTCTCTACATGTTCAAGACGGCATCTTGAGGCGGAAATGGGAGATGCCCGATGGAAAGACGTGTAGGATGCAGCTCGTGGTGCCACGTTCAAAAGTGCATGAAGTGCTGCAGGAAATGCACGATGGTGTATCCGGAGGACACCTGGGTGTAAACAAAACGCTGGATAAAGTACGGGAACGATTCTACTGGCTCAGTGCGAGAGACGACATCGAGAGCTGGTGCCGAAAGTGCGTCACGTGTGCAGCGAGCAAGGGACCAAGCGTGAAAACCCGGGGCAAGATGCATCAGTACAACGTGAGTGCACCGTTTGAACGAATCGCTGTCGACATCGCAGGACCGTTCCCGGAAACTGACCAGGGCAACCGATACATCTTAGTTGTTATGGACTACTTCAGCAAGTGGCCTGAAGCGTTCGCGATTCCCAACCAGGAAGCTAAGACCGTCGTAGAAAAGATTGTCAACAACTGGGTGAGCAGGTTTGGTGTACCCATGGAACTGCACTCGGATCAAGGACGGAACTTCGAGTCCAAGCTATTCCAGGAAACGTGTCAACTACTCGGAATCAAAAAGACCAGAACGACTCCACTTCACCCACAGTCCGACGGGATGGTAGAACGGTTCAACAGGACATTGAATGAACATCTCTCCAAAGTCGTGAGTGATTACCAACGTGACTGGGATCGACATATTCCCTTGTTCCTGATGGCTTATCGTAATGCAGTTCACAGTTCAACGGGACACACTCCGTCCGAAATCCTTTTTGGTCAACCTGTCCGGCTACCTAGTGAGGTGAAATTTGGTTCTCCCATGGCTGAGCCGAAATCGGAAGAAGAATATGTGGCAGACCTAAGGGAAAGGATCGCCGACATACACCAAAGAACTAGGACGAAGATTAAGATAGCCAGTGACCGCATGAAGACCAGGTACGACGCGAAGACAACGACGTCAGGATTTCGGAAAGGAGATCTGGTATGGCTGTACAACCCACATCGACAAAAAGGGAGGTCTCCGAAGTTGCAGCAGGACTGGGAGGGTCCCTATACAGTGGTTACACGAATCAACGATGTTGTCTACAGAATTCAACGGGGACTAAGAGGCAAGTTGAAAATCATACATGTGGATCGCCTACATCGTTACCATGGAAACAACGCCGATGCTCTTGTTCGGGACGAACAAGTTTAGGAGGGGGCAGTGTAATATCGACTGCATTAGCGACATTTAGTGGAATTGTTATATCAACTGTATTAGCGACATTTAGGCATTTTAGATATCGATCAGCGACATCTATTGGGGGGACTAGTGCTAAATTTAAGAGCATTCAGCAATTATAAGAACCTTCAGGAATTTTCTAGTACTTACCTCAGGCACGTTCCAGAACTATCGATATCTCACTAGATGGGCAAATCGTCGCCAGGAAGGAAGATTCTGGATTCGTATCTCGGGTATAAATACTACGAGCATTGAGAGCATGGACACAGTTGACTTGAGATTTAGTAGAGATACAGTTGAAAAGTGATTTGGATAGAGATTTTAATAGTGAATTAAAATTACAGAAGAATTTGATTGAGATTAATTGTTTAAGTTGTTTGGAATAAAAGAGTTGTGAATAATTGGATTTAAAGAGTTGAATATTGTTGGAATAAATAAAAGATAATCAGTTGTTTGTGAAAAGATTGAATAAAGACAAATAGAATAGAAAGGAGGAAAAAGTTTTATCATTGCGAACCGGCAAACACGTTACAATAACTTTATTTATATGAAAGAATGATTACAAATTAGTTTTTTTTTTCTATCTTCGTTCCGCGGTGTCACTCCTCCGTTGGTCCAACCAAAAAGAAAAAAACGATTCCTCGCGCCAAGGCCAAGAACGTGGTGCGCAACTTTGACGTTTCTTTGAAGGGAAATGCATGCGCAGTCGAAGGGAAGTGCATGTGCAGTTGAAGGGAGGCTATAACCTTGATGGTGCGTTCGCAACAAACGCCCTAACCCACCTGTTAGTTGGATGATCAATGCCTCGGCGGGTAAGAGCATTGGTGATTGAATCGTAGTCGGTATTGTCAAAAGCACCTTCAACATCAAGGAATGCACAGACAGTGATTTCCATTGAGCAAAGCCTGCCTCTATCTGTGTGACTAGATAATGCGGGCCGCTCTCAGTGGATCGACCCTTCCGATAAGCATATTGGTTGGGAAGCCGAGGCGTATTGTTTTTTAGACTGCCTCTAATATGAAAATCTCACAGTTTTTCCATGGTTTTAAGAAAAAACGATGTCAAACTGATAGGGCGGTAGGATTTAGGGAGCTCGCTGGGCTTATTGCCTAGCTTGGGGATGAATAGTGGAATGTATCCTAGGTTAAAGCTTGTCCTAAATAGATATACCAGAGATGGAATGATGTAGTCCAGATTATTCTGGATGAGAGCCGGAAAGACTCCATCAATCCGAGCCGACTGCCCATCTAATCCTGTCTTAGCTGAAAAGTCCACCAGACAGACTATTGGTTCTGCTGTCAATTCTACATACAATCAGAGGTGATGTCACCTCCATCAGGGATGTCTTGCTGTATCTCCGAGTCTGAGAGGTGCACCTCGAACATAGTTTCCAGGGCTTCCCTACGGCTAGATGTGAAGTTGCCGTCTGCTTTGAGAAGCAGCCCTAGCCCATTGGAGTGCTCTTTAGATAGAGATTTCTGGAGCCGGGCTAAAAAAGAATGGGATTTAAAAAAAACCTAAATCACCATTCTTTGAAAGTCAGTGATTAATGCATTCAATTTTTAGCGTTCACTGAATTGAAATCAAATGATTGCATTCTTTTCACATAAATTCAGTTGAATTCAGTATATAATTTGCAATGCATTGTTCTCGTAATAATGTTTACCAAAAGGTATTGGTGGACAGTAAAGAAAACCGTAATGAAAACGTTAGGTTTGGCTAGTGTGCTACTGAAAATAATTATAAAATCATCTTCACCACACTTATGTCTCTATGTAGACTCATTGTGATTACCATGGTGTGTTTCCTTCCCTTACTATCAACAACATGAGCTGCACCCAAGAGGAACCGATTTTCTCAGCGCGGTAAGATCGTTGACTTATGAAAAAGGTGCATACGTGTGTATTGAAAGTCTTGTTATTAGTTGTTTATTTAGTATGTGCCCATCTACACTGCAATTACTGATAAACGTATTCTGTGATAGGTGAAATGGATTCTGAAAATGAGTTTTCTTCAGACAATTTGGTACTTGATTAAGTCTCACACTCGAAATGCTTGATGAGCGCCTGGCTGATCATCGCCCACATCTCGGAAGAAATTAACACCATACGCGAAGACTTCCTTTCCAAACTCAGGGTCATACAACAAGTCTGGTCGGTCGGACTACATTGAATCACTAAATGAAACTGTCACCAACTAAGTCGAACGCGTTGAGCGAGTTGAAGCAAATGCAACTCATACCCAATTGATAAGAGAGGAGTTTCTTTCCCTGCAAACAAAGAGTAAATTCAGAAAAGCATCACTGCATTAACTATGCTCAATCATCCCTGCCAAATGTTCATTAACGCAAACAATTGGCATCACTTTCAATATCAACTGTTTATAATTGTAAAGTTGCGTAAACTGATGAGCAAAAATTAAACAAACAAGCATCGAGAAATATCTTGATAAGTTGTTGTTGTTGATGCCAGAGATCGACTGGTGTAAAATGCCACAGGAAAATAAAAAGTGAACAATTAAAAAATAGTATTTAATAAGGTTTCATATGTTTTTAAATTTTCAGGGAGTACTTTAAGCAGCGCCGAAATTAAATTGTTTATCACAACAAGGCTTAAATATGAGAAGGTTCCACTGCAGAGAAAAAAACCAAATCTGTTCTATGGGGAAACATTCTCTCAGAGATAAAAGATGAGGTTCTAGATTTCAGATTCGACAGAACACAAATTCACCCGAAAGTTTCTGAACATAA
This sequence comes from Criorhina ranunculi, assembly GCA_951813785.1. Lineage (NCBI taxonomy): Eukaryota > Metazoa > Arthropoda > Insecta > Diptera > Syrphidae > Criorhina > Criorhina ranunculi. Next base: position 52,177,337 of record OX638381.1, on the reverse strand, counting down.
TGATTAGCTACAAGAGAATTAAAAACGGGAACAGGAAAACTGGAAGGGACGCAACAACATGGGAGCATTTCGATAGATGGGATGAAGCATACGGAAGCAAGCATTCCATCGAGCCTCTTATAGAGAATTTAATTTCCACAATCTTACCTGCTGCAAATGTCATAATAAATCTGGAACAGGAGTCGCATTCTTTGCCTTCTAGACAAACCCAGACCGCCGAACAGATCTTGTTTTCGGAAGTTGCCGCTGATGAAGTGGACGAAAGTTTTCATATCGCAGAACCACACCATATCACACCTGACAAACGTCGCCGGACAACTAAAGAAAATGAAACTTTGGAATTTTCGAGACAGGAAGCAAATACAGAAGATGGGCGCCATTAAGAAAGAAGAGTTGGAAAGGCAAAAGCTTGCCACTGCGAGAACTCTAAGACAGTTTTTCATCAAATGCTGGAAAATAGAAGTTCAAATTAGTTTTTAACCGAAAACTTAGTGATAGTGACTTATTATTTTCTTAAGTATTGTTTTTGTTTTCTTGAAAAATAAAGTGCCCAGCACATGGGGACGTAATGTTCAAGAATATACTTATTTTTACCGACAAAAAGCATTGCTAAATTATTTTGTTTTTCGATTCCTTCCTATGTGTTTCTCTCTACAACATCATTACTAGGTTGTGAGGTCATTTGATGCACTCCAATATATATAACTTAAATCCTTTTCTCTATTAATAATAAAATTATGCAAAATGCAGCACACAAGCACCACAGTCGATATATTTTTCGTTGTCCTCACGTCTATGTAATGTAATATCTGGAATTTCTTGTTAAAAATGCCGAATGCTTGCTCTATGTGAACCCTTGTTGAACTGAGGCAAGTATTTAATTTTTTTTGTCTCTCGTGAGATGTCCATTATCTTTATACGGAACCATCAAATGTTTGGAAAGTGGGTATGCAGTATCCCCTCAGAGATGAGCGTTTTCAGCAAACTAAATTGATCGGTTGGTTATAGCATTGCATATAGAGCTGATGGTGTCTATACATTAGCATCATGGCAGCTCCCTGGGTACCCAATGAAAACGTCGATGAAGCGAAATCTACTATCGCAAATATAAAAAAATTTAAAAAAATTTAAAAAAAATAATCTTACTAATCTAGGCTTAAAAAAGTTATTGGTACCTGCATAGAAATTGAAAAAATTCCTTTTCGATCATAATAACTGTTTGGGTTCTTATTTGGAGCAGGTATATGAAAATGAGTCCCATCGAGGCAACCAATTACAAATGGAAAGGGATTTTCTCTGCTATTCGCAAAATCGTCCATGATCTTATTTTGTTGTTCAGAAGATGGCCAGCTTATTTCACTTTTCAGACATGTAGAAATAAGTTTTGTAGTCTTCATAAATATGTTATGGACAGTTCCTTGTCCAACATTGAAACGATCGGAAAGGATTCGAAAACTAATCCGACTATTGCATAACTTCCATAGCGTTATATACAGGCATTTCTCTAAGGAATAGCCAATTTGACCCAGGTAATTAATTGTCTAAAGAACATCTTCAATAGGCTTTGCTACACCATTGATTGCAACCCGCCTGTACTGAAACATATTTTCCGCTCACGACAGAATTACAAAGCAAACTCAAATTCACCTGTCATAATAAAATTCTGTTCTCAATTCAGCTGCATTACACCGTAAACAGCATAATAAACAGCGCTCCCTTCGCGATTTTAGAGTGGCAATGGATGGCATTGTTTACATTAATTACAGCCTAATCAAAAAAAAAGTTTCGCACTATCCTTCAACGAGTAATGATCCTTAAGCGAAGAAATCATCTGTGTACTGTTTACACAAAATTCGGTACTGTTTTTGTGAAAGCAAATTCGAATGGAAGGAGTTTAGCCATAGAAAATCTCGAGGATCTGAATGCTGCTGCGGCGAACGAAGTAACTGCATCGTAACAAAATGATGAACTATCTGCATGATTATTTCTATTTTTATTATATGATTTTTTATACTTAATTTTCTTTGTGAATTTAATTTTTCTTTTTCACTTGTTATCTTTCTCGTTTCTCTCTCTTTGCTTTAATTTCTTCCAACACTGCTGTTTAGATTTATTAACTTTTAATTATTCACTACTATTACTGGATACCTCTTTTGCTGTTCGTTGTTATGATAATGGCTAGCATACCATCACCCATGGCCATTGTCGTAAATAATGACACAGCGCGTGTTATGATAAAAATTCTATCCCAGTTTCGTCCTGGCTTTCAAGTATGTCACCTGGATGCACGGAATCTTAATGACATCATGCAACAATGACATATGCAACTCATATCGAAGGGGCTGTGAAGAAAAAGGTAAGTCGTCATCTTGGGGCGTCCGCCATATTGGGTTTAGAGAAAGACGTCGCGTAGTTTACGTAGTAGTTTCTTTTGCGTTCGAACTGCTGTTGCAGAAGCCCGTTGTGAACTTTTTACACCCGAAAGCGTTCGGAATGTACTTTTTCGAGAGACAGTAGAACTTAGAGAAGTCTTTAAGTTTGGTACGAGTATTGAATGTTATTTTTAAAATAAGGGACACCACAAGGGGCTAGTTTGAAACCACTAATACTCGTAGACTTCGAGGACAGAGGACAACGGGTAGGCCAGCGTTCGATAGAGGAAAGCTAAAAGCATACCAGCCGAATTTTCTCCTGCTCCCGGTACGACGCAAGAGAGTGGGGGACTTTGTCGGTTAACGAACCAACAAGTCAGTGCACGCCGAGTGGTCTTGAAGAGTGCGTGTCATTGTAGCATTGCTTGAGAAAATACATTACTCCTTTATGTATTGCAGAATCAAGTGCTGTAGACAATTTCAGGCTTTTAAGAGCTATGTACTTTTAAATTCAGGAAAACAGTGACGCATTGAAGTTGAAAATGCCATAGTACATGAAAATAAAGTGGAATTAGAATCAGCGTCGAATTAAAACGGACCCGTTTGGAAATGTGGAGAGGTGTTGGCACTGCTGAATAAGAAAGAAAGTGCTGTGGCTCAGGGTAGGGCCCGGAGACGGCTTGGGTGCCGGTAGGAAGGACGGCGGCACGGTTTTTGAAGCTCGGCTCAGTTCGTCGGACGGGGGCGGTTCTTACCCAGCACCACCTGATCACAGACAAAATCCTCGTGCCTGAGAGCTGGTAGAAAGAGAAGAGAAACCTACATAGACGTCGGACGGACGGAAAGAACAGAAAGAAAAGAAGAGGAAGACCAGAAACTGTGCCTCTTCTCGAGAGAAAGATGGGAATCACCGTCAGAACTACAACTAACTAACCTAGACTACACCTATACTTACCTATGCCTTAAACTTAGCCCTAACTATCCATAGAATAACTTTTAACTACCCTAATCTAACTCTAATTGACCATATTCCTCTCTCACTCTCGGATAGGGGTTTGTCAAGGGCCAGAAGCCAGCCTGATGTTGTCGGCAGTGACGTAGCCGACCCACCCGTATGTCTTGTGACACATCCGTCGTCATTCCTCACAACCGATTTTAAGGAACAGCCCCTGAAATCTGTCCACCCGGTCACACCCTAGGTCATGTGGAGTATGAGTTAGTCGTTTTGTCAGTGACCCTAGTCGTTCGTATAGTCCCTATGTCATCGTGGCACTATGAAGGCCGGCCTGTCCACTTCTCAACCCACCGATCGCAGGAAAACACTATTCCACTGCTCCCAATGTCTCTCGGTAGGAGGCCCAGATACGCTCCAGAGAATTTGACTTGGGTGGCAAAAGGGGGCATCGTTGCTTCCAGCCGCGGTTTCTGCTAGCCGGTGTGCCACGGAAAGCGGGTCTCCGTTAGCGGCTGAGCCGTTCCTTTCCGGGAGTTTCCCTCTTTTTCCGCTTCTATTCCATTCATCTCGCCTCACCACCCAAGTCCCTTCGACCAAAGTTATAACAACCATTATACTATCTTTCTTCCAGTAGAATCCCTCCTTAGAAGGATCTTCTATCCTTGGTTCCAAGGAGGTGTAGTTTGCTTGGTAATTCACCCGGGCACCACTCGCGAACAGAAGGTTTTTTTTTTGTCCTACAGTAGGTTTAGGGTGTCGTCCTTGCTAACGAAGCTACATTGATCACAATTCACGGTAGACAGTGTTGCAGAACGGGACGGCGATACATTGAAACGTCAACAAAACTCATTACCATTTGGCATCTACCTATTGTAATTCTTTGGTGCCGACTGGCGGTTTTGTTTTTTTCTTTGGGTCCAATTGGACTTTGTAGATCGCCTTGTTTTACTTATCCCTTCTCTAACGGACGCAGACAGGATGCCGGATGTCGCTAGGATCGCAGGTATTTTTGCATCGGGGATTATTTGTAGGAGAAACATTTCCGCGTTCTCGACACATAACCTCTTTGCAATCATTTTTTTATTTTTGTTCCCTTCTACTGTCCTTTTTGTTTTTTTTTTTCCTGGTTTTATGGCCCCGTAACAAAAGCCGAGCAAGAAAAGGCCATGTGAGGGAATCAAGTTGGCACAATCGTCGATTACCGACATTAACATTTCGGTGCGTCAACTTTGGCGGGATTCAGTGGTGTGGGATGTGGGTTTACAGCCACAGAACCGCCTCCAATGGACGAAAACTATTCGAAAGAATCCCCATAGATGGTCAGCCTGAAGGTCATCGTAGACACCTCCGGGGCAGATGAAATGCAGCGAATGTAAGCTTATAAACAATATTTTTGGTTTCATTGGCCAAAGCGACGACGTTTTCACGGAAATCCCAAGTTAATAGCTCCGGCTACCCCAACCCAATTTTTTCATATGGAACACTCACCACAAGCTGAGGGTTATGACATAACCACTGGTGTATTGCCATTGTTTATCAACCAGTTATTGTTTTTAGCATATGCCTGACGAAAAGAAAAAGGCCAATGCCCTAACAACGTACATCGCGGAGAGAGGTTAACCAATGGATACGTCGTTGCTGGACAGTAAATTGAATTATCTTCACAAGAAATTGACTGACACTTCAAATTCCTTTGTTGAGAGGTTGCTATCAAGGGATCCGACGGAGCTGTCAGTTGTGTGCGTTGACGCAACGCAGTTTCATATAAAACCTTCTTATCAGCTCCTGACTTACCCGTTATATTTGCGTTCAAGCGCAAGGTAATCTTTCGCATACGAAGGTGATTCTGAAACTTTTTTAATCACCTCCGCTTCCAAATTTTACCTGTTGCTCGCAATTTCATTTGGGCAGCATAGCTCAAAACATTTGCAGGTACTTCAGTTAGCCGTTTTCCTGCGTTTGGTGTTATCACTGCATTCGTCGAACTCTACAGCACGTCTCCCTACCTTAGGAACAAAAAAACTTTTGAAAAGCACAGCCTTGCTCCAACCAAGATGTTTCATTGGCCATAAATCGGTTTCTATGTTTATCGTGCGTTATCCACTAAGTACGTAATTGGCCGTTGAAATTTCGCAGATCTTTTTTAATTGCTGCGCTGTTTTCAGAAGAGTAAGCTGTTTTTTTCATTATGAAACTTACAACTTCATCAAATTTTTGCTCAAAATTGTTTTTTTTTTCACTTTTTAAAAATACTTCTACTAACACTTTCTTTTTAATAGAAATTATCAAAGAAGTACCTATCTGAAAAAAAATAAATTTTTTTCAGCCATCAGACTCTACCTTGTGACAGAATTAATTAAAAAAATCGAAAATGCGCGGGAGACTTTCACGTCTGGCTTTTGTTTCTTAAAAAGGAATATATATGTTATAAAAAATACTCCGTTTAAAAAGTCTCTCGCGCAAATCAGAGAAAAATAACATTAAACATTTTGTCGGTTCATTAAGCTTTTAGTATAAATTGTTTTCTTATTCACTGACCTTGGTTTAATCCAGACATATTCTCAATTTTATTTAATTCACTCAGAAAAATTTTAAATTTTACTTTGAAATATTCAACGCACAAACACTTGGTCTCGCAAATAACAGCTAATGTATATTTTACCGCTTATTCTATATTACACAACTTACTTCCAGCACTGCAAAAATTTGAGTAATGATGCACAATTGTATTAACTTTACAGTCAAACAATTTTTTCATAAAAAAACATTTAGTTTCAATTTTGCATTTTGGGCATATTCTCCTTTAGTCGTTTCAATTGACAACTGTCACGTTGTGATATTCTCTTAGTCGCAGTAGGTGACAAAAGTATAAAAATTGTTTTGTAGCAATGAAAACTCAGACGGGTAAGGAAACTAAAAAAGTCACGCCATCTCCTGGCGATAAATTTATTGCAAAAGCAAACGCAGACAGCAGAAGAACTGTCAGATTTTCTTGGTGGGCACTTCATCGCATACTTTTTCAGTATAGTGCAGAATGGCAACGAAGAGATACATAGAGAGCGCTAAAGCAGCTGGCAGAAATGCAGAAGAAAAAGAGAAAAAATCAATTTTGGGTCAATCCCTTCTTGGAAAGACGAACGCTTCACGATATGGAGGCACATTTATTAAAAGATTTAATGTGGGAAGTTGTAGATGATTTTACAAATGTTTGTAGAATGACAATACAGTAAAAGCCCTTTAATTCGGAATTCTTTAATTCGGAAAACTCGTTTATTCGGAAAAAAAATTCGGTTTTCAATTTTTGTATGTAAAAAATTAAATAACGCAATGATTGAACTCGTATAGGTAGCAAATAGATCTCAAATATGTAGAAGTCGGAACAAATCATCAAAATGTCTATTGTTAGAGTCCCGGCAATTCACATTTAGAAGTCGGGAAAAACCATTAAAAAAAAATTGTATTGGGGAATCCCGGTAATCTACATTTAGATATTGTCTGGGAAAACATCAGTACAGTTTAAATTGGCGATAAATGTATTTATAATTATAAATAATTTTATGTATTATTTGCAATCTTTTGTGTTAATAAAATAATTTTTCGTTTTAAGTTCTTGGATTTTTTCATCAATAGGATCGCGTTTTAATGCATTAAAAAAAATCTCTCATTAATTCGGAAAATTCGTTTATTCGGACTGACCTTCCCCCCAACCATTCCGAATTAACGAGCTTTCACTGTACATAAATTTCAAGAAAATCGATACACAAATGAGATTTGCGATTACGCCGAGAGTTCGTTTAGCGGTCACTTTAAGATTTATTGCATCTGGTGATTCTTACAGATCGCTTGAGTTTTTGTCGCATGCATGGAAAACAATGAGCAAATTTATTCAGGAAGTTTTGAATTCTGTTGCCGACGCTTTGGAAGGGAACTATTTAAAGGTTTTTTTTTTTCTTATTTTATCATTGCCATTTTATATTTCAGAACTTTTTTTTAGACACCAAGCTCTGAAAGTAAATGGAAGGAAATATCGAATGATTTCGACAATTTTTGGCAATTCCCGTATACCCTTGGATCAGTTGATGGAAAGCACATTGGCATAAAGGCGCCACCGCGTCCGGGATCTTATTTCTACAATTACAACGGATATTTCAGCAACGTCCTGTTGGCTGTGGTAGATGCTCATTTATATTGACGTCGGGAGAGCATCTGACGTCATTATTCTTAAAGCAGCTTTTATCAAGCATTAATAAATGAACAAATTAATATACCTCCACCAAGTCGTTTAAAGGGGCAGGAAAAAAACACTCCTTATTATTTCATCGGCAATGACATTTTTGGACTCGACCTTAACTTTTTGAAGGTCTACAAAAAAAGCTCAAATCTAACAACTTCTCAAGAATTGTTTATTTACCGGTTGAGTTGGGCACGGTTGACTGTTGAAATGGCTTTTGGGAGGCTAACTGCTTGTTTTCGGGATTTCCATAGACCAATTGAGATAGCATTGGATAGCTGCGATATTTTGGTGAAAGCGTGTTGCGTTTTGCACAACTTTCTCACCTGAAAAATAGATCTAGAAAGCCAGCCGATAATGCAAAACAGGATCATGATATATATAAATATCCATATCAAGTTCGTGAAAATGTTTGTCAATATTGTGTCACAGATGGTGATGTTGAATTCCAGTGTATTAAAATAAAAAAACAAACAATTCGTTATTCGAAATTATTATACAAGTTATAAAACAAGAGCGAAACTGCTCACCGAGCAACAAAATAAAAACTCATACTATTTAATAATTATTTTTTTTTATTTCTTATTAATTAATACCGGAAACATTGTCTCCGGTAAACTAAAACTCATTGTTAAACGAAATAAAAGAAATGCCAGCATCTTGAAGTGCTGACTGCAGTTTGTCACTGCTTTTGTCAGATGACGATTGCTAAGCCGTGTTTGGATTTGTATTTTCTTTAGATAATATGGAATTAAGTACTGCTGCGGTAAGCTGGTTGTGTATTTTTTGCATATTTACTATCACTTTATACGGCGTCAGCTGACTAAGTTGAAAAGCTACAGTCTTTCCAAACGGCCAATACACCGTCTCTTCTGGAGGTTGCCTTGTTGCATGCTTGACTATTGCGTCGATAGTTCGTTGGAGACGTAGACTTCCGTTTTTTTTTTTTCAAAGATTTCTCTTGACGGTTGTTGATGTTGATACGGACGTTGATGCCGATATCACTGAAGAAACAGACGTTTGTGGCGGTCGCACAAAATTATCAAAGGACTCGCGACGACCGCATCGGACTGAGAATCTTCGAGTGATTCCTTTGCTTCCTAAATATTAAAATCCTAGAGGAAAACATTAATAAGTAAATGTGTAATAATTAGTAATTACTTCCATACATACCGGATTAAAATTTGAATTCGTTTTCCGCAGAATAATAACAGGCTCCAAGAAATTGAACTCTTCATAATAGAAAAGATTTGGCTGATAAACGGAACTGGATGCAATCCCAAACGTAAGTCTTTCTTAAATATAAAATTTTTTTTCAAGTCCTCCACGCCTTTTCCGAATTTCTTGGATAACTGAATCCATGCACTTTTTTTTTTAAATCGACCCGTTTATACTCGACACTTTTATAATTCCACAGACTTTCAAATTGCGAAGAATTATTTTTTAATTAAATCACTTCTTCTTGTGATAATTTCCAATCACTCATTTTAGCAAAAAAAAAAAAAAGACCTTCCGGCACCAGCCGCAAGAGATAGGTGGATTTCTTTAGTATACAACTTTTAAGTAATATTGAGGTAATCCAAAATGGCGGATCCAATACCGATCCAATACCGAATTTATAATAAGTGCCCATAAACGAGTATACATTTTCAATTTCACCGAAATCGGAGCAATTTTAAACAATTTCAAGATGGCGAATTCAAAATGGCGGAATTTTTTTTTGCATAAAAATACTTATGATTTTTACTATTTCTATCCTAGTAAAAAGAAAAATAAACAAAAATTTAATGTGCAATTTGAAAAATTAAAATGGGCGTGACACGCCCCCCTCTGAACCGATTACGCCCATCTACGAACTTAACTGAGCTATTCACCATATAAACAAGTGTAGAAAGTTTCATTCAATTCGGTTAAGAACTGCGGCTCCTATCGTGCGGACAAACATCCGTTATATTGCATATATATATATATATATAGATATATGTACATACATATATATATATAAACATTTGAACGGACCATGGTTTTGGTGTTTACTATAGAGGTCTTGAAAAGTTGCATTCAAATTTTTTGAAAGTTACGTCATGAGGACCTCTGCAATAGGTAGTATTTCTTCGAAATCCACCTAAAAAAAGAAACTCAGGGAAACGAAGAAAAATCACAAACAAAATTGCAATGAAAATGACGGAAGTGACAGCTCTATTGGCGATAAAGTATGCGATGAAAGCATACTTTCTATCGCATGCTATGAAAATATGGCTGCTGTAATGGTTTCCTCTTGCGATAATGATAGCATGCTATGGATTTATCGCTAGTGGCGCTTCACCGTTGCTTGAAGGTTCGCTTCCCTCAGCACTGTATTTGATTCTCGCCAAATAATTTGCCTTCCGTCATTGCCAATCAAGTTAAACTTGCTTTCGTCATTAAATATTACCGACTTCCAAAAGTCTGGACCTTTGCTTAGGGTAAAGGCACTAGCAGTCGGCCATTTAACTTTTGTTGTAACTTATACAAGACCCAGTTTTTAATATTTACCGTATTTTCAAGTCTTGAATTGTAATCAATAGATTAGAATATGGCAAATCAACTAATTAAAAAAACCTATGGTTAAATAGCTGCCGGTAATAATTATGATGAATTGATTAAGAAATGGCACTCGAAGTTAGTTACCCTCACCGGCCACTAAATGTATGATGATTATAGTATTAAGGACAAGAATCGCAACCGATGTTTATGAGGTGCATCGCTTATAAGATCCTTGTAGCAATTCTTGCAGATTTGTTTAGCAGTTGAAGTTTCTGCGTCGGGTCGTTTTTTAAACCTTTTGGTTTGAGGGTTTGAAGAACCCTTTTGTTTTAGAAGTCTTTTTTCTGACCGTTCATCCTTTCCCTTCCTAAAAGCTTCTTGTTCTACTTGTTTTTTTTTCGCTCCTTATTAAAAAAAAAAAGAAAAGGCCCTCTAACCTAACGATGAAATAGCACTTGAAGGTTGGCAGGATTCGATGTTTCGCCTTTTCGTCCTCTTCCTAAACGGAACTGCAAAGTGTTGATCCTACAATTTGATCATATGTCCGATCAAATTCGGCTAATGATTTTTTTTGTCCGGCTCTACATTTGGCTAAGTGCTATTGTGTTTCCGAAATCGGTTCATTGGCTTGGCAAATGATCGTACCACCAGGGGACACACACACAAAATCCGGCACATAATCGCATATGACATAAAAAGAGTATATACGCACCATTAGGCGATTAACCCGCAACCGATCTTGCGAACGATCGATGGTGTGACAGATCTTGTGTGGGTGGCTTCGGGAGGGGCGATCGTACGAAGGGTCCGAGAGGGGTCCGCGAACCAATGTACACCCATGAGGATCGTGCGAGAATCCCGCTAAGAGAATATTTTTTCTCGCACGATCGCGAATCGGGACACGAGAGTACAACGTTGGGAGGAAGGCGAAAAGACGAAGCAAAGAAGGGAGTTGAGGGAGTCAATTTTTAGAAACAGGCAAGTTCGGTCACTGCTCCGGAGCTTATATAAAAAAAAAGAAGGGAACGGTCTCAAGTTCGGGTTCGTGTGTGTGTGGAAAAGAAAAAGAGGGGGGAACTTTGGATAATTGAAGTCTCAAAAAAAAACAAAATTATTTGAACAAAAGCTCGTTTTTCTGCCAAAGTGTCCGGACGCGGGCCATACAAAGCCAAACAAAAAAAGTTAAAAGTGCAGCGTTGTTTTGCCGACGGCAAATTAAAAAGGAAAAAATGGTTTTCGTTATGTGCATGCACTTCTTTGTGTAATGGTGATTTTTCGGGAATTTTTGAAGCAATAATCCGCCCTCCGACGAGCTAAGCCTTTGACCTGCAACGCATGCACCCCGCTTCCGAGTTTCTCGAAGTTCCTTTTCCCATCCTTTCCCTCAATCCTTATCCTCAGTCCCATAACCCCAAAAATGTTTTCAGACTTCTCCCCTCTCTGCTCCTCCACATCACCACCGTCCATTACAAGGTCGAGGAGAATCATTTATATTTCTATTGCTCAAGAATACTACTGGTTTTGGATAGAAAAGATGATTTCGAATGGTGCTAGTAACAGACGGGCTAACGGTTGAAGTTATAGTGGCAGTTCTACTCCTTGGTCTGCCTTCATCAATAGTTTCATTCATTGGACTTTTATTTGCAGGTGCATCTTTGATTGTCTCATCGGAATCGGGATGCTCTTGGTTTGGATTTTCTTCAACAGGTACTACATTTATGAAAATCTTGAGTTATGTTTAATGTGCTATCATCTGTTATGTTCAGAAGCGATGATATATTTATTGATCTCATGACCTTTATTTGTTGGGACGTTTTCAGCTACTTTTTGCGAGGTAGTCTTGACACACTTGGAAAAGTCCGCTGCATTTAAATCAAATGGATAAAGACCACACTTGCGGAATCCATTCTTAATAGTGACAGATGTATTTTGTTTACTTAAAAGAGTATCTTTCAGCAATGGACAAAACTTTTCTTGTGAGGACTTCGCCATAATTTTCCATTTGCCAATTATGCAGCGTTCGTTTCCAATCTGTTTTCAATGGCTTAAAGAGACCGACGGACAGTGGGGAATTTGACCGATCTAGCTGGCCAAAATTATTTAGGTTGTTTAATTGATTCAAATTATATTGTAGAACTACGACAATGCAATATATTAACAAAAAAATACCAAAACATGTGTTTCACAAAATATTTATTAAATTTGTTTTATGCGCACATTATTCAGGTATTTCTGAAAATATGTAATAGCTGACAACTTGAGACTTTACAACTTTTTTTTATTTTTTATTTTTTTATTAATGTATTAATAGAGTGTGTCACATAGATCTTTTTGGACAAATAAAAACTATTTTTGGTAGGCGTACCAGTCTTCCTCATCAGATGGAACTTCAGCTTCATTTGACGACTGCTGGTCATCATCCGAAGATTGGTTCAGGTTGAGAGGTTGGGCTGCAAGTAACATTTCTAATGTTTCTTTTAGAAATGGTAGTGACTTCTTTTTTGGTGTTGGCCTCATGCCAGATAACAGAGGATCAGAACTGAGGAGTAGCCTGTTTAGCATGTCAGTGTTACAAAATGTTTCCTAGCAAAATGTTCACGATATTGTCGAAAATGCTTATTCCTCGCTTCAGCAGTCTCTTCCGAAAGTTGACCAATAGGTAGTAAAGCACTTTGGATAACAGTGGCACCGTGAATTAAAATTGTATGCACTGTTGGAGTCATTGGGTGCCAAGGATAAAGATTCACGTATAGTTTCGCTGTTTCCATAGTAAATTCAGCAAATTTGTCGGTGTCGATTTCATGTCCGGAAGATATTGTTTCCAATATAACCTTAAATCGATATATTAAATTGAAATCAACACCTGTTATCTCCGATGCAATAACAGGGTCGTTTAAAAACCTTTGGCTGGTGTTCCCGTCATTTGTGTTACCAAAGCAGGGTTTTAGTACGTCAACTATCAGACCCAGTTTCTTTTTGAAATCTTCTTGAATTTGCAGTTTCCTTTGTTTGACAAGTTCTTTCTCATTTCCTGACTGCGCGCGCTATTTCTTTACGGGTAGTTTATAAGAAAGATGTAGCAAACTTTCAAATCTACATGTTCAACAACGACAAACGGATCTAAATTTCGGAAAAGCGCGGGTTTGCGCGGTCATCTTTATATTAAGACCTGTGGCCTATTAAAACAATTTATAATTTTGTATTTGCAAGCATTTTTTTAAAAAAAATTTGCGATATTTTGTTTTTAAAAGTCACAAATTTTGTTAAAAAATGCTTGTAAATACAAATTTGTAAATTGGTGAAATAGGCCACTGAATTACCGCCGAGACGCACCCTGAAGCACAACAAATAGCTTCGAGTTTGTTAAAGTTAGGAAAAAAAAACCGGCTACAAGGCGTCTTTTCCTAAATATTTCTACTTCGGACAAAATTATAATAATAAAAACGGCATTTATGTAATTACCAGCTTCAACACTATCCATGATGCTTAAATTCAAGATTTACACACACAAAATATATCCACCTTATGAAAATAAAAAATGTAATTGTAACAAAACAAACCTCTGTCTAACGCAACGAATGTCTTCCGAATAGTGTGAATAGCGGGAAATTGAAAGCTAAGAGAGATGCGGGAGGGCATGTGTATTATCTGTTGACCTTCTAGCATTAACGGGACGCCTAATTTTTTTTACATACAGTTAGTTTTAGAAAAATCACTTTTGGCCAGCTAGATCGGTCAAATACCCCACTGTGCGACGTCAGCAGGTTGCAAAATATGCGTCGTATTAGGTGGCAATGCATATAAAATAATCTGTTTTTCATTGCAATATTCGGACAATTCAAGTGTTAAGTGCGACTTGTGACTATCAACAAAAAAAAAAAAATCGCAGGCCTTTTAATTTGTTCGTTCTCCAACCACTTATCAACACAATTTGCAATGTACTCGAAGAAAGTCTTGATTCGCATCCACCCACTCTCAGTCCGACCCAAAATCCAATCTTCCGGCATACTATTCACGATTTCTTTCGGTGGCCTTAAATAGGGAAAAATAACCATGGGCGGTAGAAGTTCACCATCGGCAGAAAAAACAATAGTTGTATCCTTTTCATGTGCTGTCGTTATTTGGTAAACATTTTTATACCCCCTAGGGGTAATAACTTTTCCAGTTTTCGGACATTGGCAAAAGCTTGTTTCATCACCATTAAGGATTCTAGTTGGATCTTCTAATATGGCTTTTTGTCCCAATCCTTTAAGATAATGTCTAACCTTTGAAATCCAGCGCCTTATAGACGTTTCGGTTATCATAGCTCTCGCCTTGCTGATTGACTTCACTTCCCTATTAGCCAAATCAGGGTTTCTTTTAATGAATAAGCTCAACCAAGTTTTACCTGGTCTACAACATTTAAATAGAGTCTTCCTCTTCGTATCTTTAATAATTTGTTGAACTGTGTTGAGCAAATCGTCTTGTTTAAGTGGAAATCCGCACAAACATACATTTTTGATCCAATTTGCCATCATTCTTTCTTCTGCGATCGACAAATATTGATCGGGTCTCTTTTTAACAATATAGTTTTTTAGTTTCCCACAATGGAAAAAACGTTAGTATATTTAAAAATGTGTTTAATTAAAATAAACTTCCAAGTGAATTTTCTTCCAGCTTGAAAATAACAAATAAAAACAAATGGAAAAACTGGTTACAGTTATGGAACAAAACACTGAACTAGCAAGTGGCAAAGGTCAGTTTGGTTCTAGCAAAGAGGACAAGAACGAGCAGTGGGAAATGATTGTTGTCGAATTGAATAGCTTAGGACCACCTATTCGAACATCCTTCGAATGGCAACGGGTAAGTCTTTATAGTAAAAATAAAAATACGTCATAATATAATGTAATGCAACATAACATCTTAGGTTTGGATTCATTATAAAACCTAAAAAGGAAGTTGGCTTCTAACAAAAAGAACATACAAGCTACTGGGGGAGGTCGTTCCGAAGAAATAAGCCTTAGCCCTCTGGAACAAAGTGTGGTAAACTTAGTACACCTGGCAGGTGCTGTGAGTCCATCAGGACAGGCCATGGGTATTCAAGATAGATAGATAGATTTATTATACTTGAATTCATTTACAAATTGTTAATAATATTTAAATTTAAGACATGGCTTTACGCCGTCTGCCCGAGTTTGACATGATTTATATAATTAATTAAAAAGATTCTTCAATAATTGAGCTTCTGTATCTTAATGCAATTTTACAGTAACTGTGCAATTTACTCCAGTCAGTGCCATTCAAGATAGATCGCATCTCCTCTTCCTGCAAAACTCGCTTCCCAAAGATCTGAAGTCTGAGCTCCCTTAAAATAGGGCATCTGCCCAGAAAGTGATATATATTCTCTCTCTCTCGCTGATTGCACAAGGAGCAAGTCATTGGCAGATCTTCTCGATGTGGAATAAAGTTTAAATTTAATAACTCTCCTCTGGCTTTGAAAATCATGGATATTATTTTCGCAGAGTATCTTTCGTGGAAGAAGTTCTTTTCACATAACTTATGGTTTAAGCTCGCATATATTTCCCGGTGCAAAGAACTTGCTACATTTTCAATGCTATCTGCAAGCATCTTCTCATCGACAGCAGAGACGAAATTATAAAATTCTTCCTTCCAGTGTGTGACATTTTCCGCATTCAAATTTAAATTATATTCGCAGAGCTCTGAGAGCTTGTACCATTCCTCAACAAACAGTATTTTCGCCTTAAATACGTAGTTTAGTACATGCTTAATCAACCTTTCATCGTTCAAGGACATAATTTTTAGTATGTAGTTGAAATGTAGTTTAAGTGTTTCCGTGAATAAAGGTGACATACCAGTTTTAACCAACAGCATATTATTTGGTGTACACTGCGGTAGTTTGAATACTCTTTTTAAAAAGAACCGGAGAAGCTTCTCTACTGTATCGTATGGCTTATAACCCCACACTTGCGCCCCATATAGCATGATTGTTTTGGAAACAGCCTGAAATATTTGATATTTTATTTTTATTGATATTTGTTTGTTTTCCAGACAGTTTTTCCAGGCTGCACTTATAGCCGACTTAGCTGCTGTAAGTTTCTCCTTAAAATGTTGTTCCATATTCATATCACTGCATATGTTCATACCCAAGTACTTGTACGATTTCACTATTTCTAGCTCCTGTCCGTCAAAAAAACCACTTTTCATTTCTGGCATACCTTCCTCCACCTTTTCTAAAAACCATTGTCTTAGACTTATTTATATTGATGTCTAACCTCCACTCCTGGCAGTATCTTTGTAGGCGATTGATCATTCTTTGCAAACTCTCCGGTGAGTCTGCAAGCAACACCAAATCATCTGCATACAACAAAACTTTTATGAGGATCCCTCCGATTCTTATGCCTCCACCTAGACATTCAGTTATGTCATCAATGAACATGATGAATGCTTGAGGGCTAAAGTTGCATCCCTGTTTAACACCCGTCATAGTTTTGAAAAAATCTCCCAGCAGCTTACCGTCCCAGACTACCGAGGATGTTTTTTCATATAGCTTTTCGATGAGATTACCAAACTTTCTGGTTAGGCCTCGGTTATATAGTTTGTAGAAAAGTGCACTCCTATCTACCGTGTCGCTGCTTTGAGATCCACAAAGAACGCATACAGTTTTTTCTTTAATCTCATAAAATTCTGTGCCACAGTTGTTAAAACGAAAATTTGATCTATTGTTGAGTAGTTTTCTCTAAAACCAGCCTGAAACTGACTCAGAAGATGATTTTGCGAAGTCCACTCTTGAAAACGTCTAGCCAAAATACCCATTAATATTTTTAAGGACGAGTTTAAAAACGCAATTCCTCGGTAGTTTTCAGGTAGGTTAGGGTCGCCTTTTTTGAAGATGGGAAAAATCACACTCTGTTTGAAGCTGGTTGGGATATCTCCTGTTTCAAATATCCTATTAAATTCTTTTGTGAGCATTGCTATGAGTCCATTATTCGCATATTTGTAGATTTCAACAGGGATGCCATCAATTCCAGGTGCTTTTCGGTCTTTGCTCTTAGCCAGCCAACTTTTTACTTCTTCTTCCAATATGGTACTATCAAGGAGCTCATTCGTTGAATTCGGTATTGCATACTGGAATTTAGATGGGTATTCCAAAAGTTAACAGCGAAGCCACACTCGAAAACAAAACAAAGGATTATGAAGTGCCGGAAGCAATCGAAAATATTTCCCCAAATATAATGGATACGCCAAACACCAGCTCTACTTCGCGCTGCAACGTTGGAAGAAAAAGAAAACATGTTAAAGTGGAAAGGTTAGAAGCCATTTAAGAGCAGACTGCAAACCAACGGAAAATTTTTGGAAACGTTGGAAAGCTGGAAAAAGTTCAATCGAAAAATTATGATCTTAATAAAAGATCCTACGAACTAAAAAAAAAAAAATTATGAACTCGCAGAAAAGCAGAGCATCGAAGCCAGTGAACTTCACAAGTTGAATATGCAACTGACAAAGAAAAAAATTTAAATGCTGGGGACATGCAAATATCTCCAGACCAAAATCTGTAAACAAAATAATCCTGAGAGAGCAGAGACTTCGAACGTAGTGCACAACAAGCATTAACATTTTTCGTAGCTTTTTCTGGGCTGTAGTGCAGCCCTCGAGTAGAAAGAGACAGCGAAACTTGTTTAAAACAATCTCAATGGTTCTTTCAATGATGTTCCTTGCCTTTGCATGCGTTATATTAAATCGAGCCTTCGGACTTCCACTTTCAGCCATGCGGTAAGGAGTTATCAGGGTTGTCTCCAATGGGTACCCAGCATCCCCTGAAAAATACATTGATCTTCAGCAGAAATAGATTTAAAAATTTGGAGGTACACAACCTAAAATCCACGAATTGTGTTGACTATTTGTTTGTAAAAATTCTTTGTAGTCACTCATATTCCAAATAAAAGAATCATGCTCTGAGCCAGGATATCTCGCGTCTACATAGCGGACGTTCATTTTGTAGTCACAGACCTTAATCGAAACTATTGAACTTTTATCAGTGAATGCGATGCAATTACTCATCATCATAACATTTAAGCTAAAATATCCTTTTCTGTTCAAATAGATGCTGGAGATCTTTTTTAGGAGATAAAATACGAACATGTGTCCCGTCTACACACCCGATTATTCCGGGAAAACCAGTCTTCTGATAAAAATGTATCTTCGATCCATTTGGTTCCTCTTCTGACAATTGGGCTTTTATACATTTTGGACATATACGATCCTGTAGCACTCCCAGTACTTCGGTTAAAACCACTGAGACTGTCGGATATCTCGAGACCAAAATCTTTAAACAAAGTAATCCTAAGAGAGCAGAGATTTCATGAAAACAAAGACTTCGTATTTTACTGACTTAATGTTTTTTTTTTTCTTTATTTATTTGTTAAACTACCAAATGGAGTGATATTTTATGTTTACTTTCCTTTGTTTACTTCGAAATGTCGGGACTACGGGTACACGGGTTCACGTGCCAGATGCGGGTATAGGGATGCTCATGCCAGTCACGGGTACACAACACAGACACGGGGAAAAAATCACTTGTGTGGTTGTGCGTGTTGGTTTTATACGACGGTGCATGAATGCCGTATTTATTTGCGTTGCGCATGAGAAAGGAACTCGCTGCGGCGCATGGGTTCCGTATTTATCTGCGTTGAGAAAGCCAATTTTGTGATGGTTTTAAGTAGGGCTCCAGATTTCACGTGTTCACGTGTACACGTACTACACATGTATTATATTTAAGATTTGCGTGTATTAACACGGGTACATGTGCGAGACTCGGGCACACGTGTTTTTAAATACACTTTAATTTATGACGTGAATTTGATTCGTTTCGTGTATGATGTGCTTGTACTCGGGCTGTGTATGACGTGCGCGTGCTTGGTTGATGTATTTGGGTTGCGTATGATGTGCACGTATTTGGCCCGTCTATTTGGGGTGTGTACTTGTAATAATTTATTTACCACATGAAATATTCGATTTTGTGATAAAAATTTCAAAGCCGATGTTTTCTCATTTTTTTACTTTTCCTATTAGAGATAGGTGGCGACTTATGGTCACGGGGCATTCTCCCATATTTGGTGCAATGTCCCCCAATAAAGTACTAGGGGGTTCTGTTGAAAAATTTACCAACGCAAGATGCTGTATATTCTTATTCAAAATAATTCAGAACAAATCACCAACGTATTTGTACGATAAATTGCAATTTGCCCGATCCAGCAGAACATTCAGCCTTATATTTCATAAATATAGGTACCTTGACTCCTCACGCCTCTTTTACGTCCATGCCATCAGGTTCTGGAATTCGTTGACCGTTCACATCAGGAGGAATCGCAATATATCGAGCTTTAAATCGGCAGTTATTAAATATTTCGAATTGAAGTGATATGTAAGCGCTGTTCCTTCTTTTTCCTTTTTTCCCTTCTCTTTTTATTTATTTTTTATTATTTAGAATGTACTTTTGATTTCTTTCATTTTTTGCATTAATTAAATATGCACTTAGGGTTGGTATATTGTGAAATAATGCTTGTAATGTAATTACCTTTGTACTATTAAAGAATCAGTCTTATTGTACTTATACTATTTATAATGAATTTAAATTTGAACTTGAAATATATTTATAGGTGGCGCAGGTTACCCCTTAACACCGTACTTAATAACACCTTTTAGATGCATAATTGTAGAACAAACACTTGGACTATTAAAGAATCGTTCCAAGTGCTTAATGGGAGGCCGAGAACTTCACAATAAGCCAAAAAAAGAGACAAAAATAATCAACGTTTACGCTGCACTCCATAATATTGAACTGTCTCATGAATTCATAATTTCATAATTTAATGCAGGCGAAGGTAGCGTTGCTCGAAATCAGTTGCTGAATTTAATTTAGAATAAAAATAAGTAACCTTTGGAGTGTATTTATATTTAAATTTATACTTCTGAAATATGGGTAGTCTATTGGAACATTGTTTATTTAAAAGACGTTATGTAGAAAAAAACTGTTATTATTATATATTAACTATTTTATTATATACTATTTTTTTGGAAAATTTCCAAATCCCAAGAGCACTATCACTTTGTCCTCTTTGTGTTAGTTTTTAGTTTTTCCTTACCTCGAGCATGTCCTTATTTGTATCCTTTTGCAAATAATACATTTTCCCCGTGAATTCGTAAGTGTCCTTTTGATATTCTTCAATTGCAGAGATTTGTTTGGTCAGGTCTTTGAAATCTCACGAATGCTCTTTCAAAAGTTTAAGGACTTATATCCACTAAAACTTGCTCACTGTCTAGCGTCGGCCCTTCCGGATTATGAGTTTCATTTGGGACGACCATCATATTTTCAACAAGTTCGTCCGCAGTTATAATTTCAGTTACCGTTAAATCATATTTTTGTTGTTGGTAATATCCAAACCAAACTCACGTCCAGGCGGACTTTCACATTTATTTAAGCTAAGAAACTCAAGAATTCGTTCTACCAAAGGCGTCAAAATATACAAACTGTTGGTGCCACCGCCTTTAGCTTTGACTTCAAATCCATCCAAACGTATTAAAATGAGACTTTTTTTTATTTATAATACAATTATTGCTTTTATAACATACCTTGCTCCATTTTTCGGACTTGTTTACTGGAGGTCCCGGGCTATTGAGCTCTATAGCGTACTTCTTCCAGTGGTTGTGTTACAGCCACCTGTAATGTAAAAACAGAAATAAAAATTTACTATAAAAGACAAAAAGAAAACCTCCACAGCAAATGTAAGCTGTCAAATAAGTAAGCGCACCCGCTCTAGATCAGCTGTTTCTTTTTGACAACTGGTCACTGGAATGATGGCCAAAGCGGCCAAGTGCCAAGTCATGTCACGTGGTCGGAGGGACAACAAGTTTCAGTCGGTGTTGGTGGTGAAGTTTTTTTTAAAGTCCTATAAATTTGTAGGCAGTGCAACTAGAACACCGTACGAAGGTGGGATATAACATTTTTGATTTTCTTAACATACTAAGAGTGCTTTGAGGCGACCATATCGCTGTGAATAGGCGTTGTGGTGGTCATTTTTTTTATATCCACGCGAAGTGGATTTCCGTGTTACAGACCCGAGTACCAAGAAGAGCGGAGCGTACCAGAGGCGCAAAGGTCCACAGGTAACCTCAGAATGCGCCCAACCACCATATCATATGTTCAAGATGCGTACGTAATTCGCTAAACCTCTCTATCTCTATCTAGGTAGGTATTGGAAACACGACACATCATGGGATTCAACCAATAGGAGCTTCATCACGTGTGTGCAACAGGAAGCAAAGACGTTCTTTACCAGGTGTGAATATTTGAAGAGGAGTTGGACAAGCAGCTGAAATAATCAAGTAAGTGAAGTCAGTTTCCTTACTATAATATATATTACTTCTCAAATGTATACACATACATACCTGTATTAATATAAATCGCGAGCCCAACAATCTCAAAATGAGCAGCGCGTTAGCAAAATCATTAAAACAGCTGGAAAAAGATGGTATTAATTTCGAAAAGACAGGGAAAGCCAGGCTTACAGTGAATTATTTAACGGGCCGATTGTTTATGTTAGAGAAGACAATGGCAACGGCTGAAATTCAATACGAAAAGGCGCTCTCATTGTTGGACGATGACGACGAAGAAAAGGAAGCGGCGGTGGTACATACCATCTACGACCAGATCAGAGAAGGCAACTTTAACCATCGCAGCGATCTTCTGGAGGCTATCGACAAGGCACAGGCGTCCAAAGTGGTACTTGATGAAAAAACGCATGTTACCACACAAGTTGTGCCAAGCGCATCCAGATCGGCGGAGATAGGGCTCCCAAAAATCATCTTGCCGGTGTTCTCAGCTAGCTGCGAGGCGTGGCGCGCCTTCCGCGAGTTCTGCCAATTTTTGTAAACCAGGTTCCGTATGTTGGAGGCCGTCAACCAGCAGCTAGCCCGAGTCGCGCCGAATCCCGCCAAGCCTGGGTCTCATCGAAAAGTTCTGCATACAGCAACTAACACCACGAAGTATTCTTGCCAAATTTGCAGCAAGGGCCAGCACGCCGTCGAAGTTTCTGGGTTGGGTTTGGCCAACAGCGACAACTGTTCAAAGGTGGTAGATATCTCTTTCGCTTCTCACCACTCAGCGTTTAGAGCGTCCACTCAAGCTCTTGTCCTCAAGTCGCTGATGGGGCATCTTCCAACTTTGACTTTGACGACGACAGGTTGGGAACACCTAAACGGTTTGGTCTTGGTGGACCCCACGTTCAATCAGTCTGCCAAGGTGGATTTATAGCTCGGCAATGATGTCCTGGCTGATATTCTGCTACTAGAACTGGTCAAACCAATCGAAAATAATTTACCGCTCGCACAGAAGACCAAATTAGGATGGATTGTGTTTGGTAGAGCTCCCACAGTATTTCATCGTGTCAACAGGGTTCTCCACACAAGCAGCATCGAGACCGAACTCCGTAAATTCTGGGAATTAGAAGAGATTCCGGACCAACTCTACGCAAAGCAAGAAGACCTCGAGTGTGAAACACACTTTGTCAAAAACATTCGACGTTTAATTGAAAACCGTTTCCAAGTGGCTCTCCCGTTCAAAGGGGAAATCTACCCTCTGCTAGGGAGCCCAAGCCCTGAGCTCTTAACAGGCTCAGGAGTTTGGAAACGAGGCTAGAAATAAATCCTCTGGTAAAACAACAATATACAGATTGTCTAGAAGATTACCTGAGGAGGAATTGGAAGAACACGCTATCATGGATCCGCACCATTACTCTTTCCCACATCACGCAGTAGTTAAGGAAGGGAGTTCCACTACTAAACTCCGGGTGGTGTTTGACGATTCGTTAAAGACAGCTGATGGCGTTTCACTGGATGACCAGCTGACATCACGGACATCATTCTCAGATGGAGGCTCTATCGGTACTTCTTCACATGAGATATCGAGAAGATGTATCGACAGATTAGGGTACCGGACTGTGATGCAAATTACAAGCTCATCTTTTGGCGCAAACAACCATCCGATATCCTAAAGATATATCACCTGAAGAGGTCAGAGCCGGGTAGCCCGATAGGGTGCTAAAAGAGGACCAAAATCGGTGAAACCAAATTTATTTTTCACCGGAGTTTTTTTTTGTTATTAAAATCCTAATTCCTCGTGTCTTGCATGTTACAGTTGTCTTCCTCCAGCCTTTTGCAAATGCCTTTTGCGATTTGTGAATTTTTTTTTTCCATTACGCACACTAGGTGCTCCATCTGTCGCTTATTTGATAACTACAGTGTTTCCCGCTTAATTGAACCGACCATTTTGTCCGATTTTTCCGATCAATTATCCAAGTGTTCAATTAACGAAAACCCGCTTAATTGCGTGTTTAGTGCAATTAAACGAGATTCGCTTAATTGAGCCAGTATGTCAATTAAACAATCTTGTATTAAAAAACTGCGACGAAAATAAGAAACAAGTTACACAAAAGTATTTTAAAGTATTTTATTAAAAAAAAAAATAAACAAAATTATAAAACAAAAATAAATTATTCTTAAAAAAAAAAACAAAAAAATCACTTCAATTCAATTATTGCATAGCTAGTAGTTAAAAAAAATGCATGAATCATGCGAACACATCTTATGTGTACAGTGTACATTTATACACATGTTAAATATTCAGCTTAAAAAAAATATCTTAGTTTGCATTGTGTTATTTTTGATAACGTCTTCTTCCATATTTTCCAGTTCAATAGTAAATTTATTGCGTGGTAGAAAATATGCACGGAGATTTTGGATAGATTGAAGAATCTCGGAGGCCGACGGAATTATATTTTCAACTTCTTCATTATTACATTCGGGGTTATCTCCGACCATCTCCAAAATGTCTGCATCTGTTAATTCACCATAACACGATCAATGGTCATCACACGCCACATAAGCGTTAAAATCTGAGGTGTTCTCGTATTCAACGAAGTTATCTACGATATCGACATTTCTATCAACTTCGGCCTCAATGAAATTCACCTTAAAATAAACAATTTGCAAACGTACATACATTACGTACTTATGGAAACCAAAAACTTTTTTAAGAAATACCTTTCTGAAACAATTTCTTATTGTTGATGGCGTTATAAGCCACAAGCAATGTTTACTTATATGCATTGCTTGCAAAGCTGTGATTGCCTTTGAGAATTCCCCTATTGTTTTTCCATTTTCGATAGCTGCGACTTGTTTCCTTATATTTTGTCGATAGTATGCTTTAAAGCAACGAATGATCGAGAGGCTGAATAATAGACGTCGTATTTGGAGGTAGAAATTGGACATTTGTATTTTTTAGATTGTCCAACTTTTTATGGCAGGCAGTATTATCGGCAAAAATAATTATTTTTCGCTGCTGCCTTATCATTTCTTCGTCCAGTGAATACAAAATTTCCGCCCATATATTTTGGGTCATCCAAGCCTTTTTATTATAGAAATATTATAAGGGCACTACCTTGTTTTTAAAACATCTTGGTGTTCTGGTCTTTCCAATCACAATGATTTTTTTGTAATCCCCCGTTGCATTACAAATGAAAAGTAATGTAAGTCGCTCTTTCGACGATTTGAAACCCCGCACATCGGTTCCTCTTTTTGTTAAAGTTGATGTGGGCAAGGCTTTATAATATAGGCCCGTCTCATCAGCATTGAAAATATCACTAGCCCCATAATTTGATACTAAATGAAGAAGAATTGAATTTCGAAAATCCTCAGCGCCATCAAAATCTTGCATTTTTTCACAATTAATCTATGACGCTTTTGCCAACGCCAAAGCCACCCTGCAAAAACTCAGATTAACAATAAAAAACCCATTTACAGTCCAAAGCGAGCTTACCTGCAGTTGGAGTAAAATCCTGGTTCAGCATCACTGCAAATTGCTTCGCCGAACACATGTCACAAAACCCGACGAAAGAATCGAGCCGTTGATCTGGTATTTTCGTCCATTTCATTCTCTTCTCGCTTTTGCCATCGCGCACATCGTTCCAGTTCTCGTTCTTCAGCCACCGCCGTTCGCCACAAAAGTATTTCAGTTTGTAATTTAGTGTGTAATAAGTATTATAATAAATATTAGAATTTGATCTACCTGAATAAAGTGAATTTGTAAAATAAAAAATACACACCAGTCTATACATTCTACAACTACTTACTTATTTTCGTTGTTGTCCATTTGACTCAAATCGAATTCGACAGTAAATTTGTGATAGAATTGTTATTTCTGTCAAATAGAAAAATATCGATACTAATACAGGCTCGAAATACCTCGTTAATAGAGTTTATTTCTATTCGACTTTAATTCTGTTGCGAATAGAATGCATAATATATGCCTGGTTGGCATTACAGAATTTGCCATAAACAAGCAAATTCGTGAAGTTAAATAAAAGCTTGTAAAAATAAGCCAAACATAGTACATACATACAGTACAACACAAAACAATTTTATTATAATCACGTGAATATTTGGCGGCGTTTTTTTTAATCAAAAACGCGGAGTTTAATGTCAAATCGTGTTTTCTTTATAACAGTGGGCTTACAGCAGCATGAACAAATAATTTTTATTTTTTATGTTTTATTTCAGTTGAGTGCAGGAAGAAAAAGTAATTTAATTTATAGTAGTAATAACATACAATAGAATTTTATACGGCTGGGAAAAACCAACATTTATCGTGCTATTTTACAGTGACCACACATTTTGTTTGGGTGTGATTTGCATAATCGGCAGCGTTTTCGTTTTTGACCTGTAAAAATATTTGAATTTTTATTTGCCTCACTATCCATTCAAATGTACCTCCGGTTACAATGATATGCTGCCCACGATGAATTTCTTTGACGTCCTGAATTCGTTGGCCGCCCACTCTGTGTTGATGAAGAACCATATTTGTTGAGTAAACCGATTGCCAGCAGCCTTGGGAACTTCAACTGGTCAACGGATTTCCCACAGCTCTTATTCAACGACCATGTTGTGATAACAGCTACATTGAACATCCACAGTTTTTTTTCTTCGAACGATATATTCTTGACTCGGTTTTCACGTACATTCTCTGTTCCACCGAAATGCATAGAGGATAATTTAGCAAGCAAGTCGGGGCTTGAGAAAAAGTTGTTGAAAAATGCAAAATTTTTATCTTTGCCCGAGCTTAGCGAGCGGCTGCTCCATCCTGCTGGAACCAACAATGCTCTAGATCTAGTTCAGCAATTTGCGGCAAAAAAAAAATCGTTTAACATCTGTCTGTAGCGCTCACCAGTTACGGTAACGGTTGTACCGTCGGCGACTTCAATAAAATAAAGGCCAATCATTTTTTCACTGCAAATACCGCACCTGACACTTTCGACATTTTTAGTGCACGAGATGCTCGGTCAAATGCTTAATTCGCGCACAGGGTGCAGGACGAAGAGGAAAACGACAGCAAAATTCACGCGGCGTTAAATCAACAGACCGGAAACAAATACAAAGCAGTAACAATAATTCCGCGTCCTTCAGGTGTGTATTGCTCCATTGTTTGTTGTCAACTAATTATCCATCTGTCTATAATATAAATGTCAAAACACAATGATATTTGACGCCATTTGCAAAAATTATGGCACTTTTACATTATGACATAACTTTTGCCCCACTTTGTATAATACAATTAATATATTTTATTACACCAGGTGACAGTGGAAATCCTTTGGTTAATGACCCCATACAGAGCATGCACGCCAAATTTAATATTCAGCACGGAAAAGCAAGAAATTTAGTTGATCGTTGCATTGGAGTGTATAAAGGTAAACATGTTTTAACATACATAAATCTAAAATAATACAAATGTTGAAATTTCGTCAAGGACGCTGGGCAAGTTTAATGGAGGAGAGGAAAAGTCGATATACTCTGAAGACGGTGCGGTAGCACAATTCTGAAATGTGTGTGCAGCTCTATGCATACTTTTCAAAGTGCAGCTACAGATATAAGTAAAGGAAGTTCAACTTGTGCCTACAATGATTTCCACACTCTGGATTAGAATATTCGAACAATTGGAATGAGAACCCGTGAAAGAATTGCAAACTCTTCAATATAATAAATAGGTAAATTATTTAAATTTTTATTTATTAATTTAATTTGTTTCATACAGACATGAACTTTTTTTTTTTTTTTTCAATGATACCTATCTTACTTATTCACTTATTAGGCCAGCGACCCTTGGAGAGTCTGAGCCTGAACTAATTCGGCTTTCCATCCTTCATGGTCCCGGGCACGCTGCTTCCAGTTTACTAGACCAAGGTTTCTGGCGTCCGCGATTGCCTGATCTTTTAACCAGAGGTTCGGTCTTCCTTTTCTTTGTGTGGCTCGTAGAGCTCGCGGTTAGATATGTCGGATAAATGAAACACAGTAATCCAACTTATTAAGTTTATTACGAATTAATTAATTTAAAAAAGAAGTGAATTTAAAACACATGAATAAAATGAAAAAAACAAAGAAATAATGGCACACTGGACTATTCGTAGATGCGTCCGCTTCTACGGCTGATTTTACTCTGAACATGATTTATTCATTCTTACTCTGACTGAGGATGATGGAAAGGAGAAATCCTAAAGACATGGCTGGCAGTGTGTGTGTGTGTGTGTGAGTTAACAGTGGCGTGATCGAGTGATCGGACCACCATATCCCACAGATATATCTTCTCCTTTATTCGCCCTCCTCGCAGATAGGACCAAATATTCGACGTAGAATTTTTCTTTCGAAGAATCCCAAGATCTGCTCCGCTGCATTCAGCATTCAGCTCCATAAAGCAAGACTTGGCAAGATCAGGGTTTTGTAGAGCATGATTTTGGACCTTAGTTGTTTGGACAAACCGAACAGCGGTTGCTTAAGGTTATCCTTCGTCGAATCTCCACTAGGGTGTCATTTGTGGAGTTTGTGCGGATAAACTCCTTCACTACCTCAAAATTATAGCTGTCAATTGTTAGGTTTTGACCTAGACGGTGTTCGACGGATCGGTTTTGGTAGACAGCATATACTTTGTTTTATCCTCATTTATCGTGAGACCAACTCGTTTGGCTTGTTCTTCTATTGCCGTAAAAGCCTCAATAATGTCGATATGGTCTGCGTATCCCAGCAGCTGGATGGATAAATATAATGCCTTCTGTGTTTATGCGGGCCTTTTGCACTTTTGTTGCACAGTTTGTTTTGTTCCAATAAAGCTTCTAGTTTTTGTATTTTTATTCTTAACTCCTTATTCTTAAGGTCCAATAGTTTTTTTTTTTAATTTTCTTTGTATATATTTAAGAAATCTTTAATTATTTCGTTTTATTCTTTTTATAGCTTTTCATTCATTTCACTACCTTCTTTCAAAATGTTGTGTACTTCATTTTGGTAATTCTCATCGCGTTTTGCATTCGTCTTGAAGAGCTTAAGTTTTAATGATAGAATTTCTGGCTCTGTCTCCAGATTTGATTGAGAAGGTCGATTGGAAATAGGAGGTCGATTAGAAGTAGAAGACCGATTGGTAGTAGAAGGTGTTTTGGGACTTCCAAAAAATTAAATTTTCCATTTCATTTTTGAAAACTAATAATTTATGTCCAGAACTTCGCGTTCAACCGTAGAGATTGCAGGTTTTTCATTTGGCAGTTTGAATTTTGTGTGACGCTGAGTAGCCACATCGGCTTCAAACGGTTTGGTAGCAACATTACCAGATACAGCTCTGTCCAATGAAACCAAAACATTAAGCGAAATAGTTTTAAATGGTCTGCCTCCTGTCTTCGCCATTTCTTTAACCTGATTGTTCAGCCTAGCCTCAGAACGATATATGAAGCCTGTCCAAACCTTAAGAAAAAGTTAATGCGCTTAACTTTAAAGAAACAATAACGTCAAAAACTCATACCTTCTACCATTCATTCTCAGTTTTAATAGGCGGTCGGTTTCTTCATGAAACTTATGTAGAACGATTGAAAAATATTACGATCAAATCTTATTAGTTTGAAGTGAAACATCCGATTCCGTTGGTTACAATGAATATAATAATGTACATTTTATTTTTCTCGTATTTATATGATTTTTTTTTTAACATGACTCGATATTTTTTACCTTTACAACCAAAAAAAATAAAAAGGAAAACATGACTTTGACAATTATTGGAAGCAGGTTGTTCACTGGGCAATAATCAAAGTAATGTCGTCAAGGTTGCAACACGGTACCATGCTATTTAGTTGGCCTTTTAACAACACTTCCCACAGTTGATTTTTTAACCTCTACTGGCAGAAGTTGTGAATAAGCTTATGCTTAAATCCCCATACTTTTCCATGCAAGATGCGAGCAATATCATTTCTTTATTATTTGCACACCTAAAAAATATAAATATTATTTTTAATCTTCTGGTATTTATATGTTTTTTTTTTACCTGACAACCAAGTAGTTGTCACCTTGAAAAACAAATGAAATATGATTAATTCCGGTTAAATTTTTAAATTAGAAAATCTCGATTCCATCAATAATTTTTCTTCATTATACTTCTGTGAGGACACATAGGTGAAATCCATATTCTTTATATTTTGGCCCAGTTATATATGGGATATGTCATGTGTTCCCTATACAACATTTAGTGGTAATATTATACCACTCACATTTCTACTCAAAAGCTGATATGCTTTATTAAAAGCAGTTTCATCTTTCATGAGGAAATGCATGCTTGTTGTATCGAGGATCGAGGCGTAGTGTAGCCTTAAGAATAAACTGGTTTTTGTCCAAATACTTGAAGCGCTTATTCAAGAAAGAGGTATGTTTTCGGTATTTTAAAGCCAACCCCTCTGAGGAAAACCGTCAAAAGTTTAAGCAAGCCAGACATGACTGCAATGTGCACATTCGACGTGTCAAATTCCTTTATGACCAAAAGTTGAGGCAAAAAATACTACAATGTCCCAACATTTTTAGAAGTAGTAAACATTTTTGGTCATTCGTGAAAAACATCAAGAATTCTGCCTCGTCGTCAATTCCAACGCTCATTTACAATGACATTCCAATTGTCAGCTCCTCAGACAAGGCCAATCTGCTTGCTGCACACTTTGCAGCCAGCTCAACGCTCCCTGATTGTGCGTTGTCTCCACCTGTACTCGAGAGCGTCCAATTCTCCATGGGACAAGTCCACTTTCGCACTCGTACAGTTGCAGGAGAACTTAGAGGTCTCAACATACACAAATCCGCTGGTCCAGATGGTATTCCACCCATAGTTCTGAAGATGTGTTCTTCCACCCTGGCAAAACCACTGCGTAAGCTTTTCCATCTGTCCTACTCCTCAGGTCTCTTTCCGAGTAGATGGAAAACTGCATTTGTCCAGCCCGTGCCCAAAAAAGGTGAATCTTCTTCTCCCTCCAATTACCGACCCATTGTACTTACGTCCCTTCTTTCCAAGGTCATGGAAACGCTGATAAATCGTCAGCTTATGAAATATCTCGGCTCACGGAAACTCCTCAATGACCGGCAGTACGGTTTCCGTGACAACAGGTCCACGGGTGATTTGATGGCTTATCTCACCGAGAATTGGAACGAATCTTTACATCACCTTGGTGAAAGTAAGATTGTTGCGCTTGATATTTCAAAAGCATTTGACAGAGTTTGGCACCAAGCTCTTTTGTCGAAAATGCGTGCATATGGGATCGATGTATCTCTTCTTCAATGGATTAGAAACTACCTTTCGGGCCGTTCAATTCAAGTTGTTTTGGACGGTTTCAAGTCTGCAATCCACCATATAAATGCTGGTGTCCCCCAAGGCTCCGTTTTCTCTCCGACTCTCCTTCTCATTTTTATAAATGATCTCTTGTCTGCAACTTCTAATCCAATTTATTCTTTCGCCGATGACAGTACTCTCAGTTTTTCATATTCGTTCCCTAGCTAACGTCCCTGCTCTTCGGATGTAGTAGTGGAACGGTAACATATGAAGCGCTTAGAAGATGAAGGGCTTAAGCGACACTTTCAAACATTTGAGTAATCAGCGTTTAAAGTTTTTTATTTGTACCTCTTTTCATACAAATAATAAAACGTATATACAGCTAAATAATAAACTAGAGACGATAGAGAAGTCCAGATAGGTCAGAAATTTAAGTTTTCGTATGTTCTATTCATCTGTAAGAAAAAATGCAAATTTCAAAAAATGTCACTTAAGCCCTTCATCTTCTAAGCGCTTCATATGTTAAACTCATTAAATTCCGACAACATATTACAATGGGGTTCAACAAATAGAGTGGAATTGAATGCTTCCAAAACTGTCTCTCAAGCGAAACCCTAATCTCGAACCATTATCCATGAATGGTACCTGCGACGCCGAAACCGAAAGACTTTCCATCCTCGGTGTGTGTGTTAACAACGATCTTCGTTGGAATGACCATATATTCGATGTCGCCAAGAACGCTGCGAAATGTTTAGGTTTCCTCAAACGATGCAAAAAATACTTTACCCCTTCTGATCTGGCTTCAATTTACAAGGCTTTTATTCGCCCAAAGCTTGAGTACAACGCTCACATCTGGTCTGGTGCGCCAAAAACCGTCTTGCACATTCTAGATAGAATCCAAAAACGCGCGATATAACTTTTAGGTGACAGAAACATTGCAAAGTCAATAGACTCGCTTGAATACCGAAGAAATGTTTCCTGTCTCTCACTGTTTTATCGATTCTTTTACAAAAAGTGCTCTAGCGAAATAGCCAGCTGCATTCCGCCCCTGCAAAATTTCACCCGCAATACTCGTCAAGCTTCGAATGCACATCAGTTTACCCTTAAGCCTACTTTCGGTCGTACTGTCAAATATAGAGATTCTTTCTTTAGCCGTACCACACGAATGTGGAATAATCTACACAGCTCTGTGTTTCCTCATCACTACAACCCTCAAGCATTTAAAACCAACGTGCACCGGTACCTCCTTTCTCTCTCCTCTAATTTCCCTAATGCCCGTGCTCTAGTTTAAGGGTAGCCATGTCCCCTTTAGCGCTCGCTAATTATAAAAAAAAATGCCACCAATAAGCTTGGAAATGAGGACTGTAGTTTGTGGAGGATCATTTTCCAGGTTAGCAATAGCCTCTTCGGATCTGAAACTAAGGTGGCGACTAAAATCGGGTAAATTTTAGTGAACTTTGTTAAAAACAAGATAAGAAATGAGTTTTAGGAAGAATTTCGAATTTTCGAAATACGAGCTTTAGGAACTACACATATGTGCACTTCGGGCTTAAGCTCTTATACTTTGAACAAATAAAAACCTTTTATTCGTGTTTGCTATTTAGGATTTTTTTTTATTTTTTATTTTAAATATTAAATTGAATGAGAATTAAAAACTAGGACATGGAGGGCAGTTAATTAATTCATAATTTCAGAAAAGACACCTACTAGACGAGGGGATATAATCAACAAAGAAAAATTAATGACATGTACGGAAACAAAAAATTAACGTGAAGTAAAAAAAAGTACAAAGGTAAATAAATTTAAAAATTAAAATAATTATATTTTAAAATATGATAAGATAAAGCACTTAATAAAATAACTAATGAAAATGATTTAAATTAAATAAATCGTCATATTTTAATTTATTTATTTATTTATTATTACGCTTTATACAAGCTAAACAAACTTAGAACTAACGTAAAATTAAACTTACAAATTAAGACTAGTTGGAGTGATGGAGGAGATCGAATTGAGGGGAAGGCGTGGAGCGGTTGAGGTCAAAGATGGTGGGGGTAGATGTAAATAGATTTATTATATTACACCTTTGCGCAAATTAATCTGAACATATTATATTTTTCTTAATCAAAATGGCAAATAAAGTAATTCGTTGTCACATCATTGCTGTATTTATCCAAATTGTAGATATTTTTAAACTAGAATATAATAGCTCTGGGAAACACACCAGGATCTGTATTCCACCAGAAATACTACCCGCAGAATCCACCGGAGCTTGCTATGAAGCGCTGGCGACTGCCAATATTGATGTCAGCCAGTTCGCTAGGTTGTTGAAGAAGGTGGCCCCCAAGTATGCTCTTTCTCGAGCTGAAAGGGCTGGGCATGTACAAAGAAGATGTAGAATTGTCTCCTCCTCTTCCTCATCCATGCAGCTTCTGCAAAAGTCGTTATAGAGGAGGCCCAGCCTATAGGCATGCTTGCCGATGGTGCAGTGTCCGGTAATGACACCCACTAAGGTACTTATTATCAGTCTATTTCGTGGGAAAAACATAGTTTGCATTACTTTCTGGAATATTTTTAAATTTAAATGTTTGAAAATGCTAAGGAGGCAGCGATTTGTGCAAACAAAAATAAAAATTGCTGACAAGTTTGTTACTGTCTAGAAATGTGTAGTGATGATGATGAATATCACCTTAGCAACCCGTACTAAAGTAATAACTTTGGTTAAGCATACCTCGAAACTCAGAGAGAGATAGCGGAAGTGGGTGGCATATCGTTAGGGTCGGTAAACAACATCATCAAATGCTATAGAAAAAAACCGGGTCGATTTTACCGCAACGAAAAAGAAAATGTGGTCGAAAACGAAAAATCACGGAGAAACAAGACAATTTTCTTATAAGCAGTAAGATAGACCCTAGTAAAAGCAGTGATGACCTAAAAAAAAAGAACTTGCAGCTGTAGGAAAAGTCGTGGATGCCTCAACAGTTTGGCGAAGTCTTCTAGAGGTTGGAGGAAAAGCAAGGAAACCCCGGAAGAAACAACTCTTGACCTGGTGTGATGAGAAAGAGGAGAAAGGCTTGGGCTCTAAAATATAAAGAATGGACAGTGGATGAATGGAAAAAGGTACTATTTTCGGACGAGAGTAATTTTTCCGTGCAGGATATGCAACATCAATAGGCGTGTTTTTTTGGTAATCTATATAGGCTTTAAAAACAAACAAAGTTACGGATTGTAAACATAAAAATTACTAGTTTTCCTTTGTCCAAAATCCAGTGGTGTTGATAAAAATTACTATTTTTTCTTGTGTCCATTCAGTGTGTCCAATACCCATAGAGTAGTATTTCTTCAAACAATTTGTTCAGCAACAATGGATATCGCAGAAAATGCAGAGGTAAATATACATCTGAACAAAACTCAAACGTATGTTTTTTTCTATTTAGTTATTCGTTTCAGATGATTTCTTTATTTCTAGAGAGTTCAGCCCAAAGTCTGGATGACAGGCACATTTCCCAGCACATACAACAAATAATTGCATTTTTAACAAATGATTCCAGCAGTGGTTCTGATGAATCTGAACCAGAGCAGCACCCCAAATGCGTTGACTTTGTGAAAACAATAGATTTATTTGGTGATCTGGATTTCAAGTCGCACATGCGAATGCGGCGTCAAACCATGGAATATCTGATATGTATTCGGTGTCTTCGCATGTGACGAATCCTAATGGAGGAAGAACCAGAATAGATTCCAGAACAACTGTTTACATGTACATCTGGTACATTAGCAGCACCGTAACTTTTAGGCAGCTTGGCAACTTGTTCGGAGTCTCGAAGTCATCAGCGTGGATTGCTGTCCGGAGAGTTACTTCTTGCCTCATCAGAATTGGGCATGAATTTGTAATAGTGGCCACAAGGAGCTGCTGCAGAAGTGACTCAGGCTAAATTCCAACAAAAGAAAGGCATACCCGGCATTATTGGAGCTTTAGATTGCACCCACATAAAAATAAAAGCTCCAAAACTCCAATCATATGTTCAGTAACTTGCTAGTAGCAGTCCTCCTTTTTGGGGTTTTACGAGAGGCAGATCTGGCAGCTTCCACCCCAAGGTCCAAATAGTGGTTTGACGACGGCGTTGATAACATTGAGATAATTGAGTCCAACGTCTTGGTGCTTGTTGAAGTGTTTCCTTCTTCAGGTGTTGGTGTCTTCGTTTTCAGAGGCGTTGATGTTTTCAGCGGGTAGGGGAAGAAATTATCTTTAATTTTCTCACCGTAAACCCCTGAAACACAATGTCTTCCAACACATTTGCATACGCAAATTTTTTTTTTCCGGCTATGTTGGAATTTGTTCTTTCGTGCACTTTCGTACACTTCTTCATTTGACCAAATTTTCCGTTTCTTGCTTTAATTGATTTTTATTTTTGCTTTTATGTGAAGTTATTACCTTTTCTCACTAGAGTTCATGTTTATTTTTTTTTTTTTGTTTCTTGGCAAATCTTTTTTTTTCTATTTTCTTATCGTTCATTCCTTGAAAATAGTTTGTTAATGACTTGATTTTAATTTGTTGTTGTCCTTTCTTGCCAAATTTGTTCTCAATTAACTCTTTTTTCTCCTTTAATTTCCTTTTTTTTTGTTCCTTCCTTGGCAAACTTTTTTTTCTACATGACTTTTCTGTCATGTTCGACATTTTCGATAGTATTTTTCGATAACAAGCGGGAAAAAGCAGTTTGGTAGCACAGTTTTTATCGCGGCTAAGGAAATAAGGCTGGATAGCTATCCAGATTTCGTAGTTATTTACAGGCTTAGTTGTTGTTGTAATGAACATAGAAACAATTTTTTAAGCCTATATAGATTACCAAAAAAACACACCTTATATATTCGAAGATCCGATGGTGAGTTAATTTCAGCAGCCCATATCCAGCAGACTGTAAAACATCCTGTGAAGCAAAGGTTTTGGGGTTGTTTCTCTTATTTTGGCTCAGGATCGTAAATTCCAATAACAGGGATGACGAACAGTGACAAATACATCGAATTATTGGAAAGACATCTGGTTCCTGGGCTGTCGAAAATAAATGCAGAAACCCCAATTTCTCAAGAAGATTTGGCCCTATGTCATGCGTCGAAAAGAGCTAAAAAATATTTCGCTGAGAAGGCTATAACTTGTTTAGATTGGCCTGGCAACTCACCAGATCTTAATCCCATCGAAAAATTGTGGTCTTTATGCAAAACTAGACTGAGGAAAATGGACTGTACAACCAAAACTAAGCTGATTGAGTCAGTTATTCAAGTGCCGGGATTCAAAAATCGTTGAAAACTGTAAAAAAAGAAAACCGGTAGAACCCATGCCAAAACGAATAAAAATGGTGCTAAAAGCTAAAGGTGGACATATTAAATACTAATTTTGTAAATTTATTACTTAATGCCATCCTAATATCCTTCTTATATTGTCCGTTTGTTTGTTTGTTCCTCTGTAACACGAAAGTTATGGAACCAATCAAGTTCAAATTTTGCACACAGAGTAGCTGTCAAAGTATAGGCTACTTTTGGTTATTAAAGTGTAGCTTTGCAAATTATAGGTGGGCGAAGGTATAAGCTAGATTTTAATAAATAATTAAATTTTTGAAAAAAAAGAAAGTTTGTTCACATTAATTTGCACAAGGGTGTAAATTGAATCATTACAAACGTGCATAGATATTTACATAAACACATCTAAAATAATTATTCCCATTTGTACACAAATAAATTCGGCATTTCAGACAGCGGGACTTGCAATCTAAATTCCTCTATTTTGATGCAAAA
This sequence comes from Criorhina ranunculi, assembly GCA_951813785.1. Lineage (NCBI taxonomy): Eukaryota > Metazoa > Arthropoda > Insecta > Diptera > Syrphidae > Criorhina > Criorhina ranunculi. The sequence continues at coordinate 52,140,792 of OX638381.1, read as the reverse complement.
TTGTTGGCAACGAATTCTGGTAAATGGTCTATACCATCCAATCTCTTTCCAATAATAGGGTGTTCCATTACTTTTCACCTTTTGTTCGGTTGCTCAGTTTCTTCTCCACTCTCTGATGCACCAAAATTGTAGGGTTTTTTGGATGAGTAGTTAATGAGCGCAGGGCCTTGCATTTTATAATCCAGAAGACTCATGAGATCCTTTGGCAGGCTACCTTCTGCTTTAACACATTTGCTTCATTATTGGAAGAGACCAAAATTGATGCTACATGGAATTTGGTACGTGGGAAGATGCGAAATTTAAAGAATTCCTCTACAAATGACACGGAGTGGCGAAAGTCAACTTAGCTAGCGTCCTGGAAATGAAGGATAGATTTGGCAGTGTTAAAGGTAAGTTGAAGTATATAAAAAAATAAAAAATTCACGGTTTCACTCTATATTCTATGCAGCAAAAATTCTTAAAATGTGTCCTTTTTACGACAGACTTCAAGAGATTTTTGGTGACAAAAGTACAGGAAGAAGCTCTTTCGCGGACTATGAAGAGGCAGATTTCATTGTCATGTTGAAAGAAGAAGTGCATTCCATCTGCACCTGAAGGAACAAATGATAGCCCAACTGAAACCACACCAATAAACGAGTTACAAACAACATCACTAACAACAAAGCCAAAGTACGCTCCCGTACAGTGAACAATCAAGTTTCTGTTTATACCTTTCATTATTGTCAAAATCATGTTTTCCTATTTTTTTGTAAGAACTTAAAATATTCGGTTGCTAACCAAAAAAACATATAAATACGAGGAAAATAAAATTATATTCATTAACTTCAAAGTAATCAACTGTTTCTTATATCAATCGCTCGACATAAGTTTAAAGGAGAAACATTTGGTCCTTCGAGCCGGATTCATACAATAATTGCGGAAAAGTGTCGGCGATTCAAAATTAAATAAAATACGATTTGAAGTGGATGCAGCATTCCAAACAGAGGAAATTCCTGCATAATAATGACTTCATGTAGAGGGTATGCAGAGTCTCATGCTTTCCATTGTTGTGAGGAAAAATAGTTTTCCTTTTGCTGGAAAATTTAGCAGTTTTTAAAAATTTCAGCACGGCTGCCTACTATCACGTCCCGAGTTCTCAGTTTGTAATCACACACTACTTGAGCTTTTATAGAGTTAACATGATTTCTTGAAAAATATGTTTCATTGGCTCCTACTGGTGCCTCCGCAAGCTTTATTTCAGTACCATCAATGTAACCAATACAAAATGGTAGCTCGTGATAAATGGCAGCAACAATTTGTTGTCTTTCTTCGCCATTTGACCAAAATGTGTACTGCGGTAGAAGTTTTGAAAGAACTTGAAAAACTCGTTTGGTAATTTTGGTTAACGTTCCGCCATCTCCAATTCCAAAAGTTGAAGAAATTTTCCTAATTGCAGCGTTTTCACCTGATGAACCCAAACGATGGAGTGCAATATGGCCAATTGGAGTTCAATTGAAAATTGCTGAATGGAGTGTGATTTTTTGAATTCCATATCATCACATATTACTGATGACAAATGTGCAATTTGACTTCGTTCCATCCTTAACATTTGGAGAAAGTGATCATTGTCCATCGTAGTCAGGATATTTTCACGCCAATCAATTGATTTTAGTAGGGAGATTTCGTTTCCGTTTAAATCATCAAGGATTTCATGTTATTTTCTTCACAATTGTATAATTTTTATTGTTTTGAACCTTAAATCTTCAAAATTTTATTTGCGGCATCTTCAACTAAAAGCTCAATAACTTTGCTTTTATCGCTTTTTTGTGCATTTTATATTTATCTTGACAAAATTTGAATTCATAAACAATAAAATCAGCTAATTTTGAAATAAACTTCAGTGTTGCTACGAATATGAAAAAAAAAATACACACTTTGACACTTTTACTAGACCAAATACAACGATACGTGAATACCCCTTATATAAGTTGAAACTAATTGGACCAATACATTTTTAACTGCGGACATTTAAGGCAGCCCATAACTGCGTGTATGCCAGTCAAATGGATCAATTCTACTTCGGTTGTGTTGATATTAAGGAGTATATTTTCCTGTCAGGAATATAAATGTCATCGAGCCGAACTTTATTTCCGTTTTTCTTAAACTTTATAACTTATAACTTTTGTTTATTCACTTCAATGATTTGGCACTACTTTTATCTTCTCGCAAGAGGCCAGCACCGAGTTTCTTTTATAGTTCAGTGGCTTCATCCTTCTGAAAAGTTCCTTTTTTCAATATTTGGTCAAAGCACAAGCGGCGCTCGACTAGAACGGTCATAAGCGGTCTAGCTGGAAAAGGAAATCTTTAAGGAAATTCGTTGCTGGCTCTTGTGAGGCTATTCCGATACGGATGTTAGTTTGTTTATTCCTTTAATTTGTATTTATTCTAAAATAACATTAATTTCAGATAATAAAATTGTATACTGTCGAAGTGTTCGCCTTCTTATTTATTTGAGGGTTTCGGCAGTCAAGTTAAACAATATTTATCCCCAATCAGGGGCCTCGCTCAGCAACAATAAATTTGTTTGAAATGCTGCCTCTTTCCAAAAGTTAATAGCTAAGTATTGATTAAATGTTTCCAAAATACAATTATCTGAAATCTCTGACTCCTCGTTCAAAGACTCCTCTATAACTTCGACATGTGGCATCTCTGCTCACTCACTTCTCCTTGAACGAAAACTTCTGGAATGTTTTGCTGTTCTTCGCTTTCCTCATCATTGCACAGTAAATGGAAGACACTTTGGATCACTATTTCTTCTTCATCTCCGGAATCGCCATCACTCTGATTTAAAAAAGTTGAGATTTCTTCCTCCGACAGCTTTGATGTTAGAAAGCACTATCTTAACTTTCATTGAAAATTATTATCAACATTAAGACCCGTAGTACGCATATGTGCACTTGTCAGAAATCACCAAAATGGCACACTCTCAGCTTTCGAACCCGAACTAGCTTATTTCTCAATTTTTTTAACGGATTTTTACAAATTATTATATTATTATACAATGGCTTCAATTTTAAATCTAAATTACGTCCACAAATTGATAAATTAATTAGTTTTATTGTATTTACAATCACGAGACCTGCTTTGCTTCTCCAAACTTCAATTTGTGCTCAAAATATTTGACAAGAGAACAGAACATGGTTACTTTGTTTTGAAAATCAAAGTGTGTACTGAGTGCTTATATGCGACTTATTTAAATTTTTCTCACATTACCCCATACTGAGAATATTTTTACGGTAATACACATATGTGCACTTGTAGTGCGAAGAGATTAGAATAAGCTCTTTGAAAGTTCGATATCAGTTTTGCTTGAAATATCCTTTGTCCCCTCATTAAAAACTTTTAAAATGGAATATGTTCGTTCTATAATAATCCAATCTGCATGACTTATTGAAATATTTTTGGCAATCAAAACAAATAAAATAAGCTAGACGCAATCGGATCCTTCGTTGCCAAAATACGTCGTACGTAAAGTTCCAACGGCTCACCAAATCCTACTTATGCTTTATAGGCTCAGCATTGAATTGTTTTTGTATAGAGCTAAGCTTGGAACTCTTTAGTGTCCTTTTTCAGCAATACTCTACTTTGCACTTCCTTTACACCTTGCATCAAGAAGATATTTAAAAATGAACGGTTCTTTCAGTTGAAGCAGAGTGAATGAAGCACTTTAGCAAAATGAAGCATTTTCACCACCGCAGCCTGCAAATCGTTTGAGCTGCGAACGACAGCATCGAAGCCACAATATTGACTGACAAATATAAAGGAGAAAATGTGCTACTGCCACGTATACCTATAATACCAACAGATATGCCATTTGAATTCAAAAGACTACAGTTTCCGAATCGACTCGCCTAACAATAACAGTCAATAAAGCACAAGGAAATCATTTCGAGAGCGTGGATTGAATAAACAAAATCCAAGCCTCTCACATGGACAGCTGTTCGCGGTTTGTTCACGTAAGCCGACAACTAAAAGCTCCAGAATATGAAAACGCACTTCCATAAAATCTTTGAAAACAACAAAAAATCATCCAGGGACCGTATTTTGATGTGATGAACAGCATCTAAGAGGAAGAATTGCGGGTGCTTGTCCCACCTTCCATTCATTTGTCGCCGAATCTCCAGAAGTATCACATCCACTTTTTGTGCTAATACTGGTCTCCGGCTCTTCTTCAAAACAGTTTTGTGATCAGTCCACCGTCAACATCCAGAGGACGAGGAAATATGGCGGATAAAGCTCAAAGACGATCGTTTGAGTTTGAAGCAAAGAAACTCGAAGTGGCGGAAGAACTTCGTCAAATTAAGCGCCTCAAGGGATGGCAGTTAGGAGAGCAGATTTAATAGAAGGCGTTAATTATTTTGTTTATTTTATTTTTAATTGTTATTCTTGTTGATGTTGCTTTTACATGCAACTACTTTTGTTTATTTATGTTACTTTTAGTAGGACGTTATTGGTTTTGGTTTTGAATAGTTTTTGTGTTCCCTGTTTTTGTTTTCAATAGGATGAATTGTTGTTTAATTCAGATAAATGAATCACAAAATTTTTTATTTTTTTTTTGAATTAAAATGAGAAAAACGAAAAGTTTCGGGTCCTGCTACTGAGCGGTCTATTTCGGCAAACGTTTGTGTTTTCACTTTCCGGTTCACTAGTGTTAAGGCATAACTACATTCGGCAAAAAGTAGAAAAAATGAAAAAAGTTAAAAATACATGTGGCGGCTGCAATCGGTTTTCCCGTAGGATAATTTAGCACATCCATAAAACAGAACCGCACAATGGAAAAACACAGAAAGGATATGGAAATCCCTAATGATGCCGAAACCGTTTATGACATCATTAGCGACGATGGGTTCGACGGCAGCGCAGACAACTTCTACCTACTACCAGTATAAATACCGAGAGTCACAGGACTCAAAAAGATTCATATCATTCATTGATTCGTGTAAAGTTGTAAGACGGCGTAGTCGTAGCGCGTAGTGATATTAATAAATAAATGTTGTACAAACGGATCACGCGTAATAATTTATTTAGTTGGTGAGACAGTGCACACGCGGCATTGTCATCCCCACATACACGCATATGCTGGCGCCACCTTTCGCTGAGTTTTTCCTAGAAAAGCTCCATTTGACATTTAAAAGCTAAAGAAAAAGCATTTTAAAAATTTCACAGAGAATCATCTTCAGTTTTTATTTTAAAGCACCTAAGCAGACAAAAAAAATTAGTTTAAATCCTAAAATTGTAAGTAGTTTTATATTAATATAATGTTATCATATCTGAAATTAAGGAAATCGGGGTTTGAATTACGGCATCAGTGATCGAGTAAAATGAGCATTATAACGTATAAACGATCATTCCGACGTAATAATGCTCATTTTTACGTGAGGAGTTCCTCGATCACTAATGCCGTAATTCGACCCCTGCATAGGTTGACGAACTAAACAAATTCAAAACAATGGCAGAAAGCATCTTAAAAATAGTTAAAGTTGTTGATGTCTTTCAAAATGCTATGAAAATCTGGCGAAGGGGTGGATCCATCCCATTAACCAAAATCGGGAATTACAGGGGGACTACGAGGATTTGGTCAACGAAATCCGGGAGTACGGAGAGGATAAGTTCAGTCGTTGGACCTTCACTCTTCTGGCTAAGTCGATGTCGCTGTACAGCCCGTAGAGTTCGTCGTTGTATCTCCTCCTCCACTCACCGTCTATGCTGACGGGACCGAAAATCAACCGAAGAATTTTCCTCTCGAAGCAGCCAAGAGCACCCTCATCCACTTTTGATAAAGTCCATGCCTCTGCGCCGTAGAGCAGGACTGGGATTAAGGCTATTTGTTACTTTGAGGTAAAGTAAAAATTTGTTAAAAGTAAATCCACCAATACCAATACAATACAAGCATCAAGGCGAAGTGGGACTCTGTTCTTTAATTACAAGTAGCACTACAGCATTGTTCTGCTCGGGGTTGCGGATGCTCATTACAAGTTCTCCTATGTCGACATCGGAGCATATGGATCTCAAAGCGATGGTGGTATTTTTACAAATAGTAAAATTGGAATATTTCGCAAACTGGCCAAATTAACTTTCAAAGTGCAGCTCCTTTACTTGGAGGTAAGATGATAATTTATTGTTTCAAGTTTTCTTTCCAGGTAATTCAAATGTACCCTACTTCATTGTTGGTGATGAGGCATTTCCACTTAAAACTTACTTGCTTACACCATTCAGTGGTAGGTACCTGGACGATAAGAAGTATTACTTCAATAAAAGATTGTCCAGAGCACGTGGTGTGGAAAACGCGTTTGACATACTAGCTGCTAGGTTGAGAACTAACCATTGTACCATTATAGCAGAACCGAATACATTTGTTGATAGGCGCAGCGAGGCTAATCGGATTTGGATAAATGGATCCTGGAGAACTGAAGAAACTGCTTCCACGCTGTCTTTGTAAACGTCTTCCTGAATTCGATTTATTGCTTTTGATGAACTTGGTGGACATTTTAGTTCCTTGTTTGGGGTACTAGTGAATATTGGTAATGTCGGTGACGGTGTTTCTTGCAAATTATCATCTGGCAACGGGGAGTCCAAAAAGGTGCTCTCATCCGAAGCTCTTACAGGACGGGTGTCGAAGCTTATAGTTTCTCTCGGCTGCATAGTTCTTCCTATGAACTCCATTTTTGGCAATAAGTCCCATGACCTGGTGTTGTGAGCTCCAGATCTAGATCTCGTGTGCAGACGTTCCTTCTTCTTCTCCCTCCTATACTTTTCCTTGTGGGCAGTAAATCTTTTCTCTACTTCTGCAGGAGTGTTACCGGGAAACTGCAAGGATATTTAGATGCAAATTCGCTGCTCCCAAAGGCTCGGATTCTCATGTATGATGTTTATCAACTTTTCATCATCGATATCTAAGCAATGTCAAATGTCAAAAACAAACCTTTTTAAGTGTATTTGATTGGAATTAATTCGCTGTCTTGAAGTTCCATTGCTTGTGTTGATTGCATGTGCTGAGTGACAGCAGCTATCATTGAAATGTGATTTATGTCAAAAATGAGGTTTGTTTCCTCAAAATCATAGTATCACAGAGCCATCTACTGATGAAAAAAGGGAAAGCTCGGACTCCCCTGAGCTTCCAAAACAATTAATTTTTGAAAATGAAATGGAATGATGCAGACTACTTAATAAGATGAAAAGAGAGAATGTACTTTTTCACACTTTTTGCCGAATGTTAGGTTAGGTTAGGTATGTGGGCCGGCGAAGAGGAGTTCCCCTGAGCCACACTCAAGTCTCTAAGACCCATTGTGCTACCAATAGGAGGAAATATTACCCTTAAATGTTGCCCGCATAAAGAATGTAATAGTAACTAGTTACTGCGTTAGTGGTACAATCCATCCTGTGGATTTAATGAAGCCGTTCAGATCGTTCACTGGTTTACCAGACAGTTCCTCGAGATCCCGGAAGGAATGCCGCCCGAGGAACTTGTATCTTAGATGGTACAGGCCTGGGCAGTGGCTGAAGAAGTGGGTTGTATCCTCATGGACTTCCTCGTCTCCGCAGCCTCTACACAGGTCTTCTGCCGTGATACGGAGTTTCTTCATGTTGTACCGTAGAGTGTTATGACCCGCAATCACACCTTCAAGGGTGGAGAGGGATATCCTTTTGTATAAGTCTGGCGTTCGTAGCCTTATCAAATACAGGCCATAACTTCCTTGTGATGGCACAAGTGTCTAAAGAGGACCATCTGTTATTTGCCTCTCTTTGAGCTTTGTTCCCTGCTTCGAGCTTCTATGAGCAAGGCGAGATATTCACAGCGAGGTCGGTTTGTTCTAGACCTAGTGCCGATCCCTCTCTAGCCAATTCATCAGCATTCTCATTCCTGGTATGCCTTGGGACCCAGCAAAACGTTACCTTGTGCTGTGTTCCAAGAACCCTGAGCTCTTCTCGACAGCACCTCACAAGCTTTCGATTTTGCCGAATGTAGTTATGCCTTTAGCAGCATCATCTGAATTGGATTCGTCTTCAAGAAACCCTTCGATGTTCTCGTCTCCAAACAAATGTATGTGGTTGTGAAGTACTACACTCGCCACTACAATTTTGTTGTTCATAATAGGGTTGGGTTGGCTGCATTGATATATTTAAGGCGCCGAAATCTTCTTTTTAATAAACCAAACGTTCTTTCGATGGTTACTCTCGCACTGCTGAGCCATGTGTTAAAATGAGTGTTCTGCTCACTGAGATGACCAGGACTTATCAAATTTTGTAGTAGTGTGTAGGTCCCATCACCCAAAAGATAGTATTCGGGTGATAAAAGTTCATCTAGTTTTTATGGATTAAACACAACACATTTCTCGCATTTTTTTGGTCTAAGTAAATTGTGGCAAATTTAATTGTCACATCAAACCATGAAAATTTACAGATAAGTTTTTTTTTTCAATATTTGTGTATAAAGATTCACAAAATTACTAAACTAAAACCACTTTAGCACACATGGAACTGTCTTCTACAGTTTCTATCGCCTAAAAGTCAACCGGCGCAAGCCACAACACAGCAATTGATTCACATTTATTGGCTGCACAGACATATGTACTAAATTCACAACAATGAATATCTGACAGTCTTCCCCACCAAATTTCAAGTATGCTGGTATGGTACGTATGCTCGCCGTTCTCGCTTCAATCTTCTTAATTCCGTAGTTTGGTGCTGTTGTCATTTCCACCAGCTGACTGAGGTTCCGGTGTTGTGATAGGGGAATCATTCGCCACCGCTGTGGCGGTATTCTGTGTTCCTGTTGGCTCGGCTGCGCCTTCAGTGGCATCTGCTCTCGGCTCCGCCTCGTCTTCCTTAACATCTTCTGATCTATCTGCACTCGACTTCTCTTGGTTCCTCTCAACTAGGTCTCCAATCGTGCGTGGTAGCTTATCTATCGGAAATGATATAAAAACATCTCTTGGAAAATTACCTTTAACCCCAGTGGGCCTCATTTGGTCGATGTGCCTTCGGTAGCAAGGACCGTCCACATCCACGATGTAGTGTAGATGATTTGGAAACCACGCTTCAATACATTTTCATATATTACAGCTTCTAAGTGAGATAACAACATCAATGCGAAGCGGGTTTTGCGGAAAACCAAATTTTCCCGCCGAAGTGATTTCCAAAACATTAAATTTGCGATGGAGTTGAAAGATAAGGTATTCAGTTATGAGGCGCTGGATAGGAAGCTGCGGAACTTGAGGTTCCATTATAATATACTGGACAATGATAAAAAAAAATAAAACCTCTACTGGGCGAGGGCGTATGTCATTTGTGTACATGGACCAGATGTGGGACATCTACTCGGATGAAGTAGATGTTAGGTCAGCATCCATGATTATCACGTTTCCGTCCTCTTCAAGAGCAGCTTCATGTATTGCTAAAAAGTCCTTCAGCGGTACTTGCCGATAAGACGTCATCGCAGACGGCGGCGCATGCTACACCAGCAAGACTCCGGAGGCAACGTTCGGTAATTTTGAAGCGGGATATCGTCATAAGACCGGAGCAGCATCGAACTGTAGCTGCAGAGACGATACCTCGGGAACTCATCGAGGTGAATAAATCGAGTTATATTTATGCGCTCATATTTGTCCGTTAAACTTACATACATATGTATTTTGTACTTACAGAAATCCAACTTTACATCTACCTGGTCCTTAAATTGTCAACAATCAATAGCATCAAATTTAATTTCAGTTAAGTATAACTGTAAGTAGGCCGTCTGCCTGATCGACAACAATTGAATGAATTACCTTCAAAATAACAAATGTTCCCTATTTTTATTTATTTAGACATTTTCTTTGACTATTCTTTCCCGATAATTTAACGCGATTCTGCAGTAACCAGATAGCTCTGGCACGAGGAGCATTAAGACTTGGTCCACTGACAGGACATCACTTCCGAAGATATACCTCCTTATTTCTTTCAAAACAGGGCACTTAGCTACAAAATGAATGACATCTTCCCTCTTCGCCAAGTTACACAAGTTGCACAGTACTGGTAGGTCTTCTCTATAAGAAATATAATTGAGCTTCAGCAGTTCTCCCCGAAGCTTGATGACAGGAAGCGATATTTGTATTCGTCACGGAGGCAGTTGGTTTCAAGCAGGTTATAGTGTGGGCAGCTAAACATCATTCTATGCAGCGATCCTTCAACTTGCTCTAAGTGCGTTGATCTAACATCTTCATCTACACTTGCAATAAGTTGATAAAGTTGTGGTTTCTGACTTTCCATATCACTTGAGGCCAGCTCCGGCTTGTTCGTGTCGATATATTTCAGCCTCCGAAATCTACCTTTCAGAAGCCCAAGAGCATGTTCGATAGTAACTCGTGCTTTGCTCAATCTAATATTGTAACGCGTTTGGGCTTCTGAAAGGTGTCCATTGTTGTGGAAAGGTACCATGATGTGCTTCGATAATGGACAGGCTGCAACTCATAACAAATGGTAGTAAGCCGGTATGAGCCTTTCCATGTGCTCATGTAACGGGCTTGTGCGAAAAACACGGGCATCATGTAGACTTCCGGGAGCTCCTATGCGCACATCAGTGTTACATACAGCAATCTTGTTCATTGAATCGATACTATCAAATAAACAAATTCACAAGACCAAATTTATATTTAATTTTTAATTTTTAAATTTTTTATTTTTTTCACAACAGAATGTTTTTCAAATCACCACGACACCCAAGGCAACTTGATAGGTCCGGACGATTGGCGTGGCGACCAGAGCATATATTCACTGGAAACAGCACGAGGCCGCTCAGACAGCGCCAAAGCAAAAAAAAAAAAAGAATTTGCTATCTACTTCGTCGACGAAGGAGAAGTCGAATGGCAATGTAAACATATTTAGAATATGTACATATGTATATGGTATTTAAAAATATAAAATAAAAATTCAATAGAAATATGAAACGGTAACTGTGTTAAGTTCATCTAAGCACATGCGTTTGTCTCGCACGATGTATTTGGGAATTCAGTTTCACTCTCAGTCAGACCTGTAAAGTAATTAAGTATTTTGGGACTTAAGTACTACTTAAGTACAATTACCTTGTACTTATTTGTTTTTAAGTACAAGTACAATTCCTTGGTACTTGTACTTAAGCAGTTTCAAATACCAGTACCGGGACTTGTACTTGTACTGCTTAAGTACAAATACCAAGGAATTGTACTTGTACTTAAAAATAAATAAGTACAAAGGAATTGTACTTGTACTTGAATTTTACAGGTCTGCTCTCAGTCTCATCGAAGAGAATAATTGATTATGATACAGATGGCCTGTGATTTTCTAGGAAAGCCGTTGCTGTACGTATCACGCTCATACGCAATGCATCCGATTTATGTTACAATTTGGATGCAACAGAGTCGCCGAATATGCTGTCTTTATCACACCTGTTCAGAGAAGACAGCGCACCGGAAAGCACTTGTGTTGCTATTTGTTTTTCGTGCCCGTTGATGCCGACATAGTTTGATGCTTGCGACGTAGTCCGACGGTAGATGGTGGCGGTAACGATTGGTCGAGCGGAATGTCATTAAAAATGGATTGATCGGTTGCGGCGTTCTCCGGCGAAAACCAAAAAATCTATATTTAATTAATGAAATTACAAAATTCATGGTTGAAACCGTTTCAGTGGATTGTACGACGTCGTTCGCCTCCAAAAACTTCAATAAGGAAAAGTATTTCCATGTAATCGAGACCGATTCCTTTGCACTTAGGCCTGACTTCTTGGTGCACACTTTTGTCATTGTTTATTTTGAATACGAGCCGAAGATTCATCGATTTCAACTTTTCTTCGTTCACATCAATGCCGTCGACATTCAGCGCATCAACAACCTCGCGCCAGCCGTCCAATCGGGACATTTTATATTCCGCCGAGCCGACATCCCACAGCCCGTGATGATGTTCCACTAGCGAAATTAAGTGGACAATTTGTTCGTGACCCCACGAGTTTTTTTAATTTTCTCGGTAATGGAAAAACATTTTTAAAAACAATGGTTTTCTTTTAAAATCAAAGTGAACAAGATTTGAAAATCAAATAAAAAATGTAAAAATCAAATGAAAAATGTCACGGCACGTAGTATTTATTTTTTTTTACTTTCGATTTGCCTACGAGCCTACGACACAATTCAGATATTTTTTAATAAATATCGCAAACCTATCTCGTCGTTTATTAAGCGTGTTTTTTTGGTCATCTATGTATGTAGGCTAAAAAAAAGTGCGAAAAAAACGCCTATCGAGGCTAACGAATGTCATCATCGCAGTTTGACAGAACTATGCGAAATGACATTTATCAGCTGTTTTTTTTTTCTTGCTGATTTTAAAACAAAAATTGCGTATTGTAAACATAGTGGTGTTGATAAATATTACAGAGTAGTTTTTCTTGTAAAAAATAAACATAAGAATTCAGTGTGTCCAAAATCGATAGAGAAGTTTTTCTTCTTAAAAAAATTCATTCGCAGAAAATGCAGAGGTAAATATATATGTACATACATATGTACGTAATAAAACTTAAACGCATGTTTGTTGCAAATTATTCGTTTAAAATGATTTTGTTTTTTTTGTTTAATTAGCGCGCGCTAAAGGGATTATGACTACCTTTTAACTAGGGCGAGAGAGTTCAGCCTAAAGTTTAGTTGACAGGCACATTTTCGGCTATGTTGGAATTCATCGTTTCGCGCAAGGTAGCACTTCAGCAATCCCAACACTTCCTTCTTTGGCCAAGTTTTCCGTTTCCTGCTGAAATTAAATATACTCAAATTGATTTGTATTTTTGCTTTTATGTTAAGTTATTACCTTGTCTCATTAGAGTTCATGTTATTTTTTTTTTTGTTCTTTGGCAAATTTTTTCCTTGATTAATTTTTTTTTTTTTCTATAGAACTGTTCCTTCCGTGCAAGTATTTTCAGACTTGTTTTCATTTTTTTGTGATCCTTCCTTGCCAAATTTGTTCTTAATTGACTTCTTTTTTTCCTTTTATTTCCTCTTTGTTCCTTCCTTGGCAAATATTTTTTTCTAAATGACGTAAACGTCAGCACTTCTACGCAAGGCCAACCACATTTCTTTTCTCATGCATTTCTGAACGCAATCTGCAGTAAACATCAAGGCAAGCCTTAGTACAATTTGTATGTCGTTCATAAACGTTAATCATGGTAGAGAAATTGAAAATTATTTTGGGACTGATTTTTGATTTACTATGGGAAAAAGAAAGAGTTCGGGTTAGAGAAAGGAAACGTATTTTTATGAATAAGATTCATGGCATGAAACGACAGACCAATCGTTTTGTGCCGAAAAATCTTCATTTCACTAAGGGGATTTCAGAGTACCCAGATGATGTATTCCAAAGCCATTTCAGAATGAGGAGATCCACCTTAAATGTAAGTTATTTACTATTTGTAGTGGAAGGTGATTAATACGAGCAGCAAATATTCTACTTGCAGTTTGTTGAACAAGAAATAAGACCATTTTGGAAATTTAAGAAAACTGGACGGTCGAAGACTTGGCTTAAGTTGGCTTCGTACCTAACTTTGTGGAAGTTAGTTAATGGGTCCTGCTTTCGAGAATTGTCAAATTTATTTAATGTTGCCAAGGGAACAGCTTATAAATATTTTTTGGCAGTAATTAAGCTTTTATTTGGATTGAGAAAGAGGTTTATTAAATGGCCTGCAAACGAACGCGAACGATTAAAAGTTATGGAAGATTTCCAGAATTTGAGAAGGAATCCAATTCCATTTGTAATGAGATGTGTAGATGAAAATCGCATTCCCATCCTTCTTGCGGTACTGGACAGAGTTAGCTACTTTAACAGGAAAGGAGTAAGTTCCAGTAATCTCAAGGTAAAAGGTGTTCCGTTATTAGATTGCAATTTTACAACTGAATCGTACAAATGTTTTTGGATGTATTTTTTGGATTTCTTGCCAGCTGCCATGATGCCAATGTTTGGGAAAGCAGTCCGATTAGAAAGAAATTGAGAGCTAACTCCAACAATGTGGTGGGTTCTGGTCATGTTTTAGGCGATTCAGCATACCCACTGACAACTTACCTTCTTGTTCCTTACCGAGACAACGGGTTTTTAACACTTATGGAAACAAAATTTAATTTTATTCATAGCTCCACCAGGATCTGCATTGAACAGGCATTTGGCAAGTTGAAGGGAAAGTTTCGAATCCTTAAATACGTAGATGTAAATTTTTTTTATTATTTTAAATACATTCCCCTGGCATGCATTGTTTTACACAATCATGCCTATTATGAATAAAATTCCCCCCGAACTTTTTCTCTCATCGGGAAACCTGGTATTGTGAACAATGTTCGAAAGGAAAAGGAAAAAATGTCTCCTTATTGTGAACAACTTTCCGATGTAAATTTTGACAGAATTTCCCTCGAACTTTTTCCCTGTCATTTTTCTAGGGAAAACGAAACAAAGAAGAAAGAGTTCGCACATTTGTCGCAAAATTTTAAAAATGTAAGTATTTTTGTTTGAACTTTGGTGAAAATATTTCTAAGTGTGCATGTATTTACATTTATAGGTCGAATGCAACAAATAAAAGACAGAGTGAAGTATTAGTTAGCTGGATGGAGAAATATCCAGACATTGCTAACGGTTTCACTAGGCGATGTAAGGAGGAGCAGAATTAAATTTGGAAAAAGATCTGAATAGTGTTGGACCGCCAGTGAAATCAACATTTGAATGGAAGAAGGTATGTGCACTATGGCAGATTTGAATGAATATATCTGAAAATGTATCTTGTTTTAGGTTTGGTGTGATAAGAAAAAATATATAAAAAAAAAATTGTCGGAAAACCTTAAATTGAAAAATGTAACTGGAGGAGGGTCTTATAAGGAATACCAATTTTCATCCCTGGAAGAAGCGGTAGTAAAAATATGTGCAATGAACGAGTCGGTAAAAGGTTCATCTAGTGCCTTAACGTTTGGGTTACCATCTTGTTCTAAAAAACCAAGGTTTAATGAAAGTTTAGCTGTGGAAGAAAAAAACAATACAACAGAAGACTTGCAACTGGTTGAAGCTCTTTTGACGAAACACCACACTTCTTTGGATAATCAGAATTTTCAGTCAGTCAGTGAAGACACATTTGGTAATTCTAATAAAGAAAACTTACATCAAAACCCAGAAGTGTTATCAAAAAACCAGCGTAAACAGAAATTAGGAACGCATGAATTTTTAGAAAAAGAGCTCAACCTCCAAAGAGAACTTTGTGATATAGTTGGTGAGATTTTGCCCGTTATAAAAAATTACCAGGAAGCAATGAAAGCAAATATGGAAAAAATATATCGTTCCATAGACCGCCTTTGTGATCAAAACATAAGTCTACGTGAAGAAACTAAGCGCCATAACCAAGAGATGGAAAGACTACGGAAACTTGAAATCGAAGCGGAAATGAAATTCAAGCAACAACGGCTAGAAATAGAAGAAGCCAAGCTTAAAAAAATGGGTTAGAAGTATACCCAATATTGAAATAATTATTTTGAAGTTATGAAGAAATGAAGTATTTTTTTATTTTTATTTTTGTATTTTTCTTTATCTTATGTTAATACATTGTTATTTTTTATGATTCATGTGTTTTTCGTTAAAAAAATTGCAGCAACTTCTCTCCGTACAAGCTGCCCTTCCACCAGATATACTGAGTCGTTAGGCGAATCAATTTCATTAGACATATTTGCATCGTCTACGCTGAATATCTCTGGTAGATTCTCCATTGAAATATCTGCTTTATAGTGTATGCAAATATTGTGTAAAGCGGAACACACATTTATTATTTTAGTTGCTTTATCAGGAAGGTAGTAAAGTGCTCTAGAGCCAAGAAGGCATCTCCACCTGTTTTTAAGAACTCCATTTGTTCGTTCAATTATATTCCTACAGCCATTATGTGCTGTATTAAATCTGCTTTCAGGAGATCCCTCTTCAAAATGTCTGAAAGGGGTGAGAAGCCAAGGCTCCAAGGCATACCCAGCATCACCTTTTAAAAAACTTTAAGTCAGTAACATATATTGATTGATTTTTGAGGCGTTAACCTAAAAGCCAGAAATTACGTTCGTCATTCACAAACTGTTGTTCCATCCACGCTCTTAATTTACTAACTTTCCAAATAAGTGCATCATGAGATGCTCCGGGATAAGTTTCATCGATAAATGTAATACGCATTTCATGGTCACAAACCTGGGGAATATGTATGTTACTTAAGCGTAAGCCACGTAGCCAAAGAAAGGGGTTACTTACAAGTAAAACATTTTAGCTGTAAAATCCTTTTCTGTTGTAAAAACAATGTTTGTTTTCTGGAGGTTGTATTAGTGACACATGCGTCCCATCTACACAACCTAGCACACCAGGAATACCAAACTTTTCGAAAAATGTAAGCTTTGTAGTCCTTGCTTCTTCAGGTGTCGTGTTCATTTTTATCCACATTGGACACAGCTTATCTTCGAATATTTTTAACACCTCAGTAAGAACTATTGAAAATGACGACTGGGCTAAGCCAACGTCATGCTCTTTTCCAACTCCTTCTTGGTAGCCAACTTCCGCAAAAAAACGCAAGCTCGAAGTCAGTTTTACGATGGCAGAGATTGCAAAAGATTTGCTTGACGGTAGCAAGGATTCATTCAAAATATCCAAAAGATATTTGAAAACAGCTTTGTTCACCCTAAATTACGGCTGGAATCTATTCAAATAAGTCATTATGGTGTTAAAAATATTTTGCAAAAACGAATAAACTAACATGGTTGGAGGCAATTCCAAAGGATTTGATTGGTCTCTTAATTTTCTTCTTATTACCCGTACCTCACTATTTTGCCTTTCTTGTTCTTCCATACTCAGTAGCATAACACCAATTCTAAACATAATTATTTTTATTTCTACTTTCATAAAACACTGATTTCTGATAAATGACAGCAAATACAGCGGTTGCATTTTTCGAAATTAATTTCGAATACAGTTCGGGGAAAAAAAATTCCGATGTAAATTCACAATTCCCGGGAAGGAAAAAGTTCGGAGGAACAAAAAGTTCCCTCGGAATTCATAATAGGGCTGAAAAACATTGCAAAAGAAGAGCTAGAGGCCAATGAATGTCTTGATTCATTCAACGCGGAAGATGAGCAATCTCAATGGAGTGAGTTTGCTGAAAACAATTCAACCACAGCCGCTCAAGCAAAACAAAAGAGAAATGAAATCGCCATGCTATTTTGTTCCTAAGATACTGAGATATTTTGTTCATAAGTACAAAATAAAGATAAAACTTAATATTGTTTTTATGGTTTGTTATGTCGTATATGAATAAAAATTAAAGATTAATTTAAATAATTCAAAGTTTCTAGTGTACATAAATAAAAATTAAAGATTAATTCAGGAAAACTAAACAAAAATATAGCTAAAGCATTAAATTAACATCACATGTTATGAAAATATATAGAAATTTGGAAGTCGAAGTTGTTTGTTTATTGAAACATGTTATCCAACGAAGTCAGGAAGCTTTTGATGAGTTCCAATCTATTTCGTTCAATTTCCATTTTCTTCCTTTCAATGGAAACAAGGTCGTTGTGTCGCAATGCATCCTCTTTTGAGGAACTCAAGAAGTTCGTCCGGTTTTGCAACCCTTTTTTTTTTGTGCAGTATATATAAGGTCCTCATCTTCGTCGGCAGATTCAGTTTCAATGGCGATTGAATTGCAGGTGATATTTTCATGATTTTGAAACGATGAGCTTGAACACAACAATTTGGAGGGGGATCTACAATATGCCTTCCACCGTAAAAATTGTCAAACATCTCGAAGTATTCCCACGTCGTTGCATTTCGACTTCCTTCCTTCCTTATTTTGCTTCTTTATCCGTTTAAAGGTCGTCACCAAATTCTCGAACATATTTTTGATTTGATTTGGCACAAAACGGGGAACACAATTTTTTTCTATTTTCCAGTATTTAAATCCACTTCCATGCTTATCCTTGTTGAGATTAGGAGGTTTCACTGACACATACAATGTCGATATCAGTTCCTATTGAGACTTCTGGCGTTGATATGTATGTATGTATGTATATTTGGCACGGCAGCTCATGGAGGCCTAGGCCTAGCTTCTCACAACCATTCATGTTGTGCGTGTTATATTCTTCGCACGAATGGAAGGGACCTACAGTTTAGTGCCGACTCCGAACGGCGAATTGAGAAGCTTTTCATGACAGGCGTTGATATGACAAACCTTAAACCCATAGTGCAAATTACTAAGGACTCTCAACATAACGCGCAATGAATTTTTGTTAACAGCATTTACATTTGATGAACCTTGTACTGCGGTCATAAAAAGCGTTTACAAAGCAACACAAACAAAGATACCACCAAAGCTGACAGTGTATACAATTGGAGAAAAACACTCATAATCAGCATAATGGAAGAGTTAAGTATAGAAATAGGAGTCAGTAGTGAGGGAAAAGCATGTGTTTCTGAGCCAACTCAGTCGTCGGTCAACACTTGCGAGAGACGATCGTTTCCGTTCGGTAAGTACCGCCGTTTTGTTGCTATGGCGACGCGCTCCGCTCGAGTGTGTGGAGAACATAAACATGATGTTGCCAACAATTTTAAGTATTTTTGACTGAATGGTATTATTTGAGACTGATTAGATTGTAATTCATCAGATATGTGTGTTTAAAACAAGGAAGACGGCCCTCGGTGAATATAATTTCAACGACCTGGGCGAGCTGTTCAACAAGCCACCAAAAACCATTTTAAAATTCACAACGAATTCGGGATGGTTCAGGGAGGCTGAACGTTCGTAGCTGCACTCATCTAGACCCTTCCTTTCTTTCTTATCATTTCAGAATAGACACTCCACGACAGAGGAACACAATGGATCCATTACAGATCCGAGTGAAGGCTGCACCACGCGATGTATCCACCTCTTTAACCTACCTGCCTACTTATTAAAAATGTAACAATCCATTGAAGTTATATAAAAAGGAATAATTATTTAAACTTGTAAAATAAATCGGTTTTTATCGGTTTATCTTGTCAGTACTATAAAATAAGGTCACCTTTCTAGGGTTAAGAAGCAATATAGACTGATACACGAAGGTAAGGAAATGTCACAGCACATTTGAGGTGATTAAATAAAATAACAGATGGCAAAATATATGAGTAGAAAGACGTAGTTAAGATGAGAAAAAAAATCAAAAGTATGTATAAAAACAAGAAATAAAATAAAAATAAATAATAGAACAAAATAAAGAAAAAGTTAGAGAACACCTGTAGTTTGAGGAGCTTAGGTTTCCTGCGGCGATAGTGGTTGATTAACATTTTGTTTTGACAGTTGCCTGTGGACGAAATTATGAAGATCATCAACGCTGTCAATCTGTACTGTATTTCCTCCTTGTTTAGTTTTTACGTAAACAAGTCCACGGGTGGTGAGGGCGGAGTGAATTTGTTTACGACGTTTAAGTTGCAGTGCTGATCGTAGAATACATCGGTTACGAATCGTGAGACTTTCATGCACAAAAATTGATCTATTTGTTTGAAATCAATGTCGGATTGATTGAACTGTCGATTGAACTTTCTAAAGTTGACAAAAGCCTTTAGTGTTGAGTATTTGCCGTGTGATAAGAGGAATTAAATTATGATCACAGTATCATCTTTCTGCTTTGCACGAAATATTCTGCTGATGGATGGAGGTTGTTGACAGTTCAATGTGACACAAAGCCGATTAAAGAAGCACTTAAGATTTTCATCGGGAAAAAAATGGTATTCCAACAAGTACGGCATCAGTGGCAATGTTCTCCATGTGTAGGTCTTCAACCTAAGTTTTTGTTCTGGGTTCTTCAGTTGTTCCAGCTTATGTTGTAGTTGTTGCATAAAATTGTCAACTTCCATTTGCAGGCAACTGACATTCCCTGAACAGACCTCCGAAGAAGAGACCCGGTCTTTTAATGCTTTAATTTCAGCGTCAATAATGCCGAATTCTCGTTGAAAGATTCTCCTCCATGGCTACCAGGCGTCTCATAATCAAGTCTCCCTGAACTCCAATTTGTTTCGCCAGACATGTAAAATTGTCAACATTATTGTCTGACGTCATAGAGCCTTTTACATGGCAATGCCCGTGCTCTAGTTAAATAGTTTAAGGGTAGCCGTATCCCCTTTAGCGCGCGCTAATTATAAAAAAAAAAAGCACTTTAGCTGAGGATGACCGTTGTTTCGAACCTGATGGTGATGATGTGTGTGAGGACAACTGTTGAATATAATTTTTCCGCTGACGAGTGTTTATTTCGTGTGTTGGTTGGTTTGCCATTGTGTGGGTTGAGTGATATTTAAAAACAACGATTCGCGAATTTTATTTTATAAAATTGTTTATGTTTTGAATGAAAAATACACTGCACTTTGTATTGCAAATTAAAAGTATTCAGCACAGATGACAACGCGTAGGTTTTAGAGTGGAGATTTTAGCATTTAAAATTTAAAACAGTACGCCGCTCAGAAGAAAAAAAGTTTATCCGCAGTTTGTTGGAAAAAGTTTGTCCGCACTCCAATCTGCGCTGTTGCAGTCACAACTGATTTGACTTTATTAACTGCACGACGCTGATATTATGATGACGGAAAACAGCTGAATTGGAGATTTTTGGATGGTGAGTTGAGTACCCTTCTTGTGTTTCATTTCTGTATTGGTTGTTTGGTTTCATTTGCCGACGGCAATTTCATTTTCATTTCCCGTCGGCATTTTTGTAGATGGCAAACGACAGATTTTGGAGATCGGACGTTTAAGTTCTCCAGTGAGTGTTTTAAGCGTAACTACCCGTATTAAGTTGTCTGCTCCGGGGTGTTTGCAGATGATCCTTGCAAGCTTCCATTTTGCTGGTGGTGGACGATCATCTTTAATCAGCACTAAATCTCCCACTTCTGGCTCGTTCTGGACGTTAAGCCATTTTGGTCTTTGCTGCAACCGTGATAAATATTCGGTGCTCCATTGGTGCCAAAATATTTGGTAAAGTTTCTGGATCCTCTGCCATCGATCTAGATAATTTAATTTTACATCCAACAGGTCGGGATGAGGAATCGTATTGAGGGGCTGCCCTATCAAAAAATGTGCGGGTGTTAGTATGGAAAAATCGTCGATGTTTTCCGATATCGGACGGCGGTCTGGAGTTCAAGCACGCTTCGACTTGCGCTAATAGCGTGTTAAACTCTTCGAAAGTTAGTAGCTCGGATCCCGTGACTCGCTTCAACTGGTACTAAATGGATTTTACTCCAGTATATGAAAATTGTTTGATTCTTTAACGTTGCCATTCTTTTCGGTCTCGGTAGGATCGATGACCTCTAACGTTCGAAATCTGGCTTCGAGGAATTCGGAGAATTCTTGGAAGGTGGGTAAATCTTTTCTAATACCTAATTTTTCCTCCCATAACGGCTTTGTTTTTTCAGGCAACTTTTGGAATATTATATATATCAAGATATCGTCCCAATGTTGTACGGGTAATCCTAAATTTGCCAATGAATGTCGACATTCAATTGTCGTGTTGCGAAAGAAGCAACTTAAACTGCGTCTTCACAAGTATCCTCTTGTGATCGTGGCGGGATTTTAAAATTGAACACGCTTGGTCATAATTGCCATTGTCAATGGCTAAATGCGATAAAAGGCGTTCAGCTTCGCCCGAAATTGAAGGTTTTAAGTAATGGAGCTTTTGTATCTCCGATAGACTGGCATTGCTATGAATAAGTGAAGTGAACATATCGTGGAATGACCTCCACTGTTCATATTTACCCATAAAATTTGGTATATTAATCTTCGGGAGTCTTAAAGATTCTTGTTTAAAAAAATGTTTTTCATCACTCACCCCAGATTCTTTACCAGGTGCAGGTGTGGTTACAGCATGTTTATCCAGGGCATCCATTAGCGCAGTTCGATATTCCAAATATATCTCCTGGATACTGTCGAATGTCTTTGATTTTGTATTTAACTCCCTCGCTGCATTGAAGTTTTCTTCTAATATCTTAATTCTGCCCGACAGATAGTTCTTGGTGCGTTGACTTGGGCTCCGTTTGTTGTAATTACTACTACTGTGCAGCTGCCACACTTTCCCTATTAGCTTAAAGTTAAAGACGTTGAATTTATAACAATGTATTTTTAACAATTTTATTTGGTTTTACTTTTGTTCATACGTCTGTACATTCGTGATGTTGAAAGAACAATGAACAATAAACTACATACGTGTAGGATTGATTTCCTCAGAATTAAAACACACTCGCTTTAGTTTATTTCAAGTTTATTGTTAAATCGTTTATTACTACGTTATTATTGGCTTGGCGGCCGGCAACTAAAAGACTCCGATAAATACTCTGTGCCACTGCTAATGATCGAATGCCAATAATTACTTCTTTCTCTCTTCTCTCTTTACCAGAAGGGTTGAAATTTGGCTCGTAGGTAAATGGGTTATGTCTGTGTGTCGCTGTGTGTCGCTGTGTGTGACGTCGTAGGTAGTGTACTCGTCTTCATGCCAGATGTTTGCATGCGTTATATTCGTGATCGTCTCGTTCGTTTTGGTTTTGGCTGTGTGTTATGTTCTCGTTGTCTCGTGTTTATCGTGCGATTGGCGTCGGCTGTCCGTTGTATGGCGTGACCCTATGTACTGCCTATTTGTTATTGTTTTCTTTTTCTGTCGCGTCCCGCTAAGTCAAGATCATGTCATCCCGTTGCGTTGTTGTCGTCGTAGATCGTTCGTATGTCTGGCCCCAATCCCACATACATGACATTTGAAACAAAAATGACTTTTCACAACAATGCCCCCTGGAAGGGTCAGTAGTGCCAAAAAAACAATATATTTGATGTAATTACTTGATTGTCATGTAATATTCAAAAAAGATACAATAAATGCTTACAAAAAAAGATATTTTAGATTGGACTTGATGAACAGCGAGCAACATCAAAAATTTAAAATTAAAAGCGAGTGCTTAGACACCAAGCAAAACTATAAAATAAAGAAAAAAAATAAATAAAAAAAAAAAACGAAGGAAAGCATTTACTTGTGATTAAATTGAATTGAATGAATTATAATTTGATAGGATTTTAAGTCCTCAAATCCCAAAATACAACGAGTTTTATTTGGCGAGGGCTACAGCAAAGAAGACGAACACTTCCAACAGTTATCAATCTTATATATGTGATATACACGCAGTGATGGTAACTAAAAAAAAAAAAAAAACCTACCGATGATGGAAAAAATCCCTACTTCTCCCTACACATTCGCAAAATTTCCCCTACAATTCCCCCTACGTAATTTTTCAAATAAAAGAATTAAACTAAATGCGTTCATCAAATAAAAAAGGCTTAAAATGCTTAAGTTTATTTTATTTCTGTTCATAATAAACCAAAGCAGCATAAAATTAATATATAAATAAGGACTGGAATTCATATTGCACTGACAAATGCTTAAAAAAAAAAACTTAAAAATAGTTTGATATTTGAAAATAAAAATAATACGTAATATATATGTACCTACATATGTTAACATATATTAATTAATATGATCATAAAGTTCTTTTGTTTTCATTTGATTTAAATGATTTTTATTACACTTGAAAGAAACGCAATTCGATTTTGAATCCTGCAAGTATGACCGTATAATACAAATCGAACTGAGATTTTCGTGACTAAGTTTGTTTCTTTTTTTTGTTCTAACATCTGTTACGATAGAAAATATTCTTTCTGCGTCAGCATTTGCGTGAGGAAGAGTCAAGACATATTTTGAAAGACAAGATAAAATAGGAAACATAAGTTTATCATTAAAAGTGCGTATCTTACTTATTTTCAACCAAAACTGTTCAACGTCTAATTCAATCAAAATGGCCTTTTCTTTATCTGTAAAATTGTATTCTATTGATCTCCATTCTTGCGTAAGATCGTTTAAGTTCAAAGAAAGTTGTTTAGAAAGAAGTACGAATAAAAATTCAGATCTGTCCCCATCTAATCCCAATACAATTTTAGGGTTCAAAAAACCAATTTCTTTGAATATCGTTTCACTTTTTATGGGTAATCTATTTTGTATCTCCTCTAACGCGGTAATGTAAAATTGTAAACAATCAAGTCTTATCTTATCTGCAGCGTTTTTTGGGATACTTTTTACTATCTCACCGCATTCTGGTCCAATGTATATTTCATCGACTTGCAAAGATACATGAGGTGATCTTACATTGCAATTCAATTTAAGTTCGGATTTTTTAATGAAATTTTGTCCCAATTGAAAAAAAATGTTCACTGACTCACTATGCAGTTCATGTATTAAAGTTTTTTTGGACTGAAAAAGTGCATTTAAAGTGTTAAAATATCCAAGGACATACTTGAGAAATAACAAATATGCTTTGTTACATTGATTTGTTAGTTCTGCTAAAATTAATTCTGCCGATTTCAATTTATCTGATATTACTGCCTGTCTAAAATATTCTGAAAGTACATCCCAATTCTCTAAAATTCGCTCAATACATTTTTGATGTGATAACCATCTTGTTGCGGATGTACGTAAAATCTTCCTTTTCTTTTGATTCAACAAAACCTGGAATTCTTCCACTTGCTGACACCTTTTCGAACTTCCAGAGACGTAAGAGCCAATTTGTCGAAGCAATTCTTCTGGTGCTCTAGGTAAAGCCAAGCAAGCTTTATTTGCAATAATTGCAGCTGAATGACAAATGCATTTTATTACAACGGTTTTTGGATTGTCAGCAACTAATCTTGATGCAAATGAATTATGTTGACCAACCATGACGCTCGCCCCATCACTACACATGCCTAAATCACAATAAATTAAATAAAGAGTTATATAAGCTTAAAGAGGAATATTATCTACATAATGAAAAATTATTATTACCGATTATATTATTAAAGGGAATTCCATTTATTATAATAAATTCTTTAAAGTTCGTGTATAAAGCTTCAGCAGAACATTCAGATCCAATCTTGAGCAAATCTAACAATTTAACAACAACTCTGCCATTTTAATTATCAACAAATCTGACTATAACACACAAAGACTTATTTAATCCGATGTCAGTGCTTTCATCGATCATTACTGAAAAACTATTTGTTTTTAATTTTTCGATAAGATCTTCCGTTACATTTCTGGCCAAAACATTTTTTATAATGCTGGTACATTTTTTCCTTCCCAATTTCGAATTTTGTATAATTTTTGAATCTGGGACAATGTCCTTAAGAAGTGGAAGCAAATGTTCCACAATTTGGAGAGCGACGTTATGTTCTGCGAAAAACATACTTAATTTAATTTCGAAATTGTGTACTTCCCCTTCAATACTCTGAACTGTCTGATTTGCTTGGAAAAATGAACTGACGGGTTTTGAATTTTTTACTGAGGAAACATTTTTTTTATGCAACTTGGTGTCACCATGTTTAATGAGCTCAGATTTTCCACAGTTTAATATTTTATCACATGCTTCGCACTTGCATTTAAATAAATCATCCTCCAATTTGGTCAACCATCCATTGAAACAATCTGCTTCCAACCATCCATCGTTGAATTTTTGTTTACGGTACTTTTTTTGTCTACCATTTTTAGAATTGGTTTCTTTCTTACTACCGGCAGAATTTGACCCTGACGTCATATTATGTTATTATATTATATTATTTTAACTAATATAAAGCTGACAATATTATTGAAAAACAATGCGAAACAAATACAATTACAACAATTACTTTTTACGAACACGAAAACAAACCGAACCGAACCGAAAATTCTATTCAAAGAAAACGAAATTTGATCTGAAATTCTGAATAGAATTTTGAATTTGACAAGCGTGGTTGAGTTTTAACGAAGATTACCAACTCACGCGAAGTAAGTGGTGGTTAGAAAATCATCAAGAGGAAAACACAAAAGGCTGAGGGTAAGATAACATTTAGGCATTCATGAAATCATAAACGAAAGCTCTGGAAGAATTCAAATATTGAATTAAAAATTAACCGAGAGTTTTTAATATTGAAAGTACCTACATTTTCGCTAATTTTAAAAATCTGTCCTTTTTCCCCTACGGGTTCATTTTTGAGGTGAAAATACCTACATGTAGGGATTTTCCCCTACGTTTACCATCACTGTATACACGAGTTGTATCCGAATGGAAATGACGACGCGGAGAGATCTGTACTTAGACTAACTTGTCATGTTTATTTCAGTGTCATCTTATATATCTTACAAATATACTAAAGAATGGCGCAAAATCATAGTCATTTAAAGTCGACTTTAAGAGAATTTATTCACCTACATAACTTAAAGTAGACTTTTTGTTATTCATAGTCATCTTATAGTCGACTATAAACTTAAAGTCGACTTTAAATTTAAAATGAGCCGAACGTCATTTAAAAAAAATAAAGTCGGCTTCAAGCGATTGTCAAATTTTATTTCTTAAAGTTGTTTAGTGCTTTTTTTGAAAATGTTTCCGGAGGATCGAGATTTTGAGATATCTGAAGATTTTGAATTAATTTCACGGCCAAAAATATACAGACCGCGATCGAATCCATTTGAAGACTTAGAGGAGGAAGAATTTTATTCGCGGCACAGGTTCGATAAAATTACAGTAGAATTTTCGATTCTGAGTGCTGGATGTGGAAGAACTGCAAACGAATCGTGGATTGCCGAATCCAACAGATCTAAATATTCCTTTCACCAAAGATGAAAAAGTACCCACTCCCAGCCAGCAACAACCACACTCCGCTGAAAATATCAACGAACTTGTTGAAATAAATGGAAGAACATTTAGAAATGAGTTCATAAAAAGATTTTTTTAAATGTATTCTATATCATATTCACGTATTTCTTAATTTGTATAAGTATCACATTGAATTCACAAAATAAATAACATAATAAGAAAAAATAAACAAACATTAAAATAACAAACAATATCACATTCCTTTCTTTTTTTCCATTAATGCTTCATGGAGTTCACGCTGTTGTGCTATTTGGTCTTCTAATTGCTTAATTTGCAGAGTGCAGTTGTTTCCGGTGCTCCAACTCTAATAAATGAAGCTCGTTTGCATGAGACCTTTCCTCTTCCATTTTGACTTGCCGCACTGCCATCACATCATGTTTTGACGTTTGTGGTTTCGACAATTGCTTTAATTTTGCAATTACATTTTGCCTGGACCTGGAAGTGCTTGGCCAGGCAGCGGTAACGCCAACTGCAGCATCCGTACTTATTCCAACATCTTAATTTGGAGGTAAAAAATTTCCGGCGGCAGTTTGTGAAATAGTTGATTCAAAGGCAACAACGGCAAGTGATTGTAAAGTGATTGTATCGCTATATGTGGAGGAAATATCGAGTATGGTGTTGCTTTCAATGAGGATGGTATCATCTTCCAAGTCATCAGCAATCAAGGCTTGTAGAAGGGCATCTGAAGCATCGACAACTGGTATGGTAACGCGATTTCCAGTAGCCGCGACTGCTTTCTTAACATCGGTGGCGGACTTTTTTGCGACCATTTTCATTCACACCCATTGCTGCTTCAATTTATCCACGCTTCCTTGATACCCAGCAGCATGCATTTTCACATCGTTGCCCCTGTTTTCAACCACCTCCAAATGCTGTTCCACAAATTGCCGCAGCATTTCCTTTTCCATGGGGTCCCAGTTGTGCGCCTTGTCTCATTCTGTCTGTAATTATACAGCCCTACTTATAATAAATCTTAAATAAAAAACCTGTATTACCTTCAATTCATTTTTTGAATCCATTGTTTTAATTTTAATTACTCTGTTTTTCTTTGAAAATTTGAAAATTCCAACATAAACTCTTAAATGTACTTGATTTCTCGTGAAATATTTTGACATTTGGGTTTATTCGATCACATTACTTTACAAAAACACTCTTAAGTCGATACTAGATATGCATAAGCTTAAAAATATGTCTATGAATAACGAAAAGTTAAAGTTGGTTTTTTGATTTAAAGGCGGTTATAACTCAAGTCGACTTTAGGCACGATTAATGGGTTGACTATGAAGTTGCGCCCATTTGTATAATTCCTCTATTGATTGATCATAAATATACATAATATTCACATAAGTATGTACAAACTATTCTGTATTCTGTATCTATTGCTTCGACTTACGACGCGTTTTTCTGGAACGAATTAGTGACATAAGCCGAGGTATTCCTGTACACATCTGCAACTGATTCCTCCATACCAAAAAACTTTGCACGCAATTTAAAAAAAAAAAAAAATTAAAACTCAATTTTTTAGCACTGAGATTTTTCACACAAATTAACAAATTCACAATGCATGCTCACGATCGAGGACTTTCAAGTTCAACTGATGCCGTTGCGAAGTGTGTGTATAAAAATAAAAAGAAACAACGGCACATTGCTCCATGGGTATTAAACTACAGTTGGGAAAAAAATTACTTCTCAACTCTACATTTTGCAAGATTGTTTTTTGAGCGGTTTCTTGAGGCAAATACCCCTATGTGCGTTGGCTTGACTTCGTGTTTAGTTTTTTGGACAGGAAAATTATGCATAAATAAAGAGCTGTAAGCCGGTGCTTCATTTTCCTCTTAGTTGTGTATTGAGAAAGTATTACATCCACACCTCCTTTTATTTTGTTATAATAATTTATAATCTCCAGTTTGTTCTTTTCCCCTGAACAATTGGTGTCGATATGAAGAGTTGATAGCAGCACAACCGACTTTTTCTTCTTAGTAGCATATGTATGAATAAAGGATCGTCTCGTTATTGAAACCGAATTCGCTGCTGAGCACCAGTTATCTGTTGAAATCTTTGAACTCTTCGGGAATACAGCACTTGTTTGTTTGTTTGTCGTTTCCACAATTGACAACCTCCGGTCCAATAATTGTTGTCCGAGTGAAAAGCTTGTAAAAAAGTTGTCCATTTTGATTTTCCTGCTAGTTTTTTTGTATGGAGCAACAAGATCTTTGACAAATCCTTGGTTGATGTCTCTGGTTTCATTGATCTTCCCAGTATATATTTAGCTTTTGAGGGAATAACCAGTTTCCGCGTCTTATGCCCACCACAATGTCATGCCGTATGGGAAAAGTTGTTCATCAACGGTAATACATCCATACAGCCTGAAGTTTTTTCGCAAATTTGCCACCCATCATTTCTAAAATGTCACTTAAGGGAGCCGCTTTGTCGGTTATCATTCCAACAGAGCATGTAGCATTGTATTCGAAACGAAGGAATCTGCATATGGCATTAAACCGTTTTACAGACATGATTGCGCAGAAGTGTGGATAGGCGTTTTTTTTTCTTAACTCTGTAACTGGAACGTAACACGACACGATCAAATGACCAAGACAATTTTAAAAAATGTCACGAGTTCTTCTTCGTCTGACGGCTCCCATAACAAGGCTGGTTTGATACTATTTTTGGTACTGCTGGGCTTTCCTGTTTGTATGTCTGCATATTATGGTTTGGATAGGTCAGATACATACGAGTATTTGATTTCTGGATGTAGACAAAAACTGCTGTCTCTCTGTTGAATTTTGGCGGGAATTAAAAAAAAAAAAAAAAATTAAAAATTATTTTCATTGCGCTGACCAGATATAGTAATTTCTTCTTCATCCTCATCGGTCGGCGTTGTGTTCAAGTTTGAATTTCTAAAGAGAAACAGATAAGAAAATAAAAGAAAAAATAAAAATGGATAGCATTGAGCTATTTTTGAGTAATTTAGATTTAAATGAAGAGCAAGAGCCATCATCAGAGAGAAAAACACGCGCGAGTTACATATGTATCCAATAAAAGAAATACAAAACCTGAGTGCTCAACTGAAGGTGACACTACTTTCAGCTGAGCAAGCAATGTAAGAAAACTCTGTGCACAATTGGATGTGGGATGCACTTCCAATGATCAAAAGAAAAAAGGCGATAAGGAATGCATCGTGCATTCTGCATTATGCATCAAAGAAGATGAAGATACATTTTCAAGAAGTTGGTCTTAATAAAGAAATAAAAATATTTTATGTTTTTATTTTACTCGCGTGCTTAAGAGGTGCAGCAAAAGACATTATGGAACTACCCGATGCAATGTATGTATTTACAATTTTTTCCCAATCAATTTTAAAGGAATTTATCTTACAGATGTCAAAAGTGCTTGAATGTTCCCCTGTTTCCCATTATTTTTGATTTTCGGATTTCTGACAATAAGCAATGAACTATTATAGATGTGTAGATGCAAGATATCCAGGCTCTAACCATGACGCATTTATATGGAACAGCAGTGATGTCAGCACATATTTTTGTGGCATGCACCAGAGCGGTCGAAAGAAATACCAGACTTCTAGGTAAGTGTCTTTTTTCCTGAGTATTTTAATATGTTAACACTGATGGTGATAAATTTTTGCAGCCGATGCAGGATATCCTCTTCTTCCATGGTTACTAACGCCATATCGTGCATTTAAATTCCCCTGAAAGCTTATTCAACGAGAATCATAGCAGAGGACGAAATATAGTAGAAAAGACTATTGGAGTCTTTAAGAACCGATTTCGGTGTTTAATGGGCGCAAGAGTATTGCACTACACACCCACAAAAAGCAGTGCAAATTGTGAATGTTTTTTGTGCATTTCAAAGCATTTTGGGAATATCCAGAACAAGAAGAAAATGAAAATACCCTAAACCAAGGGTGTCAAACTCAAACTCCTTAAGTGCCAATTTTTTATTTCGAGTAGGACAGCGGGCCAGTAGAGATATGTATATTTAACCGAAATATTATTTTGAGGATCCAGAAACTTGACTTCTTTTACGTTTCATTATCTCCTCGATGTTTGATGTCAATTATGTTGTATTGGTTTCTGCTTATTTATCTGCATTGATTTGCATAATGCTAGAGAAATGGTCAAGATTTTGTTCTCGAAGTAGCAACTCCCACAACTTTTCAATTGTGTATCTAGCCAAGGGTATTTCTTGAATGACTTGTGATGGGAATAAAATATCGGCCACGTCTGGCATACATTCTTTTAAAAATTCGCCATCACTAAAAGCTTTTGATTTTAAAATATAAAAATTTGGCATTATGAAGCTTTTGAAAGTGACATTAGGCCGAATACTTCGAAATATTGGGAATCTGTATTGCACACCTTCGCTGCTACGGTCCTTTTATGTCCATAATCAGTAAAGCGCAACAAGTTTTTTTTTGTATTCTCATTTGATGTTATATCTCAAAAAAGTTTGGCCTTATGTCGATTTTTGAAAGTGTTATAAGGCCAAATTTATATATTTGGCATAATGTCGCTTGACACAATGTCACGGCACCTAAATTCTTTACAAACGGCAATAATCTGATAGCAAATCAAACAAAGAGGTTTCAATAAAAAATACAAAATTTCCCACTTTGGCCGGAAAAATAGGCACTCAACTTTTCTTTCAGTTGACATTGCAAGGGTCAACAATTTTCAATAAATGGAGTTTATGAGACCGAATTTGCACACCAATAAGAACGGAACAAAGTCTCTCTAATCACGGAAGTGTCCTTAATGCAGAAAACAGATAAACGATTTTACGCTAAGGCTAAATCACAACACTGCGTTGCTAGCCTTAATTACTCATGAGAGCTACAGTCTTGCCCGGTTAATTGAACCGACAATTTTTTCCGATTTTTCCGTTCAATTATGCGTGTTATTCAACTAACTGTACAAAAACGTAGCTTACTTCGTTCAATTAAACGTTGAAAATCAATTAAGTGAGCTTCAATTAAGAGGGGAACACTGCAAATACGTGCGTATCCAACGCAGAAAAAGTTCAATTAATTTGAATTTTTGTGCGAGTTCACAGGCACAGGTGTTTATTTGTTTTCATTTCTTTCTATCCTATTTTTCAATTCCTCTTTCTGTTCTTACTATTTTTTTTTGCTGTGACATAAAATCATACAAATATTTTATGCAGCGTTTAAAGTTTAAAATTATTGTCGCGGGCAACTAATTGTCTTGGCCATGACTGGCCCAGGAGCCATTTTTTTGACATGCCTGCCCTAAATGATTATCAGTAAGACCAGGACAGATAGCAGCAATGTAATAAGAAATGAAACAATGAGATCCCTTTAACCTTTGGTTGAAACTAAAGCGAATAAATTAGAAATAAAATTGTTTTTTTAATTCATATATCTTAGAATAAATAGGTGTATGTTTGAACACTTCATATCATTACATCACATCTGAGTTATCTTAAAAATATAAATAAGAGATCTTGAATCCATTTGATTAATAAAGAACAAAAAAGTGAAGAACAACCAGAAGTCGATAACGGCTGCATCAAATTAAACTGGAGGCCATTGCCGCTTTTCTCTCAAGCTCTAATTCAAATAATTGTTTTTTTCACTTTCAGCTTCTCTTTTGCTATGAACTTAATTTCTCTTGAACGTCTTCGAAGTTCCAAAATTTGTTCTTTATGCTGCTCCTGTATTTTATCTAAACTCCTATAAATCCTTTTTATATTGGAGATCAGTTCTTTCATGTAGTCCTTTTGCTCTTCCAGAGAAATAGAAATTTTTTTTATATGCATTCTCCTGCAAATTTATTTGCCTCTCGAGAAGAACTAGGGCAGAACTTGCCTTTTCGGGACCTTTTGTATTATTTGAGTTTAAATTTGTTGCTTGTTCATATGCGTTGTCATCGCCTGCCAGCTCTTCAAACGAATATTTTCTTTTTTTTGTGGAAGGTTAGACGTCTGGCAGCAATTGTTGATCTGCGGAGGGATTGTCGATCGCTCGTTCTACTTTTGTTGGCATCCCGAAAGACATGGAAAATAAGAATAGTTTATAGTGGGATGAACAATTAAATTTAACAGTTAAAAAACAAAAAACAAAAAAAAATTTATTTAAAATAACAAATGCGAAGAAGAAGATAAAGATACAATTCAGCTAATTGAAGTATTCATCAAAATTACAGCTACAACAAACAAAATAAAAAAATCAAACAATGTAGCGCAAAAGAACTTCAAATTCGTAAATGCTTAAATCTAAAAGCCACAATTTTACTCTTTTTAAAAATGCAAACATGGGTTCTAATGTTTCGTATATTTTGAGAGAGTATATCAAACAATTTTGAAGATACGGTGGAGTAAGTATTTCTTTAGTGTGTGGTCCGAAAGCAAGTTAGTCAATAACAGAGCGAGAACTACTTCTTAAGTTATATGCTTTATATCTAGGACTTCGAAGATACCCACTTCTCATAAAGAAAATCTTAAGGACCTTATAGTAAAATAAGAGACGAACTGGTGTGAGCTAAGCGTGGAGAATTACAGATTTTTCTCAATGCGCACTTTTGCAATACAATCAGGATGCATTTTATTTAGATAAGCAGCAAATTCCATATTCTAATTTTGAATGAAATATGTATTCCATAATAAATAGTTTTAAGGGTGTTATTGGAACAAAATGTTCTACTGCTTTAAAATTCCAAGATGCTTCTCCCAGCTTAGATGTTGATCCACTGTAACACCTAGATATTTAAAATGTTCTACTGCGTCAATTTTAAAACAGTAAGCATTGCAGGAGACAGAACAAAGTCCTGAGCAATTAGTGTTACATAAGGTATGCCTGCTACAATTGGGAGCATGGAACACAACATTAGCATTTGTAGTTCCAAGACTGAAAAACATGAACTTTGTTTTCCGATTCACGATAAGTTTGTGATTTGTAAACCAAGCCCTTTACAGATTGACATCGTAATTTATTTCACAGCCTAAATTTAAGGGACTTGTTGAATCATATGCAATTGCAAGATCGTCTGCAAAGGTCTTAAATTTACCCTTAAAGGGCTGTTCAAAGATAGAGTTTACATAGATTAAGAAAAGAATGGTTCCAAGGAATGAATAAAATTTGAACATGCAAATTGAATTTACTTACATTCTGATTGAATG
Source organism: Criorhina ranunculi (assembly GCA_951813785.1). Lineage (NCBI taxonomy): Eukaryota > Metazoa > Arthropoda > Insecta > Diptera > Syrphidae > Criorhina > Criorhina ranunculi. The sequence continues at coordinate 52,106,904 of OX638381.1, read as the reverse complement.
TAAACAATAACAAAAACAATCCTTGATCCAATTATAAGCAATGGCAACAGTACCAATAATTCTCCCCAGTCATTCTGGACACCAACCTCGGAGCAAAAAGACTGAAACCTAATACCACCTGAGTTTCAAAATCACTACACCATCACTAGCGCTGTGCGAATAGCATGATAAGGGTATTCATAACCCCTTTAGCGCTAGTGAATTATAAAAAAAAAAAAAGGTTCCACCTAAACGTTTTCCACAATACGGTGAAACTCATTCACATTGCCGAAAAAGGAATGGTTCACTTCAGCGGATTCAACGACGCCGACGACGACCGACGGTCAAATTATAGTGAATCTCTCCCCGCCGGCGCGCGGCGGATTCTACGATAGGGTTGTATATTTGTAAGTCATTTTTCAGAAAAATCGTAAGAGTTCAATTCTCCAATCAATGCACCTCTGTCCTAGGAGAAGGGCAATGGAAATTATTTGCATTACGCGATCACTTAAAATATACAAATGAGTATTAGTACTTACAATATAAAACATTTCAAGGAAGTATTTTGCAGAGCTCCTAAGATTACCGCAACAACAAAACAATTGTTGCGCAGATTGCTTTGTTTCATTTCATTTTTTAATTCTAAACGCATTTTTATTCAATTCATTAATACTTACAAGCTAGACAAAATTCGCTTAAAACTAGTTTAACTAGTTTGGTTTGGTTGCGACAGTGTTGCAAAAGAGACTCTTGATTTGAACAGTGCCACAAACATTTTGCCTTTTGAACTCGCTGGTTTTCTGCTGTTACAACACTTGGTTTTGGAATTGAGCCTTAGTAGTAGACGTTGCAGCTTATTGAAAAGGTCTTGGTTGTATGTTTATTATAAATAAATTGACTGGAACTCTTATAATAAGCGCACAAAACAGACAACAATATTGTTCTTCCCAGGATTCGACGACTTGATTGCAACGAAATTGGATTCTTTTTGAGTGTTGTGTCTGCCACTCGAGGTTGCAAGGATCGAAGCAAGTAACTTCTAATTTCATTAGTTATTTGCGACAAAAACACCTTGAGGAGTTCCTGGAATATGAGAAAACTAAAACGATAAATTTAAAGGCGAAGAAATCTAGGGAGCAACAGTTTCAAAGTTTGACTGTTCAGTTCATTGCAAGCAATAGGCGATTTCAATTGTTGAGGACAATTCATTTAGGAACTTAATTCGGTTTGCGAATGCCAAACTCAAAGATATAAGTAGACCAACGATGTCAAAAACTATAGACGAAATATTTTCGTCAATGCTTGATCAAATAAAACACCTTATATCGAGCAACAAATATATAGTCGACAAAGCATCGACTTTTTGGAGACATTTTTTGGGTATATGTGTCATTATTGATTAGACGAAACTTATGAAAGGAAATCAATTTCATTGGCATGTAAGGGCTTTTATGGGTGTGAATGATTATCCTCCAAATTCATACCAAATTTGGTCTTAATTGTAACAACGTTGTTGCCACAGTTACGATCAATGGGGCACATTTTTTGAAAGCTTTCAAAAAGTTTGGAATAAACAAATCCCTTAGAAACTACGAGCACAATGATGGGAACACAGAGGACAGAGAGACTTCAGGAAATGAAGATATAGAGTTTCAAAACAACATCCTCGCAAACTGCCTGCCAAAGCATATAAAATTCGCCACTAAAACAGATTTAATTGCGTTACAATATAATCGAAAAGTGCACAAACTTGTGGTGCAAAGTAAAAAGGTCAAAGAGTTCAGAACAGATTGTTGCTGTTTTGGACTCAGAACTAAAATATCCAGTTGTCCTAAGGAGGAAATTGCCTTATGGTTCCATTAAAGATGTAATTGCTCACATGGACAAGCTGGAAGTGCACAGGTTTTTCGAAAGTGACATCGAATTCCTTCATGATTATGTCCACTTGTTAACATCCTTTCGTGAAGCCCTGGATTTTCTGCAAAGAGAAAACTGGAATGCTTTATGGCTACTTAGTTCCCACTTTAGCTACGATCAGGAATAAATACAGAAAGTTTCACCTCCATAACCCTCTAGAAACGCTTTCCTTAAAAAAAATCAAAATGCTAGAGATGCTCTAACCAAAAGATGTTAGCATCACTCCGATTTAATCTCGGAAGTCAATGATGCTATTGTCGTACCTGTTCTCTGTCCGCCTGTAAAACTTAAATGGATATCTGCACTTAACCCTTGTTACAATGACGGGAATGAAACAGAGACAAATAATCTGGTAAAAAAACTTGATACAGGTTGAGTGCAACGCAGGCATAGATTTAACGCGACAAAATAAAAATCAGCAAGACGTGGTCACTGGCTGCTCTTTTTTTGACTTCTATTTAACAGGGGGTTAGGTTAGGTTAGGTGAATAGGTGTCCCGTGGGACCCACTTAGGCTGTTAGCCCATTGTGATACCTATAGAATCTCTCTAAGAGAGAATTCTACCCGTAGAACCATTTAGAGTTGTTTAAATATGAGAGGATCTTGCGGAGGGGTATTTGACTAAGGTCACTGTTATCATTGAAATGATAGTGCCCAAGAAATCTTCTTCTGCGGTGGGAGAGCGCTGGACAATGGCAGAGGAGATGAGTTGTACTTTCCTCCTCCTCCTCATCCCTTCAGCTTCTGCAAAAATCATTGAAGAGAGCCCCTAATCTTCTGGCGTGTTGTCCTAGTAGGCAGTGGCCTGCGATGACACCAATAATGGTGCGAATTTTTGTTCTCTTGAAAGTCATAATCTCCCTTGACTTGTGGTCGTCAATATCAGGCCACATAAGTCTTGTGGAATGACACATGTGACCGTTTTTTCCACCTGGAGTTAATTTCTCTAGCTATGTTTTGTTTGATAATGAGTTTCACTGTACTGTTTGGTATACCCAAACCTTTGTTATGAGAAGGAATTTCTAGGGTCGTACCAGATCTGGCGAGTTCATCGGCTTTGCAGTTACCAGGGATGTCACTATGTCCAGGCACCCAACAAAGGTGAATGTTAGGTGAAATCTCATTACGAGACGATAGGTAGTTGAAGACCGTTAGAGAGTTATTGGTGACATTCGATAGAGATTTTAAAGCTGCTTAGCTGTCGCTGAAGATACAGATACCCTTAGTAGATACAATGTTCCACTTCAGCCATGATAAAGCTTCCTTTATCGCCATTATTTCATGCAATCCATACAATGTTGGACTTTCCAAAACACACGATTGATGCAGCAAATCATTAACGACAAACAGCGCAACTTCACCTATAATGTAAATAGTTCACTTTCGTAGCACATGTTTGCATATCATTTTACTTACATAAAATTTCATCTTCCATATCGCCCATTTCAGCCTTTTTTTAAAATATACAGTGGACCCCGGTAATCCGACAAACGTTTCGCAGGGCGGTGTTGGACTATCGAATTTGTCGGATTATACGAAACTGCCACAGACCCCTTATAGTCCGGAATTTTGTGAAAAAGTGTACCTTGTAATCCGACAAATTACATATCAAAGTGATAAGATTCTATCTGCAGTGCATGTCGGATTACAGGGGTGCCGGATTAGTCAGGGGCCGGATTACCGAGGGTCCACTGTATTTCATTTATTTTGTAGCGATACAATTTATTCCCAATGAATTTTACAAACAAACGCAATTCGCAAACAAATCTTAAGTGAAAACAGAAAGTAAATGTCTTAATTATGACAGCTGAAATGTCAACTGCATTTGCAGTAATTTGCCGTTCAATAAGTTAGGTTTTGACTAAAATATAAGTGCCTAACATTCAGAACGCGGTCATTGTTTGTTTTCCAACAGTTACATCATTCTTATCCAAAGGTTGTTGTTGCTTCATAACTTAAACATTTTTAATGTAACGCACAGCTAGCACAACCCCCAACCCAAAGGGTCAGATACTTGGTTAAGTACTGCACTTTGGTGTTACAAAAAGTCAGGAAAAAGAACAACAAATACTTCTATCATCTGTTTGCCTCTATTACGCTGATGGACAGACACAGTATGCAACGATGTTAGTATGTATGTACAAGTAATTCCAAATTACATAAAATTTTATAAATAGTACAGTAACACACTCAGATCGCCATTAATAAAATGAATATAATGGTCAATGAATGTCTCAAAAGCCATATAAATTAAAAATAATAAATCAAAGAATACATTTATAGATAATACACTAACATAAAGGTATAGATAAAATGTATTAGGTCAATACTAACCAGAAATAAATAGATACCTACATACGTATGACGGTGGTATTTAAAATACACGTAACAGTTTATGGTTGAGTCACTAACTGGTTCAGATACATACACTATTACGGTTTTTCTTCATCTTATTATATTCCATTCTGTCCAAGGAATAATGCAATTGGATTGATTGAAGCTTTACCAGTCTACTAACCTTACAACACCCACAAGGTTGAATAGTGATGTCAACATTTGACTTGTACCATAGGAAAACCTGTCTAAAACACCCCTACCTGTTACTTCTTTGTACAATGCCTTCAACCACTACAGACAAGTGTTTCTTTTATTTGTTCAACTGGAACAGCGAATATCTGTGGCTTCAAAGTAACTCTAAGAATAGGTATATAGGTATCGGAAAAGTCACAAAAGTGTTCCTTATAAAAAAGTTCTAGATTATTTTTTAAAGATACAATGTACATATGTCATATATGAACCTTTGTATCTACGGTACATACTCGTAAGTGAAAAGGTAATTTAATCTAAAAGGCTTTTCTGTACTTGTGTCTCTTTGTCACATAACTTAGGGCAGCAAAAAAAGTAAACATGCTCAGGCAATGTGCAGAATGTTAACAGGTAGAACATGTTCCGACTTTCAATTGTCAGATTCTTTTCATTGCGAGGAGGAAGAGGAAAGCGAAGGTCAATCATAAAAAAAGTGGTTTATTATAAAAAGAAAGAAAAAAAAAAAGTTGAAATTGAACTAGGTCAGCATTACTTGTGTGACCGCATATTCTAACATGTAACAAGCTCCAGGGTATAAAGAAAACTAGTGAATACACTGCGATACTATTATTTTCATAAAAATTGCGCACTTTACACACAAAAATTAGGGCTTTCAAAGAGGGAATGCCTCCATTTCCGGGTGGGAACCAGACTGAAAGTCCGATCAAACCACATGAGTTGTGGTGTAACAGATTAACTTTCTCATAATATGCAGTCAATAATAAATCGACTTCAGGTTTGCAAGTTAAAAAAAAAAACTGGTGGAGTTAAGACCGGAAATGTAGTGCACATTTTTTTTCGTCATCATTCTCATTGTAATTAAACCAGTGACACACCTTGTACAGCACACTTTACATGAAGACAGGACATCATGAAATAATGAGGTTGGGCCCATCCGGTTGAATAAAAATGAAAGTAATTCCAAAGGTTAGGTTAGAATGGCAATTCCTTTCAAATACCACATGGATCTGTAGTTTAATCCAGAAAACTTCTCGTATAACCACCCGGAGCTAGCTTTGAAGGGCTAGAGGTGTGAAAGAAACTGGCTCTTAAGTAGGTTCTTTTTCGTACGTACGCTCGCCCATACAAAGAGGAAGCTCAGTCTATTAGCGTGCCTGTCAATGTCGCAGTGTCCTAAGAAGCCCTTTTCTATCTGGGACCAAATCGTCTCTTCCGTGATCGTATAACTCGTCACGTAAAAACGAGCATTATTACATACAGAATGATCGATTCTACGGAAGAGACGATTTGGCCCCTGATGAGGCAGTTGGAGCATTTGCGATCCAGCTTAGGTCAAATCTTTTTGGTGATAGTCACCGTATATAAAGGGTCTTTCAATAGGGACTTCCGAACTTTGACAATTGATAGCGGCCATATTGTTGAAGCTATATCTGTCAAATTGGCTGTCATTTATTCAGTCTGTTTTGCCAAATCATCATGAATGGATATAGCGTTCAACAACACGTGCAAATAATAAAATTATTTTATCAAAATGGGTGTTCTGTTCGGGCAACGTTCATCAAAAAATCATCTTTAGCGATGAGGCCCATTTCTGGATGAATGGGTACGTTAACAAACAAAATTGTCGAATTTAGGACGATACCAATCCACATGAAATCCAAGAGCGTCTAATGCATCCCGAAAAAGTCACTGTTTGGTGTGGATTTTGGGCTGGCGGTGTCATCGGTCCATATTTCCATCACCATCAACGGCGAGCGCTATAGGTCTGAATTGGATGATATGGACACCAACGACATGTGGTTTCAACAGGATGGCGCTACGTGCCACACAGCTCACGCCACATTGGAAACTCTGCACGAGCGATTCGAGGGCATGGCCATCTCACGTGGAGATGATATGAATGAGATCGTGCGATTTGACCCCGTTAGACTTTTTCTTGTGGGGTTTTCTGAAGTCGCAGATTTATGCCACAAACCACAGCGGCCCTCAAAGCCAACATAACCCATGCCATCGATTAAATTTAGCCTGATTTATGGGCCAGAGTCATGGAAAATTGGACATTTCGGATGCGCGCCACCCAGAGAAGCCGCGGCGGACATTTGAACGATGTTATATTCCTCACATAATGGCATCGATAGGCCTTTCAAACGAATAAAAAAATTCGATGATAACTCACACACTCTTTGTTTTATTTAAATTTAAAGATAGGAGCGCTTAATGAAATACCCTTTAGATTCCCCTTATTTTGGTAGAATCTACGGAGTTGTATCATGCCTGACAAGTTCATCAGCAGTGCAGGTACCTGGAATGTCTCTATGCTCTGCGCCCAGATAAGGTGAATTTCAAGTTGTTTAGCCATCTCATTTAGATACGAAGTTGAAGGTGACAGATTCTAGAGATTTGGTCGCGGGTTGGTAGGCAGATAGGTAAAAGTGGTTGTCTGGTAAGGTCCTACCAAGACACAGGTAGCGCGGCAGATACCACATGTCACAGAATTTTATGTCAGAAATCTCAGATAGTTCCTTAAAAAGGGGTTTTCTGAGAGTGCACTGTCTGGCTTTGGCTAGTACCAGGTAGTCACTGAGAAAGTGGAATAGGGTTTCCTTTTCGTGTGAATTATCGCAACTACGGCAGTAGAGTTTGAACGCATTGCCCAATTTGGCAGCTTGTAGACCGATTGGCCAGTGGCCCGCTTTAGTTGCTGTCTCGGTGCAGGTTGATCGCGGCTTGACTATCAGTAGAAGTGGTTATATCCCGCATAGATATCACATTGTACCTCCGGCACGATAGGGCCTCTATGATTGGCTTGAAAGACGCTACAGTGTTCAGGTAAATGGAAAGAGATGGTCATAGTTACATCATTAGAGAAGACACGCAGGCTGAGGGTATCAGATGGAACAGTAGGCCCAGAGTTGTCATTGGGGTGCATGGTTTTTTCCAAGACGTTTTACTAGACGATTATACCATACGTCAATATTGTCCTAGTGATGAGTACATTTAACTAGTGAACTTGTTTCCTATTGCTTTTTTGCAGTAGTACAAGGCTGTCGTGGCTCTCTTTCCTCGCTCTAGGATATTCGATTTCCAGCTGAATTCCCTATCTAAAATGAGACCCAAAAATTTGGCTTAAAGAGCTAGTCAGTAAATTTCTTAGATTTCGAGAAAATGTTTGTCAAAATTAATTCGATTTCTGCGATTGCGATGGACCTCAATACCTCATTTAGCGAATGCCCTCATCATGCCGTCATTTTGCATCAACACCACAAAACAACTTTAACAATGGCCTGACAAACATTTTTAAACAAGTACTTTGAGCCGGATGCTGTTGCTATTAAGACAATAACAAATCTTGAATCATGTTAAGCTAATGATGGAGAAAATAAAATATAAAAATATAAAACAAAAACACAAATTTACAATTAGTTACGGCAAAATGTTCTACTAGTATCTAGCTTTGGATAAAGCCCACCAATCGTAACCATCTTTGTAAAGTGCAAAGATCGACCTGTATAGGTATGTCACTATTAAATAAGATATTGTATCTTACAGTGTATAAGCGTATCAATAATACTAAATAAATGAAATGATATGAAATAAACAGTAAGTAGCACGTGTTTTATCACCAAGCAGATTTGGCCGAAGCTGGATCTCAAACGTTCTCACTGTCTCATCAGACGTAAAAGATTGCTAATAAGGACCTTATTATGTGTCATAACAGCACACTGCACCATCGGCAAGCACGCCTATAGGCTGGGCCTCTTTAACAACGACTTTTGCATGGTCGAGGAGGAGGAGGAGACGATTCACCACCTTCTCTGTACATGCCCGGCCCTCTCAGCTCGAAAAAGAGCAAACTGAGGAGCCATCCTAAGTGAACTGGCTGACATCAACATAGGGAGCCTCCAGCGCTACATAGCAAGCTCCGGCTTGTTCTCCGGGTAGTATTTCTGATGAAGTATCTGGTCTAAGTGAGGTTACACCTGCAGCTTGCCACACCTACCTAACCTATCTGCCTGATATCTGCTGCGACATTCATAAACTAACCGCCATGCGCCATCTTTATAATAAGCAATAGGATGCCAATCTCCTCCATGCTGTCCATAGAGAATCCACAATAGGTAATGTTCCACTGATCGGGTGATAGAACATCTTGCCGCGGGTATCCCCTGCTAATCCTGTCTCTGAGCCGGGAGACGACCCTTTTATTCTCCCTCCCTATCAAAACCGCCTCAACCTCATTAGCTGAAACACCCTTGAGGAACGCAGAGATGCAGCCGACATTCTCTTCATTCATCGACTACTTGCAGGTCACATTGAATGTGCGTCACTCCACAACTCGGTTTTCTTCAACACTAACCCTCGTAATCTACGAACCTCTCGTCTCTTCTATCTACCAACCCACCACACATCCTATGGCTCGAATGAACCAATCTCCCGTATGCTACGAAAGATTAACTCGAACCTTACCTTTTTTACCGCACCACTCCTTCCCTTAAATCCAATCTTCTTCACCGCCCCAATTAATCTTAGCTTTAAGTTTAAATTTAAGTATTATTTTAAGATAGTAATTGTATAGCTTGTTAACTCTGAAAATTTGTTTACCTGTTTTTAAGCATTGTTTTCGCAGCTGCAAGGTCACAAGGCCCGAACAGAAGCCTGGAGAGATAAATATGGAAATACGGTAGTAGATTTAAAGTCGGTACTGAGAATTTGAAAAGAACACTTTAGCAAATTATTAAATGGCCAACACTTCGCTGTCAGACTGACTCTGCGCAAACTACAGAGGAATCGGTCTCCTTAATCGCATATAAAGGGTATTTCATTAAGCGCTTCCTATCTTTAAATTTAAATTAAACAAAGTGTGTGTGAGATATCATCGAAATTTGTTTGAAAGGCCTATCGATGCCATTATGTATGGAATATAACATCGTTCAAATGTCCATCGCGGCTTCTCTGGGTGGCGCGCATCCGAAATGTCCAACTTTCCATGACTCTGGCGCATAAATCAGGCTGAATTTGACCGATGGCATATGGGTTATGTTGGCTTTGAGGGCCGCTGTGGTTTGTGGCTTATTCGCATAGACCTGCGACTTCAGAAAATCCCACAAGAAAAAGTCTAACGAGGTCAAATCGCACGATCTCGGTGGTCAGCTCACATCACCTCCACGTGATTCTGCGCGTGCAGAATTTCCAATGTGTAGCACGTAGCGCCGTCCTGTTGAAACCATATGTCGTTGGTGTCCATATCATCCAATTCAGGCCAAAAAAAACTTGGTAATCATCGACCTATAGCGCTCGCCGTTGACGGTAATGGCCTGACCAACGTCGATCTCAAAGAAATATGTACCGATGACACCGTCAGCCCAAGATCCACAGCAAACAGTGACTTTTTCGGCATGCATTGGACGCCCTTGGATCTCATGTGGATTGGTATCGTCCCAAATTCGAAAACTTTGTTTGTTGCTGAACCCATTCATCCAGAAATGGGCCTCATCGCTGAGGATGATTTTTGGATGAAAATTAGGGTCAGTTTCTAATAAAACAATTTTATTATTTGCACGTATTGTTGAACGCTATATCCGTCCATGGTGATTTGGCAAAACAGAATGAATAAATGACAGCCAATTTGACAGATGTAGCTTCAACAATATGACCGCTATCAACTGTCGAAGTTCGAAAGTCCCTATTGGAAGACCCTTTACATACCTATATATACATACAATAAAATTCGCAAATAGCGACCTCGGTTATAACGATGAATTTAAAAGCTTAAGTTTGGATTGCCGTACAATAATGAATAAAATCTTTCGGTTGTAACGACCTCGGTTATAACGACCTTTTCGTGGTGGTTGGTTGTCATGAAATTCAAATATGACAACCGAAAACGAAAAAAAAAAACATGAATTTTCGCTTGCTTTTCTCCATTCTTGTGTTTGGTGTCTAAAGACATGACACAGTTATGTTTGAATGCATCTGGAGTTTGTTTTCTTTGATTTTTGTGTCAGTTGTGCTTTAATTTATCATTTAGTGTTTCACTCAAGAGAAGCGGGAAACAGATCTTAGTGTGACTACTACGTTTTACAGAAGGCAAGGACACGATTTGTTCTTTAAATGTCGGTAGAGGCCCAGTGTGTTTTATATTGTAGAATGGAACCTAAAAACTGAAAAAACGTTTAAAATTGAGGAAAAAAAATTTAACTCAAATCTAAATTTTTTCTATCAGCGAAATGTGGAAAAACAAAGAAGCTGTTTAGAAAAGTTTTGAATCAAAGTCAATAAAAGAAAATAAGATTCGTTCTTCAAAAAATGCGGACATTGAATGTGCCTATATCAGGGCCATTGCTCCAAATGAAAGCGAATGAAACTACACAACTTCTTGGAAAGGATTTTAGCTGTACTGAAAGTTGGAATTATCGTTTTCGAATGCGAAACAACATTTGTATTCGTCAGCGTTGTCAGCGTTGAGCCAGGGCAATGTGATGAGCGGTTACAAAAAGTATGCCCAACAGTTAGTTAGTTTAGTTGACTTATTTATTTCATAAGAAAAAAATTTATTTAATACATTTCATTATTAATAACTTAAGTCTATAGGTTAGGCTAGGGCCGTCTACCAGATTGACATGTTTTCATTGTTAGATACATTATTGTTTTTTGTTTTGTTGTTGTTGTAATTATTATTATTTTTATTCAAAAGTTGCCTTCTAGTATACGCCACATATAGCGTAAAGCATTTTCAGCATAGTTGTGCAGCACATCCCATCCACGGTCTCCATTCAAAATACTTAACGCATCTTCCATCTCCAGTACTTGTGATCCAAAGAATGTTACACGAAATTCTCTAAGAATAGGGCATTTAGAGATAAAATGGAACACATCCTTTCCTTCTCTAAGATTACATAGATTGCAAATTATTGGCAGCTTGGGTCGTTGCGGTATGTAGTTCAAGTTAATTAATTCTCCTCTTATTTTAAATATGGTATTTATTTTGTCAGTTGAATTACAATGTAAAAAGTATGTTTTTTCCTGTAGTTTGTACCTCAATCTACTGTACAACATTCTGTACTGTGATGCCTGGGCTTCGTTTATTTATGAATCGTAGAGAAGATGGCCTGTTGTATCCAGTATAGCGTCAAATTTTAGCTAAAGTGACGTTCTCTTTTCAATTTTAGTTAAGTTAAGCCCACAGTTTTCAGCTAGATTGTCCCATTCTTGTACAAAACCTCCTCTTTTTGAAATTATGTGAGACAGTATTATTTTTGGTAGTCTTTCTTGCTCCATTCCCATTACTTTTACAACATAGTTAAAGTGTAATTTAAGCGATTCCAAATACAGGGGGCCCGTCCCGGTCTTCAAGTAAAGCATATAATTAGGGGTGGTATTTGGCAACCTAAAAACTCTTTTTATGCAGTACCGTAGAAATTTTTCGACAGCTGTAAATGTGCAGTAACCCCATACCTGAGCTCCATATAACATAATAGATGTCGCAGTAGCACGAATAATTTTTTGTTCGAACTGTGTTCAATATATTTATTTTTGATGCAATTTCCCCAGACTGAACAAATTGCCCGTTTAGATTTTTTAGTTTGAGTTCAAGATGTTTATTCATATTTATGTTAGACTAGCTGTACCCGCGACTTCGTCCGCGTTGACATAAAATTTCTTGCCGTTAAGCTTGACCCGCGAATACGTTCATGTGGCATATCTCACAGATTATGTGATATGAGGATTGTTTTTTTTTTTTTTAAGAAAGGTGGAAAGCATCGAAAGCCTTAGTGTGTGATTTCAACCTGAACTAAGACCACCTCTGCCACCAATACCTATTCCCTTTCCCTTTCCAGGCGTGTCAGCTCTACGTAGGTACATGTTTTTGGCAAAAATGTCTATATCTATTTCTTCCGTTGAGTATAGACCCGCTGTCACTGGAGGAACACATGCCCCACGTCTTCAACTGCGTCTTCCTACCACTCCCATCAACATCAAGGTCACGCGAGTTGTGATATCAAAACAGCGCGCACACGCTAATTGTGTCTTGTTAGGACTTTACCAGGCAATCACTTCTATTTTCCTACCTCTACTGTATCTGCACAACACGGGCAAATTGGAAAGTCAGCGTTATTGAACCGATCGATTTGATCCGAAAAAGCAGTGTCCCATTTAGACCTATGTTACGTAGAAGTATACTTTCCCATGCTTATGCCTTGTCTAAGTTTTGGTAATAAGGATAAGACGATATGTCCATCGACCTTTGGTTGACAGGTTCCAACTGACCTTCTATTCTCTCATGCTCCTTGTTGCTTCCTCATCGTGCGCCACTTCACCTTCCTGTCCACTCCTCTGTAAAGAGCGTGTAAAATATACTATCACAAAATTACTAAATTTATTTCCCTTGCATGACACTTTTTACTTTACTGTAGTACATTACCGTCATGTAAAATTCAGCTTTTAGAGAAAACTGTCGTCTTTTAAACTGAAAGAGTAAATTGTAAGGTATTATAGGAATGCGAGGAATTAGTGCGATCTCTCCTCTGGCCGCTCCCGTGAGAATTGTAGCTTTGATCACATTCTTTTCCAACTATGTGATGCACAGCCTGATACTGTTGCATAGTCTTGGAGCATCAAGGTTACGGATCGACAAAACCGAAACACCAACTTTTAGCACCACTCTAAGCACCAAGAACCCTACTTAGTAGGTGGAAGCGTCGTTTGCGGACATGAGCTACTTCATATTCTCGAGGCGTTGTCAGATGTATTTAGAGCAGGAACAAAATATAATACCTACCCTCAATTGTAAAATCGCAGCAAAACTGCATCAAATATGACTTTTTACTTAGAGCGTGTTTCTGTTTCTGTTTGACTGTATTTCATTGTCATCTAAGCATTGATACAAATCTTTAGCGATGATCTTTACTCATCAATCCACCGCACTAAGCGCTGAGCCACAGCGATCGCACAGCCTATTTATTATTACTTTACCTCAGCCGACTAAGTATAGCAGACTTTTGTATATGAGGGTGTGGTGATTTGGACGGATACGGCCAAAAAGAGAAAGATGATCCTCGGATAATACTCGTACTTTCTACTACTATGCCAATATTCAGCTAAGATCCTAAGCTCGGGGTAGTTCAATGAGTCTTAAACAAAACCAAGCTGAAATTTACCCACCTTACTCATCACACTTTTATTATTTTTATGTCCTTACACTACGGATCCATTAAAATACCTACTACTTAATTCCTGACGTAGTAAAAAAAAAAGATTAGTAATTTGCTTTTTTTTCAGCATCATTTTTTATTGCTGTGTGGGATACTTTTTTTTCTCCCTACTCCAAAAACTGAATATCTGCCACACCAACAACTAAACCACCATAAAAACCCTTTTCCCTGTGAATAGCAAGCGAGTACCAATCATTTAGAGGCAAAGATACACATACCCACCGCAAATGAAAGTAAACAACAATAAAAAAAAAAAAGGGAAAAAAGGAAAACGACCCTTGCCGCACACACGATCATGATTTACGATCCCTACGATGTGCCACTGGCTGAGTGCTGCGCAGGTCACTAAATGGATGTTTCATAAGGAAATTTCAAAATAAAAATTAGGAAATAAAAATTAGCCTATGCGCTTCTCCTGGAGATAGACTACCTACTCACGAAGTTTCATCAAAATCCGTTCAGCCGTTTAGGCGTTACGGAGGAACAAACATCCAAACTTTCACATTTATAATATTAGTAGGATGAAATCAACACTCCTAGATACTTGTATTCTTTCTCTATGTGCTCTCTTTCATACATCCAAGCTTCATTTCTTGAATATCGCCCTCCACTATTTCTGAAAATCATGATTTTCGTTTTCCCTAGGTTAACAGACAGATTCCATGTGTTGCAATAGCTTTTCAGTCTGTTTATCATTAGCTGCATACTATTCACCGGCTCGGCTAAAAAGACAATATCATCTGCATGTATAGTCGTCTGGTTGATTTCAACTCCACCTCCAATGTTTTCCGTTGATAAACAGAATGAACAAGAGTGCACTTAGGATACATCCTTGCTTAACTCCCATAGTTGTCGCGAACCTTTCAGATATACTGCTCCCATCCCAGACCATTGCCGTGTTGTTTTCATACATAGCTTTCAAGGTGTTAATGAATTTGCTCGAAATTCCCATTCCGTAGAGCTTGTAGAATAGAGCTTCTCGAGCTTTGGAGTCAAATGCTGTCCTAAAGTCAGCATACAACTTCTTCTTTCTTCTCCTGTACATATCGGCTATGTTAATAAGTGCAAAAACTTGGTCCACAGTTGAGTACTGTTCTCTAAAGCCGGCCTGGAACTCGTGTAGAACTTTATTATTTTTAACCTATTGTGTAAGCCTATTGAAGAGTGCCGCTCCAAATAATTTAGCTGAGATGTACTAGGTATGGCCAACAGTTCGAGGAGAGTGCCAACCCTGTGATATTTTTAATATTGACGAAGCCGGATTATTTTCTAAACTTAAACCTGACAAAACATTGAGATTTAAAGGAGTGAAGTGCACAGGTGGCAAAATTTCAAAAAGAAAGAATAACTGTGCTCGTTGATGCAAATATGGATGGATCGGAGGAAATTGTTGGCAAATCAAAAAATCCAAGATATTTTGAGGGTACCAAGTGGGGGAAAGTGGGATAGAGAACTAAGGATTAAGAAAAGGAAAATTTTGTTACTTGTTGATAACTGCCCTTCACATCTAAACACTCAAAACCTTTCTTCAATAAAACTGGCTTTCCTTCCGCCCAATACAACATCAATACTGCAACCAATGGACTAGGGTGTGATAAGAAGTTTAAAAAGTAAATTTCCAAAAATTCTTGTACTCAAAATAATTCGGGATATATGTAGAAGCTCATAAGGATAGTGCCATTGGATTGTTAGACGCATGGTGGCCACAGCTTAGGGACGCATCAGTCCCAGGGCAATTGCTAATTCTTTTATGCATGCGGGCTTGCAGACTTTGAACATCTCTCGAAACGAAGAACAATTTGATGGAGTAGATGATTGGCCCCTCTCTGAATGGATTGCGCTTATGACGAATTCAAACGTCGTTGCTTCAGAAATAGCGTGGGAGGAATATGTAACCGTTGATGGCAACATTTTAACCTCAGATGATTCAAATTGAGAAGAAATAGTCAGTGCTGCTGCTGCAACGAAAAATTCTATCTTAGAGGACTCTGATGATGAAGACGATTCTGAAAATAAAACCAGCCCTTCAAAAGCCGAGGTGTTTAGAAAACAGCCCAGTTAGATCAGCCGGAGCGCATATTGAAATCAGCTGAGTGCGGTTATTATCTTGTAATACAGTTTTAAGAATGAAATAAATGGTCATGCATTGAGGCAATGCTGGGTTTGATTATAACTGAGGACAAAACGAAATATATTCCGTCAAAGAGAAAGGACTGTCAGCATTGGAGACTTTCCAAAAAGTCACCTTGAAAAGTTATGATTTCGAAGTTGTAAAAGTCAAAAAACATCAGCTAAGAGATTAAGTGAAGGCATTGAAGAAGTAAAACCTTCTCTCAAACGACCAAGGAGACTCTATGTAAGACCCTGACCATCATGAAAATTCCTTCGGTTGCTTTGAAGGGAAAATTCTTGGCATGGTATTGGTTGCAGTTTGTATCAATAGAGTGTGGAGGAAAAAATTAAAAGAAAATCTTAAAGGCTTATACATCGACGTCGACATGGGCAAAAAGGTTGACGCACTGGTCCATCAAGGATTTGAATACACCTCAGGGAGAAAACACGGTAGAAGAAGACCATACCTTAGGTGGCCCTCACAATGGAAGAGTGACCTCAACCAAATCGGTACGTGGCAGCTGGCTAGGGACCCTGGACTGCAAGTGTCATCTAAAGCAAAAAAAAGTTAAGTAAGTCCAGCTTATAAGAAGCGAGTTAACTCTATGATTTTGCAAGTCAAATTTCAGACTATCGATGCATGTTTTATCGAGACTCAGGTTGTCCCTTGCGTGGATAACACTTTGGATATCGATGTCACGTGAATGCAAATGTATAAATTAGGCACGGAAATAAGCGTCTGTCCTTTCCATAAGCATTTGTATTTACAATTTCTCAACTAAATTTCAGTTGACTTTAGACAATTTATCTCAACAATTTGAACTGATAAACCATAAAATACGGGATAGTCGATTACTCTACAGCAAAATTTTCATCGTGTACTTCATTTTTACCCTTGAAAATCCAAAGCATTTGTAAAAGACGTATCCATACTTATTTGAGTCACTCAATACACCCTATGGGAAATGTACAACAAGCAAGTATTCAAAATATCTTTTGTATTACTTTTGTAGGGTTATAAGTATGTACCGCCTAACTGCATTTCGCAAGTAATTCAAACAAGTTATGAGAATGGGTGGCATGGTACAGAATATTGCGAGTATGGTTTGTTCATTGTGCGCTATGGGTACATGGACCACTGTCTGTGCTTTAAACTACTTCGAAGCTGTTGAATATTCTGGTTCGTTGTCGTAACATAACTTCAAGAGACGTGAAAATAATTGCACATATGCCCCGCGCGGATACAGTTCTTCACAAAACTGAACGTATGTATTCCTTTTCTGTAGTTTTTCTTTTTCATAAACGCCCGACGAGATATTTTGTGGAATATCGGCCTTTTCCTGAGCGAATGTTGCTTTTATTTGTAAAGGGTGGTTTTTTAGAGGTATACAAATTCAATATAAAATAAAACACTTGAAGCTAATGTTAATGTCTATGATATTAGCTTTTTATAGATAATTTTATGCCATTAGTGTTTAAATATTTAATCGGGCATATGTGCGCCACAGCTGGCTCGAATGAAGCGCAATCGTGAAGTCAAATTTTCGACAACTTTATCGAGCAACTGGGGCCGTATATCAGCAATAACACGGCGATTGTTTGATTTCCAAATCGTCCAACATCACTGGTTTATCGGCATAGACTAGTGACTTCACAAACCCCCAAAGAAAGTAATCTAAATGTCGTGATGGCATTATCAGACAATTTTCTCACATTCCACATTCGTACCTGTTCTCATATCATATATTGTATTTCACATTCCTTTCCCAGCTAGACAGCACAATAACAAAAGTGTTACCAGCTGCAAGAGTAACACCATCACGACCATTCACCCACACAGGAGTCGACTATGCTGGTCCCATCGAAGTATTGATATCCAAGGGGCGAGGACACAGGACAAGAAAAGGTTATATAGGAATCTTCATCTGCTTAGCCACAAAGGCAGTGCAAATCGAACTGGTGAGTGATCTCACTTCAGAAGCCTTTCTATCGGCTTTACGACGCTTCATAAGTAGAAGAGGATCACCGTTGCATATGTATAGCGACAATGGAACGACATTCGTCGGAGCCAATAAAGAGCTTCAAAACTTGAAGAAACTTACAATCAATCAGGCAGAAAAGGATGCGGCAAGGAAGCTGGTGCTGGACGGTATCCAATGGCACTTCATACCACCCGTTGGCCCACACTTTGGTGGACTGTGGGAGGCAGGAGTGAAATCGATGAAACATCATCTCAAGCGGATAATCGGTGATACCCATCTTACATTTGAAGAACTGACAACACTTCTAACGCAGATAGAGGCATGCCTAAACTCTCGACCTTTAATAAGAGTAGGGAATGACATAGATGATACTTCAGTACTGACGCCTGCTCATTTTCTCATTGGATCATCACTCAATGCTGCACCTGAGCCAATTATCGATGATCATCGAAGCTATAGATCCCGTTGGCGTCTAGTACAAAGGATGACACAGGACTTTTGGAAAATCTGGTCAACCGATTACTTATCACAGCTTCAACAAAGAACAAAGTGGAAGCACAAAGAAGCTAACGTCAACATCGGTGATATCGTGCTAATAAAGGAAGATCGATTGCCCCCAACCAACTGGGTGATGGGCAGGATCACTGATACCCACCCTGGAAGAGATAATGAGGTACGAGCGGTAACAGTTTTCAGCAAAAACAAATACCTGAAAAGACCGATCACAAAGTTGTGTCCACTATCTTTGGAATCAGCAGACAGCACAACAGATACAGAGTCCTCCAAATCTCCAGTGCATGTAAACATCGCTCAAATGAACTGCAGGACAACAGAAAAAGAGCAGGACACTGAAGACAATTCAACGCACGGACGAACAAAATACAGGAATATAGGTCCAACCGGAGGAACACGGTTCAATCCTCTACTCTGGTTCTGTATAGTGGCAACATTAACAACTGCAGTTACCTCACAGCATGGAATAGAAGTCACCCAATTTCAAAGTCAACCTGGAATATTCTTTGAAGATGTCGGACGAGTAAATATGGTTGCTAGTTCATGGAAGACTATTGTTTTCTTCAACCTAACAAATTACTGGACAGAGTTTGACACGTACAAACAGAGTGTGATGCGGATGACAGAGATCTGCAAATTAACAAATATCTCAGAAACGTATGAAGTACTCTGCGATGTGACGTTAAAGCAATTTGTTCGCCAACTAAGTCAAATTGAGCTAAACAACGATATTTTACTGCATGCTAATAATGAGCCACTCCAACGATACAAGCGTTCTCCATTCGACTTTGTTGGAACAATTACTAATGAGTTATTCGGAATATTAGACCAACGCTTTGCTCGAAGATATGAGGAAACTATAGACAACGTACAAGCCAACGTAAACCATATCCTACAACTTATGAAGAATCAAACTACGATTATCGATTCAACAATAAACATATTCAAGGAAGAACACTCGGTCACCGAGAAGCAGCTAGGATCATTGACCAAACTATTAAACCAAGTAGCTGATCGCGTTGACAAGTATAACACGGTTAAAAGTCTTACATCTACAGCTCTAAATGCTATTTTCATGATGATCAATAACCAGAACACTCAAAACATCTTGCTAGATCTTGTGTTGTCAACACATAGTGGAAAAATTCACCCACTGATCTTAACAGTTCGACAACTGAGACAGGAACTTACCCGCATTCATGACAACATTCCTCGGACGATGATGCTACCTGGAGAACGACATCATGAATCAATAGTGCAATTATACAAAGATTTGCACCCTAAAGGGAGAGTTACGGACACCAACATCATAATAGAGATAACAATGCCGCTGCTGTATAATGAGGAGTTTAAAGCATATAACGTACTTCCAGTTCCAACTATGCATAACGGCAACTTCAGTTTTATTGTACCATCGTCAGACTACTTGCTGATAAATCTCCAAGGGGATCACTTCTACCCTATGAACAAGTTTGAGTTCACATCATGCCAACAGAGGGATGGCAGTAGATATTGGTGCAACCTTCAACATCCAATCTATACATCTGGATCCACCGTAAGTTCATGTGAAATGAGTATTCTTCACCACAGTCAGAATATTGGAGCATCATGCATAACTCGCAGCATCCCAGCAAGGGCGTATTGGGTTGAAATGAACCACCCGAACACCTGGATCTACTGTATGCCTGAGGAAACCAGCATCGATGTCGTTTGCAATCTTGAATCACGACCAACAACATTGAAGGGCAGCGGGATTTTAAAGGTACAACCGAACTGTATGATTCGTCATCAAACAATGATTGTAATTGGCAAGCAAACTATAACAACCAGGATAGAGTCTTCATTCTTACCGACTCTTAACACCTCACAACAAATTAATGAAATTACTGTCACCAGGGAAAGGGGTCCCATACTCAAACCGGACATTGCAAAAGAATTGTCAAAGATGGAGCACGCCATTGCAATACAGCGCAGCCAAGAAAATGTGTTAAAGGAATTAAGGACACATAAAATATAGCAATACACTGTCATTGGGTCTGCAACCTCAGTAGTACTCTTGGCATTCATCGTTATACTAGTGATACACTTACGACGTCAAAAAACTACCATCGAGGACAACAAACAACAGGCAGCAGCCCGAATCTCTTTAAGAGACAACCGACGTCCAACTGCAGGTGCAGCCGAGGCTTTAAAAGATCTGGATTTCTGCGTTACATCAGCATAAGGAGGCCCCAGTATGTCGTGATGGCATCATCAGACAATTTTCTCACATTCCACATTCTTACCTGTTCTCATATCATATATTGTATTTCACATTCCTTTCCCAGCTAGACAGCACAATAACAAAAGTGTCATCTTGCTGGCTGAACATCTTGTAAATATGTATCATAATATGCAATGTTAGCATAATTTTAGTATTTAAAGCATTAGAAATAAAGAAACGGTTCTCTTTCTCATTGAGCCTTCAACAACAATACTCGTTTTCTTTGCAAGACTTCCCCCCACCAGAGGTAAGGGGTCTTTACTGAATTGAGAATTTGTGAGTTGAACACTAAAGGAGATCACAGGATCGTGGAGGCCAGTTCACAGGTCCATTACGCGAAGTCATGCGCTCAGCAAATGATTCCCGCAATAAACTGATGGTGTCGCGCGCCGTGTGGCATGTTGCGCCATCTTGTTGAAACCAAAGCTCTGTCACGTCAATGGCATTCAACTGAGGAACGAAGAAGTCAGAAGTCATGTTTCTATAGCGCTCTCCATAGACGGTAACATTCTGGCCGGCATGGTCCTCAAAGAAATATGGGCCGATGATTCCACCAGCCCATAAAGCACACCAAATAGTGAGTTATGATGGATATAAGGGCGTCTCGACAAAGGCTTCTGGGTTTTCTCCACTCTAAATTAGGCAATTTTTCTTGTTTACATATCCATCTAACCAAAAATGGCCCTCACCGGAGAACAAAACTTTGCGTTGAAAATGAGGATCAAGCTGAATAATGTTTTCGGCACATTCACCGAACATACGACGCGTATAATGGTCACGTAGTTTCAACTCTTGCACAAGCTGGATCTTGGATTCTCCTCAACACTGCGCTCCACAAAGCCAATAACTTCTTCTGTTCGCACTGTTTGTCGTCTTTGGGGACGCGTATTATCCACTTGAGTGTACGTGGTGCGAAAACGATTCATCGTGTTCCGAATAACTTGCTCAGATGGACGATTATGTTGACCGTAAAATAGACGTAGCGCACGATAAGTTTGGCGAACCGAACCATGGTTTTCAAAATAAGTTTGCACAATTTGCACGCGTTGTCGTGACGTTAATCCATCGTAAAATGGCAAAACGTACTAACCACAAATCAACTTTCAACTGTCAAATTGACAATCTGTAGAAACAGTGTTGCCAGTTTAAAAACTAAACCTCTAAAAAAAAAACACCCTTTATTTGTAGGCTATGCTCTTTAAAAAAAAAAAGAGTTTCCTTCAATAAATTTAAGCTAGCATTACACTATCTGGCATGTTTTCTATACAAATTGTTTGACAAAGGCTACCAAGTTGTGTAATAGGGTATCATATGACTGCCACTTGTCTGTCACGTGACAGTCGTGACAGTTGAAAATGTTTGGTGGCAGACGAAAAATGTGCCAGATTGACAAATATGCGCGAGTGAACTGGCAGTCGTGCTGCAATATTTTCTTATATGGTGCTGCGAAACTTCCGAAGTGCCTATCTTCAAAGGAAGTGTTAAAAATTCCCTTGCTCTAGGTTAAGGGTAATCATTTTCCCTTTAGCGCGCGCTTATTATAAATAATTAAAAAACAAAATAATTACAGACCGATGCCAGTCTTGGAAAATTGTCTAAAAGACGTCATTATAAAGTGATTAAATAATTTTATTGAAAAGCACTCCCCCATCCACCAAAGTCAATACGGTTTCCAGAAGAAAAGAAGCACTGGACCCTTGGCGAACTGCGTCAACGAAAGTTTAAATAAAAGTCATCATATCCTGGTCATGTTTAAGGATTTTAGTAAAGCATTTGATACGCTTAATCATGAAAAGTTACTGGAAGCGCTTGGGCGCATTGGTATACGAGTAGTAATGGCGGATTGGCTAAGGGACTATCTACTCAACAGACGATTTTGTGTAAAAATCAAGGATGCATGAAAGGAAACATGTAGAATACGACTTCCCTCACGGGTCAAAACTAGGTCCAATTCTTTTCATTTTGTACACCAATGAACTTCTACGTGCTTTTAAAAATAGCATTTCGTTACCGCCCGTTTCTTACCCCGTCAATACCGCGATAGTGCTTCGACACAAGTGTCTGAAGACGACAACAACGACAATTTAGACGGAGTTGAACAATGCTGTCAAAGGTTTAGAGTACTGGCATGGGGAAACGCCTCAAAAACCCACATCTAGAAACTTCAAAAACTTCAAAATTCTGCGTTGAAGTTCATAAACAGAAATGTTCCTGATGAAAGAAGTCTGAAGGCACTTCAGGTGTTAAATATCTTCAAGATTACCTTGATACTGGAATGGTATGATGAAAAGCGTTTCAAAAGGCCAATGGAACATGATTTCAATACCAAAAGACGTGCCCTGTGTATACACGCAACTTCAACAACTATGGTAAAAGGCAGCTTAACTCTCGAACTCCTCGTCATTAGCTAAAGCTGTAAAAATGATTCAGGTATTTGATTTTCACGGTAAACGATTAGGCCAGGCTTAAGTCCAAAGATGGCTCTGTTGGATTTAATTACAAAGTTTGTTAAATTAAGAATAATGAATAAATAATAATAATAATAAATATAAGTCGCCTTTCTAATTGGTCTTAGGTAACTTGCGTTTGGCTGGAGCTTTGACTTTGAAATTCGAAGAGTAATGCCTCCGGCAGAACCTCCTGGTTGGTTAATCAATTTATAGAACCTTTTAAATAGAGGCTCCTGTTTTCTTGCGATGATATAACCAGAATTGCTCAAGCTAAATTGCCTAGAGAAGTTTCAACACAAGTGCAAGCATTCCATATCTAGCTTCTACAGATGATCTTTGCTGGGCTTATACACTTTTTGACATCCAAACTCTTATCACTGGCTTATCTTATTTATTTTCCTGCCTGCTTATTTATTTTTCATACCAGTATTTCCCCGCTACAGTTAAATTCCATCCCCTGGTACACCAACCCTACTTATTTGTTTGCTTAGATTTAGTGGGCGTTTCATCATCAGTTTGAGGTATTTCAACGAAAAGACACGCAGTTCATCTAGAAAGGGCGTTAAAAGTTATTTTCCTGAGGTTACTCTAGAGAAGACAGTGCTTGATCCAAGTAAGAGTAATGCTCTCCGATCTGCCTTCACCGACAAAAGAGTCTCGCTCTCCACTTTCGGCTTCAGTTGAGCCTTTTTATCACCGCCTTTATTCGCCTCTTTAGCTAGCTCTTTTTGACACTGTTCAGCTTTCACCATCACCAGAGATCGTCTTCAAATAAGGAAAGGTCTTCAACCATGCCGATCGGTCTGTATGACTCGAGATAAATAAAACAAAGTGTAAATTCACGAGGTCGAAATGTTTATTTTTACTGTGCCAGGTTTAAATAGCTTCCGAAACGTCTATCCTCTTCGATTATTACTTTATCGTAGTTTTCATCGAAAACAATTTTTATGTCGCAGCTTTTCATGTTAGGGTATGCTTTTAGAAGTGCATCCAGTTTTTTTGCAGGTAGTTTCCTGTCAAAAGGAAAGCCCATACTTCGCGGATCCGGATACTTTTGATGTTTTAGACCACAAAATGAAAATGAATTATGGTCCATTGGCCCAGGGTTTCTGAAATAGTCATGTTATAAGTGTGGAATTTTACAATTGAATATTTTCTTACTCCAACTTATCACTTGATAACATGACAAACAGTTTAAAGACTTTGCCTGCAGCCGTGCCTTTCGGCAACAACATATGAGCAGGCCATCCACAGCTACAGTTATTTCGTAAACACTCTCTTACTGGTTCGAAACCCCTTAGAAATGGAACTGTTACACTAGACTCAAAGGATCGACGGTAAATATACTTCGCTCCATTGTGTACTAAAACATAAACATAGAGGGTAATGAGAATGTAATGAAAGTCTAACACAACTTACGGCGGACAGTGAAACGATCCATTTCTACGGCCAATAATCGTTGATCTTCTAACGTTAGTCCTACCATGGGATCATCGTCCACCGGTAAGACAAATATTCTGCAAGTTGCATAGACGGGGTCAGGTCCTTTGTTGTTTACCTCAATACCGTATTCGAACAGCTCATGTGAGAGGTGTGTAAATCTAAATGTAGCTGAACCGTCGTCAGGATGTCCGTAAAAGTCCAAATTCACTGCAATATCCACATCACTCTTTTGCCAGAACGTTTTCAAAACATTTGGTTGTGCATCCTTATGCAAGCATGTGACAGAGACATCCTTAATTTCAATATTTTCAAATTCAAGCTATAACGAATAAGACTTAGATGCTCAGGATATCCGTTTATGGATCTGAAATGTCTTACCTCTTTCGAATAGCGGGGCAGACGAGCCTTGTGGCTAGCACCTAGATTATCAATAAACGAATGCCAGCGATAAAAAATCGGATCTCTCATCGCAGTGGTGACATCGCCCATTACACCGTAATCTTCTAGATATTTCAAATCCGGATCATGGATATAGGAGATCACCACGTGTCCACGATTATGTAAATCACCATAGAAATCTTTGTTCACCGACAGTTCGGATGATTCTATAAGGTTTCCAAGAATGTCCATACCGTCCTTTTCATCCAGATCGATTTCTTTCTCCCATCCTGTAATAAATTCAGGATACGTAATTAAAAAAAATTTAGATTTGACTTTCTGATACACTTACAGAGACTACGTATCCCTGATCGATGGCATCTGAAATGCGATCTGACCAACGCTCCAAATCATTTACAGTCGTAATGAAATTGGGTCGGTTTATGTCCTGCAGCTTTTGACCTGGCATCCTCGCGGGATACGTCCGATTTATAACAGTCTGCAGCAGCTTTGGGTAGTATCCCTCTGGAATGGGATCTCTTAAATTCGCCAGAGGCACCGTTTTACCCAAATCATTGCAGAACCGCTCCAGATTGTATCGAGCAACTATTTGATTGTGCATGTACAAGAATAGTTCACCACGACGATCTTTCTCAACGATATGCCTTGGACCGCTATTAGGAAATACCAGATGCCAATGCCAATGATGCATATTTACACCGATATCCTCACGGAAATAAGCCATCCGTTGTTCCTCATCACGATTAGAAGCGGTAAAATTAAACGGAACTTCGAAGCGAATCTTTGAATCTTTTTGGACTTCTGATGGTTTATCGCGTGGCACGCGGGTACGTACTTTATCTCTGCTCGGACCAAGTATTCTAGTTTCTTCCTTTGCTTCCTGAAGAATTGACGGTTCAATGAAGTTAAATGGAAATTGACGCAGAACCGGTGGTTGAAGTGTTGGGAAGGGTCGACTTCCGTATTCCCAGACAATTCCATATGCATATTGAAAGAGGAATGGATTAACGCGATCCCTAAGAGAAAGAAACAAAATAAGGAAAATCTTCAAAATTACATTACCATGATGGATGCGGATGCCTAATGCATAGTGATAGTAGTAAGTATCCATAAACGAGTATACATTTTCAATTTCAACGAAATCGGAGAAAGAAAGAAAGAATTTCAAAATGGCGGATTCAAAATGGCGGACAATAATAAACAGCAGATGACTGATATACCCCAATCTTCAACTCCTGTTCCCATGTTGAAACAGTCTTAATAAGTAAAATATGAGTCAAAAAAAAAAATATGTGGCAAGCTAAAACTGTCAAGTGAAAGACGCTTGATAGGCCTGTAAGAATACAGTTCAAAAAATTACCTGAGATCCGAAAGACAGTTCAAATGTCTTACCTAATATATGCAGCCAATGAAACTAATTCCTGTGGTCCTTTCATCGCCGCCTCTAGTAACATTATTATCAACTTCGTACTAACTTCTCTATCGTTGGGATTAAACAGGCAAAATGAAGACTTTCTTCCATGGTTGACAGCAAAATCTAAATCCGGGATGTCACGAACGCCGAACGATTCCAGCTACACAAGTACATACACATAACTTCGTTTAAAATGTAAAATTTTGTTTGACAAGAAAAACTGACTTGCAATTCTACCGGTCCCTTTCTCTGACTAAAGTATTGGCCAAAAATCGCATCTGCCTTATCGGCAAGACGTGGTGGAAAGTAATTCCTGGGTAAATCGAATACAAATTTTCCACGGGGAATAAAAATGTACTCCTGAGGATGTTCTGCGATTGCTTTTAAAGCCTCTTGTTCCCTATCCATGGTGAATGTTTAAATTGAAAACTTTGCAAATTCAAACTGACCCAATGCAAAATGTGTACGAGTATTTATACAACTTGCACCAGTACTTCTTATCAGTGTTGTTTAGAGGAAATTATCTAATCACAGTTCATGGTTAAAAAGTGGTAATTCTAATTCTGTGTAAATAAATTTAGCACAATGCGGTTAGGGTAAGATAACAATTCCTTCACAGAAACACTTAGACATGTACATGTTTTGCTAAGTTTCTGTTTTTTTAAAGACACAAGAAATGAGCCTTAGAATCCATCTAGAATTTGTTCTTCCGATAGCATCCAGCTTGAATTTTATCGATCGGTATAGGGTATTCCCATTGTGCCTTTATCTGGAAGCATGGGTACAGTTGTTCCATATCTGGGGAGTTCATCTGCCTTTTAGTGCCCTGGAATATCTCTGTGCCCCGGGACCCAATAAAGGTGAATATTGAACTGCTCCGCCATCTTTACAAGAAATAATCGGCAATCTAGAACTACTAACGAATTTGGAGAGAATGATTCCAAGGACCTGATACTGTCCGAAAAGATACGTATATCTGGAGATGATATCACGTTTTTCTACTACTAATCTTGATCTGGAAGCCATATTTTTATGACGTATATGTATATTAGGTTAGGTAAGGTTAGGTTGGGCGGCTGCCCCCACCAAGCAGGGGCCCACTTAGGCCAGAATAAGGCCCATTGTGATACCGTGTGTAGAAAGCCGGAAACCAGCCTCTTAGACCTCACATGTGTAATTTCCTGTAAGAGAAGAGGAAGTTTAACTTTAGGCAACCGTACCGGTGTAAACCCTATATTGTTCCACACTGAGTGCAGAACGTAATAACTTACTTACTTATCAGGCCAGCGACCCTTGGAGGGTCTGAGCCTGAACTAATGCCGCTTTCCATCGTTTACGGTCCCGGGTACGCTGCTTCCAATTTACTAGATCAAAGTTTCTGGCGTCCGCGATTGCCTGATCTTTAAACCGAAGGTTCGGTCTTCCTTTTCTTCGTGCACCAGGTGGCTGGGATTCGAAGATCCTCTTAGCTGGAGCATTCCCGTCCATTCGCTCGATGTAGCTGAGCCACTGCAGTCGACGGATTTTTGCCTTCCGGACTACATCCACATCTTTGTACAGCTCGTAGAGTTCGCGGTTATATCTTCTCCTCCATTCGCCTTCCTCGCAGACTGGACCAAAAATTCGACGTAGGATTTTTCTTTCGAAGGATCCCAAGATCTGATCCGCTGTCTTACTTATCGTCCAGCATTCAGCTCCATAAAGCAGGGCTGGCAAGATCAGGGTTTTGTAGAGCAAGATTTTGGTCCTTCAGGTTAGGAGTTTGGACCCTAGTTGTTTGGACAAACCGAAGTAGCAGCGGTTGCCTAAGGTTATCCTTCGTGGAATCTCCACTAGGGTGTCATTTGTGGGATTTATGTTTGCTCCGAGATAGATAAACTTCTTCACTACCTCAAAATTATAGCTGTCAATTGTTAGGTTTTGACCTAGACGGTGTTCGACGGATCGGTTTTTGGTAGACAGCATTTACTTTGTTTTATCCTCATTTATCGTGAGATCAACTCGTTGGGCTTGTTCTTGCATTGCCGTAAAAGCCTCAATAATGGCGCGTTGGGACCGGGCGATGATGTCGATTAAAGAAGTCACACGACAGCGCGTCTCCTTGCCGAAATCCAGTTTGGAATAATTCGGAGGTTCTGTTCTCAAACTACACGGTGCATTGCGAGCTTTCTAGCGTGGCGCGACACAACCGGATCAGTTTTCTCGGGATCCCGAATTCGCCCATCGGGTTGTATAGTTCGGTGCGATGAATGCTGTCGTATGCGGCTTTGAAGTCGATGAAAAGATGGTGAGTATCGACTTGGAACTCCTTGGTCTTTTCCAGGATTTGCCGCAGCGCGAAGATTTGGTCTGTCGTCGATTTGCCGGGCCGGAAGCCACACTGATAGGTGCCGATGAGTGTGGTGCAAAACGGCTTTAGTCGTTCGCACAGAACATTGGATAGGATCTTGTAGGCTACATTAAGCAGGGATATGCCTCGGTAGTTCTTACGAGACATACGATCGCCTTTCTTGAAGATGGGGCAGATAGAGCTGATAGTCCAGTCGTCGGGCATGCTTTCGTCCTACCATACTTTGCAGATGATCTGGTGCATACTCCCTACCAAAACATCGCCACCAGCTTTGAAGAGCTCAGACGGTAATCCGTCCGAGCCCGCGGCCTTGTTGTTCCTCAGCTATTTAATGGCTGTGCCGACTTCCTCAAGGCTGGGTGGGAGAACTACTTCATCGACTGAAGTTAAGTTTTCTCCATTCTCTATCACTCTCTCCTGGACATGCCCATTAAGATCCATCAATAGGATCCCATAGATATCAATAGGAAGTAAATGGAGCATTGTCTGCAGCGCAGCGGTAGGTGTTGTTCTTAGGGCACTCGTAATACAGATGCATGATTGCCTCTGGATCCTCGTAAGAAGATCCAGGTTAAGAAGTGGCTTCGCTTAATAGCAACAGAATGGTCAGAGAAAAGCCGAGATGAAGATACTCCAGCACATTGGGCACTCGGCAAAGTTTGGGAGCTCATTGTCAGTATTATTATTATTATTACTATTAAGGCTTTGCGACAGACGCATATGGCACTGCGACCTGAAGGATCTATTGTGCCTGGAGCCAGTTAGACAAGGAGATCCTCTATCTTATTAATAAAGTTGAGAAAATCTCCAGTCGAGGCGTTACGAAGATCCTCCGGTGTTAGGAATTCCTTATGGAGAAAGCGCTTTCTGACTCTGCAGACGGCCACGCACTCACCTAGTACGTGTTCGGCTGATTCGTCTTCCTCTAAGCAAAATCAGCATTCAGATTCCTGAACTATATTAAGTTTGTGTAAGTGATATCTGAGGCTGCAGTGACCGGTGAGGAAGCCGGCAAGTCTTCTGATATCGTCCCTTTTATGATTGAGGATACTTTTTGTGGTTTTGTTCAGGGGTCGGATAGCTCTTTTAGCCTGTCTAAGTCCCTGAATGTTGTTCCAGTATGATAGAAGGTTCCGTTTTTCCCAGCTGTCCAGACTCATTCTGAACGCGGAAGAAGGGATGCCGCAGAAAGATTCGGCACCTATATACCTTTTCGAACAGCCTTTTCTGGCAAGTCTGCGATTTCAATGCCTCTGTGCCCTGATACCCACCAGAGCTTGACTTTGTTCCGCTTTGAGTGGTCCTGGAGAGTATTGAAGCAGCCTAAAATGGCCTTTGAGTTGACGTGCTTTGAGCGCTGCTTGACTGTCCGTGAAAATATTGATGGTTACTCCCTTGATGCCGGAGACGAGAATGATATGAGCGCAGGTATCAATAGCATATAACTCAGCCTGAAAGACGCTAGGAAACATTCCAAGCGCCATTGAGATTTTGTGGTTGAGGCCATAGACACCAGCGCCAACACCGGAGTCCATCTTTGAACCATCAGTATACCACACTAGTCCCTTTATATTGAGCAACGGATCTCTGGTATCCCAAGAATTACGGTTCGGTATCTAGATCTCGTCAGATACTGTGCTGATCATTTCCAGCTTGGGAAAGTCAGAGAGGATAGCCATATGAGCGGTTGTTCTACTTGGCTGGATTTCTGTAGAGCGTTGGATTCTGACTGCACTACGTATTGCCACTTTTTTGATAAAGATGTGCAAAGGAGTAAGTCCAACAAGTGCCTCTAGGACTGCCGTGGGGCAGATTCGCATAGCACCGGTGATGCCAAGGCATGCTAATCTTTGAAGTCGTTGTAACTTTAAGATGGTGGATTTTTCCTTGACTTTGGTCCACCATACTATGGAGGCGTAGGTGAGGATGGGTTTTACTATCATGGTGTAAGGCCAATAAGTGACTTTGCCAATAAGTGGACATACCCACATGGCATTAGTCGCTTTGGTAATTTTGTTGTTGACGTGCGAGTTCCAGTTGAGCTTCTTATCCAGGGCAATTCCAAAGTTCAGTTTTCTTTTCCTAGTAAATGGTACAAGAACTATTTTATTGGGATTGATAGATAAGCCCTCTCTGAAACACCAGTCAGAGACAAACTGAAGAGCTTTCTGCATGTCCTCGCACAATATGTGAGTAGGTCGTCAATGACGATTGACCATAACAGAGACGAAAGGAAACCACCTTGTGGACAGCCTTTAGCTGCTGAAAGTCACTGAAACCTCTCCAGAGGTAGCTGCGATTCGCCGGCTTTTAAGCATCGCTCTAACCAACCTGTTAGTTGGATGATCAATGCCTCGGCGGTTGAGAGCATTGGTGATTGAATCATAGCCGGTGTTGTCAATAGCACCTTCAACGTCAAAGAAAGCGCAGAGAGTGATTTCCTTTCAGCAGAAGCCTGCCTCTATCTGTGTGACCAGTTGATGCAGGGCGCTCTCAGTAGATCGACCCTTGCGATAAGCATATTGGTTGGGATGCAGAGGCGTATTATCTTCAAGGGTGCCTCTAATATGAATATCTAGCAGTTTTTCCATTGTTTTCAGAAAAAAAACCATATCAAACTGATAGGGCGATAGGATTTAGGGAGCTCGCTGGGCTTATTGCTTAGCTTGGGGATAAAAACCACAGTAACTTCCCGCCAAGTTAGTGGAATGTATCCTTGGTTAAAGCTGGTCCTAAATAAATGTACCAGAGATGGAATGATGTAGTCCAGACTATTCTGGATGAGAGCCGAAAAGACTTTATCACTCCCTGGTGACTTAAAGGGTTTAAATGAGCCGACTGCCCATCTAATCTTGTCTTGGCTGAAAAGTCTACCAGACAGACTATTGGTTCAGTTGTCGATTCTACAATCGGAAGCAGTGGTAGTGACATCAGAGATGTCTGGCTGTATCTCCGAGCCTGGGAAGTGCACATGGAGCAAAGTTTCCAGGGTGTCCCAGCGGCTTAAAGTGAAGTTGCCGTCTGCTTTGAGGAGCAGCCCTAACCCGTTGGAGTGCTCTTTAGATAGAGACTTCTGGAGCCGGGTTGCAGCCGGCAGAGTTTCTAGACTCTCGCAGTTGTTCCTCCAAGTCAATCTCTTGGATTTCCTGAGTTCGGAGTTATAAATGATTAATGCGGATCTATATTCATCCCACATTTTAGTGGGTTTAGATCTATTAAAAAAGTGCGAAAGCGAAGAGCTGCTTAATTCAGTTTAGACCGACAATGAGACTGGCAGCGAAGGTGAAGCTTTGGATAGCGACGACAATTTGGCCGCTCCAGATTTCCTTTGTGAACAAAATGAGACAGTCTTTGACCAGTGCTTGGATCCGGCTGAAATGGATGAAGCCATTGCTGCAAATATGCACTTGAACAGTGTTAGTGCCGGCGGAGGGGAAACAATACCATTAAATTCGGCGACTGCTGTATCTAATTCACCTGCTACCATTTTGCCCGATTCTGTTGCGACTGGTTCTATACGCTTCATGAAGAATCTTCCACGTCACACTAAATTAAAAGAAGAAGCGGATGGCCCAACTGCAACTACCTGTTGCCAGTTCAGTTGTGACTTAAATTACATGAAGGAAGAAACAGTTGCAGCTACATGTGAACGAAGTCGTTTTCCATGGCCAAAAGAAATGCCAGTTGAGGTTTCAAAGTTTAGAACTTCATACAATTGCTTCCAGTATTTCCTTCATTTGCTGGCCGAGCAAATGAATTTTAATGCACGCCAACAAGATATTGCAACTCGATTCATCACCGATGGTCCTGAGACGCGCAAATTCGAATATTCGTGAATACTGGGGACGTCATTCTTTGGACGTATAATGATACGCAGACGATTTGGTGAATTGCTGAAAATGTTGCATTTCAATTACAATTCAGGTGCGCATGCTGACGATAAGTTGTACAAGGTGCGACCACAGCGCTGGTGCAGCACCTCAACGATCGGTTTGCATCAGTTCCAATGCTTAAACATCTTTGTGTCGACGAACAGATGTGTGCAACAAAAATTGGAGGCAATCCAATTTGTCAATACATGCCAGCCAAGCCGCATAAATGAGGAACAAAACTCCTAGCACTCTGCGATTACACTGGCTTCTTGTGTTCATTTGAGATCTATTCGAGCGCTAGGGATAATGTTACTCCAGGGAATGCAGCAAATCTTGGAGCCTCTTCGGATGTTGTCATCCGTTTGTCGATCAATATCTCGGACAACGTCAATCACATCATCTGTTTTGACAACTTTTACACATCGATGAGTTTGGTGACATATCTCCGGAGTCGAGGAATTTAAAGTTTGGGAACGGTGCGTGCAAATCAAGTGCCGAATATAAAACTGTCGAGCGAAAGAGAACTGGAAGCAAACAAAGTTGAACGTGGCTATTCTGAGGAATACGTTGCCAATGCTTACGGAATCGAAATCAGCAGTGTTTTGAGGCGCGACAACAAAACAGATCGTTTGATGTCGACTTATGTTGGTATCAAACCATTTTTGTCACGCAACATCGACGAACAGCCACAAAAAGCAGTTCGATGGGACCGATAGAGGAAAGATCCAAAGGAAATCGACTGGCCTTTTATCATGGAGGAGTACAATCGGCATATGGATAGTGTTGATTTGATGGATGGTCTTCTTGGTCGCATCAAGATCAGAAAGTGGACGAATCGGATCTTGTTTCATTTGTTGGATGTGTCAATAGTGAACGCGTACATTCTGTACCATCGTGTGAACTCAGCAGACCACTCCACTCCTCAATTGTCGATATTTCGCACAGAAGTAGTTGAATCAATGTGCCAGATTTCCAGTGTTCCAAATGAGAAACGGGGAGTGAGTCGACCATCGACATCAACTCTACCTCCACCGAAACCAATAGCAAAGAACGACTATATTCCGCAGGCTCCCGTTAGATTAGTTAATGTGGGCCTTTGGTGCGCATTCCACGACAGATCAGGCAAGAAGACGTGCAAATTACCGGGATGCAAGTCGGAAACACAAGCATTTTGCACTAAATGCAATTTAAATCTATGCAATCCGGCAACGAAATCTTGTTTCCTAATTTTCCACACTAAATAATATTAGGTGTGTTTTTTTGGTAATCTATATAGGCTAAAAAAAAGTGTTTGCCAATAAAACACCTAAGGAATTTCAACATCGTAGTTTGCCAGCACTGCGTAATGACATTTCTGTTTATTTAAAGCGCAGACCAACCATCAAGACTTGTTTCCTAGTGTACACATGTATCTAAAAATAAACCACGAATATGACATTTTTTGCTTTAATTTTTTTTTATTTTTTCCAAAAATTCAGCCAACAATTTCTGCATTTCGGCTTCCCTCAGGATCTCTTGTTGGGCTTTAAAATTGTCTTCCATGATTTCTTTATCGCAAATTTTCTCTTAATGACTTCTTTTTTTCATTTTTTGTGTTCCTTCCTTAGCATTTTTTTTTTTACAAATGTCTTTTATGTCACTTTTGACATTTTCGATAACAATCGAGAAAAAACAGTTTTTATCGCGGTTAAGGATATAACGCTGGATAGCTATCCAGATTTCGTAATTCTATATAGGTTAAGTTGTTAGTGCAATTAACAATGAAAATATTTTTTAAATCTATATAGAATACCAAAAAAACACACCTATTATTGTTTTAAATTTGCATTCACTTAAATAACTCTTTGTCTTAATTACTATTAATTTTCATTGATTTCATTCAATTAAAATATTTTTTTTCTATTCAGCACAAATGCCTTGAATTATTATTTCTAGTAGCTCCAAGCCTCCTAAAGGCGGCTTATCTATCATATAAAAAAAATCACGTAATCAGAAATCGGAGACGGTAAGTATTTTTTTTATTTCTTCTTTAGAACAGAATCTGAATTTCTGAGCGAAATCAAAATTAGAGGAGTTAGAGGGTTAAACAGAGCGTTCCCACTTAGTCTTAAATTAATTACCCCCCGAACTTAAAAATATTGCGAATTTTAAAACGAGAAAGAATAAAATTTTTTTTAGTAAATTCCCAAATCTTAAATTTAAAACCAATGAATTCAAAATTGTAAATACATGTAAATAACAAAAAAAAAAAAATTAGCTTGCTCGATCTAATTTAAACTTTTTGAGTTGCAACCTTCTGCAGTATAGCCATTAAGGCGTCGCGGAAAACTATACAAATTGTCAATTGTTAAGACAAATAAATAAAAATACAAATTAATAAAAAATACAAAAAAAATTAAATTCTATTATTTCATTGTTTTGTCAAGCAGGTTATATTATTATTTACATTATTATTGCAACAACTTATAACCGGGCGTCAGCAATGCCCATTAGTATAATGCTGTGGAAGCCTTTATAATATTGTAAAAGACACTGCCAGCATTAGGTAGCGCGACCATTACCCCATGCTTGCCGATGATGGCGCCAATGCAATTTGGATATTGTCACTGGCCATGGTATTGACGCGCAGCCGATTCCCAGCCCTCTCGTGTTGGCAAAAAAAAAAAACAGATTGACAAAGATAATATGTTACATTTGTCTATTAACATTCGCTTTGAAATAATCGCCCACTAGCACTTTATAAATGGCGTCAAGTACTTTCGGAATGATTCCGGTAATGGTCGTTTACGGAATGTGGAAGAGGAACGAAAGATGCGATATAGAAAAATGTTCCGTGTCAGTCGCCGGCTGCCACGAATTTCTATCAAACAATTACTGTCAAAAGACTGCCATATATCTGTCACGCTGCCAGATAGTGAAATGATAGTCTTACTGTCAAAAGTTTGCCAGAGGTATGGCACGCCGCCGCCAGATAGTGTAATGCTAACTTGACAAAATTCAAATGTTCACTAATTTCTTCCTTAACGGAATGATTTTCATAACATTTCTGTTTATATTTGTACTGCATATAATTTTTTTCTATAAAATTAATTTCAGAAAGGCTACTTGATTGTTTAATTGCAATATTTGCAAATTATGATATTTCACAATACTAGATATTATTCAAACAGTAACGTAAATGTACATAATACTTATACCTGTGACACACTGGTGGTATGGATACCATAGTATACGGATATACCATCTATGTGTCAGGCATTACCATGGTTATACCACACGAGCAACATGGTATTAGTGTGTTATTGATACTTGCGTTTTTATCGTGGTATTCGAAACTTTCTAACGATCGCAGCGCCATTCTTCGGCATTTGTTTTGTTAAAGATGGACGTGCACAAGAAAAGAAAAATCCTAAGTACAGCTGAAATAACAAAATGAATCGATGTTTGACGTTCCCATGTCCCAAAATTAAGAGGAAACGTAAAAAACTCGCACATTTACAAACAAATGTGCGAAGAATTAGGAAAGGTCTACGACATAAAATTGACTGAGGCAGAACTGCCGACAAGAATAAATAACTTGACCAAAAAATATAGGTATGTAATTTCGAATCCAGCAAATATTTTTATTATTATAATTATTATCTATCCGATTCCAGAACTGAAAAAAGGAAAATTGAACCATCTGGGGAATCTCCTTCCGGGTTGGGAATACTTTTCATTAATCCACGAATTTATATGAAGCTACAAATCAAACAATGTGTAAGAAATGATGGAGGAACTCGGATGTTTTGGTAGTTAACATATTACACTAAACTAATACATTGTAATGAAACAATTTTAATGTTTTTTTTTTATTTTTTTATTTTAAACCACAAGACACAACTTTTTTTCCGGAGTCTTCTCCAACGGTGGAAGACAACTATTCATCATCAACGTCAATCGAATTGCCGTCAACATCAGCAGGGCCATTACCGTCAACATCGCCGGGTCTATTCCCGTCAACATCATCAAGGAAAGAGATCAAGTAATGAAGAGATATTCGACTTCCGTCCTTCTAGCCCCGCGACACCCATTTGTTTACATTGCTTTTGTTGTACCACCATCTTGGTTTTTCTTGTCAAAATCTCGTGTCTGTGAATACGTGTGAGCAAAAGCAATAACAATTTACATGGTTCCTCTAAAAACGACGCGGTGAATTTCTCCCATTTTGACATTTTTCAAAAAAATTTTAATTTGCAGTGCAAAAATCATTCAAATTGAATATTTTTGTTTTCTTCAAAACTCTAACATGAGTTACATTTTTGGGCTTTTTATGTAATTGCAACCCTTGTTAGTTAGGACGTATTTTTTCTGCAGTCAATCTAGACTGCCAAATTCACAAAACTCACAAATTATTAAATTTTTATATTTGCAAGCTAAATATTGTGACATTTCAATTTCCCCACACAAGATTTAATTAAAAAATCAGCTGTTCATGTTCGTAAAGTATAGCAATTCGAAATGAATTAATATTCCCATCAACAAATTCAATATTCCAGTCAGCGAATTTTATAATATTGATTACTATTTGACAATTAAGTTGCAAATTTTGCAATAATAGTCTATTTCATAGTATATAAATGTTTCGTGTACAATTATTCCGACTGAAAAGTAAGATTGCGAGATTAAAAAAAGTATGAAAAATATGAATTGCCGAAAATTGTTTATAAACACGAAAAATACATGGTTTTGTTTGTTTAAAAAATATGTTAAAGCCTATTTTCAACGTTTCCATTATAAAAACAGAACAAAACAAAACAAAAATCTAAACAAAAAATTGTCCTTTAAATAGCTTTTACAATGCAAAAAATGTTGAACTATTTCAATATACTGTTAACTGTTTCAAAATATCCTTTTTAGAAGAATAACAATTCATAAAAATGCATATACGTTTCGATTTAAACATGTCCGTTAAACTCAAATATTTAAAACAAAAAAAATGTTTTTGAACAAGCTCCGCCAACTATTTCCAATAAATCGTAAATTGCCGAGTTTTATTGGAAAACAGCTTGTAGGCAATGGAAAGTAGCCTGGAAAGTCGGATATCTAGTTATGACTTATCTCTGATCAAGGATACCGGCTTCAACATCAACACCAGTAGTACCTAAAAAGAATTTGAAAAGAAAATTGAATTGTGATGCGTATTTGGATTTGGCACGAAAAGAAGATAAGGTTTTCTGTATATTTAGAGAAATGTTTAGAAATCGATTCCAAGGTTATTGAATTATTGGAAGAAAATAATAAAATTTTGACAGCATTGTTAAATAAAAAATAATCTCAATAAAAACATTACTTACAAAAATATTTCATAATGACTTCCAGGTACATCTATATCTCTGCAGTTTGTACTTCTTTGGGGTTGTTGCTTTTTCTTTTGCTGATCATGTTCATAGACCCAAGATTGGTTTATTTGTCATTTCTGTTATTACATATATTGTGTGATATGCAACAGGCTTTGATTATGCAACTAACGTTTTCCATTTTGACTTCTAATCCTCGACCTATCTTCCTAAAACGACATTAAAGATAGCCAAAGGCATTTTCAACAACACGACGACATTTGGAAAGTTGTTTATTAAATGTCCTTTGCTCGTGAGACTGGTCGAGACAAAATGATAATCTAAACGCCTTATCACCGATCAAAAGAATGGGCACCTCAACGCCTTCAATTGTTGTTGTATTTTGCAGAAATAATTCATTACTTATATGTATTTCTTTTAAGCTTGAACATTCAAATATAGTGGAGTCATTACTTCTTCCAGGTATTCCAACATTAGCATAAGTAAATCTGCATCGGTGGTCCACAGCAGCAAACAGTATAGTGGAGTGCCATCCCTTGAAGTTATAATAATCTGTTGCTTCATCTTTTGGAGGATCCATCCATCAATTGCACCATAGCACTGCGTAAAGCCAAGTTTTGTAAAGCCTTCAACTATTTTAACAATCTTATCCTGTGTCGGTGGATAGGCGTCGAAAACTTCGAGTTGAATTTCTAATATAATTCCTTACATATTTCCACAACCATTTCTCCTAAAATGGTTCGACCAATTCCAAACAAACTAGCTACTGTTCTATATTCGGCCGATGAAGCCAATGCGTACAAAACTGCTGCGATTCTTTTACCCAAAGGGATTGCAAGTCGCCAACTTGTATCATTTCTTTTAAGATGTCGTAGACTTTCCAACAAATGAAGAAAAGTTGCTTTTAGATTTTAGATTTATTTATTCCAATTCACTGTTCTTTTATTAATTTGGTTAAATTTACTTGAACTTCAATAGATAATTTACTAGATTGTTTAACCATGAGTTGTGCAATGATGAAATGGAATAGAACACTAAGTGGTTAGAGGAACCAGTGGCAAGTGTTATAAAAAAAAAAGTGAAATGTGAAGCCGCACAAAAAGAAAAAAAACGCATTTTATAGGAAGAGACAAGTGATATGGATGAAGGGTAAGATGAGGAAGTAGGAATGAAACGGTCTTTGTTATTATTCACTCTAAACGTATTTTTGAATTTTTCTTCTGTGAAGAGAGGCACTTCAACTTCCCAAAAGTGCGATTTTTCAACCTGTAATGATATAAAAGTTAAAACCGTACAAAAATAATTGTTTTAATCTATTTACCACTGTCCAAACACGTCTAGTTAAATTTCTCCTTTTCAGGTACGCCAAATTCCTGAACCACCTGCTTTTATACCTTGCTATCAGTGCCAAACGTAAAAAAAATTTTCTTTTCCTTATAAAATACAATAATTTTGTATTATTCGATACTAAAACACTTAATAAATCCATTAGAA
This sequence comes from Criorhina ranunculi, assembly GCA_951813785.1. Classification (NCBI taxonomy): domain Eukaryota; kingdom Metazoa; phylum Arthropoda; class Insecta; order Diptera; family Syrphidae; genus Criorhina; species Criorhina ranunculi. Next base: position 52,067,618 of record OX638381.1, on the reverse strand, counting down.
TTGAATTTTTCGATTTTGACACTTAATAAAAAAAAAAAATGACAGTTCGGTATAGAGTTGTCAACGCATACTACACAGGGTGTATGTCACCCTCCATGATATTGCCAATACCATAGTACCGATATTATGGTATCCATACCACCAGTGTGTCTTATGTATTAAAGTAACAAAACTTAATTCGTTTTCATACGGGCCAGTAAGACGAAGAATGCAGTGACATTGTCCCCTGTGATGTAGAAACTCCTAGCTTTTAAAAAAAAATGTTCCAGTTTCAGTCTTCTGCTAAACACATTTTTGTGTCGTTTGCAAAAAGCATACCGCCAACCTTGTCAGCACACTCTGGTATTAATCCTTTGTGTTATTTGGAGAGCCAAGGATCCTTTGTCCATTCTTGTAACCCAGTATCTAGACCACATTTCTAAAATATACATACTTGACAAGGGGACTGGTCACAGGATTCTAAATGACTTTTATTTTGATTTTGAGCCAAAATAGCTTTCCTCATTATCTTCCTGATCCCATTTTCTTATTTTCCTTTTTTTTTGGCGTGTTTGCTAATGACACAAAACAAAAGAATAATATTAAAACAAGAATGACTTATTATTTACAGAATAACTTACAATTAATCAAAAAAGTTGAATAAATTGTTTATTTGTCCAAAAACATGAATGGTTTTTTGGCAGAGTAACACGTGGCTCTTTTTTTTTTAATTGTCAGCTGCTTGTGTAGAAATCGGTATGGTAGCTTACTTAGTTTTAGAAAAAAAAAAAAAAAAACTGTCCATATTACTACCATATTACCCGCCTTTCTCTACTTTCAGAGATTTTTCATTTTGAAAATGGGGATAAATCACCATGGATAAAGAGTTATGTATTTGACATTTCCAGGAGATTCAAGGTACCCACTAGAACTATGAATCTTGACGCCTTTCCGAGTTGCTCGTGAAAACTCGTTGGGATCCACGAGAATTTCAAACTGACGAAGCTTTGTATTCATATTTTTAAGTGAATCCCTTTGATAATAAAATTAATTCTAAATTCATTATAAATTACAAATAACTAACATTTTACAATCTTACTGATTTGTTTTTCAAACTATTCACAAGCAAAACACTTATCGAATCAAATTCAACACATTCGAACGAGTTTGAAACTTACTTTCGCAATACCGGGTGCCCATTATCCGATCAAAAATTGAGTTAAAGTTGACAACAAAAACCATTCCGATTTTCGGAATTTATGAAATGCGTTTCGAATTACGGAGTTACAAATTTCCGTCTTCGAGCTTGGACGTTAGAATTGAAATACAGAGTAGGGCCCCTGGCCTGTCGAGAGGGAGTTCCACGAAAACATGTTTTGTTGTTTTTGCTCTTGTTTCCGGGAACCCAATAAATGGAAATTTTGTTGTGAACAACTATCTGTTGAAGGATGTTTAGGCAGCTTTAAATAAGCCTTGGGTTGAAGAGATAGAAACTCAGATCTTGTATAGTTTTCTACGGCGCATATCTAGCTCGATTGCATATAGATCTGTCTCGAAGTGGATCAGTCAGAAAGACTGCTAGTTTGAAGTTCGGGACGAAGTATATTGGACATATATCGCTTGTGGGATATCGTCAGAAAATACAAAGTGGTGCAAAATTATTCACCCTATCGGAAGATACTATAATTTTTGAAAATGGCGGCAAATGTCAATTCTTCTTTGAAATTTGTGAAGTAAACAGACACAAAATACACGTCAACAAGACATGAATCGCTATACTCCTAAAGAACGCGGAATAATTGTTCCGATTTTTTTGCGGAATATTTCGTCGGTGGTGTTGGCGCAGCTTGAATTTCGGCGCAGATTTCCCGGTCGTCTGACACTAACTGGGCAAACACTACGACATTAAGCCGCTCGCCTAGAAAAGTTTGGGACAACACGAGATGCTGTCAGGTCTGGCCGGTCCCGGAACAGCCGTTCTCCTGAGAATATTGCAGCTATGGCTGAAGATGTCGCAGAGCACTCCGGAGTATCGACCAGACGACTTGCCACGCAATTGGGCATCAATCGGCGGTCTTTACGGAGAAAGACTGCAAGATGTTCTCTTACAAAGTGCAGACAGTGCATCAGCTGATAGCTGTTGACCGCCAAGCGCGTGTAACCTACGCTCAAGCCATCCTGAATCCCGACCACGAGGGAGACAACTTTTCATCGAAAATCATCATGATCGATTTAACCGTTCCAGACTTCTTTTTGTGGGATTTTTTAAAGTCACGAGTCTATGTCAACAAGCCTCAGACTCTTGAAGCCCTCAAAGAGAATATCCATCAAAAATACGAGGACCTATCGCCGGAAGTTCTGGCAAAAGTGATGGAAAATGCCATAAATCAGGCGCGAATGGTCATCAATTTTGGCGGCGGCCACTTAGCCGATATAATTTTTTCGACTTAATAGACAAAAATTTAAGACGTCAAATAAACATAATCCAAAAGCAGAACCAAAGTTTTTCTTTCATAAAAAAAAATGACAGGCAAAGAACATCGGGTGACTAATTTTGCGCCGGCTTGTACTAGTTATAGATTCGAACATTTTTTAAGTTATTATGGGCACTTCTCATTTGTGGCATGGCTTCAGCTTACTTTTCGTTCGATAATGACACTAGCTTAAGTTGAAGCAAATTGGGCGTTAACTCTTAATAACTGACACTCCATTTGTTAAATATAAAAATCTTGTTACTTATTTTACATTTGCAGAATTATTATTATTATTTTTTGTTTTTATTGAATATTCTGAGTTTAAAATATTTTTTTTGTTTTTTTTTTTAGTACACTACAGTCTAAATTAATATATTTACATTCTCGTAATACAATATTTTAGTTTATCAAATATTTAACAAAAATCAGTACAAATTGAAATAAGTATGACATGTATTACACATAGGCGAAGGTTAAATTTTACACATAAGTAATTTTAGGTTTTATGATATAAATAAACAGTGAGTATACAGTAATGCTTTATTATTCGATGTTTATATACATTTAAGAGAATCTGGCTTTTGATTATCTGAGAACAAGCTTTTTTTTTGTAATATTTTTCTACATCTTGATACATCCTGCTTCTATTTTTTTTTTGTTTAGTGCCTTTAGAAGATCATGTGCTCAACGATTAGGCGACTAGCTATATCTAAAGAAAAAAATAAAAATGGAGTAAGTAAACATAAAATTATTTGTCTAGTAGAACTCATTACCTTTTGCTTGACATGACTTTCGGCCACGGGTTGATAGAGAAGAGTTGATTTGCTGTTAGATACTTGATGTGGATATGGAGCGCGAAACTTAAAGACAAGTTGATTTTGAATATCTTTATTAGCGCCTCTGCATTGAATTTGTAAGTTATTTCCAGACAGTAAGCTTGTATTTGTTTGGTTGCCTCCATCATCCCCCTCCAGTTGTCAATACTATAATTTGTTACTATTATTAATATATGACAAAAGATCATTAAAATGTTTTTTTTTTATAATTAAATGAAATAATAAATTTGAAAACAAAATGCTTTTCGAAAGACTTTCGTCAAAGCAATGTTAATATGATTCCATTTGTTGCAATTGACTTGTAGACAATAAACAACAAAAACAACTGACCATATCCACCACACACACAGTTTATGCCAAAGCATCAACCCACACCAACGTTGTAAAAATCGGAACACCTAACAAAATGCTCCGTGAGATTTAAAACTGACGCTGAGTATGATCTCCGATAAATAAATAATAATCGCAGATTCTTAGATTGCACTCGTTGAAATCCTTTTCTTTAAACTCAGTAGTAAAGGGTGACCAGATAGCAATGATAATTTTTCCAATTGTTATGTTTCAGCAGCTGTCAAAGTTATCCATGACATCCAGCTGTCAAAATATTCAGTTAGGTTTGCCATTTCATTTTGCATCATTTCACGCTTGGCGAACGAGCGGAAATTATTAAAAAACATTATCGAAACTCCGGCTCAGTTGTAAATACGCAACGGGAATTTCATCTTCTCGGTCGAGGCCCATTTTTGGCTCAGCGGCTATGTTAACAAGCAAAATTGGCGTTATTGGAGCGAACACAATCCACAATTGTTCGACCAAGCATCAAAGCATCCACAAAGATTGACTGTTTGGTGCGGTATATGGCATGGCGGCATCATAGGACCTTATTTCTTTCGAAATGAGGAAGGAGACACCGTTACCGTCAATGGTCTCAGGTATATAGCAATGTTAACCGACTTTCTCAGAGCTCGACAACTTCAATATATCCGAGCCGTAGTTCCAACAAGACGGCGCTACATGCCATACAAGCGACGCAACGCTCGAAGTTATGAACGAGAACTTTGGCGACCTGGTCATCTCACGGCGAGCATTCATAAATTTGCCGCCGCGATCATGCGACTTGATTATTTTCTCTGGGGCTACGTCAAGTTCTTAGTTTACGCTAACAAGCCAACCATTTTGGATGAGCTCGAGGCCAACATTCGAGACGCTATGGCGGGAATAACGCCGTGCATATTGGACCGAGTCATCAAAAATCGAACCGAATGGCTTGAAGCACTGCCAGCGAAGCCGAGGGGGCCATTTGAATGATGTGCCACACATAATGGCATGAATGTAACTTCAAATTCAAGTCAGAATCAATTTTATATCTCACACCGCTGTTGTTTTATTTAAAAATTTGTTTTCTATCGTTCTTATCTGGTCACGCTATAGCTTCTTATTGCAGATCTTCTCTCACAGAGATGGTGCCGAGCGTAGATGTATTCCAGGAAACAGGATGAGGAACTCTTCAGATATGGAACAATTATACCCAGTCTGGATGCTATCAGAGAAATTAGTTTTAGGAAGACAAGTGAAACAACGTATCTAGCGACAAAACATAGCTGGATCTGCACTCGAGGATTTCAATGCCTTAGGTAAAGAGTTTATCTTTGGCGACAGCAGATAACGTCCTATGACGCACTGACTTTGCGGCAGCTAGTAATACGTAGCACTAGATTCCCTCACAAGAAAATCCACACAGCAGCCTGATTAAATTCAGACGCTAAAACCGTCAACCAATTCGACCAGGTGCTGTATGACGCAAGACACTCGTCAAACATCCTAAACGTGAAAACATCTTGAGGGGTAAAAGTTGACTCCGACCAGTCCGATTCAGACTTCGACTATCGAATAATATGAAACTGCGCCAATGAACGAAAAGCGAGCTGGCTGAAAACGCTTCTTGGTTGAGGCCTAGGTCTACCCCGGACTGTAGTAATTAGCGAAAAGCGGGATTAAATTGGTGAGCACACTGGAAATATACTGTAATATACCCTTGCCTGTTGTATTTCCAAGGGCACCACAATGGATCTACATTGATCTAAGTATCATGGGGGCAGGATTTATTTATCTGTCAACCTTAATACGTCACCTATCCTAGCCTTTACCTACCACAAATGGCAACAATATGTGGTCACAATGCAGCACTACCATCCTGGTAGTAGCCAAAGTAAGTTTAGACTACCAATCATCCCCAACAAGAAATTCATGATATGGTTTAAGGAGGCGTTGCAAAGAACAATCCGAACAAAGCCAGAAGAAAGAAAAAAAAAAAACCATCGCAGCCTCCCAGCTAAAAGACAAGAAGCATAAAGTGGAAAGCTTTTACGAAAAAACTCAGACTCGTCGAAACTTTGAAAGTAATTTTGTCACCGACCGGCAGGCGAATGTGGATTCATTTCGGCAACATTTCCAGCAGCTGCTTGATGGAAATGACCAGGAGAGAATGATGAAAAAGAGTAACTTCCTTCGATTAAGTACGATAGCAGAGCCAGCTATTAAGAGGCTGGAGAACAATAAGGCCGCAAGCACAGAAGAATTACCGTCAGACTTTTTCAAAGCCGAGGGTGGTGTCATCTGCAAAATTTGGGAGGACGAAAGCATGCCTGCTGACTGGAATATCAGCTTTATCTGCCCCATCTTCAAGAAAGGCGATTCTTTGTTGTTCTTGCTTCGGCAGAACATATACTAAAATTGTCGATTCTTTGTCTTATGAGAACTACTGAGGCATGTCCCTGCTTAACCCAAGAATACTAATATGATTTTCTTATCCCTTAATACTAATGCTCACCTGAGGCTCAGCAAGCCAAAAACAGAATCCATCGTGCATCTGCACACAAGCTCGAATCGCATAACAATCAGTTGGCACGAACGCGTGCTTTGGTATTTACAAGGAACCATGAAATATCAGGGATACCCCGAATACGTTGCACCTCACAGGCGAGCATTAGTATTCTAGGGTGAATGTAGCTTACAAAATCATATCCAGTGTACTGGGCACCTACCACTGTGGCTTTCGGCCCAGCAAATCGATGATACACCAAGTTGTAAATCCTGGAAAAGACCAACGGGATTCATCTCGATGTTCACCATCTCTTTATCGACTTAAAAGCCGCATACGACAGCATTCATCACATCCAGCTATATAATGTGATGGCATAATTCGGGATCCCGAGGAATCTGATCCGGCTATATCGCGCCCAGCGAAATGCTGACATAAACTTAATAAATCCGTGCAGTTGCAGGAGAACACAAAAGATCGACAAGCCAAACGAGTTGGACTTTTGGTGAATAAGGAGAAGACAAAGTAAACTCCACAAATAACATTCTAGCGGAGATTCGATGAAGAGTAGCCTTAGGCAACCGTTGCTACCTCGGTTTGTCCGCGAACTCTACGAGCTTTATAATGATGTGGATGTAGTTCGGAAAGCAAAAATCCTCAACCACATTGAGCGAATGTACGAGAATGCTCCAGCTAAGAAGGTCCTTGAATTCCAGCCACCTAGTTCATGAAGGAAAGGATCACCAAAACTCCGATTTAAAGGTCAAGCAATGACGGACGCTAGAAACTGCAATCAGCATGCCCGGCATCGTGAAGAGTAGAAAGCGACATTACTTCAGGCTCTGCCCCTCCAAGGGTCGCTGGCCTGATAAGTAAGTAAGAAGAAATGTGAATGTGACTTCTTGAGCTAAGATGTCTAGAATATGTAGAGGAATAAAATACCTCGTTTAGCTGGCGGTTACAAGTAAAAAGGGTCACAGTTACGTAGCCTAAGATCATGCTTGTTGGTTGAATGCTAGATCTACTGTAGTGCCACTCAATTTGTTAAGGGCTAATTGGAAGTACTCCTTAGGCACTATGCATCCTACGTAAACTTAAGATAAAAATACATTAAACAACTTATTCACTTACCTCTAAGTGACTTTTTGCATGCAAAGACCACTCGTCTCGGGTGGAAAACATACGACCACACAATTCACATGTCCACGACAATTGCTGCTGATGATGATGCGGAATTATTATTCCTGCTATAGCAGTGCTCGTCTGTGGATGCTGGCTTGATTGTATCACAATATTAGTAGAAGATTGCTGTATAGACTCAATTATATTCTTATTATCTTCGCCTTCTGGTTCTTTTTTCTTTATTATGCTATTTAGCCGTTTCCCCAGAGGAGCAATATTGGTAGGTGTTACGTGCTTAAATTTGTTCATATGTATTACAAGTTTATCCCTTCGAGCAAATGCCTTATTACAAACCTTCAAAAATTTACTTTAAAAGGTATAATGTAAAGTGTCTTAAAATTGTGTACCTCACAGATGTACGGCTTTTCTCCAGTATGAATACGCATGTGTATTGTTAGTTTGTCTTTTCTTGCAAGTCCTTTGCCACAGATTGTACACTCGAAAGCCTTGTTCGTACCTAAAACAACAAACAAATTCTAAGATTACCACAGTATCTATGCTTGGTTACGTTATAGTTACTCTTTGATGGATTCGTTTTCCGAATTCCAGATGAGGCTTGCTGAACTTGTTGTAATGCTTTGAGTCGACTTGCGGGATGCATTGAACCTCCTTCAACATATGGTTCCGTGAATGGTATAAGGTTCGGCCTGGGAACATTGTAAGGAATGTCTGGCGACCAACTGCCCAGACTTTGAAGTACTCGTACACCACCTTCAAAACCCATGCCTACATCGTCCGGAACTGTAAACGTGCTATCTCCACCACCAGAACTTGATGAGCTTATTTGAGGCACTTTAATGGTATTTGAGTAGTGTTGTTGCTGTTGCTGTTGTTGTTGTTGTTGTTGCTGTTGTTGTTGTTGCTGGCTGACAGCATTCACATTTGTTGGAGAATTTTGGTTTTGACTATTCTGCTGTTGATTATTATTTTGATTTGTAGAGTTTGCATTATGCTGAGTGTCGTTCCTTTGATTATGCTGTTTGAAATGAATTGCTGCTTGTGCCATATGTTGTTGAACTGCCATATGAGCTTCTAAATATGCGTTTTTTTGAGCAACTGTCATTTTATCCATGTTAATTGTTCCCGCCTAAAAGTTTAGAAAAGTTTATTTCGTCAAACAATAGGATATTGTTTTTTCATTCACAGAAGTTTTGAAGAGGGGAAACTGAGAATGATTTTGAAACTACGATTTTGATTCATTAAGAATTTTCTAAGTACCAGCTTTCAGATGATCGGATGCTTAGAAACTTTTTGCTCTTTCAAATCGAACCACACTCTCGGACTACACGGCCACAGAATTCGAAATCGAATTCGCAACTGAGTAGAGATCTCAGGAAACAGAGTGGGCACACTTCAGAGAGGGATTAGGCAAATCTATCAAAACCCTGCTTAAAATTAAAATAAAAACTAGTATTGTAATACAGTAGATACCTAAGCGGACGTGATGAGAAATTCGATTTAAATCACTTCGTTTTTCCATTCGGCCTCGAAACCGAAGCTTAAAAAGTTGAGAAAATCGAGAAATATGCGACCTGTCTCATCCTTTTTTCTGTTCATCAACCCAGCGTGCATACCGTATAGTAGTGATCAAAATCCTTAAAGGCAGCAACCTACTCACGGCCCATTTGAATACAATGTGCGTGCAGTTTCTTAGTGCAGGACCAGTTAGACCCGCATATAAACCTCTTGATTTCTAAGATGTCAAGCCTGGTTAGGCCATTGAGGTCATTGAAGAAGTACTCTCCTAATGTTTTCCTCCTAAGCCTAGATTGAGCAGGGCATGTGCAAAGAAGGTGCGTAGTCGTTTCTTCTTCCTCCTTGTCTTGCTTGTTCGTCCACTCTGCAGTTGCCCGGAACGTCCCTGTGTCCTGGAACCCAGCTTTACCAACTTGGATCGTACTGTCGGTGATTCCAAGTCTTTTATCGCTGCTTGACTATCTATATATAGTAAAATAGCGCTACCATCTACCGCGTTAATCGAAAGCCAAGCCACAGCTTCTCGGACTGCAATAATTTCTGCCTGAAACACACTACAGTGATCCGGCAGTCGCATGGTAATATTTAAGTCGGGTGCACTGGAGAAGACTCCTGCTCCCGTGTCATATGCCGTTTTAGATCCATCTATGTATATCTCTGTCGCAGATTTGTCTAAGACCCCACCAGATTCCCAAGCACTTCTGCTGTATAAAACTAAGTTGCAGATCTTTTGCAAGAACGTCCTTGCTCCCACAGACTTAACAAATCCATTCACAGGAGATATTTTCACTTTCATCAGGAAGGTGGAACATTTCTTGGCTTAAAACTGACTTCTGAGGTACAATTGATCTTCTCGGTTCCTGCCAATGGGATAAGCTGATTCGCTTACAAATACAGTCTTCCACGCTTAATTGAACCGACCATTTTGTCCGATTTTTCGATCAATTATCCAATTGTTCAATTAAAGAACACCCGCTTAATTGCTTCTTTAGTGCAATTAAACGAGGTTTGCTTAATTGAGTCAGTAAGATAATAAAACGATGTTATATTCGAAAACTGTGATGAAAATGGGTGCGTTCCGATTTCTAGACCATCTGAAGTTTCAGATAAAGAGAGCATTCTGATTCGACAACAGCCTGAAATTTGACAGATGAGCAAGACAACTTTTTTGAGTTAGTGGAGTGGATTGTTCGTCTAAAAATTCTGAAATTTTAAAATGTCCTGTCAGTTGAAAATTGTCACAAAACAGCTGTTATGCCAAACGTATTTTTGTACGATTGCTGAACTTTGTAAGTATTTTTTTTTTTCGTAGGTACTTGGACGAATATTGGTTTAAATTAATAGTTCAGTTTTCACACAGTTTTATTGTATAATTCATCGATTTTGTAGTCTTCTGCAAATTGTTGAGCTCAAATGCTTACACTTAACCTGTGATATATGTAAGTAAACTGCTTTTGGCAAAGCGCATAAGTGTATTACTTTCATAAAATGTTTTCTTCAGAACAATTCGTGTTTTATTATTGTGCGCAGATTTACAAGTTACAAAGCAACTCCAATGCGAGAACGGAAAGTAAAAATGTTGTTTTGACTTGGATGTCATATCTGACGTTGTTTTGGTTTTCAGTCAAGTTTATGCTTTCCGTATTCTAGTCTATCTGATATCTAGAAATCGGAATAAGTTTTGTTGTCAAATGAATCCCGCTACCAAAATTGGAATATGACAAACTACAGCTCGCTGGCAACTGTTGTGCAGTGCTGTCAACTTCAATGTGAAAACAGCGCTCCGGAATTACAAAAATTTGCCCATCTTTTTGTTATGATCTTTTGTTTGTCGCCGATCAATTAACCGAAAAATTTGGATGCATTTAGTTTGTTTGGTATACATTTTTAAGATCAATTAAGCGGGTAAATCAATTATACGGGACTCAATTAACCGTGCAAACACGTGTATAGCTTATATAGGAAATATTCGAGTCCTCTTTTTTCGTTCAATTGAACGGGAAAATCAATTAAGCGAGGTTCAATTAAGCGGGGATCACTGTATATGTATATGCATATACTTATGAATGTTAGACTAGAATTGGCTAGGAGGCTGACTATGCTTTGGCGGGAATACACTTAGATCAGAATGTAGGACCATTGTGATACCACGTGGAGTGCCGGATTAATAACATAAGGAACCTTACATGAAGGATTTATTTCCTTTCTCAAGGAAGATGCTTTGGGAAGCTGAGTCAGTGCAGATCTCTTCCTGTTGCGCACCATGTGCAGAATCATCTGGATACCACCCCTGGAGCAAAGACTAAAGTACTGAGTTTTGAAATCATTACAGTGAATAGCATCCTTAAGGTATTCATAACGTACCATAGGTTAGGTTAGGTTGAAGTGGCTGCTAGCTTTTGCCAGCACACTTAGACCAGTGATAGGTCCATTGTGATACCACATGGATCTGAAGAGATCTCCATACCTACTCGTTAAACCAATTGAAGCTTTTTATGAAGCGAATGAGGTCTCTGATATCCGTGTTTATTAGATCACCTAAGTCGTTAAAGTAGAATTCCCCAAAACGGAGTCTTCTTTTACGAGAGAACTGGACAATTACAAAGAAGGTGGGGAATAGTTTCCTTCTCCTCTTCGTCCATGCACGACGCCAAGCCTTGTTGCATGCTTGCCTATTAGACAGTGTCCCGTGATGACACCTATTACGGAACTGATATGCGATCTGTTGAGAGAAATCAAGTTCTTAGAGCGTTTCAGATCCAGACGTGGCCAAATCCGTTTTTTCGCTAGACACGTTATACCATTTGTCCACCTAGAATTGAGGTCTAGCTTGAGTTTGAGTTTACATGTAGCGATCGGTATATCCAGGGTGTCTCTTTCTGTAAGCACGGGTACGATTGTTCCATATTTGGCGAGTTTATCAGCCTTGCAGTTCCCTGGAATATCTCTATGCCCCGGCACCCAACAAAGGTGAATATTGAACTGCTCCGCCATCGCTATAAAAGGTGATCGGCAATCTAGAGCTTCTAATGAATTTGAAGAGACTGATTCCAGAGACCTGATCGCTGCCTAACCGCCTGAAAAGATACGTATATCTGTGGAAGATATCACGTTTTTCTTCAGCCAAGATAAGACTTCCTTGATCGCCAATATTTCCACCTGGAACACGCTACAATGATTTGGAAGACGGAGCGATACGTACCGTACACTATTTTTGATCCACATACGTTTGTATCTCTACAGCAAATTCGGCTTTTGAAAACTTTGCGCTGCTCCCCGAGGACTCCAAAGGACTAATCACTAAACCACGGCGACACCAATCTAGTTCAAAAATTGCGTATTGAACGTTTGAGACAGCGCAGACACGTAGTGTGAATGAACACCAATGACCCCGCTTATAGAGTCTTAAAATCTAATCCGGAAGGACAACGCCGTAAAGAAAGACCTCGCCTAAATTGGTGCGCATATATCGAAGAGGACCTCAGCCAACTCGGAGTGCCCTAGAAGTAGTTAACTAAGGACCGGGACACCTTTTGGCAAGCAATGGGAAACCTCCAAGAGTATAATCTGTGATGAAAAAGCCTCCCAATCTGTCGTTCGGAGTCGGCAATAAAACTGGAAGAGACATGTATACTTTCACTTTTCACACAACATGAATGACTGCAAAAAGCTAGGCCCTGACTCTCTATGAGCTGTCGCGCCAAATATTTTATAAAAAAAAATTTTAGGAACCTAGAAAAAGTAACTTTAACTATTCCGCCTTTCTTATTGTATTCAGAGCTTATTTAAAATCGACATGATTTTAAACATATGTATGTTTACTTTAAACTGGCACCTCGAATACCTAAAACAATCTTAAAATCAAAATAAGATTTTAGTAGTATCCACATATCAATTGACTCTAATCATCCCGCTTTCAAAAACATTTGAAAGGCAAGTCCAATGCCTTAAAAAAGAAGGTGGGGCTATTGAAAAGTATTTGGGCAAAATAAAATGTAATATGTACATAGGAAATCGATTTATTCAGTAAACTGAAATACGAAATGTTAAATGTGCCTTTGACAAACCTAGCACTAATAACACGTATCGATAAAAATGATAATAAATAGTATATTGAGCGAAAGTTTTGATCAAAGTCAATCACATTTTTATTTTAAACTTAAGTACCGCGGCTTATTGCTGACTCGATTAATTTATCGACAAGAATTTTTTTTTTATTATATCATTTCCTACCACACATGACATAACAAGAAAAAAAAAGAAAAGAAAAAAAAAACACCTATTAAATTATTCCAAGTTGATTTGCCAAATATCCATTTGCATCTTAATTGTCATCAATGTTAAGTATGTAGTACTTTCACTGTATATATATAATATAAATATATGTATGTACATGTTTTATATGCATGTTTCACCACAAACTAATTATTACTTCTAACACAAGAAAGTAAATTTAATTTAACTTCAGGATATATGTATCCCTTAACACTTCTGATTTGTTTTTAAGAACTTTTGTTATTTTTTATTTACCTTTAGTGTAATTTGCAAAATTGAGAATTCATCTTAAGCGAACACAATTTTCTATGTATTATACCATACAAATATGTTAATAACATAATTCACACGTATAGTATCTACTCGTATGTATTATTCCGGAAATACATTTAAAATATTTCGCCAATTGTATAACACAACGAAGATTAAATAAAGCGTTCTTTTTTTTTTTTGATTAACAAATCAGTTCGCATTTCGCGTATTTGCACAATAAAAAAACAACGAATTGCTGCAAACCTTTTGCATTAGATTTTGCACGAACATGCGCCATATATTTAAGTGATAGAGGCTCTCCATTAAATTTTTATTTTATTTTTTTTTATTTTTTAAAAGCCTTACAAATTTTGCCAGTAGAAACCGAATAAATAAAGCAGAGTAGAGAATCAATCCTGACATATAAAATCCTTAAAAAAAGCTAATGTATCCTGTATTGTCTTTGTCCAAAAAGCTTTTTTTTTTTATTCTCTCTCTCTATATTGCAAATACAAATTGTTTGTGATTAATTTTTATATGTAATCTTATTTTAATTGTTAGATTTATAATTCTACAATTATAACTTAGCTTGTACTTGTACTACATCTAGTTTATTTTTTATTTTTTTGTGAAAAATATTGAAAATATAATTTTTATATAAATAAAATAAAATCGTAGAGCTTTTTCATCGGTCTACAGCACATGCTCATTTCAGAAATAAAAAAAGTTAAATGTTCTAAAGCTATCATTATACCAAGAAGTTTTATTGATTATTTCCACAATAAGTTTTGCCGACAATAAGCTTACATTCTTACATTGGCAAATACCTACAAAATTGCGACTTGTATCCTTTCTCAACATTTATTCTGTGATATTAGATTACAACAGCTTTGAAACATATTGTAGAAAAATGATTTTATATATTGATTTATAAAAATAAATTGAAACTAGGCATGTTCCGATGTCATAGAGTTTTCGTTCCTTAAAATTCAAGCTGCGATTACAATAATGAGATTCTTTATTGAACTATGTCATAAGAGTGTATGCACATACATGCTCATATGCACGTATCACTTGCGGAAATATACATACATATGTACATCTGTAGATAAGTTTATCATTTATAGATTTGATTATAGTAATGACGTCTTGTGAGCTAAAGTTCCTGTTTTTGGGAACAAGATGCCTAAATTGAAATATTAGACACTAGATGTTAAGATATGTGTACATTCTAGCAGTCCACCCGAGTCTTCACACGCATTAAATACATACTAAGGTTTACACTTAGTCGCTAGAAATCGTCTGTTCCTATGAAACTTTCAAAGTTAAAAGGTAGCAAAGAGTGTCACAATTCCATTTGAAATCGTTTCAGTAGTTCCACAGATACTTAAAGATCCATCTAACCAAAATGCCATTGTTGTGGTTCAGGGTAGGACCCGGAGGCGGCTTGGGTGCCGGTGAGAAGAACGGCGGCACGTTTGTTGAAGTTCGGCTCAGTTCGTGAGACGGGGGTGGTTCTTGTCCAACCCACCGTCAGAACTACGACTAACTAACCAAGACTAAACCTTTACTAACCTATGCCTTGAGCTAAGCCCTAACTATCCCAAGAATAACTTATAACTACCCTAATCGAACGCTATGAGTAATTGACCGCATTCCTCTGTCGCTGTCGGATAGGGGCTCGTCAAGGGCCAGAAGCCTGCTTGATGTTGTTGGCAGTGGCGTGGCCAACCCACCCATATGTCTTGTGACACATCCGTCGCCACTTCTCAAGGCTGATTTTAAGCGACTATAAGCGCGAGTGCTGACCAGCGGACAAAAAAGCAGCACTATAAACGGGATAGCGACAAAAAAATAAGACCTTATCCGGGCTACCCCGATAAAATTTGGAGTTCAGACCGATAAGTATTTTTAAGACTTAGTCAGGGTGTTGCAAAAGAGATGATGGCAGATGAGTCCTTAATTGACCAACGGCACCGCTTACACCCCCGAAGTGGGTTAATGACACCGGTCCTAGAGGTTCCTGAAATGGAACTGATCCTCTAGGTTGGGGGCCGTGCCAACACACACAAGGAAGACACTACTGTTGATGACTCTAGCTATCAAGTTCTGCACGTGAAATGTTCGGACTCTTAACAGACTGAACAATTAGCAGGGTCCCTGCACTGCTATAAACCAGATATTACCGCCATCCAGGAAGTACGATGGGATGGACTGGGCAAAAGGAAGATGAAGTAGAGTAAGTGGACGCCAACGCTCTGACCAGAAGAGTCCTCGAATCCAACCCCGAGGGACAACGCAGTAGAGGAAGACCTCGCATAAGGTGAGACCTCAACCAACTTGGAGTGCGTTACTGGAGGCGGTTAGCTAAAGGCCAGGTTAACTGGAGAAGCTTGTTGGTTGAGGTCCAGGTTCACCCAGAATTGTAGCGCCACCTAAGTAAGTAAGAACATAATTAATTGCTTATAAATCACGGCAAAATTATTTTCCTAAAGGTGAAAGTTGAGTTATAGAATGTTGCGAAAACGCAACTGGTACTTCCCCTCTTAAGTGCCTAAATAAATCAGAAAAACTCGAACGGCAGCTATCCGGGGTGCACTGTAGGCAAAATTAATTTTTTTTCATAAACAACAATTTTATTCAACTTCTGAAGAAAATAACAAAAAAGGAAAGTATAGTGCCTCGCAGGTTCCACTCCATTTCATGGTTTGGCTTCCACAAACTCGAAATCGTAGACTTTTGTTTCAATCTTCCATCGCATGGATGGATCACACGCATAATTTGCATCGATTGCTGAAACTATTTGATGTCGAAACTCTAGCGAAGCCAATTTTCCCCTAAAATTTCTTGATAACTTTCAAGCATTCACTACCGCAACGTCCACTAACCACATAAAAATAGGACTGTACTGTACAGCATGAAAGTTTTGAAGAAAACCCAACGAGTGACTTGCCTTACCATCACGGATGCGCATGGATTCTACATTCTAATGGACATTTGTGGAATGCAGCAAGCCACCAATGGATTCGATTAAAAAGAGACCACTTCTTCAAACTAAGGACGATCTGCATCTTAGGCAGGCATGATGTGTTTGGGCATTATTGTGTGCAAGGGAATGTGGAAGAGGAAAAATTGATCATACTCCATCTGCACGTGTTCCACCATTCTCAAAAGCAGAAAAACTATCTCTTCAACCACCTTAATGATCTGAACCCAGCCA
Source organism: Criorhina ranunculi (assembly GCA_951813785.1). Classification (NCBI taxonomy): domain Eukaryota; kingdom Metazoa; phylum Arthropoda; class Insecta; order Diptera; family Syrphidae; genus Criorhina; species Criorhina ranunculi. The sequence continues at coordinate 52,051,103 of OX638381.1, read as the reverse complement.
GGACGGTCGATTTAAACTGTCACGTTAGGAAATCAAATGGGTTTCAGGAACATATTGGCGAACCCCTAGCACACGCAGTGGTATCGCAATGGATAAACCAAAGAAGGACTTGTATAAGAATAAGGAGGGTTTGAAAGAATTCCATTAAATCGAGAGGAAGAAGACATTGTCCAAATGGAGGGCACTAAGCATGACACATTAAATCGATGATTATGCTATGGGCGTTGGACTCTGCCAGGGATGCCTTTTGTCAACATCATTACATGAACTGCATGTTGCAGCACAGTCGTGGTTGAGAATGTCTCCGACTGGGGGACTTGAGGATCAATAATCCTTAGTTCAGGCTTAGCTTTAAGCCCACAGCTTATTTTTATTCCTCTAACCCAATACTTTTTGTTGTTGCTTCAGGTTTTGGGTGGTTTTCCCGGTCCTCTTCTGATCTCTGGCAAAATCCAGCTTGAATAAGCGCATGGTCTGGTCTAGGCATAACACGCTCATACCAGCGAAGCCGGTTCTCTTGAAGCTTTTGGCAGATCACTGTTTGCTAACTCCGAACAGCGGATTGAACAACTTTTTTATGACAAATTATACCCGCAGAGGTTTGTCATTGCCCACCGAGAGGTGGTGCTGCGAAACAAAAGTTTGGTTGTGTCAAACCTGTATCAGCTCGCAGAACGGCAACCATTTCTCTTATTTAAAAATAAAATAGAATTTTTTTTTCAAACAATTACCTGAAAGCTATAGTTTGAAGTTGCAGTCTTAATACAATTAGTGTAAGTTCGCAATAACGTGTCTACTTGCATGCAAGAACTCTTCCAGTTAAAAAGCTCCTCAACTTTTGATGCACAGCATTCACATATTTTATTTGGAAGTGCATCATCTTGAGCAATCTGTAATATTTTTTATCAATAAATTTTCTTTATTTACACTAAGGGTAATACTCACATTGATTGGTAATAATGATCGAATTTTATACAACAAATTCCTTCGTTCAGCTTCTTTGTCAAATAACACTATTTTGGCGGGACCATTTTTTATCGTACAAAATCGACATATATCCGCAAAAGTTGTAAAGTTCAGTTCATCATTTTTATATTGATACAGCTGATTGCCTAAGTTAAGCATAACTGAAGTCGTTTTGATTCTAACAACTTATAATGGACCATTGACATCTTAAAAAGTATTTGAAACAAAACAAACAAAAAAACCCAAAATTAGCATTTTTGATAAATGCCATTCAAAGAATTTTGTGACATTCTTTGATGACACCTTATTATTATTTTTAAAGTACAAAGCAGCAACATTTACAAATAATCGTATACAAAATAATCATAAGTATCAAGAAACTATTGTTTTAATAATTATAAATTTGCCTATAAGCAGTGACAAGTCTTTTTTTTTAATTTCAAGTTTATTTAAATGAAGAATGAAAACTGACCCATACCACAGGTTAAAGGTTTACATTTATAAATCCCAAGTTATTATTTAACAGCAACGGAAAGTTTAGTTCTTACTATTATTCTTATATTCTATACAACTCGTCTCTATATTTAGTATCAACACTGTTTTTAGGCAAACTTATAAAAACAAACATTTTTGTTTAACTTAAGAGAGAGATAATATTATTTCCCCCTAACACATCAAATCAACAAACTTCAAATTCCTCTGTATATCTTCCTGGGTTGGAATGAGGGTGTTTTGGAGAATGCGCAGAAAGTGTTAAAGTATAACAGTTTTCAATGTTGTCAAACAGATTTATCCGGCTTTATGTTGAAGTTCTACAACAGACAGTATTGCGGATAAACTATTATAACAGGTTATGTTCGAATGATAACATTTTGCTCCGTATAGTTTTTTTAAAAAAAAAAACCAAAGCGAATCCTTCCGTGGAAAACCAAATAACGGTTTAAAAAGCTGGAAATGACTGCAATAAACATATTCGACGTGTCAAATTCAATAAAATTTACCTACAAGGGCAGTTAAAATTGTTGATCATTTGTAAAAAACACAATGAATTTTGCCACGTCATCGATTCAAACACTCATTTGCAACGACATTCCAGTTGTCAGTCCCTAAGACACGGCCAATCTGCAGCTGGCTCAACTCTCCAAGATTGTCAGATTGTGGTCTGTCTCTGCCTGTACTCGAGAGCGTCGAATTCTCCACGGGACTAGTCTACATTCATACTCGTACAATTGCAGGAGTACTAAAAGGTCTCAACATTCACAAATCCGTTTGTCCCGCTAGCAAAATCTGCTTTTTCGACCGTTCAATTCAATTTATTTTTATTTTTATTTTTTTTAAGCTTTCAAGTCTGCAACTCATAACAATGCTCCATTTTGTCTTCGACACTCTTCCTAATTTTTATAAATAAATTCTTGCCTGCAACTTCCAATCCAACTCAATAGCCTTAGTTTCTTCTTACTCACGTCCGTGCTCTTCAGACATAGAAAAGGAACGGCTATATATGTTATTATGTTTAACCAAAGCATATTGTTACAGCCATCTGAAAAATCGAATGATTCCCACTAGCAGAATCGTGGGGTGATTCGTTGTCTCTCCGATCATAACACTGGCTACTGGACTTGTGGTCAAAGTCAAACCATTTAATGTCAAGTGGTTGGAGAGACAACAAGTCTCAGTCGGTGTCGGTGGTGAAGTCTTTTTTAAAAGTCCTTTTAATTTATAGGCATTGCAAAAAATACAACGTATGAAGGTGGGATACCAAATTTTAGGCTTTTTTTATATATATGTACTAAGAGGTGAATGAGCGTGTGTCTGTGGTTTTGTTAGGGTGCTAACACCGCGTCTCCACGAGCAATATTTTATTCCAATCTTTAAAGGATATATAATAACCCCATAAGTAGAAATATACGGCATAAATCACATAGAACCAACAAATAATCTAGTAAAATAATTATTCAAAGACTTATTAACAAAAAATAATGAAATATTTGAAATTAAATATCCTAAGATCCCCCCAACAATACAAACAAATAAAGTTATAAATTTTAAAAAATAAGGTAAACAAATTATATGAGGAGTTAAAAAAATCACTCAACTTAACATTCTTCCCCCAATAATTCTTATAATTATTAATCCTAATATACCCTTTAATATAACTCAACTCTCGTCATTTAAAACATTTAAAGAACTACAATTTAACTCACCAGTTATAGAATAATATACCAATCGTAAAGAATAACACACAGTTAACCCCGTAGAAAAAAAAATAAAAAATAAATAAACGTATTTATTATATTTATGGAAACAACCTCTAAAATTAAATCCTTAGAATAAAACCCCGCTAAAAAAGGCATCCCGCACAAAGCTAAATTAGCTACATTAAAACACGACGAAGTTAAAGGCATATATAAACTTAACCCCCCCATTAAACGCAAATCTTGAGAATTATTTATATTATGAATAATAGCCCCAGCACACATAAAAAGCAATGCCTTAAATAAAGCATGAGTTAACAAATGAAAAAAAGCTAATTTATAAAACCCTAACGATAAAATTATCATTATTAACCCCAATTGACTTAAAGTTGATAAAGCAATAATTTTTTTCAAATCAAACTCAAAATTCGCCCCCAACCCCGACATAAATATCGTTAAACCTGCTAAAAGTAATAATAACTGAGCTATAAAAGAATTATTTAATAAAATATTAAAACGAATTAATAAATAAATCCCCGCAGTTACTAACGTAGAAGAATGAACCAAAGCAGAAACTGGAGTTGGAGCTGCCATAGCAGCAGGCAATCATGAAGAAAAAGGAATTTGAGCACTCCTCGTCATAGCTGCAATAACAACAAATACCCCAACTAATGTCATCTCTATATCATAATATATAAATTCTAAATAATAAATATAATTTCATCTACCATAATTTAATATTCAAGCAATAGCTATTAATAAAGCCACATCTCCAATTCGATTTAATAAAGCAGTTAATATTCCAGCATTATAAGACTTTACATTATTAAAATAAATAACTAAACAATAAGAAACTAATCCTAAACCATCCCACCCCAATAAAATTCTAATTAAATTAGGTCTAATAATTAATAACATTATTGACATAACAAACAATAACACTAACATAATAAAACGATTAATATTTACATCTTCACTTATGTATTCCTTTCTATAATAAATTACCAAAGAAGAAATCAATAAAACAAAAGACATAAACATCAAACTCATTCAATCAAATAAAAAAGTTATAACAACGCTCATAGAATTCAATGATACAACCTCTCATTCTAAAAAAAAAACCAATTCATTTATAATAAAATAAAAAGACATAATTAACAAACCTATTCTAATAAATATTAAAACAATAAAATTAATTAAACAAATAGAAAAATATTTCACAATTTAAAATGAATAAATTCATATCATCGACACCACAAATCAATATTTTAATTAAACTATTTAAATTAAAGTCATAATAAACTCATTTCAGACTTTAATACTAATAAATTTAAAGGAAACCAATGTAAAAACAATAATAAATATTCACGATTTAACCCCATTCTAAAAGAATAAACCCCAGAATAAAGCTTTCCATGTTGACTATAAGCATATAAATATAATGTATAAGCAGCTCTAAAAAAAGATAAAAATACTAATATAATTATTGTCAATCATGATCAACTCACAATTCTATTCAATAAAGAAATTTCTCCCAATAAATTCAAAGTAGGAGGGGCCGCCATATTAGCTGAACACAGTAAAAATCATCATAAAGCTATAGAAGGTATAAAATTTAACAACCCCTTATTAATTAACAATCTTCGTCTTCCCAATCGTTCATAAGAAATATTCGCTAAACAAAATAAACCCGAAGAACACAACCCATGAGCAATCATTAACGTATAAGAACCACAAATCCCTCAATATGTTAACGTTATCAAACCACTTAAAACAATCCCTATATGTGCAACAGAAGAATAAGCAATTAGTGATTTTAAATCAGTTTGACGTAAACAAATTAAACTCACCAAAACACCCCCAACTAATCTAATTCTAATAAACCAATAATTATACTTAACACCCAAAACTTGTAAAAAATAAAAAACCCGCAATAATCCATAACCCCCTAATTTTAATATGATACCAGCTAAAATTATAGAACCAGAAACCGGGGCCTCAACATGTGCCTTAGGTAATCACAAATGAACTAAAAACATCGGCATTTTAACTAAAAATGATAAAATTAAAGAAAAATATAAAATTAAACTATTAAAACTAAAATTATTTATTATATAAAAATTTATAGTATTTAAATTATTATATAAATAAAAAATTGCAATTAATATAGGCAAAGAAACCAGTAAAGTATAAAACAATAAATACATTCCTGCTTGTAAACGCTCGGGCTGATATCCCCACCCTAAAATTAAAAACAAAGTAGGAATTAATCTACTTTCAAAAAATAGATAAAACATAAATAAATTCATTCTTCTAAAAGTCAAAAACAACAATAATAACAACAACAAAACATTTAATAAAAACAAATTACTATAATTATTAAACTTATTAATAGAATCTCTTGCCATTAACATTAAAGAACAAATTCAAAAACTAAGCAAAATCATCCCATAAGAAAGCATATCTATACCTAAAAAAAAAGAAATATTTACTCAATAATTTATAAAATAATTATAAATAATTAAAATTAATATAATCATAAATAATATATTCTGAACCATTCAAAATATATTTTTTATAAAACAAAACGGTAAAACTATTAATAATATAAATAAAATTTTTAACATTGTAAAATATTAAAAGATTGAAAATAATCATTTCCATACATACGAATTATAGATACTAAAATTGATAATCCCAATACCCCCTCACAAACACTAAAAGTTATAAAAACCATACTAAAATAATTTTCATAATTTAACATATTTAAATAAATAAATAATAAATAAAACAACGATAAAACAATATATTCTAAACTTAAAAGCATAGACAATAAATGTTTACGATTAGAAATAAAAACAAAAATCCCCATTATTATCAAAAAAAAGGTAATCCCCAATTAATAAATATTATCATTAGTTTTAATAGTTTAATAAAAACATTGGTCTTGTAAATCAAAAATAAGAAATAATTCTTTTTAAACTTCAAGAAAAAAGAATCCTCTTTATCATTAATCTTCAAAATTAATATTTTAATTAAACTATTTCTTGATATTATACAACGTGTAATGTTTTTTTTAAATAGTGCTTGTAGGCGGCCACTGCCGCGGATAGACGTTGTGGTCGCCAAGTTTCTTTTAATTATATCTGCACGAAGCGGATTTCCGTGCTACAGACCCGAGCATCGAGAAGGGTGGAGCGTTCAAGGGCGCAAAGGCGTCATCCCAGCCACCGCGCGGTCCTTTTTGTAAGTTTTCATTTTGTTTCGCCGTATTTGCGCCCTTCGAACAAGTTATTTCTCCCACGGTACTCTTAAATAGAGCTCAAGTAAGGTAGGCGACTCGGATAGTGGGGTTACGGTGTTCTCTGTAAGAGCACCTCAGGATGTACACCGGTACATCGAATCCGCGAAACAGAATTTAATGTTTGATTTTTCCTTATTTTAATGCATGATATTAAAATTCAATTATAATTAAAAATAAACTAATTGTTGCATGGCATTCGAGTCGGTGTAGTTTGTTTCGGTCTCATAAGAGACTATGAGTTTTAAGGGTATTCATTTCAGGGGGTGTGACAGGGTGTGCTAAGCGATGACTGTGTGACTGTGTGTTGGCGGCAACATTCGGCATCATTGGGGAATTCCACATTTTAATTTAATTTTCAATAAATTTGAAATTTGAGATAATTTGATGCAAGTTCAACAATTCAGTGAAAATATATTCCAAGAAACAGCTGTTTATGACGATTCTCAAACTGACTAACTTTGAATAGGAATCCAGTCCTATGCGTCACAAAAACTGACTAAATCCTTAGTCAATTTTCAAATTCTCGACCAATCAGAACGCGTAGATTGCAAATAATTCCATTTGTCCGGGATAGTGAATGCGCCCAATATTTCATAGCTTACCATCTGTCACTTTATAGTATTCCATCAGATCATAATTGCTATTTTATGAGCTGTCATTTTTGTTTGACATTAGTGTTTTTTTTTTTTATTATTTCGCAATGGCTGAGTGGCGAATGGATGAAATAATAAAATTCATAAATATTTATGGACAATTCCAGTGTTTGTGGAACCTTAAAAGTGCAGAGTATAAAAGACTGGATTTGGAAAAAAAAAATGCTTGGCTGCAATTGGCAGCAGAAAGTGGAAAGGGTGTAGTGAAAAATGAAGCACCTACGGGCTGCTTACGTTGTGGAAAATAAAAAAAAGTGGACGAGACAAATAAATCGGGGACATCGGCGGAGGCAGTGTACCAGCCACATCTGTACTACTATGATGAGCTAAATTTTTTGGATTCGATGATTCTTTTAAAAAGAACAAAAAGCAATTACAATTTGTTAAGAAAAATATACAAAAGCAATTATTCATATTATATTTGACAATATTTTTTTTTTTTTAAAGATGGACAGAATTGATGCCTAAAACACAATGTCGCTTCGGCTTCGGCTTTGGTACCGTTACGTTCCATCCGCATTGAAGTAGGCATTGAAATGACACATTTGAAATGTCATAAATAAAGCAGCTGTCATTTTTTGCCAACAATATTTATTTTTTGATTGTGTTCTGATTTCTTAATTGAAAATATGGATAAAAAAATAGAAAAAGTAGGATTTGTTGGCAAAGTAGCATACGTAGCCCTTTTTTGGATATATGGCAGTATCAAACATAGGAGAAGTGCGGACTGGGGAGCGTTGGTGGGTCCGGGAGCTAAGTTCAAATAGAGATAAGGACGGTTTCTATGCTAAAAACTTTGAAAAAATACAAAAAAGTGATCTGGAGCATTTTTTCAAAATAACAATAATGTCTCCTCAAACGTTTCAAAAACTCCATGAGCTTATTGAATCCCATTTGGAAAAGGCATCATGGAGAAAGCCTATTGAACCTAGTGCTCGACTATTTTTAGTTCTATTGTAGGCTGTTGAAATCAAATTGTTTAATTTTTCATTTACAATATTTTTTCTTAAGATATCTGTCGCAAGGAGTATCGACAGCCAGCAGGTCCTGGCTTGGATGTTCCGAATGGGCTACTCAACAGTTGCGAATATCGTCTATGAATCATGTGATATTCTTTGGACCTGCCTCTTACCTATCACAGCCACCCGAGATTGATTGGAAGCGCATGGTAATTGACTTCGAAGCTATGTGGAATTTACCCAATTGTTTTGCTGCTATCGATGGAAAGCATATCAATATTCCCTGCTCACCAGGAGCTGGATCGGAATATTTCAATTTCAAAGGACATCATTCGATAGTTCTTCTTGGCGCTGTGACGCTAGCTACACTTTTACTGTAGTTGAAATCGGAGCCTACGGAAGTCAGAGTGATAGTGGAATATTTGCAGAATCATCATTTGGGAAAACAATTTTAACTAGTGATCTTAACTTTCCACCACCCGGTCGGTGATGTTGCTTTTCCTTTGAAGCCTTATTTAATGCGCCCCTACCCCGGCAAATTACTCGATGATGAGAAGTATAATTTTAACAAAAGACTTTCTCGGGTTCGACGGATTATAGAGAATGCCTTCGGAATATTGGTCGCAAAATGGCGGATTCTGGGAATAACACTGAATAAGCTACCTAACAATGCTGACAAAGTAGTTAAGGCCGCCGTGGTCTTGCATAATTTGGTCAAACTTAGGCGATTGCCTGATCTTTAAACCGGAGTTTCGGTCTTCCTCTTCTTCGTGAACCAGGTGGCTGGGATTCGAAGATCCTCTTAGCTGGAGCATTCTCGTCCATTCGCTCGATGTAGTCGAGCCATTGCAGTCGACGGACTACATCCATATCTTTGTACAGCTCGTAGAGTTTGCGGTCATATCTTCTCCTCCATTCGCCTTCCTCGCAGACTGGACCAAAAATTGGACGTAGGATTTTTCTTTCGACGGACCCCGAGATATAATCCCCTGTCTTACTTATTGTCCAGCATTCAGCTCCATAGAGCAGGAATGGCAAGATCAGGGTTTTGTAGAGTATGATTTTGGTCCTTCGGGTTAGGAGTTTGGACTCTAGTTGTTTGGACAAACCGAAGTAGCAGCGGTTGCCTAAGGTTATCCTTCGTCGAATTTCCACTTGGGTGTCATTTGTGGAGTTTATGTTTGCCCCGAGGGAGATAAACTCCTTCACTACCTCAAAATTATAGCCGTCAATTGTTAGGTTTTGACTTAGACGGTGTTGGACGGATCGGCTTTTGGTAGACAGCATATACTTTGTTTTATCCTCATTTATCGTGAGACCAACTCGTTGGGCTTGTTCTTGTTTTGCCGTAAAAACCTCAATAATGGCGCGCTGGGACCGGGCGATGATTTCGATATCGTCTGCGTATCCCAGCAGCTGGATGGATTTGTTAAATGTAGTGCCTTCTGTGTTTACGCCGGCCTTTCGCACTATCTGCTCCAGCACAAGATTAAAGAAGTCACACGACAGCGCGTCTCCTTGCCGAATCCGGTGCATGCTTGGAATAATTCGAAGGTTCTGTTCCCAAACTGCACGGTGCATTGTGAGTTCTCTAGCGTGGCGCCACACAACCGGATCCTGGGAGTAACATTAGCATCAACGTCGACGTAATCAAACATGGGTACATCCAGTTTGTCTGAAAATAATGCACAAATTAAATATTATATCTGCATATATATAACTTAAAACTAAATATTTACGTTCTTGGGGTCAGTAATGGGATTAAAAACTCCAACAAATTGAAATACTCCCATGTATCTGACAAAGACGCTGCACTGCCAGAAGGAAGCTCTAACAACCGCTTTTCCCTCACAAAGCGGTCCCTGAGGTTCTTTCACTGTTGTTTGCATTCTGCAACTGCAATAGAATTAGTATTTTAAGGCATGTTAATTACATTTACCACCATTTAATGAACAACCTGGTCTGTTGAGATGTTTGCTGATTTGCTCCCATACAACATTCCTCTTCATAATGTTTTTGTAAGATTTGCTTTTAACGTTATACAGAAAATCCTGCTCCCTTACCAGGCTAATAAGCTGCTCCTCGAATTACATTTTCTGTTGAATGTAGGGCGATGGCACTTGTAGTCAGTTCTTGAACTTTTTTTATGTTCATTTGGTCCTAAAAAATCCAATATTCAACTTATGAATAGAGAATTTAGATTATCTGATTAGTTGAATGTATAGATTATACATTTTAGGCGTTATTTAGTTAAGTTCCTACGTAAAAGAAATTATTTACAATAATAGTGGAAAAAATGTGATTTTGGAGTAGTCAGCCCCTTCAGATCCAGTTGTCAACCACTTGAGTATCCAGTAGTCAGCATTTTGATGCATTTTAATGATAGCTATAAATGGCCCCTTAGTGAGTCCATATTTGCTATTTATTAACCATTGTGAAAAGTATCTAACAAGCTTGTCTTTCAAAATTTAATTATTATTAAAGAATACTCAATAATCTAATTTATCCCTAAGAACCCCACAGGTAACGACTTTCGTCCAATCGCGATACTTTCTTTTCTTTCCAAAGTCCTCGAAAAAATTATGCAGAAACAAATAAATAGGTATCTCAATGTGCATCATTATTGACATCTAAACAATCTGGCTTCCGCGCTAAACAAAGTTGTACCACAGCCCTATTAACGGAAGTAGATGATATAAGACAGAACTTAGATAAAGATCAGGTAACGTTTCTAGTGCTCCTTGACTTCTCAAAGGCATTTGATACCGTCAACCACACTATACTGTGCAATAAACTTGTAAGCAAATTCAACTTCTCCTCTTCCGCTGTGAGTCTTTTGTCTTTTTACCTTGTAGGTCGTCAGCAGGCAGTATTCGTGAATGGTAAAATGTCAGACTTTCTTCCCAATATATGTGGCGTACCACAGGGATCTATTCTGGGACCCCTCCTGGTATCACTAAATGTTAACGAGCTACCCTCCATTGTCACAAGTTCTTCCGTTGAAATGTATGCCGACAACACCCAATTACACAACTGCTGTTCACTTGACTCAATTGACCTTTGCGTTAGCCGCTTAAACTCCGACCTGGAAAAAATGTTTAACTGGTCGCAATAGAATCTGCTGATGATAAACCCTAGAAAGCCAAAGTGCATCGTCATATCGAGGAAAGCTTTAAGTACCTCAAACTTTCCCCCAACTCAACTTAACGACGATCCCATTGAATATGTGGACACCGCTTAAAACCTGGGTATGACCTTCAACAAAACTCTAACTTGGGGTGATCATATCAATAAATCCGCGGGCAAAGTCCATGGTATTCTTCGCTCCTTGTGGGCGACCCAAAGCTTCACTCCTATAAAAACCAGAATCATGCTCACTAAGACACTTATCACTCCTATACTCACTTATGGCTGTGAAGTCTTTGGGAAGTGCGATTCCATCAGCAGCCGGAAACTTAATGTTGCATATAACAACGCCGCCCGATACATTTTTGATCTGCGAAGGTATGATCACATCTCACACTTCACTTACCGAATTTGTGATCTCAAGTTTGATAGCCTTTTACAATATCGATCAATAATTATGCTGTACAACATCATACACATGCGTCAACCCCGCAGCCTTTTTAACAGAATAACGCCGTGTGCATCCGCGAGGACAGGACAAATCTTACTCCCGCGATTTTCTTGTTTGACCTCTGAGCGTCAATTCTTCGAAAACGCTACTCGACTCTGGAATTCCCTCCCACGCCAAATTTTAGAAATAAAGGGGAAAACTAGATTTCAAAAAGAATTAAAATTGTATCTTTCTACGCTTTGATTATTTTGCATTGCTTGCTAAAGTCAATTTTCCTTTAACTGTTTTATGTAACCTATCAGTCGTTTATACTTTTTGCAATGTTGTTAACTTGTTTGCTTAATTTTTTTCTTTTTAAAGCTTATCACTGCCTTAAAAGATAATGTATCTTACTGTGTAAGCTGTCGCAATAAATTAAATAAATAAATAAAAATACGTTATTTATAAAAAAGGAACTTTTATTTCAGTCAAATTGTATTCTACCAATTAATGTAACAAAACAATAACAAATTATGTATGTTTTTGGAGCTAGGCAGAAGGAAGTCTCGTCGCCATTAAAAATCCTCGAAGCATCGTCCAACACGACTGCCGCATCGATTTCCTCCAAATATCCCCTCAGATTCCGGAACCACTTCCTGACCGATTCCTCTGTCACTATGGTCCGTCCTTTTGATAGTCCCTCTGTTGTTCTGAGGGACAATTCAGGGTGACGTTTTAAAAAGCCGTACTACCACGACTTCCCCGGGTAGCTAATTTTTAAAAAGGTTCTTGCGTTTTTCGTCACGAATTATTTTTTGCACAGTGTTTAAGAGGTCTGTGGGTTTCTGTGGAAAACCACATTCTGCAAGATTTATAAGCCAGTTTATAAGAGTCTGTTCCTCCGCGGCCTTGAGAATTGTTTTAGGTCCCATTCTTCTGGATTTCTTGATGACTCTACCATGAATTCGGTCCTGCAACGTGCCTTTAGGAATCCCGAGTTCCCGGATTGCCTTTCTTATGGCCCATTTTTCTTCACGTTTTTTTTTAAAGCTTCTGATAATGCATCTTCCGAGTACTTGTTGAATTGTTTTTTATTTTTTTGTATGTTGACTGCCATTTTTAAAGTCCTGTAATTTAAAATAATTTTTGAAACGCTTCAGTCTCTCTAATATCGTTTTCCATCATCGATTCATATTTTAATTTTTCAAATCGCACGATAACACATTAAATTATCCATCCGAATATGTTTACTGATTTATTTTACTGACAGCTTTGATCGATCCCCAAGACTAAACATAAACGGCTGATATTAGAATGTGTCTCCTATAGTCAGCCATCCATTCTGAAACGTGAATTTTTTTTTTTTCATTTTTTTTTTGATGCCAACCGAAAGGGGAAAAATGTACCTTCGTTTTGCATCCTCAGAAAAAAAAAATTAAAAAAGTATTTTTCAGTAGTCCCCCGGTGGTGGGGGGGACCATTGAATGCTTGACTTTGGCCAGTGTTATGGTCAGAGAGACAACGAATCACCCCACAAAAAGATTCTGCTAGTGGAATCATTCGATGTTCAGTTTCTCTCCCAGTAATCCGGCTCGTTAGGGTAGATCGTCGCTCGATTCGGTCGAGGTACGTGGGCAACCCTTGTACTTAAGTCACCTCGACTTCGAATATCGAGTACCACAACCCACCAGTGTCATCTCCACAGACTCCCACCGATCAGTTGTCAAAGAAAAGGAAACAGCTGACCTCGTGAGGATGTGTTTATTCATTTGACAGCTTACATTTGCTGTGGAGATTTTGGTTGTTTTTTCATATTTTGATTTTTTTTTAAAGTATGCGGAAAGTCCCAAAATGCATCGAAATCTTTCGCAATTACAGACCCTTCGTCTTGTGCGGTAGGTGTCTTAAAAGAAGGAATTAAAAAAAGGAAAAAAGACGGCAAACTACCTTTAAATATTGGCATTGCATTGCCTGATTTATGGCAGTCAGTACCTCTGAGTACCTTAAGATATTATTTTTCTTGAAATATGAGACATAAACTCAAAGACCTGTATGAGTCGCCGGTAGCAATATATCTCAAAGTTCTATCAAGCCGTACTCTCGAAGTGATAGCATAATGCTTGAAACAGATGTGCAGCCAAGATGCATGCAGCAATGCATGCAGCAACGCATGTGAAACAGACGTGCAGTAAATTGTTGACATGTCCTTGAATAGTTTGCTGTCATCATCAGATGTGACAATTGAATTCCGAAAACAAATTTTTTGCAATGGATATGGAAAGACGGGATAAATAAAAAAAATTAATTATTTTATTATTAGTTTTCAAAACTTATTTGAAATTTGAGCATTTTCTTTCGTATTTCTTCCTCAGTCCAATTCAAATTGTAAAATGTCTCTTACATGAAACGTCAAAACACAAAAATTGTACTAATTTGTACTATTTTGCTGTTCTACTACTGTAGATTTGCATTAAAATTAGAAATAGAGACAACTTGCGTTGATGCATGGCCGTGCAGCAAACACATGTGTCCTCTTCCATATAAAGCCATGTTCTCTAATTTTGCTGCACGCATTTTGCTGCACATCTGTTTTAGGCATAACTCATCACTGTCTCATTTTTTTGAAATCCACCTGTATGCGATTTGGAAATAAAAATTAAGTTACTATAAACAAACTAAATACTTCATTTTACTAGTGCGAGAACCTCCTCGAACTTATCGAAAGTGTTATAGGCAAGTATGAGTGGACGTTGGGAGTTGGAAATTTGAAATTGGAAGGAAGTAAGGATGTGGACGGGATGTTAGGATGGGAACGGAAATGAAAAGGAAAGAGTATCGACTGCGAGGAGCGGTACGCTTGCGATGCACGGCTGTGCTCGTCGGATGGGAGGGTTCTTTCTCCCCGCACTACAACACTGCCTACCACAAAAACAAAAATTGTGCCGGAAAAGGGGCGCTGTTGATGATATTCCGCACGGCCAATACTCACTTTACCTGGAAGTCCGATGGCCATCTTGGACTTCCTCATTTTAAAGGTGTAGCCGCCAAATCAGCACTTCATTCCACCGGAAACTTCATCGCTTTTTGCACCCCTGAAACTTTAAACTAGTACGCCATTGGAATACTACAAAAAAATAACACACAAAAGTACACTGTGCGCCATTGGTATGTTACACATTAATTTTATTACATTTACATTTATTATTTACACACAAAGAATACAACAAAATTTACAAAATTTGAAAGTACGACCAATAATCTAAAAGATACGAAAAGATGCAAACAAAAAAACCTTAAAGCTATGTTAAACGTTATAAACAAAAAAAAGATTCCTCCACTTAAGGGGTCTATGCTCTACACAGGTTCGTACTGAGGGGGTAGGAGGCTCTCTTCAAACCCCGACAGTTTCACGAGAGGTTAGTTTTGAAGCTAGTTTGGTGGTTTGGTTTTTTTTTTGGTCGTTGACTTTGATCCTTTTAAAAAAAACACGGGCGATCACCACTTCCTTTTTTTGGTGGGTGTGATCGTCAGTGGCAGAAGTCCCTAAACATTTTTGTTGTTAAAGTTACTAATTCTAAAAAAAACTCAAACACTCACTCACCCCTTTTAAATTTATATTTCTTTTCTATAGGTTGAGATTGCACAACACTTCACTTTCCCCTTTTTTTTGTTCTACATATTTATTTTTCACCAGAAATCTTCTTATTTAAATTTATTTTTTTTTATTTGTACTTTCACCACACTGTTGAGGTGTTACAATCGGAGTATATCCAATTGCCCACTATCGTCTGATTACCACCACCGTTGCGGCTAGCCCCGACCCTACAACTATTTTTGTTTTCCTTTCGGGTTAGTGCCTTTGCTATGCTATTTTTAAAAGCTTTTATCGCGAACAGAATCTACAACAGGGGTGTCGAACTCAAACTCCTTAAGTGCCAAATTTTTATCTCGAGTAGGAAAACGGGCCAGATTAAAAGTCAAATGCAAATGCAATACTAAGTATAAGTAAAAGTAGGTACATAAAAAATTATTTTATTACAGAAAAAGACATACAGCCTCCACGTGGCGCCCCTGGATAGCTATCTCAGCATCCGCTGAGAAGTGAACTAATGTATGCAGCCGTGTTCTAGGCAAGAGGACACGTTTTCTTCTACCCCGACCAGTTTTGGCGGTTGTGCGTGGGGTTAACGGCCCAACCACGTAAAATCAATATTGTTACGAGAGAACTAACTGCCTCGGAAGATAACGGACCCGATATACAACGACAACACGGCGCGAAAAAGGACAACGATTTAAGAGTATGTTCATGGAATGTAAGAACATTATACACTCCAGGAGCTACTCAAAAACTAGAAAATATCCTCACGCAGTACAAGGCGGACATTACTGCGATCCAGGAAGTGCGCTGGATAGGATCAGGAATGACGAAACGAAAGGAGTGCGACATATATTACAGCTGTCACAAAAGGCTGCACATATTAGGATGCGGATTGGTCGTGGGAAAGCGGCTGAGATCCAAGGTCATCGATTTCAAACGGATAAGCGATCGCCTGGCTGTGATCCGCATCCAGGGGAAATTCTACAACTTTAGCCTCATATGTGCACACGCCCCTACCAACGAAGCTGAAGACTCTATCAAAGAGGATTTCTACGACCTCTTGGACGGAGCCTACGGAGCCTGTCCGGAGTACGATGTAAAAATCGTGCTCGGGGACTTCAATGCCAAAATTGGTAAGGAGGACATCTTTGGCGGAGTGGTCGGAAAACACACCCTCCACGAAACGACAACAGATAACGGCTTCCGGCTCACTGACTTTGCGGCAGCTAGTAATACGGTGATAAGTAGCACAAGATTTCCTCATAAAAGAATCCACACAGCAACCTGGCTAACTCCGGACGGTAGAACTGCCAACCAAATTGACCACGTGCTGATTGACGCTCGACACTCGTCAAACATCCTAAATGTGCAAACATTTAGAGGGGCAAACGTCGACTCTGACCATTACCTTGTTGCAGCCCGATTCAGAGCTCGTCTATCCAATGAAAGAAAGCTGCACCAGACGACAAAAAAGAGGTATAACATTGGATCCCTGAGCACACCGGAGATAGCCAGAGTCTACAGAGAGCAGCTTAGTGAAAGACTCTGTAATATGCCATTGCCTACCACAAACGCCAACAACATGTGGGTACAATGCTGCACTACTATTCAGGAAGTAGCCGAAACGACTCTAGGCTACCAACCACCGCCGACAAGAAATCCGTGGTATGATGAAGAGTGCAAGCAGAAGAAGAAGGCAACAGATGAGGCATATAAGAAGACGTTGCAGAGAACAACCCGGGCAACGTGGGATGAGTACAGAGCCAAAAGAAGGGAGGAGAAAAAGACACTGCGGAAAAAGAAAAGAGCCTTCGCAGTCTCCCAGCTCAAGGATATCGAAGAAGGCAGGAGGAATAACAACATGCGAAGCTTTTATCGAAAACCTAAAAGCCTGGCTGCAGGCTACAGACCAGGAACTCAGGCCCTTTGAAATAATGAAGGTAATCTTGTCACCGAACCGCGGGGAATTGTGGATGTATTTAAGCAGCATTTCCAGCAGCTGCTTAATGGGCATGGCCAGGAGAGAGTGATAGAGAATGAAGAAAACTCACTTTCAGTCGATGACCAACGAGCTCCAAGTCGATACTCACCATCTTTTCATCGACTTCAAAGCCGCATACGACAGCATTCATCGCACCGAACTATACAACGCGATGGCCGAATTCGGGATCCCGAGAAAACTGATCCGGTTGTGTCGCGCCACGCTAGAGAACTCGCAATGCACCGTGCAGTTTGAGAACAGAACCTCCGAATTATTCCAAACATGCACCGGATTTCGGCAAGGAGACGTGCTGTCGTGTGACTTCTTTAATCTTGTGCTGGAGCAGATAGTGCGAAAGGCCGGCGTAAACACAGAAGGCACTATATTTAACAAATCCATCCAGCTGCTGGGATACGCAGACGATATCGACATCATCGCCCGGTCCCAGCGTGCCATTATTGAGGCTTTACGGCAATACAAGAACAAGCCCAACGAGTTGGTCTCACCATAAATGAGGATAAAACAAAGTATATGCTGTCTACCAAAAACCGATCTGTCGAACACCGTCTAGGTCAAAACCTAACAATTGACAGCTACAATTTTGAGGTAATGAAGGAGTTTACCTACCTCGGGGTAAACATAAACTCCACAAAGGACACCCTGGTGGAGATTCGACGAAGGATAACCTTAGGCAACCGTTGCTACTTAGGTTTGTCCAAACAACTAGGGTCCAAACTCCTAACCCGAAGGACCAAAATCTTGCTCTACAAAACCCTGATCTTGCCAGTCCTGCTTTATGGAGCTGAATGCTGGACGATAAGTAAGACAGCGGATCAGATCTTGGGATCCTTCGAAAGAAAAATCCTACGTCGAATTTTTGGTCCAGTCTGCGAGGAGGGCGAATGGAGGAGAAGATACAACCGCGAACTCTACGAGCTGTACAAAGATGTGGATGTAGTCCGGAAGGCAAAAATCCGTCGACTGCAATGGCTCGGCCACATCGAGCGAATAGACGAGAATGCTCCAGCTAAGAAGATCTTCGAATCCCAGCCACCTGGTTCGCGAAAAAGAGGAAGACCGAACCTCCGGTTTAAAGATCAGGCAATCGCGGACGCCAGAAGCCTTGGTCTAGTAAATTGGAAGCAGCGTGCCCGGGACCGTAAAGGATGGAAAGCGGCATTAGTTCAGGCTCAGACCCTTCAAGGGTCGCTGGCCTGATAAGTAAGTATATTAAACCGAAATATTATTTTGAGGATCCAGAAACTGGACTTCTTTTACGTTTCATTATCTCGTCGATGTTTGGTGTCAATGATGTTATATTGATTTTCAAAATGGACCAAAGATGTTCATCTGTAAGTCTTGAATGGTATAAAGATTTATTATTCTTCAATGTTGAAAGCATCTGTTCACACACATATGAACTTCCAAACATGCATAAAATGCGGCAGCATGGTTCCTTAAGTTGGGATAGCTATTTTGATTTTTGAAGTAAATTGTATAAAATGCTAAAATATCAACTTCATTGAACCTGTTCTTTAAAGCAGTATCACGCTGCGAATCTATTAGTTCCATTTGCAAATAAGTCGGTGCTTTAACAACATCGAACGTAAATAGATCATTACAAAGAGGAAAGTCGTACGTATTAAGCCGCGAAAATCTGCAAAACGCATATCAAATTTAGCAATAAGATCAAGCAAACGGTTCGATCTGCTAATGTAAGTATCTGCTTTGATTTGCATGCCAATCCCATGAATGTTAGGAAAATGGTCAAGATTTTGTTCCCGAAGCTGCGATTCCCGCAACTTTTCAATTGTATTTCTACCCAAAGGTATTTCTTGAATGCCTTGGATCTGTGATGGGAATAAAATATCGGCGATGTCTAGCATACATTCATTTAAAAATTCGCCGTCACTAGAAGCTTTTGATTTTAAATATAGAAGTTTGGCATAATGACGTTTTGAAAGTGATATTAGGCCGAATATTAACATTTGATATAATGTCGCTTTCGCAAAGTGGTACTTGGCCAATTTGGCTGTATGTCGCGAGTTCATTGAAAGACTTTGAAATATTGGGAATCTGTATTGCACCGCTTCGCTGCTACGGTCCTTTTATGTCCAAAATCAATGAGGAGCAAAAGGTTTTTGTTATATTCTCATTTGGTTTTTTGTCTTATGTCGCTATTTGAAAGTGTCATAAGGCCAAATTTGTATATTTAGCATAATGTCGCTTGGCACAATGTCACGGTACTTTAATTCTTTTCAAACGGCAATAATCTGATAGTTTATCAAACAAAGAGGTTTACTTTTCCATTCAATAAAAAAAATACAAAATGTCCACTTTGGCCGAAAAAATCGGCACTCACTATCAACTTTTCAGTTGGCATTGCAACGATAAACAATTCTCAATGAATAAAGTTTATAAGACCGAACCTGCACACCAATAAGAATAAAAAAAAGTCTTTCTAATCACGGAAGTGTCTCAAATACAGAAAACAGATGAACGATTTTACACTAAGGCTAAATCACAACACTGCGTCTTGTCTTAGCGACTCATGAAAGCTATATACATACGTATCCAACGCAGAAAAAGTTCGATTGATTTGAATTTTTGTGACACTTCATAGACACAGGTGTTTATTTGTTTTTATTTTGTATATCCTATTTTTTAATTCCTCTTTCTGTTCTTACTTCTTTTCTCCTGTGAGGTAGAATCATACAAATATTTCATGCAGCGTTTAAAGTTTAAAATTGTTGTCGCGAGCCGCAACTAATTGTCTCCCGGGCCAGTCATGGCCCGCGGGCCGTATCTTTGACATGCCTGATCTACAACCTCCTTCGTCAGTAGTAGATTCTCTCTTGCTATCGGTCGACGGAACTGCCACACGTCAAACCAAAACACAAAAATGACAACAAACACAGAGACGTGCACGCAGGCAAGGTACGTTGTTTGTTTATTGTTTTTCGTTTTCTAATTTATTCCTATAATCGTTTGTAGGTACCTGAAACCCACAACTATCCTCTTCACAGACTCCCACCGATCAGTTGTCAAAAAGAAACAGCTGATCTAGAGCGAGTTTGTTTATTCGTTTGACAGCATCAATTCCTTTGAAGGTTTTGTATTTTTCCTTCTAATTTCATTTTTATTAAAATGTTCCTTTACAAATTACATGTTTTTGGACAAAGGGATATTGGTATCAAATTAAAATGGTGTTTGAGCCCACAAAAAAAGAGGAAATATTTCATGAATGTCTATCATAATTATACTTCAGAAAAACATATGAATGTGTATCATTTCGAGAGAGCTGATCAGCCCTTGGCACTGCGGTTTCTAGCGAATCCTATTGTGCCTTATATGAATGTGTAATAACCAGAAATAGCTTTAACTCATATAAAGTTTCGTTAGATATAGTTGTGTCGGTCGCAAATAATGCCAGATTAACCTTTTTTATAACTTTTATAGTCTTCAGAAGATTTGCAACATAACTCGAATGCATGATACAACTAAACCAGATATTGCCATACGCATTTCCGTCAAAAAAGCGTGACGTCACAGGAGCTTTTAAATTAATTGTCGTTATATTTGAATTTCCAATTGACATTTATGTATTTGAATTTGTGAATTTCATTGAAAAATTAAAATAATTTTTTAAAAAAAGGGTGTTTGCAACAACAAACAACACTTGAAACATTATCTAAACTTTCAAAATATTTCCCGCTCTTCTTTCTATCGAAGAAAAAAAAAAAAAAAACAAATAACCGTCAAAATAAATTCTTCACAATTGTATCAAACGTCAAAACGTCAAAATTCAAAAGCTCCTGTGACGTAGGTGCGCAAAATAAAATAAAAATGAACTACGTGAATCGATATCTTGTCTAGTTGTATCATGACTCGAATGATTCAGCGCGTTCCGGACAACCAAAAAGCGCTTTTTTACTGTCAAATTTGTACTGAGATGACACTAAACTGATTCGAAGGGGAAAAAAGCGCTTTTTAGAAATGAGAAATTTAATCACAAAATTATTTGCTAAAGCATAATAAAAAAGTTTATGTGTCAAAAAAATTAGTTGGCGCAAAAATGTTAAATTGTGATTTGTGCTTTTGCATTATGTTTGTGCGGTTTTGTGAAGAATGTGTAAACAAAAAATGTCGGGAATCATATCCACATCTTTTGCGGTTAAATACATATATTGTTAACTAAAATTTTTTTGGTTTTTTCACTAAAAACTTGGACAAAAATTTCGCGCCTCAAAATTTTTGTAAACAAACAAAAAGAAAATGGCATTTCTATTTCTAAAAAGCGCTTTTTATAATAAGCCGTTCCGGACAACCAAGCGTTTTTTGGTTGTCCGGAACGCGCGGATTTTCACATAAACTAAAAAACTTTTGACATTCACGAATACAATTTTAAATTCTTCGAATTTGAAACGCGCCCATTAAAAACTTCCGTTGATTTTAAATATTTAAAAATAAACAAGCAAATCCACGTTTTCCAGAAAATGTATGCACGCGCATATAAAACCCACACAATGATAATAAAACATTTTATATACAAGGCGATTTTATGGAATACCAATTTGACAGTCACTGGAAAATTACTGGAATGTTGAATATTTTTCCAACTCTATTTGATGTATGTATTTCGAATCGAATCCGAATATTTTTGCCCGCTAGAAAATGTAAGAATTGAACATTAAAGAAATATAAAAGATATGCCAAAGCAAATATCGTTTTTACCAAGTGATGAAATACTTTTTGAAAGATCTAAACTCTGGGCAGCATTTTGTTCGGTATGTATTGAAATTAGTATAATAAATCACCAAAACATTAACAAAAGTTCTTTAGCGAATTCTCGCCGAAGAAAACAATGAAGAATTCAAATTTGATGAAATCCCAAGCCAAGACGAAGATGACACTGAAAGTGATACAGATGTAGATGAAAACATTCCCATAAACAATTGTGGGGCTCTTGTAAAAGTGAATAACTTTGAACACAATAGCAGTTCTGACAAAGACGACATGGAGAATTTGTTGAATGAGACACTGCCGATCATTGAAGAACGCAAGCGTAAGTGGAAGGACTCGGGAATGGATAAAATATTGGATACGTTTGATTTAACCGCCATCACAGACAAAGTGGGCTCCTGGTTAAAAAAAGCCAGACTCGAGGAGGACATCAACTCTAGTTCTTTATTAGAAGATGCTCAAATTATGCATTTTGAAAATCACAGTGTTCAGCTCAATTCCGACGATTCTTTACAGTCAACAGATACTGCAAAATACATTCTTTCTAATCGAAAATTTCGCTCGGCAAGCTGCACTACTATGACAATAAAAAGGTATCGATATGTGAAGGGAAAACAAAGGGAACTGCAGAGAAAATACAATAATTTAAGTGAATTTGAATTTGATGATGTGTTCAATAAGAAATGTACAGAGCTTCAGCCCACGTTAAAATATAAACCAGTATATTGTGCAAAGAGTGAGGAGGCTGTTCGTCCTAAACCAGCCCGCAATCCCGGAGCACCAGTTCGTAGAAAAGCACGTGAAGAAAACTTAACAGATTCTCTCCTTAAAGTATCTCCCAACATAAAACATGAACCACTTTGCAGACAAAAAAGTCGACATAGGAAAAGACGCTCTAAAACTTTAAGAAAGCGGTCTATGTCCAGCTCCTCGTCGTCTAAATCAACTTCCAACAGCGGTACCCTCCATGTCAAATCCAGATTCAGACGAGTAAGTAGAAGGCTTAACATAAATAATGAGCCACAGCGCATGGCACAATTAACATCGATTGTAACGCGGTCATCAGACAGTCGCCGGAGTCCAACAAGAATTGTTTCTCCAGTCACCACCCTAAATAAACAACTAAAACTTCCGGCGTCTTCACTAAATGTCAAAGAAGTCGAAGTTGCGCAAAGCTCGAATTCAACTTTCCCAGCGGAGAATATTGCGAACTCCACCGATTCTTATGTGAAAACTAATAGCCAACTTAGTTCAATTGTTTCCAATAATCTCAAACGTTATCCGGTGATTATTTTAAAGAGATTATGTGAACATAAGGCTAATACCAAATCTCAAAAAAATGAAATTGTTATAAAAAAAGAAGATGAACAGGTCGAAGCAAATATTATTCCTTGCACTCCAGATTTTGACCGAAAAGTTCTCATATATACACCAGAAAATCGAACTCTTTGTCGCAAAAGTAACAGTAATAACTTTTTTGAGTTAACCGAAGAGCATTTGCGCAAATTCATTGGGGTGAAGGCCGCAGAAAGATTCATTAAATTCGATGCACGAAGATTTCCAATAAAATTTGATTCATCATCCACCGTGTACTTTAAGTTACCAACTGAGTCAGAAAACAGTCATCAAAGCGGGTCTGATGGTGACAGTGAAGAAGATATTTTGGACATGTTTGGAAAACAGGGGGAATTAATTGAACAGCCGACACCAGAAATAAGTTGTATGTTTAGAAAACTTCGAAAAACATAATTGAATTAAAGTAATCTATCATTTTATAAAAATAAAATTATTGTAATGTGTATGCACTTACATAATGTATGTTATTTTTATAATTTTAAATAAACTGTTTTATACTTATACGTTAAATAAGTACTGAGAAGTGGTGTTAAAAATCACTCAAATCTCACATGGGATTAAGGAAAATGATGAGCGCATTGACCTTAGTAGCTATTGTCGAACAGAACCACAGGTAATGGGTAACATTTTTCTTTCCAGGCGCCAAGTTCAGTTCCCAGGTGATGTAACATGTAACCAATTGCGTAGCGAGTCTAACATTTTTCAGTGATTGAAGGTTTTTGCAATCCACCACAAAGAGTCTGAATTTGACAACATTGCACACTATGAATAGGCCATAGAAGAACACAGTCAGATACCAATCATTGAGGTCCAAACGTTCAACGACGACAGAGACCCCTCGAGACGATACTTTCACTCATACCGCTTAACAGTAAGAGAAAGTATGGAGCATTAAAACCCATTAAAAATGTAGACTCTGGAATTTATTTAGAAGATCCTGTCATTGCTCTGTTAATAAAACTTCCAAATCACAGCAGTGTGTTCCAAACATAAGTTTTTGCAACAGCTGGTCT
This sequence comes from Criorhina ranunculi, assembly GCA_951813785.1. Taxonomy (NCBI): domain Eukaryota; kingdom Metazoa; phylum Arthropoda; class Insecta; order Diptera; family Syrphidae; genus Criorhina; species Criorhina ranunculi. The sequence continues at coordinate 52,026,779 of OX638381.1, read as the reverse complement.
CAAGAAACCTTCAAACAATTTCGAGAAGAAATAAAACCATATACACTTAGTGAGAAAAGTCAACATCCACATCAAGAAAAGACTTTTGTTTATGGAAAAATGTTTCCCTTCGCGGCTATTATTATTATTGGTTAGGGTCTGCGACAGATGTATATGGCTTTGCGACCTGAAAGATCTATTGTGCCTTGAGCCAGTTAGACACTTCCTAATGAAGTTGAGGATGTCTCCAGTCGAGGCATTACGAATGTCCTCTGGTGTTAGGAATTCTTTGTAGAGAAAGCGCTTCCTGAATTTGCACACAGCCACGCACTCACATAGTACGTGTTCGGCTGATTCGTCCTCCTCTAAGAAGAGTCTGCATTCAGATTCCTGAACTATATTTAGTTTATGTTAGTGATATCTGAGGCTGCAGAGACCGGTGAGGAAGCCGGCAAGTCTTCTGATATTGTCCCTTTTATGGTTGAGAATATTTTTTGTGGATTTGTTCAGGGATCGGATGGCCCTTTTAGCCTGTCTGAATTCCTGAGTGTTGTTCCAGTTGGATAAGAAGTTTCGTTTTTCCCCAGCTGTCCAGACTCATTCTGAACGCGGAAGTAGGGGTGCCGAAGAAGGGTTAAGCACCTATGTATCTTTCTGAAGAACCTTTCCTGGCAAGTTGATCTGCAATTTCATTCCCTTCAATTCCTCTGTGTCCTGGTACCCACCAGAGCTTGGCTTTATTTCCCTTTGAGGCTATAACTGATTTCATCCTCTTTGGCATGGACTCGATGAATTTCTTTGCTATAGAGGGTTGAATTTGGTCTCATTCTTTATGTAACGCAACTTTCAGTTCACTTTTGATGTTTTTAAGGTTCCGTATACCAAAAATTAAAAGGGACCCTCATTTGTCCGTTCGTCTGTATGTCTGTCACCGCTGCTTATCTTCGAAAATATAAAAAGTATAAATTTAAAACTCAATGTGACACACGATAAATATCGTTTTAAGTTTTTGAAAACACATTTTTTGGAACTTAATAATTTTTTTAAATAACATCGATTGGTTCAATGAAATATTTATCTTGAATTAAGATTGTATGTGCAAATGTTGTGCGATGGCTTTGCTAAATTTTTTCCAATCTCCAAGAACAGGGTTTCATCCAAACCTCTCTGGTATAATAATCAATTAATACACTTAAAGAATTTAAAAAATAAAGCATTTAAGATGTTTAAAAAAGCGAACACACAAAACCATTGAGAACTTTAGCAAATTGCGCAAAGATTTCAGAATAGTAAATCGTTCAGCCGGAATTCCAAATTCCATGCTTTACAAAAACGTGGATTCTTCTAATGTTGAATTAACTCTAGATCATTTCGTTGCCTTCCTTGAATCTGTCTACTCAAATCATAATTTTCTTGCTAATGTACGAAGAAATATCAGTAGTTGTGTGAACATTGGTTCACTAGAACTAAGCCTTGAAGAAGTTCTCCTGGCTCTTCAGTCTCTTCAGCCAAATTCTAATTGGGGTGCTGATTTTAGTATACTTGCCATAATACTAAAATATTGTAGTAGTTCTCTTTGTATTCCTTTGCTGACATCTTCAACCATACTCTATCTGAAGGAAATTTCTTAGATGTCTCTTGAGCCCATCGATAAGTCTGGTTCGAAAAAAAAAGTTGACAACTATCTTGGTATTGGTAAACTCTCAGCGATTCCAAAACTTTTTTTAAGTATCGTGAAAAATAGACTTGAGTAAGGAATGTTTGTCTAAAGCTCAGCATGGGTTCGTATCTGGACAGTCCACTGTTACGAACCTTTAAAAAGGTTCAGACGTCATCCTGAGGCGTCCCCCATCTCGAATTTTGCATTGTCTTCCTGTTCTGAGCTTTAAGTCTCTAGCTCATTGGGAAGTGTATTTAAAATCGATTGCAAGATTTGAGCCAAGCAAAATGAGAAGCTAGATGGCGTCCGCCATCTTGGATTAAGAATGATATTAGATACCCTATATTGCATTGTCTCTGAGCTATGTTTTAAGTTTCAAGTCTCTAGCCCATAGGGAAGTGCGTTTAAAATTGATTGCAAGATTTGAATCAAAGCGACAAGTGAAGCTAAATAAAACCCTTTGACAAGTCACTTCTCCTAATATTATGTCAATACTTTAAATTTGTAACGTCTGTTAGCTATGGAATTACGCTTGTAGATGAATAAATAAATATTTCTTCAAATATCTCAGCATCCGCTTGACCGATTTTACTCAAAATCAAATCAGATCTAGATTAGATTAGATTAAAATTGAGGTGGTCCAAAGTCCCTTATCACTGCGGCCACAGATGGGCCTATTTTGATGTCCTCTTCATTAAAGCTCCTCCATGATGCCGGAGTGTGTGATGAATCCGGCGATGTCTTTGGGCGAGTTGGTGGTTATGTCTTTCACCTCGAGGAAATCAGATCGAAGTTTTATGCTGATAAATAAAACGTACATTGTTCCGTTCTCCAGATATCGAAGGCGAAGAAAAGTGTTCACACATTTATTTTTTTACCGATTGCAATACTTCCCCTATGGAAGTGGGAAGTAAAAACATTTGCAGGGATTAAGTCCGTTTGGTTTGGTTTGGGTTTGTTTATTGTTTTTTTTTTTACAAATTTTAGGTGGCTGCTGTACATGAAACAAATACTAGTGTATTGTGCGGAACCCTCGGTGTATCCAAGTTTAACCCATAGCGTTCATGTCAGGAGACTGTAGTAGGGTAACCTTATTTGTATATCAGCTATTCTTGAACAAAGAGGGATGAATGTTTGGGGTCGTTTCTTGGAAGATAGATGATTGCCCGAATCCCTATTTCAAAGCACTATTTTTCAGATTATTCTTTAGAAAACTTAATTGATTTTATGAAAATCAGCTAGTTTCCAGTCCCTGCCTGCGACATAAGTACACCTTCACCAAGAGCACATTCCCTCCTCCATGTTTGGCGGAATCACCATCTTTAAATGTTCAAATGCGATGTTAAGAATATGGTTAGGTACTACCGATCTCTCCAAATGCTGTACCAATATAGGCACAGAATAGGAAATAACTCATTTTCTCTGTGATTGGCAGAGGATATTTTAGAATATTAAGATGATAGTTTTCATCCAAGCTTCAGAAACGAAAAAACTGTTTATTTTTTAGAAAAAAAAAGTGCATAGAAAGTTTTATTAAGCCTATGCTTTATAGTGTTAACAAAAAGAAAAAAGGAAAACACGAAGTACAGAAGCTATTTAACACGAAATAATATGTTGTATCGTAAGTAATAACTCAAATATTACATAATCTAGTAGATCTAGTTTTAGACCTGAGAGCTATCGTTCTTCCAAATTTTTTTCTCACAAAATTCAGTCGACTAGAAATAAAAAAAACAAAAACAAATTAATAATAGAAATAACCAACTTTATGGTAATATTGTTAGAAATCTATACTTACTCCACAGGATTTAGCATTTTCCCTACTGGCGCACCAATGTGCTGGCCCATAAGTGCACTTATTAGCGCCTAGCATAGGGCCATCTCGTCTTACTCGATTGGAATTATCTAAAAAAAAATAGTTCAAATGAAATTTTGAAAATAACTGGCAATAAAAAAAATATATATTAACCTTCGAGTCTAACATACGCTAGGCTTGAACTTTCTTCATCAAAACATTTGCCAATCTTTGCACATATCTGTGACTGATTGACACTAGATTTGATCATGTTAAGTATGCTTTCACCATAATATTTAAGAAGCTCAGAGCACTGAAAATGAAAAAAACATTAATTAATGATAAAACGCATGTCTTGAGATCAAACCTTTTTGTAATATTTTGCTGGTAAATTATCACAGCCTACTTCAGTCATGGTTTGTATATCAACAATCTTTCCTTTTTGTCCGTTGATATATGGTATAAGGCTACTCGCTGCGCCATGACATATCCCGCAGTCAACCACTTGATCTGTTACAAAAATATAAATATATAAAAACGGTTGTTTATGGAATATAATAACTTACCATTAATGCCATCATCCAGAGCATGACATAGTTGCATTTTTTGGCAAATCAATTTGGGTGGCATAGTTTCCAATAACGAGATAATTAGGTCGCCGTATTTCGTTATGAATTGATCACAACTAGCTGATACTGTTTTAGGCAACTTTTTACAAATATTTTCAACTTCGCGTTTTATTTCCTCCTGTTAATAAATTAAAATACATTCAATTAGATAAACATATATACACATGTAAAGAACTGCTTTGAAAAATGTTTCAAAAACAATAAAAATTCAATACACGCAACTGTTTCAAGACAGGACGAGTGATAGTGAACATATTTGGTACAAAGTATTCACAGACGGTGTAAAAGTGGGATTGGTTACTGGGATGTTTTGTTCGGTAAAACAAATTCTAGTTGCCTTAAAACATGGGAAACTAGTCTGCCAAAGAAGCATTGTAATATACACTAATGCACTAATCACTCATCCAAAAAGAAATTTGTAAAGCAAATAAACACACGTTCGGAACACAAAAGAAAATAATTCGCCCATTGACGTGCCGGCACTATATTTTTACAAATATAACAAAGAAGAAGCCCTGTAAATGGTTTTAAACTTGGTTCAATGGTCCAATGGATGTTCTTACCTACTATGCCCGCAGTAGAAACCATTGAAACTCTTATATAATCCCTTAGGCCCAATGCACACGGAGCAACTGGAAAAAAACTAAATCGGTTGGCAACTCAGGTTACAGACCAGTTACGGACTCAGCGGTGACTTGACTCCACCTACGAGGAAACTCATCACCAATCAAAATCTCTAGTTCGTTCAGTGTCGTCATGGATAAATGTCTTCGGGAATGTCCCCCACCAGCAACTGGTTGGTCTGTTGTTCGCTCATCTTCGACAAACTAGAAACTAAAATCAATAGGCAACCTGACATACAAATTCAACAGACGACTGGTTACAAACCGGTTTTTGTGAATCGCAAACGAGTTTTCAACCAGTAGAGTCGTGTGCGGCGCCCCATTTGATTGCACAGGGTATGACTTAAAGCAAACTAGTTGCCAATTCGCATCGCTAATCAGTTTTTTTCCAGTTGCTCCGTGTACATTGGGCCTTAGAGAGATGTAAATGGGAAATAAGTCTGAATTCAGTTGTACATGATGGACTTAATCATAGTCTTAACCAAGTCTTCCGCAATTTGGGGAAAGCTATCTTTATCTTGTCAGACCGTCAAACTGTTCTTAATACGCTTGACTGGCCAGTCATCAAATCCAAGCTAGTCCTAGGAACTTACAAGGGGTGATCTCTGATCTCGCTAGAAACAACATGATCATCCTTCATTGGATTTCTGCAGTGAAAAAACCGACTCATTAGCAAAGGATAACGCATCAACAACATTCATTGGGCCCGAACCCTTCCACGAGTTAAGAAAATCACTTTTCATAAGACATGCAAAAGATCTTTGGCAGCAAAAAAACCAGAGAAACCTTTCTTAACACACCAGAACGAGCATGTTCAAAGCTGCCATTCCCGATATCATCACAAAGAAAGTCTAAGTTCCATTGTGAATCTGGATAGGAACAATAGGAATTTTCAGCGGACACTGCCATCTGAACAAACATCTACATCGGATGAATGTGGTAAGACACTAAAGCTGTAGGCTATTTTGAGATATCCTTTGGAAATACCCAGAAATAATTCGTTTAGAACACATAGGGGAGAACACATTGAGATTTTGAAAAGAAACCGCAGTCTGTAAAAGAAAAAAAAAAAAAACGCTCCCGAACAGACACATAAAATAAATCATGGCACATGATCACTGATTTCACTTGAAGTGGGGGACCCCGGGATGCTATTCAGGAACCCAACTCACTCAAACTACGTAATAATATAACGTTGCATATAAAAGCCCTTCTGTGTTTGCTGGCTGTGTGTCCGTCTTCATAATTGTTTAGTCTCTTTTAAAACATCTCGGTTGCTAACGTCTTCGAAACGATATTATAATGGTAGCACCTAGCAGGTTAGGTTGAAGTGGCTGCCAACACACTTAGACCAGGGGTAGATTCATTGTAATACTATTCGGATCTGGAGATACATCTTTGCCTACTCGTTAAACCAATTGGAGCTTCTGATGAAGCGAAGGAGGTTTCTGACATCTGTGTTTATCAGATCGCTCAATTCGTTAAAGTAGAATTCTCCTAAGTGGAGCTTTCCTTTGCGGGAGAGAGCAAAAGGAGGGGAATGAATAGTTTCCTCCTCCCTTTGTCCATGCAGTTTCTGCAAAAATCGTTCGAATGTACGTGGCACCTAGTAACAACGTCACTTTTTTGTATTTAATTACCACGTTTAAAAAAGAAAAAACTCTTTGATGAAAAGACATCGCTACAAATGTTTATGTATTAAGGCCCCCTTTGCAGTAACACTCAATGTGGAGCATTAAATGTATCCAAAATTAACAGATGCTTTTTGGAACGTTGACTTGGATTTGTACACACAAATGATGCACAGCCATATCTTCATGGGAACAATTGCCTTAAGGCAAATGCGTCGTAGTTTAACATTTTATTTTGAAGTGCGTAAAAGTTACAAAATTTAGAATAAGGCAAGAGCTGCAGGGATGAAAAAAGGAAGAATTTACCATACACTTCCTCTGTGTATGTTCCGCCCTTAATATAAGAAAAAAAAAAAAACACTTTGTCTTATCTTAACTCTACAAGTATGGCCGATCTAAACTGTTACGTTAGGAAATCTAAATGGTTTTAGGATTAAATGGAAAACACTGCATACAACAATTTCAGGATAACATCGATAGTCAGTGAATTGAATATGAATTTCGGGTTTAATTCATGTGAAAAGAAAGTAGGTTTCATAACGATATCGGGGTGTTTCACAGCCATTTGGACCATTAATGATGTTGAGATTTATGCAAACGACATGAGAATCTCTAAGCAAATTTCTTGCACTGCTGACTCCCTCTCTTTGCAAGCTGGTTTAAACCAATTCTACACTTGGAGTCAACAAAATCTTTTAGAGCTTAACGTGAAAAAATGTCAAGCTATCACTTTCTCCCGCAAACGTCATTCCCTGCCTCAAAGGTTATATCACATTAACAATGAGCTGGTTCCTACAGTTTCTTTAATTCGTGATCTAGGCATCATCTGTGACACTCAACTCAACTTTCGTCCTCATATCGACAATATTATTAGCAGAGCCGCACTTGGCTTTGTTAAACGTTGGTCGAAGGAGTTCTCGAACCCTTACGTGACTAAATCCCTTTATACGATATTCGTTAGACTACTTCTTAAATATGCCAGCTAGGTGTGGTCATCTTGCCATAGTTCATATTCAAATAACTGAAGCCGTCTAGCGAAGATTCATTCGCTTTGTCTTACGCGGCCTAGGTTGGGATGACCCACACAATTTACCCCCCTACGAGAATCGTCTTAAGTTGCTCAATCTACAGGCTCAAAAGACTCGTTGTGATGTAACTGATATACTTTTTATACATCAGTTATTATCTGGAAATATCGATTTCCCTTATCTGCTTCATCAGATCTCCCTTAGCACCAACCCTTGCCGTTTAACTGCCCGAACACAATGAGGCCGCTGTGGTGTAGTAGTAGTAGTAGTATTCGCTGTCAAAAAGTAGAAATGTATACAATCTCACTAGTGTGCCCACAATGCGGCCGCTGTGGTGTAGCTGTAGCAGCCGCGTAGTACAAAGTTGGTCAACTTTTAACTTTTGCAGCGCGGCAAGTGACAGCCAGAGAAGAAAACACACATGCATACATTTAGTATGTGTATGTTTTTCTATACATGTAGAACAACATATGGCAGATCGCTAAAAACAAAGGAAATGGAAGCTACCTGCGAGACAAAACAAATAAATGGAAGGCGAGGACATAGAAAAATTTGTTGAATGCATAAGAAAAAGGGAAAAGGGAAACAATTCCAAGCAGCTGAGTTTTAAATGACAATTAATTTGACATAAACGCGCTACACCATTGTGGGCGAATTTTTTGAGTTGAGCGCCACAGCGATACTACAGCGGTACTACTGCTACTGCTACACTACAGCGGCCGTGCATTGTGTTCGGGCAGTAAGATCTGTTGCCTATTCTGGCTTCCCCATCACCGTACGGACTATAGCACGAACGAACCCCTTACAAGAATGCTCCGTAAAGAAAATATGTTCCCTAAAGTATTTGACCTAAGCTGTACAAACTAACCCTTAAACATGCACTTCATAACTTACCTCAACCCTGAACCCTTTTTTCTTATGACGTAACAACAGTAAATTGTTAAATTTAGTCTTAGCTCTTTTTTACTAGATTTAAGGTTAAGATTGTTTAAGTTTTTTACCCTTAGTTTATAGTTCAGAATTAAGTTGTATGTGCCATGCTTGTATTAAGCGCAATAAATTATTAAAGGCATCCAAATCATTTTCCTGATTTGAACAATGTTGAAACAATAGACTATTTAATACTTGCCTGTGTTTTCTTGTCCTTCAATTCAACTTCCAATTTGGTTATAATAAATTCGCAAAGAACACAGGGTGGAGGATCTTTAACGTCACCATTACTGATGCTAGTTGTTTTACTCTCAACGCTTATCTGATCCATTATTTCATCAGAAGTTACTACAAATTAAATCATATTAAATTACACTTTTAACACATGTATTTATCAAAATAACTTACACTCGTTCTCACTCCACAAGCATAATCCAAGTTCTCGACAAATTAGTTTAGGTTCCATTTCCATAAGAATCAAGTCTGCTATTTTATCCCCAAATTTGTTGATGTATTCATGACATTTACCCTTCAATTTACGTAATTTGTCGCATGCATTATTGAGAGCTTGTTTAATCTGTTCCTGTTTTTAAAAAATAGAAGATAAATACAATTAAAAATATTATTAAGACTAAGACTTGTTAACTAAGACTAAGATTTGTTTTAAGTGGTTCCACAAACACCTTTGGATTTAGTTTTGTTTTTTTCTACCACTTCATGCGTCTCTTTGCGCCAGCGTGTTCAGTTTCTCGTAACTGTCGAGATTCCCCTTTAATAATTCTGTATCTCTTTTTTTCTTTAAGTCGATCCCAGCTTCATCCATCTTCAGTGAGTGGGTTTCATTGTACAGCTTAATTGTCTAAGCATTCGTCACCCTCCGCAAATCAAATACCCCTGACAGCCAACTTTTATGCAACAGGTGACAAATTTCTAAGACACTCTTATGTGCTCTCGCATATAAGATAGTATCCAAGGTATTGTGTGAACATCTCAAGCCTTTCTGCAGCACATTAATCGAGAGGTGGATCGGCGGCCACATCAACTATAGACCAAATGTTTACACTGAGGCAAATCTTTAAAGACCAACGAATTTTAAGTGGAAAAGCACCACCTTTTGGAAAGATAACACTGGGACGCAACTGACACTTCAGTTTAGCAAAACAAGTTCAAAACTAATATCCTCAAGGACACAATGAATCTTCTAGAGAACGCTTATTTTACGAGTCCCATTACATAACGTTGAATGCTGGGTGATACGGAAGAAATCAGAGCAGATATTAAGTTTCTTCAGAAGGAAAGATCTTCACCGCATGATTCGTTTCACGTGTGGAGAGAGCGAATAGAGGATATAATTTAACCATCAGCTCCATGAGCTGTATCAAGATGTGGATGTAGACAAAAAAACTAAGACGAAGCTTTCGCGGATGTCAGAAAGTATTACATATCTGGAGAACTGGAAACAGACCGCCCAGGATCGAAGAGGCGGAAACTGCAGTGTCAAAGGCAGAGACTCTAATCTTGCACTCACAAAATTCGCCCACAATGGTGTATCGCGTCACCAATTTTGTCTCGTAGCTAGCTTCCATTTCCTTTGTTTTAAGCGATCTGCCATTGGTTGTTCTACATCGCATAAAAAACGAATACATACACATACAAAATGTATGCATGATCTTTCTTCAACAGCTGCAAAAGTTAGAAGTAAACCAACTCGTACTGCTGCTACTGCTACTACTACACCGCTGCTACATCATTAGCCGTGTTTTTTTGATAATTATACTCACTTCAGTCAAAAAAACGATCTATACTCACTTCATCCCCAGTAGCAGCCGCACCAAACAATTGGTTTACGGCTCGAATTTTATTTAAGTTGTTGTCTTTGTTTAAAAGCTTTTAAATGTCAAACGCAAACAAAAGGAAAAAATACAATCGGCTAAAAGCTCATTTATGAGATTTTTCACGCTCTGGTGGTCAACTTATGTAGTTCTATGCTCACTTGCTGCTACTGGGAAACTTATCTCCACTTTGTGTGTTGTTATTGCTTTGTGTGTAAAATCTTACTGGGCTGGGTATACAGCTATCAAAAAAACACGGCTATTGTGGGCACACTAGTGAGATTATATACATTTCTACTTTTTGACAGCGCCTATTACTGCTTCTATTACACCACAGCGGCCGCTGCGTTCATGCAGTAGGAGAAACATTTTGAAACAAAACACTTCGTATTGCATTAAATCAAGAATACTGGGTAGATGTTTCTGCTCAAAGCGTAGTTTTCGAAACCATTTATTTTAGAAGAACTACACCGACTACGAAAAAACGATTAAACACCTTTTTCATGCCAAATTATGCTCTCCACATTTGTCATTGCCTGCAGAGTGGTGCTGCAGCGCAATAAGAATTAATTGTCTTGCTGAGATGCGAACATGTGTCAGCTCGCTTAGCAGTCCAATGCAACTGGCAACCAACAAAGAAGTAACCTTAAATTTTTCTCACTTGGACAATGTCTGTTGTGCCAGCTTAATCAATGTGAGTATAAACAATGCAATAAATCGTTACCTTGGACTTCGCTGGACCAATTTTCTTTTCCGCTTCTTTAACAACTTTTTCACAAAGCAAGCATTCGGCAGGGGATTCGTAATTTTCTTCTTGTGCTGTAGTAATTGGCCCGTTATCAAGAACTTCATTGTCTGTAAATAAAAATACAATGTTGATAAAGTTATTACTATTTAATTTCGTTTTACTTACAAAGCTCTTCGCTGCTGTCAATTTCAATATTCGGCCATTCTGAAGATTCAGACTTGGTCACAGGACAAAGTTTAATATAAACACAGATTTGTTGAGGAGTAAAATCTGTTATTAACATATCAACAAGTTCATTTGAATATGTCGCCACAAAGTCAACGCATTCCGTTTTAAGCTTATTTGGTAAATGACCGCATAAATTGTCCAAAACTTGTTTGATATTTTGCTGAAATAGAAGAATACAAAAATGCAAAATCAGAATCAGTAAATTTGTTTGTACATTCTATTTACCTTTGACTTGTTATCCTTGATTAGTTCTTGGGCTTGTTGGACAGCAAACAGACATAGGGGACAAGTTGGTTTGTCAGATTGCTGATCTTTATGTTCGTTAATCGATACATCAATCGGCTCTGGAGCAAATACGTTCATATCAATGTCGTTTATGTTTTTCGGGCACATCTCTAATTTAGGACAAACTTCACGGGGATCAATACCTTGAATAATTAGAGCTATAACCGCATCACCATACATATCAATGAAATTGTGACAATTGCCGCGAAGAGATGTGGGGAATTTATCACAAATGTGCTCTACAGTTTCCTTAATTTTAGCCTCTGTAGCTGGTGTGGCTAGGGTCTCTTGCAGGAAATGCATGAAATACTCGCACAAAGTACAAAGTTGTCCATTCTCTACTAACAGTCCAGGATTCATTGGTCCCATCAAATGGTCGATAGGAAGTTGCATTGAGTCGATTTGATCTTTAGTATAAATTGGCAAGTCTTTCTGTGGTAGCTTTGTTATTTTAATGTTCACTTTAGCTGGTTCGATAAATGGAATTAGAGGGACGATATCGCGACGTCCCAAAAAGTTTCCCTTGCCCTTGGGACAAATACCAATTAAGAAACATGCACCATTTGCATCCAAATCATGTATTAGAACGTTGTAGATTTTGTCATAATACTGATCAACAATGCTCAAACATTCCGTCTTGAAACCCTTTGTTTGTTTGCACAGTCCTTCGAGAACCATTTTGAATTCAATCTCAGTGGTGTTTGCTGTAAGCAGTTCTTGAAGATGATGTATTAATTGCTGGCACAATTCACATGGAATATCATCTTTCAATGGCACAACTCCAATATCTGATCTAGAACGCACTTCAACTTTTTCGGGATGTTGGTGGTACCTATCAGCGCATGTACCCGATAGATGACAAATTCCATCAGCATTCATATTTTCACTCAAGTATGTGTACAATTCATTGAAATAAGTTAGCGCGATGTTGGCACAAGCATCTGAGAATGACGATGCATGTCCACATAAGCCTAAAATTGATTCCAACATTTCGTCACGATCGGCAATTTTAAATTTAGTCGTTATTACTGCGGCCACACTTCCACATTCATTACAAGAGAGTAATCTACGTTCGTATTGCTCTGGTTTCGATGTTGTTGCTATTGTTGTTGTTGGTGCTTGCGTTGTGGTTGGAATATACTCCTTTAACATTTTATCAATTTTCGCATTATTGCATAGTCCAGCAACGGAACAAACAACCTAGAAAGAATTATTTAAAACATTCAGAAAGAAAGTACACCCTTTTCTTAAAAGAATATTGTCAAGGAATTTTCATTTTATTTTCACATTTCTGGATTCTACTCATGTATCAGGGGGAGAAAATTAGTTTGTTGGCACAATTTCGGGTGCGCAGATATCACATACAAAAGAAGTAAGCAGTCGCGGGGAGTTTTGTGTAAGATGAAACGGGGAACTTATCCAACACCTGCAGCAAATGTCACTTGCTACGATACCGACTACTCAGCTGGAGTGTGTTGGAAGATGATAAAGTGTCGTCCCGAAGATAGGATCAATTTACAGGACGCCATACAATATTTGAAATAAAATTGCGAGAAAGATTTTGGACTACATGCTTACAAGATCCAACTGTTCCCAGAATTGAAGCCACAAGATCATGGTTTACATCGAAATTTCGGGAATTGACCTGTAAAATGATTGCGAAATAACCCTGTTTTTCCAATAAAATTTGTAGGTACATTTGAAAGAATTACAAGTACAAGCCCCGGTACTTGAAAATTTTAAGTACAGGTACCGAGAAATTGTGCATGTTCTTAAAAAAAGTTTAAGTACGAATTAATTGTACTTGTACTTGCATTTTACAGGTACGTTTCACATAGATTTTATTTTGAAAAACGACCCGCTACTTGGCCTCCAAATTGGGGTACGTGAAGTCTATGGTTTATGCTGATAAACCAGCAACAACTGCTGCATCGCCTCATTGACGAAAGAAGGCCACCGTTTCTGGGAAGGTGATCCAAACTTGGACTGACCGGATGCGGTTTGTCAAAACTAGCCACGGTGCTCATATGCCCATCGATTTGTGTTTATACTCTTTCAAATCAAATGTTAATGACCACAAAGTGAACTACAAATTAAAATTAGTATGCTCACGCGTAACATTTTGAATTAACAAGCAAAGTAAAATTTTTTATCATACATATGAAGTAAAGTGTATTACCTGAGGATTCATTTGAGATGCTAAAGCTTCAACCAATTCAGGGATGAAATCGTCAGCTACTTTAATGCATTCCTTTTGAACTAGTTTCAAGGGAATAAGACGACACGATCCTTCAAACACGGCTTTAAGATCACTCTGGGTTTCATTGCTTTCCAGTTGATCACGAGCTTGTGTCACCATATCTAAACAGATTTGACATATCGAGTCATTGTCTTCTGCAACGTCTTGTTTTTCCCAAACTGTTTGTATGCAATGTCGCACAGCATTGCATTTTTTTGCATTTCTGAAAAGAGAAGAGGGTTTTTTTCCTGTAATATTACCGTCATTTAAATATGTACATTGCATTATTATTCATAGTCTTAACGGAGTTATGACTACTCTTAAGCTAGAACACGAACTAAAAGGAAATTAAAGGAAAGACGAATGAGAACCCTAATGCAACTGGCTATCTCGCTGGAGCACTGTTGCTCCAAGAATCGATAAAGCAGTGAGAGGCAGCAAAGATTTCTACGGTGTTCAAGCCAGTCTGTTGCCTTTGCAATATCCCTACCACCTATTAGTCTTAACACGCGTTTTTGTATTCTATCTGAAATGTGCAGGAGTTTTTGGTGTGATGCAAGCATTGAACTCGTTGAACTTTTGCTTTCAAGGTCGAAATTGAATGAGTTTAACATTTCTTGCCGATCGTCTAGGGTTTTTTTTTTTTTTTTTATAATAAGCGCGCGCTAAAGGGGATATGGCTACCCTTAACCCATTTACTACCACTGTACCCGCTTGGGTACAGAAAATTGAACAACATTATGATTTTACCGTTGTCCTTCTTCAAATTTGTTTTGATGAAATTTGTTTTTTTTTTTGTTCGTTGACATGTGTTCAACAAGTAGGCGTGCAGTTTATTGTAAAAAAAAATAAAACGGTAAATTTTTTTGTTACTCCGCATCAGGTGCGATTGCGATTTTCTCTGTTTTTCGGAGGTTGGCCTATATTTTGCAATAGAACAAATATTTGTTTTATCAATTTTCTTTTTATTTTTTTGAAATAGTTCAAGAACTTATAATAAAATCAGATAGAAGTGAAAAATCAAGTGTTCATTTATTTTCACGCTAGGTAAGTACGCGTAAAGTTAGGTGTACCCGCTTGAGTACAATGGGAAAAACTGACTTTTTTTTTTTTTAGAATTGATTTCAAAGCATTCTCAACATCATCATTTTATGGAAGGAGATTCGATAATCTTCCAAATGCAATAAATGCAATCGAAGAAACGGATCGAAACGCTGTGTTTGACATTGCATTTATACCACCAGATGCCGATTACAATACAGACGAGGATGAAATAGACACAGAAAATTTGGATAACGATCACATACCCAATGATGTTCCAGGAAACGTTGAACTGTTTATTAGGGACGAGGATTTCGATAGCGAGGACGAAGTACCTTTATCAGTGATTAGAGCCTCAATACATGGGCAATCTCAAGCCCAACCACGCTGGTCTAAAAGAAGTCCTGATATGACGATGAACCGTTCTAATAACTTCACAAACTTCGATACTATCCAGCCCATGCATTATGTCAAACGTTGGTCATCAGTAGAAAAAAGAAAAGAACCTTATTGCGGATTATAACAATGGTATGGGTGGCGTTGACTAACACGACCAGTGTGTCAATGCCTATAAAATCAAAATTCGAGGCAAAAAGTGGTGGTGGCCGCTTTTTACGTCAATGCTAAGCTCTACATTGGTGAACGCTTGGAAACTATATAAAGTCGCAGCTGATTCCGAAGATGACTTGCTATCGTTTCAAAGAGATATTGCTCGATATTATCTTAGAAGATATTCAATTCTCCAACCTTCGACATCAAAACGCTCCATATCTGCAAGCGTTGCTTTATCTGAAGGTCACCATTTTCCAAAGAGAATTGAAAAGCCTCTTAGATGCAGAGTATGCCACATGCGAGTCAGATGGGTTTGTGAGTTCTGTGACATAGCTTTGTGTGTCGAAAAAGAATGCTTTAAGAAATTTCATGTACAAAATTAGCAACCATATTTTCCCACTGTACCTGCTTGGGTACAGCTTAAAAACCACACTTCCTACCTTTTTTAAAAATTAAAAAAATATTTTTGTATTCCTTTGACACTATTTAATAAAGTTATGTTACCAAAAATTTGAAATTTTAATTTTAAATATCTTTGGTAATAAATGGGTTAAACTAGAGCACGGGCATTAAGGAAATTAGAGGAGAGAGAAAGGAGGTACCGGTGCACGTTGGTTTTAAATGCTTGAGGGTTGTAGTGATGAGGAAACACAGAGCTATGTAGACTATTCCACATTCGTGAGGTACGGCTAAAGAAAGAATCTCTATATTTGACAGTACGTCCGAAAGAAGGCTTGAGGGTGAACTGATGTGCATTCGAAGCATGACGAGTATTGCGGGTGAAATTTTGCAGGGGCGGAATGCAGCTGGCTATTTCGCTGGAGCACTTTTTGTAAAAGTATCGATAAAACAGTGAGAGACAGGAAACATTTCTTCGGTGTTCAAGCGAGTCTATAGACTTCGCTTATTGTTTCTTATTGTTTATATCCTGCACGATTTTTTTGGGTATAAGAAAGCTATCGGCTAGAAGGGTCTGTGAGCAAACCATAAACAGAATCGAGTGACTACTTCCATAAGCTAGGCCTTGGTCTTCTAAAAGCTGTGGCGCCAATTATTACTTACTTACTTAGGTGGTGCTACAGTTCGGGTGAACTTGGGCCTCAATCAAAAAGTCTTTCCCGGTCCTTAGCAAACCGCCTTTAGTTACGCACTCCAAGTTCTAATAGTGCTCGCCTTAGGTGAAGTCTTCCTCTACTGCATTGTCCCTTGTTAGATGCGAATACTCTTAGGACCTTCCACTGACCATTGGCTTTACATGGCCTAGCCATCTCAAACTACTAATGCACAGTTTTTTTGACTGGGTCGATGTCACTGTGCACTGTACTCGCATCTCCTCCTCCAAAGCCCGTCAACGCAAACAGAACCGAATATCTCACGAAGAATTTTTCGTTTTTCCGCCTTCGATAGAGTCCATGCTTCAGTGCCACAGAGCGAAACTGGGATAATTAAGGTCTTGTATGGAGTTTCCTTAGTTCTTCGGGTTAGGGCCTTACTACTCAATTGTCTTCTCAGCCCAAAGAAACAACGATTGGCAAGGGTTATTCTTCTGATTTCTGATAAGATGTCGTTGTCAGGGCCCCTACTCTGTATTGCGATTCTAAAGTTCGGATCGTTTGAAAACGGACATTTTGTATGGATTTTATGAAGTGCGTTTACAATTTCCCGTTTTCGAACTTTAGAATCGCAATACAGAATAGGGGCCCAGAAGTGATAGAAGAGCAAAGTCCCTTATTAGCTCGAAGTTCGAAGTTATAGCTGTCTACCGTAATGTTCGGTCCGTTTCAACGATGTAGGTTGTCTTTTCCTGTTGACAGCAAATATTTGCCCTCGTTAACCACTTATGTCTCAATATGCGTGACAGCTCACTGAGCTTTGGCGATTACCCATATCAATATCATCAGCGTGCTCGAGTAACACAGACTTTTAAACGATTGTGCCTCCGGTGTTGGCTTAACAGTTTCGCCAAATTCGTTCAAGTATGATGATGAAGAAGTTTTATTACAGCGCGTCACCTTGTTTAAATAATTTTTCGACATCAAACGTGAGATCTTTACCGGCTTTGATTAAGTAGCGAGCATTCTCCATCGTCATCCTACACAGACGAGTTTGGTAAAGATGCCAAGACTGAAAATGGCTGACGTGAATATTCCAGAAAACATGATAAGATTCATGCTATGGCGACGATCAACAGAAGACTTAAATTACCTCTCTACTATTGATTTTAGTTACAAATACAATTATTTTGCGCGACAGCACGTAGAGAAGCAAGCCCTGCTATCTCCTCCCCACCATCCACCTTATGCGTGTTATAATTTTACGTATGAATGATTCTAGTTGGTTACGTAACAAAACACAGCTTTTATTTTGATTAATAGCAAATGAAAATATATGGTAAATGATTTATTTGTTCTTTTTTATAGAATTTAGATAAGAATTAAAGAATAACAATTATAGGTGCACAATTATGCATAATGCTATTAAGTTGCGAATGGAAGCATAGAAAAAGTCGGCAAAGTGAATAAAATCGAGTTAACGTCTGGTCATATCAACACAGAAATACCGGCAAAGCGAATTCATTGTTGGAGTCGTAGATAATCAATCGAATGAATAAGATTAACTGACACAGCCTACATTTTCTCTAAAGTTATTTTTCTCCCAACGCAACTTTTGTTTATCTTTATCCAGAAGCGTGATAAGTAATTGATAGGACTTAAAACTAAAATGACTAATAAGCAAACTAAAGTGTAAATAAACAAAACTAATAATGGTTTTGATATTATTAGCTAACAATTTATCTTGTTTACATGAGTACACCATCTAGAAAGAGATACATATATGTACATTAGGGTGTCCCTTAAATTTCAAGTTCGATATATTTTTACGCATACCTTCTTAAAACTTTTGTAATAACCGAATATTGTGCAGAAAAAAATATTACCCCGTTTTATAAGCGATAACCCGTGCCGACTTGCGATTTAAACTTGTCCATACAAGTTACGCGGGTAGTGCGCTGCGACCTGTAACTACGTGTTTCATTTGTCATTTCATACGTGATTTTTAAAAGTATAAGTGCGCTATTGTTATTGCATAAAGATGTCGGAATTACGGAGTGATAAACAAAATATTTTCCTTATCGGACTGCCTAACCATCAAATAAATGGTGCAAAATTACCATCTAATTGACAAGTTCTTGCTATCTTATTTTACAATATCCGCGAAGTCAAGCTGACTGTACTCAGCTTGCCAGACGTTCCCTGTCCTGAAAAAGGTCCAAAAAGAGGTAGAAAGAATTATACAACACCTAAACTTGTCGCAGCTTTAGATCGATGCCAGTTAAGCATAAAAGACTCCATTTACATTCTTCATGCGGTGGTAGAAGCGCTTGATCTGAGCAACCATGATTTCCCTATTAACAAATCATCTATTTAACGAATTTGTACCCAGACGAGAAAATCCAGGGCAGAAGCAATAAAAACTGACTTTCAGAACAATGTACCTGACGTATATAGTCACAGTCCATTGGGATGGAAAACTATTACCCGGATTGGATGTACGAAATTCAAAAGCAGAACGTTTGCCAATTATTGTTTCAGCTTCTAGCAGTGCCGAAACTACAGAGTTCTTCTGGAAAACATCAAGCTAAAGCCTTCTCAACTGCTGTTTTTGACTGGAACCTTCATAATCAAGTACATATAATGTGCTGCGACACAACAAATCAAGTACATATAATGTGCTGCGACACAACAGCTTCGAATACTGGTCGTTTCAATAGAGCTTGTGCTTTTTTGGAGCAGACTTAAGAAAGAGAATTGTTGCTTTTCGCTTGTCGTCATCATATTTATGAATTGGTCCTAAAAAGTGTCTTCGAAACTAAGATAAAGCAAATTACTAGTAACTCAGATATTCCGATCTTCAAAAAATTCAGAGACAATTGGAAAAACATCGATTCCAGTGACATTGAACTATCTCTTCGTAAAAGAACATTACATCTTTGTTAATGTTTTATAAGGCAGAACTGGACAAAAATTTTATAAGAGACGATTACCGCGAATTGGTTGAACTATGCGTAGTGCTTTTGGGAGGAGACACAGAGAAGAAATTAAAACTCAGGCCCCCGGAGCTATGCATCAGGCACGATGGATGGCGAGAGCGATCTATTCTTTAAAAATATGTTTGCGTTAAAAGAGTACGAAAAAGTTGACGCAACAATTTCTAAAGCTTAGCCATCACTTGTGGTATGTATGTGAAGAGACAGTCATTCTATCACTTTTTGATGGTGAAGTTGATAACCAAACTAAGATGAAGATGATTGCCAACTTAAACAGGGATAAAAGCTCAGATTATGCCAAACGCTATGTCCCATCGAAGGAAGAACTGACCTAAAAGTTGTTTGGTAAGCTAACTTAATTTTTTGTTTTTTTTATTTCTTGTTGTTTTTTTTTTGTTTGTTATTTAACTTGTTTTTTCGAGCAAACAATTTCTATCTCGACTGCAGATCGACGACAGTTTTCTTCAGGAAGATGTATCTTCTTGGGATGATAATGCTGCTTTTCTGGAAGCTAATAGAAGAATAAGTCGTTTGAAGGTTGAAAATGACACTGCCGAAGGGGCTGTCAAATAAATGCAAGATTTTAACGGACTTATCACGGCTGAAGAAGAGCAAATGAAATTCTTGTTGTGTCCAGGGACATAGAAATTTGTACCCGGACTGTAAAAAAACTACACTAAAGAAAAGTAACCCTGGTTGATTCTTATTATTTTATGTCTTTAAATAAAGATTAATGTTTATCTTGTTTTATTTTAACTCTTATTTACTGAATTTGTTGCATTTATATTAGTTTTATAGCAGACCGAAATATCAGGAGAAAACACGATTTTTAATAAACTTTGTAGCTCGGTCGGCACGGGTTGCGATCATGCTAGAAAGATGAGATTTCATATTTGAGCATGTTTTAGCATTTATAAAAAATGTGGAGACTATGCGTTTCGAATTAAAAAAATTTTTTTTTTTGTCATATAAGGGACACCCTAATGTACATATGTATCATGCATGCATATATACATACATGTGTATGGGTTTGATGGCAGTTTAACACAGCCTTACAAACATACATCAAGATGACCAGCTAACCTTTCATTATGAATGGAAAAAAAAGATTCGACGTGAAGCTGATTGTTAGTTTTTTTATATATTCTCTGACTACAGAGAACGAACTCCCAAAAAAAAAAAAGTTTGGCAATATGAGAAAGCCAATTGGGACAGTCGGAATAGTTTTTAAGAGTTTTAGTTGATTGCTAGCATCATGAATGCCGCAGCTGATATGATTACTGACACTTTGAGTTTCCTGGTATAAGCTGCTTTATTTCTAATCGAATATTAGCATCAAACCGTAGGAAAGTTTGACTTGGGAAAGAGATAGGTTAGGTTAGGTTAGGTGGATAGGCGTCCCATG
Source organism: Criorhina ranunculi (assembly GCA_951813785.1). Classification (NCBI taxonomy): domain Eukaryota; kingdom Metazoa; phylum Arthropoda; class Insecta; order Diptera; family Syrphidae; genus Criorhina; species Criorhina ranunculi. Next base: position 52,006,126 of record OX638381.1, on the reverse strand, counting down.
GAACTCACTTAGGCTCAGAGGCCGTTGTGCTGCCTATAGAGTTCCCTGAAGGAGAATTCTACCCGTAAAACCATTTGGAGTTATTGATGAATGTGAGGATCTTCCTTAGGGGGATTTGACTTAGTTCACTAATGTCATTGAAATGATAGTGCCCAAGAAATCTTCTTCTGCTGTGGGAGAGCGCTGGACAATGGCAGAGAAGGTGGGTGGTGCTTTCCTCCTCCTCCTCATCCCTACAGCTTCTACAGAAATCATTGTATAGAGCTCCTAGTCAGTCTCCTGGCGTGTTGTCCTAGTAGGCAGTGACCTGTAATGACACCAATAATGGTGCGGATTTGTGTTTTGTTGAGGGTGATGATCTCCCTTGACTTATGGTCGTCAATTTCAGGCCATATAAGCCTGGTGGAATGACACGTATGACCGCCTTTCCACCTGGAGTTAGTTTCTCTAGTTATATTTTGTGTGATAATTAGTTTCACTGTACTGTTAGGTATACCCAGGTCATTGGTGTGAGAGGTAATCTACCCTAAACCCTAAGTCGTACCAGATCTGGCGAGTTCGTCGGCTTTGCAGTTACCAGGGATGTCACTATGTCCAGGCACCCAACATAGGTGAATATTAAACTGCTCAGTCATCTCTCTAAAAGACGATAGGCAGTCGAAGACCGTCAAGGAGTTGTTAGTGACATTTGATAGAGATTTCAAAGCTGCTTGGCTGTCGCTGAAGATACAGATATCCTTGAAGGATACAATGTTCCACTTCAGCCATGATAAAGCTTCCTTTATCGCCATTATTTCCGCTTGGAAAACAGTACAGTGATCAGGGAGGCGAAAAGCCTGGTTAAGGTTAAGTTTGTGTGAGTATAAGCCGTAGCCCACACCTTCATTGGTTTTAGAGCCGTCGGTATAGATGGGAAAGAGATAAGTGTTCGATCAATTTTCGCGGCACCTGTCCACAAACAATGAAGAACTGCTAAGATTATAATTTGCACGGAAAAGGTAAGTCCCTTTTATTGTTTTTTTTTTTTTGGTTAACTGAAAATAATAATGGCTATTCGTCAACTTCAACGCTCATTAGAACGACATTCTCGCTGTCAACTCATTAGATAAAGCTAAACGGTTTGCGAATCACTTCGCCGACTGATCAACCCTAGATAGTGCTCTATCAGCACATATTCGCGTGTGTTGAATTTTCCATAGAACAGCTCCATTCTCGCACTCGAATAAGTGAAGGTGTACAATGAGGTCTCAATGTTTAGGTATAAATGTATTTTTCTACGTTGGCAAAACCACTTCTAGCTTATATTATTTGAAATCGCTAAAAATGCTGCAGAATGTCTAGATTTCCTTAAAAGTTACAAACACCAGAAACTATCCTGTGCATTCTGAAGAATTCAAGAAGCGCGTTAAGCCTTATGGTCGATGGTCATTTCGGTATTAACCTCTCTTAAACATTTTTTGCTTTAAGTGCCTCCCAAATATGTGCTTGTCTGGAGTATGATGTCAAAATCGTACTCGAAGACTTAACGACAAACCTCCTTCGTCTCTCCTCTAATTTCTCTAATGGTTGTGCTCTGGTTTAAGGGTAGTCATAATTCATTTAGCATAAAAAAAAAAACTTCCGATTAGTGATTGTACAACACTTCATTATAAAGTGTTCCTCGTCTACACAGCAACTTGACTTTCTGAAAATGTTCGAGCCACTAATCGACCACGTGCAAATCAATGCTAAACAAGCATGCAATATTCTGGATTTAAACACATTCAGAGCTTTCCAAGCCCAATCTTTCCGTTTTCTTGTTGCAATCGAATTCGAAGCTCGACGTCTAAGAAGAAACTGCATACTACTCAGAAAGAAAAATGTTTGCGTTGGACGCTTCAGCACGCCTGGAGTAATCAAAGTCTAGAAGATCAACTAAGGAAGTAACCGAGACCAGTTTGGGCTACCAATAGCAACCGAACAAGAGCTCATACAGTGCGATTTTTACAAACAGAGTAAGGACTGCGAGAGATGTGTATCGAGCCAGAATGGAAAAGAACATCTCGCGTAGAAAAGATAATCTCCTTGCTCAAGGAAAACCAAGAGTGTTTTCAATGCAATAGTCCGTGTACAAATAGATTTCCATTTTTTTCTTATCTTGAAAGTGTTTGCAAATTCTGGAATCGTTGCGTTTATTTTCATCAAAATATTAAAAAGCCGCTTGACAAAGAAAATCCTTATCGGCTAAATGTTTTGAACACTGGGTGTGATCTCACACATTCATACTTAATTATAATTCTTGGTTTTTCATAAGTATGTAGAGGTATGTATATACATATGCGTTTTGTTTTTCAGTTGACGAAGGAGTATTGAGTTTCCCTAATATATTTAATTTCAGTTTTGCAGTTTGTTTATAAATATGTACATACATATACACTTTTTTGATAATAGATGCATTCGTCATGCTTTTTATCTGTTTAAAGGGGTTTGTCTGAGTTCATGTAGCGGTGACATTATTTTAAATAAAGAAAAAACAAGGAAATTAATTTAATCTATTGTGTCTGTTGGACAAGTTTAATCCAATAAAATTTGGTTTTTGTTTTTATGCAAACGAACACACTGGAACAAGAGGATGTTTCATTTTTCTGAACAAAGATTATCATGTGACGACAGCAAAACTGTTAATATAAACATTCACACAATTGCAAATGTAAATATATTTTCTTGTTATCAGTTAACTAACAGCAAAATTAACACGAACTTTTAACATACAGTAAAAAAAAAATAAATACATGCATCTATGACTCACGTCACGGATTAAATTGTTGGAAGCGAAAATCTATTATTTAAACTTACATTAAGTTTTCACACCAATGAGACGGTCCATTACTGCACTGTTGCGTATCAGCCCAATTTGGTAGAGCTGACGATATTATAAAAACGGATCCTAAACAAATGATATAATTAAAGATTCGTACGAAAAAAAATAAAAGTTAACATTATTTGCGTCGTTCACTTCTTACCAAAAATAAGGACCCAGAGTCCAGATTGTTGTAATTTCATTGTTATTTCCCAAACACTATACTCTGCGTAGTATTGTGTTTTATTCTATTATTAAACAAATGTAAAACGTAGTAAATATATTTAATTTTTATTAAACGGTTTAACTTAGAAGACAAAGAAGTGCACTAATCAGCAGTATCAGCAGTTTTGATTGAACTTTGCTTTGAGAAATGAATCAAATAATGAATTGTGAAGGAACTGTCAAATGAGTCAGGTTAAAATTATGGGTGCGTTTCATGTCATTTGTGGGTGCGTTCAGTTTAGTTCACTGAGTAAAATAGCAGCGTTTTTTTGACGTCGGTTGCGAGGGATAATCGTCGCGCATGGCTTTGTTATTTGAATTTTTTGATTTTCTGTCGGATTGTGGAACCACCACACTAGTACAACCCTTTTACTATGTTTCTAAGAAAGCCGAGTAAGAGCTTAAATGATAAGCAGGTTAGGTTACCAGCACTCATCAAATCAGCCCCAAAAAGCCAGCCACCCGATAAGAGCAAAGTCAGGAGAATCAAATGGGAAGTGTTCCGCAGTTTCGTCGCTCTCTCCACAAGCGTCCCAGATAGTGGTTTCACTTAAACCTAACGCATTGAGATGTTTGGCAAAGCAGAAGTGTTCCGTAATAACGCCAATAAGTTGTCTGCAGTATTTTTTTCTGAGACAGCAAGAATGCCGCGGAGTTCTTATAGACGTCGGGAAGAATATGTTTAGTCTGCCTGCATCCTGAAGAGTCATGCAACCTATAGTTGTATTTGTTAGAAACCCAACCGTCGATAGAATCCCTTACCGAAGATACGGCCAAACCCAACGTGAGCTCAGGGCCGGAGAAGTTCTCCGATGAGCTTGCCAGGCAATCCCGCTGTGTCCGGAGATCAAGACAAGTCTTATTTAATTCATTCTTCCAACTGTATTCAGACTAGATGCATTCTTGAATTATTTTGGACCTAGTCAGAGTATAGAGCAAGGCCTGACTGTCGCTACAGACGCAGAAACTCCGTCTCCTCCACTGATTTTTCAGAATATAGTTCGCAGCCATAAGTATTGCAAAAATCTCCGCTTGGAAGATGCATATACCTAGGGAAAAGTTAGGTCTAACGTTGTTGCTTTCCACAAAGACTACAGCAACTAAGCTGGATGTCAAATTTGACGTTGTCCAATGTGTCATGCACATATTTTCTCTTGAAATTGACAGTGTTGTTAATTTCGTGTTATTTTTCGTTCGTAAAAACGATTTTTGCGTTGAACTCCAATAATTTGACGCACGCTTACTACGCATAAATGAAATATTTAAGACTAGGCTCTGCGCATAATTTTCTTTTTTTGATGACGTCGTTTCTCTCATAAAATTTGTTTTTGTTGTTACTTAGCCCCTGACACCGGCAACGGTATGATTTGACCATCAAAACAACATCATTTCGAATTAGACATTTAAGTAGAGAAAGCTGTTGATTTGTTGATATTCAACATCAGCATACTCAAAAGTTTAACGCAGTGACCACTTGATCAACATTGACCACATCTTGAAAGCCTAAAGCAAGGTCGTAGAAGGTGCTTTTTTTCTGCCTGGATGTTAGAATACCACGCTGGAACAGGCCTCAGTTGGGGCAGTTGTAATTCCCCTCAAACGACTGTTGGAGAAAGTTTTGTATGGGGTATGTGTGGCTTGATAAGGTTGGTGAATCCGGGAAAAAACTATGGAGTGTCAAATGGTTCTATGTGGGTTCGGAAAAATCTTTCTTTGTTTTAAGTAAACTCTAGGACATCACTGATCACATTGCTGTGTACATGCGTTAAGTCTGGTATTCACATAGACCCCAATACTCTATGGCGTAGTCTTGCAGTGGTAGGATTGCGACAGAGAAAGTGTTCCAGGTCTCCTCTTTCTCCTCACAGTTTTTTCATGTTCCAGTGTCAACTAGTCCAATTCTGTGTGCATTCTTATTGAGATTTATGTGGCCATCATTTCCCGCTGCACCTGTGTGTCCCGATTTCCATAAGACGTGCACATTGTTTTTGCTGTCGAAGAGGTTAAGCAAATAAAACAAGAAGCTTAACATTAACCCCAAAAATCCGACACCTTATACGATTAAACGCAAGACAATCACAGCAGTATTTCTCCGTAGTCTCGTCACCTACGCCACAATGACAGGCGTGTCATTCAAGCCTAACACGGCAAAAGCGTAATGACCCATTATAATGCCAATCAATTATTTTCAAATTCAGTTTTCAACCGAATTCAAACTCGTCCTGAATCTTCGAATTATTTTGGATCTATTTAGAGGTTTGAGTAATTCAATGTTGACGAACTTTTGAAGAGGAGATTCCACAGCGACATCGATCGGGTAAAAAAAAAACAGCTCACCGGTCGTTTGAGAATATGCAGAGTGGATAGACACCAAAACCCCGGCTCGGTGAGGGACAACGCGAAGATCTCGCTTAAGATGGCGCACACAAGTAGTAGGGGACCTCAACTTACTTGGAGTACGTAACTGGTTAAGGCCCAAGTCCACCCCGAACTGTACCATCACCTAAGCAAACAATGCACCTTCCAATTAACTGTGGTGCACGTCATCATGGTTAAAAATTTACCACAAATCACCGCCAATTGATCCGACCGATCCAAGTGCTTCATTGGTAGCAGCGTCAAACGTGGCCACTGTTAAGGACATAAAGACATTATAGACGGTCCCCATTTCATAAAAATCACTAAAGATAGCATCACATAAAAAGTATTGCACTATAGAAGCCGTTTTTTTTTTTTTTTAGAGGCAAGAGACAATGATGTATCATCTTAAGATTACAGATCATGGGATTATTCGTATTTGTGCATAAATAAATTTCTATAGCGTGGACTCACTAGTACTCCACTGAGCATGCATTGTCATTGATCAATGACCTGACGGATCAAATGTATTAAATTACTTGTTCTTGAGAAGCTTTTTTGTTAATTTTGACATCTACTTACAATGTGTAGTCACAAAACCCGTATGAATAGAATAACAAAAGAGAAGGAATGCACGGTGGCATCGTTATTTATTGAGTGTTCTCGGAAATAAGATGTTAAGATATTTTTGTGGGACTATGTACATACATATACAACAGACTGTGCGCATTTTAAAATTTGTCATCAAATTTGTGCAAAATGTATGCAAACTTCTTAAAAAAATTTCCTAAAACTATGTGCATTTGGACGAACATACATGTACACTCATTAATATAATGTACATAATTTTGCATTCGGGGTAAACATGTGGATCAACCCTTTTAAGTCAAGGGTATTATTTTTGTGACCTAATTTATTCAGTTATGCTGAATCCGTCGTAGTTAAAATATAAAAAAAGACTGACAAGCGTAAATGTCAACTCATCAGACTCGGCCAAGCAGGCTCCCGTCCTGAACATCCACGTACTGACCACATAAACGTTCAGAATTTGATTGAGCTGTCAGTCGAGTTTTATGCTTAGCTCTGTATGGCATTTATTGATTGCTAAAAAGCTTTTGGTGCGTTAAGAAGAGAATCAATTTGGACACCACTTGAGACTTGTAGACGTTATTAGAAAGACTTTTGATGGTCCTACAAGCAAAGTACTGCAGGAAGACCAACTAAGCGAACCACTCCATTATGACTTTAGATATGGCTTTTGAGGGAACAAGTCGCAATTTAGTCGGCATTAATTGGATACTGACTGACAAATTGGATGTCCTTGCCTACGCTGATGACCTAGTCTTACATATATAACAGCCGTGTCTAATGAATCCAAAAAACTCGGCCTGAAAATGAGTAGCTAAAACAATGAAAGTTAATGCAAACTCTACCATTTTGAACGATCTAGAACTCCGTTCGCAAAGCACTGGTTACACCCTTTGACGACTCCATACAAACTTCGTTACCACTATCCATTCCAGACTTAAATGGAAGGATGATTTTGAGCTACAACAAAAATGGATCCTTCTACTTCTACACAGATGACTCTAAAACAGAATCGGGAGTGGGTGAGGGTGTTTTCTCTAAGGATATGAACGTAAGCATCTCTTCCCGTTTGCCTGACCATTTTCAGTGTCTTCCAAGCAATTAAGGAAGCCCTGTTGTGGCTTCGGTATAATATACTATCTACTCAGGATATCCCAATTTTTACTGACAGTCAGGCTGCGATAAAATGCGCTGCCTTTTACTCAGAAACAGCTCTAAATTACCGCTCGTCTCTTAACGAGATTGCTGAGCAATTCAAAATTCACCTTATATGGGTGCCGGGACATAGGGACATAGGAACATTCGAGGCAACTGTACGGCTGGTGAACTCGCCAGAGGGGGCACAACTCTATGAATTCTACTGGAAAAGGGACATTAAATCCTGCCTCTCGCTAACTGCAAATTACTACTTAAAAGGAACGCAACCGATATCCCTAATCACAGATAGACAGAAGGTAATGCCTGCCTCATCATCAAGCATGTTTGGTCGAAGCTGAATCTCAAAAGCTCTCACTGACAGAAAAGACTACTCATAAGCAACATAGTAGGTGTCATAACGGGACAGTGCACCATCGGGAAACATGTCAATAGGCTGGCTCCTGGCTCCTCTATAACGACTCTTGTAGAAGCTGCATGGACGAGGAAGAGGAGGAGACGATTCTCCACCTTCTTTGTACATGTCTGGCCCTTTTCAGCTCGTTGAAGGGCAAACTTTGAAGCCAGCTTCTTTTACAACCTAAATCTGGCTGATATTAACATAGGCAACCTCCAGCGCTTCATAGCAAGCTCCGGCTGATTCTGTGGGGAGCATTTCTGGTATAGATACATGTGATAACACAAAGGACCTTATCTGGTCTAAGTGAGGTTGCAACTTTCAACCTGCCACTCCAATCTAACCTAATCGAATGGAACCACTGAAGCTGCGTTGAACATCAATAATAAGCAAATAGGAGACGTAAATGAGTTCGAATATCTGGGGAGGCAACCAACAACTAATGTTACGAAGTTAATTATTGTACCACAATGGCTACGATAAAGTATTATTTAGACGTTTATAGGGAAGGGATTTAAAAAACCATGAAAAAACTTTGGTATACAAAAATGTGAATTGTTTTTTATGGTTTTGACAAACACCTCGATTTGCTGGACATAAGAGACACAACCAAGCTTCTCGTAACGAATGACGACAATTGTGTAAAGTATACTACAATTCAATTGTATGCAATATTTTACAAGTTAACACAAAAAACATGATAAGAGCTTTTTCTAGATCTATCTCCACTCCACCACTGTTGGTCTTCGTTTAAAAAAAAAAATATTCCCATACACGTAATAATACAGGCAACGCATTTTTATCTCGATAATAATACTTTCGTATGCACGTGCAAATCCTTGCTTTGTTTGCGTAAAAGAGCAATACGGCAGCAAAAGAACACTTTTGATGTGGTAAGGGAACGCCTCCGATATTAAAGTTAACCTGATATGTAGGTTATTATTTTTCGTCCTTTTGTTAAGGTTGGGGGAAACGAGTAGAGATTTCTCGGAGTTAAGGAATTTGTTGCTGCCTATTATGTTCGACAAGGTACCCTCTTTTCTTGCGCTGACAAAAGCAATTTTTTGTCATGACATCGGAGCACTACGCTGTGAACGTTGAATTGACTATTCAACATTTCAACTTATAATAAAGAGAACAGGGTTTAATCATTTGATTCCCATGTGATGTTTACAGTACGAGAAGAAATAATGAGCCAGGTATTTACATACGTATTTATATCGGTCGAGATTCGAGAGTGTATTTAAATGCAGCCTTCTAAATGCTTATTAGTAACGTCCTGTTGTTGCCATCGCTTACTAGTTAATAAGTTGGTCTACTAAGCGAGTAGACACTGTGAATTCACTTTTCCATAGCGGCCACTCTATTCCAAGGTCCGAACAATTCAATGGTTGTGGTTTGTCTTCCATTACGAGAACTGGACTAATCCCACTTCTGACACCATGTATTATGCTTGTAGATAAATAAAACTTAAGTAACTTGGCTTATAACTTTGGTTCTTTATTAGTCCGATGTTGTTCTTACAATGGTTGACGCTCGACTGCTATGACTGTCTTACATATGTTTGACAGTTCAACCTATTCTAGTACTTAGCTGGCAGCACTTATTACAGTTACACAGGTTCGAGTTACAAAATAAGCTATTTCGAGGTACCTCTTCTCGGAAGGCAATGACAATTATTATTAATATTTTAAATTTAACTTATAATATAAGTTAACTGTGTAGCCAGAGTAACTAACGCCTTCGGCTAAACCTCCGAGAATATACATTCGTGTTGAAAAAGATTTTCTATTCTCCCTTCGGAGTCGGCAATAAAAACTTACCGTTGTCTTACTAAGCTAAGTTGTGGGCTTGGCGTTAATCCGAGTAAGACAAAACTTCTGCTTTTTACCACCGAGTACAAAATGCCGACATTCAAGCTTCCAAGCTTTAACAACCAAACACTTACTCTTTCCTCCAGTGGTAGGTACCTAGGCGTCATGCAAGATACCAAGCTTAACTGAAAATGAATGGCTGTCTGCAGAGTCAGGAAACGCTTTCTCCACAAAAAATTCCTAACACCGTAGGACATACGCAATGCTTCGACTGGAGATATCCTCAACTTCATTAGGAAGATAGAGGATCTCCGTGTCTAATTGGCTCCAGGCACAATAGATCTTTCAGGTCGCAGTGCCATTTGCGTCAGTCGCAGAGCCTAACCAATAATAATAACTGAAAATAAAATATAGAACACAGGGTAAAGAAAGCGTGTGTCGCTTTCACACCTGCAACAAAACCTTTGGTAAAAGGTGGAAAGCTGGGTGTACACTACCGTAGTTTGTTCCATTGTTACCTAGGGATCGATCGTTTGGTGGCCCGTCTTAAGCAAAACCTACAAAGTTACAAAACTAAGCAGAGGAACCACAGTCCGCCCGAAGCATTAAGCGTGCTCCTAAACATCCAATTCCTGGACGTATACACATCAAATATCTCCTCTCGTGTAGCGCTACTAGACTCAAAGAATTTGCGTTCTGATCCGCAAAACCATATGCTCACAGCATTGTTTTGGACCTCTGGCCTCGGCATTAACTGATTACAAAATATCTAAACTCAAATTTGATACAAATTTCCAAATTTACTTACCAAACATAACGGAATGGAACAATGACTCATTCCTATCGAAATACCAATTTTAGATATTTACAAATGGCTCTGCCCAACAGGTTGCAATGAAGGTACCACCACGGGATAATATTACCTTTTTCATCGACAGCCAGGCGGCAATAAGAGCGATTTCTGCCATGCAAGTAAAATCGAAGCTTGTAAGAGCTACAGGCTCTTGACAAGCAACACAATGTAAGACTCTGCTGAGTCCCTGGCCACAAAGGGGTGTCTGGAAAAATCCCTATCTTCTCTAATGGGTATCATCACCGGGCATAATGTGCTTAACTACCATACAAGAGGACTGGGATTGAACACGGATGACCTATCCAGGGAATGTAGAAGACACTCCACACTTTCTTTTCCAGCGCTCTGCCAAATAAGATTTAAAACTTCTTTCAGGATCTAGAAGAACTGTCCGACAAGTCTGTGGTCGACATACACAGATTTATCCACGCCTCGGACTGGCTTGGTAGAACACAGGCCTATGGCTCCTAATAAGGGTGGCCAGTATAGTTCTGTTGTGTTCAACCGCATTCTCTTTAGGTGGGACGCTAGCAGGTTGTGACCTGTCATAATACCTTTGAGAAGTGATAATTGATGTCTGTTGAGTGCGATGATTTCCATTGTTTTTTTCTTATTTAGTTCTGTCCAGAGTGTTCTTGAGGTGCGGCATGTTGTGAGTGAGGTCCATCTCTCGTTCGCGAGTTTTATGGATTTCACGGTGATGCTGGAAGTTTGAAGATCTAATGAGGGCAGGACTGAGTCATCGGCCATTATCAGATACATCTCCGAGCCTGTTCTTGCGAGCTCGTCCGCCTTTTCGTTCCGGGGATGCCCTTATGTCCCAAGACCCAGATGAGTGTGATGTTGTGATTAGCGCTAAGAGCTCGTCGTTGCAGCGTTTGGCAGTTCTGGATCTGATTGTTGTCGATGTGGTGGCTTTGATGGCTGCTTGACTGTCTACGAAAATGTCAATGTGGCTTCTTGGGAGTGACCGTTGTGATAGTTTACGCGAGGCCTCGGCGATTGCTAGGACTTCCGCCTGAAACACGATGCTGTGATTCAGAAGCCTTATTGACCGTGCAATGCTTGGTTCTGCTGCATAAATCCCGGAGCCCACTCCCTCATCCATTTTTGACTCATCCGTGAAAGTGGATATATGGTTGGGGTTAATGACCTCTCCTTCTGTCCAGCTTTCTCTGGAGGGAATTTTCAATTCGAGGTTTAGGCTATGGGAGCCTTGATTTCTATGAAATGCAGCTCTGCATGATTAAGCCTTATTTTAAAGACTTATTTAAAGTGACAGCCGGCTAAAGCCAATACGCTTAAAGCGTTGAGAGATTCATTGTAATGCTACATGAAACTTGGAGAGATTCTCCTTACCTACTCGTTAAACCAATTGAAGTTCTGATGAAGCGTAAGAGGTTTCTGACATCAGCGTAGGTCGTTGTAGTAGAAGTCTCCTAGTTAAAGTTTCTTTTGGCGGAAGAGAGCTCGGCAGCTTGAAAGAAGGTGAAGAATAATCTCCTTTTCGTCCGTGAAGCTTCTACGAAAGTCGTGTGAATGTACGCCAAGCCTTGCTGCATGCTTGCATATTTGACAGTGTCCTGTGATTAAAGCTATTGAGAGAAACTAACTAACACTTAGAACGCCGGGATCTGCAATAGCTTCGTTATTTCACGCATAAACACGCATTTCAATATGTATTAAGGCGCTACTAGGTATGGCTTCACATATGCAAGTACATACTGGCAACTGGCATGACTTTTATGGCCGAGTCACCAGAGTCAGTGCAATTTATCATTATTTTACGATAAGACTATTGTGAGTTCTGCATGGAACCTTCAAGTTAATCTGGATTAAGTAATCATAATCCTTTGCAATGTTTCGACGTTGAATATTGTACATGACCGCTGGCAGAATGAACAATGGGCTTGTACGGATAAACACATACAAATATCCTTGAGTTCCAAAAATAGTTGACCATCATTATCCTTAACTGATCACCTGCAGGGTAAATTAGCAATTAACACTAAATGAACGGACCAATTTGCAAACTGTCGGTGTATGATATGTATGAAGATAAACTGGGTCTTCTTATCCAGTAGCCGACTTTTTGGTCTTTTGACGTTTCAAATAAAGATGTCACTGTTGAGAGTCAGACTTTGAGAAAAAGTAAAAATTCCCGCTTTTTGTTCTTATTTTCACTTACGGATCAACAGGCAAACATCTCACCTTCGTTCCTCATGAAAGAATACATATTTTGTACATGTTAAGGGATGACATATTTTGTGAAAACAAATTAATGAGGACAATCAGAGTTTTTATGCTAACTTGCCAAGGATCATTTAAAGTTTGACATATTGTTTGATATGAGCAACTATGCTGATGATTAGGCTAGGTTTTCCATTAACCAGAGGAATTAAAATCTTTGTGGTTTCATATGTATGTATGTGGTTTATCAGAATGTGTTCTACTTCTATCCCAAAGCTATTTCTTTCAATATCCCGCATTCTATTTAATTGTTTTTTTTTTTTTTGAAAAATATCACAAACTGCAGAGTTTGTTCCTTCAGGTATTAACATTGACGAATTTTTACATGGCGCAAATCCAAGTTCTATATTCCATCGCTATAAACACTTGGGTATCAACAGAAAATTCGTTTCGCGCACTATTGGCAGATATAGGGAAACTGGCACAATTCAGGATCGAATGAGGAGTGGACGGAAAAGGACAGTAAGAACCACAGCAATGAAAAAAGTTGTTCGAGAAGGGATAAGAAGAAACTGCGCTCAATCATGCAGAAAGTTGGCAAAACAGCTCAATGTGAACCGCGAATCACTCCGTTTGGTAGTGAAAAATGATTTAAAATTAAAACCTTTCAAAAAAAGGATTGACAACTGCTTCTAAGGATAAACGGTTCAAACGAGCCGAATTCACTCTTCAGTGACACGCTGGACGCTGGTGACGAGTTCATTTTTTTCGAGGAAAAACTGTTTGTCCTGGAAGAAAGTTTCAATCATCAGAATGATCCTGTACTGGGGGCGAAACTAATTGATATTCGTGCTAACCGGAGGTACATTTCAAAATTTCAAAATAAGTCATCGGTAATGGTATGGGCTGCCGTTTGTAAAAGAGGAAAATTTCCTCTGATTTTCATTGAAAAAGAAGTGAAAATCAACTCTGAATATTACCTAAAAATTGTTCTTCAAGAAAATGTGTTAAAAAAAGCAAAAGAAGTCTTCGGAGATGATTACTACTGCTTTCAGCAAGATGGAGCACCATCACACACCTTGAACTTGATACAGACTTGATGTCAGAGTAATTTGACTGATTTTATACCAAAAGAAGAATGGCCACCAACATCACCTGACCTTAATCCATCGGATTATTTTGTATGATCGGACATGCTAATGAAACTTAAGGATTACAAATATGGAAATATAACTAAATTCAAGCAAGTCATTCAAAAAATATAGGATGATATGTCCTTAGAGGTCGTGCGTGCTGCCTGCAGTGATTTTGAAAGACATTTGACGCTTGTAGTTATTGAAAAAAACTTTTTGTAATTGATTTATAAGTAACTGAATTATAAAATAAAAATAAAATCACTTTGCTATTTAACTGATTTTTTATTTTAGGCTTATTTTAATTTTGGACCGAATATATTTTTCACGGTATATATGTGCACACAGTCTGTTTTCTGTTTTGCTGGTCCATTTTTAAGACTGGCCAAGCGTCTTAGCTAAAAAACTAAATAGTTTATGCTTGCTATGAGTCCATATTTCATTTCCTTTCATTACTCTGAATACAAGCTATACAATTTGAAAAGAGAGTCAGCGCATATATTGTTAAAGTTTGCGTGGTAGATTCTCGTCAAGAACAGGAACTGATGGATCTTCTTTAACTAACCTGCTTTTGGTTGTGAAATTTCGCCACTATTTCATCCATTCCTTATCCTCATACAGATGAAAATCAGGGGTCGAATTACGGCATCAGTGATCGAGTAACTCGTCACGTAAAAATGAGCATTATTAAGTATAAACGATCATTCCGTCGTAATAATGATCGTTTTTACGTGACGAGTTACTCGATCACTGATGCCGTAATTCGACCTCAGAATCTTTAAGCCTTCAGCAGTGCTCATAGAAGACTTTCTAGATTTAAGTCTTGATCGTCGGTTAACGTTTAAGGTCCTCGTGTATGGTATTTATTATTTATTATTGGTTAGGCTCTGCGACAGACGCATATGGCACTGCGACCTAAAAGATATATTGTGCTTGGAGCCAGTAAGACAAGGAGATCCTCTATCTTCCTAATGAAATTGAGGATGTGTCCAGTCGAGGCATTACGAATGTCCTCTGGTGTTAGGAATTCTTTGTGGAGAAAGCGTTTTCTGACTCTGCAGACAGCCAAGCACTCACATAGTACGTGTTCGGCTGATTCGTCTTACTCTAAGCAGAGTCTGCATTCAGATTCCTGAACTATATTTAGTTTATGTTAGTGATATCTGAGGCTACAGTGACCGGTGAGGAAGCCGGCAAGTCTTCTGATATTGTCCCTTCTTTGGTTGAGAATATTTTTGTGGTTTTGTTCAGGGGTTGGATGACCTTTTTAGCCTGTTTGAGTCCCTGAGTGTTGTTCCAGTAGGATAAGAGGTTTTGTTTTTCCCAGGTGTCCAGACTCATTCTGAACGCGGAGGTAGGGATTCTGCAGAAGGGTTCGGCACCTGTGTACCTTCCTGAAGAGCAAGTTGATCTGCAATTTCATTGCCTTCAATTCCTCTGTGTCCTGGTACCCACCAGAGCTTGACTTTGTTTCGCTTTGAGAGGTCTTGGAGAGTATTGAAGCACCCTAGAACGGCCTTTGAGTTAAAGTAGTGGGAAATTAGTGCTTTAAGCGTTGCTTTGCTATCGGTGAATATAGTGATGGCTACCCCCTTTATGCTGGAGTCGAGAATTATAGTGGCGCAGGTATCGATGGCAGGTAATTCCGCCTGAAAGACGCTATGGTAATGCAAACTCATACTCAGCTCAATGTAAATACATTGTGATGCCCATAAGGAGATTCTACGCGTTGGAATAAGGGATTCTTCCTATTCAATCGATCTTGAGTATCTGAAAAGATTTGGAAGGGACATTTTAAATAGCTCCGCTACGTCGTGGATGTATTTACTTCTTCCTCATCATAACTGCTTCTGCATAGGTCAACGTTTAAGATGTGGTGGATGCTTTTATTGTAGATGTGTAGGTAAGCTTTTTTTTTTATTAGTTTACTCTTTCCCTGATTTGATTTTTATCTCCTCGACATTGTATTGGAGTTGGCTATAAGCACAAGATCGATCTCTAAAGTCAAGTCCAAGCACCAAAGTCGTTAGAGAAACCTTGCCAAGAAGACTTGAAAAATTCCATTCAAGGAGGCGCACTGAGTTAATAATGGAAATTGCAATGCCCTATCCGATAACGACTGATCGGTGCTGGCTATTGTTGGAAAATTTGTTATAATGTTTCCAGTTGTTGGGATACACTGAAGTTGGGAGCTACTGGTAGTATAATTCCCAAGTGGGTTGCAATCGACCGTTCTTTTGTGTGAACAGTGAACAGCTTCGATTCTCTGACCGTGGACGTGATGATAAGGCGCCCATACATGCTATAGAGTGACTTAGTAACATACGGATCTATAAATTCCTTGGACCAACCCTTAATACAGAGTGTAGAGATAGCTCTATTTATTACATTGTCAATGTGAGCGCAAACATTTAATCACGCATGTTCATAGGTCATGAATTGCATTAATTGAGCGAGCAAGTTATTGGTTATTGAAAAGATAATTTTGAGTGGCAGGCTGGCAGGGGAAGATGCTTACCAGAGTTAATCTTGCTGACATCGAATAGAGAAACTATTCAAATCACCCTACAGTGCTATGCAAATTAATTCGGATAAACACTTTTTCAAATGTTTTTGTAAGTTTACTAAAATGTTTGTTTTGAAAATTTGGTAGGTAAGTGCTTCATGAATTTATTGTGAGTTTGTGACAAATATGTACATATACAGGTGGTCAGTGAAATAGGTGTGACTCAATTGCTTTCATTAGTTTTGATTTGATAGTACATACTTATATGGCATAACATCCTTTGGAGTGACGAAACAAAGATCAATTTATTTTGCTTGGTTTCGGACGTATCGTGCGAATACCAAAAGGCAAGAAATTCGACCCCCGATTGACAAAGAAAAACGGTCAAACATGGAGGGGGCAATTTCATGGTATGGGGTTGTTTTTCGGGCAATGGTGTTAGTCCCTTATTTCGAATTGACATCGGTGAGTAGGTAGAGGTAGGTAGTAGTGGTTGAATCTGGTAAGCCTGCCAGAGACACAAGTAGCAAGGATGGGCCGTTTTGATACCACAACTCACGTGGCCTGGATGTTGATGGGCGTAGCTGAGAGTGTAGTTTTCAGATCCATCCTGTGGAATAAAGAAAGTTGATGATGTTGCAGAATTTTATGTGGGAAATCTCAGATAGTTCCTTGAAAAAGGGTTTTCCGAGAGTGCATTGCCTGGCTCTGGCAAGTGCCGGGCAGTCACAGAGAAAGTGAAATAACGATTCCTTTTCTTGTAAATTGTCGCAACTACGGCAGTTGGGGTTAACGGGATGCCTAAGTTGGCAGCGTGTAGACTAATTGGCCGGTGGCCCGTGCTAATTGCCTAGATTTTAGCTGTCTCGATGCGGTTTCTATTAGGTCATTCGTTCTGTTTTTATTGCAGGTGGGCCAAATCTGTCTAGATAGGTATAACATAAGTTGTAAGACTATTCAACCTAGAGTTGGCAATAAAGAGAAAGTGTTGGCAAATTTTGCCCTTGATGAGTCCTATCGGGAAGCAGACTGACTCCATAAGGGAGACATCCAGGGTAGAACCACATCTGGCTGACGCGTCGGCTCTCTCGTTCCCCTCTATGTTACTATGGTCGGGAACACAGAGGAGGAAGAGGACGAAGTAAGTGAGTGGAGCGTTTTGACGGCAGCCTGGCTGTCAATAAATATTAATATGTTCTTTGAGCTAGTAGGGCTGAGGCTAAGTCTCTTGCATGCTTTAACAACCCCAAGACCAGATTTGAGTATATGGATATCTTGGAGGACATCATGCTTCCATATGCCGAGGAAAACTTGATCTTTATCCAATTGAGAACTTGTGGAATGATTTGAAGCTGAGATTAGCGGGTCAGTTTTTCTCCAGTTGTGGGAACCGGTCCAAAAAGAGTTGTATGCTATACCTTTGGCAACATGTCAAAAACTGGTCGTTTCGATGCCACAACGAATTGAAAAAGTTCTAGCAAATAAGGGTGGATATTCAGGATATTAGGGTAAGGAAACGAAAACCGTTTGAATTTTCAAAAACACCTCGACAATAGTTAAAATGTTTACTGTTTTAGGTCAACACAACATTGGCTACGAGAAAACTCTGAATTTCTATGATTTTATATTTTTTATTTATTTATTTTTAAATTTAAGAGTTCTTAAGTTCATAAATTCTTGTTTATTAAGTTGAAATTAATTTAAGTTAAAAAAAAATTAAAACTAGTGAAGTACTTTTGAGAACCATGTTTCAAAAAAAAATTTAATTCGCAACAATTTTTTGACCACCTGTGTATATTTTCAATTTTTTTGATATTAGCTGTGTCAAAATCGCGTCATTGGAACACAGATGTGGATATTTCTTTGGCGAAGAGGTCCAAAATAATTGCTTAAGGGAGATTTCAGTTGATGTTGTAGTTAAAAATGCTACAGGTTTAAATGGAATGAGTCGTAGGGGCCATTGCGGCTGAAAACTCAAAACCCCAGCTCATGATGACAAAATGTTTGTCAAAAGCAGCATGATAAATCTGTGGAAGACAAGTTGCGATCTCCAAGGGACTTGGCATCCACTGATGTACAGATGGATTCTTCTACTGTTCGACGGTGTCTTCTTGAAATGGATCACAATGCAAGAAAACCGCTCAAGAAGCATCTCCTAACTGACGCCTTGAGGAAAAAAGACTGCAATAGGAGAGGAAACATCAATATTGTACCTCAGAGGATTGAAATAGAAGTATTTTTCTTAGACGAGAGCCACTGTAAGTCCAAGGATAAACACAATAGAACTATGCAGAGGATGTGGCGACACAGACGCCGAGGAGGGCACATTCCACCTCCTATGCGAGTGCCCTAGCCTTCGCAAAAATCGAAAGACAATCCTCGGAGAACATTTCTTCAGTGATCTGGGCGAACTGTCAAGCAAGCCACCGAGAACCATCCTGCAATTCCTTCGGAACTCGGGATGGTTCAGGGAGGCCAACTGAAAATAACAGCATTATTCCACTTAATTTTAGGTATCCCACACCACATCGGGGAACATAATGGATGCATTGAGATCCGAGTGAGGTTGTACACAATGCAACCACCCCTAAAACCTTACTTAAGTCCAGGGATACCGGATAAGTGTCGTGAAAAGTATTGACTATGAAAAGCTCCGGCCTAGCCATATTGTCCAAGCCCCTAAGCACCCACCAAAATTATGTTTTTGGGGTTGTTGGGGTCCTGGAAGTTTAAAACCAATCGAAGGCATGATGAATAGCACCAAGACTTCTAATCGACAATGCAATTTTCTAACAAAATTCTCAATAAAAATAAATAAAAAGTAAGCAATTGTTCTCATGTACTGAAATGGCGTGGCAACTCGCCAGAGACTCTTTGGGCCATTATCGAAGCGAGGGCCAGGAAAAAAGGATTGCACAACAAAAAGCTAACTTATTTCAGCATTTACTGAGGTATGGTTCCTTGACGAATAAATTAAAAAAATATGTGCGGAACTTTAATGTTTTCAACGCCCAACAGGGTTAAAGAATTCATTGATATTTAAGGTGGGCATATATAGTGTTAATCTAACATATTTGAAATATAACAAAATATCTCTAAAAATCTACTTGTCCCACTTAACTTGCGCAGCACTGTGTACAAACATAGATACATCAAAAGCAAAGACAAAGGTTTTTGAAGAATTTTATTAACATATGCAAAAGTAAACACATAACCTTAAGTTCATTAAGTTCCAGTCTTGAAGCAATCAAGTAAAATGTCATAAAACATTAAATGTCTAACCATACCTCCTAACAAAACTGGACTTGCGTTTACATTTGAGAATCTCCGTTTATTGCGTTACAAAAAATAGGGGAAAACCCCAAAGAGTTATAAGTTCATTCATGCTCAGTACCTGCAATGAAGTCAGATACGTAATTCATAAAATAATCCATTCACAACATTGGGAAATCCCATCTTATCTTTGAAATCATTTTTTTATTAACCTCTTCCGAAAGGGTTCCACATCCTTTGTAATTATTGCTAGGTACTTGTAAAATGAAGTTATAAACATACGTAGACAATCATTTTACTGAGAAGTGCATTCTGAGATCAATTACAAGCGCAATTTGGTAAAAATTTATCAATGCAAAATGTATTGAATGAAAATTATATGAATGAAAATACTCGTATGTAGCAATAAAAACTGTTCCATAAAGTAGTGTTATAAAATAATAAAATAAAGAAAAGACGGAAAGAAAAAGAGCAATTAGTAGCGTACAAGTAAAATTTAACCACCACATTACTTCCCCCTTTAGTAGGGACACACACAGGTAGTTTTCGTAAATATCTATGAAATTTGAAGTCGTTTTCCGTCTGTCACACGATCGTTTTCGATTTACAAAAAAAAAAAAAGAGGAGAATCAAGCACAAGGAACATTATTCCCATTCAAGGATTCAAGTAGCAGGATCTACCTGTAGTATTTGTTATTTATGGGATTCTGGCCACACCCCATCCTGTCTGTCCTAACCAATGAGGACGAAGAGTTTCCGTTTTATCCTTCGGGGTTGATCGTCGCCATGACTGAGGGATATCAAGATTTAGGGATGCGCGTATTAAAATATGTTTCTGAATCAGAAACTGTGCCATACTAATTCAAACAGTTGAAGTGAGTTGATCTCGCTGAGAAAAGTTGAATTCAAAAAAAAAATAAATATAAAATACTTAACACATTTGGTGGAATATAACGAAGACTGCAGGAAAGTTACAAAACAATGGATTCATATGAACACTCGAACGAACTCATTGATCAAAAATTCAATTCGGTGCGATTAGCTACAGCTGCATCAAGTAAGTTAGAAAACCACATAACTTCGTATTAAAATAAAAATTATTTTAATTTTTCTATTTAAGGTCGCATACTGTACCATGTGCCATGCAAAGTTTGTCGAGATCACAGCTCTGGCAAACACTATGGAATATACGCCTGTGACGGATGTGCGGGTTTTTTTAAACGTTCTATCCGACGGAATCGGCAATATGTTTGCAAGTCTCAAAAACAAGGATTATGTGTTGTCGATAAGACCCACCGGAATCAATGTCGCGCTTGTCGATTAAGAAAGTGTTTCGATGTCGGTATGAATAAGGATGCAGTGCAGCATGAACGAGGTCCCAGAAATTCAACGTTAAGACGCCATATGGCAATGTATAAAGACGCCATGATAACAGATATGCCACATTTATCACAAGAGCTTTTATTAAATTCTTCATTAGCTGGACTACAAATGCCACAGCCAATTGGTCTGCCACCAGTTGTTTTAGACCTATCAATACCTAGAATTGCGCAAACTCATAATTTTTATGCAACCACTGCTGCCTACATGAATTCATTAAACAGCCGATCACTTCCGCCAACACCACCTCTAATGGCAACTGAGCATATCAAGGAGACTGCAGCGGAACATTTATTTAAAAATTTCAATTGGGTACAAAACATGAGGACCTTCAAAGATCTACCTATGCCGGATCAATTGGTATTACTTGAAGAGTCTTGGAAAGAGCTTTTTATAATTGGCATGGCTCAGTGCTTGATACCAATCAATTTTGTGCAAATTCTTCTAACATACGAGTCAGAAAATCCAAATCGTGATATAGTTAGTGTTGTGTCCCGTGAAATTCATGTATTCCAGGATGTTTTAAATCAATTGCGTCATTTAAATGTCGACAACAATGAATATGAGTGTTTGCGTGAAATTGTACTTTTCAAAAAACCAGCAAACAGCATTTCCGGTCAAAATAGTGAAACTTCTGTTGAATCTCAGACACTTCTAGAGCCAATAAAAATTCTAAAACTCTACGAAGAAGCTAAGAACACGCTGCTTACATACATTCGAAGTGTTCATGCTACGCATTTAATGAAATACGATAATATTATGCAAACTGTAACTGAAATGAATAATGTGTCAAGTTTTACAATTGAGGAAATTTTCTTTCGAAAAACAATCGGTGGAATTACCATAGTACGATTAATTTCCGACATGTACAAGGCCCGAAGACAATGTGATTGAAAATTTAAATGCAATTTAAGAAATGAATTTAAATAGTTATAAGAGAATAATTTTAAGTTTAAATTAAAAATCTGTGATACAGCATACATCACAAATTAGATAAAAGTGACATGAAAAAAACAATTAAACAAATTGTGTAGCATTAACTTATAATGTTTTTGAAAGTTCTAAAAAAAGGTTCAGAGTCTGAATTTACTAGAACGAGGTTTCTTGCGTCCGTGATTTTCTGATCTTTAAACCGAAGGAGGTTCAGTCTTATGTTGCTGGGATTCGAAGACCCTCTTAAAAAAAAACACACACACACAATTGAAGCGCTTAGAAGATGGGGCCTAAGTGACATTTTTTGAAATTTGCATTTTGCAGACGAAAACTTAAATATCTGACTTATCTGGACTTCTCTATCGTCTCTAGATTATTATTTAGCTGTATATACGTTTTATTATTTGTATCAAAAGAGGTACAAGTAAAAAAATTTTAAACGCTGATTACTCAAATGTTTGAAAATGTCACTTAAGCCCTTCATGTTTTAAGCGCTTCAATTATGTAAATATAAATACGACCTTAAGAGCTTCAGAGTCTGAATTAACTAGACCAAGGCTTCTAGCGTCCGCGATTACTTGATCTTTAAACCTAAGGAGGTCGGTCTCAGGTGGCTGGGATTCGAATATCCTCTTTAAAAAAAAAACAAATACGACCTTAATAGGTTCTGAGTCTGAATTAACTAGACCGCGGTTTCTAGCGCCCGCGATTGCTTGATCTTTAAACCGAAAGAGGTTCGGTCCCATGTGGCATTCTTGTCCATTTGCTCGGTGTGGCTGAGCCAGAACATTCTCATCTTTAAACAGCTCGTAGAGTTCATGGATGTATCGTCTCTTCTATTCGCCCCCCACACTTTCAACTTCGTTAAAATTGGCAAGATCAGAATTTTGTAGAGCATTATTTTGAACCTTCGAATTAGGAATTTATAGCAACTATTGTCAAGGTGCCATTTGTGGAGTTTTATATTTGACCCCGAGGTATATAGATGAACTCCTTTCTGCCTCATGTACATATTTTTATTAATTATTAAATAAAGAAGTATAACAATAGTTAATGTTAAAAAAAAAAAAAAAGGAAAATACTGTAAGGCTGTAAATAAATGAATTGTTATAGAAAAAATAAAATGTATTTGATTTTTTTTTTACATTTTTACGAAAGACCTTATTAATTAGCATAAGTCAACACATCGTTTTTTGATTTTTTTTTTTTGATTCGGGTTTTACAAAACAGAAAACGTCTGAATGGAATACCAATCAAATCTACATAATAACGTATAGACCCTAAGGATATTCCATACACGCACACCTATCTATGTTTGTGTGAATCTCTCGACAAATGTATCTGCTTTATTTTTTTCGGAACACCTTTTAGTTGAAAAAGTCGATAGATCTCATATCTAAAGCACTAGTTACCTAAAAGGAAATAGCTCAATGTGAAGGGCAAAAAAAAAAAAAAAAAAATAGAAATTTGTCAGATGGGCATTCATCCCTTGCTAAGAGGGCATAACGCTTTGGTGCACAACAATGATTAAAAACGGCACTGATGACGGTATGATGAGGATTAACCCAAAACAACAATGCACATCCGAATACACGCAAAAGCATTTTCCAACAAATGAGGAGTCTATTATGCGAAGAGATAATAAAGGACCATTCGGATTTAAAAGGGCTCAGGAACAGGGTGTGCGTTCGTCAACGAAATAATTATTTTAAATCCTGATTATTGATTTGTGAAGTACTGGAAATGTCGTTTTTCACTCCCTGTTTCGCAGAGCGTTTATGGTGTACTTACCGCAAATCAATGGACAAAGAATTTGAAAAGTCATGTAGAAAATTTTTGCTTGATGTTGAAATGTGGATTGAAAATGTATGTATGTATGGGTAATCTGAGAGGTAAACCTGTTTTCTTTATGGAAATAAATGAATTTAGGACATTATTGAGTTTGATGCTTACCTATATGTGTGTTTAAAGGACGAGAGAGTTTGTTTAGTTTTGATGATGTCTATGTACATACATACATCCTTTTGGGAACAGTTTCTAACGAAGCTAATTAGGTGTCAAGTAAAATCAAATTGCGACCAGCTGTATACATCTACACTTTCTGGCGGGCACTTTGCAAAAGATAGCCAAATTAGTTAAATAGGTAACATTAGTATCGCTAGATGGTTGAAACTGGAAACAAAAACTTAATATTAATCCCCATTTTCTGACTTCGACCTAAACTTCCAAACTCTCATTTAATCATAAGAAAGTTGAGTCTTGAGCTAAGGTTTGAAATTCTCTGCACAAAATGTCATGCTGTTTCGTCCCGGGGTACCTGTAGAGACATCGACGACAATGAAAAAGTCGATGAACTGGCAAGAATAAGATCAAAACCGAACCAAACAATGGCCAATCACTCAGTTATGTCCCTTAGAGAAGCTCTAAAAAAAACACAAAAATTGATCAAAGAAGATGTGGCCAGAATTCAGTAAAGAGAAACAGAATAAATACTTACGCTGAAGAGATCGTGATCAACAAACTCACATGTTACAACCTACTGGCGGTCCAACTTAAAAGAACGTCGCTAATTACGACCGACCTCTGCAGAAGCTGTGATGACATAGATGCGGAGGAAGTCCCGACGCACTTCCATTGCAACTATCCATAGGGATAAAGGAGTTTTCCATTACCGCTGGTGTTCCGCAGGGTTCCGTCCTCGGACCGTTACAATGGAATATAATGTACGATGATATACTGAGACGGTCAATTCCCGATGTAGTACAAATCATAGCTTTGCTGATGACATAGCGATAGTGGTTACAGCGCAAACCTTAGACGAGCAAGATTTAAACGCAAACGAGACTATCGCACCTGTCAAAGAATGACAAGAATCAAAAAGATTAGCTTTGGCAGAACACAAGACAGAGGCAGTCCTCATTAGTAGCCACAGAACAAGAGAAACCATCAAAGTCAAGGTGGGGAGCTATGGGTTAGGTTAGGTGTGGTGGTGTGAGATACCTAAACAAAATGGAATGGATTGTTAGATTATTTTCAGTTGGCCTACTGGACAGTTCGCCCAAATCACTGAAGAGATGTTCTACGAGGATTATCTTTCGGTTTTTGCTAGGGCTTGGGCACTCGCACAGGACGTGGAATGTGTCCTCCTCGGCGTCTTTGTCGCCACATCCTCTGCATAGTTCTGTTGTGTTCAAATATCAAAGAAGGCTTCAAATGTACACTCGGCGCTTTCGAGAATGTTGCCAAATACTGGGGGCCCAAGAGGCACCAGGAGACAATTACTGGCTAGAGTTGTCAGCTCAACAATGCTCTGCGCATCTTCAATCTGGGCGGATGCGTTAAAGGTAAAAAAAACTATTTATAGTTCTAGTCTATAGACCAACCGCACTTAGAGTGATATCGACTAACAAGACAATCTCGGACGAGGCAGCGTACGTCATCGCTGGTATGACCCCCATAGACATCCTAGCTGATGAGGCAAAAAGAGTTCGGGATGGAGGAAACGAAAACATTACAGTTAAAGAACTTAGAAGATAAAAGAGGACAGTATCTTTAAGAATGTGGCAACAGCGATGCAATACCTCACACAAGGGAAGGTGGACATTCAAACTTATCCCCAGGATAGACCCCTGGATATGTAGGAAACATGGCGAAGTTAACTACCAACTGACGCAATTTCTGTCAGTCCACGGCGGCTATCGCCGATATCTCCATCGCTTTAGACTCGATGACTCGCCAGAATTCCCAGCATGTCCGGGATATGACAAAGACCCGAAACATGTGGTTTTTTACTGCTCAAGGTTCCTTGAGGAAAAACAAAGATTGGAAAGTAAAATGAAGAGTACACTTAATACCCCAAATATAAGCGGGACGCGGCAAGCACATCATCAACCCGTATACAAACTGAGGTCAGACAAGCAGAAAGTCTAGAAAGAAGAGGGCGACAAACGCAGACAAAGACGGCCGTGTAAACTGGATATCCGTGTAAACTAGATACCCCGCGAAGTAATGCCTGGTGGGGCGAGGTACTGAGCTAGCGGAGGTTAGGTTGAGTCAGCAGGAATCTGACACTATCGTGCAACTTGGTGCCTATGCAAGGCCGAGCAGAACCAGGATATAAAACCAAGGCTAAGGTCATTTAGAAATTCGTGATGAATTTGGGGTGGTTTAGGGAGGCGACCAAGAGAAAACAACTAACCTCTTCTTAATTCCAAACAGTAACACTAATGTAGAATCCCACAAGGGAGAGCCCAATGGATCCATAAAGATCCGAATGAGGCGGCGCCTAACATCCAAGCTGGTTTAAGGAAAAATATTGAACAGTAGACAACATTTGCACGTTGACAAGCATTGCCAGGACATATTTAGACAAAGGAAAAAACTGTATGCGTTCTTCGTGGATTTTAAAGCAGCTACTGACTTTATTTACAGAAAACCACTTTTTTACAAACAAAGTAATCTGGGAGTGTCCACAAAAGTCCTCAAAATAATACAAAGCCTCGTTGAGGAAAATAAACCCCACTGTCTGGGATGGGAAAAGCAGAGTTGTCTGTCTTTTTTCATTGTTCTTAGACGATTTACCAACGATCTTTCCAGGAGGAATTGTGTTCGTCGTCGTGCACAGACGACATCGTCATCTTGGCGAAAACCCAAAGGTCATTGCAAATGATGATCAACAAACTACAGCTGTACGGCAATATATGGAACCTGTATTCCGAAACGGAACAGGTCGAGATGAAAGATGAGTTTTCCACAACGAATGCCTTGAGATAGTGAAACACCCCGCCTATTACGATGTTTCGCTTGTGCAAGATAATGTGGAGCGAAAGCCTACAAGAGTTGCTCATTAAAATAGAGAAATCAAGATGAAAAGGAAGACCGAACCTCCGGTTTAGAGATCAGGCAATCGCGGACTCCAGAAACCTTGGTCTAGTAAACTGGAAGCAGCATTTCTGGGACCGTAAAGGATGGGAAGCGGCATAAGTTCAGTCTCAGACCCTCAAAGGGTCGCTGGCCTGATACTGTAAGTAAGTTAGTTTCAGTTTTTCAGACAGAAGCAAACACCGAGGACTCATTTTAGCTAAGAAGTTTTTATGGATACAAATTTCCGAATGCGCTACAAAGGCCTTTATTCCAAAAAAGCAGTGAATCCCAGATGCCTGAAATCATGCATTGACTGTACATTGTAGTCGTGGGACGATCCTCATCCGGTCGGTTCTGGAAAAACTAACTTGCATAAGAGTTCTCAAGAATACCCAACAAGTGGCTTGCCTCAGCATCACGTGTGCGCTGATAATTTTTCCAACAGCTGCGCTCAGAACCATGCTGTACATACTGCTAATAGACATTTAGGGTATGCAGCAAACCAAAAAAAGGACCTTCCGGCACCAGCCGCAAGAGGTAGGTGGATTTCTTTCGTATGCAACTTTTAAATCATATTAAAGTAATTCAAAATGGTGGATCCAAGACTGAAATTATAATAAGTACACAAAAACGAGCATACATTTTCAATTTCAACGAAATCGGAGCAATTTTAAAGAATTTCAAGATGGCGGACATTTTTTAGCAAATAATACTTATAATTATTACCCTTGTCATACTAGTAAAAAAAGATGCAAAAAGTTTGTCAATGCGTAATTTGAAAAATAGAAAGGGGCGTGGCACGCCCCCCGCTCAACAGATCACGCCCATCTACGAACTCAGCCGAGATATTTTTCATCTGACGTAAATGGGCGTGACACGCCCCCCTCTCAACCGATCTCGCCCATCTACGAACTCGTGTTTACTATGGAGGTCTTGAAAAGTTGCATTCAAATTTTTTGAAAGTTGCGTCATGAGGACCTCTGCAATAGGTAGTATTTCTTCGAAATCCACCTAAAATGCGGGTTTAGGGCTGAGAAAACCTTGCAAGTTTGTGGGAGATGCCTAAATTCTAGAAAATATGACTTCAAGATGCACTACGAGCACACAATACCGGATACATGTTGCCGAAGTCAGCCAGAAATCATTTGCGTTGAATTTATCAAGATTTTTACGGATGGCTCTTAGAAGGAGTTGGTGTTGGTGTCTTTCGGTAGAACTTGACATTCACAAATTGTAGTTTGACTGTAGTGCTTTAAAACTAACTCATGGCTGAAGATTAATTTCGTATCATGTTCGGATATTTTGATTTATATCGACAGCGATCACATCCCTTGCATCCAGCGCAATGAAATGTAGAGCACTGAAGGATTTCCGTGTGTCTCTGAATGAGATTGGAAAATAGCACAACGTCATACTCTGTTGGATCACGACATTTGCGGTTACTGCGCGGCTGATGCCAGAGAATGCTCTTTAGGTACAAATCTCCAATGACATTTTTTGAAGACCTGATCCGCATCGATGCTCTCTCTGTTGGGAGGAAATCATAGACTTAAGAGGTCGAAGGCGTTAATTAACGTCATAACAAAGCACTGCATCCTAGGCAAACATGCTTAGCGTTTGAGCATTGTCTGCAACGATTTCAGCATGACCTGCTAGGATAAGGAATCGGAAGAATCTATCGTACACTTTCAACATCAGAAAACCACTTAAGGCAATCGTCTCTCGAATGATTTAAATAAACTGAACACTGTCAATGCCGCTGATCTAAACTGTTGTATGTATGTATATATGGCGGGACAGCTCATAAAGAGCCAAGGCCTAGCTTCTTACAACCATTCGTGTTATGTATGTTATATTCTTCGCACGAATGGAAGGGACCTACAGTTGTAATGCCGACTCCGAACGGCGAATTGAGAAGCTTTTTCACTCTTATATACTCTTGCAGGTGTGTCATGCCTACGAAGAGGTGATGGTTTTGAACATCGAACCTATGTTTCTCGCTTAGCAGCCCAACGCACTAACTACTAAGCCGCGTCGACCACACTGCATGTGCAAGTACTAAACTGTTACCTTAAGAAATCTAAATAGTTTTGGAAGTAGATTGGGGTTGAAAAACTGAGATCACAATTAACTTATGTACTTTAGATCTCAGTTCAGCTTCAAACTTTCAATATCGAACGCATAAGCACGCAGAAGAAAAAACTCTTCACTTTGTCATCATCAAACATGCCACGCCAGTTACCAATTAATCCAATGTCACACCATAAGGAAGGAAGTAACAGAGACTATTTTGGGCTGCCAACCACCCCAAAAAGAAACGTATGTATGAGTGTATGAGTGGACTCTATGGGAAAAAGATAAAAAACAAGAGGAGTACGGACAAACATTGTATCGGAAGAATACCGACGCAAAAGATTTAAAAAAATGTGAAGGTCTACACGGCCATGCACTCTTCGAAACAATAAAAGAAGCCTAGTTACCAATTTTAACGGGGTAGTTGATCCTTTTAAAGAGCATTTTCAGCATTTAAGCTATTCTGTAGATGAAGAAATATTGGTGAATCAATTGACTGCTGATGAATCTAGTGTTTGAAATGAATTTCTATACTAGAATGGGTGAAGGGGTAAGTCACCACGGCAGAAGACATAGCCTTTTGCACCAATGGGTCCATATCCGAGATCACCAACACCAGAGCGGACATTGTCAGCGACACTCTAGGTATCAGTTGTTCATAAGGAATCAGAAATCACTACAGCGTATTCCAAGCCGAGGTCAATGCCATAATCCAGAGGGCAGAAATTATCTAGAACATGAATAAGGTCGAAGAGGAAGTAACGGTTCAAAGCAAAATCCAGGCGGTCAGGAAGACTCTGGAGTCAACAACAATTAAATCCTTTTTTATAATTCACTAGCGCTAAAGGGGTTATGAATACCCTTAGGTTTCAGTCTTTTTGCTCCGAGTGTGGTGTCCAGAATGGCTGGGGAGAATTATTGGTACTGTTGCCATTGCTTATAATTCACAGTATTTCTTTCCAACAACCCGATTTTATTAGTACGATCAACACTTTCAAGCCATGTGATCACCCTACTGCCAGTATTATGTCTATGCAGTGGAGCTGACGTCAGCTTTCTTCGCAGTTGATCGACTTTTTGTTTGACATCGGGATTCGAACCTGGAACCTTCAGCGTGACAAGCGATGATGCAACCACTACACCATGGCCACCCCCATGATGACCTTTCTGGTAAAGTTTTGCAAAATATATTTAAATGGGGTATCGGAGACCAATACGGTCTTGATACTATTTTGAGTCTTGATGGTGTAGTGAGTAGTTTGTCTGTATATGCGGTTTCGAACCCGATCAGAGAACAGTAACCAATAGTCACAGAAAATTAAAGCGAAATGAACAAAATCCAAGCACTACACCAAAAAAGGACAGGAGTCTGAGTGCTTTGAGATTTGAAGATTTCCTTTCAAAGTAATAAAATGCTCGGTTCGTTTTCGTTTTCAATGCATTTTTATTTTTAAATTCATTAATTCTTAGGAGCTAGACAAAAAACGCTTAAAACTAGCTTAATTAACTCAACTATGCTATTCTAACTTACAGGCCCTACACGGACACTCTAAGCTAAACTTAATTCTTATTTTATGTCTTTCGACGTAACCTAACTTATACTTTACTTATACAATCTAAGGACTATCGGGCTACGTTAACAACGGGCTGCGGTGGATCCAACTGGACCTCTTTTGGCACTTTTTTAGATAAAAGGAGTTTTATTTCCTTGAGGTCGCTCAATCATTGACACGCAGAAAGACTCGGTGTCGCTCACAACAACTGGACGTGGAGAAAGTTGAATTTGTCCGTCACCTGCTCTGTGAATGTCTTACTCCAACTAACATTCGATTTCGGACTCTTGGTAGTTGTTTGTTTTGACGATTTAGGGAACTTTGGTAATATTGAGTTGAGAAGCCATCCTATCTTGTTTTATCTGCATTTTAACAGAGTTTTCTAACGACGTCTACCAAAATTAAACAAGATCTTATTCCTCAAGTTGACCTTTCTACAATAAGAAGAAGACTGCTAGAGGCGAAATTGTTTGTAAGGGTCGAAGAAAAGTACTGTTGTTGCAACCACGACACAGTAAAAATAAAAAACCGTTTGCTAAGGACCATTTCAATTGACCGATAACCAAATGGCAACACATTTTGTGGTCAGATGAGTTTTTAGTGGTCTTATTTGGCTCCAGCGGACTAAGACAATACATAAGAAGACCAAAGAATGCTGAATACAATCCTCGGTTTGTGAAACTGTAAAACACGAAGGTGCAAAACCTAATGTGTGGGGTTGATTTGCTTATTACAGTGTAGGACCTCTATACCGGATAAAAGGCACAGTAGATGCAAAATTGTATGTTGAAATCAAGCAGTCGGTCATGCTTCCTTACGCGGAATGGAACATGCCACTTTTATGGATCTATCAGCAAGATAATGACCCGAAATACACTTGCGAATTAGCCAAATCCTGGTTTTCAAACAATGGGGTCAAAGTTATGTAGTGGCCGGCCTTTATCCTATTGAAAACCTCAAGGCCGATGTTAAGGGAGGTGTTTTCAATGCAAAACCTAAATCCGTTGGGGCATCATGATCTGCAGTGCAAACTGCGTTGGCGGCCATTCCACAGGAAGGGTGAAGGCGTCTGGTTGAATCCATGTCACGTCGATGTGCTGCTGAACTTGCAAACAAAGGCCAATCAACAAAATATTAAACTATTTTAGGACTTTCAATACTTTTTTCGCGAAAAAAAATGAATTTTTAAGACTTATTTCAACTAAAATACACTGCTTATGTAGCACTGCTATTGTTTTGCACACAGTTGTATGTACCTATATCTTCCAAACAGGCGGTACAATACAGGACGAACATCGGATCCAGTCGGATTTACACGGCATAACCCCAGCCACAAATGCACTTTAGGATTTGAATGCACATTTATCAACTGCAGTATGAATATTATTCTGTATTTAACATATGTAATGTGCATAGGAATGTGGGAACCTATACAGGTATTGAATATTGATGTACTACATTTCAAAATCACTCACTACGTGAACATTTTTAAGTAACAATTTTTGTTTAAAGTTCGAAACTTCTTTCACTGATTTCGATACTACTCGCAGTTCAATATTCTTACTCTTCACTTCACAAAGGTGGCACTTATTTGCTTGATGATACAATTGAGACTTAAATTCTACATTACGAAGGGTTTTCTTTTGTAGGACCTTCGAAAACTCTTCAGATTTTGCACAAAAATGTTGATACATTGAATGCCATGCGGTATGTAAGCAATCTTTTTCTGTAGTCCCAACCACAAAAGTGGTTGTTCCATGCGACTTTAACGTGAGAATGGAACAAACTTAAGGGTGACGCCATTGTCTTGATTTCAATTATGGTGGTGAACATGCAACAGTTCAAGAGCAATGAGTACTGTTGAAATGACTTCAAGTGTTTACGGTTAAAAGTGAAATTTTGCTGATGAAAAAAGAAACCCGACTTAAAAAAAAGGGACTTTTAGTATACCAATCCGTGTTAGAATTTGTTTGGTATGTAATTTGAACTATTAGATTGCTAGTGTCAATTAATTAGGGCAAGCAGATTTCTAGAGATATATATTTTTTTATTATCAAACCTAGATAGGTGGCGATGGTATAGTGGATAGCGTGTTCGCTTGTGACCCGACCTATGCATGTTCGAGCCCGGTCGGGGAACAGCAACAACCACGAAAAATAAAAAAGGTGTTTCTGCCTGGGAGCACAATTTACCGAAAACGAGTCTGAGTGCTCTTGGGATTTGGAAATTTCATTTAAAAAAAAAGGAAGTAGGCTTATGAATCTGAGCCTTTTAAGAAATTATCGGCTCATTTGTACTACGAAAATCAATTAAGATCTTCGCCGGTGGATGGAATTTAGACCGCGTGAAACTAGGCCGCGCAAGTTACATCCGGTAACCCGATGACAGGAAACGTCAGGCCGCAAATATTAGAATTTGTCAAAAATATTAATCATTCTCGACGCAGCATAAATGAAACAGTCGATGCAGCATTTAAAAGTTAAACAAATAATGTTAACACAGCAAACATTATTTGTTGACCGAAATTTGCAGTATCAGCAGTTTCGTATCCTTTGCGATCGATAATGACTGCATACAAAATTGTCATTCATAAATCTGGCCTCTAACAATAAAGTGATCTTTAATTACTGAAACTCGTTTTTAATTTCATTCGCTTAATACGAAAACACACATTACTTGCGCAGCCTAATTTCACGCGGTCTAAATTCCATCCATCATTGAGAAGACGAAAACCCTTCGAATTAGCGCAGCACTGAAAACGTAAAAATTAGAAAACGCACATTTATACGAGCGTTATGGAATGGCAACAATGAACGAGCGTAGGAGCGCTCGGAGTGAATTCTATTACCCAACGTCCTGAGTGGTCTAAATCAAACTAATGTTCCATTCGCCTAGTGATGTATGTGCATAACTTCTTTCTTGTGAGCTCATGAGAGACGCCCAGTGGGTGGAACTCTCCGTGCTCAATCCCAGTCTTCTTGCATGGAAGTTAAGCATATTATGCCCGGTGATGATACCTATTAGAGAAGATAGGGAGTTTTAGTGAAGGAAAAATTGCTTATTAGTCCCAGTGACTAGGTCGCAGTAGCTTGGAAGGATCTCTGTCCACAGGCGTAGAACTTGGCCATCCGAGCATAATCACTGGGTATCGTCACCTGGGATGGAGAAACTCGGATTAAAAAAAAAAATCATATACGAGTATGTTTATAAATATTTTGGATTAGTACTTAATATGCCCACCTTTGAACCAGTGGAGGGGACGGAGTATCTGCGTCGAACTGTGCTTAAGGCCTTACTCAATACTCTTACTAGATCCAAAATAATTCGAGAATGCAGGTCTGGTTGGAGTTCGTTTGGAAAACTGAATTTGCTAAGACTTGTCTGGGTCCTTGGACACAGCGGGATTACCGAAATTGAGGTCTCCGATGAGCTTGCTAGGCAAGGTTAAGAGGAGCCTTGAGCTCACGTTGGGTTTGCCCGTATCTTCGGTGAGGGTTTCTATCGATGGTTGGGTTCCTAGCAAATACAACTGTAGATGGCATGACTCTCCAGGATGCAGGCAGACTAAACAGGTCCTTCCCGACGTCCGTAAGAAATCCGCGGCATTCTTGCTGTCTCTCAGCAGAAAAGACTGCAGAGAACTTATTGGCATTATAACGAGACATTCCTCCTTTGCCAAACATCTCAACGCGTTAGGTTTCAGTGACCCCACTGTCTGTGATGCTTGTGAAGAGGGCGACGACACTGCGGAACATTTCCTATGTGATTGTCCTGCCTTTGCTCGTATCAGGTGGCAGATTTTTGGGGCTGATGTAAGCTCCTTATCACTGAAGCTCTTACTCGACTTTCTTAGAAAGACAAAGAAAACACAGTAAAAGGGTTGTACCTGCTGGTAGTACAATGGACCTGTTTTTGTGTCTGAGTGCTCCGGGGTGGTGTTCCAACAGGAAAAAAAAACTAAACAAAAAAATGCCCACCTTTAGCATCAAAAAGTTACTTTACCCTCTTGAGCGTTCAAGATATTTAAACATAGTTTCGATTTTTTCTTCATGGAACTATATGCTGAAATAAGCCCACAGATTCTCAATCGGATTGAGATTAGGCGAGATGCCAGGCCATTCCAACAGATTAAGTTCTCCTCGAAGAATTGATTTTTTTTTCGATGTGTGGCATTGATCATGATGTTATAAAATTACATTTTCGGTTGGAAGTCCATTCTTAAAAGTCCAAATAGTAAAGCCTATCTCTATTCAACCCTATTTGTCCAAGGTGTTTGAGAGGGTATTGCAAAGGCAAATTAATTCACATATTCGTTCAAATAATCTGTTCTCTTCAATGCAATCAGGTTTTTGGAAAAATCACGGTTGTATAACAGCGCTTATTAGAGTTGTAGATGATATTAGGGAATCGTTACTTTACTTTACTTATCAGGTCAGCGACCCTTGTAGGGTCTGAGTCTAAACTAATGTCGCTTTCCATACTTCACGGTCCTGGGCACGCTGCTTCCAGTTTACTAAACCAAGGTTTCTGGCGTCCGCGATTGCCTGATCTTTAAACCGAAGGTTCCGTCTTCTTTTTCTTCGTGCACTAGGTGGCTGGGATTCAAAGATCCTCTTAGCTGGAGCATTCTCGTCCATTCGCTCCATGTGGCCGAGCCAGTGCAGTCGACGGATTTTTGCCTCCCGGACTTCATCCATATCTTTATACAGCTCGTAGAGTTCACAGTTATATCTTCTCCTCCATTCGCCCTCCTCGTAGACGGGACTTAATATTTGACGTAGAATTTTTCTTTCGAAGGATCCCAAGATCTGCTCCGCTGTCTTGCTTATCGTCCAGCATTAAGCTCCATAAAGCAAGACTGACAAGATAAGGGTTTTTTAGAGCATGATTTTGGACCTTCGAGTTAGGAGTTTTGACACTAGTTGTTAAGACAAACTGAAGTAGCAGCGGTTTCGTAAGGTTATCCTTCGTCGAATCTCCACTAGGGTGACAGTTTTCTTCCGAGGCAGTTAATTTCCGCGTAACAATATGTTTTTTACGTAGTTGATCAACGCACAACCGACAAAACCGGTCGGGGTAAAAGAACATGTCTTCTTGCCTAGAACACGGCTGCATACTTTAGTTTATTATTCAGCGGATGCTGAGATAGCTATCCAGGAGCGCCACGTGGAGGCTGCATGTCAACTTGAACTGCACAGTGATAGGGATCGTACCTGGCATCTCACCTAGTTGATACCCTGTACCAGTTTGAAGTCTTTTGCATTCAAATGAATGCAAATAAATGAAAATGAATGGGAATGCAACTGAATGCAAAAGACTTCAAATGAATGCAAAAGAATGCAAATGAATGGAAATATTGACTGCCATTCATTGAATGCTCATTCAATGACTTCAAAATGAATGGTGATTTAAAGTTATAGGTCACCATTCAAAAATAAAGTCAATGAATGAATTTATTTTTCAGTAGAATCATAAGAGTTAAATTCTCAAATGAATGCATTCTTTTACAGCTCTAGTAAGTATTATATTAATTCCCTATATTAAAATCATATCTTTTAATACTATTTAAAACCCAAAAATATCACTGATGATAGTGCAATGGACCTATTTTTGCGTCTGAGTGCTCCAGCGTGGTGTTCCAACACCCCGACAGAAAAAAAAAAAAAAATCACCTTTTCCCAACGGGGTGGTGGAAATTTTTTTTAACTGAAATTTATGTAATTATAGGTGGTATTAAGTTATAAAAAAAAGGTCTTGTTGATGAAAAATAAATAACTTGGTCTTGGGTCTCAGGAGGATATACTTTTAACCACGTTAGTCGTGGTTCACAAAAGGGTAGACGTTCGGTTATTGGTCGAGTGTCTTTGAACCATCACCTCTGCTTTCCTCCTTCCTTATGTAAAAACAAATATTAATTTTTTATTTCTTTTATTTTATAACTGAAAAAATAACAAATAATTATTATCACTTAATGCGTAACGGTAGCATCATCTTCTTCGGACGCGTCCAATGCATCCTCACTTCCATCAACTGAAGATTCTAATTTAAGCAAACTGTTTTCTAATGAAGCGAGGAACGAGCTATCCCTGTATTCAGGCCAACTACGAAACTGACAGAACAAAGTAAGCATTTGACTAGGCGACAAGTCTCCGAAATCCGTGTATATGTTTATATGTGGATAATAGTTACTGTTGTTCATTTCCACACAACGAGTTGAATATTTTGGCAGAAACTTAGACTTATCACATGGAAACATATCCTTAGGTATTATAGATTTCTCTGATTGTACTATAAGACGCGGTCCACAGCCAGGAACATATTTTCTACGTAGAAAGAAAATTTAATAATTTATATGTGCATATGTACGTATGTATATTAACTGTTACCCTTTACTAATTTACATAATAATAAAATTGTGAAGATAATTTCTTTTCTTTTTTATAAATTTCTTGCTGGATACTCTTTATGATCGAAACAGAACAAGAGATACATGGTATTTTATTAAAAATGTATTCACTTGTTTGCATGTGCATTGCTTCAACTGAAAGTAGAACTGAACTGGACTTCGCCAGCGAACCGATAAAGCAATTCTACATTTGCAATTTTGTCCCAAATATTGAGAAACACTGCAATTTGGCCAGCAAGTTACAATAACAATGTTGAATCCGTACGATTATATAGGAACCAACACTAACGAGCATAACGTCTCGGTATTCAACAACCCTCTGAAAATGTAGTTTGTCATGAGAAACTTCTCAATCGACCGTTACAAAAACATATATTTGGGGCGACAGCTTAGCCTAGCCTCTCATGTTGTGCGTGATGTATTTTTCGTACAAATGAGATACCTACGGTTATTATAGCCGATTTCGATGAAAAGCTTAATCATGACAGATTATACTCTTGGAGGTTTATCATTGCCTGTGGAGAGGTGGTACAGCGAAAGAAAATGTTTGACTTATTTTTTTAGGCTTGAATGTATTCGCTCGCTTAAAATACAAACAGTCCATCACCTCACAATCCAATAATCCGTATGCGATTCAAGATCTTTAAGGTAACATTCTTTGGAAATAATATCAATTATGAGAACATTTAATCGAAAATTTGGCTATACAAATCAATGCCTGTCCAAAGAACAGACGAGGTAATTGTATTCCGAAATTTATTTTCAATTGTTTGCTTTCTACTGACGAACAAATAGAACAATTACTCATTTTACTTATATAATTTCCTGTCACTATTGGGTCAAACCTTTATAAATATGTAAATAAGTAAAGGTCTGTGTTTCAAGTAAACATTCGATGTATAAGAAAATATTTAGCTTGATATACTCACTCTAAATTTGGTATGACCCGATTTCGACGGCTAATACAATTTTGCCTTGCGAAATACCAAAGCGCTTGAATATCCTCCATAGCACAAAGATCATACAAATTCCTCCTCGGAACAATTTTGACCAAATACAAATAGTCTGGATTAATTGAGTTTACCTATTGAATTAAAAAAAAAATATTTATGAAATTGAATTTAATAAACTAGTAAACATTGTCTATTCGTTGAATTTCGTTTGTGTATTAATCCTTTACCCGTTTAGAATACTTTTCTAATAGATAGATAGATAGATTTTATTATTCCTGAATTAATTTACAAATTGTTTATTACATTTAAATTTAAGATATGGCTTAACGACGTCTGCCCGAGTTTGACATGATCTATATAATGGATAAAAAGATTCTTCTATAAACTATCTTCTTTATTTCAGTGCTTTTTTTACAGTAACTGCACAATTTATTCCAGTCAGTGCCATTCAAAATAGGTCTGACCTCCCCTTCCTCCAAAACTCGCTTCCCAAAGGTCTGAAGTCTGAGCTCCCTTAAGATAGGTTAAAACGGTGGTCCAAAGAATTAACTAACCCATACGTGACCAGGTCTCTCTACATTACATTCGTCCGCCCCCTCCTAGAGTGCGCCAGTCAAGTATAGTCCCCTCATCATCGTGTTCATGTTTCGAGAATCGAGAGTATTCAACGCCGTTTTCTTCGATTCGGTCTTCGAGCTTCGCCCTGGAACGATCCTCTTATCTTACCTCCCTATCAAAACCGTCTCAACCTCATTAACTTAAATACCCTTGAGGAACGCAGAGATGTAGCCGACATTCTCTTTATTCAGACTGCTCTCAGGTCACGTTGAAAGCGCTTCCCTTCACAACTCTATTTTCCTCAAGACTAACCCTCGCAATCTACGAACCCCTCGTCTCTTCTATTTACCGACCTACCACACCTCTTATGGCTCGAACGAACCAATCTCCCGTATGCTCCGAAAGATAAACTCTGCCCCTACCACCTTCGACTGCAATCGCTCTACGCCTTCCCTTAAATTCGATCTCCTCCACCACCCCAACTAATCTTAGTTTTTAAGTTTATATTTAAGTTAGTTCTAAGTTTGTTTAGCTTGTATTAAGCCTACACAACAATCAAAATCAATAGGGTATCTGCCCAGAAAGTGATATAAATTTTCTCTCTCTCGCAGACTGCCCAAAGAGCAAGTTATTGGCAAATCTTCCCGAGGTGGAATAAAATTTAAATTTAATAACTATCCTCTGGCTTTGGTATCTTTCGTGGAAGTAAAGTTCTTTTCACATAACTTGTGGTTTAAGTTCGCATATATTTCCCGGTTCAAAGAGCTTGCTACATTTTCGATGCTATTTGCATGCATCTTCTCATCGACAGCAGAAATTAAATTATAAATCTCTTCCTTTCAGTGAGTGACATTTTTTG
This sequence comes from Criorhina ranunculi, assembly GCA_951813785.1. Lineage (NCBI taxonomy): Eukaryota > Metazoa > Arthropoda > Insecta > Diptera > Syrphidae > Criorhina > Criorhina ranunculi. Next base: position 51,967,217 of record OX638381.1, on the reverse strand, counting down.
CATTTAAATTTAAATTGTATCCGCCGAGCCTTGAGAGTTTGTGCCATTCCTCAGCAAACAGTATTTTCGCCTCAATAACGTGGTTTACTACGTGTTTAATCAACCTTTCATCTTTCAAGGATATCATTTTTAGTATGTAGTTGAAATGGAGTTTAAGTGTTTCCGTGAATAAAGATGACAGACCTGTTTTAACCAACAGCATGTTATTTGGTGTAAACTGCGGTAGTTTAAATACTCTTTTTAAAAAGAACCGGAGTAGCTTCTCTACTGTATCGTATGGCTTATAGCCTCACACTTGCGCCCCATACATCATGATTGATTTTGATACAGCCTGAAATACTTGATAATAATTGATTCCAATTGATATTTGTCTGTCTTCCAGACAGTTCTTCCAGGCTGCACTTATCGCCGATTTAGCTACTGTAAGTTTCTCCTTAAAACGTTATTCCATATTCAAATAACTACATATGTTCATACTTGTGCTCCAGATTTCACGTGAGCACATGTACACGTACTGCACGTGTATTTAAGATGTGCGTGTATTAGCACGGGTACACGTGTCAGACACGGATACACGTGTATTTAGATACATTTTATAATGAAATGCTTCAGGTACACGGGCCAAGTGCGTGCACATTATACACAAACCAAATTCACGGACCAAGTACGCGCACATCATACACGGAACACGGCCCGAGAACAAGCAAATCATACACGAAACGAACCAAATTCACGTCATAAATTCACGTGTATCTAAATACACGTGTACCCGTGTCTATGATTGCATGTTTCACGTGTACACGTGACACGTGTAGTTCATACTCAAGTACTTGTATGATTTCACTGTTTCTAGCTCCTATCCATCAAAAAACCACTTTTCATTTCTGGCATACTTTCCTCCACCTTTCCTGATACATATTTGGCTTCGTTGCATACGTTACATTGTATGGCAGCTTAAGTATATTAATGTGAATAAAATGATCGCGATTACTACAATCTATAACATGTAACAAATGTAACAGAAACTTTTGAAAAACAAAACCCGAAACAAAACATTAGCTTGAACAATATTGGATTCGAGCTCAAATATAAAAAAGGTTCAGATAAATCCCTAGTTACCCCTGGGACAACAACTTCTTAAACTTTGTAACGACAGAAAAGCTCGTTCAGACTTCTTTTATAGAACCACTAGTCTATGATAATAACAACAAAACTAAAAAGCTTACCCTTGCAAGTTTACTGCCTTTGTTCGATTTATATTCAGTCTGTTCCGGCAAGAAATACTCCCTCGGCAACTTTGTTATGAAACGGTGTTCGAACATAATTTGAAACAACATTGTTGAGGATCTATATAACATATAGCCAATTTCGTTACTACAAGTTAAGTGCTAAAAATATATGAAATTTATAAAAAAAAATATGGAAATTATCTGCAATAGCAAAATATGTATTTTTTAAGCCAGCCCAAACATAGACAGATAAAAGAACAACCGCTACTTCCTTAATTGAGCTTACATTACTTAAAAGTTTAGCTTCACAAACTGCACTCAACGACTTAGTTTTACTTGGCTCTTTAACAAAAATAAACTACGAACAAAAGAATATTCAATGTCGCGTAGAATATGTCGAAACTTCAAAGACACAGCCACATGTGATTATGGAACGGCTACGCTGGAAAAACATTGAATGATTTTTTACGATGTTATACCAGATATAACTTAGTCGAGTGCTGGATGAAATGCATGAAGGCAGAGCAAATACCGAGAGCTTGTCACGTTTGGAAATTTACTCCTTTTTACGAAGAGGTCGAATAAAGGACAATAATTATGTAACTCTGAATTCTATAAATAAAGTATCAAGATATGTATGTAGTCTGAAGGTCAACAAATTAAACGAATGAACCACATTGATAAACCCAAGAGAGTCTTTGAATCGTATTACAAGCATGCCAGCATATGACAAACATAATAATTATAGTGTTTTGGACACCAATGCCCCGGTCCGGAACATCTTCGAATTCACCTCCGAGAAACGGCACATTAGAAGAGGACCGCGACTCAGATGTCCTCAGGTGAAGGGGACCTCAACTAATTCAGCGTGCGAGACTGACGGCAGTTAGCTAAAGATCGAGCTGCCTAAAGATGCTTTTTGGTTGAGGCCCAAGTCCACCCTGGACTGTAGCGCCATTTTAACTTAGTATTCGTTTAAATTATTCGTTATGTTATATTTATTTACGTTGAAAAAGCCAAATATACACTACTCTCATTCAAGAGCTTTACGGTATGATGGTTGAGACGTTTAAAACGATCGATGAATTAAAACGATTTCCAGGTGCAGGTGCAGGTGCAAAGCAAGCAGCTTTTTTTGGCAACCACTTTGTTCAGCTGATGGAAATCGTTTCAAACGAACTACAAGCTCTTACGCTAATTGAATTACAGGTATCAAAGACACGCATATGTTAGAAGTCAATTATTGGATAACAAAACTAAGCAACAAGGGGAAATAACTTTAATGTACATTTAAAACAATTTCGAAACTTACAATATAAATAGGGGGCGGCATAACGACAAATAATTCGCATCTTCCAAATGAAAATAAGCTATTTTGGAACACAATCGAATTAATTAAATGTTTGAAAAATATATACGAACCAACGCCACCAAACACTATCATATTTGTATCTGTAAATATAGTTTGCATTTAAAATTGCTATTTAAAACCCAAAAGAGATAGGTAATACCGTCTGTAAATGATTTTTTTGGAACTTCTTCTAGTAGATTTGCTACACGCATTCCATTGTCGACTTTATCTTGAAAAGCAATTTTCCACATGTTTACGAAATCTGCATTCTTAAATACAAACTTCTGTTCATTTTTTTGGCAAATTCTCTGAAAAAGAAAACAAATGTTACGTACAAAATTATCTATAGTATCGTTTAAACTTTAAAAGTTGAATGGTTTGGAAGTATTCTTTGACTGCAGTCCAAGATTATTTTTTTTTCAGCGCTTTGTCGTTAGTTTAAAACAGAGTAATAGAGTTAAAAGAAAAAATTATTAAAGATGATAGAGAAGTGTGAAAGATTTAAGGAATGCTAAAAGTAGAGCACGTTCATTTTCAATCTTCGCAGTTTCAAAGTTTCTGGAAATAGTGTGAAAAGCAAGTTGTAACACACTTCTGCTTAAGTTATAACTTATAATTGAGTACCAGGATAAACGACGACAAAGTTCTGCTCTTATAATCATACCAAGCTTCGAAAAACGTATATCAACTCCAACGCTATAAATTCTGCAATTATTCTGGACATTACCCAGGGAGTCAAGGCAGAAACCTAATGCCACCGCACCAACACTCGCGATATGTGAATAATATCATAAGGATATCAGAACCCTTTGAGAATGAGAGAATTAAAAAAAAACAATTGTTTTTAGTTTGACTACTGAATGAACAATGCTGGGTTTTTACCTGACGATTGCATCAGCATGTAAGTTGTGCTTCTTTGATTTTCGTTAGCGATGAGACTCTGTAATTTTGTACCTTCCTCGTGGACCAAGGAATAAGCAAAGTTAAGAGTGATGTGAACAAGACCAAGTATTAAGATCAAGAGCTTCAACGAAACAAAGTAAAAGCATAACATATTTTTAAAAAAAAGTGGAACGAAATGATCCATTGTCGATTTTACTCGAGTCTTCTCAAAAGATTTAGACATCCAACATCTTAAATCACAGTAATGTTGCAAGGCGGTGGATATGGGACCAGGAAGTATTCTTTCCCCCATTCGTCATCCGCGATGAATTTGACTATAAAAATAATATGATTTCACTGTAAAAGCTCATCACACGACAAATCTTTGATTTTGTCACAGGTTATTCATGACATGCAGGGACTCACAGGTGGCGTCGCGTCGGTGCAGTGGGTAGTGGGTTTGCTTGTGACCCGAACTGTGCACGTTTGAGCCAAAAAAAAAGAGAAGCGAATAAAATCTTAGTCCCTGCAACCAATACACAAAAAACGTGTTTCCGCCTGGTGTACAATGGACCGACGACGTCAAGTCGGTGTTTTCTCAGATTTGAAAATGTTCTTATAAATTCAAAAAAAAAGCTACTTAGGCAAATCGTTACAAAAGATGAAAAAAGGCACGCAATAACCCTCACAAGGCAATTGGTACGACATCTTGTAAAGGTCCAACTTTTAGCGTTATATTTTTTACACGAATGCAAACAACCTGCTGTTGATTGGAAAGGTTCTTCATGACAAATTATTACCTCGGATGGTTATGTCTGCTCAGCAGGAGTGCCGCGAAAGAAAAAGTTACGAGGAAATCGAGTTAATCAAAGTTGTTTACAGCGATAACAAAAAGTCAGTGGCAAAGTAAGTGTGAAGTTATACCATGGTAGACCTTGCTTATGTCGCCAGACATATTGCTTCGAGTTCCACCATGGATTTCAGAAGACAACGTAATCGTCCTGTGCCATTTGAACCATGCTCCGCAAATCTTGACGGTAAGAAGCCCTCCTTTCTCTATTTCTCTATTAATAGGTGTTTATTAAGCTCTGAGAGCAGATTCGTTAGTATCCAATTTACATACCTGTAAGTTTGGTTTTGTCCGTTCATTTGGATCGATCAAAATAATGTTATTAAATGTTTTCCATTCAGCAAATTTTTGAGTCATAAGTCCCATTCCAGGGTTGAACTCTAGAAGAGTATCTTTTGCTGTAATATGTGTTCTCATTGCGTCGGCTATTATGTCTGCTCCCTTTTGGCTGGCCAAATAAAATGACTCTGGTGTTTTGTGTCGTTTCTGCATAACTTTTGCAGGAAAAATTTCAGAAAATCCATATTCGTCAGGTACCGATGTTTCCTCCACTTTTCTTTTCGCAAATCTTCTCAAATACAATAATATTGACGGTGCTTTTTTAAACTTTATCCCGCTTGATAAATACATAACCTTTTTCTACTGATAAATAAGAAAAACAATGAAAGTGACAGCTCACTGCCAGAGTTGCCATAAGCATAGTTTCCAGAAATTTTGTGATTATGGTTTTTTATGTTTAAAAATGGCAAAATGGGTATAGCGGATAACAAGGGCAAGACAAAATACATATCCGCTGTCAAGAAAAAAGAATACTCAACACAAGCCGTGTGAGATAGCTACTAATTATTCGGAGTCCGATTGTGATTCTTATAGGATTGCTTATGAGGGAACCATTTTAATGCAGAATAAGGTCACTGTTGGGATTGATCTTAAGCCCTTTAGATATGTATAACTTTTCTCCATTGCAGTTAACCATACTATTGTTCCATACAGATGAAGTATAGGTCTGACTATGGACGGGTAGAGCCATGAGATAGATAACTTTGGGCATAAAAGCCACTAATAGTTATTTTTTAGGTGCAAAAATTAGACTTTCACCATAACTTCCTGTCAATATACCGTGTAGTTTTGGAGGATTGGTTGTAGAAATTTCATATTTCTTGGAGAAGAGGACTGGTTGTTCTGTCTTATGTGTGTTTACTTAAAGCCCAGATTTGTCGCTCCATATAATTAGAAAAGAGAGGGCATTATTCATCAGTTTGTCGAGAACTTGAGTATACTTTTGCAACGTCATTCGCGTATGCCACCACAATGTTGTTATTCCCTTCCCGGTCCACAAGCAGATCGTTAAAAAAAGAATGTTCCAGAAGAAATGTGAGAGGACCCCATCCCTTTGGAGATTAACGTTAAAATCTTTTTAAATTACATATAAATCGGAGGAAGCCAAAAAAAAAAACAGACAAGAAAGTTTAAGTGGAGCAAATCACATTTGCATTGTAGACCTTACGTTAGATACGCGAAATTATTCAACAATAGTTAAAAAAAAAACACGTTTCTACAGACGTGCCAACTACTTGTGTCGAATACATTTAGTACAAATATCGTATTTTAAAACTCATACATAGAGGACTCTGCCGCACTGAAAAATAAATATGAAGATGGCGTTTAAGAAAAACGCTCACAAGTAAATTGCTGATAGGGTAGTGTAGTGTTGCGCCAGGTGAGCTGGATAAAGGTATGAGTAATGAGTGTACAAGAATGAGTGTAATGTCAGTTGATGAGTCAAGTCAATAAAGTCGAAAGTTGAAAGAAGGAAATATTTTGTTTTGTATTTGCTATCCACTATATTATTTCGAAATTTGATGTTCAGTTTATAAATTTGCCGTGACACGCCTTCAAAGCAATTTAATTAAATATGTATTCAACCTAACGTTCGTGATAAACAAAGTTGTTGAGTGGAGTTGTTTGCCAACATACATCAAACAACAGTCATAGGTGCTTGATAAAAAATACATGAAAAATCCGTGTCGACTTTTAATTTTGATTTGACTAAGGCCACTGTTAAAAGAAAAATTCCTCAAAGAAACATATTCTTACCATGGATCAGCCTTCAGTTATAGAATCTTACGAAGGAGGTAAATGTAATTGTGGATAAGGAATCCAACTTTAAGTGCAATTCCGTTTCTATATGTGTTTCTTTTCATAGGACACTCCTTAATTTTTATTTGCATATCTCGTTTAATTAGAACGTGAGCTATAGAAGTTCTTGCATTTGCTTTCTATGTACATAATGTAAATGTGTGTCAAAAAATTAAGGAGTTCCAAATAAAGAAAATCTTGAAGTTTATATATGCCTATGTATATAATTATGTATAAATTATAGCTTTTGATTAAACCAAACAAAAAAGATAAATAAACGAAACCGGATTATCTCATAGTTGGCTCTTGTACGCAATTAAAATATGTATGTTAACGTTTGTAAATATAAGTTCTTATTTATGTATGTATGTCTTATGTGGTCATTGACTTTAATGGATCTAAGTACTTATTCTGATGGGATTGTAGGGCTTCCTGATATTTTAATTTACAATACTTTTACCGAAATTTTAATATGTGCACTCAGTTGTTAAGCATGAACACACTGTATGTACATATATATTGTTTCAAGTAATGTGGTCTTTATTATGAAATGGAGGGCCAAAATATGGAGTACCGAATTGGTATTGGTTTAAGGAAAAAATAAAAACTGTTTATTAAAACTTGTTAGCACGCTAGCATTAATTCGCGCGTATCTTATCTCATTCGACAAGAAATGAATCATGTACCTGTAACATGTCTCATGACAAGAAAAAATTGCTTTAGTCTAGAATTTGTATTATGTACGCTGTTAAGACCTTTAGCAGTACTATTCAATGAGCCTTTCTCAGAATTGCATTGATTGTCCTTCTATCATTTTGGAATAGTGTATGTTTTATTCAATTTTTTTTGTTTGGTAGTGGAAAAACGCTAACGCACATGATAAATAGTCCTGCTCTGTTTCAAGTAGTGTGAGACTTCTTCTTACTCACTCAAAAAAACACATTGAACGCCTCTTCAATTTCACGCCATCGACTTAAGGACCGCTTTCACATTACTTGAGGGGTGTCGTTTTCTTTCCCCATTAGAGACCGGCTTTTACACATTTCTCTCCTGTTGCGGGTCTACTCTTTCTTGCCGGTGAGGCTTTCATCAGGCATGTACATATAATCTCAATTTTTTGTTTTGAGTACCTTTTCTATGAAGGCGCATACTCGATTCCAGTTCTGGTCGCTGGTTGACATTTTTGTGGTTATGTTGTCCGGGGTGATTATGATTCCAGCACACATCTCTCAGTTTCGCATCTGTTGCTTGCGAAGAACATGTAAGTCGTCAGTTTAAGGGTCGCCGTAATGGCAAACTGCACTATTTACTCTACTTGCATCTCGTAGAGCTCCGTCTCTGTATTGCGGCCATAAGCCAATCACCCCATAACTCACAACTATACAGGAGAATGGGGTAAGTAATTGTCATAAGAAGCCTTAGTTTGTTGGTCGTAGGACCATCTACTTTTGCCATAAATTTACTCAGCTACGTTGTGACCTTGACAGCTCGTTCAGAAGCAGATATCTGTTTCGAGATAGAGAGGTGTGTATTTAGAGCAAACGCCAGGTACTTCACAGTTTCCTTTCTGGTTATCACTTCAGATTCAAGTTGAAAATCGACAATAGTCGGAATCCTCTTCCTCGGCAGAAGGACTAGATTTCTTTTGCCAGACCTATGTAGATCCAAGTCTTTTGTCCAAAGATGTACCCGTCTCAGGATCTGCATTAGAGTTATGTGTCTATATGTTTGTATACACATGTTGAAATCTTTTATCTTACCAGAAACTACATTTTTTTTTCTTGATAAAAAGAATGTATGCAACAACTGTAGTCTTACAAAGCAGCGAGTTCTGATAGCATATTTCCGGTTTTAATTCTACAGAGGGCTTAAATATCATTGATGTTATCTAAACCCGGCTGCAGCCTGACGCTCTCACCATTTGTCCTCAAGTGCATGGAGAAAGTTATTGATAAGTGTATCACGGAATAATCTCCAAAGGTTTTTCCATTAAGCAACCCTCAGTATAGTCGGGTGAATCTATTGAATCAGTATTCATTGACCTGATAATAGAAATTGAACTTTCTCTCGATCGCAAAGAAATCTGAATTGTTGTTGTCCTTTTGACCTTGAAGAACCACTCAGTTACGGCTTTTATAAGCCCAGCAATCGGAGTGATTCTTGATATTGATGACATACTTAAATCTTGGCGCTCACAACTAGATATTGCCCGCACTGCAAAAAGTATTAAAGCCATTGGTTGTGCTGATGGTGTGGTCATAATTATCAACAGCAACTTCGAACGCTCCATTTTAGAAGTGCAACAATACGCAATTCCTGAAGTTCAATAATAAAGATCTTTCCGTATCAAAAAGAATGCGTTAGTGATTTTTACAAGAACAAAGCCCACAATGATATCCTAGCTGTACAATTTGGTTATGAGACCTTCTTATTTTTTCTCATGGCCCTACAGTCCGGACCTGGCGTCAACCAACAAGCCTCACGAGTCAGTTCGATCCTCAGCATGCTGTCTCCAGTAACGCACGTTAAGTTGAGTGAGGGAACTCTTGCGCACGCCACTGAACTTAAGATCTTATACTGCGTTGTCCATCTGGATTGTATTCGAAGACTATCTGGGCTGGAGCGTTGATGTCCATTCGCTCTACATGACCTAACATTCTAATTTTTCTGACTATATCGATGTCGCTGTACCTCAGAAGACATCCAAAATCCAAAATCAGACGATTAACTATTTCTTCATCTGCTTTTGATAATGTGACTGCTTTTGGGCCATTTTGAAGGACTGGGGTGATTAGGGTCTTATACAATGTTTGCTTGGTTGTTCTTGAGAGGCCATGCTACTCAATTGCCTTTTTTTTTATTATTCACTAGCGCTAAAGGGGTTATGAATACCCTTATGATGCTATTCACACAGCGCTCGTGTTGGTGTAGTGATTTTGAAACTCAGATGGTATTAGGTTTCAGTATTTTTGCTCCGAGGGTGGTGTCCAGAATGACTGGGGAGAATTATTGGTATTGTTTTGCCATTGCTTATAATTCACAGTATTTCTTTCGAACATCCCGATGCGTGGTATAAAACCGCACTGGTAACGATCAATTAGGTCAATTAGATCAAAGGTTTTTAGATCTCACAGAAGAAATCTTTTATGGTTCTATTGTTGGCGCTGTCTACAGGATCTCTTATCTTCAGGATCAAGTCAGATCAAATAAGAAGGTTCATGTCGAAGTCTCTGCCATAGACCTGGAGCTTCACTTTATCTTAAGCTTACGGAGCTCTTGCAGTGCCATCTGGATTTAGATTTGATTGGTAGTAATCATTTATGGTTCATTTAATACTTTCCAATATTACTAATTTGGAAATGATTAATAAAACAGTGCCGTCTTACTCCGGTCCATGAATTCATGAAGATTTATTTTGGTTTCCGCTAAAAGAAAAGTGTGGGCGAAGAAAGGTTAAAGTTGAAGTAGAAATATATGTATTTATTCCCTTAAAGGGTGCGTTTCCGGTTCTGCTGTTGCTTCCGCCTTTGGAGAAGAAGTGAGCCATGGGTTCTTCTGTGGTCAAGATGCCACATTCTAGAGAGATTTACTGTGTGTACGCTCTAATAAAGCGACCCACAAATATCTGCTTGCAAATTACATTTAAGTGGGCTATCAGAAGGCTATGATCTATGTTTATTAAAAGTGTTAAGTAGGACCAGTGAACCGCAAATGTGTCTTTTGTTTTTGTATCTATTTGTATTCATGTGGAATGATGGAAATGTGCATGATTCATTATCAGCAATTCCTACGTATGCCGGATAAGAGTACTTTGGTTGATTGTGCTTAGGTTTACTCCTAGTTAAAAGGTACAAAAAGTTTCAAGGAAAGTTTAAATATTGTACTGCAAATCTTTTAAAACCTATATTTGACTGATTAAAGACTAAGATTGTTAGGCAGTATTCTGTTAACCCTTGTCCGGTCAAAGAAATTACTTACACAAACGAACCTGTGTCCGATAGAAAATATCGAATTAAATGCAAATGATACATTTTTTTTTTAAATTTTTATTCGAGATTTTTATTATGTATTTTGTTTCTTGTTTAGTAGATTTTTTAAGAACAAATACAGTTTAGGCATTTAGAAAGTCTAAAATCGACAAGTCTAAATATGATCTCCTTTTCGAAATATCACAAAAAAAAAATAAGCAGTGTGTCCATTAGACACACGTTGCCCGGAAAAGGGTTTGCAATGCTAGAATTTGGAAGGTGATCCGATTATCTCTTGCTTTTGACGAAACTAATCAGTAATATGTGCTTCTTGGGTATGTGGGCTGCAAGTAGATATGTAATGAGTATAAGATAGCGTCTTAAGTTGTTCTGTTTTTATTTATCTTTGAATTATTCATGTATTCTAATAAAAATACATGACAAGTAGGTGTAATCATATCCGTCATATAGCACATTCATAATGATACTCTTATCACTAGCGATAAAAAATACAAAAGACGATTAAAACTGCAATTCCAATAAGTCATATGCTCGATATGAACATACATACATATGAATTTGTGTACGTATGATATATGATAAATGTACTGCTGGTTACATACAACACTAAGAGATTATAAATGCGTAACTGCTTGTGATAATGATGTCTATAAACTGCCATTTCCCTTATATCAGTAACTTGGTTAAGAAAAAAATAAATGTACTACTAGTTACATACAATACTAAGAGATAATAAATGCGTAACTGCTTTTGATAAAGATTTCTATAAACTGCCATTTCCCTTATATCAGTAACTTGGTTAAGAAAAGAAAAGGGAACTTTAAATGCTTTGAATATAAATCGTATGTTTGGAAAATAACATACATATGTATAAGCGCCTTGTGGGTATTCAATGCGTACAGATACTTAGCTATGTTATCTCTTTGAGTGAGGTTCTCAGATGTAGCTAGAAACACCAGAAATGGTGAAGTTTTGAAAAGACATTTTGCAAAATGTCAACACATGCACGGATCAATTGAAATCGTAATAATGATTTCTGTATAAACGTATGCAGTGTTTATGCCGTCCCAGTCCAAAGCCAATTCGTGGGAAAAACTACACAACACCGTCCAAAACCTATCAGAAACTCATTTGCGATTACCTAAACAAGGCACAGATATGTTGACGTTCGCATCTATGGCTTTATAAAACAAGTGTTTTTGAAAAAAAAAAAAACGAACACCTGATATCGAACCCTAATCTCATTGTACGCTTAAAATAATCTCAAATGGTGCAAATATATCAAATTACCAATGCGGATCACAAATGGCATAATCATTGATAATTAAATAGTATAAATAGCAGTCCAGGGTGCCAGAAGATAGAACACCTGTTGGAAGCATCGGAAGAAGAGTATTATTAGTATTTATAAAAAAGCTAAGCAAAGAAGCAATAATACCAAAGACATAAGACAAGTTAAAAGATAAAATCGGAATCGCCATCATAAAAGAAGCTAGGCTCAGCCAGCGACATAGTAAAAATAACATCAATCCAATGCGAATTCGTATAAAGCAGACGCAATTCAAGCAGTGTGAACACCAACGAAGGTGGCGATGGTGTAATGGGTAGTGTGTTCGCTTGTGATCCAAACTGATCCGAGCAAAGAAGGAAATAAGAGCGGCCAAGGAAACAAGGCTGGCATTCTGGCAACCATAGATAACGATTTTAAAAATAACGATGTGCATTTAATTTAAAGAAAAGGACATTGGGAGATAAGTCGGATTTCTTATTATTTCCAAAAAAATTATGTTCATATGTCCTTATGTCCTACAGGTACATGAATTAAGTGGGAAGTCTGCCAATTCTCTACATTACTTTCGATTGTGTTGTCTCTTCTAAATGTTTTTTTGAAAAATGATCTCAGAGTGCTGTCCCATAAACGTAATTAAATTAAAAAAAAAAAACGGCGAGAAAAACAAATTCAAAAAAATAATTAAATTGAAAAAATGGCACGTCTTTGTAACTTTTGACATCCTGTTTGCTATATGTAGTAGTTCTCAAACTGTGCAAAAACGAGACGATAGACGGAACGATAGAGGTGAGTTTATATGATGTAAACTTCCGATAGTGGTCGCCGTGAATCAGTGATTAGTTTGTTGGACTGCTTAAGCGAGCTGTTACGGGTAAGAGTCAGCGAAACAACCAAACATTTTTCGTGGCATCACCTCTCAGTAGGCAATGACAAACCTCAGAGAGTACATATCATAATTTATCGTGAAAAAGCTTTTCAAATCGCCGTTCGGAGTTGGCAACAAAACTGTAGGTTCCTTCCATTCGTGCAAAAAATATAACACGCACAACATGAATGGTTGCGGAAAGCTAGGCCTGTGCTCCATACGGTTTTAAAGATACCGACAATATCGTTCAATGGTATCGCCAAAACGATGATCGTTCCAAAATATATTTGGATTTATGTATTTTCCATTTGGGTGACTGTTTCCCAACTAAATACTAGGTTATGTAGTCTGCTATCTTCTAAGGTGATTTCTCTGGCTACATATTTGGTATTCATTTTTAATGTGCCTTTAAATAATGAAGATAAATCGTTAGGCGGAATGCGTGCTCTCCGAACTGCACTGTTATTATTATTATTATTAGTATTATTATCATTATTACGGGAGGGTTGTTCACAGCCCTTGGCACTGCGGTTTCTTTCGAATCCTATTGTACCTTCCCTGTTGTTTCTTAGATGAATTGTTTCACCTCAGATGATATCAGGAAGTTAAGGATCTTCTCTGTGTGGATGGCAGCGAATTGTTCCGTGAGGATGATTTCGTCGCCAAGAATTCTCTTTCTAAGTTGGAAGAGAGCTGGGCATTCCGTAAAGATGTCTAGAGAGGTCTCTTCACTCTCAAGGCAGAGTCTACAGCTTGAATCTGTTGCGAGATTCATGCGGTGTAGGTGTTTGTTCAGACGACAGTGACCGCTGAGAAATCCAATTAGTGCTCTAAGGTTGCTCCTTTCGAGATTTACAATGAAATTTGATTTTCTTTATGATGGTACAGGGAATAGCAGTTTTGAACATAATTGCCCTGGTGTGTTGAGCCAGACTTCTCTAGATTCTTGCATGCAAAAACCTTTTGCGTGTCTTGCGAGAGTGATTTGCTTACCCCGCAAAAGGGTTCACTTATGTATGTACTTTGTTACCTACTTAAATTGGTAGCGCTACAGTTCGGGTTGAACTTTGGACTCTACCAATAAGCCTCTTCAGTTAGCTCGGTCCGTAATTAACCACCTCCAGTGACACCCTTTAAACTGTTTGACGTCTCCTTCTATTTGTGCGCCCCACCTTCAGTTATCGCGCCGTCTTTTGCCAGAGAGTCTGCTTTTTCATTGCCCGCAAATCCACTATGTGCAGGAATCCAGTGAAGGATGACAATGTTGTTCCTAGCAAGGTCCGCGATTATATCACGGGTTTCTAGGACTAGTTTAGATTTTATAACAGACGATTCGACTGCACTGTTAGAGTTTACAAATTTTTTTGTGAATGTACCTCAGTAGCATTTCAACCTTATTGTATGCGTTGGTTCCTTAAATTTAGAGAATGAGGTATTTTGTATATATTTTTGGGAGGTTAATAGTTTCCTTTTAAATGTAGCTACCTACGTATGTATTTGAATTGGCACTGGTATTCACTTGTATACCGAACTAATGTGATTATTTCGTTTCGGTAAGTCCATTATTCAATATCTGATCACCTTTTCCTGTTTTTGCTTTCCACATCTATTGGGAAAGTATTGCAAACCGGTTCGAAAAAAATGTTTCGAGATATGAACATAGCTTCGAGCATTTTCGAATTGTATTTTATATAATTCACTCGCGCTCAAGCTGTTATTAATACCCTTATAATGTTATTCACACAGCGCGAGTGTTGGCGTAGTGATTTTTAACCTCAAGGGTTCAGTCTTATCTTCGGACTGTGGTGTCTAGAAGCGATTATGCTAACCATGGCCACTTCCACTTTCTTTGTTAAAATTCTATAAGTTAAATTTTTGTTACTTTTTTGACAAGTTGGAGTTAATTTATATTTACACATACTTTTCACTTCTGCTAAGAAATAATGCGTTAAGAAATATAACAAAAGGTGCCGCACCAGCGTCCATCTTTGCTAAGTAACAATTTCGTTAGGAAATTCTGCTGGTAGTATGGGACCCTGACCGTCCCAAACTGCTGCAAAGTTGTCGAAATACATATGCACATTGGCCGTAAATTTAAGAAATTAAAAAGAAATGTCTACCTTGTTTAACATTTTTATAATACATATATACAAACATGCAATGCAAACTTCTGAAATAACATTCAACTACCTAACTTATATGGTTATATTTATTTTTATTTTTAGTATTTGCTGTTGTGGAATACGATTATAAGGCCAAAGAATTGGATGAACTGGATCTTTTGAAAGGTCAAATCATTCATAACATAATACAGCAACCAGGTGGTTGGTGGGAAGGAACCTTGACTTCATCTGGACGAACAGGAATGTTTCCCGATAATTTTGTCCGTGTTCTTACTGAACATAACACTGTCGTTTTAAGGTAAAAATCCTATGCATAGATTATTGTATTTAAACTTGATTTGATTCTATTATTTGTAGGGATAAGTCAGCAACTACACAACGACGATGTAAAGCCATATATAGTTATACACAGGTGAACGAAGATGAGTTGTCTCTGGCTGTCGGAGATGTGATTGAATTCTTGGGAGAAGTAAATAATAACTATCAAATATTACTTGTTGATATATTAATTAATTTTATTTAGGTCGAAGAAGGTTGGTGGAGGGGAAAGTTGAGTAATAAAATTGGTGTTTTTCCATCAAACTTTGTAGTTGCGTTGCCAACATCACCAATTTTTGCATCAAAACGACCAACCCCTAGTGTAGAAGTAAATACATCGATTACAACAAAGCCTAATAGTACGGTACAGAAATTACCAACAAGTAGTTTAACTAAAAGTCAACATAATTCTAAAGAAGATGCACATAGTAATAGCAGACTGAGTGCACTGGTTGATGCTCCTGGAGTTAATAGCACAGCTCCTGTTCTTCCGCCTAGACCTGTTCGAGAATTCTGTCGTGTAGAATTTCCTTACAGTCCGCAGAATGACGATGAACTTGAGCTGGCCGCCGGTGAGATAATTGCAATAGTAAGTAAGGAATTACCCGACAAGGGCTGGTGGAAAGGTGAAGTCAACGGGAAAGTAGGTGTTTTTCCTGATAATTTCGTCAAATTATTGCCTCTTGATGGTGAGCATTTCTTATTTATAAATCATATTCATTTAAGCTAAGCGATAAACAATTCTATAGCCCGTTAGTATTGCACTCATACCATTGATTTATCTTTAAAAAAAAAACTATTTTGTTAGCTACCCACATTAATTCATAAGTAAATACCTGCTATCCTGCTCCTTCCAACTCGTCTATGCTTAGTTTTCCTTAAACAATTTAGAATTTGGAGGGGTTCTAGAGAGATAAGTAGGTCCTCAGACAGTTTATTATGCCTCCAGTTAGTGCATAAGAGTTTCTTTAGAATTTGATCTGGGGTTTCCTCTGCTTTATTGCAGTGTGTACATGTTCCGTCGCTTTATATGTCCAACTTACTGAGGTGTTCTTTAAGTCAGCAAATTGCAAGTACAATTCGTTTGTACATATTTGTTTATAAGTATTTACAAGTACAATTCCTTGGTATTTGCACTTAAAGAATTTCAAATACCGTCCCGCTACTGGTAGTAGTAGTAATATTTCAAAGCTTAATTACTTTACAGGTCTGCTCGCAGTAAATTTTTAATTAACCTATGAAAATGTTTAGTCTTTTTCGGTTAAAATTCCCGGGGAGAGGCATTCCTTGGGAGGTCTTTTGCCTTTCACGTTTACTATTGGATGATGTGCGTGTGCATCCTACAAAAGCATCCCACGAACAGTTCTGTCGTCAATTTTTCTGCTTCATTACTAATTTGGTACCCACTATATGAATTTGCCGACATTGTTGAGTTTGCTTTAGACATTTCAGGATAAACACAAGACGCACGCATCATCAATGATTCCCATAATAAAAATTTATTCAAATTATTGAGAAAATATTATTTTAAATTATATATTTACATACAACTATTTTCAGATTCACCAGTGAAGGACATCCGAACGACAAGTGCAGATTCTACTGTAAAGACCAATACCAAGAAAAGCATTAATTCAAACATTCCAAATACGAGTCGACTGGAGAATTTTGGCTCAAGAGATTCTCTAGATGATATATTAAATGAAACTGGCATCCAGAGCGGAAATGTAGCTGCACAAAGGAAATCTTTGGAGAATAAGAATTTCGAACTTGTAACACCTTCGTCATCTGTTGACAGAACAAGTAAGCATTTAGATTTAAAAACTGGGGAAACACGAAAAAGCATTGAAAACCTCGATGAAAAGAAAGTACCACCTCCGCTGCTTACGAAAAAACCAGTTGTGCCTGGGAAAAAAACGAGTGCTGTAACAAATGTTGCTGGCAACATATTGACAGGGCTAAGGCAGAAAGTTAAAAATATGGATCTAAAACTTACCGCGTCTCAAGATTCCAATGACGGTGGCACCAGTAGCAAATACACTTTGGAAACGCTTGAAAGTAATGAAAAAGTAAGCGCTTCGGACAAACTTCTTGATGGTGATAGTGACTTCGATAAGGTAGAACGTGCATCGATACTCCCGGACATGAGAGCTGGTAGAGTAAAAGCACCAAAACGAAGACCTCCTTCAGTAGCAGTGAACTTGATGACAGAAAGCAGTAATAGGAACTCTATTTACCTTAATGGCATCGACGATTCATTAGATGAATCCAAAAATCAGCCCTCTTCATCAGCAGATAGTGATGAACAGGTCAAACCTAAAAGTAGAGAATGGGAAAAGAAAAAAGTTCCATGGATGGACGAGTTGAAAGCAAGTCAAGTTAAAAAGAAAACATCGCCGTATATTGAACCAAGGACTACTCTTGTGGATACCACTGAGAAGATTGGTACTGAGGACAAACAGACAAGTTCTTCAGTTGTGACAAGCAGCAAAAATAAAAAAACCATCGAGAACACCGTGACATCATCCGTTCAGTCAGTTGTCACGAAATCTACGCATCATCAATCGGTTTCTTTAGATAAGCAAACTGAAAGCGAAACGGATGTATGCAAACCATCAGCTGATATTGTAATTAATAAAGTGTCGGCAAAAGATAGTATTTCAGCTGAAGAAACTGAATCAAGAACTTCACTGAGGTGTTTACCATCTAAAACCAATGTAACACGAATTCAAACACAACAATCAAAATCATTGGCAACTGCTGTTGTCATTCAAAGTAATGAAGTTACCGATTTAGCTGCTCAAGAGGGACCGAAAATAGTGGAACTCGAAAAACGTATTCAAAGTCTAGAAGCAATAGTGCTTGTACAGCAAAAAACAATTGATGAATTACAGAAAATGTTACGCGACGAATCGAGTCGCGTAGAGTTGCTTAAAAATCAATTAGAAAAATATGCACAGTGCGTTACACAAGTATAATGTAACAAAAATGTTTCATGTTCCCAGCCATGTTAAAATTTTTGCATATACTTTGTTTTAAATTTTGTGTTAATAAATCTCTTATTTTTGATTAATATAACTTTACACCTTACAATGCATGTTTGAATGTATCTTTTTGTCGTGAGAGAGAAAAAGAAGGTAATGATTACACTGTATTGAAAAGAAACTAATATATTTGTCCAAAACTACCTCTCATTTAATATAAAACAGAGAAGAACTCTTTAAGCTGTGGTTCCTCAATGAAATTGAATAAAAGGTGCTTCGAGTAAAAATAGATAATCTTTCTTATCTGGTTGTACATTCCGATGCATGCCTGTTTTGATAAGCGATTACTACTAAACTATAACTTGTTCTACATACCCAAATTATTATTCGAATGAGATTACATTTTTAAACGATAGTTTCTGCACACTACTTTTTATCAAATAACCGAAATGGTTTATATCCACACGGTTTTGATGATATCTGACGATTAGTACTGTACAGCATTTATAGCTCGTCTTTTTATTTTGTTTTTTATAATTATACTGAGTGGTATCGTACAGTTTTGATTTCTAGTGGAGAGTGTCTTAAACACATCTTTGTCCTGTTGTAGATCTTTTATTGCATCAATTAAGAACAGAATAGACTATAATATCATTGGTCAACACTACACAAACATTTTTTGTAATTTTTTTATTTAAAATGTTAAGTTTAGCTTAGGTTGTTCGAGTGCCTGTATATGGCCCACCGCACTTAAAATAAGGTCCGTTGCGATACTAAAGCAACTGTCAACAGGAGTTTTTGACAAAGCGAAAAATCATTTCAAGTCAATCTTTGCCAAGTCGCTGAGATTATTAAAAAAAATACTACCCTTTTCTGTTGAACAGGTACAAAAGAAGAAAAGGCTAGTTTTACCTCTACATTCCTGCAACTCCTACAAAAATTGTTTGAAAGGACGCCGTACATCACTATTTCTTCAGACTCTACCGGTAGTATCGTTGCCCTCCAGATCACAAGGTCCTGTATTAATCACTTTAGGAGTAAATAAAAAAGGAGCATATCTTTCTGCCTTCATTTTTATTTTTGGAAATTGTTTTCGCAATTTCACAAATTTCTTAAGACTCTCATTTAACAAACGCGATACTGTTAAACCAAAAATGTTATATCGTTTGGAAAAGGAGTGCAGTAAATTGTTTTTTTTTTGCAAGCGTTTAAATTCTCAAATTGAAGTTGGAGTAAAGTAGACACACAGTGCGAGAGGACACAGGTTCGATGTTCAGCAAAATAACCAAACATTTTTGCGGCACCACCTCTTGGCAATGACAAACTTCCAAAAGCACAATCTGTTTCGTATTTATTGCAATAGACACAAGTTGTTAGCCTGAACACCGTAGACTTTGAGTTTTTCTTAAAGCGCATCCTGGTTTGTTTTTAACACAACGAATAGGAGGAATGTACTCCACTGTGCAGCAATATTGTTTTTCACTCTCGTCGTTATTTACTTCAACTATTAACAAACATATTTTTTCATGTAATATTAAATTGTCTTTTTGATCAAAAGTATAAGTATTTAGCTGTCTTGAATTTTTCGCAATAATTTATGTATCGACCGCATATCTTAGGTTGTGAATTTCGATTCCATTAACCGCGATTCCGCCTTAAATTTTTCTTGAAGATTTGTTCTGAGCACAAATAAAGATTCAATGGCATTATAGGCCTTGCTATCAATCCCCATTTCTCTGAGTATATCAATATCTCTATGAAGCATATATAACTCTTAAACTGGAGAGGAAAAACAGAGTAGAGGAGGAGGAGATAACGATGCACGTTGATTTTAAATGCTTGTGTGTTTTAGTCAGATCATCTTACATTCCAATTGTACGGCTTAACAAAGAATCTTGACAGTACGTCCAAAAAAATTGTTAAGGCTAAACTGATGAGTATTCGAAGCAAGACGCTTTATACCGAGTGAAATGTTAAAGGGGCAAAATGCAACTGGCTATTACAATCAGATCGTTTTTTTTTTTCGAGAGTTGTATTCTTAATATTTTCGTTAATATATAACACACTCTACAAACAAACTTAGACATTTCACACTGCATCCAAATCAATTCAAGTAATGTGAAGCTTTCCTCTATGTATTCGAGTGTAACGAACATTGTTTTTTTATAGTTAAGCATTGTAGGTACATATTTAACTTAGATTGTAGCTCTACAGTTCAAGCGCTATGTGCCATTTTCATGTTCAACTAAATATTGAAAAATAATTATGTTACACTACGTTGAATATGATTGAGCATTGTAATTTAAAAATAGATTTACTATATAAGCGCGAAACCTTGAAAGTAGACTTCTCTAAATCGATCTTCGTAATTAAGTACATTCGTGAAGAATCAAAGTTTTTAGATTTTATTTGTATTATGTAACTTCTTTCTATTCTTTTTTTTATAATTTATTTATTTGTTAATGTTTTTATAGAATAATCTTTAAAATTGACTATAAAACAAGAATACCACTTCAACTTTGAACAAATCTTAGGTGAGATGTAGCATAGTAACAATTAAAATTGTTTTCGTTAACTTAATTGAAACTTTTAGTTTTAAACCATTTTAAAAATGTAAATATTTTTACTCTTATTTTATAAAAATGCATACAAACTTAAGAAAATAAAACTATCTAAATAATTTGAATAGTTATAAAAGACTTATAAATCACGTCTGTAAAAAATACTAATACTTTCTGAATACATCGAAATGATACAACAAAATTGTTTTTATTCGAAAAATATTATTAAATTGTGTGTCAATTCCTTTTTTTAATTTATGATAATTACAGCAAGATTTCGATCATAAGAATTTAGAATGAAGCTTGTTCTAATTGACTAGTTAATGTTTTAACAAAAATAGGAAGAAATTCATATGAAAACCTACAATAAATTCGTTGTTTACGTATGAAGCTGGCTTCAGATCTGTGGTTGATGTTAGAAAAACTGCAAAGCTAAATAAAAAATAATTTACTGCTTAGTCAGGCATTAACCACATTCTTACTCATTTTAAGTCAATTTTATATGTTTCAGCTGTTCATTTTTTGTTATTAATTTCTGGTTTAGAAATTACACTGCTTCTGGGTTTAAGGTTATACCAAAGTTCGCTTGGATCAATATCCAGAAATATTCGTTCCTGGTGAATATCTCGTAACTCATCTAGAAAACAAGAGAAACCGCAGTGCCAAGGGCTGTGAACAATCCTCTCAAGCATACATAACCTAACAAATCTCAAATTTTGTTGTCTCCAGCCCATTTGTCGGTGAGAAAGCAATAGAATTGCCTTCACAAAATACTGGAACACGCTTAGACAGATGTCCCTCTTTTTTCATGTGCCTATCTAGTTTGACCATGAGGATATATCGCTCATGGCACAGCTCAAAAAATATCAATTTTGAGTTAAGCACCCCGATTCCGTAAGGCGTTTATCCTTAAACGACAATTGTCGTTTCTTGTGTCGTGTCGTTTAAGAATTCGTATTCCGTAACTTAAACGCCTTCTTATTCAATACATTTACCATCCACACACATTCCACATTGATAATGACATCGATTTCACGAATTTTAACATTTTGGTTTGAAATTTACAAATTTAAAATTTAAATAGGATATTGTGTAAAAGAAGTGTACTAATAAACAAACATAAATTGCTGTAATGTTTTAGGCCAGTGACAAAGACGAAAACAAGTAAATAAAAAAAAAATCTTTGCCAATAAAATAGTTTTTCCATTAACTCCAGCAGACCTTTTAATTGCTTTTGGTTTCATATTTTTACCCTCCAAATTAAATTAATCTAATTTTGTTGCTTAACTAAACAAATAATTTGAGAAAAGTTACATTTTCAGTCGATTTGTACTTCTGGTGATCACGAATTCATCCACGAGAAATAACATCGTTTTCGTTGTCGTTTTTTGGCGTTTAACGTCTTACAGAATAGTAGTGAGGTTTCTCGCATGACGATTGTCGTATTGTAATGGGTTCCACAATGTGTTTAACGACAAATGGCGTTCAACGAGCTATAAACGCCAATCGTAGTACCGATTTCGCACTGTCGTATTTTATTTTGTCATAAACGCCTTACGGAATAGGAGTGAGTAACTAGCATACACTAAGTTTGTAGCAATGCATATTCATGCAGAGGCTTTTTTTTTGGTTGCAAAACTCGTCCCTAGATTGGTTTTCTTATTTTTTGCTCATACTGAACAATTTGTTTTTTTTTTTTGTTATGTTGTGCTACTATTGTAACCAACTGACGTCTTTGTCATTTGAATTGTTGTTGCTCCTGACTAAAACTGGAATCTGCTTAGTTGTATTCCTTCAATTTTTTATTGTCGCTTATCCCATGCTAGTTCCACCTCCGCAACAATTGCCCTAACCTTTACGGCTGTTTCTCCGATTGTGATTTTTGGTATTGCCTTAAAATGTTCGTATGCTTGTACAAAAATGATTTGACGGCATAATGGTTTACGGGTCCCTGTTTTGTACTCAGTCTTGAGCAGCCCAGTTGAAGCTTCTTCTTCGTTTCACTCCAGCAAGTGCTGATTGGTAAAGAATATGTTGTCAGTGTAATGCCGCATTCTTAATCTTTTTTTTTATCATTTGAATTGTACAGATATGAAAAGACGTATGTTCATAAAAATGTGCTTAAAAGAGTTACATGGACCACAAATGTGGGACGATGTACTTGTTTTTGATAAAAAAAAAATAAGTTGTTAACTTCTGTCTTTTACTATTTCTCAGTTAATCGCAATTTTAGATCATGGTCAATTTATTGAGTTTAACCCTTCAAAAGAGCTTCTCCCCCAAATATGTATTTTGTTGTTCTAATTTAATTTGCGTACGATAATTTTAGAAACAAATATGCTTAAGCTTACTTTGTTAAATGCTTTCACTTTTTGTATATTCCAATTACCTTCAGTAATTGAATAATTTAATAATTTTGTTGGTTTTCCTTCTTTATGTCTTTGCATAAACTATGCGAAATTCGGTTCAGGAACATTTATCAATCTAAATCCAATAAGGCATTGTATTGAAATTTAAAATGTACATTACTTGAGTAGAAAAAACCGAATCAAACGTAATTTTATTGTGTTTTTTTTTAGTTATGCCATCAGCGTAACAATACATTCAATAATTTCATTTAGTGCATTGCAAAAAGGTCTTGCGGTATATGAATTCAGAAAAGATGGCTTATATTTGCTCACAGATAATCAATAGTAATACATTCCTACATTCGTGAAGGCTTCGTACTTAATTGCCTATAAATCCTAAACTATGTATATTAAAATAAATAGAATTCTGCATTATTGCAAACTTATCTAGCTTAACTGGCAATGTTTTCTAGATTTCCACAGTGAAAGCGTTAACATGTATCTTAAATCAATATTAATATTAATGAAGACAAAATTGTAGATCCAAAGTTGGCTTTTTGTTTAAATTGTTTACACCCTTGCCGATTTGAAATGTAATATAAAATATAAATGCAAAATTAGTACTAAGAAAAATTATTGTAATTTCGTGAAAAATATATATGAGCATTTGAGGAATTATTTATATAAAAGTTATAACGTACAGAGCGCATTTAAAAAATGATAACTCCAGCTCCAGCCTTCATATTCACTTATGTGTAATTTAATCTATGAGAACATATATATATATATATATTAAAAACAAAAAACTAAGTTTAATTATTGCTGGACTGTACTATTTGAAACTTGTACATTTTGTAATTAAATATTTGATTGGTCTATGAAAATAATTAAATGCATGTATTATCGATAATATAAAAAAAATAGAACGAACCTAATGTAGAAATTACGTGATACATAATTTTAATTTTTATAACAATATTTTTACTTTTGTATTAATAACAATTTCCTAAATAAAATTTATATATATTTATAATTCTGTTAAAAAAAATTTAGCAATAAAAATATATGATAAAATTTCATTGTTTATTTTAGAAGAAAAAAATGATAAATAAATAAGTCATTAAAAAATATATTTGTTTGTTTCTTATTCATCTCCTGAAGAAGGACCAATGTTCAACTCACAATTTCTCAATTCACTAAAGACCCTTTACCTCTGGTGGGGGGGGGAAGTCTTGGAAGAAAACGAGTATCGTTGTTGAAGGCTCAATGGGAAATAGAACCGTTTATTTATTTCTAATGCCTTAAATACTAAAATTATGCTAACTTTGCTAATTATGATACATATTTACAGCAAGATGGCACTTTTGTTACTGCGCTGTTCATCAGACATCAATCCTTAGTCAACTAGTTCCAATTTCACCGAGTACCTGCCATTGTACTTGGTTGAGTTAATATTTTGTGGGCCTTTAAGGCCCAACCATAATAGACTTTAGTGGGATTAACCTTATGTCAAAACCGAACGAAAAGCCCACTCAATTTCTGCCAAACGTTTAAGAAACCTATAATGAACTTGAGCAAGCTTCGTGATCTGTCAAATTGTTTTCATTCGGTTTGGTTTCATAAAGACATATTTTCATTCTACCAGGCGAATTAAAACAGTTAAAAAGTCGTTTTCAGAAGTAATTTCCACTGCCGTTGTTCTTTTGTTATTTTTTTAAGTTTTTTTGCCATCTGTCAAATTTCCGTACGGAATGTCTCATTCCATTGAGACGTTCCGTAAGCCCACAAAAGTCAACGAAAACTTGACGAAACCGTGAATAATCCCATTATGGGTATGCCATGCGATTTGCATGTAATGGGACATTTCATTAAGCTGGCGTAAGCTCATCTAAGTCTATTATGGTTGGGCCTTTAGTCTACGCCGGAAGTCTACTACCTAGAAGAAAAATTAGAAGGACCGGTTCAAATATTTGAACAATTCTTTGACAACGATGTTGCAAGTCTAATCATGGAACAAACCCTTCTTTACGCTTGTGACCAAAACTGCCACAAAGAGGATTTTCAAAAAATCACTCCTTACCACAGGAATCTATGCATTTGTGCCTGGTCGAAGATACCCATGTTCCACGGGTTGCGAATGCAATATCCCGAAATCGCTTAAAAAAATTAAGCATTTTATACATCTGGCTAGCAATGGCACTATAGACAGAAGCAACAAGATGGCCAAGGTCAGACCGTTGATGAATTTGCTATGCAAAAAATATCAACAGTGGGGATTCTTCCACGAAATGCTATCGATTGACGAAGCGATGGTAAAGTATTTTGGTCCTCACTCGGCCAAGCAGTTCATCCGTCGAAAACCAGTTTGAACTGGATGCTGTGTAGTAGTGATGGTTACTGTTACAACTTCGATACATATTGCGGTACCTAAAATTTAAAGAATTTAAATAAGACCATATCACTTGGATCACGTGATGTTCTTGACCTACTGGAAGTTGTTGATAAGCCAAGTGACCACATCGTTTTCTTAGACAACTATTTCACGAGCCACGATCTAATGGTTACTCTTCGCAACAAAGGATTTCGTGCCACAGGTACCATTAGAGATAACAGAATGAAAAAAATGTCCTTTGGAATCATTGCAGAGCATGAGCAAAAACCAACGTGACTACTCTCATCATCAATACGATCAAAATTAGAAAGACAATGCAGTGGTTACAATCGCGACAAACTACGATAAGCTTGAGCCTTATGTAAAAGTTAAAAGGTGGTCACAATAAGAGATGCGAAAAGTAGATGTACCTCAGCCAAGGCCACTTGTCGCTTATAACAAAAGCATGGGAGGAGTCGATCTTCATGATCAATTTGTGAATACCTATCGCATCCAAATAAGGGGAAAGAAGTGGTGATGGCGACTATTTACTCATATGATAAACTCTATGGCAGTGAACGCTTGGCGTCTTCATTGCTTGAATACGACTGAAAGCGGTGATCTTCTGTCTTTCATTAGATCTATAACAAGGACTTATCTACGATCACTTCCTCCGAAAAAAGTTCCAAATAAACCGAACGTTCCAAGAAGTGTTGTACTCGGCGAGGGAGGACATTTTTCCAAACGCTGCAAGGTATGCCATAACCGAGTTCATTGGATATGTGAGAAGTGTGGCACAACTCTTTGTGTTGAGAAAGAATGCTTCAAGCAATACCATACCGTATGATAAGTTTTTCAGTCTTTTGCACCCATATAGAGCCAGTGTACTCACTTGAGTACACCCCTTTCTATCGCAAAGAACATTTTTTTATTTTTTTTATAAAAAATGCATTTTTGTTAACATAATACAACAAATGAACTACTGAGAAAATATCTTTAATTTATTTTCATTTTTAATATGCTTGGCAGGTACTGGGTTAAGGTCGCCTTAAACTGAGCGTCTTGGTGTGGTTTCTATACGTTTATAATGTTGACCAAGG
This sequence comes from Criorhina ranunculi, assembly GCA_951813785.1. Classification (NCBI taxonomy): domain Eukaryota; kingdom Metazoa; phylum Arthropoda; class Insecta; order Diptera; family Syrphidae; genus Criorhina; species Criorhina ranunculi. Next base: position 51,940,816 of record OX638381.1, on the reverse strand, counting down.
TGCATGTTCCTTGACAACGATTGGTAATGCTGGTGTTTGAACCTGAATACCAAAAAACAATTGTACCGAAGTTGCCGTGATGATAACTTGCTGCGAAGAGTATAAGAGTAAAAGAACTTTGCTGATCTGATTTCCCAATATAACTCCATTTCTTTATTTTCTTTTCCTTTAAACTGCGTCTATAAGATCTTATCTGCTGTATTGTATGAGCGCCTAAGGGCCTTTGTAAACAATCTGATTGGTCCATATCAGTGTGGCTTAAGACTGGGAAAGACTATCACCGACCAAATTTTCATATAAGGTAAGACAGATCTTGAAGAAGACCCAAAAATTCCAAATCTATACACAACATCTCTTTATCGATTTCAAGGCCACGTGTAATTTTGTATAACGACGAGCTATACAGAGCAATCTATAGTTTTTGCATCACTGCCAAATTCGTTCGAATATGCAGAATGGTGATGAAGAATTCACGCTGCTCTTTACCTTACGTAGACCTTCAATGTCAAACAAGGATTTAGAGAGCGTTGTAATGCGATTCCTTTAACATCCTTCTTAAAAGATTTATTTAAATATTCACACACCAACACCAGAGGCACAATCTGTCAAAAGTCCGCTCATATCCCGACGATATTGACATTATCGAAAGAACGCAGGGTGATCGTGATGTCAGTAGCGCGTTCGTGAGTATTGAGACAGAAGCGGGTAAGATAGGTTTAACGGTCAATTAGAACAAAACAAAATTTATGTTGTCAACAAAGGACACCAAACACAGACGTCACGGACAGAACGTCACCCTCGACAAATACAACCTTAAGGGAGTTATGGATTTTATCTATTTTGCCCTTTCTCGAGCAACTTAATCATCTTAGTCTGCTCTATGGAGCAGAGGCATGTACTTTGTCAAAAATTGATAAAGTCGGTCTAAGTTGTTTCGAGAGAAAAGTCCTTTGGCATAAGATGATACAACGACGAACTGTATGGGCTGTACAGCGACAACAATTTAGTCGGAAGAGTCCAAATACAACGACGATTAATAAAATAAATTTCGAAGAAAACTAGCGCTTTATATAATGAACGCATCTGTCGTTGAAACTAAGATATGTTTGGAACTGAACGCAGTCGACGAAGAAGAGAACTATCGAAATCAGTCAAAAAATAAAGCTCTTCCAGTCGCTTTCATCTTCCAAAGCTTATGAGAAATTTTATCTAAACTACCTAAACGTCAACATTTATTCTAATGCTTCCATTCCGTTACTATCCATCTAATAACAAAGAAAATTAATTATTTACATTTTATAATATTTAATTGTGTTCCCGAAGTGTATATTTTCAAAACATGACGATTGACATATTCTAAAGATAATACACTAAATTTCGATACACAAAGTTGAAGTAGACTCGGCAAAATGTTCACGAAAAAAACATACGCGGACATTAAAAAGTCAACTCTAAAAATTCAGGACTGTAAAAAGGATTCCGCGACTCGTTTAAAACATCTTAAGTCAATCTTAGGTAAATATTGCATTGCCAACAGGATAAAAAAAAAACTAAAATAAATTTGGTGTGGGTGTGAGCACATTCCAAATTCTGCTTTCTAATAGTGGAATAAATAAATATTTTGATTTGTTTATAGTGAGGCTTGTTCTGGGTGAAATTTTAATTGCATTGACAAGTATTTTGTTACTAGTAGAAAAATATAAGCTCGTATGTAATAGGTAAAAAGTAATAAAAATAAGTATCTGGGTACATCCATATTCTTTTCTGAATTGTAGGTCGTGGGGTACAGGTTCCATTTTACTAAAGTGCGTGTACACTGTACACATTTTGGTTCTCTACTTATCGTTATCGTTGTACCTTCCAACTTTTCGTCGCGTTTGGTAAAAAGAAGTTAACATTGGTGTTGCGTGTCATTTATTTTTCTTCATTTTGTGTACATTTAAACATCGAAACACATTCGACGGTTTGACAGTGTAATTTGTATTAAGAGTAGGTACGCTTCTAGACATTTTGAATGATTTTATTCTGGAGTGGCGAAAGTTGTATACCTTTTTATTGAGTGGAATTTTCTTTTTGACACTGGCTAGCATTTTACACACGCCCCTAGTTAGTAGTTTTAGTAGTTGACTTAAATACGGGCAGAGTTTAAATAACGATCAACATTGCGATGTGATCCAAAATGTTAAAAATTCATGAACGATAGGGTTTGAAGCATTCTATTTCATTTGCCACATATTATAATTTGTTATTGTACATCTCTTTTTATTTCCATGTAATTTTGTTTAGTTTACTTAAGATTTTAATTTATTACAATGGTATCCTAACGATAATAGAAAAAATTTAGCTCAATATTGTGCAATAAGACCTTTCAGGCACAGGGCGTCAAATTCCCTACATGTTTGGGGCCTATTTACTCACTTTATATCTCTCCAAAATATTCGCAACGACCATTATTTCTTTTAAACTTCTCCGGAGCTCCATTGTATGACACATTTTGTAAAACTACTTTTTTCCATTATCATTTCCTTGGCAGTATTAAGTGGTCAATTGGTAGCTGATTCGTGACTCTGGGGGAGTGGATTCCATTGTGTGGCATACTTCACAACGGAACTGTCTTTGTGCCGTAAAGTGTGTCCGATGCACTGCCACGTCCTTCGCCGTGTGGCGATGTCTATAGGTTCCTAGATTAGATTAGATTAGAAATTGAGGTGGTCCTTAGTCTCTTATTACTGCAGTCGCAAGTGGGCCTATTGTGATACCTATGAAGCCGGAGTGCGCGATGAAACCAGAGAGCCGGTGTTTATATCTTCCGCCTCGAGGTTATGTTTACCTAGAAAACGATGACGATGACGATGTTTTCTAACCCGGCAGTGTCCGGTTAGAAAGCCTGTGACGATTCGAATCTTACTTCTTGTTAGTTGAAGAAGTTTTATCGTTCTTTTTTGAGAGGGGGTTGGTATAAAAGCTTAAGCTTGTCTGTTACCTTCCGTTTCTGTCCAGTAATGTTGTGCTTTGTCTTTCAACCAATTGTTTATACAGCCTTTAGCTGTCCTTCTTGGGAGGCCGCAGAATGGTCTTGGCATCCTAAAAGTTGATGCAGAACCTTTCCTGGCTAGTTTATCTACCTTTTCATTACCTTATTATCCGTTATGGCCCGGTACCTAAATGAGATAAACTCTGTGCTAGCCAATGCTATGCGTAATTGGAGGCAGTCCCAAACAAGTTTGGAGTTGATTTCGCAGGCGTTAATTGCTTGGAGGGCAGCTTGGCTGTCAGATAGAATGTAAATGTTCTTATTTGATATAGCTCTGTTTATATTTTCTCTGATGTTTAAGTTCTATTGCGTGAATCTCTGCCTGAAATACTGAATTATTTGTCTCCATGCTGCTGTAAAGAGATGTTTTGGTATGTGGATTTTAAACTCCAGCTCCGACTTCTTCATCTGTTTTTGATCCATCTGTGTATCATACATGAGAGTTGTTTGCAAATGTTGGTTTATTCTGTTTTTGCTGAAGTGAAACCTAGGTAGACATCTGTTGTACACACACAGACTAGTCTTTGCAGTTTGTTGAGCTTGGTCTGTGTGGTCTTTTGCTTGGTCTTTTCCCACCAGACTGGTGCAGCATAGGTGAAGATAGGTCTGACGATGGCTGTGTAGGGTATTTAAAATGCCTGTACTGCAATATATTACTTTTGGAGTCTTCATATTTCTCCCAATCTTGGCTACAACTCGGTCGTAACAAGGAAATACACAATGAAAAATTAATCACTTCGACTACTCTTGACACTTCAAGGGCTCATGAATGAAAATGTTTTTTATTTTTTTCGTATAGAATTCTCTACAATTGTTGATTGACGTTTATTTTTTTTTCTGAAATAAAATAATGCGCTCCAATTGAAAATATTCACAATACTCATAAGTCCTTGACGCATTTAGTCTCTCGTTAAACCTGCTAATGTAAAAAGACATGACATAACCTATAAGTACTGTATCTACTAGGAAATGATGGACATACATTAGTCATTTGTCCAAACCATATCGCGTGGTTCATAATTGGTTTTTGTTGGTTGCGTGAAGCAAAACAAATCTTAGTCACTAACTTATCTACCTACTTATTTGGGACTTAACAAAGCATCTTCACCTAGCTGTCTTTGAGGACTATTTCCACATACTTATTCTACTTTGCCTTCCTTCTGGAGTGCATTCGAAGGCTCTTCGGACCCCTCCGGACATAGAAGGAAACAAGCGTGCAGATGAACTGGCCAGGCAGTGCTCAGCTCTACACGGCTCTCACGCGGCAAGGGACCATCTTCCGGAGCGATTAAAGGACAAATCCATTCACACTTCCTGCAAAAGGCAAACCTCTCTCGCGGCAAGGGACCATATTCCGGAAAGATTAAAGGACAAATCCATTCACACTTCCTGCAGAAGGCAAACCTCCAATGGAGAGGGTTAACCAGCTGCGTCATATCAAGGAAGATATGGCGTACCTACGATAAGAATAAAACAAAAGACCCTTTAAACAGAACCCGCCCAGATATCGCCAGAATCACGGAACATTGTCCAATTGGAGACCATGACCATGGAATGAAAATGAGAAGGAAACTCTCCCATTTCTTCTGCAAATGTTCGGCACTAGCAAGAGCCAGACTGCGTGCACTTAACCAACCATTCTTCGACGACCTAAATGACATCTCGGGTAAAGGGATAAGAGACTTAATCCGCTTTCTTGACTCCGCAGGCTGGATCTAGGCACCGACTGTCCCACATTCTTAACAATACATATCACCAACCAGTCCACTACATGAGTCGTGGTAGCAAAAAGGCACATTCTAGTGCTACTTGGGTTTATGTTGAACTGCCACCTCTACCTACCTACCAACCTCCGGTGCGATACTGGTTTGCATATGATTTACATATCAGAGCGACAGAATTCTTCGTACAGTACGTTGTTGTGTCTTCTCCTTCACTTACTGTCCATGCAGACGGGATCGGAGATAACCCGAAGGATTTTTCTCTCAAAATAATTGAAACCAACGGACGTTCTGTCAAATATAGGGATTCTTTCTTTAGTCGTACAACACGAATGCTGTCATAAACCCTTAAGCTAATAACAAGACAAAAAAAAGAAGGTTAGCCTGGGAAGGATTAATATTTTAACACCTACAAAGCTATATCCCTTTAGGGTGACTTGTCGAAATACTCTCGAACCCTTTACTGACATGCCACTGCGTTTTTTTTCGAAATCCTTTTTGTTTTTATTTGCCTCGAAGGTCTCGGTCAGGGCCTTACCGACCTTGACGCCGTGCGCATTTTCCATAATCATTAATAGGATGAGTTCAGCACGGATGCCAGAACTTGGCATTGTGTACATCCCTATTAAATTGACTTTAAAATTGATAAAAATGTGGTGGGTATCGATTTGAAATTTCTTCGGTTTTTTCTAAGATCTATCGTATTTGATCGGTGATGGTCTTTAAAGGAAGGCTTTAAGTGCACATACAATACAGCAGATAGGATCTTGTAAGTGATGTTGAGAAGTCTTACATACGTATACATATTAACCTCTATAGTGGGAACAGTTTAGAGTATAAAAAATTGTAAAATTACCGTCAAAGCGGCGATATCTATTTATATATTTTATTTTATTTTTTCAGATTTTGTTGATACTGAAGGAGCCAAGTCGTTGTTTGAAACGAATTACAGTCATGTGTACTATATTCTGTATGATACATTTGTCCAAGCCGAGACAAATCTGAAGCAAAAAGGTGAGAACTTGATTTAAGTGAATTTATTCAAAAATCGTAACATAAGTGGAGGTTTCTTGGTATCGATTATTTACTTTCTTCCATGTTAGCCAAAAATATTTTATTGTATACTAATAAAGCATATATTTTCTAATTTTTTCTTAAAATTTAAATCTCGCAGAACTTCCGTTCCATATCGGTAAGTTAATAGTTTTAAATAAATAGAAAAAATTGCTTCATTAGGGTTAATTAAGTCTGCATTTTATAAAATAATTGTATGTACATATATAGGTATGTATATATTATATTTTTCCTTATTATTACCGAGTTTACTCGAGCTATACGAATTAAATGAGTTGTGGCTTACTATGTCAAGTTTTTTATAACTCAATGATTTCGAGATAAGGTATCAAAAAGGAATAGAAATATTTATCTGAAATTTATAAAGGGTATTTCATTAAGCGCGCCTATCTTTAAATTTAAATAAAACAAAGTGTGTGTGAGATATCATCGACATTTTTTATTCGTTTGAAAGGCCTGTCGATGCCATTATGTACGGAATATAACTTCGTTCAAATGTCCGCCGCGGCTTCTCTGGATGGCGCGCACCCGAAATGTCCAATTTTCCATGACTCTGGCGCATAAATCAGGCTGAATTTGACCGATGGCATGGGTTATGTTGACTTTGAGGGCCGCTGTGGTTTGTGGCTTATTCGCATAGACCTGCGACTTCAGAAAACCCCACAAGAAAAAGTCTAACGGGGTCAAATCGCACGATCTCGGTGGGCACCTCCACGCGTGATGACCATGCCCTCGAATCGCTCGTGCAGAATTTCCAATGTGGCGTGAGCTGTGTGGCACGTCGCGCCGTCCTGTTAAAACCACATGTCGTTGGTGTCCATATCATCCAATTCAGGCCAAAAGAAGTTGGTAATATGGACCGCTGACGCCACCAGCCCATAATCCACATCAAACAGTGACTTTTTCGGGATGCATTGGACGCTCATGAGTCTCATGTGGATTGGTATTGTCCCAAATTCGACAATTTTGTTTGCTGACGTACCCATTCATTCAGAAATTGGCCTCATCGCTGAAGATGATTTTTCGATGAAAATAAGGGTCAGTTTCCAACTGCTCCAGAGCCCATTCAGCGAACACACGTCGTTGTCTATGGTCGTTTACCTTCAGCTCCTGGGTCAATTGAATTTTGTACGGATGCAGGCCCAAGTCACGACGCAAAATTCCGCAAAATATCCGTCCATGGTGATTTTGCAAAACAGACTGAATAAATGACAGCCAATTTGACAGATGTAGCCTCAACAATATGGCCGCTATTAACTGTCAAAGTTCAGAAGTCCCTATTGGAAGACCCTTTACAACACTTTTTGACTTTTGCAAACCACTTATTTAAACGTATAGGGTGTCGTAACGTAATGGTAATTTGAATTTCGCCGCATTTCCAAACTCTCAATCGTATGGCGAATAAAACGTGTTACGGTTTGGTGGATTTTGGGTAAGCGTAGTGATTAGATCTTACTCGAAAATGAGCATTGTCAAGCGGCACTGCGGTATGATAACTGACTTTTTGTGGCCCAAGTATGGACTTGGACAGTATGTGGTTCAACAGGACGGTGCGAACTTTTTACGGACAAAGTTTCCTGCACATTTCATGTCGCAAAAAACGGACATCAATTGGCCGGCTCGTTTGTGCGGTTTGACGCCGTTAGACTATTTTCTTTGGGGGTTTGCGAAGTCCAAGTCTATGCCAATAATCCTCAAATTGAAGAACGGAATTCGTCGCGTCATTGGTGAAATAGATCCCGGAATATACGGGAACGTGATTGATAATTAGACCAAAAAGATACACGCCTGCACTATATTGTATGTCACGTATTATGGTATCATTCGGAATGCAGAACACCGAATTTCACTTCTTGTGGTTGAATTCACAAAAAGTGGAATACAGAACATGAGTGTTTATATTCAAATATAATGGAATCCGTTTGCTACGACTTTGTTTATAACGACTGACCGTTTTAAGCGACGTGACACAACAACGTGTCCGAACAAATTTATTATTCCTCAATTCACCTATTATTTTATTAATTCATCAGAAATTGGGTCACTTATTCTTCAGATAATTCCCATGAATGAAATATTAAAGATTTCACAGAGTGAATAGGTTCTCTTTTTTGGTGACGTAGTTCGTGTCTCTCAATAAAATTAGTTTTTTGTTGTTTTTTTTTTGTCAAATAATTTGTATTCAATACCAAAATGTTGAAATCTGAAAATTAGTTTTTCCTTACAAAATATGACACAAAATTCAAAAACATAGTTTTTAATCTGAAAAGAGAGAAAATTCACATTCTCTCACATAAATTGACCCTGACTACGTAGTCCCACAAAAAAAATCAACAAATCGGCGTAATCTTTATTATTTCATTCATGGATAATTCCCACATACCATGAACATTTTAAGTTTTTGGGCATGTATGAACTTTTTGTTTATTATTGCTAGGTGCACCATAGAAATATTACACAGCGGTATGTTATGAATGCATTCTTGAAAATTCGGTAGGAAAAAATTAAAATAATTAGCTTTAAAATTCTCAAGATTGAAATCCTTATCCAAAATAATAAGTCGTCCCTGATTACTCTGCGGTAAATATGGGAGGAGCTATGGACCTCTCCTTAAATTCCCTGTATCTTAGCTGATATAAGGGATAACCCTATCCGTAGATTTTTTTTTCTTTTAGAATATTCCCAGGAATCACCTCTTAATTGATTTGCATCGGAGTATATTCTTAGCGAAATAAACCTCTCTTTAACTTAATATGGCCCTATTTTCACTTCAGAATGGGAACACATAATGCAAAATGCGACTTTATTTCACCGTGTATAAAAGCTCTGATTCTTTACCTCTTCTTTCGTTGGGCAACTTTGTAAAACAGCTGTTTATTTATATTCAAGGAAATATTTTTCATTTATCTCGCATTGGACGTTTCTGTCAAACAGCTGATTGCTACAAGTTTATTAAAAAAGCGTTCCTTTACTTTTTCTTAATTTCTGCATTCTCTGAGAGAATTTATCCCCACTCCTCGAAATTTGAGAAATAACTCGAAGCTACTTGAAAAGTAAAGTAACATACCTATTACAAGAAAAAAATTTAAATTTGCAATCACAGCTGATTTTGAAGTTTCTGACAAATCTGTTCTACCTCAAAAGTAGGTGCAGAAAATATGCTCAAAGCAGACCCACCGAACACAAAGCAAAGCAGAGCTGGGCAGACATTTTTCTCATCGAACATAAAAACCTGTAATTCTCTTGCTTTGGACTGTTCCGAACAGCCTTACTGAACAAAGCTAATGCTTCTTTACTTTATTTTGAGCTAAATCTATGAAATTTGATAGATTCACAAACTAACACAAAGTTTTAGTGCCGTCACTTTTGTGCACAGAAATAAAAGTCAATTAATTTCAGTTTTGAAGAGATTGCATTTTTTTTTTCAATTCGACAGCTACTTCGGTGGCGTTCGGCTTTAATGATATCATTCGCAGCCACATGCCGTTGCATAAAGTCGGAGGATTTAAATTCCTCAGGGGCATGATGGGAGTGCCGACTTTTAGTGTTAACTCGTGGCTCGGCATCCCAGATGGATTCAAGGAGTTTAAGAAGGGGTAAGAACTGCCTCGTCCACGTCGATCGCAGAATTCAACGAGTTATACATGTGTTCGTTATCGGTTACTTGCTCCAGAATGATTAAGTCAATGTCGACTGACTTGCCGACGGACGCGTTGAATTCATTGACAGAGTTTCCGACCAATGCGTTTCATTTCCCAGTAGTACCATTTTCCTACACTCCTCCTGGTACGTCCCTTGCATTACACTGTGACCTCAGCATTCGAGAACGTTAAGCTTGAGTCGTTATCGATCTTAACTAATTCAACGTTTTAGCACTTTGTTACCTTTGTATCAATCTCACACAAATTATTCAGTCAATTATTTTTGAAAACAAAATCAAAACCTTGATTGAAACTCGGACTGGGTTGAAAACAAAACGCAACTAATCAATATACCCAAAGCCAATACACGTACATAGAAATCAAAAGCATGCATGCACCTAAAGCCTCCACAAAAAATTTGACCTGAACTTTCCACCTCGTATTGCGTTATATCACAGTGAAAATTGTTTCTAATATGAACAATGTGTTTGAGTTGTCCAGCACACCTTATTTTAAAACATTTCTCCGATTTTGCTCAAAATCAAATCAGATCTAAGTTTCATGCTGACAAATAAAACAAAAAAAAAAAACACCGCATGATCGTACGTTGTTTCATTCTCCAGATATCGAAGGAGAAAAAAATTGTCACCTACACACCCACACACACACTCGAACACACACACGCACGCACACACAGACATCACTTCGAAAATGGGTGCAAATGATTTCTTATGTATCGTAATTCGAAGCTCCATTAAAATCTCGAAACTTTTTTTTGAAGGTGGGAAGTAAAAAAATATATATCTAAATGCAGGTATGCAGGTGAAAACCGCATACTGCTACCAAACTTTCTTTCGTAAACCAGGCTGTGGTCGCGAAAACGCTCGAAAATTAAACGAAGATTGATTCCATTTTTGTGCTCGTGATTTGATGCCTTTTTCGAGAATGCAAATTTAAACTTTTTAAAGCCGTGGTTGCCGTGGCTTAGCGTCAGATTGCTAAGCGAGAGGACGCAGGTTCATGTCTCAAAACAACTAAATGTTTTTTCGCGATACCACCTCTTCGCAGACATGACAAACCTGCAATTGGCATTCGAAGTCGGCAATGAAACTGTAAGTCCCTTCCACTCGTGCGAACAATATAACACACACAAAATTGCGAGAAGCTAGGCACTGGCTCTCTATGCGCTGACGCGCATAAATATTTCTATTTGCAAAACCACTGGATTGACTAAGGCCGTAACGAGGAATTCGTGGTTATCCTAAGCACATCATCTGGTTTAATGTTTAAATCTTGTATATGTGGTACTGAATAATGGAGTAAAGTCATAATGTTGAAGCGTAACTTGTGGAATGCTACCAGAAGAGAGGTTTCTGTTACAGCAGAATATCAATTCCGACTTAACTTGAGGACCACTACACTATATTTTCAAGGTCGCAATTTGGTGTTACTGGCCTTCTCAGATAAATCTGTAGGTAGGTTAGGTTAGGTTGAAGTGGCTGTTAGCTATAGCCAGAACACTTAGACTAGTGATAGGTCCATTGTGATACCACATGGATCTGAAAAGATCTCTATACCTACTCGTTAAACCAATTGGAACTTATTATGAAGCGAAGGAGGTTTCTGATATCCGTGTTTATCAGATCGCCTAAGTCGTTAAAGTAGAATTCACCTAAATGGAGTCTTCTTTTACGGGAGAGAGCTGGACAGTTACAAAAAAGGTGGGGAATAGTTTCCTCCTCCTCTTCGTCCATGCAGCTTCTACAGAAATCGTTTGAAAGGACGCCAAGACTTGTTGCATGCTTGCCTATTATACAGTGTCCCGTGATGACACCCATTATGGACCTGATATGCGATCTGTTGAGAGAAATCAAATTTTTTTTAGCCTTTCTGATCCAGCCGTGGCCAAATCCGCTTTGTCGCTAGACATGTTATACCATTTGTCCACCTAGAATTTGTTTTCTCAATAGCATCTAACTTGAATTTAAGTTTACATGTAGAGACCGGCGTACCCAGGGTGTCTCTTTCTGTGAGCACGGGTACGGTTGTTCCATATCTGACAAGTTCGTCAGCCTTGCAGTTGCCTGGAATAGCTCTATGCCCTGGCTACCAACAAAGGTGAATATTGAACTGCTTCGCCATCTCTATAAGAGATGATCGGCAATCTAAATCTGTAGGTAATTGGCATACAAATAGAAAGATGATTTTATGGTACCAGATAGATCATTTATAAATAAACAGACGACGGACGATTGTTTTTTGAGGTACACCTTGAAGGACTATTATCAGAAGATAGCATAAGCTTGTTCCCGATTTCCATGGATGGCTCAAACAACTTCATGGCGGAGCTTCAGTCTGATACTTTATCTGGTAGGCACTCACCAATTCACTAAAAGTAACAATGCTTATAAATGTACATAAGAGCTGAATTTAAATAATGTTTCTAGCTTATTCATAAGTAGGTATATGCAGGTTTACTCTATCGAAGGCTTTCGGAAAATGAAGTAATACCATGGTAGTAAGATCATCCATATCCAAAACTATTCCTATATTCGTAAACATTTTATTTATTGCTGTTTCACAACTGTGATGTGCTCGAAAGCCTGACTGCCAAGGAGAGATGAGGTAATGCTCCTTTATGTATACAACATTGTTGAAACATTAACTTTTAAAGACCCTTGGTCAGAAAGTAAAGTAAAGAAATAGGACGAAATAAATTAAAGGGAAAAAATATACATATGTTGTCATTTCATGCGACATGTGGTTCCATGCTGGAATTCGAATTTGGACCTAAGATCGTCAGTACGTTCAGGAGTCCAGGGCTCTTATGACTTGAGCTATGGTTGCCAACAACTTAAGTGATTAGATTAGATTAGAAATTGAGGTGGTCCTTAGTCCCTTATCACTGCGGCCGCAAGCGGGCCTATTGTGATATCCTCTTTTTTTTTAACTCCTCCATGATGCCGGAGTGCGCGATGAAACCGGCGATGTCTTTGGGTGCGCTGGTGGTTATGTCTTCCTTCACGAGGTAGTGTTAACCTAGAAAACGATGACGTGTTCTTATGAGGCAGTCACAGTGACATAGTATGTGTTCTGCTGATTCTTCGTCCTCGTTGCACATCCTACACATGTTATCTTGTGCTATAACCATAGTCATGAGATGTTTTCTAACCCGGCAGTGTCCGGTTAGAAAGCCTGTGACGATTCGAATTTGACTTCTTGTTAGTTGAAGAAGTTGTTTCGTTCTTTTTTGGGAAGAGGTTGTTATAAAAGCTTTAGCTTGTCTGTTACTTTCCGTTTCTGTTTAGTAATGTTGTGCTTTGTCTTTTAACCAATTGTTAATACAGCCTTTAGCTGTCCTTGTTGGGAGGCCGCAGAATGGTCTTGGCATCCTAAAAGTTGATGCAGAACCTTTTCCGGCTAGTTCATCTACCTTTTCATTACCTTCATATCCGTTATGGCCCAGTACCTAAATGAGATGAACTCTGTGCAAGCCAATGCTATGCGTAAGTGGAGACAGTCCCAAACAAGTTTGGAGTTGATTTCGTAGGCGTTGATTGCTTGGAGTGCAGCTTGGCTGTCAGATAGAATGTAAAAGTTCTTATTTGATATAGCTCTGTTTATATTTTCTCTGATGCATAGTTCTATTGCGTGAATCTCCGCCTGGAGTACTGAATAATTTGTTTCCATGCTGCTGTAAAGAGATGTTTTGGTATGTGGATTTTAAACTCCAGCTCCGACTCCTTCAACTGTTTTTGATCCATCTGTGTACCATACACGTGAGTCGTTTGCAAATGTTGGTTTGTTCTGTTCCCAGTTGTTATGTTCTGGGAATGCAACCTTGAAGTTTTTTTTTAAGTTGACTTAAGTGAAGAAATACATAGGTTTATGTATTAGTATTAATGTATTCTTTCTGTAAATCATATTACTTTAAGAAAAACTTTGCTTTACTGGATAAGTTTACCTGTATAAACAAATTTTTTAAAACAAATATGTTTTAACAATTGTGAATATTTTTTACTCTGTTAATTTTGTTACATTTATGAGTATGCTTATGTATTTTTTTTAAAGCTCACAAAGCTCATCGAGAAGAGTTGGATGGGTCACTATGGCTGCTTGGAAAAATTCTATGCCTTTTACCGGAACTATTGGCCAGGAGATGGCAGTGCCACTCTTTGAGCAGAATTATGGCAAAACTTTTGCACTTGGGGAACAGTCCAAAGCTAAGAAAAGAAGGTGTGAGGTGAGTTGAGTATTTCGCATGTTTTGTTGGTTTACAATTTCAAAACATTTAACTTTTGTTTTCTTTTTAGATATTTCTTACTGTGGTATCAAGCATTGGCAGAGAACGCTCCAAATTATGTGCACACGATGTTCGCAGACTTGATCCCTGGTCTGATTGTCCCTCAAAAAGGAATAAATGGACCAGATGGAGAATTTAACAGCTCTGATCTTTTTAGTCACCCAAATATGAAGGTTGAAGTCGGAACATCAGTTTTTCATGACATGTTTTCTCATCCTGTTCAGACATCCGAAATATTCGCTGTACTACCGCCGTCATCAAGTGAAAAGTCTGCACCACCAGACCCAAAAGAAGGTCTCGAAGTTCTTCTAAATTGCATGGTTCAAACAACAGGCTGCCTCAAGTGGCGTGACAATGGTGCTCAGAAGGACACAAAATCATTTGCATTTTTACTGAATCGTTTTAAAGAAGTATTTTTACCAGTATTCTGCCCTAACTTTGATGTAACGAATACAATCTACGAACCAAGAGCTGACCTCCCCGTAATGCGTACGGTTAACAAAAAAGATGAAGTGATGTCGTCGTGTGTCGTTGTACTAATAAATTGGATTTCAAGATTTGTCCACGAAAAGCTTTTAAACAGTAAACTGGAGAATATTCATATTCACGAGGAGGATCATGCGCGTTTAACATCGAATCCCAGATTCTTAGCATACCTGCAGGGTACAATTGTACGTGATGTGCTATATTCAACGCAGAAAAATGTGAATTTCATACACGAAGTCTATAGGCAAGCATTTCTCTTGGGTTTTACATCGAAGTATCAAATAGATGCAATGCGTACTTCCATTGCCGTATATCGAGATTGGATGACAAGCAACAATCCGCCCCCATTTATGTTAGATCCAGATGAGGGTGACAGTTACAGCACGAGTAGTAGCTCGATGGATACATCATCGCGCAGTCAAAAACTTAGAACAGCGTCATATGTTGGTGCAATCAGTAGGGAAGCTAATGGAGTACAAGCAGGTCTTCAGAATGTCTTGCAGGTTTTCGTTACAAACGCGGCAAATGTGTTTTTGGTGAACACCAGTCATTTGAATATAGTGTTTCCATCTGTGAATAGAGATTATCGATCTACACCGTTAAACGAGCAGACGGACATCTGTAAGAAAGTCCTCAATGTCTACAGAACTATGGTTATGAACACAAGAATGGAGCCAAAAACATGGGAACAATTGTTATTAGTGTTGTTGCAAGTTACTTCGATCGTTTTAAATCAAAATTCGAGTGGTTCGCGCCCAGCATTAGGAACACGTCTCGGTCAGGCGATTTTTCAAACACTCATTGTTACATGGATAAGAGCGCACACGAATGTGCCGATAAATGTTCAACTATGGGAACGATTTTTAAGTGTTCTTACTTCACTAACATACAGAGATGAACTAATTAACGAATGGGACAAAACAATGCAAACGTTGACTCGTGTCTTGGGTCGTTATGTTTACAATTTAAATTTACAAGACCTACCATTAGATCGCTTGGCAGATAGTAAAGGAAAACGTCGTCGAATCGCTAGTGTATGGCAGAGTGGTTTTAAGGAACACAGTGATACGAGTTCTTCACGTACGGTGAACGGCAAGAATGTGGAAAATATTGAGGACCAACAAAGAAAGGAAGAAGAAATTGGAGGCAGTTCCCAATTACAAATTACTACTGTTAGCACAATAGTTCCATTTACTCCAGTTCTCGGTCGCTGTTATAGCGAAGGTAGCCTGTCATCATCGCGAACAACTCGAGTAAGACTCCACGACCGAAATCGTAGGGCATTGGCGCAACCATCGAGTTTTGAACATTCACTGAATGCAATTTTGGATCAAAATCCTTCTGATAAGTATATCAGTTCTGAGAAATTAAGTTCAAGATCATATGGGTTGAGTAATCAATCGACGGGTGGGACGTTAAGGCGCGCAATCTCCTTAAGTTCATTTCAATTAAAAAAAGGAAACCATCAGACGAAGAACGGGGAGAGCGACAGTCTTCAGGATTCACGTAGCCCATCGCCGACTGCGTCAAGTGGCATCGAAGGAGGATCAATTAAAGATTCCCCAATGCAAATCGATGCTTTGGTTGCTGATGCGGCTAGTTTTGAAGACAATGGTTCAGTGACTTCATCAGAGCGCCGTTCGATTATCTTGGGAGGTTCAGCGAGTGGTTGGCTGCCAGACACGGCAGCAATAATGTGGAAACGAATGCTGGGCTCATTGGGCGATATCAATCAAATTCCCAGACCTGAGCTCCACGCACAAGTCTTCAAACATTTGGTTGACATGACAAGTAATTTGATCAAGTTAAAGCAAAATCAAGGAATTTCAGAAGATAACCAGAGCACACCGTCTCCCCCGAATCTCATACCACCAATAGGAATCGCAGGTCCATGGTGCTATGGCGCACAGCTGTTAAGTCAGGATTATAAGAAAGGCAAGCTGTCCGCTATTCAAATGCTTTGTATGCTTGCCGTACATGGCTCGATTAATGGCATGAATCATTTGTCGCTGTTTTACAATTTATTTCACAAAGTTCTAACTGGAGAGGATCGGTCTATGATTTATTGTTTGTTTAAGCATTTAGAAGGGCCGCGGTTTCTAAGTTTATTACTTCCTGGGCATACACTTCTCCTACTCGACATCGTACATGCATCAGCTGTACTATTAACATCATTAGAAACGAATCGCAACATACCGCGGGCAGAAGTGGTAGCTTTATTGGGATCTCTCTTATGTTACCCGTCAACGGCAATTCCAAAACCAGTTCTTCAACCCTCAATGCAGCAAATGGAACTTATGGAATGTCCAGACTTGCAGGATCATATTTTGAATATCATTTTGCGCTGTGCGCGACGAGAACCATCTTCAAAAGCCAGATGTGTAGCTTTCTCGCAGCTTGGACAATGGGTCTACTTGGAACTAAATAGGCCAGTGAATTTGAATAACACATTCTCACAAACAATACCTCAGCACTTACCACGAACATGCAATAAAGAACAGCCTTTAACATTTAATCCTCGCATTAAAGAAGCTATTCAAGTGCTCTTGCAGGCACTACAGTTTAAACATCGAACTATTGCAGTTGTAGCGGCGGGTTCGCTCAAAATATGCAGTGAGCGAGGGCACGAATTGTCGAAAATTGAAAGGTTGCCTCAACTAATCATAACTGCTCTATGCAAAGCACTCGAAGTACAACACGTCCTCAATCCTAAGGAGTCGGATAAAACGGTTTTGACCACTCTTATGATGTGTCTCGGAGAGTTTTGCATGTCATTTCCAGTCAAATATATGCTCGAACCAACTAACAAAGAAGGCGACAGTTTAATTATCATGGTTTTACGAATACTGTTTCAGATCCTGTCGGGAGTGCGACAAAATATTGTAAAACTTCCGATTTCCGACAACGACTTTGATTTAAATATCACCACTGATGATGTTCTTGATGGAAAATTCAATTGCGAAGCCAGTTTTCAAACATCTGAGACAATACAGCGCTATAACTTGGCTATTCAACTTTGTGCGAAGGCAGTGATTATGCATTTAGTAACTTATTTGGGCCATTTTCCTACGGGAATCGGAGCATCACGTTTGAGTTCGCTGGTAGAAGAACAGGATGATATATGGTCTTCAAACTTAGGTTTAATCAATGGTCAAGAGAGCAGACGTGATTCTGCCGATCTGACTGTCCCACAAGTCCTACAATCTCAAAATATTCAATTGTTTATGTTAAACAGTGGTCTGATGGCTAGTTTTATTGAATTACCTGCATTGAAGCTTCCTGGTGGTGGTGTAACTGCTGGTCTGGTGACAGCAGATAAACAAGTTCGCGTTTTGCTGAGAGATCTTAATGGAAAATCATGCTGGGAGTCTTCAATACTTTACAGCGAGCCAAAAGAGTCGCGGCAGGGTTATGCTGCACAAAATCTTCTTCAACAAAATCCTAATGGAGGATTCTTTAAAAAATCGGAGAATCGTGATTATGGTCAGCCGTTTTATTCGTTGGTTTCGTCGGAAACGGAGGCTCTAACAGTACCCCGGCATACAATGCGACATCGTCCACCCAGTAAATTGCCTTTAGCATCGGACTTAGCACCAGACTTGGATCAGTTGGATGATGTAAGTTAAAATATATACATATATGATAAATATACATATGTACGTTGTCATATTTACGTGGAACACGGCTTTGGTGTTGATGGTAAAGGTTTTGTCGAAAGCATTATAAAGGTATTCATAACCCCTTTAGCGCTAGTGAATTATATAAAAAAAGAAGCAAATCCCAGCTTGACTACTGCAACAATGCTAGGCTGATCTGACTTGCCGCTGATCGAAAGCATTAATTCGACATAAAAAGAGCTCACGAAACTAACTAATCTCCTCACAGGGCACTACATCCTAGGCAGACATGCCCCCGCGTTTAGATATTGTATGCAACGATTTCCGCAGGAGCTGTAGAGATGAGGATGTGCACTTTCTTTGCACGTGTCCCCGCTTTGCTTGATTGTCTGTCTTGTATTTTCTCCGTGTTTTCACAAAAGTTCTAGTTAGCAGTGGTTCCACATATTATGGTTATATTGCGTCATTCCCTCACTCTCCTTCTGATCAGAGAAATCTGAGTGCTCGCTTCATCAACAATTTGGCTTAGGTTAGGTTAGGTTAGGTTGAAGTGGCTGCTAGCTATCGCCAGCACACTTAGACCAGTGAAAGGTCCATTGTGATACCACATGGATCTGAAAAGATCTCCAAACCTACTCGTTAAACCAATTGGAGCTTTTTATGAAGCGAAGGAGGTCTCTGATATCCGTGTTTATCAGATCACCTAAGTCGTTAAAGTAGAATTCCCCTAAATAGAGTCTTCTTGTGCGGGAGAGAGCTGGACAGTTACAAAGAAGGTGAGGAATAGTTTCCTCCTCCTCTTCGTCCATGCAGCTTCTACAGAAATCATTTCAATGGACGCCAAGCTTTGTTGCATGCTTGCCTACTAGACAGTGTCCCGTGATGACACCTATTACGGATCTGATATGCGATCTGTTGAGAGAAATCAAGTTCTTAGAGCGTTTCAGATCCAACCGTGGCCAAATCCGTTTAGTCGCTAGACAGGTTATACCATTTGTCCACCTAGAATTCATTTTCTCAATAGCATCCAGCTTGAGCTTAAGTTTACATGTAGCGATCGGTATACCCAGGGTGTCTCTTTCTGAGAGCGCAGGTTGTTCCATATCTGGCTAGTTCGTCAGCCTTGTAGTTCCCTGGAATATCTCTATGCCCCGGCACCCAACAAAGGTGAATATTGAACTGCTCCGCCATCTCTATATCTCTATAAGAGATGATCGGCAATCTAGAGCTACTAGTGAATTTGAGGAGACTGATTCCAGAGACCTGATCGTTGCCTGACTGTCTGAAAAGATACGTATATCTGTGGAAGATATAACGTTTTTCTTCAGCCAGGATAAGACTTCCTTGATCGCCAATATTTCCGCCTGGAACACGCTACAATGATTTGGAAGACGGAAAGAGAGGCTGAGATCAAGCCTATCGGAAAAGAGCCTCGCTTATGCACAAACATGCTGATCGCTGGACCTTGCTTAGATGGTCTCCAGACAGCCACCCCGTACATGAGTATCGGTCTTATGACCGAGATGAAATGCCAGTGAGTAATACGAGGTTGTAAACCCCATTTGTTCCCAATGGTTTTTTTGCTAGAGAAAAGTGCTAAGTGCTATTGAGGCTTTCCAACATCCACAATTTGGCTTAGTGCCGCCAAACCTTTTCTGGTTGAATTGTGTGAAATGCTATTTCAGTACCGCTTTGAAGCGTGTGTGCTGTCATGTGAGCGAGACTAATTTTTGTTAGTTTGTCAACCAGCTGACGGTTCACATACGTACACTATTAGCGATTTCTGTTGTGTATGTAAGGGACATAAAGGCCTAAAAGAATTGATATGCAACTTTGTTCATTTCGATTCACACATCCACATATATTTGATAACTTAACCTACAAAAAATATACTACCAAAGCTTGTTTTTATTTTGTTTCATTTTTTATTACATTTATGTATAATTATCGTAACTAATAACAATTCGTTTTTGTTTTTTTAGCTACTTCAATACATTGGACACACAAGTCCTGAATGCTTATCTACTTCTGCAGCACAATTAAATATGCCGGGAACTAGCCCCTTGGGATGCCAATTAGAAGCGCAAACCATTTCAATACTCCTTAATCAACGGTCTATTGAACAAGAGTATGTTGTAAACTTACATCAACCAGAGAGAGA
Source organism: Criorhina ranunculi (assembly GCA_951813785.1). NCBI lineage: Eukaryota > Metazoa > Arthropoda > Insecta > Diptera > Syrphidae > Criorhina > Criorhina ranunculi. The sequence goes on along the minus strand of OX638381.1, from coordinate 51,920,779 downwards.
AAAAACACACTTTTGCAATTCAATATTACAACCGGCATCTGAGCAATCGTTCGAATCATATAACACAACAAGTTTATATAAATCAGAAGTTCCATTCCAATATTGTCGTTTACTTTTCAGTCACTTAGGCCTGGCGGGTTGGGAGCGACGAAATCGTACACATTTACTCCAACGAAGTGAAAAATTAATGCGAGAACTTAGAAATGTTGACATTCAAAAGTGTAGAGATACACACAAAGTAGCTGTTATATACGTTGCCTGTGGACAGGAAGATAAGAACAGCATTCTGAAAAATACATATGGCAGCAGTGCATATGAAATGTTTGTGTCTGCTTTGGGTTGGGAGATAGACTTGGAAACGCACAATGGATTTTTAGGCGGTCTGCCGCGTCAAGGTTGTGGAGCTACGGCACCTTATTATGCGACTCCATTTGTGGAAGTTATATATCATGTCGCTACACGAATGCCCAGTGATACTCCTGAATCTCTGTTAACGAAAACTCGTCATTTGGGAAACGACGAGGTTCACATTGTGTGGAGTGAACATCAACGTGAATATCGTCGTGATATACTGCCGACCGAGTTTTGTGATGTTCTTATTGTTGTATATCCTTTGAAAAATGGTTTGTTTCGCGTAACAGTAAATTGGAAACCTGACGTCCCATGGTTCGGTCCTTTGGCAAATGAAAGTGTTGTCAATGGCTCTTGTTTGGCTACATTAGTTCGTGAAACTGCAATAAACGCCAGTCGTTCTAAGAGGTCATCATTGTCTCTGTACCAGCAATTGTAAGTTTAATTTACAATCATTTATATAAAGAAACAATCTATTGTATTTTATCAGTTACGAGGAAAGAAATCGCTCACTGGAAAGTGTGTCCATGCGATATAAGGAAAACTCAACGTTTGAAGACTTTGCAAATCGAATATATAGCCCAATACCTCCTGCATCGTATGCATCATTACGAGATAGTGCTATGGGTACGGGCTCTGCCCCTCTTGCAGCAGCACTTATTGATCACCATCGAGCCACTGTCAAAGGTAAAAGTTTTGATTAAATGTTTATTTCGAAAATTAATTTGTAGAAATGTAACATCATAGAGATGTGTTTGCTTGTGACTTGACTTGTGCAGGTTCGAGCCCGGTCGGAGAACAGCAACTGCCATCGAAAATAAAATGAAAAACGAACAAAATCGGAGTTTCTCCAACCATAAAACCAAAAGGGGGTTTTTGCCTCGGAGTACAATGGAACGAAAACGAGTCTGAGTGCTCCTGGAATTTAAAAAATGTCCGTACAAAAAAAATGTAACATCATAGCTTCAATGTTATTTTAAGAAAATGTTATCAAGGTCTTAAATCAATGTTGTTTAAACGACACATGACTTGATTTATTATAAAGACTGCTTCTCAATTCGCTGTTCGGAGTTGGCATTAAAACTGTAGGTCCCTTCCATTCGTGCGAAGAATATAACACGCACAACATAAATGGTTGTCAGAAGCTAGGCCTTGGCTCTCTATGAGTTGTCGCCCCAAGTATTTGTTTGTTGTTTGTTTTTTGCTTCCCACCTTTATAGGGGAAGAGGTGCTGGTGCTCAATTGCAGTTGAAAATGATCTCCCTGTTTTATTAAAAAAAATTCTTCGGTGATGGGGTTCATTTTTGGCTTATTAAGCACAACTGTCGGATATGTAGGGACACGAATCCTGAGGCGATTCAGCAGAGTTCTTTACATCCAGAAAAATACACCATTTGGTGCGGATTCCATGCTGAAGGCATCACCAGGCCTTTTGTTCATAATTTACCCGTTCAGCGCGTTACCATCAATGGTGCATCTTACAGATAGATGATTACTGACTATTTGTTCCTTAATTTGAATGATATGGCTCTTGAAGGCATGTGTTAAAAAGTGTAGAGGTTTTAATAAAACGACCGTCGCGTTTTGTTGACAAATTCAGACTCGCTCGTTGCCTCCAGTCCCAGTCGGAACGAGCTGGATCATATTGCACGATCGGCATTTCCCCGTTGCTTGACTTATGTATCGGGGAAATTCGCTCGTGCCAAAGTCCGTTGGTTGGCGCGATAATTCGACACTACAGTTGATTTGTTGTTTGACTCATCAAACCATTACCAAAGCAAAACATATTCCAAGGTATACAATATGTTTTGATAGGGCAATGGCTTTGATAAGCTCAAGCAAAGCACAAGCTGCAAGTGCTGAATCACCAAGGCACAACAAAAGTGACCGAAACAATTGAGTTATTAAAACAAAAAATTGATGGGACCTGTGAATTGACTTCTAAGATTGTTTATATACGATTGTTTATATAAGAAGTTTATGCTGAGAAACCAGTCACAATTGCCGCATTGGGAATATAACTCCTATCATTGATGAAATAAGGTATCAATTGGTCTGATAGGATGAGATTGGTTAGTGTCAGTTGTCGGTGCTCATATGGCCGAAGTTTTTTTTTTAATACAAATGTTAAATGTACTAAGGCCTAGCCTTGCACAACCATTGAAGTTATCGGTGTTATATTTTTCGCACAAATGAGTGGGACCTATAGTTTTTATTGCTTTTTCTCTAATTTCCCTAATGCATTAGCGCCCGCTAATTATAAAAAAAAATATACTCTCGTTCGTTGGTTTTTTGTTCCCTACTGAGAAAGTTGTGACATTCTTAGAAAAACACCTTGTGCACTGTGTTGTTAGTTAGGATGAATTCATAAACGTCATACTACCAAAGAACTGCAACATCAGCGGTCGTAAAGGCAGATTTCCAGTCGAGCATACCTAGACGAACCGCAGTACCTCTTGTTCTTAAACGTCAATGTATCGTTAGCGTCGTACAGTTAGATTAGAAAAAAATATTCTGACTGCAGGGACATCCGTTCTGCATCTTCACTGCATATATTCTGGGAAGTGATAGCGTTTAAAAACGCATAAGAAAAGAAATTCGATTGTAATTGCGTAGATTTTTGACGTTTATGAACAAACCCTTAGCTTCGTAGGAGCTCAGAAGCTCGATATTCATAAGCTATTTTATCGTTTATTAAAATAAATAAATAAAAATATATGACAAAAGTGGTGGTCAAAAGCACGAAATAAATAAAATCTTATACTTTTCAATTTATCATATAACGCGAAATATTTTAATAAAAAAAAAATACTTTCTTTTATTTTTAGGTTGGGTTCAAACTACTGTCGATTCAACCATTAGAGACTTAACACATGCTATATTGCCAGACAATCCTTCACCTAGGGCACCTAGAAAACTTCAACCCTTCAAAACATCATCGAAAAAAACATCCCTGCACCAAAATAATACACCGCCAGAGAGTCCGACTTTACCTGGACGAAAACTAAAATAATTTACACTACATACATATTTTCAAAAGTTTTCTTTGATTGTGTTTTAATTTTGTTTTGCAAAGGAAAATACATTCCTTTAGAACATTTAAAACTATTATACTGCTCCAGTTATGCTCCATGTATATAACTATTTATTCCCTCCCTCCGTAGTCTTTTATTAGTTTGATTGTAAAACTATTTATGTATTGTACCCATTCCTCTTCGGCATGAACGTTGATTTTGTAGTAATTGTTTGCAGATGAACTTTCTCCATTGCATTGTTAAACTAATATATTTTAAATTATAGTATTATTTTATAACCATAATTGAGAAATAATTTATTTTTTTTTTATACAAATTCATAAACATGCGCTTTATATGTTCATAAAAACAAGCAAAAGCACAAATTTTATAACAAATAGGTGCAAGATTATTAATAAATATATAAACAATTCATTTAACATAAGTTGTACTTTTTGTATCTTTTTCTATGAGGTAGGAATGGAAAGTGATGAAGCTGTGGTTGTTTCGCGCTCTTACATTTAGAATGGTTAAACAATGGGTAAAGTTTTCCACTCTGTGGAAAAAAGGTCTGATAGGTCACCAAGCTATCACCAAGTGGATGAGCACTAGGACCAAATCAGATTACTTAACACCAATTCTGGAATTTAGGCTGAACCTCGAATTGAAAATTCCCTCCAGAGAAAGCTGGACAGAAGGAGAGGTCATTAGCCCCAACCATATATCCATTTTCACGGATGGGTCAAAAATGGATGAGGGAGTGGGCTCCGGGATTTATGCAGAAGAACCGAACATTGCACGGTCAATAAGGCTTCCGAATCACAGCAGCGTGTTTCAGGCGGAAGTCCTAGCAATCTCCGAGGTCTCGCGTTAACTATAACAACGGTCACTCCCAAGAAGTCACATTAGTCGTGTTTTTTTGATAATCATACTCACTTCAGTCAAAAAAACGATCTATACTCACTTCATCCACAGTAGCAGCCGCACCAACCAATTGGTTTGCGGCTCGATTTCTTTTTCTTCGTTTGACAGTTCTTAAATGTCAAAACCGAGTAAAAGCAACAAATACGATCGGCTAAAGGCTAATTTATGAGATTTTTCGCGCTCTGGTGGTCAACTTATGTAGTTCTATCCTCACTTGCTGCTACTGGGAAATTTATCCACACTTGGTGTGTTGTTATTGCTTTGTGTGTAAAATCTTACTGGGCTGGGTATACAGCTATCAAAAAAACACGGCTATTGACATTTTCGTACACAGTCAAGCAGCCATCAAAGCCATTACATCGACAACAATCAGATCCAGTACTGTGAAACGCTGCAACGACGAGCTTAACACCCCTATCATTCAATCCGCCGGGGGGAACGATCCACCGAAATTTCAACTTCGGTATCATTCAATCCGTTCGAAGGGAATCGTCCACTTGTCAGTCACCCCTATCATTCAATCCGCCGGGGGGAACGATCCACCAAAATATCAACTTCAGTATCATTCAATCCGTTCGAAGGGAATCGTCCACTTATCGGTAATGTGAATGACTTTTCACGTGATCATTCAAAACTAACGAATCGAATCTCTCCATACAAAGTTTGACATTTCAAATCCGCAGGAAATTCATTGCGGATTGGTGTTGTGTTGCATTTTGGGTGGAAAATTGATCTGAAAATGTATGTTCTTTCTAGGACAAATTAATTATTTAGGTGTATTAAAGTGAATATGCTTTTATTGTCCTTAATAAACACTTCCAACACATAATTAAAGGCTGCCTTATTCAAGCAAAAATTGTTTATGGAACTGAAATTCAAATTGATTTCATAGAAATTATAAACTTCAACGAAATCGTTTAACTAATTTGGCGTCTGTTAGCTCCATAATGTCGTCACTGGATGCCCGTAAATATGCACGAGATGTTCGCCTATTTGAAGATATTTCTTCGTTTTCAAAAACAGAGCAATGCTATCCACTGTCTTTAAATTAAATTTTATTTTGTTTTTATCAGCAGCTGTTTCTAATCGCCGTCAACTATGACAGAACAGTCGGTTTTGAAAAAGAAAAATCGGAGTCGGTAAAACAGTGCATCCGGCGGATTGAATGATCAGCCTCAAGGTGAACGCGGATCGAATAAGTGAAGTGAATCTCAGATCCGTCGGATTGAATGATAGGGGTGCGTATAACTCATCACGTAAAAATGAGCATTATTACGTATAAACGATAATTCCGACATAATAATGCCCGCTTTTACGAGACGAGTTATACGATCACGGAAGAGACGATTTGGCCCCAGTTCAAAACTTGATTCAGGGCCCCTACACTGTATTGCGATTCTTAAGTCCAAATCGTTCGAAAGCGGACATTTTGAATGAATTGTATGAACTGCGTTTCAAATTGCCCGATTTCGTAGGATCCGAATATTAGAATCGCAATACAGAGTAGGGGCCCTGGTATCATTCATGGCTCATTCCGAGAAGACAACGCTTCTATTATTATGTTCTGTTATTAAAAACCGGTCCATGCTTTACGCAGTTGATCTTAGAACTTTCGCAAAAGCGCCGCTTCGGAACTAGTTATCAATAATTGAAACAATTTAAACATATAATTGAATACCCTTTATTAACACATCACTCTGGAAAATAAACTCGACAGTCGTTACATACCTACGTTTGTGCATATGCCTCTGCATTTCAGTAGAAGTAAAAACAGATTAAAGTAATTTTATAGTAATAGTTTTGGTCTCCAAATAATTTTCAAGACCATCCTTTCCAAGTTCTCGGCCAAATCCAGATTGCTTGAATCCGCCAAAAGGTGTTTGCGGCAGAACAGCATCATAACAGTTAATCCAGACAGACCCAGCGTCTACACTATTTGCGAAATGAATAGCTTTATTGATGTCATTAGTGATGACTCCAGCAGCCAGGCCATAAGTAGTATTATTAGCTCTTTCAATTATTTCTTCAGTTGAACTGAATTTAAATATAGATTGAACTGGACCAAATATCTATACAAATTTATAAAAAAAACAAGAAAATTTATTAATTAGGTAAGTTCGGTACTAAGTATTTAAATGAAATAAGTAAGTGTTCGGCTCGGTAGCCTATAGAGGGCCAAGTTCCAACTTCTCACAACGATTCGTGTTGTGCGCGTTATATTTTTCAATTTATTACTTTCATTCCCATCTAGTTTGACATAACAAATTATTCTCCCAGAGGTTTGTAGTTGTTTGCCAAGGGGTTGTGGAGATTCGACTGCTTGCTTAGCCATCCTACGCGAGACTCTTCCCAAACAATATACAAAGATCCTGGAATCCTATATTACAGACAGATACTTTCGTATAAAAGAACAGAGTGCGTATTCAGAACTTAAGGAAATTAAAGCAGGTATGCCTCAAGGTAGCGTACTCGGACCAGTACTCTACCTTTTATATACTTGCGATATTTTTGGAAAATAACACAGTTTCAGAAAGCAATATTCATTCTACAGAAAAACTGCAAGATGCGATCCAGGAAATCCAAACATGGGCAAGAAAATGGTGCATAAAATTAAACGAGTCTAAATCTGTCCATGTAGATTTTGCAAACAAAAAGATTGAGCATATATGAATAACCAAATAATCCCATACGCGAATACAGCTAAGTATCTTGGTACGACATTGGACGCAAAACTTCGTTGGAAGGCGCGTGTCAAGAAATACGGATTGACCTAGGAGTGTAAAATTGTTACTCTTAGTGGACTACCAGTTTTCCATTAAATTTAAACATATAAGGCTGGAAGGCTGATTGGACCCTTGCAGTGTGGTTTCAGGCCAGGAAAGTCCACAATTGATCAAATTTTCACATTTCGGCAGATCCTGAAGAAATCCCAAGAAGTCCAAATCGATACACACCACCTATTTATCGATTTTAAAGCCGCCTTTGACAGTATTTATAGGGACGATCTATATAAAGCCATGTCAAGTTTTGGCATCCCTGCCAAACTCGCTGCTCGCTGCTCCATCAAAGTCGGTCACAATCTCACCGAAACCTTTGATGTCAAAAAAAGGACTATGCTGCTGCTCCTTGGAGCCGGTGAATTCCGTGAAAACGTATTGGCGAAGACCGAATGCTTTACAGTACGTAGCGTTGTATATTGCTTTAATTTATTCGCGATTGGGATTGAATTATTTGGCATTTATATTAGTTGGAGACCATGGATTGTCAAGGACGATTATTGGCTGTACTGGCATTTAAAAAAAATTATACGTAACAAAATCAACAAATCTTTTTCGCGCCACGAAATGTTCAGATCCTCTTGAGGGACTTGCAGTGGACCCAGGAACTTGAAATTCGGTACATGAGGGGACCTTGAAATATAACAAAAGGCAAATTACTGGAAATTCCAAACTTATAACTGTAAAGTGGCAATAGTGCTATTTTATTGAAAAAGAAACAATTTTGCTCCGATTATAACCCTTTTTGGGGGAATATTTGAAGAAGTCGCAATTTTTTGGGTATATGTGAGGTACGACCTACCTGTGTACCAAATTTCAAGTTTCCAACGGTACCGGAAGTCCGAGATCTTTTTCTTGCCACGACGTGCTTAGTCGCATTTGAGGGACTTCTAACGGATCTAGGAACTTGAAACTCGGTACATAGGTGCGCCTTGAAAAATAACCAGGAAAAAATTACTAAAAGTTTCAAATTTATAACTGTAAATTAATGAAATTGCCGTTTAATCGAATTTACGATTTCAGTTTTACCCCCTTTTGAGGGGGTTAGAGGGGGAAATTTTATGATGTCATATGTGAGGTTATATCTACCTGTATACCAAATTTCAAGTTTCTAGCTGTACTAGAAGTCCGAAATCTTTTTTGTGTCACATTTTTCCGTAGAATGCCCCCAGTAAAACGTTTTCACGTTAAAAACGAGAGGAGTTCGATATCAGATATAGAAGAATCTACTGGCTTATAGGAAGACATTCCTGCCTATCAATTTTTAACAAGCTTGTACTACTTTATAGACAAACCCACATTGACTTTCGGGATTCAACTCTGGGGTTGTACAAAACAGACCAACATGGACATCATCCAAAGATTCCAAAACAAAGTATGTAGTGAGAAATATAGTCAATGCACCCTGAGAGACTTGGGTATGGAACCAGTGAAATATGAAGTCAAAAGACACGCAAAAAAACATGGAGAGCGGCTCTGACATCACACGACCCCTTAAACCCTCCAGCTTCTGGACCGCACAAACCTAGTTAGGAGGTTGAGAAAACAAAAACCCTTCGAATTAGCGCAGCATTGAAAACGTAAAAATTAGAAAATGCACATTCATACGAGCGTTATGGAACGACAACAACGAGCGTAGGGGCGCTCGGAGTGAATTTTATCCCCTAACGTCCTGAGTGATCTTAATCTCACTTATGTTCCATTCGTCTAGTGATTTATATGCATAACTTCTTTCTTCTGAGCTCATGAGAGACGCCAGTGGGTGGAACTCTCCTTTATCACACAAATGTTGGTACATTTTAAAACAAAAGTGAAAGAGCTTATTAGCCCCAGTGACTAGATGGAAGGATCTCTGTCCTCATGCGTAGAAATTGGCATGCGCACCAACCGAGCATAATCATTGGGTATCGACACCTGGGATGTGTTATCTCTGGTACGTGCAGACCCGTGCTGAGATGGAGAAACTCGGTAAAAAAAAAAAAAAACCACAGACTTTTTTACTGGTTTTTGTTCAAGCCTGCAAAGCTAACCAAAAAAAAAAATATATATACAAATATTTGGAGCAACAGCTCATAGAGAGCCAGGGCCTAGCTTCTCGCAATCATTCATGTTGTGTGTTATATTTTTTGCACCAATGAAAAGGACCTACAGTTTCATTGCGGACTCCGAACGACAGATTAAGAAGCTTTTTTCATGACAGATTATACTCTTGCAGGTATGACAAGCCTGCGAGGACAAACTGAGGTTCATTATGATACGATTCAGGGCCTATCATTGTTATGATTTTGCTAACAGACCGAAAGTGAGCGTTTTTTAAGCGCGGTAGGTTGGTAATGTCGTCCAGGCTCTAAAAAAAAGCTCCCAAATGAAGCCTTCGGTTGGACAAGGCTGGATAGCTGTAAAGAAAGTAAAGCTTGAGAAGATTATGTTCCTAGTATCGGGCAGAACATCGATATCGATGCTTATATGCGAAGCATTTTCGCAAAAATAAAGTATGCAACTATTCTGATCTAGCTTGACCCGAATGTGTTTAGAAATCTAACACGTTGCATAATTTTTCCATGCTTTTAGCTTAAGCAGTAGTTCACAAATAGCAAGAGGCATACTCACTTCGGATTATGATAAAACAATGCGTGGAGTATAACTTTCCGATACACCTGTTGCTGGTCGACTTCGTAAAGGATTTTAATAGTGTGGATACATCTGGCATTCCTTGCATATAAGAACTATTCTTATAAGTTGGTGGGAAGCAGAGGAATTCTATGGAGTCTAGCCACGTATTTTGAATATCTTGACTACGCGGAGGCAAACCTAGTGGAGTTGAAAATTAGGTCACTTGCTCCCTAAAAGGCGATATGATTATGCAATTCACTTGCCCAAAATAGAAGAGCCAAAATAGAAGAGTCGTTCGCCGAAAAAAAAAAAAACGTGGAGCAGTGCGGTTAAAGGGAAGTCACGACCGTTAAGGGAAAGCTTAAGAAAATTAGGACACATCGATAGCAAAAGATCACGATGGTGTGTTTGCCTTCTGGATGCCCTAGGCCAGATTTTCTTTTGTAATTAGAGCGTGCTAAATGGGTTATGACTGAAATATGGCGGATGTAGATCATTCCGCCATACACCAATCCAGATTCAGCGTTGTACTCGAGCCTTTGGCGAATAAACAGCTTGTAAATTTAAGTTGGTCAGAAAGGTTAAAGTGTTTTTTGCATCGTTTGAGGAAACCGAGAGACTACGAAGAGACTACTTCGAATACATGGTTGCTCCAACGAAGGTTGTCATTAATACACATGGAGGATGGAAAGTTTTTTTTGGTTTCAGCGATGAATAGGAGACCTAAAACCGTCCAAAATTGAACAGTTCAAAAGGTAGTTTCTAATCCGAAGCCATATGCACGCAACAATCTCAGAGTGGAAGAACACTTCTTTAGTGCAGTACCATCAGGACTAATGGATCTGTGAATGTTGAGGAATTAAGATGCTGCTGCAATTGTACGAGCGCAAAAATAGAATTATCCCATGAAGAATTGGACACTTAAGAGCTGAGGCCAGGACAGAGCATTCATGGAAACGTTGAGCTGACTGCAAAGTGCGCTGCAAGGTTATTTTTCTTGTGTAAACAGTTGACAGTTGGAACCTTATTGTAAATGAGCGTTGAAATTAAGGATGAGACAGAATTCTTAATATTTCTGACGTCTCATGAGAGGATACAAGACCTCAGGCTAAAAAGAAGAAGCGTACCTAGATTAAACCTTTGTAGCATTAAATTGCTTTGAGAACTATACTAATAGCACTAACAGATTTAAACCAAGTCAAAGCCTGGAAGGCAGGAGGAGCTATTGAACTGAAACATTTCGAAAAAGAAGAAAAAAAAATATTATTAATAACAAGTATCCCCTCTTAAGGTCTCTAGAGATATCAGTATGGAATTGAACGGAACCTCCATATTTATATTTAAGTAGGTATATGCATTTCAAATTCATTGCCTTACCTCTTCCTTTGCTATTTTCATGTCGTCTTGAACATCTGCGAAAACCGTTGGCTCAATGAAAAATCCAACTTTACCAATTTGCTTTCCACCACATTTAAGTTTAGCGCCCTCCTTTTTGCCACTTTCAACATAGCCAAGAACTTTGCTTAACATATCCTGATCGATTTGTGGTCCCTGATGTACATCGCCTTTAAAGGGGTCTCCGACTTTACGCTCGATTGCTTTTTGTACAGATTTAGCTACGAACTCATCGTAAATTTTTTCATGTACATAAGTTCTACTGCCGGCGCAGCAACTTTGTCCGTGATTTGAAAATAGTGCTTCATGTGCCACTTCCACAGCAAATTCAACTAAAATTAAAATATGTACGTTATGACTATGAACTTAGTTCATTATATCAATTAGAAGGTACCATCAGCATCATCGAAAACGACCACAGGGCTTTTGCCACCCAGTTCTAGAGAAACTTTTTTTAAGTTTGACTTTGCTGCTGATTCCATGATGATGCGACCAACTTCGACGGAACCTGTAAATGCAACTTTCTGAATATCTTGGTGCAATGCTATAGCAGCTCCCGCAGTTGGTCCGTAACCAGTTATAATATTAATAACACCGGGGGGAAATCCAGCTTCTTTCGACAAGGCACCCATGTAAAGTGCTGTGATGGGTGTTTGTTCAGCAGGCTTTAATACAATCGTGCAACCGGCAGCCAAAGCAGGTCCCCATTTCCATGCTAACATAAGAAGTGGATAATTCCAAGGAATTATCTGGCCCACTACTCCAATAGGTTCCTTTTTTGTTAATGATACAAAATTACTTAGGGGAATGGTATCACCGAAGAACTTATCGCACCATCCCGCATAATATTTTAGCGTTGCCACAGAATAGATCACATCCAGTACGGCTTCACTATGTGGTTTTCCATTGTCAAGGACTTCTAGGTTGGCTAGAGTATCCTTGTCCCTCTCCATAAGATTGGTCAATCTACAAAAAGGCAACGAAAAAAATATAACTGTTCACCTAAGAAGAGATTTAGCTGCAAAAGGATCAATGATAGATCGGTCTTTGCTTTATAGATCGTACTTAAGTGAAAGTAAGTTTGCATACATTTTTTTGAGAAAATTGAAGCAGCAAGCACAGGCCTTTAGCAGTATCTGTAATCGCCTGGTTCCAGCAAAGGTCTAAAGTAGAACGCACTCAATATAATCTCTGCTGATTTGAAGTTTGGTTACGTTTGTATCCCGCTTTAGTGGCAGAAGAGAGTATGTATTATATATGTATATAGTGTATTAATCACGCCACAGAATCTTTGTCATGAAGTCGTTAAGGAATAAGCAAAATCAATAGTTCTATCATCTGCAATGCAACTAAACTAACATCTGTCTACTAATTCCTAATTCCTACTCACTATTCAACGCATACGTAGACGATATTAACAAAATCGGGAAAACCCGGTTCGCGACTATGGGTGAAAAATGGGTTTAGCAGTGAACTAGGGCAAGACCAAGTATTTTTGTCAACAAAACACTCAACGTCACAGTAAGCAACTAGTAGTAAAGGACTCTGTCTACTTTGGCATTGCTTTCAACTCTGATAACAACATCTCATCAGAAATCAAACAAGGAATGACAGCTGCCAATCGCTGTTTCTTCTGGCTGAGAAGGAAGGTCCTATCTCGATCAATCATTTCCTGGTACTTCATGGCCTATTAGCTTTTTGAGATGGCTACAACGTGTGGCGTGAATTTACACCCATGCTCCGCTCCACAGAGTCTTCGAATCTAACACGAAGAGACAACGCAGTAGTTGAAAACTTCACCTAAGGTGGAGCGCACAAGAACTAGGGGATCTTAACCAACGTGGAATGCTCCACTAGAGGCAGTTAGCGCAGGACTTATTGATCTGAAAAGGCTTGTCGGATAAGGACCCTAAACTGTGACTAAATTAAGTAATCTCAACGCTATCGTAAATGAGAATACATTCATTACACACATAGCAAATGCCAAGTGCCTGATATGAACCTACAGGGCAGTAGAAGAAGAGATGTCATCGGAAAGAAACGTGGAATTTAAGTTTGGGCAAACAAGTAGAAGAACCAAACAAATCGTAGAATGGGATCAAAACTCTGGCAGAGAATAGTACTAGATAGAAGTTTTGTTTTTATGAAGGCCCTTTGATCCGTGACAAACCAATGAAGATAACCATTTGAAACTCCAAAAATACTTCTACGCTGGTTAATGCTTTTAAATGGGCAACATAGAGAGCGATAGGACAGGAAGGAAGCCCAAATGAAGTCGATACATAAGTCTCACCACACCTTCCAGTTTGAAAGAATTTGACGCTATTGTTAATAAGCTAAAGAACAATAGAGTCACCGGTACCGATGGCTTGCCCTCGCAGCAATTTAAATATGGCGGCGAAGTGAATCAGAGAAAAACCAAGTATAGGTTGTCAACACAAATATAGCAGTATCAGTCTTCGTCATCCAACGGAAGGTCATTAGTGGACTTGACAACCACAACTTCCAAGAACAAAGTTAAGGAGTTCACCTACCTCGAAGTAATCATCAACTCTACAAATAACACACTCGAGGAGGTTCAAGGAATAATAATCGTAGGAAGCCGCTGCTACTTTGATTTGGCAAAACAACAGGATTCAAAACCCGACTCACAATTATTTATATGACACCAAGTGCTGGAAGATAAATAGGAAATCAGAGCAGATATCGAACTCCATCGAGAGCTTATATTCTTCTTCGAATATAAGGTAAAAGTCCCGCGATTGAGGAGCGCGAATGGAATGGAAAAGATATAACCACAAAGTGTATAAGCTGTATGAAGATGTGGATGTAGTTAGTCCAAAACGCCAAGACACATGGACTACATTGGCTGGGCCACATCGAACAAATAGACTGATTAAGCCAACCACCAGTTATGAAATGATAAGAAAGGCCCAAACTTCGTTACAAAGACAAGTGATTGCGGATGCGAGAAGGTTTAAACTTAAAAAAATGGAAGTAGCGCATTTGGGATCAAAGATGATGGAAAGCTGCAGTGCCTCAAGCAGAGACTCTTCACGGGTCGGTAGCCCAATAAGTGCTGTTGGTAAGTAAAGAAATTTGAAGTAATATCTGTCAATTTAAATACAGATAGTGAGAATTCAACAGTATAATCTTATTGATTTAAGGTACCTAATCTAACTTTAAAAAACCAAAATTAGTCTTATCAAAAAAGGCAAAACGAAATCATGATAAGTTCTTTTAAATACCCTCAACAACTACTAAGCTGTACAATGTTTAAAGTGCCAAGAACATTTCGACTATTTATAACACAACTCAAAATAAGCCGGTATCAAATAATAATTATATATCAGTTTCATTGTTTGTTATCTTATTTATGCCGGTCTTTTCGATAAAAAAATCAACACAGAGGCAAACGAGACGAAAACAAGCTTGTCTTATCACCATATAATTATTATTTTTACTGCATCCTCCTTAATTATACTAATCAAATTGCATACCTTATAATTAAATCGCTCCGTTTTTGTGGTGACATTGTTCGCCATTCCGAATTTCTTGAAAACGCTTTTTTGGCAGCATTTACTGCTAGGTCAACATCTGCCTGAAATATTATATTCTTTTGTGTAGATAAATCAATAAAGAAGAAAACGGCTTGGTTTACCTTATCCCCTTCGGCGATCTTTGTTATGACTTTGCCGGTAGCTGGGTTTATTGTTTCAAAAGTCTTCCCCGAAACAGCATTAACGAATTCATTGTTAATAAACAGCTGAAAATAAATAAAAAGTTATAGGTATACCGTATACATATGTCATTATTCCAATTGTGCACAAATCGTAAAAAAGAATTTAATATTTAAGATGTGTTTGAAGATGATTGTGTATTAACATACCTGGGTGTACGAAATTTGTTGATTTGGGTTTGCCATTTCGATTAACTGCTCAAAGTGGGGTCTGCGATTAAACTGAATACTTTCTAGAGTGTCTTTTACTTATATTCCGTATATTTGAATTTACATCAAAACACTTATCTGCCAGCCAAGTGCAAGAAAATAACAAAAACAATAAACATCAAATGATAATATGTAGCTTATCTAAAAATAAATCACCATTCACCAACGTGCTAGTGATGGGCAAAAGAAAAGTACTAGGAATTTGATTTGAAAACAAAAATGTTATTTGTTTTGGAGTGACAGTGGAGTACTTAAGATCGAAACCGAAACTGGTTAATTTTTGACGTATGACTACGTCTTTCTTCTGCGTCACGAAAATATGTCACACCCTCAGAGCTTATATCTCCTGAAATAGTAATCGTAGAATAATGAACCAAACACTGCCGATAGAAAGCTTATATAGTACGATTTTCATCCTTTAAACAGAGCAGCATGTAGTTGCGAACCGTCATCTATTCGCAATATACCAAACAAATATGTTATCAGATATTGACTAGGTTGTGGCAATATCTGCCTTGTACCACGATAGGACAGATAAAATGTTTTGAGTAGCACCATGACTGTGCAGTGTACGTACATTTCAAGTGCATACTCTTAATTTGAAAAAAAATTACAGCCAATTCAAATGAATGCAGTAGAATTGCACATTTTTTAATGTGCACTCGATACGTGACCATTCGCATTTGATCATCCCAATAGAGTTACTCGACCATATGATGACGTATGTATTTCACTCACTTGATAACTGATGTCGTGATTCGACCCTTGATGTCAAGAAAGACAATCAACTGGTACTGGATAGGCATTGCACTATAGGGTGTTCACTTGACTCGATGTGTTGATCATACTGAGTAGTGATAATGACAACAGGAATTTGGAAAGAAATGTAGTGAATTATAAACAATGGCAACAATACCAATAATTCTACCCAGTTATTCAGAGCAAAGACCGAAACCTAATACTATGTACCTGTGTTTCAAAATTATAGCACCAACACTACCGCTGTGGGAGTAGCATCATAAGGGTATTTGTACCCCTTCTGTTCCGTTCTCGCAGAACTTTGTTTTTTTAAAGTGGAAAGGAACTAAATCCGACTGAAAGATCGCTATAAGTAAAATGAATGAGGTGGCGACAATCAAACGTTTAGGCAAAGGTTCTACGAAGCAGAGTAATGTTTCTCGTAGCTCTACGTCTTCGGTTGCGGCACAGTCGTAACTGTGCCCCTTGCCCTTTTTTTGTTTTGTTCTAAGGACTATGTCTTTTGTAATAAGAGAAACGAATAAAATCAAAAATTTTTCAACAACTTCCGTTTAAAGGCATGTCTGCCTAGTAACCTAGTGGACCAAAGTCGAAAATACAGTGGACCAAAGTTGACTCTGAGTACTCTGGGAGCGAAGCTACGAGAAGTCGCTTTAATTTATCTATGGAAGGCTATGAAAGTGTTCATGAACCTTCGATGAAGTTAGAGTTAAGTCCGTCGTTTGCCCTTCTCTTCGTAAATGTTCCATTCAGCAGTATTTATTCCGAAATAAGGAAATTGAACAAAACCCTAGATAAAGCGTAAAATTGTAAACGAGCCTAGCAGCATTTCACTTTTTTTTACGCTTCGATTTCGATCAAGCGGTATCACTTCGGAAGGAAGGTAGGTAGAAGTGGCGGTTCGTCAAAAAGAACCCAAGTAGCCTTTTTGTTACCACGACTCGTGTGAACTGGTTGATGATGTGTGTTGATGAGATGTCCTTAAGGTCGTCGAAAAATGGTTGATTCAGTGCGCGAAGTCTGGCTCTTGATAGCGCTGGACATTTGCAGAGGAAGTGGGAGAGAGTTTCTTTCGGCAGTGAGGGTTGTAAGGGATACCTAATTTGGCCGCATGGACTCCAACTGGCCAATATCCCGTGACTATAGCCGTGATTCTGGCGATGTCTGAACGAGTTCTGTTAATTAGGTCTTTTGTTCTGCTTTTATCGTAGGTCGGCCATATCTTTCTTGATATGTCACAGTTGGATTTGTGCTTTAATCGCTCCTAGCGGAATATGGACCCTTGCCGCGAGTGAGGCGTGTAGGGCTGAGCCCTGCCTAGCCAGTTCGTCTGCACGCTCGTTTCCTTCTATGTCACTGTGCCCTGGAACCCAGAGCAGCGCGACTCTGAAACGTTCACCTAAGCGGGCAAGCTCGTTCCGGCACTCCTGAACTAGTTTGGAGGATATGGTAGCCGAGTCAATGGATTTGATAGCGGCTTGGCTATCCACAAGGATAGCAATGTTTTGTTTGTGCATTGTGTCACGCCCGAGCTGCATACAAGCTTTTTTTTTATTTTTTATAATTCACTAGCGCTAAAGGGGTTATGAATACCCTTATGATGCTATTATAACACAGCGTGATTTCTGAAACTCAGGTAGTATTAGGTTTCAGTCTTTTTGCTCCGAGGGTGGTTTTTCCAGAATGACTGGGGAGAATTATTGCCATTGCCTATAATTCGCAGTATTTCTTTCGAATATCCCGATGTCATTAGTACGATCAACACTTTCAAGCCATTGCCTACCCTACTGCCAGTGTTCCGCCTGGAACACGCTTGCAAAATCTGGCAGACGGTATGATAGTGATATTTTCAGTGATTCCCAGTAGACACCGCCCTGGTCCCCACACCACAGTCCATCTTGGATCCGTCAGTTTAGATGACCGTGTCGAAGTTCTTCACTACTTCGTTTTTCTTCCACTGAGCTCTGGTAGGAAATCCTACGTGGAATTTTTTCTCGAAGTTAAGTTTGGGTGTTATGTAATCAGTTGGAAGTGTGTCGTTAGGTAACGAATCCAGAATGTTGCTGTGGCCGTAAGGCCTTGCAGTCCAGCACTCAGACTCCCTGAGTCTGACTGCACTGCATAATGCGGTATCTTTTGTGTGTAGTTCAAGGGGCAGAAGGTGCAAGAGCACAGTGAGGGCATCCGATGGGGCCGACCTCAGAGCATGCGGAATAGTGTCAGATTCTGCTTCACTCCTCGAATTCTTTCACGTAACTGTGCAATTTTTGCCACATACCACACAATTCTGCATGCGCAAAAAAAAAAAGTTGAAGAAGTTGAGGTACCAAACCGACGAGAGAGTAAAGTATTACAACGTCACTGCCGGGGTCCCACAGGGATCGGTACTGGGCCCTCTCCTATGGACGACGGAGTTCTGCGGTTAACGTTGCCACGAGAATTTAAAATAATCGGGTTCGCTGACGACATCACCATCGTTAACGTGGGTAAACATATCCACGAAATAGAGCTAGTCGCAAACGAAACAGTCGCAAAAGTTAAAGATTGGCTAGGATCCGCCGGCTTGGAATTGGCTGAGCATAAAACGGAGGCTATTCTCATAACAAGTCGAAAAACCGTCGAATATGTAGATATTTGGGTAGGCATCAGATCCAAGGAAGCGAGTAATGCTCGACAATAGACTTAAGTTTAAAGCTCACGTGGACTACTCGACCAAGAAGGTCGAATAGCACTTTCTCGAATACTGCCAAACATCGGAAGCCTTGGATATACTAGGAGAATTCTGCTATACAGTGTCCTCAGCTCGGTGCAGTATCACAATGGGTCTACATTGACCTAAGTGTGACGGAGAAGGGACCTCCTTTCCCGTCAACCCTATTACCTAGCTCGGTGCTACTATATGCTGCACCAGTTTGGGCGGCGGCGTTAGCAACTAAGGAGACTCGGAGAAAATTGTCGGCAACATACAGGCTATGCGCGATAAGAACAATCAGCGGCTTCCGAACAATATCGGATGAAGTGACCTGTGGTATAGCCGGAATGATCCCGATCGACATCCTTGCACAGAAGAAGCTAAGGATCCACGAAAGGAGAGCCTCGAGCCAATGAGAGGCAGGTGTTGTCAAGAGGATAAAAGAAGATGAGAAGGCAATGTCAATAGTTATGTGGCAAGCCAGGTGGGAGAATACTACGAAAGGCAGATGGACTTATAAGTTGAGCCCCATCATCGAAGCCTGGATAAAGTTGGTGCATAGGGACTGCAATTACCACATTACGCAGTTCCTATCCGGTCACGGCGGTCATCGCCAACACTTGCACAGATATCGACACAACAGTTCACCTCTTTGCTCAGATTGTCCAGATCAAGAAGAAGACATGGAGCACAAAGTATTCCATGGCAATCGCTTCGCAGAATGGAGAAATAACCTGCCGAATCCACAGCTCCTCATAGACCATATGATGCGGTCAGAGGAGAATTGGATGGAACGAATGTGCAAAAAGAGCTCCGAGGAATCGAGATCAGAAGTGGAAATACACGAAGTATAGCAAAATGCTAACCAGCCTCGCGAAGTACTACCCAATGGCAGTCCCGCGGGGAGAGTGGTTGAAGTGTGCTGGGTGTGGATTAGTACGTAGGCGCATTCCTGGCATAGAGTAACTCGGGTCTGCGAATCAGCCATGCTGGTAGACTGGGCTACTAGTATCTTTAGATGATTACCACATGGGCGCACCCAAAAACAAAAAAAAAACCTTCAGTTGGCGCATGCAGGAGTGGTGTATGGGCCCTATTAGTGAGAAAGTTCCGCGAACGGGACAACTTAAAATAAAATAATTTGTCACTCGTCATCACCCCGTATCATTATATAGGAAGCAGTTGGCAGCAGTATTTTTCTATTTTATATTTTTTAAATTTAAAACTTATTCTGCAAATTCAAATGTCGCCAACACACTGTGCTGTGCTGCGACAAACGAGCTAGCAAACAAGTTTGTGTTTTGTCTCCTTGTGTGCCTTGCGCTATTGAAATACGATGGCGCCGATGAAAAATATCACGCCGAGTGACAAATTGGGGCCTTAACATCAAAATGGCTTTACACAGCGATAGGTAGACCAAGTTTTACGTAATCAGTATAAGACAGGCCTAATAAATTTCAAATACCAGTTTGTGTATTCACAGCAAGTGCAATGAAGACTGCCCCTACTGCAGTGGCCTCTGCACGTGTCCCACTCCTGCGAACATCAAGAAAACCACTTTAGGCCAATATTTCTTTAACGATCTCAATCTAAATGATCCGACCAGTGCCAAAACGTTAGGAAATACAAATGGTATCAGGAGTAAACTCAACCCTATAGCACCCACAATGGTTATACTTTTGGTCTAAGTATACTTTTTCTCAAAGGAACACTTCTAGCTAACTTATTATGTAACTTCTTGTCAGTTTTTTTTTTTTTTCTTATAATTCACTAGCGCTAAAGGGGTTATGAATATCCTTATGATGCTATTCACACAGCGCTAGTGTTGGTGTAGTGATTTTGAAACTCAGGTAGTATTAGGTTTCAGTGTTATTGCTCCGAGGGTGGTGTCCAGAATAACTGGGGAAAATTATTGGTACTGTTGCCATTGCTTATAGTTCACAGTATTTCTTTCGATTTGGGAAATAAGATAATAGGTGTCCTTCTCTAGCCTTATAAGACTAGTGGTGAATAACACATTTAATTAATAAATTTAGAATAGTTGTTGGGGAACAGAAAAATTTAATATAAGAAGTGAAAAACTAAAGCATGGAAAAATCAAATAAAATTCATTTAAGTTTAAAAAAAAAAAAAAAAAAAAAACAATTAAAATTAAAAAAAAAATTAAAAACAAGAAAAAAAAATGAAGAAATCTGTGAGACAGTGACTTAATTTAAAAATAAATTCTGTATATTAATTACTCTGTTATTAATACTGTGCTGTAACAGTATAAAAGTTTTATTTGTCATCGGTATGTTAGCTTATTCCTGAGAGTTAACACTTAATTCGTATACGTTTGAATTTCTAAATATTGCACTGTATCCACTGCGCATGAAAAACACTTTAAGAAATATACAGGTGTTTTATTGTTTAAATTCAAGGACTGCAAAATAAAGGAAACCTACTTGTAGACTTTCTCTTTTTAGAAATAATTCTAACAATATGCTTTCGTGCTATTTGCAATGGCATAACTTTAAGCACCACCCCAACTTGTTAAACCATATTGTAGCTTTGAGCTAACGGGACAATAATAAATCACAGCCAGAAGTTTTTTTTGGAACAATGAGGTTGTACATAAAAACAATGTGCTACGTGTCGCACACAACATATACTCTTTTTGTAAGTCATCTGTGTGAGTTTTCCATCTCAAACTCTTGTGTATTGATACTTAAGCATGCGACTAATTCTATCTTAAAACAATTAGAACAACATGAGACAAGCCTACAGAAATTTACCACAGCTATGAGCGGACATTGAAAGTTTTTACCAGAGCTATTGTAGAAATATTGTTATACAGTCGGAAACGGATGAGTGAAAACCGGATAAGTGCAAAAACCGTCCCAATTCCCAAATTTTTCATACAATAACTGCTGGATAACTGCAAAATGTATAAGTGCAGATGCCTTGTAAGTGCACGTTGTTTTGAACACCCGAAATATTTTATGTACCAAAAAACACTCGGATAAGTGCAACTTGTACATTAGAAATGGTTTTCCCTTTTAAAGCACATAAATTGTTTTTCTACTCTAAACGCTCAGGTGACTGAGTCTTTTCATAATTTCAAACATAACTTTGGTACATACAGTGGTCTTTAATGGTACGCCTATTGGTTTTTCAGATGAAGTGAAATATACAAATATTGCCCCACATAAGAAGCTTAACTGGAACTCACACATTAACAGCAAAATGACCAAAGCAACTAATGCTATGTGGGTAGGGTATGTCGCCGAATGTGTGGTAAAACCTAGGGTCTACATCCTACGGTCACATATTGTCCTTACACCATGATAGTAAGACCTATCTTCACCTACACCTCCATAGTTTGGTGGACCACCATCTTAAAGTTACAACGGCTTCTAAGATTAGCATGTTTCGGCATCACCGGGGCTATGTGAACTTTTGACACTTGTTCGCCTTACTCTATTGCACATATTTGTCAAAAAAGTGGCAATACACAGTGCAGTTAGCCTTCAACACTTTACAGGAACCCAGCTAAGCAGAATAACGGGTCACATGGCTATCTTCTCTCACTTTCCCGAGCTTGAAATTATCACCACGATATCCGAATTGAGATCCCGAACCATAATTCTTGGGAAACTGGCGATCTTTTGCTGAACATAAAAGGACTCCGGTGTCGATGCCGGTATTTATGGTCCTAATCACAAAGTCTCAAAGGCACTTGGAATCTGTCTTTCAGGCAGAACTACATGCCATTGATACCTGCGTCAATATTATTCTTAACTCCGACGTAAAGAGGGCAGCCATCAACATATTCACCGGTACTTAAGCAGCGCTCAAAGCACTGAGCTTCCATTACTGCAATTCAAATGTCGTTTCAGGTCTTTTAGGTCGCAGTGCTATATGCGTCAGTCGCAGAGCCAATATTAAAAAAAAAAAACCGAATTGTTTAAAAATAAATCCACTTATGGCACAAAACAGATAAGTGCACAAATAATTGAGCCCGATGGGTTGTGCGTGCACTTATCCGTTTCTGACTGTACATAACTACTATTTTTCTTTGCTGAGCTGAAATATTTGATTTCTAACCCCAACTGTTACCAATGTCTTCTTTAAGTTTGGACCTGAAATAAGGTCCCAAAACATTATTTATCACTGCAGTACAAATCGTTCTTTTTAGCTGCATCCTACAACTGATTTGGTATTCTTTATGAATATTCTTTTAACACAGGATAAGGTGATAAACTGCTTTAATCTTCAATGAAATATAAAGGGTCTTCCAAAAGGGACTTCTGAACTTTGACAGTTGATAGTGGCCATATTGTTGAAGTTACATCTGTCAAATTGGCTGTCATTTATTCAGTCTGTTTTGCCAAATCACCATGGACGGATATTTTGCGGAATTTTGCGTCGTGACTTGGGCCTGCACTCGTACAAAATTCAACTGACCCAGGAGCTGAAGGTAAACGACCTTAGAAAACGACGTGCGTTCGCTGAATGAGCTCTGGAGCAGTTGGAAACTGACCCTAATTTTCATCGAAAAATCATCTTTAGCGATGAGGGCCATTTCTGGATGACTGGGTACGTCAACAAACAAAATTGTCGAATTTGGGACGATACCAATCCACATGAGATCCAAGCGCGTCCAATGCATCCCGAAAAAGTCACCGTTTGGTGTGGATTTTGGGCTGGCGGCGTTATCGGTCCATATTTCCATCACCATCAACGGCGAGCGCTATAGGTCGATGATTACTTCTTTTGGCCTGAATTGGATGATATGGACACCAACGATATGTGGTTTCAACAGGACGGCGCTACGTGCCACACAGCTCACGCCACATTGGAAATTCTGCACGAGCGATTCGAGGGTGGAGGTGATGTGAACTGGCCACCGAGATCGTGCGATTTCACCCCGTTACACTTTTTCTTGTGGGGTTTTCTGAAGTCGCAGGTCTATGCGAATAAGCCACAAACCACAGTGGCCCTCAAAGCCAACATAACCCATGCCATCAGTTAAAAGATCGGTGCGCTTAATGAAAGACCATGCAGGATTATTTAAAGTAAAATTTTTAATTTTAACTCATGATCCGAAACTGTTTACGGTTTTTACTTGCATTATTGTTGTAAGCATGATCATTTTGGCTTCATGGAAATCTTACAAATTATGCAGGCACCTTTTGCTTGGCCGAAGTTGTCTTCATTGAGGAGTACTCACTTCTTAAATTCTTCTTTACAGATCTATTCCTTCCTAAATTCTTGTTGGTAGTAGTCTTCCTTGAATTAAATATTTGCAGTGCAACAATCATATCTTAGGTTTCGGAACTTACTCTTCCTTGGCATCATCATTGTCAGCTACCGATCCCTCGCATGTTGTTGGTAGTATATGCTCAAAAATCTGGTGAAATGTTTTAAGCTTTTTATTCACTTGCGTTTAATATTTATCTGGACTTACGCTACTTAAATTTTGAGATAGACAAGTAAAAATTAGTATTTATAATCGAAAATGGCTTTATGGTTTTTTAAAATATTCTTCATGAAGATCAATACACTTTTGCATGCGTCTGAAGCAATTTTTGAAGCACTTTTTCCACTCTGATTGAGGTATCTCCAAAACATGTGATTTGAACGCATTAACCGCTTCTTTAGGCGTCGAAAAACGTTGACCTCACATTTAATTTTTTATCTGCTGGAATAAGAAGAAATCATTGGATGCCAAATCAGGACTGTACGGCGGATGACCCTCCAATTCGATGTTTTGAATGCTCAACAATTCTCTTGTTTGAGCCGATATGTGACATTTTGCATTGTCGTGATGGAGAATGATTCGGCTTCTGCGATTGTTTTCCCTTTGTTTTCCGAACACTTCTGACAAACAAATGATGGTGTACCATTCAGAATTTACCATTCTACGTTGCTCTAATGGCACGGTGGCGAAATGTCCAATTATTCCGAAAGAACAGGCGACCATTTGCTTCGAAGTGCTTCGTGCGCGAACAACTTTTGTTGAATTTAGATCGTTTTGAAAGACCCATATTGTTGTTTAGTTTCGGGTTCATATACATCGATCCATGATTCCTCGCCTATCACGATTTTATAACCGACTTTGGGAGCATTTTTTCAACATTTCTTGGCACCAATTGACACGAGCCTGTTTTTGAGCGATTGTCAAATTATGCGGTGTCCAACGCGAACAAATCTCTTTGACGGCCAAATGTTCATGCGAGTGGAACAAATGCCCAAGCATGCCTCAATCTCGAGGTATGTCAATGTCACATGACGATTTTGCAACATCAGTTCACGCACAGCATCGATTTTTTCCGGCACAACAACTGACTTTGGATGACCTTCACGAAATTCGTCCTGTAGCGAAGCGCGACCACGATTGAATTCGGAAAACCAGCGAAACACGGTGGCTCGAGATGGTGCTTCATTACCAAAAGTCGACGCGAGTTGATCGGCCACTGTTGTCGGTTTAATTCACGTCGAAAGTCATAAAAAAACATCGCACGAAAATGTTCACGATTTAATTCAATTTTTTGACCAAGATGAATGTTTCAAGTACCTGTACACAACACAAATAGCACTCGTATGACAAAACATTCTGAGTACGAATACAGTCGGAAACGGATGAGTGCAAAACGGATAAGTGCAAAAACCGTCTTAGTGCAATGCCTCCAAAAACCCCTTGCCAATTCCCAAATTTTTCATACAATAATGTTTGGATAAGTGCACGTCATTTTGAGCACCCAAAATATTTTATTTACCAAAAAACACTCGGATAAGTGCAATTTGTATATTAGATATATTGTTCTCTTTTAAGGAAAAATTGACCATCTAAAAGTTACAACGATTTGAAAGATGTCTGGGCCCTAGGGACAATTGTGTGCCTTACACTATTGCACATCTTTGTGAAAAAAGTGGCAATACGTTGTGCAGTTAACCTCCAACGCTCCACAGGAATCCAGCCAAGCAGACTTACGGGTCACATGGCTATCCCTTCTGACTTTGCTGATCTTGAAACGATCAGTACAGTATCGGACTTTATGCCCAACATACTCTGTTTTGGCAGAAAGTTCGAGACTGAGATCTCGAACCGCAATTCTTGAGAAACTGGCGATCTGCTGCTGCTTCAATGCCTGCCAAGACCTTTCTAAGCAAAATAAACTCTGGTATAAATAAGGCAATGAAATTGCAGAGCAACTTGCAAGGAAAGGTTCTTCTGAAAGACACATAGGTGCTAAACCCTTCCGCATTCACAACGAGTCTGAGCAGCTGGGGAAAACGGACCTTTTTATCCTATTGGAACAACATTCAGGGACTTAGACAACGCTTTCTTCAAAAGGAATTCCTAACATCGGAGGACATTCGTTATGCCTCGACTGGAGATATCCTCAACTTTATAAGGAAGATAGAGCATCTCATCATCTGATTCAGCCCAGTGCAATCGTGGTAGATTGAAGTCACCAACGACCATAACATTATCTTCGGGGCTCATGGCTTCAGTCACAAAGTCGACAGCATCAACAAAAAGCTGGTATTCACTTATTGGTTGTGTGGGTGGAATATAGCATCACAAGATGTAGAGGGAGTGTTAAGGTTGGATTCCTTTATCCAAACTGTTGCGGGAAGCCGTAGGTACATTAACCTATGACTTAGTGCGTAGAAGTACAACTCGATTCTTGTATCGATTATACTGACAATTGTAATAACAGTCCCCCAAGCAGACTCACTTGGAGCAATTCAAAGTCTTCAGTAACTGTCTTAACGTGACTATCTTTATTTTCCTTAATTTGCCCTATTTATACTAATTTACAATCAATGAATGCTTAGTCAACACATAATTCTTAATAACAAAAAATTGCTAAATATGCACATTATGATCGAATATGAAACGAAGGTGAGAATGAAAGACAACAAAAAAAGGTGAAAAATGCAACATATTGGTTTAATGTAATTGAAACTTGAATGAACTTTATTGGAATATTATTGTGCTGAGTGTGCATATATACTACAATTAAACTGCGAGTTTAACAGGGAGCACTTATGCCCAGTTTCACAGTGTGAGTTTAAACTTGAGTTTTACTAAACTAACTACTGAGTTTAAACTTTGAGTTTAAATCGTTCGGTTTCACACTGTATTTTTAAACTCAGTTTGTCTAAACGAAGTTTATCACACTATTGTGAATTACACTGATGTATTTGAATCACAGAATTTGAATTAAATGTCAAACTGAAAATAATTTTGAATTTTTCCTATTATGGTGTTTGCTTTCGAGTAAAAGTCACTTAGAATAGACAAAAGAGAGACAATTGAGGAAGCAAAAATATAATAATATTAATCAAAAGAAAAGAAGTACTCATTTTTCCGATAGCGAAAAAGAAAATTTAATGATAAATTTAATGGTCAAATTCAAAGACACAATTGAAAATAAAAATACTGGTAGGATTCATTGGACGGAGACAAATGCAGCATGGGATGCTATCGAAAAGCAAAGTCAATAAAAACTTTTCGGCTGATAATGAATTGTTCCTTGAAGTTAAACATTTTATTTTCATATAAATCAAATTACATGTACATATGTTTTATTTTCTGAGTTACCAGTTAGTTGGATTTTCAATTTTTGGACGTATTTCCTCCAAAACAGTATACGCTGATTGTTTGGACATGCGAAATCTTAAAGAAGTCCATATCATCCCAAAAACAAAAGTGATTTGTCCTGCAGCGAAATTCTCTTTGTCGTCTTACGTTAACCAGGATATTATAATATTCTTAATCACTTCTATCATCAGAATCACTATTTGCACTTGAAAACATTATTTTACACACTATTTATTAATATTTTAGAAGAAAAACACAATTTGACATTTCACAACAATAGCAGTCATAACCACATTTTTGACTTAAACGAACGTTAAACGGTAGAATCGAGTCGCTTAACTTAAACCGAACATAAAACTCAGTTGAGAGTTTAAACGAACACTGTGAAACCAAATATTTGGTTGAACTTTAGTTTAAACCATAAACTGAGTTTAAACTCGCACTGTGAAACTGGGCATTAGTAAATGTTACTTTTACACAAACCAACTCCAAAATTCCAGGTGCTCGGAATGGGAAACTCAGACGCGTCAAAACAGTTGCGAAGGGCTAGTAGCACACCACGATCAGGGGGATCGTCGCTTGAATGCTCATTGAAGGTTTCGTCAATTGAAGGATCAACGTTATAGGACTACGAAAAACATTGAAATCAGACGTAAAAAGTTCGCGATCCTTAATATTAGGGGTAAGATTTGTTTCAGTCAAGGCAAAAACATCGTAGGGAAGCTTTTGACAATTAAGAAAGACCTCGGAGGTTTTTGTGCAAAGACCTCTTACGTTTTGGTTAGCTTTATTCGAGCGAGGTGGGGGAGACAGTACTTTAGAGACTAGGTCGGGAACAAATGGGTTAGTGACGAAAAAAGTTATTATGGGCTACAGGAGTTGTTTGGAGATATGAAATGCGTTTCGAACTTAAAAGAGCAGCATATGACGACAAATCTTTAGCTACCCGAAGGGGTGAGATGTTGAAGTACTCGTGGCATTGGATATATAATCGTTTAAGGGCTGAAACATCTGAACAGACCAGCTTCGGAAATTAGGCGTTCGACGTACAAATTGGTTTTCCCATCAATAGAGACTGATTCCGGTTTGTCATGTAAGTACGCAAGGTAAAGCCGAACACTGTCGTACATTTTGTTTTCTTTAAAGCGTGCGGAAGAACGGCCGTCATCACCAGAATCAGCAAAGGAGACAGGTATACTATTTGAACTGGTTGGGCTTGTGGGAGCTGTGAAGCAGGTAACTGAGGAGGTAACAGTAGCAGGGTAGGTTGCGAAGGGGGCTGAAGAAGCAGGAGTAGTGGGATTGAGAGAGGCAGTGAGTGGGATTAAGCGTGTGGGAGTGAACGAAATTAGGATAGTGGGGTTTCAGGCACAATAGATCTTTCAGGTCGCAGTGCTATATGCGTCGGTCGCAGAGCCAATCTTTGATAATAAAAAATAAAAAAATAAAAACAGTTGAATTCACGGAAACTGAATTGTTTAAAAATAAGCATAAGTTTGCACTTACAGATAAGTGCAAGTGTAGCACTTATGGATTAGTGCACAAAACGGATAAGTGCAAACATAAACGAACCCGATGGGTTGTGTACTTATCCGTTTCCCACTGTGCCATTAAAAATGTCAAACTTTACGATGACAATGTCAGATTTGACATATTCACACTGGTGTTTCCATATCTCAAAACTTAAGTAGTTACCTATGTATGTATGTATGTATTTGCTCGTATATATAGGTATATTTATTTGTTCATTTAGAAAACACTTCAAATTAAATTAAGTAGCAATTGACTGGCAGTTAACTTTAGAATTGAATTTTGTTTTCGAGTTTTGACATTTCATATTAAAATGTCATACACATTTTCAATAATGCCAATCTTGATGGCCAACTTTGATGTGTCATTATTTGTATAGCAAAATAAAACAAGAAAATTTTCTTATGATGGTTATAAAGTTTTTACGTCTTTACGTTAAAAATTAGAAATATGGTAGATTGCGTTAAGTAAAATTCTTCGAGAAAGGAATTCTTTAAAAGCCGTGGAGGAAGAAAATAAATACACCAATTACATATGTTTTAAAACTGAATGGTGTACGAACAGAATTACATATGTACGGATATAGAAACATACGATGATAAAGGTTTGAAAAAAAGTTCTCTTTGTTTTAAGATTGGACAATAACATTTACTCTAATGATGAAGAAGTGGAACAACTGCAAAGAACAGAATCATAAAGAAAGCATTTCATGTTGTTGGTCAGGCTCTCCAACCAAATATTGTTATGTTGTTATGTAAGCACATGAAGGTATGTTCTGAGTGCAACATCAATTACAGGCCCAAGTTATAGTTGATTGGCAAAACGAATTATGAAAGTCCGTATTTTTGGGAAACTGTTGCAGTTTGCAGATATGACTGTAATAACGAGTATACTAAATTAAGTTATTGCTTTTATTTTATTAATTTTTCTGGGCTACTGCAACATGAGAGTAGAAAAAATATAGTTTCTCATGTGAAAACCATTCATTATGTAATTGAAAGTGTGTCCTTGAGATTTATTTATTGTAATTGGGACTGCGAGAGATATTTGCACATTTTAGGGTTTATATTTATTAAGTCATTATCATTCGGGACTTTTCCATCATTTATGAGAAGAAGTTTATCAGGGAAATGGGCATCCCCACCACGAATGACGATCCTTATACCTATTAGTTCTTAAATAAATGTTTTGATTCATTCCATATCTGACTTCATTTTAGTAAAATTTTACAACATCTGCTCATGTTCCCCTAACGATCACAGGTAGAGCTTTTCTAACATCTCCTGCCAAGATAAATGTCATTTCACCCATAAGTTTTTTATATGTCCTAATGTCATGTAAACATCGATCGACTGTCTTGAAATGGTCCCGATTAGACATAGTAGGTACTTTTGTTTTATATAATGAGGGCCGTTTCTTGGAGTAACTTTCCTGATTTACCATTTTTCGAATTCACCATACTGAACATGATAAGTTAAACATGGAGTGTGCAGTTGTAAGTATCTGCATGGAGAAGCTTGTCTGCGATTCCGGATGATGCCAATGTGTAATGTGTAGACCTACTGATACGGCCGGGTGAAAACATCTACATATACCGGAACTCCCTGGGAAAAGTTTGAGGCCGAAATAAGATTGTTTTGCTGTGCGTGTTTTCTACAACTTTGTTTTAATTTTGGAAGCAGATTTTAATGTAACTTTTCGCACTTCCCAGGGTGCACTACTCAGCCTGCCAGTAGCATACGAAACAACAATAGTCCGGTAGAGGAGCTACCCACGGATTTTATTAAAGAGAAGAGAATTGAATGAGCGATCAGATCATTCTCCCCCTATAAATCCCCAGGACTCGATGGTATTCTCTCGATCATGCTTCAGAAAACTGTAGATACAATTACTCCAGTACTCAAAGAACTATACCTCAACAGCCTCAAATGGGGTTACATACCTAGAACATGGAGGGAAGTTAAAGTGGTTTTTATACCCAAGGTCGGCAAAGCTAGCCATGTGACCGCAAAGGACTTTAGGCCAATAATCTCACCTCCTTTGTGCTGAAGGCGGTCGAAAGACTTGCTGACATATAGGTACATTCGTAGTAAGCCGCGCCCTGGGGACCTATCCCAGCAGCTCAAGAACAGTGGCGTCAAAGTAAAGGCATATGCGGATGACGTAGTGCTGATCGCAACAGGCAAATTCCTCCCTACGCTAAGCCATGGGGTGGCCATGGTGTAGTGGTTTTATCATCGCTTGTCACGCTGAAGATTGTTCGAATCCCGATGTCACAGAAAAAAAAAGTCGGTCAATTGCGAATAAGCTGACGTCAACTCTACTGTATAGGCGTAACACTGGCAGTAGTCTTGGCAATGGCTTAAAAGTGTTGATCGTACTAATGTCATCGGGATGTTCGAAAGAAAAACGGTGAACTATAAGCAATGGCAACAGAACCAATAATTCTCCCCAGTCATTCTGGACACCACCCTCGGAGCAAAAAGACTGAAACCTAATACTACCTGAGTTTCAAAAATCACTACACCAACACTAGCGCTGTGTGAATAGCATCATAAGGGTATTCATAACCCCTTTAGCGCTACTGAATTATAAAAAAAAAAAGCGAGCAAGAAATGTGGACTATCGGTCAACCTCCGGAAAACCGAGTTGGTACTCTTCACCAATTAAAGGAAAGTACCAGAATTTGTTACACCTTCTGTTGGGAGTACTCCTCTCAGGATCCCAGATAGTGCCAGATACCTGGGACTGGTGCTTGATAAGAAACTTAATTGGAGACTGAACATCAACGACAGAATTAAAAAAGTCACGATAGCCTTCTACGGGTGCAGCAAAATATTTGGTAAAACCTAGGGGACCAAATCCCAAAATCATTCTATGGATGTACACAGCTATAGTAAGACCCATACTGACGCCTAATTGAAGCCTCGTTTAGTGGCAAACAGCTTGTAAATCCACCAACCAAATGGCCATCACGAAGATACAAAGACTAGCGTGCATTGGCACTACCAGTGCAATAAGAACAACATCCACAGCCGACCTCGCGGTGAATATCCCGCCTTGCTCATTGAAGCTTGAAGCAGGGAACAAAGCTCAAAGAGAGGCAAATAACAGATGGTTATCATTAGACATTTGTGCCGTCAGAAGGAAGTTATGGCCTGTATATGATAAGGTTAGGATCGCCAGACTTATACATAAGGATAGAAAATCCCTCTCCACCCTTGTAGGTGTGATTACGGGTTATAACACTCTGCGGTACCACATGAAGAAATTCCGTGTTACGAAAGAAGAGACCTGAGTGCGGTGCAGAGATAGCTCCTTTTCGCCAGGCCAAGTACCTAAACCTAATCTTTACGGAGAAAGTGAACCTATGCCCTGGCATTCGAAATCCACCAATCTCTTGCGGCTAGTGTCGGAAGGTATTTTTGAATTGATGTTAGCTCTTTATCAGCAAGCACCACTTGAGGTTCCTTGTTCAGGATCACAAACATTCCTTGACACGGAACATCTTTTAGGTCGCCGGGTTTTATCGGGTGGATAAGATACCCCTCAGAATCCACTTCCGATATCCTAGAAAATGCTCTTTCCGGCTTTGTCAAAGGAGATAACATTTATTTTTAAGTCAAGGTCAAATAAACAAGCTACTGCCGATAACGATTCAACAGCTTTGGTAAAATGTTCATGAGAAAATTAAACAAATCACTCCGGAAGTGATGCACCGATAGAAGAGAGAATTAACAATATATAAATACAAAATGGTGTCCACATATAAAAACCATCCTGGATAATAAATCCTTGAAGATGCTTTTCAGTCAGCCACACGCCTGTATTAACTAGTCACTAAAAATGTGTTGTGTTTCCTAATTATCAATTACAGTTGCTCATGTGAGTACACTCCTCCTAAGTTAATAGATATCCCGTGGGCATAGATCTTTAACTCTGTCTAAACGGGTTGCTTCGACCACCCTTCAATGTAAGGTGAACAACCTCCGAAATATAGTAAACAAAAAACAAAGAGTGTCCACTTTCTAGTACGCTACACCACTTGTATATTAAGATATCAGATAAAACCCGTTCCGCAAAATAATAACACACTTAGTTCAAACACGTGGAATTATGAGTTCAAATTCATTCATGAATACTTCCCGCCAATATTTACGAATTTAGAATTCCTGCGCACTCAAATACACAGGCATGTGTTTAAGGGCTTTAGCACTTTGGCAATTTTAGCACTATAAAGCTTTTTTTACCAACTTGGTCTAAAGTTCTCCATCAGCCTGTTAGTATTTCCGCAGTATTCCTATCGGCAACGTATCGGGTACTCTTCCTTTAAAACGGTTCGGTTGTTCGTGACCGCGTGCGGTGTACTTGTATATTTGAAAATGAAATTGTTGCGCGTTTTTTGTGTTTTTTTTGTTTTTTTTTTCAAACCAAAGTGTTACTTCTAACAAGCCTATTCGATGTTGTGTAAAATTGCACCTCAAAATGCAATGAAAATATGAGTGTTTTGCTAAAACATATTAAATTGGAGTGTATAACCACTTGAAACATAGATTGCACTATAGTATTGTTGTCATGGTTTTGCAATATTCTATGTGCTAATTTTTGAACTAATTAACATGTTCTGCAACGCGAAAGGATTCGGAACTCGTGTAAGTAACTGACAAAATGATAATTACAAATGCTCGTGTATTAAATGAATATTTTACTTGATTAATCGTTTAGTTTTAATTGAATGCATTTGTGAAGTCTAACAACGTTTAATTATTTGCCATGAAATATGTTTTAATGAAATTTTGCTAAATATATGTGTTCATGCTCGTGGTTATATGAAGAATATGTCAAGGTGATTAAGGAAGACATTCGTGTTTAAGTACATACATACTCGTAGGCATTCATTCTATGTAAACGTGGTTATACTAACTGCTAAATTAAGTTCGCTCCTACATGAATTCAGATCTAGATGTAAGAATAAACACTCTCTAGGTTTTTCGAAGGTTAATAGCATAATTGCTATGTCAACGCAATAATTTGAAGTGTTCCTTCTAATTTTTGACTGGGCGTCGTGATAATTATGTCAACTGACGACCTATTACCTTAAGAGCCGGTAAATGCTGACTTTTTTTTTTTTAACCAATTATTCAACCAGCACTTCATTGAAATAATTAAAGAGTGTGTTAAAATTCAAGCATGCTATTGGGTGTGTTGAGTCTTTTTCAAATCTAAACGCAGGGCGGTGAACAAAACTACTGTTAAAAAAAAAAATCTGCATAGACTGCATTGAAAAGTTTAAACGGAATTACTACAGAGGATAAAAACTGTGCAAAAGTGAAAGGACGATACGTATTCTGACTTATGAAATTTTTTTCCCGTTCGATTTCCTAAAATTAAAATTAATTCGAGAATAAAAAGCAAGTGTGTGTCATTTTTTTAAAGAACTTTGGTCACGTCTAAGGGTGAGAGGGCATTGTGACTATGAAGGTCTGTTGTATCAGAATTCCAGCTTTAAACGAGAAACTTTCTGATGCAAAAACATTCACTGGGGAGGCGCTTCTTAAATCAAGAGTGACGCTTTGATGTTCGCTTTAATGTCCAGAATTAAAAGACCCAAATGTTTTCGTAGGCACACGATTTCTTTAAGGTGTTTCGGTCAAAGATCTTAGTCTTAAGGCGGTGAACAAAACTAACACCCCTATTATTATAAGCGAGTCGAACGAAAAAGTTGCCGAATGTATGGTTAGCGAATCAATCCACTTTAGTTCGCCTCAAACGTCAAAAATATGGTTTGCGAACGTTCGCTAAACTTCTGTCAGAATCACTCGAATCAAAGTATTCAGTCAAAAGGAAGGCGAACGATCAGCCACTATATTTTTTTAGGTGTTTTTTTTTTTTGTACTTTCGAAAATGTGTGATAGAAAACGGTAAATCCAAAAAAGTATTGATAGTGGAAATGATTTATTTTCATATTATTTTTGTTTCAAGTTTAAAAAAAAAACGCATGGAAGAGGAGAAGTAAAAAGAAAAATTTGAAAAAAAAAATCTCCGCCACAAGGACAACCTTGTATAGAGCTGCAATCTCAATTGCAATTGCAATTTTGAATTTTGTGTTGTTAGTTTTAAAGAAAATTATGTTTTATTTAACCTGCTACAATGTAGCTTAAATTTCATTTCTTCTTCGTGCCCTTTCCCAAGTGCTGCTTGGCATTTCAGACCATCCAGGTTCGCCTGAAGGGATCACGTTTTCTTCCTCTATTGTTACAAGCTGTCCAACGCTGTAGCTGCGACAAATATTGTGCAAGGCACAACACACGTTCACTATATTTGTAGCCTTTCTTGGAGCTTAATGCAATTCTCGCTCATTTAGAAGACATCGGAAGCGGCTACTGAAAAATCGAAGTGCACACGCAAGTTTTTGAAATGGGGAAATTGCGGACGTATGGGTGGAACAAAATTGGAATTTGACTCAAAACAAAGACAAATGCATCCTTATTCAACCGAAAATATAAAATAGATCTGACACCTCCCTTCGATATAAGTTCGTTAGATATTGCAACTTAGTTAAAAATTATCAAGCAATTTTTTTATCACGAAATAAAACGTTTGGCAGGTTACTTTCCAATGAAAGATCTTGCATGCTCCGCAATTTAATCGCGGTTAATCCTTATCTCGCCAAGTCGGAAGGTTTTGTCCTTTGTAGTTGGTGAAATAAATTGCTAGGACTTGTTAACATGTCCCATTAGTCGGTTTCTATGTTTTGGCACGAAGCTTCTAGTTTCCGCTTCGACTGCAGGAATTCCGAGATCTCTGTGGATATCGTCGTTTCTGGTATACCACGGTGCTTGGCCAATTTCTCTAAACACTTTTTTTTCTAAATGTTTGTATGATATTCGCATTCGTTTTCTTGGTACAACTCCAAAGTTGTATATCGTAGGTCCGTACCGGCTTTAACACTTCCTTGTATAAAAGCAGTTTGTTCTCGGTACGGAGCTGGGTGTGTTTTCCGAGTAACGAGTACATTTCTCTATACAGTGGACCCCCGGTAATCCGGCCCCTGGCCAATCCGGCACCCCTTGTAATCCGACATGCAGTTCAGATAGAATCTTTGACTCACTTTGACTTGTAATTTGTCGGATTACAAGGTACACTTTTTCACAAAATTCCGGACTATAGGGGGTCTGTGGCAGTTTTGTATAATCCAACAAATTCGATAGTCCAACACCGCCCTGCAAAACGTTTGTCGGATTACCGGGGGTCCACTGTATTTGATTTCGAGTTCTTTGCCTTTCATTTTCACGTGCGAATTCCACTTCAACTTTGCGTCTAGTGTCATTTCCAGGTATTTGGGTTCGTTGGCAGAAGCTATTTGGGCCAAGTTTAAAAAAATTGGCAAGTCATTAGTTTTTTTATGTGTGAAATTTACGTGGACAGATATAGTTTCGTTGAGGGCAATCCGCCAGTCCCTCGTCCATTTGTTAACATTATTCAGTGCGCTTTGCAGTTTTGCAGTCGTTTCTTCGACTGTTTTACCTACTGCAAGGAAAGCGTATATCATTCTCGACTCCGGCATCAAGGGAGCCATCCGCCCCCTGAACAAAACCACAAAAAATATCCCTCAATCATAAAAGGGACGATATCAGAAGACTTGCCGGCTTTCTCACCGGTCACTGCAGCCTCAGATATCAGTTACACAAACTAAATATAGTTCAGAAATCCTAATGCCGACTTTGCTCAGAGGAAGACGAATCAGCCGAACACGTACTATGTGAGTGCGTGGCCGTCTGCAGAGTCAGGAAGCGCTTTCTCCATAAAGAATTCCTAACACCGGAGGATCTTCGTAACGCCTCGACTGGAGATATTCTCAACTTCATTAGGAAGATAAAGGATCTCCTTGTCTAACTGGCTCCAGGCACAATAACGCCGTGCCATATGCGTTAGTCGCAGAGCCTTAATAATAATAAATAATATAATTAGGGGGTGTCATCAGCAAACGTTGCAAGGATAGTGCCATCTTCTTTCGGTATATTACGAGCATATAACAGATAGAGAAGCGGCCCAAGAACGCTTCCTTGCGTTCGTTTTCATGTCTAACGCGGAAGAGTCTATTCCCGAGATACGATTCTAGAATATCGTTTAGGTATACGGGGAGAACTTGTCGTAGTTTGCACTTAAGGCCATTATGCCACGCCTTATCAAAAGCTTGCGAAACGTCAAGAAATATGCTTGAGCATATCTTTTTTTCTTCTAGTGCTTTCTCGATTACGTCAGTAATTCTATGCACCTGGTCAATCGTCGAATGCTTACTCCTGAACCCAAACTGGTGGTCAGGGATAAGACTGTTTCCTTCTATAACCGGTTGAAGGCGCCTTGAAAATTTTGGATATGATTGGAAGAATTATTCTCTTGTATGAAATACATTAAAGCAATAATAGTGCAATGCAACATCGCATTTGTTACATTTTGATGGCACACCTGGCATCTTGTCCGCTTATCTTGCTTTATGATCATATGATTCATTTGGTTATATCCTGGTGTCAATATTTTCTACTGCAGATGACATCTTCTTGATTGGGCTACGATTTCCTTCTATCAGACTGAGAACAATGCAATGACGGAAACCTAGCTGGTTAAGTTTTCCCCCATTGAATTTGTGTAATTGCCATGCATTAGTAGCTGTCATTTCTATGCATTGGGGTACTAAAGGAAAATATCACTTCTTTCCTCGAATCTCACACCTGATCGGATCGATCCACGCCTTCCATTTCCTTATTGTAAGCAGCTGTAGATTTCGGCTGGTCGATGCTTGGCCATTTGTATGGGTAGAGCTGGCAATGTTATCATTCCATTGAATGAATACTGTTCCATTTTCGGTTGTAGCATAATCATAGAAGCCCCTATTGGTTTTTGTATTAATTTTTGGAAGGGATAATTTCTGATCCTGTTCTTTCTTATGGTTCCAATGGCGCCAATATTTCTTGATCTTTGTTCATCCAAGAGTTCGATTAACGTAAGGAAATTGTCGAAAGAGATACAATAGTCAAGATTGAATGGTCTATCCTTTCGTAGAAGGTCACAGAATTTCAAAACTACCTACGCGGCAAGTGGGTAGCCATCGTAAAAATCATTTACAGCAGACTGTTTTCCTTGATAGGGATCAAACCAAACTATGTAGCCATTCAGAGTTGCAGCTACCCAACATTTATATCCCCATCTAATTGGTTTCCTTGTTGTTGCGGCCAAAGTAGGATACCATCGCTTCGTCGACGTTATATGCAGTTTTTGGTGGGGCAAACTCAAGGAACTTATTGTTCAGAACTTCAAAGAACGGCGAACTTATCACTGCTTTCCAGGTTATTGTTGTCGCAAACATGTATCGCTGACATGATAAAATTTCATCTATCACGGGACAAAGATTCTGCAGTTGCTTTTGAGTATGCATCCAAAGTTTTTTCCCATACATTGATCGCCTGGAGAAGCCATTGTAACCGCTCATCAAAAGAATCCGAATAAAGGCTCTTCATTTCCGCAAGACAATACGTATTCTGACTTAAGAAATGCTTTGCCCCGTTAGATTTCCTGCGTTGTTATGTAAAATTAATTTGAGAATTAAAAGCAAGTGTGTGTCTTTTTTAAAGAACTTTGGTCACGTCTAAGGGTGTGAGGGCATTGCGACTATCAAGGTCCGTTGTATCAGAATTCCAGCTTTAAACTAGGCACTTTCCGATGCAAAAACATTCACTGGGGAGGCGCTTCTAAAATCAATAGTGACGCCTTAATGTCCACGATTTCTTTAAGGTGTTGCGGTCCAAGATCTAAGTCGCAAATCTTCTGGCAAAGCAGAGCAAACTAGCTCGGATTAATCGGAGAGAAAGATTAAATAATTTGATTGCAGTTTAATCCCTAATATCGTTTGGAGATTCACTGCCGCAAATGGATACAATAGAGTGTGCCCAATGATAATCTCTAGAATTGCCAATGGCAGGTGAGTGTAGTCTCTGTGATATTAAGGAATATTAATTTTTGCAAGGATTTTCTCTTGCTTAACTTTGGTCCGCCGGACAACAAGTGCTTACGTTAAAATTCTTCTTATCTTACTTCTTGACATCTGTTTTGTTTTCCCTTGTAGGTTATAGTGCTTTTCAACGTCTACGGTCCATCGTGTATGCTTTCTGTATTTCTCGGTCGACCCATCTTTGACATTTGAGCGAAAGCTTGGTGTTTAAGCTAATTGCATTGCTTTGCCATATTTCGGTCACCCAACGCCGACTTTACATTGCCTATTCGGCTGTCAATATCTTCATCGGTAGAGATACTACCTACTCCCAAGATATTGGAATCCTTAAATTTTTTCTACAATGTTTACGTGAGCTGATGATTTGGTTCCGATTTTCGTTTTCAAAATGTTCATTGGACGTCCATGATTGTACGTGATAGCAAACACAGGTCATTAGCCTAGTATATATGCCTGAGTTGTGATGTAAGTGTCCATTCTAATCATCATGGCGTAGAACTAACATGTAACCTTTCGCGTTAGAGCTCATTGACTCACATACAAGGCGACATGCCGTCGTGGCACTAATTACTTAAGTCTTTATCTACGAATTGGAGTTGGTATCTAGAACCGCATCGAATGGGCATAGAGGGTGTAGAACAACAATTGTCTTTTCTATATGGTTATGCAGGAACGATGCCCTTAGGCACCACTCAATAACTAAGTGAAGGACTTTTT
Organism: Criorhina ranunculi; assembly: GCA_951813785.1. NCBI lineage: Eukaryota > Metazoa > Arthropoda > Insecta > Diptera > Syrphidae > Criorhina > Criorhina ranunculi. The sequence continues at coordinate 51,881,453 of OX638381.1, read as the reverse complement.
GCATGAGTTTGCTATTGATGATGATACCTCGATAATCTACATTTATTATCTGAACTTGTAGTAAGTTCTGTTGCTGGACAAAGCCACATTGGGGAGCAGCCATTTGACACGTTCACTGTAAAATAAGTTTATTCAGTTTCTATATCAGGACTCGTGCTGATTATATCAAAGCCTTAAGCGACCTGAACGGCTGAAAGGGTTACTACCATCATGGACCCATGTATCCTTTCTAATCTGTTCATGCCCAACTTTGTCAAGGCAAATGTCGTTGGTAGGCATCGCGGGTAAGCTTGCATTTTCTTTCCTTTTGGAATTTTCGTCATCAATACTTGAACTTGGTCTTTCCCTCTTGCTATCTTTATTATTATTATTATTATTTATTTATTATTCTTAATTTAACAAACTTTGTAATTACTTAATCTACCATAACAATATTAAAATTAGGAATAGGTAGTGGCATTAGTATTTATACAATACAAAATAGTGACAATGCTACTTCATAAAACAATATCATAGAAGTGTGGGGTGGTTAATAGGTATATTTTACAAGAAGAACGATTTAATTCATTTAAACAGAGATTTACAATAAATTGAACAATAAAAGAAAAAGAAAACATAAAAGAGATAGCATTTATACAAAAATTTACAATAAAAAGAAATAAAAAAATTAAAAAGTAGTAAATATACGTAGAACACCAATAGAGCAATGAGATACATATTTAAACAACATAGGGCAGCAAAACTTTAATTTCCTCGTGATCGAAATCAAGAAGCCATATTTTTTTAGAAATTATGGCAAGGATCTTATGCCTCGGATATTCATAGGAAGTGTATTAAATAATTTGCATGACACGATGGAGTAGAAGTTTTTGAGTAGAGTAGTGCGGAAAGGAGGAACAACGATAAGATTGCGAGTGTTAGAAATCGGGCTATCTAAATATTTTTAAAACTTTAAAATAATACAAATATTTTAGTGGCAGAATTTTCAATGATCTGAACAAAACCATAGAAGGAGCTATACGATTGACTCCACATACTTTTCTGATAGCGCACTTTTGCAAAACAATCAATGGCTCAAGCTTTGTTTACTAAGCACTACCCCAGCAACTTATTCCGTACTGTAGTTTCGATTGAAAAATTCCATAATACACTGTTTTTAATGTTTTTTTTGTCACAAAATTTCTTAAGACGATAAAAGCTTCTTACCGGACATCGTAAATATTGTTTCAAAATTGAAATATGTCTAGACCATCTCATATTTTGGTCAAAAGTAATACCTAAATATTTAAACTCATTTACTATTTCAATTTTAAAGCAGCTTGTATCACAAGATTCTTCCTTATTTAACATTGTCCTTAGTACAAACACAATTTGACACATTCGACCTTTCGCAGTTGTTTGCATGAAAGAAAATTTCAAAGTTAAGGGACTCTTGTATATTTAAGCTGAAGAGCATCAATTTGGTTTTATTGCTGACAAACCACAAAGCTAGGAGGTGAACATCATGATTGATATCCGCGCTAAGGTTTCAAGGACTATCTGAGCGGTATACAATGCCAAGATCATCTGCGAAAGCAGTAACTTTCCCTATAAACGGTTGGCTGAATATGGAATTTATGTAAGTTAGGAACAAAATTGGACCAAGAACTGTTCCCTGAGGTACACCTTAATTCATAATTTTTGATCTACTAGCAAAATTACCTACTACGACTTTTTGAGTTCTACCCTTTAAATAGGACTCAAACCACGAAATCCTGCAAAATGTAATTTGCTTAGCAGAACACTGTGGTTGACCATGTCAAAAGCTTTGGTAATGTCTACAAAGAGGCCGGCGCAACATTTTTTATTATCATGTGTTCCATATTTAGTCAGTGTTGCAGGCAAGTCAGCGCGAAATTCTGTTAAAGCCCATAACGCATTTAGGGTTAACTCCCTTTTGTTTATTGACTTTCTGATATAGGACCCAAGCATTTATTATGGTAAGAGATGATAAAAAATTCTCAAATGCCACTTTCCTGTCTTTATATTGATGCGGTATCGATCTAAAAAACTGTCCATCAGGTCGACTCCACCCATGTGGGAATTAAACTCTTTTATAATTTTCGGACAGGAAATACGCAGCCTTTTTTTTCTTTTTCTTGTCGTATCTCTCAATAGTTTCTGCAGGTTCAGCTCCAACATACGTCGATAGGAGTATTACCTGTTTATTATCTTCCCAACTTACTGCATTTACTTCTGTTCCTTCGTAAATGGATACGTTTTTATCATACTTGATATGCTGCTTGGTATGCTGCTTTTCATAACTTCATTTTTTGTAGGTAATTTACAATTCTAACTTAATCTTTTTTTTGGACAGTACCAAGGCAATAAATACCTTGTTAGGCAAAATAATGCATAAGTGGTAAGTGGGTATAATAGTTATATGGTTGCGATTTCTAGGCACTCCTCGTGTTAGTCCAGCAACAGTATCTGAAACAGCACCAAGTTTAAGCTCAGTTGGGAGACGCTCGTGAATCATTTTTCCAGAGTAAATCCTTGCACATAACAAATAATCTGAAGCATCTTGTTGGGCAAATATTGTTTGAGAAAGTGGCCCGACTTTGTGGCACACATTTGCTCATCTTTGGTCATAGGGCAAGGAACCAAATCTGTAATTTAGGTAATCAATTACTGGTCTTAGTTTGTGAAGTCTATCATGATTGGGATGGTCTCTGTAGGCAAATGTTTGTCATTATCATTAACATTGAGACAATTTCGAATCTTTTCAAATCTGTTTAGTGGTATGATTTCAGATATAGGGGCAAATGCAAGTTTAGTACACCAGTAGGACCGTATGTTTGGGTATCGAAAAACGGACATGAATGTGAGAATTCCTAAATACTGTCGCAACTCTGTAGTTGTAATTGTATTTGGTCGAGCTGGATTCTTTTGTATTGCTTTCTCGCACTATATTTTCTCAAAATTGATAGGGTATTTCAAGGTTTGCGATTTCTTAAGAATAATAAATCCCGAATCCTCCTGAACGTTATTTTTTCGAATTTTTTAAAAAAAATTGAGGACCACTCTGTATCAGTCGATTTTTAAAAATAAAGGTCCTAGGATTCTCAAAATGTCCGGTTGCCATACTAATTGCCTGTTATTGTTCGGTATGCTACTTGCTTGAATGCGCTGGTTTGTTTCATAAGGAGCTGGGTCGTTATTAATATCACTGTTTGAAAATAGGTTTTTTTTTTTGAAACGCTATGCATTTAAGGGTTAAATAACACAATTGAAGATAAAATTTGTTTTCACAATTCCACTGGTTGGGTTTTTAAAAAACCAGGCGAGGTTTATGGGAATGCCTCGCACCATCTGCCTAGATTGCATCGGACCACTACCTATACGATACCTGCCAAAAACCCTATCAGGGGTTGATGTGATTCTCCAGCTTTCGAGAGTTATAAAATGAGAGAACTCACCTCTTAGATGGGTCAGACTGCCTCTTATGGTCAATTATGGTAGACTCATAGCCGATAGATTTTATCAAAAGTTGGGCATCCAGCAATGAAGAATCGAGCGATGAAGAAAATTGGTTGGAATCTGTGGGCTGCCGTGATACCAGATACCAATGCAAAATGTTGCTACGCATCGATTTGGAGAAGTGGGACACGTAGATTTTGTGTGCATTTTCCAGTTGGAAAAGCAGTAATGGTGTTGGATTTGATCGTTAATAATACTTTTGGCCAAGTATTTAATGTACAGTCAAAATCGGTTATAACGACCAAATTCATCGGTCCCTTGAAGGTCGTTATAACCGATTTTGACTGTAATTCCATTTAATCAATCGCCAAAATGGAGTGTGCTGTATAACAACGCATCACGTGCTTTAACAAGTGGCTACAGCGATTGCCAACTTGTCGTGACAATTTATAAAAATGCCGACAAAATACTCTCCGACGAATTGTGGAGATTTCCGCTCGAATTTGTCGGGTTCTCCGAATTTTGTCGAACAAATAGAGCTATCGACTTCGCTCATACATATTAGAATTCAGTCTCCTTGAGGTAAGGACGCTGAAAATTATCTTAATCGAAAGGGGTGATTCTCGTTGAACGTCCAAATCGTTGCCGATGCACACTTGAAAATATTGAATATTTGGGGTCGTTGGCGTGGTATGCCACACGATCAATGTGAGAGGTGAATTTGGTCATTTCATCTTTGTCGGTGGCTCGGGATACAAAATACTCAGTATTTGGCCACACAATTTCTCCAATGTGGATCCGGCAGCGTTGAATAGCTCTACAGTGAGGCACAAAGTCGCATGCTCAACGTAGTCGAAAGGTCATACGGCCTAATAAAACGCCATAATACTGTATTGGATCAACGAGATATTTTTGTCGAACCGATAATCCACTGTTTTTTTTTTAAATGTTGAAGACTTCCAGGTACTGAATTTGAATCGAATCGGACTGTAAATGTCAAATTGGTTTACCATCTTGAAGCCGCCATTTTTATGGTAGAAATGTTAGAATATATCGTTATGTACGCATGCGAATTTTAAATTGGTTCGGGTCTGTGAAAGTAGATAAAATTCGATTTTCTAGATCTGTTAACATACCTACATACATATAGATTTTCACTTTAAAAAAAACCGCAAGTTATATTTTTTAAACTCCCCAGTTTCATTACTTCTAAAGTCGATAAAAGTTATTAAACTCGCAAAAGTTGATAAGTGGATGTAGTCTAGAAAGCAAAAATTCATCGACTGCACTGGCCCGGCCATATCGAGCATATGAACGAGAAGGGACTTTGAATCCCAACTACATGGTTCCCGAAGAAAAGGAAGACCGAACTTCCGGTTTGAAGATCAAGCAGTCTCGAATGCTAGAAACCTGAGTCTATTAAACTGGAAGCAGCAGACTGTTAAGGCTGGAAGACGACGTTATTTCAGATTTAGACCCTCCAAGGTTCTCTTGCCTGATAAGAAAGTAAATATTTGTGATGTTTTAAATTCGTCCATTCCATCCAATGATGCGAAATTTGCTAAAATAAATTTACAAGTGAGTCTCTAAGTTGTACAGAATTTAATTAATTTACGTTTATGCACGTGGAATGTGTTTGATTCAATGATATATTTCTATTCTAAGTATATTCCCTGTAGTTCAAATAAATAAACAAGATACAATACGCGCTGTTTAAGATTGTCTGAAACTATTCAATGTCCGTTCCGTCATTCAGTGTCAATGTGGTTGTTTATTTATTTCTTGTAAATAGAATTAACGATTTGAATTGAAATTAACAAATACGAACAGTGTACATACTTCTTTCGTGTTTTACTTTTTATTTAAAAAAGAAACATATGTATGTACACTAGGTTAAACAAGTTTATCTTTAATTTAGTGGACCCATTTCCTGTAAAGAGTCTTACCTGGGATATTGAAAATGTCTGTCATCTTTGATCCAGTTCGCTAGACCTCGGCTACCGATGACCCACAAGACAACTTTTCGTAAGTTAGTGGATCGGATTTTTGATCTAAAAATGTTGTCATAAATCTTTGAAAGGTGATATGTCATAAACGGTTATTATTTCAAACGTATTTTTGCACTCGATTGCTGTGTTTTACATATTTAATAAATAAATGAATAACAAATAAAAAATTTATTTTTGTTTCTTTGCTCGAACGAAGTGGATAGTGGTAGAGTAAGTTCGGCAAATATGGCCCACGGGGGTAATATGGCTCACCGCAATATCTACAGACTGGAAAAGCATAAGCACCTCAATTTGATTTCATTTCAAAAATATTACAATCAGTTTCGTCTTAATGTTACGTCGTAACTCTAACGCAACAGGTATAGGCAGTGCATTTAGTGGTTTTTTTTGCAGCTTCGATATAATTTTTTGGTAAGTTTTCTTAAGGATTACTGCCTATTTTCATAAATTAAATGTTCGATGGTGTAGTGCATAAATTTAGATTCCTTAATGTTAAGTCAACAATCCGAAAACTTTTGATTTAATTGCTAAAACTTATAAAAAAGGTCAAATAGCTTGATTCGGGTAATGTGGCCCACCGTAGCCTTCAGGTAATATGCAGTGGCACATATTTGACACAAGATTTTACTTGGACGTAAACGTTATTACTTTTTTACTTCGTGGGAAATAATGGCTTCGAAGTCTAAATAATCCCTAAAACAACGATTTAATCTAAAGCACAAACTCTGAGGTTAGAAATGAAATACAATATCTGCCAAATGCCCATCTCAGCTCTACTTACAAATAGTCATTCTTCTTTATCACGTTTTCGCACAATTGCGGCTGTACTTCGCGAATACCAGCTCCGATAGTTTTTTATAAGTTCATGAATCGTTGATGGAACATTGGCGTTGACTTAAAGATAACTTTAACATAGCCCCAAAAGAAAAAGTGTAATGAAGTCTCCATTTCGAGAAATCACATGTCCAGCAAATTAGTCACGCAACAGAGCCGTTGTTTCAACAGCTGTGTGCCACGTCGTTTATCAATTTCAGGCAGAAAAAGAGTTAGTCAATATCGTTCGGTAACGTAATCCATTTACTGAAACGGTCGTACCAGCATCATTTTCGAATGAATATGGCCTAATGACAACACCAGCCGCTAAAACCGCACCAAACTGTCATTCATCGTGGAATATTTCCATTATTTCTCTTGGTTTTTCGGAGCCCCAGATGTGACAGTTTTGTTTGTTTACAGACAAATAGAAATGAGCCTCATCACTCAGAATATTTTGGTGTACAAAATCATGATCTTGTTCATTCATTTTCAGCACCCAATCAGCGAAAGTACTTCGTTGTGCGTGGTCTTTAATTCTTGTTAGCATGCAGGCCAAGATCACTGCACCTTCCAGAAGCCCGCAACAGACACTATTCGAACTTTTTTTTCGATGTTCCAATGTTTTCATTTGAGTACTAAGAGCTGAAGTAAATATTTGAAGAGATAATCATGGAAGCCTTTGAAGATGAACGGCGGGACATCTTTTAGAAAATCGAGGAGGAGATCCTCAAAGAACACGAATAGATTCGACGACAAATCCAATTTCTCGTACGAAATAAAGGATTTTTCAATAGGGACATAACAATTTTGTATAAAAACGCATCTTGAAACTTTTTTTTATGATCTGTCAACGTTAAAATGTCGGTCAAGGATTACATTTTTATCATAGTGAAGTTTACGAATGAGCAACCAAATTTCTGAGTCAGTGGTCGAAACTTTAAGAGCGTTTATTCCAATATTCGGTCGTTATAATCGTCCAATCAGACAGGCTGTGCGTGCATAAATTTGAGTCGACATATTTTGGCGAATTTTGCCTAAAGATCTTGGCCTGCACCCTTAGAAGATCAAATTAACTCAAGAGCTGAAGCCTCTTGATCATTTGAAGCGCCGAAACTTCACCAATTGGCCTCTGCAAAAGTTTGAAGAAAATCCTGAATTTCATCGAAACATCATCTTCAGCGATGAAACTTGCAACAGCAACAAACCCACATGTGCTTCAAGAGACTCCATGACATCCTAAAAAAGTGACGGAGGTGTGCTTGGACTGCATTTTTCTGTCGACCAAAATTATCGCCATATTACGGTCAATGGAGTTCGCCATCGTGTCATGTTGGAAGACCATTTTTGGCCAGAATTGGATGAACTTGACATCAGTGATATGTTGTTCCAACATGATGGTGCCACACAGCTGGTCAAATAATTGGTCTATTGAAGGGGACGTTCGGTAATCGTGTAATCCCGAGAAATGACCCGGTCGAATGGACACCTCGCTCATGCGATTTAACGCCGCTGGATTTATTTTTATGGGGTTACATCAAGTCGTTGGTTTATGCCAACAACGTTAGAGGAACTCAGGAACAATATCGAATGCGAAATTACCAGCGTTCCGGCCGATATGTGTCGAAAAGTGTTGGAAAATTTGCAACAAAGAATCGATCGCTGCAAACATGCTCGTGGTGATTTTATGAACGAGATCGAATTCCATACTTAAATCTAAGATGTGTACGATACCTGGAATAAATTTCAGCCCGATATCTCAATTATTCTTTATTTTATTTAAATACAAAATTGTTATGTTCTTATTGAAAAACCCTTAACTTACTCACTCATGAAGTTATCCAGGTAAATTTTGTACGAGGTAAAGAAGGTTCGAAATCATGAGGGTCCAAATTTAACTACCACTTCAGTTGTCTACATACAGGCCTGGAAAGATCATAAAGACGGGAGTGATGTGGTTTCGTAAAGTTAAAGGGAATTGAGTGAAAGAATTTAGTCGAACAGTTACAGTCAAGTTGAGTTTGTACATATTTTCCCTTTTGTTATTAGAACTAAACTAATTTTAATTTAGATAATTTTTTTTTGAATATTTATTTTTAAAATAAATCTTTTCTAGTTTTTAATTGGTACTGAAAAGTAATCCCATAAAGTTCTTCCTCCCCTTGGATTCAAATAATTTAAATCCATCCCCAACCTTACCATAAGCATTAAGGAGTGTTGAACCAAAAACCCTAAATCATTTCAAAATACAATTTTCCAAAGCTTAAAACAAAACATACCTTTGAGTGAATTCAGTTTAATCAATGGTTGTCTTTATGCTAGGATAAATATTTAAGAGGGGCTAGCACCCAAAGCGCCCTTATATACGTTAACACATTTGTTTTTTCGTTTTGTTTTTATAAAAACGTCAAGTGTCACATCGAAAAGACGCGCTCCAGTGAGTACAAATGTTTATTGTTCTCTCTAATAGATATTAATATGCAGTACAGAGATAAGATACAACCATACAAGCAATAAGGGATTATTTTCGTGAATTTTTTAAATGCCAACAATAAATTGTACCCTTATTTATGAGCATTGTGGAAATAAAGCGCTGTACAAATCATTTGGTAACATATAAAATGAATTTGGTGCTATTAATTACAACAGAGCTCATTATTTATTCCGTTGAGGTAGCAGTGCCATGACTTGAAGAGTGTACCAAGAAACATTATTGACATTTCGAAAACTTAAGAAGTACTTCTTTAAATGTTCTAGTACATCAACAGAATTCATTATACAGAGGTCTGTTAAATTTGCAATTCAATGATTGATTAAAGAAGCCTTTAACCATTTCCGGTCAGAGCTTCGATTAAGCCCTTTTTTTTTAAGTTGATTCGTTACTTATTATTCAATGACGTTAAAATCTTATTAGAAGGGATTACATTACATGCTTTCTTGCCAAAGAACATTGTACGAAGCGGCGTGGTGATTTTTTATGCGACTCAGGGTTGTAAAAGAATGCAATCATTGTAGAATGCATTGTTTGTGATCAAACTTAGAATTCACGTGGATTTGTTTCAATTTAAAGATTTCAATAATGACTTCAACTTTTAAGAAATAAATCACCATTCGTTTTGAAGTCATGATTTAGCAATCATTTTCAGCAATCATATTCATGAAGTCGAAAGGTATGTAGGTTAAAGAGGTGGATGCATCTCTAATGGATCCATTGTGTTCCTCTGTCGTGGAGTGAGCATTCTGAAATTATAAGAAAGCTACAAACGTTCGGCCTCCCTGAACCATCCCGAATACGTTGTGAATTTTAAAATGGCTTTTGGTGGCTTGTTGGACAGCTCGCCCAGGTCGTTGAAATTATATTCACCGAGGGCCGTCTTCCTTGGTTGGCTGGGACCTAGGAAGTGGGTTGTATTCTCTTCCGCGTCTGTATTACCGCAGCCTCTGCATAGTTCGTCTGAACTTAGCCGCATTCTTCTGCGGTGGGCCGCCAGTAGGTTGTGGCCTGTGATGATTCCTATGAAGAGGGCTAAGTTTGATCTGTTTAGCGCGAGAATGTGCCTCGTTTTTATCTTGTCGATATTTGTCCAGAGTTTCGACCAGTGATAGGTCCTGTTCCGGGTCCTTCCTGGCTAGTTCATCCGCCATTTCGTTCCCGTGGATACCTTTGTGTCCCGGGATCCACCAGAGTGTAACGTTGTGGTTCGCGGTAAGGGTTTTGAGTTCTTCGCGACAGCGTTTTACGATTTTTGACTTAACTACAGTGGCTGAAATGGCTTGAATAGCGGCTTGGCTAACTATGTAGATGTCGATAGCTTTTTTTTTTTTTTTTTATAATTCACTAGCGCTAAAGGGGTTATGAATACCCTTATGATGCTATTAACACATCGCTAGTGTTGGTGTAGTGATTTCTGAAACTCAGGTGGTATCAGGTTTTCTTAGAGACTAGCTTCATTGATAGTTCACGGGCTGCCTCAGCGATGGCTAGGACTTCCGCTTAGAACACACTTCCGTGGTTCGGAAGTCTTATTGACCTCTCTATGTTGGGCTCTAGTGAGTAAATTCCAGAGCCTATGTACTCCTTTCTCGGTTTTTGACCCGTCTGTGAAAATCGAAATTTTCGTCGGGTTGATAGCCTTCTCTCTGGCCCACTCTTCTCTTGAAGGGAAAACCGTTTCTATGTTTAGGCTGAAGTCAGGAGATGGCGTGAAGTAATCCGAGTCAGTTTCTAGTTTCACCCAACTAGCTATCTTCCGATGGCCCATATCGCCCGCTTTCCAGAGATTGGATTGTTTTAAACGCAAGGCACTTTTCGCGGCTGATTCCTTTAGGTAGAGGTCTAATGGAATCAGGGCGAGAATAGTTTCTAGGGCTGCAGTTGGGGTAGTTCGTATGACGCCAGTGGTGCCTACACATGCTAGTCGTTGTATTTTGGTAAGTGCCTTGAGATTTGTTGTTCTCTCTGCTGCAGGCCACCAGATTAGGCATCCGTAGGTAAGGATAGGCCAGACAATGGCTGTGTACATCCAATGGATGATGGCGGGCTTAGGACCCCATTTCTTACCAATCGTTTTGATTGCTCTGCAATCATTGAATGCATTCTTTTACAGCTTGACAGCTGTGATGAAGAAAATCTACGGCATGAGCCTGGTGGGGTCCAGCAGGCCCGAAAAGAAAATTCTGCATTTTATGGCTTAATTTCACGAAGGAAGTCTGCATTATACAAGCCGGACAAGTATGAGTCACACTCAAGCGCCCCGAAAAAACGGGGCCCACCGACCCCGGACCTGCTCGGATGGCATGCATATTTTTTGTCTTTTTCTTTAAAATTCTTTGGCGAATGGGTAGAATGGAGCTTCAAACGCGATGAAACCTAATTCCCGACCTCAGATATCTCAAAATATGTGACGCCCGGCGCTTACGCGGGCACGTCCTATACGCGGAAATTCGCGCGTTATCCTAAGAAAGTGGTAGTAATTATCGGCGTAAGTACCTAATTTCAGCTACTGAGAATTTTTACTCGCAAACGTAAAAAAAACCTACATATTAAAAGAATTAAAGGGTTTTGAAAATGGCTCGAGCTTTTAAGACGTTACCAAGCACATAGAAGGTGAATTTATAAAATTGTGGTAGCAATTCGAGAAGCTCAGTGCCATTTTCGGACATCCACTTTATGGATTGCTTTCACTTATGACATGGAGCGTTGTCAGCGTGTGATGGTATCACAGACACCCTGGCAGTTATCTAGGACCTCAATGTACTCATTGGCCTTTACAAATAGTAATTTTACTAAGCTTACTTGTCCTCTTAATGATACAGCGTCATCCGTCTTTCATTGTTGGCACCACATACTCTGATTTAAAATACTCTACATTCAGGCAAAGAGCTCTTAAATCTAAATAAACTAACTAGATGCTGAGCTCTGTGTGGTCTGGGTGTAAACCCTCACCAAACGGAACTGATACTTTTTTGTAGGAAATATAATATATAATTCCAGTCATTGACTCTTCTTCCTTTAGTCGTATAAGTTTAACCAAGCAACGTATTTGGGTCTTATTTGGAATGATCTTGTATTGGAATGGAAGTTTAGCTGGAAACCCAACGTTTAAGAACGCTACAGTAACACTTTTCCCCAGCTATCGAGAGAAAATAGAATTTACAACCTCAAATAACTCACTGGTTCTCCATCTGGGTCAAAAGAGATAATCTAAGCAGGGTGCAATGGCCAGTTTGTTTATGCATAAGCAGTGCACTTTATACGATACCCTCTGGAGCACTGTTTCATCTGAAACCCTTTGACAAGCAAACGGGAGCTAGTACAGCAGTTAGCCTTAAAATCAAATTCACAGTGGTCCCCTAACTTAAAGCTACTGTTACTCTAGTTCCATTTTCTTTATTAAATGAGTCTATAAACCATAAAGAACTACTAATGGAAATTGAAATGTATACTTATTTAAATCCCAATGTTATACACGATAAATATCGTTTTAACTTCTTGAAAACCAATTTTTTTTGAACTTAATAATTTTTTAAATAACATCGATTGGTTTAATGAAATATTTATCTTGAATTTAGATTGCATGTACAAACGCTTTGTTGAAATACTATGCGATGGCTTTGCTAGATTTGTTCCAATCTCCAAGACCAGGGTTTTATCCAAGCCTCCTTGGTATAATAAACAATTAATTCATTTAAAGAATTTAAAAAATAAAGCTTATAAGATGTTCAAGAAATTTAACACACAAAACCATTATGAGATCTTTAGCAAATTGCGCAAAGATTTCATATGGCTTAGTAAATTTCTTCACAAAGGTTACATCATGCCTATTGAATGCAATATTAAACAGAATAGTAAATCGTTCTGGCAATTTATTAATTCTAAACGAAAATCAGTTGGAATTCCAAATTCCGTGCTTTACAAAAACGTGGAATCGTCTAATGTTGAATCAACCCTAGACCTCTTCGCTACCTTCTTTGAATCTGTTTACTCAAATCATAATTTGATTCCTAATGTACGAAGAACTATCAGTAGTTGTGTAAACATTGGTTCACTACAACTAAGCTTTGAAGAAGTACTCCTGGCTCTTCAGTCTCTTCAGCCAAATCCTAATTGGGGTGCTGATGGTATACCTGCCATAATACTAAAATATTGTAGTAGCTCTCTTTGTACTCCTTTGTTGAACATCTTCAACCGTTCTCTATCCGAAGGAAATTTCTTAGATGTATGGAAGGTGTCATTTCTTGTGCTTATCCATAAGTCTGGTTCAAAAAATAATGTTGAGAATTATCGAGGTATTTGTAAACTCTCAGCGATTCCCAAACTTTTTGAAAGTATCGTGAAAAATAGACTTGAGTTTTTGACGAAGGAATGTTTATCTGAAGCTCAGCATGGGTTCGTATCTGGTCGCTCCACTGTTACGAACTTGGCTTCTTTTTCTTCGTATGCAATTAATGAGTTGGAGAAAAAAAGTCAGGTCGACGCCATATATACTTTAGTAAAGCCTTTGACTCAGTTCAACATTCAATTCTTCTCGAGAAACTAGAATGTTTTGGGTTTCATTCTGAAATTCTTCGCTGGATTTCATCTTTTCTCATTGGTCGCACTCAACGAGTAAAAATTGGAGCTTCGCTTTCAAAAACGATTAAGTGTACTTCCGGCGTACCGCAAGGGAGTCACTTAGGCCCATTACTTTTCATTATTTTCATTAATGATATTGTTTCTGTAGTCAAAAATAGTCAATGTTTATGCGGATGACTTAAAACTTTTTTCAGCTATTAAATGCGTAGAAGATTGTTATTTGATCCAATCCGATCTAAACCGTTTAACTGAATGGTGCAGCGCCATTGGCTTAACACTTAACATAAATAAGTGCAATGCGATTTCTTTCACCAGAAGTTCGTCTTCTATCGAGTTTTATTACTCAATTAATTCAACTCGCTTGACCAGAGTACATAAAATCAAAGACTTAGGTGTTCGGCTGGACCCTTCGTTTTCTTTTAAAGCCCATATTGAATATATGGTAGCAAAAGCTAATTCAGTCGTTGGATTTATAATGCGAAACGGAAAGGAATTTAGCGATCCATTTGCCTTATTGTCACTTTTCACTGGGTTAGTTCGAGCTCTTCTTGAATATGCGGATGTCATTTGGAATATATTTTTTATAAAATGCATTGGGTCCCTTCTCCAAATTACAAAGCAAGATGTCAACTCCTTGGAATTAAATCACTGAAATCCCGACGACAGATTCATGATGTAATGTTTGTGAGAGACTTACTATGCTACCATATAAGATGCCCTACTCTGCTCTCGATGGTACCCATATATGCTCCATCTAGATCCTTAAGAATAAGGCATCTTCTCTTTCGGCAAAGTCATAGAACGAATTACGGTCAAAATGAACCCATATCCAGAGTCATACTAGCTTTCAACAGTGTTTATAGCCACAAAGATGTATCTTTATCTAGAGATAATTTTAAATCCAAACTATTGTATATATTTATATTCTAAAAAACGAATTTGTAACGTCTGTTAGCTATATAATAATGCTTGTAGATGAATAAATAAATAAATAAATAAATAAAATAAAGATTTTGGCCATGCCTCCATTCTAAACAATTTCATAATTTCTCTAGAAAACACCGACTACATCAGTGACCTACCACTCCTTTCAAGTCTTTCTGGGGAGTAGATGTATTTCTAGAAGACAATCGATGCAGTCCTAGACCGCCGGATCAAAAACTAATGACGGGGTAGGTGAAGGCGTTTCTTCTGACGAACCTCTCTTTCCGTCTTCCAAATCATTTTAGCGTGTTCTAGGTGGAAATATCGGCGTCTTATCTTGGCTACAGATAGCTAATATCCACATCTTTTTAGATAGTAAAGCAGAATTATTATTATATTATTAGTTGCAGCTTAGCTCTTGGACATCTGCCAGAAGCATGGAAACGGGTAATAGTAAAATATCTACCCAAGGCGGTCAGCAATCTTGACAACAATCCGAAATCCTTCCGTCCTATAGGTCTCATGTCCTTCATACTCAAAAGCATGGAGGAAACGCTCTTCTTACGTCTCCCTTATGCATAACCCAACACGCATACCAATCAGGAAAATCTACTGAGTCTGCACGTTATGACTTAGTAACCAAAATCGAAACCTTCATGGATCGGAAGGAAATATGTTTTGTTGCCTTTTTAGACATCGAAGGAGCTTTCAATAACACGACATATGAGTCCACATACAGGGCGCTCAACAATATGAACATATCCACCACAGTTTGCAGATGGATTATTTCCATGCTGAATTCGAGGATAATACAAGCGAGTTTCGACGATGTGGATATTTCAGGCTTAAAACCAGAGGCTGCCCACAAGTCCTCTCACCTCTTCTCTGTTCTCTGGTGAACAACAGCCTCCTTCAGTTTTTGAAATCTCAGGGCATTTAGGCGGTGGGCTACGCCAATGATATAGATAGCTATGTCAGAGGTAAATTTGAAAGCACCGTCTCAGAAGTACTACAATACAGAGATGGTATATTAGCCAAGGCCTCTCTGTAAACCCTAAAAAGACAGTAATTTTTCCTTTTTCAAGCAGAAGAAAGCTCAGTTTTCTCACTCGCCCTTCACTATTTGGCGAAACTATCCCATTTTCTTAAGAATCATCCTGAACAGCAAAATGTCCTGGAAACCACAGATTGAAAGAGTTATCAGCAGAGCTACTATATCACTATGGAGCTGTCGTCGAATCTGAGGGAAAAACTGGGGAGTACAACCCAAGATGATACTCTGGCTTTATAAACTGATCGTCAGACCGATGATCTCGTGCGCAAGCATGGTCTGGTGGACAAAAACTAACGAAACTACCACAGTTACGAAATTAGAACGTGTTCAACGCCTAGCCGAAACCTGTATGTGAGGATGTCTTCGCACAACGGTAACTGCTGCACTCAATATCATCTTGGGCTTACTACCACTATGAAATTTCCACCGACTTTTCCACTCGAGTAATCTTGACCCGAAGTCCTATAAAGAAGGACACTTATCCCTGCTTGAAACACTGGAGCAAGACACGATCTTCAGCATGCCTCCAGACGACATGCTACCCCAATACTGCTTCAACAAGAATTCCTCAGTAGTTATCCCGACAAGAGAGGATTGGAAGAACCACAAATCCTCGTCTAGTATACGAACAGATCCTAAATGGAAACAGGAACTGGTTCCGGAAACTTTGAAGAATCATCAGGTGCGAACTTCTCAGTCAGCCTTGGTGAATTCGCGTCCATATTCCAAGCCGAGTTCTTCGCCATCAATCAATGTGTAAGACTCAATCAGTCCTCTCACATCATGGGGAAAATCATATTCATCTTCTCAGACAGTCAAGCTGCCATAAAAACGCTCGACTCGCCTATCATCAAATCCAAACTTGTCCTAGAAACTCGCAATGTAATCGTGGACATAGCCAGGAACAACATGGTCATCCTTTATTGGATTCCTGCACATAGTGGATTTGCGGGCAATGAAAAAGTCGATTCACTGGCAAAAGACGGCGCGTCAATAGAATTCATTGGACCCGAACCCTTCTGTGGGGTAGGTAAATCACTGTTCGCGAGGCACGCAAAAGGTCTTTGCATGTAAGAATCTAGGGAAGCCTGCCTCAATTCACCAGGACAAGCATGTTCAAAATTGCCATTCCCGGTACCGTCACAAAGAAAACCAATCTTTTTTGTGAACCTCGATAAGCAACTTTAGAGCCCCAATTGGACTTCTTAGCGGTCACTGCCGCCTAAATAAGCACCTACATCGCATGAACCTTGCAACAGATTCAAGCTGCAGACTCTGCCTTGAGAGTGAGGAGATCTCTCTTCACATCCTAACGGAATGCCTAGCTCTCTTTCAACTCAGAAAAAGAATGGTAGGTAGGTAGGTAGGTAGGAGTGGTTGAATGTAGTGAATTTGCCAGAGACAGAAGTAGAGCGGATGCGCCGTTTTGATACCACAACTCACACGACCTGAATTCTCAAATAGTTCCTTGAAAAAGGTTTTCCGAGTGTTCGCTGCCTAGCTCTGGCTAGTGCTAGGCAGTCACAGAGGAAGTGAAATATGGTTTCCTTTTCGTGTGAATTGCCACAACTGCGGCAGTGGGGATTGAACGGGATGCTTAACTTGGCAGAGTGTGTACTAATTGGTCAGTTGCCCTTGCTTATTGCTGTGATTCTTGATGTCTCGATGCGGTTCCTATTAATAAGGTCATTCGTTCGGCTTTTATTATAGGAGGCCATATCTGTCTAGAACCACATCTGGCTGACGCGTCGGCTCTCTCGTTCCCCTCTATGCTACTATGGCCGGGAACCCAGAGGAGCGTTTGTTAAACCGAGCGTTTGCCTGCGTTATAGTTTCCTTACAGTTTGGAGGACGAAGTCAGTGAGTGGAGCGCTTTGATGGCAGTCTGGCTATCAATAACGATTCCTATGTTGTTTGAGGTGGTAGGGCTGAGGCTAAGTGTCTTGCAGGCTTCTCTAATCGTGAGCACCTCCGCCTGGAAGACACTCGAAGAGTCTGCGAGGCGGTATGATTTGACGTTTAGTTCCGCTGAGAAACACGTGCTCCAACGTCACACTTTATCTTGGAGCCGTCGGTGAAGATCGATACTTGGTAAATTGATTGGGGTAGATTATTGTCAGGAAAAGAATATTAGGCGGTTCATCAACTTCCTGATATCTTCCGGAGTGAAACAATTCCTCTAGGAACACTAGGGAAGGCACAATAGGATTCGTTAGAAACCGCAGTGCCAAGGGCTGATCAGCTCTCCCGGAACACCATTTGCATAAAGCTTTTCAAAATTCAATGAACTTAAACAATATAAGAAGCTCGAATTTATTGTATGTATCTGATAAGCTATTAGAATTAAAGTTGAGGTAAACTACTTCAAAATTGAATATGAAGTTACAGAATGATAAAAATACTTTTTTCGTGTGATTTCCATGCCTACGATTTATATGCCCATATGTACACACATGATGCTTATTAATAGTCTTAACATAAACAAAGTGCTTCATAAATGATTCACATCATATAAATTACAAGTTCATTAATAATAGCATACACCAAATCTTATTTAAAGTTGAGTCATTAAATAATGATGGTTGTTATAAACTTTGTACTGATGTATTGCTTTATGTAAATTAAGTTGGGTTAGAAGACATCCATCAGTTTAATGTAAATTTCATGGAAATGACAGAAAACAAATTTAGAACGATTTTTTTTAAGCACCTGCAAGCCAATAAGTTATCAATGTGCTAGTAAGCTGTTGTATCTTTTGAAAAGTGCGTATATAAACGTCTATTTCCAACGCAAAATTTAAAAATTATTGAATACCTATTCCATGTAATAACCCTGACCGTCGCCGATCATCTCACACGACCGCTGACAGCGTTCATCTGGTGCGAATGACAGCTTGGGCACGTTTGAAAACCTGGGCACCTTAAATGGAAGTTTTTAGTGGGAATTTGATACAAAAATCTCAACACTTACTTACTAACTTAAGGTGGCGCTACAGTCCGGGGTGGACCTGGGCCTCAACCAACAAGCGTCTCCAGCCAGCTCGATCTTTAGTTAGCTGCGGTTTTCCTCTACTCCGCGGTCCTTCGGGGGCGGACTTGAAGATTTTTCGGACCGGAGCATTGGTGTCCATCCGCTCTACATGACCCAGCCATCTCAGTCGTTGGATCTTCTGATTCTTCTGGCTTAGTCGATGTCGCTGTACAGCCCATACAGTTCGTCGTTGTATCTCCTTTTCCACTCCCCATCTATGCAGACGAGACCGAAAATCACCCGGAGAATTTTCCTCTCGAAGCAGCCAAGAGCACCCTCATCCATTTTGGATAAAGTCCATGCCTCTGCGCTGTAGAGCAGGACTGGGATTATTAAGGTCTTATATAGGGTCACTTTTGTTGTTCGAGAGAGGGCTTTGCAAGCCAATTGCCTTCTTAGCCATAGGAAGCAGCGATTGCGGTTATTCTTCGTTCGATCTCAGCGCTGGTGTCGTTGTCTGAATTGATAACCTTAACTACCTCAAAGCTATATCTGTCGAGGGAGACGTTCTGTCCGAGACTTTGGTGTTGAGTGTCCTTTCTTGTTAATAGCATGTACTTGGTCTTGCCCTCATTTACCGTTAAACCCATCTTTGCCGCCTCCGTCTCAATACTCGCGAAAGCGCCACTGACAAAGGTCTCGGTGAGTTCTTTACTGACCGTGATGGAGCAGCGTGCATTCTCCATCGTCATTCTGCACAAACGGACGAGTTTGGCAGGGATGCCAAAACTAGACATAACTCTGTATAGCTCGTCTCTATTGATGCTGTCATACGCGGCCTTAAAATCGATGAATAGATGATGTGTATCGATTTGGAGCTCCTGGGTTTTTTCCAAGATCTGCCGTAGTGTGAATATTTGGTCGATGGTGGACTTCATAAGACCCGTCTTGTGAAATCTCACAGTTCTCCTTGGCTGTCGAATAACATTCTTAATGCCATCAAAAGAGACGCCTCATTCCGCCGTTGGAAACGTTTCGGATGTGCTGAAATGCTTAGAAGTCTTAAAACATCCGCTAACTTATTATTATAGTAATAGATTTAATTCAGATCGTTCTTCTAAGTTTCTGTGGAATAAAGCTCGTAAGATTGGATTGAATAAGGAAACTATATCAGTGTCAGACGACAATCTTCATATTGATGAGTTAAATCTTAAATTCTCTACTCCGATTACGTCTCTAACCACAAACCAATCGACTGCACAGCATGATTATGATGGAGAAAATTAATTCTCATTGGTTGCTGTTGATAATTACAACGTTGACAATGCAATCTTCTCCATAAATTGTAAGTCTGTCGGACTAAGTAACATTATTCCATTTATACTTCTCTACATCACTCATATATTCAACACCATTATTATGACCTCTACATATCCCTCTGCATGGAAAAAGTCAAAAATCATCCCTTTACCTAAAAGAGGTGCCATTCTTCCCTTTTTATCAAAAGCCTTCGAATCTATTAGAAGCAACAAAATAAAAGAATTAATTAAAGATAAACAGCTTCTTAACACTTTATTACAAGTTTCTGACGATATAAGACGGGCAATTGATGCTAATTTTACTACTGTGATAACATTACTTGATTTTTTTAAAGCATTCGACTGCGTTAATCCCAATATCCTCTGTGATAAGTTAATAACATTTTTTTAAACTTTTCTGACACTTCTTAAAAACTTATTTATTCATTTATGACTAATCGCCTTCAAGCTATTTAATGTTATAGTAAACTGTCTTCTTTTCTTTCTGTTAATAATGGTGTCCCTACGGGTTCTTTTCTTGGCCCATTACTGTTTTCTTTGTTCATTAAAGATTTACCTACCGCCTTATCTCACTGTCAATTCCATATACATGCAAACGATGCTCAATTATACATCAGTTTTCCATTTGGGATTGGTATTGCAAAAATGAACGACGATCTACGTTCCATTTCCATGGATTCGCATTAACCACTTATAACTCTGAACTCAGGAAATCCAAGAGACTGACTTGGAGAAAAAATTGTGAGAGTCTAGAAACTCTGCCGGCTGCAGCCCGGCTCCAGAAGTTATTCTGGCAGTCGGCCCACTTAAACCCTTTAAGTCACCAGGGAGTGATGGAGTCTTTCCGGCTCTCATCCAAAATAGTCTGGACTACATCGTTCCTTCTCTGGTACATTTATTTAGGACCAGCTTTAACCCGGGATACATTCAAATAGCTTGGCGGGAAGTTACTGTGGTTTTTATCCCCAAGCTAGGCAATAAGCTTAGCGAGCTCCCTAAATCCCACCGCCCTATCAGTTTGACATCGTTTTTTCTGAAAACAATGGAAAAACTGCTAGATATTCACTCTAGTAAACAACACGCCTCTGCATCCCAACCAATATGCTTATAGGAAGAGTCAATCCACTGAGATCCACAAATAGAGGCAGGCCTTTGCTCAAAGGAAATCACCCTCTGTGCATTCCTCGATGTTGAAGGTGCATTTGACAACACCGGCTATGATTCAATCACCAATGCTCTCAGCCGCAGAGGCATTGATCATCCAACTAACAGGTGAGTTAGGGCGATGCTTGAAAGCCGGCGAATCTCAGCCACCTCTGGAGAGGTCTCAGTGACTATTTTAGCAGCTAAAGGCTGTCCACAAGGAGGCGTCCTCTCGCCTCTCTTACGGTCAATCGTCATTGACGACCTGCTCACCAAACTCAGCAATCTTGGCTACAACGTCATTGGCTACGCTGATGATCTTGTGATCACCATAACAGGTAAGCATGAACGCAAATTGTGCGAGGCCATGCACGTAGCCCTCCAGTTTGTCTCTGACTGGTGTGTCAGAGAGGGCTTATCTATCAACCCCAATACAACAGTTCCTGTACCATTTACTAGGAAAAGAAAACTGAACTTTGGTACAGTTATCCTAAATGGTACACCTTCCGGTCTTTCAGATGAAGTGAAATATCTAGGAATTGTCCAAGAAGCTTAACGGTATCTCGCATGTTAATAGCAAAATTACCACTGCTGTGTGGGTATGTCGCCGATTATATGGTAAAACCTGGGGTCTACAGCCCAAGGTTACATATTGGATTTACACCATGGTAGTGAGACCCATCCTTACCTACGCCTCCGTAGTATGGTGGACTAAAGTCAAGGAAAATTCCACCATCTTAAAGCTACAGCGACTTCAAAGATTAGCATGCCTCGGCATCACCGGGGCCATGCGAACTTACCCTATGGCAGCCCTTGAGGCACTGATTGGACTTACCCCGCTGCACATCTGTGTCAAAAAAGTGGCAATACGCGGTGCAGTTCACTTCCAATGCTCGACAGGTATCCAGCCAAGCAGACCTATGGGTCACATGGTTATGATTAGCGCGGTATGCGGACTTCATGCCCAAGTTACTCTGTTTTGGCAGGAAGTTCTTGATTGAGATCCCGAATCGTAACTTCTTGGATACCGGAGTTTCGTTGCTGAACATAAAAGGACTAGTGTGGTATACTGATGGTTCAAAGATAGAAACCGGTGTTGGTGCCGGTATTTATAGAGATATGTGTAAACAAATGGATCTAAAACAGTATATCGTCCGGAGGCAGCTATTTTCTCCGGCGCACTTAATATAAGGATCAGCTGATGACTGTCGGATCACTGCTTTGTATTTAAGGCAGAAGAAGCAGAAGTCCTAGAATCTGCTACTTAACTTTATATATAGGCAGCGATAAAAGTCTCGGAATCACAGGCAATATGATTCACGTTGGTTAACCAATGCCGCAGGCCTCTAAATGAGATCGCTGACAGGATCTGGTATTCCACGTTGTATCACAATGGACCTATATTCTAGTTTAAATGTGCTCCTGATTAAGCGGCGTCAGCCACCTAAAAGCTGAAAAGGCTTTGTCAATCCGCTGTTCGGAGTCGGTAATAAAATTGCATGTCTCTTCAATTTGTGCAAAAAGCTAGGCCTTGGCTCGTTTTATGAGCTGACACGCCAAATATTTGTTGAATACATGTTGTAACAAAGCTCTGAACTAATAAGGCAACCTTGTAGGACTCCCTGAATACTCTAGCCTTGCTCTACGGATCAAAGGCATAAACTTTAACAAAAGGAAGATTCTGCTCGTGAACGTGATTAAAAGGGGAAGAGGAGATTTAAGGATGAATTGAAGGTTGTTAGTTTCATCAACAAATGCCATGTGTGAGTGTATCAGCCACACAACCAGATACACTCATCCCTCATCATCGATCCCTTCCTTTCTTTTATCCTTCTCCTACATTTTAAAGATCAGTTGTTGTTAGCACGTTGGCTGTTACAGGCGCTTTAAATAGATATCAATAAATAAGTGCGTTGTTTTTTAAGGAGATTGTGTTTTATTTAAACGGTCTACTGACATTAGCAAGAGGACTATTTTAATCCACACCGAAGGAACGATGCTGTAGAGCAAGGCACAAGTCGAAAGGGATCTCAGTCGACATGGAAGGCTCAACTGAAATCAGCTGTCCAGCAATCGAGCTGGTTGGGGAGGCTTTAGGCCAAATTTCATCCTAGACTGTAGCGCCATCTATCGTATAACAAGTAGTTTGGTGTAGGCCGGGGAGCTATTGTCACCAGCACTTAAATAATGTGACATGTTGTAGGTACATCGAGTTGGACTTTTCCAACAGATAAAGACAGTTTACTTCTTTTTTTTCTTCTGCCATCTGATACGGCTGTTGTAGGAGTTCTGTGTAGAAGTAGCAAAGCACCTTTTAATCTTTTCAGAAAACCATTTGGTTCACTCCATAACTACATAGAAATTTACAAAAGTCATTTTGACTAAAACTTGACCTGTATGACGCGCTTTAATGTTGTGAGGATTACTCAATGAAAAAGATACGTGCTTTGTTCGGTCAATAAAATGACCGTGCTTCCATTTGTATGTAAAAAAAAAAAATTCTTATATACAAGACTGATAGCGTGCCACCACGATTATGAGTTGGTTTCCTGTTTTTTTTTTTTACTGCTTGCGGAAGCGGGCACCCCACTTTTAGTGCTTAAGGAATTAACGTTGAACAAAATAGAATGTGTTGGACGTTAATTAGGTTTTTGTTTTTTCTCTTCTCAAGTTTGAATATCTTTAAGAGTATGAAAGATTATATCAAGTCAATGGGCTTGCTAATTAGTTGTCAACCTGTGTGGACGTGTTTTATTTTTCTCTTGTTTCGCGAATTAATTTAATTTTTCACTTTCCTTTAACGCAGTCTGTTACCGCTGTAAACGAAGTATTTTCCTTGTTCGCCGACCTAGTTTTGTCTGAAGATCTACTTCACAACCGTACAATCAACCTCCTTCATCAAATCGTCACCCGTCCTTGTTAACCCCATTTTTTTGAAGAATAAAAAACAAAAAAATAAATGTACAATGGAAAAGTGCTGTGCTAGTGTTTTGTGCTCTATGGTTGAACCCAACGCCGAATGGGTAGATTGCATTGGACTTTGTGGAAAATCTTTTCACGCCTTTTGCATTGGACTTACCCGAAGATCCACCACCTACCTTAAAGAGTACTGCAGCCTCTTTAATTTCTACTGCAACGAGTGTAAAGAAATGACTCTGTTCCAGGTTATGCTAGCGATAAAGTGTAACAATGAGTCAATCAATGCCATGCTTACTGAGAATGCTCGGACAAGCAAAACAATTCTTGGCCGAATTGATAAGATTGATGAGTCACTGAATGGCATCGAGGAAGTGTCAACAGTTGGAAACCTTGAGAAGCAACTGACAGCGATTCACAATCTGTCCAAAAAACTGGCTCATCACGATAAGGAGAATGAAGGGATTAAGTTCCACTTCGATGAATTAAAATCAAACTTTGTCAATCTTTTCAAATCCAACATCTTAACCCACATAAGTGAATCCATCAATCTCCTTCGCACTGATCTCGATATGCTCCTCCACGATTCGTCTAAAACAGTACATCTCACCCCGCAATCGCCTGATCCTGTGCTCGATGATTCACAGCAACTTACAGCTACTCGGTTAACAGTTGACGAAATTGGTAAAGAAGTCAGAACTGTGTCTCACAAAATCGATGAAGTAACAGATCAAATCCACCTTCAAGCCAGTTCCCAGTACAATGTCTCAATTCGTAATGAAATAGCAGACACGGAGTCTCACATGCCATCGCAGTCAACCACTCCCCCAGCCGCCTTAACAACGAAAACCGAAATCGTGCTGTGTTCACCATCTAAAATCTCTCCCGTTGCCACCCCACGCAAACTCCTCAAACAATTTGGAACTTCATGGACCCTCTCCGAATGGCAGAATAGACTTGAAAAGCTTAATAATGGAAACCAGACGACATTCTTCATCGAAGGTGTTCCTCATCACGCTGATGCATGCTGGGTGCGTAACTTCTTTCAGCGAAATTATTTCATTACTATTGGTGAGTGCCAGATGATCTCCCCGGCTGACTCCAAGAGGCCTAGCACCTTTAAAATCAGCATTCCCTCAAAATACTCGTGGTTGTTCCTGACTTCCCCTGGTAAGGCCATCAAACCTGGACAGATGAGTATCGTAAAATGGACTGAGAAACTAGAAAACCAACATGTGAATCATAAGCATAGATTTAAGAATAAACTACCCAAATCCCTCCCCAACTCCCATTCCAAAATAACTAGAAATTGCATCGACAATAAGCGCAGCTCTAAATCTGACCCTAACTGGAGCTTCAAAACAAACATCTTCCCCAATTTTAGTCCCTCATCACTTATCCGAAACGAACCCCTTACGCTTCAACCCTCTTATGCACTGATTCCATTCGATCCACCCAAGCTTCCACGCCAAGGCGTCACTTTCAATTTAACCTCAACCTCCTATATTGCACCCTCTCAACCTTCTACACTATCAACTCATGGTAGCAACTCATTCTCTAATTTCGACCTTAAAACTGGAGCTTGGTACCCTAATTTCATTAAATCCCATACACACACCTAACCCCTCGTCCAGCACCACATCCAATAATAAATAAACCTAGTGATAAAAATAAAAGATATAATAAGTAGGCCTTAGCGTTATTATTAAAAAATTTTGTGCAATCAAAGTTCGTCGACCAAGAATATTTCGAAATTTGACTCTCCTTCCAGACCTTGTTGCGTCCATCTTGCCTTTCGTCTGCTCTTCAGCTTGACGTTTGACTTCTGTTCCCTCGGTTGCATAAGCAGTAAGCAGCCTTTAGTCTGTCGATTGACGTGCCTGTCTACTGTGAAATATTTTGCAGATCGCTTGATAACGGTTCACTGAGTGTAAAGGTGAGTGTAAAGGTGGCTTAACAGGATCGTTGCACATAAAAACATGCGAACTTTTTGAGGGGCGCTTTGGCGATTTGTATCATTTTTGGTGATAGGTGTCGGGCGGTTGACAACGTTGTAAGGCCCTCCCTTTGCTGAGGATACCTTGTTAACCCCTAACATTCTCCAATAATGAATTCAAATAACTTCTAAAGGATAGCTCCCGATTCCCTTGGGAACCACTGTGTCCCGGTAAATTTGTCTGCGTGGAGGATTATTCGGCAGGTAGGGCCCGCGCTTCTGAAAGATACTTAACTGTGCTTTAGGGCAGAATGACGCTCAGTAGATAATTAAATATAGATCCCTGGATGGGGTGGAACGCGAACCCAAGCAGTCGCAAAATAAACAAAACAAACAGAGTTCATAATCTTCATAAAAATGAATGCTGAATGGAAGCTGTCAGAACACTGGATGTGATTTCCTTTGTTCTGGCAGCTCACTAGAGAGTGCAAGTGTGGAGGCGAATTCAGCGCATCCCCACCGGCTGAATTCGTCTCAAGAGTGAATGCGTGTATGCGAGTGTGTGAGTGATCTGTTAGCGCGGCAACCTCATTCTATGGTTGACCGTCTGGCAGGGCAGGAGTTTGAGAGCGAGATCGAGTAGCCAAACAAACGAAAGGAATCAAAACCCATCAAAACAAGGAAAACAAAACCAAGAGGATGCTTAAGACAAGGAAATAAGAATTTAAAACCAAGGAAACGAACAACAAAAGAGGACGAAATTTTTTTTAAAAAATTGTGTGACGCCCTGTCCTTTTTTATCTACCTTCATCCCAACTTCCAAGCACCTCCTTATCTCCCGAACCCATCTCAATTGAGCAGCAACAAAATCTGAAGTTTAAGAGATATCCATACATTTTAGTAGTTGTGTAGTAGAGTGGCCGAAAGATTTGAACTTGGTCTAGAAACTACCGCATGAATTTTCATCTAAAAAACCAATCAATCTCTTTCCAAGGAAACATTTCACCTTTTACGTTTTCCTTTCCAATTTCAAAGGATTAAATGCATCCCTCAAATCGAATCGCATGTTGTTGCCTGTTAGGCTGCTGTTACATGTCGTCTTCTCGTTCTGAAGCACACTTCCGAACAATCAAGTCGGGTATAATTGTGAGGTTAGTACCACTGCAGGGATTGTTTTCGAAGTATACGGAGGAATTTTAAAACTCAGTTTATGAAAAAACTGATTCTTAAACTAGAGAACTACCATGTTGTGGCAATTGATACCAAAGTTGTAAAAGAATGCATTCATTTGCTTTTCTGGAGAAATGATTTAAGTCGTTGACCTTACATTTGAATTGTGATTTAAAGAATTATTCATTTTCAATTTAATCAAAATGAATGCAGTCCATGAATTGAAGTCATTCAAAGTGTTCTGAAGCCATTTAAGAGTTTGAAGTCATTTGGAATCATTATGGAAAATGTTGTTATTTCAATGACATCATTTGATATTGGGTGGTGTGAATAAAAACTGAGGGAACACTCCGAATAAACCCTCTTCACACTCAGTGCGGTGTGAATAAAAATGTTCCTCAACTTGGTTAGTCCCCTCACTTTGAGTGAAGGACTGTCAATTTCAATTGTCAAGTTGCTTACGATTTGTCGCCAAAAGTAAAATATCAATTTTCATATATTGGGTGGTGTGAATAAAAACGGAGTGTAAGTGTTCCCTCAAGTTTTCAGAGGGAACACTCCATTTGAGGTGAATAAAAATGTTTTTTGTTAAACTTAACGAAAACACTCCACTCACACATTGTGACACTCTAGGGTTCCCTTGATTTTGGTGTGAATAAAATCGCATTTTATTGAGGGAACACTCGTGAAAGTTGAGGGTGCTTGTGAGGAACCTTTAAAAAAAAAATAAAAATATGGACAATCATTGGGACGAGGAGTATCTGGACGAAATTCAGGAAAATCAAAAAAAAAAAGAAGAGATTTATCATGGAGGAAGAAGACTTTGTAAATATAATCCAATTTTATCCTTGTCTTTTTGAAAAAAGCCAAACTCCAGCGGTAAAATTGAAAAAGCAAGATGCGCTGCAAGCTGTGGAAGAAAAAGGTAAACAAATGTATGGCATTCAGTTGAACAGCTTCCAAATTACAAAAAAAAATTGAAAATATGAAAGGGCGCATCAAAGCGAAAGGAGATAAGAAAAACATTGTGATGTAGTTGAGAACATCCTGTTTCAAGTGGAAGAACTACCAGGGCCGTCAAGGAGCATTCCACAATTGCTGCACGTAACGTCAACATATAAAAAAATAAATCAGAACAATCAATGCTCAGTTAATCAATGTTCGGTACTTAAGCTCCAAAAAGAAGTGCTCACTCAACAAAAGGAGTTAAACCAGCAGCAAAAAGAACTTCATAATCAACAAAAAGAAATATTTGTCTTAAAAAAAAAAATTATGATTCGAAATAGACTTACTGAAGAATAAATAAAATTAATCAAAAGGCATATATCACTTTTTTAGATAAAAACTTAATTAATGTATTAGTACTCAAAAACTCTAAAAAATTTAACTTCAAGAAGGAACAAATTATAACATTAAGGAACAAACACATAAGCCATCAAATAACAAAACTTTGCATTATTGAAGTACTTCGTTTCTTCTGGACTTGCCTCTTTAGTTTACGCATAAGTGCAGAGGTGTGCACATACGGATTAGTGCGACAAAAGGATAAGTGCACACAAAATCGAGCCCGATAGTTTATGCACTTATCCGTTTCCGACTGTATTATATTCTTGAGAAGGCTCCGGTACAGATGCTTCCGTCTTCGTTGTTGAGATACTTTGCTATATTATGCAAAACGAAACAAGCTATTATAATTTTAGGCACTCTCTCTGTAGCTAGTATAACTCGGGAAGCCAATAAAGGGAATCTTCGTTTTATTTGACCAAACATCCGTTCAATAATTACTCTTTCCCGAGTATGTAATTTATTTAATTTTTTTTGGGCATCTGCCGCTGGGTTCCTAAAAGGCGTCATAATCCAAGGTGTGTAACCATAGCCTTCATCTTCAAGAATAGTAGCTCGAGCCGAATTATCATTAATAACATTAAAAACCGCTGAATTTCGCCAAATTCTTGAATCATGCACAGATCTCGGCCACTGGACATCAACACTTGTGAAACATTCCTTAGCATTGCAAGTGGCCTGCACATTCAGTGAAAATAAACCCTTGCGATTCATGTACTCATCGCCATGTACATGAGGCTTAAATATCGCAATATGAGTACAATCTAGAGCGCCAATTGCGCTGGGAAAACAATACTTGGATTGCCATTCTTGTTAAGCTTCTCTCAGGTCCTCGATCGATGACGGAAATTTGATCCATAGATTTGCTTTTTCACATATAGCACAACACACTTGCCGAATTGTTTCTGATACAGTGGATCTGTGAATTCCAATGTCCTCACCAACTCCAACTTGGAATTCCGGGTCACCAATGTAGCGCAGGAATATTTTCATCTTCTCAACTCTTGGTATGGCACCACCACGGGTTTTTTCAGCAATATCGGAAAGGAATTGATTGCTTAACCATTCGATGCTATAAAAATCAAATCTATACAGGCTCTTGAAATGATCCCCTGTGTCACCGAAACGTCGTGAATTATAATTCTTTATTTTTCGCTTTCGTATGTTTGAAAACATTACTGCAAAATTTTATTTTCTTATGAACCACTTGATCAAATTAATAAATTATAAGAATATTGACAAATGAATTTGACAGCTCTCCACTCTAGTTTTCAAACTTCATCTTGAGGAGAAAAGCCTACTCAGAGGAAATTTTTTATTCACACCAAATTGAGAGTTCCCTTTAACGAAAACGCTTCCCTCAAAAGGGTTTACTCGGAGTGTTCCCTCAGGGAAGTGATTTCCTAAAAGGGAACACTTAGTGCGGTGTGAATAAAAATGTTCCTCCACTAGGTTCGTCCCCTCAAGTTGAGTGAAGGACTGTCAAATTCAATTGTCAAGTTGCTTACGATTTGCTGCCAAAAGTAAAATATCAATTTTCATATATTATTTTGACAAAATCTTGTTTTGCCATGCCAAATCTCTTTATTTCTTTAGTTTCATCTATGTATTCCTCGTCCGAACAATGATTTTTCATATTTTATATATGAAAAAGTACCTCCCAATCGCCCTCAACTTTTACGAGTGTTCCCTCAACAAAATATTCACACCAAAATCAAGGGAACTCTCAAATGTCAAAATGTGTGAGCGGAGTGTTTTCGGTAAGTTTAACGAAAAACATTTTTATTCACCTCAAATAGAGTGTTCCCTCTATAAACTTGAGGATACACTCACATTCAGCTTTTATTCATACCACCAATTAAGTATGTTTGTAGTTCCAAAGAGCCATAATTTAAAACACTTGTACGATAGAACTGTTTAACTGTTCATTGGTGTTTATATTCGAGTGTAGCAACTCAGTCGATTTCTTTGATCTTTATTAATTGACAGTGGAGATCATATCCTCTTTGGTTAGGAAATTCATTAACGCATAAAGCATGCAGTTTTGTAGAATGAAAATAGCGTGTGGCCTGTCAGACACCTTTTGTTTACGTTTTAAGAGCCAGGGTGAGGCCACGGAGACGTCTTCAGTGTATGCGAAGGGGGCGGCGGCATGCTCGTGGTTGCCGGGCGAGGGCAGTTCTTATCTCCCCTCACTCATACACCACCTGCTCAAACACTTTTATTCGTCCCAAAACTAGCTAGAAGAAAGATAGAAGGATTCCTGATACCCTGCTCATTGGACGGACTTTCAAAAGAGAGGAAAAGGAAGCTCCAACTCAAAGGGTTTGTGTCCATATAGCGAACAGAGAACGGGAGGGGGAAACGTACTTTAGCCTTACTTACCTAATTTAAGCCTAAGCCTCCTCTTTGTTAAGGGACCATATATCCAAGAAAACCTTAAAATAAGAAAAGAGCATAAGTGTATATTCAGAAACGTCAAACATTTGCGCAGTGATGCGGCATCACTGCTTATTTGCGAGGCTTATGCGATGCACAGTTTATGCTGATGCGTTGCTGATTGAATATGACGATTGCGTTTTAGAAAGCATTGCTTACATCAAACATCTTAATGTTGTAACCAATGTGCCACGCCATCTGTGTGTGAAGAAGAGGAGGAGAAAGATCCTCTTGATCTGGCAACGTCCGTGTAAAAACGCACCACGAAGCAGCCATCTTTGAAGGAGATAAATAGATCGAGATTCATTCGCTGGTGAACGACGTAGAGGAATAGTCCTAATTTTAAACCGTGAATAAACTATAAAAATTATCTTGTATTGTTCTCATTTTAAATGTCGAGAAAATTAAATGTTTTGTGATAAAAGTAAGAATTCAACAAAAATTTATAAATTTTTCTGTCAAAAGCACATGTATTTACTTACTTTTCTTTCTCTTCCGACATTTTTCTTTCTTTTGGGCCGGCGAATCAGCTGCGCATCAGGTATTTCTGTGATGCTTTTTTTTTCGTTATGTTTGCGCATCAACTTTGCAAAAATGAACACTTGACGTTAAAAGTGATGCCAATAGTTTACATTAATGAACATTTTGCAAAGCATCATGAGCACCATGATGCCAGTGATGCGTTACTGAATTTACACTAAGAGACGGGGTAAGAAAACAATTGCACGCGATGTACAGAGAACACGGAAGTGTTGCCTCAGCATATAACCCCAATGATTTTTCCTGGGATCCCTGTGGCACTCGGCATCTTCTTGAATCTTTTGGAGAAGTAGGGAGTAAGGCTCCCACATACACAGAATTGGCTGAACGATATGATACAGAACGGTTTAGAACGTTTAAGTAATTAGGTGAACCGGAAAATTTCAGTTAGACTTACCGAAAAGGCAAATCCCCCGGTCAGCTTAAAAAATAAAAATTAAAATATTATATCAAAATTTTAATGAATTTTTTTTGACATTTCCCCATCCCGTTCATCACCTAAATACCTGACCAACTCCAACACTGTCCACTTTGAATTTGTAATCTATTTAGTTAGCAAGGACAACACCCTAAATCGATTGTAGGACAGAACCTTTGGTTTAGGGGGAGATAATTTAACTTAAACTTTAGTTTTCGTTTAGTTTATCGTCATTAATGTTAAATTATTAAATATGGAAGTATTATTGTATGTACTAGTGCCAAACAAAGACTAGACAACTTACTCGTACTGAACAGTCACCCCTTGAACTAACGATATCGACTAGGGACTGCATATAACACCAGTCAATGAAATTTTTGAAAAAGCGGTCGAGTAGAAAGTGTGCTCCTACAGTGATTTTCATTAGTGGAATTTTTAGAGGATCCTTCAAAGAAGGCATCCTGTATTATAAAAGGAAGAAAGAAAAAAAGAAGGTAATTAGACACAGTTTTTGGTTACAATAATTGGGCTCTAACTACACATTCAGCTTAAGATCGAGACGACTTGGGCGGTGAGAACCGAATCCGAATCCAAAAGCAGCCCGACAGCTAACGAGGACTCATTTTCCGTTGCACATTGTCTAGCGAGAATCGCTTCAAGACGCAACGGTGCCAGTTTTCCACTACCCAAGTCAAGTTTTCTGGGGAATCTCACGGCTTATCATGCAATCAAGGGCGCAACACGACGAACAGTAGCCATAAGTGACAGGGTGTTCAAATCGAGATTTTCTTCTTCCAGCGTACAATCAATCTTTTTGCTTCCTAACTCATAGGGTAAGTATTGCAATCAGTAAAAAAAATAAATTCAAGATGCTAACAGAGCGTCATATTACGAACTACGGTACACAAGAAATCGTTTGTGATTCGAAGTGATGTCTGTGTGTGTGTGTCACAATTTTTTTTCTCAAAGTGGGAGTACAGGATCGGCTCCCCAGTTGAATTTTAGTTTTTTTTGCGGAATCATACTCTTCAGCAGCGAATCGCATCAGTAAGATGAGATGATGATCGTCCTCTTTCTACTGGACTGCATATACCGGATTGTCTCTACGTGCACTGTCTGTGCAAGACAGAGATGTCAGATGATCCACGATAATCTTTTAACACTTTGACGTTTAATTTTCAACTGTCAAATCCGTAGCCCACACAGAAGTCATTTGTCGGTAAAATTGTATTGAAATTGTGCGTTTTATCATACATAACATTGAGATTGAAAAATTAATAACTTGTGTTAAAATATTTCGGTGTAATATAAATGTGACAATGCGTACAAAATAGTGTTAATTAATATTAAAAAAAAAAAATAAATCGGGTCTGTGGAGCAATAAATGTGAATAAATTGCTGTGTTGTGCTCTGTGGCGGTCGATTTTTAGAGGATGAAAATTGTTGAAGAAATTTTCCTGCGTGCTAAAGTGATTATAGTTTAGTAATTTAGTGAAATTTTTAAACACAGCTAAGACCAAAAAAATGTGAGAAATGTGTTGCTGTTGTGATGATGGGGTGGATATACACGTATGTGAATTATTTCTTGTGGGATAATTAACTGTCAAATTCATCAAAACTGTACTGAAATAGTAATTTTTACAGAAGTTATTAACGTTTTAATTTCAATGCTATGATAAAACGCACAAATCCAATATGATTTTACCGCCAAATGAAACACAAATTGCCTTCAACAATTTATCTGCTACATACATTTTAAAACCATTTAATGATATAAAAAATATTTCAAAAGTTAACAGTAAATTGTTGTCGCAGTTTAAAGCTCGGGTTCGAAAATTGCTCGACGAAGCCGGCGATCATTTTGAAGATCACTTGTGGAATTTCAACTGCCAGATTTGTCAACAGACAATTTTTTTTTATGTTGTGACAGTTGGGGAGAATTCAGTCAGCGTCGAAAGAGTTGAAGAACAAAACGTCGATCAGCCTTACGAAGAGGTTGTCGTTAAGTATTTTTTGGGAGCAACAGAAAAAAAAAACCGAGCTTGACCAGAAAAAAACGGAACGCAGTTTTCTGTAGTTACAGCTATAGTTATTGACATTCACTCTAAGTACTGTGACAGCAATGTACAGATTGGACCATTTGGAGATGAAACAACATCCAAATTTAAAACAGAATCTAAGTCGGAGATCATCGAGGACAACGAAGTAAGTCAATTATCCTTGGCATCAATAATAATATTTACTTGTGTTAAAAACATGAAGTCGATGACGATTTTGAATTCGAAGGAGAAGATTTTGAAGACAGCATGGAGTGATGATTCAACATGCACAGGTGATGAAAATAGAAGTCCTAGCTTGGACCACGATATCAAGAAAAATTATAAAGAAGAAGCAGTCGGAATCTTGAATCTAAGTCGGAGATCATCGAGAACGACGAAGTAAGTCAATCATCATTGGCAACGACAATAATATTTACTGGCGTTGAAAACTACAATATCTGGCCTCCACATGAAGTCGATGACGGCTTTGAATTCGAAGGAGAAGATTTTGAAGACTTTGCATGGAGTGGTGATTACAACATACAGGTGATGAAAATGGAAGTCCTAGCTTGGACCACGATATCAAGAAAAATTACAAAGAAGAAGCAGTCTGTTCTTGCTTTTCGGACCTTGAACGACAACAAAAACTAAACACATTCGAAAATATCAATGAGAAACCCCAAGGTGTTACCGTAAGGGTAGGATAAGACTGCTGGACATATGAATGACCACAGGCAAATGACCAGATTATCTGTCACATGACCAAAATGTCAATGTTGTTAAGGTTCTACATTAAACTATTTGACCAAACTTGCAATATTTGCCTTGCTGGTCATTCAAGGCATTTTATTATATTTTCGAAACAAACAATAATAAAATAGAAATGGATTGCAGGTAGAAGCGGGAGATCACTCCATTGTCTTGGAACCACCGCGTCAGTATCAATCTTTTAATTAGACCAGGACATAGTCCCAATTTGCTCTACTTAGTATTCCCATAAGGAATCTTTTTGCTAAAATCAATAATAGAAGTAGTATATTCCGTCTTCTCCAGTCCATAGATTCCTCTTCTAATGAGAAGCTTCTCTGATCCGAAAAGCCCTTTTTGTGATCATTAGTTTACCGTAGATGTACAATGACAATAAATGAAACAGTGTATCTAGTGCTGCTGTTGTAGTTGTTTGTCAAACACCCACGATCGGTCAATGAGAGACTCTGGAATTTGTTAAATTTGTTTGTGTGGCTTATTTTCTCTAGGACGGTCTATGTTCGCCTCTATTACACCATCTGCATTCGGCGTCTAGAACTTTAACAAAATATTTGGCTTTGGTTCCTTGAAAATGTTAAATCAGTATCCTTCAATCTGAAAGCTTCACTATTCAAAGCCTTATATCTCGTTGTGAAAAGGATCTGATCGGCTTTAAACCGCAATTTAATACCCAACGGAGGCTTTTGGCGAAGAGTCTCCATCTTGGTGTTAACATTGTGTAGATAGACTGGTGCTTTATTGGCGAATGTAGCAGCTTCGTCTGCCAGCTCGTTGACTCGGATGCCAGCTTGACAGGGAGTCCACATCAAAAATAGCTTGCGATAAATGCCGTTACAGCAGTCTACTTTTCTGTTCATGTAGTGTGTCCGTTGTTTCATTGCGGAATATGTCTACGTTGTTAGTATATTGGTGCCTAGGTTTCGTACAGCTAATCGTTCAACGAATTGTCATGTCCAGTTCCTTTAGGAATTTGTCAATCTCTTCGTTTGACAGGTTTCTATTGGTCGAGAGAGCGAGTTTGAAGTGAGTACTCTTGTCAAGACTCTGGAAAAGCATGTCCAACGCGTCCTACTGTAATTGCACACCTGTGCGTTTGAATAAACTTACATTCACTTACATTCAATGAATTTTCACTCACCGCAATTCATCACCAGCGTACCCATTACCACTGGAGCTGTGTAAGGGCCCACTCAGTCCCAGTCCCACTCAGCACCTAAATCTGGTCCACACGCGTCGCTTACTCTTGTTTTTGACGTTGAAGCTGGCCCATCGGTCCTTGAATAAAGAGCAAGATAGCCAGCAAGACACCCTCAATCGCAGGTGCTTTAGGCACAGGGGTCTGTGAAGCAACCTTCGGCTGATATTGTCGTACCGCGTTGTATGGGGACTGATGGCGGGAGAGTGGAGCGGGTGTGCGTTTCACCACGGTCTTTTGCTTTCTAGCCAGGTTTAATTTTTTCATGTCTCAGTGATTATGTCCCGGGTTCTTGCAAAGTGCACACGAGAGTTTGGTCTTGTCAAATGATCCATCCTTCCTCTGTTTTGCTGCATCTCGCAGTTCGACGCGGCG